>OY019131.1:46417754-47892265 GCA_955652365.1 Eristalinus aeneus | reverse complement strand
GTTACCAGTTACCAGTTACCAGTTACCAGTTACCAGTTACCAGTCACCAGTCACAAGTCACCAGTCACCAGTCAAGAGTCACCAGTCACCAGTCACCACTCTCCAGTCACTAGTCACTAGGCAACAGCCACCAGTCACCAGTCACAAGTCATCAGCCACCAGTCACCAGTTACCAGTCACCACTTGCCACTCACCAGTCACCAGTCACCAGTAACTAACTTAAATAAACCACCAGTCACCAGTAACTAACTAAAATAAACCACCAGTTACCAGTTACCAGTTAACAGTTACCAGTTACCAGTTACCAGTTACACAGTTACCAGTTACCAGTTACCAGTTACCAGTTACCAGTTACCAGTTACCAGTTTTCAGTTACCAGTTACCAGTTACCAGTTACCAGTTACCAGTCACCAGTCACCAGTCACCAGTCACCAGTCACCAGTCACCAGTCAATAGTCACCAGCCACCAGTCACCAGTCACCACTCTCCAGTCACTAGTCACTAGGCAACAGCCACCAGTCACCAGTCACAAGTCATCAGCCACCAGTCACCAGTTACCAATAACCACTTGCCACTCACCAGTCACCAGTCACCAGTAACTAACTTAAATAAACCACCAGTCACCAGTAACTAACTAAAATAAACCACCAGTTACCAGTTACCAGTTACCAGTTACCAGTTACCAGTTACCAGTTACCAGTTACACAGTTACCAGTTACCAGTTACCAGTTACCAGTTACCAGTTTTCAGTTACCAGTTACCAGTTACCAGTTACCAGTCACCAGTCACCAGTCACCAGTCACCAGTCACCAGTCAATAGTCACCAGCCACCAGTCACCAGTCACCAGTCACCACTCTCCAGTCACTAGTCACTAGGCAACAGCCACCAGTCACCAGTCACAAGTCATCAGCCACCAGTCACCAGTTACCAGTCACCACTTGCCACTCACCAGTAACTAACTAAAATAAACCACCAGTCACCAGTAACTAACTAAAATAAACCACCAGTCACCAGTAACTAACTAAAATAAACCACCAGTCACCAGTAACTAACTAAAATAAACCACCAGTTAATAGTTACCAGTTACCAACCAGTTACCAGTTACCAACCAGTTACCAGTTACCAACCAGTTACCAGTTACCAGTTACCAGTTACCAGTTACCAGTTACCAGTTACCAGTTACCAGTTACCAGTTACCAGTTACCAGTTACCAGTTACCAGTTACCAGTTACCAGTTACCAGTTACCAGTTACCAGTTACCAGTTACCAGTTACCAGTTACCAGTTACCAGTTACCAGTTACCAGTTACCAGTTACCAGTTACCAGTTACCAGTTACCAGTTACCAGTTACCAGTTACCAGTTACCAGTTACCAGTTACCAGTTACCAGTTACCAGTTACCAGTTACCAGTTACCAGTTACCAGTTACCAGTTACCAGTTACCAGTTACCAGTTACCAGTTACCAGTTACCAGTTACCAGTTACCAGTTACCAGTTACCAGTTACCAGTTACCAGTTACCAGTTACCAGTTACCAGTTACCAGTTACCAGTTACCAGTTACCAGTTACCAGTTACCAGTTACCAGTTACCAGTTACCAGTTACCAGTTACCAGTTACCAGTTACCAGTTACCAGTTACCAGTTACCAGTTACCAGTTACCAGTTACCAGTTACCAGTTACCAGTTACCAGTTACCAGTTACCAGTTACCAGTTACCAGTTACCAGTTACCAGTTACCAGTTACCAGTTACCAGTTACCAGTTACCAGTTACCAGTTACCAGTTACCAGTTACCAGTTACCAGTTACCAGTTACCAGTTACCAGTTACCAGTTACCAGTTACCAGTTACCAGTTACCAGTTACCAGTTACCAGTTACCAGTTACCAGTTACCAGTTACCAGTTACCAGTTACCAGTTACCAGTTACCAGTTACCAGTTACCAGTTACCAGTTACCAGTTACCAGTTACCAGTTACCAGTTACCAGTTACCAGTTACCAGTTACCAGTTACCAGTTACCAGTTACCAGTTACCAGTTACCAGTTACCAGTTACCAGTTACCAGTTACCAGTTACCAGTTACCAGTTACCAGTTACCAGTTACCAGTTACCAGTTACCAGTCACCAGTCACAAGTCACCAGTCACCAGTCACCAGTCAACAGTCACAAGTCACCACTCTCCAATCACTAGTCACTAGGCAACAGCCACCAGTCACCAGTCACAAGTCATCAGCCACCAGTCACCACTTACCAGTCACCACCACCAGTAACTGGTAACTGGTAACTGGTAACTGGTAACTGGTAACTGGTAACTAGTAACTGGTAACTGGTAACTGGTAACTGGTAACTGGTAACTGGTAACTGGTAACTGGTAACTGGTAACTGGTAACTGGTAACTGGTAACTGGTAACTGGTAACTGGTAACTGGTAACTGGTAACTGGTAACTGGTAACTGGTAACTGGTAACTGGTAACTGGTAACTGGTAACTGGTAACTGGTAACTGGTAACTGGTAACTGGTAACTGGTAACTGGTAACTGGTAACTGGTAACTGGTAACTGGTAACTGGTAACTGGTAACTGGTAACTGGTAACTGGTAACTGGTAACTGGTAACTGGTAACTGGTAACTGGTAACTGGTAACTGGTAACTGGTAACTGGTAACTGGTAACTGGTAACTGGTAACTGGTAACTGGTAACTGGTAACTGGTAACTGGTAACTGGTAACTGGTAACTGGTAACTGGTAACTGGTAACTGGTAACTGGTAACTGGTAACTGGTAACTGGTAACTGGTAACTGGTAACTGGTAACTGGTAACTGGTAACTGGTAACTGGTAACTGGTAACTGGTAACTGGTAACTGGTAACTGGTAACTGGTAACTGGTAACTGGTAACTGGTAACTGGTAACTGGTAACTGGTAACTGGTAACTGGTAACTGGTAACTGGTAACTGGTAACTGGTAACTGGTAACTGGTAACTGGTAACTGGTAACTGGTAACTGGTAACTGGTAACTGGTAACTGGTAACTGGTAACTGGTAACTGGTAACTGGTAACTGGTAACTGGTAACTGGTAACTGGTAACTGGTAACTGGTAACTGGTAACTGGTAACTGGTAACTGGTAACTGGTAACTGGTAACTGGTAACTGGTTACTGGTAACTGGTTACTGGTAACTGGTAACTGGTAACTGGTAACTGGTAACTGGTAACTGGTAACTGGTAACTGGTAACTGGTAACTGGTAACTGGTAACTGGTAACTGGTAACTGGTAACTGGTAACTGGTAACTGGTAACTGGTAACTGGTAACTGGTAACTGGTAACTGGTAAGTAAGTAAGTGGTGACTGGTGGCTGATGACTTGTGACTGGTGACTGGTGGCTGTTGCCTAGTGACTAGTGACTGGAGTGTGGTGACTGGAGTGTGGTAACTGGTAACTGGTAACTGGTAACTGGTAACTGGTAACTGGTAACTGGTAACTGGTAACTGGTAACTGGTGGTTTATTTTAGTTAGTTACTGGTGACTGGTGGTTTATTTTAGTTAGTTACTGGTGACTGGTGGCTTATTTTAGTTAGTTACTGGTGACTGGTGATTGGTGAGTGGCAAGTGGTGACTGGTAAGTGGTGACTGGTGGCTGATGACTTGTGACTGGTGACTGGTGGCTGTTGCCTAGTGACTAGTGATTGGAGAGTGGTGACTTGTGACTGTTGACTGGTGACTGGTGACTGGTGACTTGTGACTGGTGACTTGTGACTGGTGACTGGTAACTGGTAACTGGTAACTGGTAACTGGTAACTGGTAACTGGTAACTGGTAACTGGTGGTTTATTTTAGTTAGTTAGTTACTGGTGACTGGTGGTTTATTTTGGTTAGTTACTGGTGACTGGTGGTTTATTTTAGTTAGTTACTGGTGACTGGTGGTTTATTTTAGTTAGTTACTGGTGACTGGTGATTGGTGAGTGGCAAGTGGTGACTGGTAAGTGGTGACTGGTGGCTGATAACTTGTGACTGGTGACTGGTGGCTGTTGCCTAGTGACTAGTGATTGGAGAGTGGTGACTTGTGACTGGTGACTTGTGACTGGTGACTTGTGACTGGTGACTGGTAACTGGTAACTGGTAACTGGTAACTGGTAACTGGTAACTGGTAACTGGTAACTGGTAACTGGTAACTGGTTACTGGTAACTGGTAACTGGTAACTGGTAACTGGTAACTTGTAACTGGTAACTGGTAACTGGTAACTGGTAACTGGTAACTGGTAACTGGTAACTGGTAACTGGTGGTTTATTTTAGTTAGTTAGTTACTGGTGACTGGTGGTTTATTTTGGTTAGTTACTGGTGACTGGTGGTTTATTTTAGTTAGTTACTGGTGACTGGTGGTTTATTTTAGTTAGTTACTGGTGACTGGTGATTGGTGAGTGGCAAGTGGTGACTGGTAAGTGGTGACTGGTGGCTGATAACTTGTGACTGGTGACTGGTGGCTGTTGCCTAGTGACTAGTGATTGGAGAGTGGTGACTTGTGACTGGTGACTTGTGACTGGTGACTTGTGACTGGTGACTGGTAACTGGTAACTGGTAACTGGTAACTGGTAACTGGTAACTGGTAACTGGTAACTGGTAACTGGTAACTGGTAACTGGTTACTGGTAACTGGTAACTGGTAACTGGTAACTGGTAACTGGTAACTGGTAACTGGTAACTGGTAACTGGTAACTGGTAACTGGTAACTGGTAACTGGTATTTGGTAACTGGTAACTGGTAACTGGTAACTGGTAACTGGTAACTGGTAACTGGTAACTGGTAACTGGTAACTGGTAACTGGCTGATGACTTGTGACTGGTGATTGGTGGCTGTTGCCTAGTGACTAGTGATTGGAGAGTGGTGACTTGTGACTGTTGACTGGTGACTGGTGACTGGTGACTTGTGACTGGTGACTTGTGACTGGTGACTGGTAACTGGTAACTGGTAACTGGTAACTGGTAACTGGTAACTGGTAACTGGTAACTATTAACTGGTAACTGGTAACTGGTAACTGGTAACTGGTAACTTGTAACTGGTAACTGGTAACTGGTAACTGGTAACTGGTAACTGGTAACTGGTAACTGGTAACTGGTAACTGGTAACTGGTGGTTTATTTTAGTTAGTTACTGGTGACTGGTGGTTTATTTTAGTTAGTTACTGGTGACTGGTGGTTTATTTTAGTTAGTTACTGGTGACTGGTGATTGGTGAGTGGCAAGTGGTGACTGGTAAGTGGTGACTGGTGGCTGATGACTTGTGACTGGTGACTGGTGGCTGTTGCCTAGTGACTAGTGATTGGAGAGTGGTGACTTGTGACTGTTGACTGGTGACTGGTGACTGGTGACTTGTGACTGGTGACTGGTAACTGGTAACTGGTAACTGGTAACTGGTAACTGGTAACTGGTAACTGGTTACTGGTAACTGGTTACTGGTAACTGGTAACTGGTAACTGGTAACTGGTAACTGGTAACTGGTAACTGGTTACTGGTAACTGGTAACTGGTAACTGGTAACTGGTAACTGGTAACTGGTAACTGGTAACTGGTAACTGGTAACTGGTAACTGGTAACTGGTAACTGGTAACTGGTAACTGGTAACTGGTAACTGGTAACTGGTAACTGGTAACTGGTAACTGGTAACTGGTAACTGGTAACTGGTAACTGGTAACTGGTAACTGGTAACTGGTAACTGGTAACTGGTAACTGGTAACTGGTAACTGGTAACTGGTAACTGGTAACTGGTAACTGGTAACTGGTAACTGGTAACTGGTAACTGGTAACTGGTAACTGGTAACTGGTAACTGGTAACTGGTAACTGGTAACTGGTAACTGGTAACTGGTAACTGGTAACTGGTAACTGGTAACTGGTAACTGGTAACTGGTGGTTTATTTTAGTTAGTTACTGGTGACTGGTGACTGGTCAGTGGCAAGTGGTGACTGGTAAGTGGTGACTGGTGGCTGATGACTTGTGACTGGTGACTGGTGGCTGTTGCCTAGTGACTGGAGTGTGGTGACTGGAGTGTGGTAACTGGTAACTGGTAACTGGTAACTGGTAACTGGTAACTGGTAACTGGTAACTGGTAACTGGTAACTGGTAACTGGTAACTGGTAACTGGTAACTGGTAACTGGTAACTGGTAACTGGTAACTGGTAACTGGTAACTGGTAACTGGTGGTTTATTTTAGTTAGTTACTGGTGACTGGTGGTTTATTTTAGTTAGTTACTGGTGACTGGTGGTTTATTTTAGTTAGTTACTGGTGACTGGTGGTTTATTTTAGTTAGTTACTGGTGACTGGTGATTGGTGAGTGGCAAGTGGTGACTGGTAAGTGGTGACTGGTGGCTGATGACTTGTGACTGGTGACTGGTGGCTGTTGCCTAGTGACTAGTGATTGGAGAGTGGTGACTTGTGACTGTTGACTGGTGACTGGTGACTGGTGACTTGTGACTGGTGACTTGTGACTGGTGACTGGTAACTGGTAACTGGTAACTGGTAACTGGTAACTGGTAACTGGTAACTGGTAACTGGTAACTGGTAACTGGTAACTGGTAACTGGTAACTGGTAACTGGTAACTTGTAACTGGTAACTGGTAACTGGTAACTGGTAACTGGTAACTGGTAACTGGTAACTGGTAACTGGTAACTGGTAACTGGTAACTGGTAACTGGTAACTGGTAACTGGTAACTGGTAACTGGTAACTGGTAACTGGTAACTGGTAACTGGTAACTGGTAACTGGTAACTGGTAACTGGTAACTGGTAACTGGTAACTGGTAACTGGTGGTTTATTTTAGTTAGTTACTGGTGACTGGTGGTTTATTTTGGTTAGTTACTGGTGACTGGTGGTTTATTTTAGTTAGTTACTGGTGACTGGTGGTTTATTTTAGTTAGTTACTGGTGACTGGTGATTGGTGAGTGGCAAGTGGTGACTGGTAAGTGGTGACTGGTGGCTGATAACTTGTGACTGGTGACTGGTGGCTGTTGCCTAGTGACTAGTGATTGGAGAGTGGTGACTTGTGACTGTTGACTGGTGACTTGTGACTGGTGACTTGTGACTGTTGACTGGTGACTTGTGACTGGTGACTTGTGACTGGTGACTTGTGACTGGTAACTGGTAACTGGTAACTGGTAACTGGTAACTGGTAACTGGTAACTGGTAACTGGTAACTGGTAACTGGTAACTGGTAACTGGTAACTGGTAACTGGTAACTGGTAACTGGTAACTGGTAACTGGTAACTGGTAACTGGTAACTGGTAACTGGTAACTGGTAACTGGTAACTGGTAACTGGTAACTGGTAACTGGTAACTGGTAACTGGTAACTGGTAACTGGTAACTGGTAACTGGTAACTGGTAACTGGTAACTGGTAACTGGTAACTGGTAACTGGTAACTGGTAACTGGTAACTGGTAACTGGTAACTGGTAACTGGTAACTGGTAACTGATAACTGGTAACTGGTAACTGGTAACTGGTAACTGGTAACTGGTAACTGGTAACTGGTAACTGGTAACTGGTAACTGGTAACTGGTAACTGGTAACTGGTAACTGGTAACTGGTAACTGGTAACTGGTAACTGGTAACTGGTAACTGGTAACTGGTAACTGGTAACTGGTAACTGGTAACTGGTAACTGGTAACTGGTAACTGGTAACTGGTAACTGGTAACTGGTAACTGGTAACTGGTAACTGGTAACTGGTAACTGGTAACTGGTAACTGGTAACTGGTGGTTTATTTTAGTTAGTTACTGGTGACTGGTGGTTTATTTTGGTTAGTTACTGGTGACTGGTGGTTTATTTTAGTTAGTTACTGGTGACTGGTGGTTTATTTTAGTTAGTTACTGGTGACTGGTGATTGGTGAGTGGCAAGTGGTGACTGGTAAGTGGTGACTGGTGGCTGATAACTTGTGACTGGTGACTGGTGGCTGTTGCCTACTGACTAGTGATTGGAGAGTGGTGACTTGTGACTGTTGACTGGTGACTAGTGACTTGTGACTGGTGACTTGTGACTGGTGACTGGTAACTGGTAACTGGTAACTGGTAACTGGTAACTGGTAACTGGTAACTGGTAACTGGTAACTGGTAACTGGTAACTGGTAACTGGTAACTTGTAACTGGTAACTGGTAACTGGTAACTGGTAACTGGTAACTGGTAACTGGTAACTGGTAACTGGTAACTGGTAACTGGTAACTGGTAACTGGTAACTGGTAACTGGTAACTGGTAACTGGTAACTGGTAACTGGTAACTGGTGGTTTATTTTAGTTAGTTACTGGTGACTGGTGGTTTATTTTGGTTAGTTACTGGTGACTGGTGGTTTATTTTAGTTAGTTACTGGTGACTGGTGGTTTATTTTAGTTAGTTACTGGTGACTGGTGATTGGTGAGTGGCAAGTGGTGACTGGTAAGTGGTGACTGGTGGCTGATAACTTGTGACTGGTGACTGGTGGCTGTTGCCTACTGACTAGTGATTGGAGAGTGGTGACTTGTGACTGTTGACTGGTGACTGGTGACTTGTGACTGGTGACTTGTGACTGGTGACTGGTAACTGGTAACTGGTAACTGGTAACTGGTAACTGGTAACTGGTAACTGGTAACTGGTAACTGGTAACTGGTAACTGGTAACTGGTAACTGGTAACTGGTAACTGGTAACTGGTAACTGGTAACTGGTAACTGGTAACTGGTAACTGGTAACTGGTAACTGGTAACTGGTAACTGGTAACTGGTTTTTTATTTTAGTTAGTTACTGGTGACTGGTGGTTTATTTTAGTTAGTTACTGGTGACTGGTGGTTTATTTTAGTTAGTTACTGGTGACTGGTGGTTTATTTTAGTTAGTTACTGGTGACTGGTGATTGGTGAGTCGCAAGTGGTGACTGGTAAGTGGTGACTGGTGGCTGTTGCCTAGTGACTAGTGATTGGAGAGTGGTGACTTGTGACTGTTGACTGGTGACTGGTGACTTGTGACTGGTGACTGGTAACTGGTAACTGGTAACTGGTAACTGGTAACTGGTAACTGGTAACTGGTAACTGGTAACTGGTAACTGGTAACTGGTAACTGGTAACTGGTAACTGGTAACTGGTAACTGGTAACTGGTAACTGGTAACTGGTAACTGGTAACTGGTGGTTTATTTTAGTTAGTTACTGGTGACTGGTGGTTTATTTTGGTTAGTTACTGGTGACTGGTGGTTTATTTTAGTTAGTTACTGGTGACTGGTGGTTTATTTTAGTTAGTTACTGGTGACTGGTGATTGGTGAGTGGCAAGTGGTGGCTGGTAAGTGGTGACTGGTGGCTGATAACTTGTGACTGGTGACTGGTGGCTGTTGCCTACTGACTAGTGATTGGAGAGTGGTGACTTGTGACTGTTGACTGGTGACTAGTGACTTGTGACTGGTGACTTGTGACTGGTGACTTGTGACTGGTGACTGGTAACTGGCAACTGGTAACTGGTAACTGGTAACTGGTAACTGGTAACTGGTAACTGGTAACTGGTTACTGGTAACTGGTAACTGGTAACTGGTAACTGGTAACTGGTAACTGGTAACTGGTAACTGGTAACTTGTAACTGGTAACTGGTAACTGGTAACTGGTAACTGGTAACTGGTAACTGGTAACTGGTAACTGGTAACTGGTAACTGGTAACTGGTAACTGGTAACTGGTAACTGGTAGCTGGTAACTTGTAACTGGTAACTGGTAACTGGTAACTGGTAACTGGTAACTGGTAACTGGTAACTGGTAACTGGTAACTGGTAACTGGTAACTGGTAACTGGTAACTGGTAACTGGTAACTGGTGGTTTATTTTAGTTAGTTACTGGTGACTGGTGGTTTATTTTGGTTAGTTACTGGTGACTGGTGGTTTATTTTAGTTAGTTACTGGTGACTGGTGGTTTATTTTAGTTAGTTACTGGTGACTGGTGATTGGTGAGTGGCAAGTGGTGACTGGTAAGTGGTGACTGGTGGCTGATAACTTGTGACTGGTGACTGGTGGCTGTTGCCTACTGACTAGTGATTGGAGAGTGGTGACTTGTGACTGTTGACTGGTGACTGGTGACTTGTGACTGGTAACTGGTAACTGGTAACTGGTAACTGGTAACTGGTAACTGGTAACTGGTAACTGGTAACTGGTAACTGGTAACTGGTAACTGGTAACTGGTAACTGGTAACTGGTAACTGGTAACTGGTTACTGGTTACTGGTAACTGGTAACTGGTAACTGGTAACTGGTAACTGGTAACTGGTAACTGGTAACTGGTAACTGGTAACTGGTAACTGGTAACTGGTAACTGGTAACTGGTAACTGGTAACTGGTAACTGGTAACTGGTAACTGGTAACTGGTAACTGGTAACTGGTAACTGGTAACTGGTAACTGGTAACTGGTAACTGGTAACTGGTAACTGGTAACTGGTAACTGGTAACTGGTAACTGGTAACTGGTAACTGGTAACTGGTAACTGGTAACTGGTAACTGGTAACTGGTAACTGGTAACTGGTAACTGGTAACTGGTAACTGGTAACTGGTAACTGGTAACTGGTAACTGGTAACTGGTAACTGGTAACTGGTAACTGGTAACTGGTAACTGGTAACTGGTAACTGGTAACTGGTAACTGGTAACTGGTAACTGGTAACTGGTAACTGGTAACTGGTAACTGGTAACTGGTAACTGGTAACTGGTAACTGGTAACTGGTAACTGGTAACTGGTAACTGGTAACTGGTAACTGGTAACTGGTAACTGGTAACTGGTAACTGGTAACTGGTAACTGGTAACTGGTAACTGGTAACTGGTAACTGGTAACTGGTAACTGGTAACTGGTAACTGGTAACTGGTAACTGGTAACTGGTAACTGGTAACTGGTAACTGGTAACTGGTAACTGGTAACTGGTAACTGGTAACTGGTAACTGGTAACTGGTAACTGGTAACTGGTAACTGGTAACTGGTAACTGGTAACTGGTAACTGGTAACTGGTAACTGGTAACTGGTAACTGGTAACTGGTAACTGGTAACTGGTAACTGGTAACTGGTAACTGGTAAATGGTAAATGGTAAATGGTTACTTGTAACTGGTAACTGGTACCTGGTAACTGGTAACTGGTAACTGGTAATTGGTAACTGGTAACTGGTAACTGGTAACTGGTAACTGGTAACTGGTAACTGGTAACTGGTAAGTGGTAACTGGTTACTGGTAACTGGTAACTGGTTACTGGTAACTGGTAACTAGTAACTGGTAACTGGTAACTGGTAAGTGGTAACTGGTAACTGGTAACTGGTAACTGGTAACTGGTAACTGGTAACTGGTAACTGGTAACTGGTAACTGGTAACTGGTAACTGGTAACTGGTAACTGGTAACTGGTAACTGGTAACTGGTAACTGGTAACTGGTAACTGGTAACTGGTAACTGGTAACTGGTAACTGGTAACTGGTAACTGGTAACTGGTAACTGGTAACTGGTAACTGGTAAGTGGTAAGTGGTAAGTGGTAACTGGTTACTTGTAACTGGTAACTGGTAACTGGTAACTGGTAACTGGTAACTGGTAACTGGTAACTGGTAACTGGTAACTGGAAACTGGTAAGTGGTAACTGGTTACTGGTAACTGGTAACTGGTTACTGGTAACTGGTAACTAGTAACTGGTAACTGGTAACTGGTAAGTGGTAACTGGTAACTGGTTACTGGTAACTGGTAACTGGTAACTGGTTACTGGTAACTGGTAACTGGTAACTGGTAACTGGTAACTGGTAACTGGTAACTGGTAACTGGTAACTGGTAACTGGTAACTGGTAACTGGTAACTGGTAACTGGTAACTGGTAACTGGTAACTGGTAACTGGTAACTGGTAACTGGTAACTGGTAACTGGTAACTGGTAACTGGTAACTGGTAATTAACCACCAGTCACCAGTAACTAACTAAAATAAACCACCAGTCACCAGTAACTAACTAAAATAAACCACCAGTTACCAGTTACCAGTTACCAGTTACCAGTTACCAGTTACCAGTTACCAGTTACCAGTTACCAGTTACCAGTTACCAGTTACCAGTTACCAGTTACCAGTTACCAGTTACCAGTTACCAGTTACCAGTTACCAGTTACCAGTTACCAGTTACCAGTTACCAGTTACCAGTTACCAGTCACCAGTCACCAGTCACCAGTCACCAGTCACCAGTCACCAGTCACCAGTCACCAGTCACTAGTCACCAGTCACCAGTCACCAGTCACCAGTCACCAGTAACTGGTAACTGATAACTGGTAACCAGTCACCAGTCACCAGTCACCAGAAACTGGTAACTGGTATCTGGTAACTGGTAACTGGTAACTGGTAACTGGTAACTGGTAACTGGTAACTGGTAACTGGTAACTGGTAACTGGTAACTGGTAACTGGTAACTGGTAACTGGTAACTGGTAACTGGTAACTGGTAAGTGGTAAGTGGTAAGTGGTAACTGGTTACTTGTAACTGGTAACTGGTACCTGGTAACTAGTAACTGGTAACTGGTAACTGGTAACTGGTAACTGGTAACTGGTAACTGGTAACTGGTAACTGGTAACTGGTAACTGGTAAGTGGTAACTGGTTACTGGTAACTGGTAACTGGTTACTGGTAACTGGTAACTAGTAACTGGTAACTGGTAACTGGTAAGTGGTAACTGGTAACTGGTAACTGGTAACTGGTAACTGGTAACTGGTTACTGGTAACTGGTAACTGGTAACTGGTAACTGGTAACTGGTAACTGGTAACTGGTAACTGGTAACTGGTAACTGGTAACTGGTAACTGGTAACTGGTAACTGGTAACTGGTAACTGGTAACTGGTAACTGGTAACTGGTAACTGGTAACTGGTAACTGGTAACTGGTAATTAACCACCAGTCACCAGTAACTAACTAAAATAAACCACCAGTCACCAGTAACTAACTAAAATAAACCACCAGTTACCAGTTACCAGTTACCAGTTACCAGTTACCAGTTACCAGTTACCAGTTACCAGTTACCAGTTACCAGTTACCAGTTACCAGTTACCAGTTACCAGTTACCAGTTACCAGTTACCAGTTACCAGTTACCAGTTACCAGTTACCAGTCACCAGTCACCAGTCACCAGTCACCAGTCACCAGTCACCAGTCACCAGTCACCAGTCACCAGTCACCAGTCACCAGTCACCAGTCACCAGTCACCAGTCACTAGTCACCAGTCACCAGTCACCAGTCACCAGTCACCAGTAACTGGTAACTGATAACTGGTAACCAGTCACCAGTCACCAGTCACCAGAAACTGGTAACTGGTAACTGGTAACTGGTAACTGGTAACTGGTAACTGGTAACTAACCACCAGTCACCAGTAACTAACTTAAATAAACCACCAGTCACCAGTAACTAACTAAAAAAAACCATCAGTTACCAGTTACCAGTTACCAGTTACCAGTTACCAGTTACCAGTTACCAGTTACCAGTAACCAGTTACCAGTTACCAGTTACCAGTTACCAGTTACCAGTTACCAGTTACCAGTTACCAGTTACCAGTTACCAGTTACCAGTTACCAGTTACCAGTTACCAGTTACCAGTTACCAGTTACCAGTTACCAGTTACCAGTTACCAGTTACCAGTTACCAGTTACCAGTTACCAGTTACCAGTTACCAGTTACCAGTTACCAGTTACCAGTTACTGGTACTGGTGGTGACTGGTGACTGGTGACTGGTGACCGGTGACTGGTGAATGGTGACTGGTGACTGGTGACTGGTGACTGGTGACTGGTGACTGGTGACTGGTGACCAGTTACCAGTAACCAGTAACCAGTAACCAGTTACCAGTTACCAGTTACCAGTTACCAGTTACCAGTTATCAGTTACCAGTTACCAGTTACCAGTTACCAGTTACCAGTTACCAGTTACCAGTTACCAGTTACCAGTTACCAGTTACCAGTTACCAGTTACCAGTTACCAGTTACCAGTTACCAGTTACCAGTTACCAGTTACCAGTTACCAGTTACCAGTTACCAGTTACCAGTTACCAGTTACCAGTTACCAGTTACCAGTTACCAGTTACCAGTTACCAGTTACCAGTTACCAGTTACCAGTTACCAGTTACCAGTTACCAGTTACCAGTTACGAGTTACCAGTTTCCAGTTACCAGTTACCAGCTACCAGTTACCAGTTACTAGTCACAAGTCACCAGTCACCAGTTACCAGTTACCAGTAACCAGTTACCAGTTACCAGTTACCAGTTACCAGTTACCAGTTACCACTTACCAGTTACCAGTTACCAGTTACCAGTTACTAGTTACCAGTTACCAGTAACCAGTTACCAGTTACCAGTTACCAGTTACCAGTTACCAGTTACCAGTTACCAGTTACCAGTTACCAGTTACCAGTTACCAGTTACCAGTTACCAGTTACCAGTTACCAGTTACCAGTTACCAGTTACCAGTTACCAGTTACCAGTTACCAGTTACCAGTTACCAGTTACCAGTTACCAGTTACCAGTTACCAGTTACCAGTTACCAGTTACCAGTTACCAGTTACCAGTTACCAGTTACCAGTTACCAGTTACCAGTTACCAGTTACCAGTTACCAGTTACCAGTTACCAGTTACCAGTTACCAGTTACCAGTTACCAGTTACCAGTTACCAGTTACCAGTTACCAGTTACCAGTTACTGGTACTGGTGGTGACTGGTGACTGGTGACTGGTGACCGGTGACTGGTGAATGGTGACTGGTGACTGGTGACTGGTGACTGGTGACTGGTGACTGGTGACTGGTGACTGGTGACCAGTTACCAGTAACCAGTAACCAGTTACCAGTTACCAGTTACCAGTTACCAGTTACCAGTTACCAGTTACCAGTTACCAGTTACCAGTTACCAGTTACCAGTTACCAGTTACCAGTTACCAGTTACCAGTTACCAGTTACCAGTTACCAGTTACTAGTCACAAGTCACCAGTCACCAGTCACCACTCTCCAGTCACAAGTCACCAGTCACCAGTCACCAGTCACCAGTCACCACTCTCCAGTCACAAGTCACCAGTCACCAGTCACCAGTCACCAGTCACCAGTCACCAGTCACCAGTCACCAGTCACCAGTAACCAGTTACCAGTTACTAGTCACAAGTCACCAGTCACCAGTCACCACTCTCCAGTCACAAGTCACCAGTCACCAGTCACCAGTCACCACTCTCCAGTCACTAGTCACCAGGCAACAGCCACCAGTCACCAGTAACAAGTCATCAGCCACCAGTCACCACTTACCAGTCACCACTTGCCACTCACCAGTCACCAGTCACCAGTAACTAACTAAAATAAACCACCAGTCACTAGTTACTAACTAAAATAAACCACCAGTTACCAGTTACCAGTTACCAGTTACCAGTTGCCAGTTACCAGTTGCCAGTTACCAGTTGCCAGTTACCAGTTGCCAGATGCCAGTTACCAGTTACCAGTTACCAGTTACCAGTTACCAGCTACCAGTTGCCAGTTACCAGTTACCAGTTACCAGTTACCAGTTACCAGTTACCAGTTACCAGTTACCAGTTACCAGTTACCAGTTACCAGTTACCAGTTACCAGTTTCTGGTGACTGGTGACTGGTGACTGGTTACCAGTTATCAGTTACCAGTTACTGGTGACTGGTGACTGGTGACTGGTGACTAGTGACTGGTGACTGGTGACTGGTGACTGGTGACTGGTGACTGGTGACTGGTGACTGGTGACTGGTGACTGGTGACTGGTGACTGGTGACTGGTAACTGGTAACTGGTAACTGGTAACTGGTAACTGGTAACTGGTAACTGGTAACTGGTAACTGGTAACTGGTAACTGGTAACTGGTAACTGGTAACTGGTAACTGGTAACTGGTAACTGGTAACTGGTGGTTTATTTTAGTTAGTTACTGGTGACTGGTGGTTTATTTTAGTTAGTTACTGGTGACTGGTGGTTAATTACCAGTTACCAGTTACCAGTTACCAGTTACCAGTTACCAGTTACCAGTTACCAGTTACCAGTTACCAGTTACCAGTTACCAGTTACCAGTTACCAGTTACCAGTTACCAGTTACCAGTTACCAGTTACCAGTTACCAGTTACCAGTTACCAGTTACCAGTTACCAGTTACCAGTTACCAGTTACCAGTTACCAGTTACCAGTTACCAGTTACCAGTTACCAGTTTCCAGTTATCAGTTACCAGTTACCAGCTACCAGTTACCAGCTACCAGTTACCAGTTACCGGTTACCAGTTACCAGTTACTGGTTACCAGTTACCAGTTACCAGTTACCAGTTACCAGTTACCAGTTACCAGTTACCAGTTACCAGTTACCAGTTACCAGTTACCAGTTCCCAGTTACCAGTTACCAGTTACCAGTTACCAGTTACCAGTTACCAGTTCCCAGTTACCAGTTACCAGTTACCAGTTACCAGTTACCAGTTACCAGTTACCAGTTACCAGTTACCAGTTACCAGCTACCAGCTACCAGTTACCAGTTCCCAGTTACCAGTTGCCAGTTACCAGTTACCAGTTACCAGTTACCAGTTACCAGTTACCAGTTACCAGTTACCAGTTACTAGTTACCAGTTACCAGTTACCAGTTACCAGTTACCAGTCTAAAGTCACAAGTCACCAGTCACCAGTCACCAGTCACGAGTCACCAGTCATCACTCTCCAGTCACTAGTCACTAGGCAACAGCCACCAGTCACCAGTCACAAGTCATCAGCCACCAGTCACCAGTTACCAGTCACCACTTGCCACTCACCAGTAACTAATTAAAATAAACCACCAGTTACCAGCTACCAGTTACCAGTTACCAGTTACCAGTTACCAGTTACCAGTTACCAGTTACCAGTTACCAGTTACCAGTTACCAGTTACCAGTTACCAGTTACCAGTTACCAGTTACCAGTTACCAGTTACCAGTTACCAGTTACCAGTTACCAGTTACCAGTTACCAGTTACCAGTTACCAGTTACCAGTTACCAGTTACCAGGTACCAGTTACCAGTTACCCGTAACCAGTTACCAGTTACCCGTTACCAGTTACCAGTTACCAGTTACCAGTTACCAGTTACCAGTTACCAGTTACCAGTTACCAGTTACCAGTTACCAGTTACCAGTTACCAGTTACCAGTTACCAGTTACCAGTTACCAGTTACCAGTTACTGGAACTGGTGGTGACTGGTGACTGGTGACCACCCTGAATATGAGGATTTCGCGCACCCTAGATATGAGGATTTCGCGCACCCTGGATTTGAGGATTTCGCGCACCCTGGATATGAGGATTTCGCGTCACCAGTCACCAGCCACCAGTAACTAACTAATATAAACCACCAGTTACCAGTTACCTGTTACCAGGTACCAGCTACCAGTTTCCAGTTACCAGTTACCAGCAACCACTTACCAGTTACCAGTTACCAGTTACCAGTTACCAGTTACCAGTTACCAGTTACCAGTTAGAAGTTACCAGTTACCAGTTACCAGTTACCAGCTACCAGTTACCAGCTACCAGCTACCAGTTACCAGTTACCAGTTACCAGTTACCAGTTACCAGTTACCAGTTACCAGTTACCAGTTACCAGTTAACTGTTACCAGTTACCAGTTACCAGTTACCAGTTACCAGTTACCAGTTACCAGTTACCAGTTACCAGTTACCAGTTACCAGTTACCAGTTACCAGTTACCAGTTACCAGTTACCAGTTACCAGTTACCAGTTATCAGTTACCAGTTACCAGCTACCAGTTATCAGTTACCAGTTACCAGTTACCAGTAACCAGTTACCAGTTACCAGTTACCAATTACCAGTTACCAGTTACCAGTTACCAGTTACCAGTTACCAGTTACCAGTTACCAGTTACCAGTTACCAGTTACCAGTAACCAGTTACCAGTTACCAGATACCAGTTACCAGTTTCTGGTGACTGGTGACTGGTGACTGGTTACCAGTTATCAGTTACCAGTTACTGGTGACTGGTGACTGGTGACTGGTAACTGGTAACTGGTAACTGGTAACTGGTAACTGGTAACTGGTAACTGGTAACTGGTAACTGGTAACTGGTAACTGGTAACTGGTAACTGGTAACTGGTAACTGGTAACTGGTAACTGGTAACTGGTAACTGGTAACTGGTAACTGGTAACTGGTAACTGGTAACTGGTAACTGGTAACTGGTAACTGGTAACTGGTAACTGGTAACTGGTAACTGGTAACTGGTAACTGGTAACTGGTAACTGGTAACTGGTAACTGGTAACTGGTAACTGGTAACTGGTAACTGGTAACTGGTAACTGGTAACTGGTAACTGGTAACTGGTAACTGGTAACTGGTAACTGGTAACTGGTAACTGGTAACTGGTAACTGGTAACTGGTAACTGGTAACTGGTAACTGGTAACTGGTAACTGGTAACTGGTAACTGGTAACTGGTAACTGGTAACTGGTAACTGGTAACTGGTAACTGGTAACTGGTAACTGGTAACTGGTAACTGGTAACTGGTAACTGGTAACTGGTAACTGGTAACTGGTAACTGGTAACTGGTAACTGGTAACTGGTAACTGGTAACTGGTAACTGGTAACTGGTAACTGGTAACTGGTAACTGGTAACTGGTAACTGGTAACTGGTAACTGGTAACTGGTAACTGGTAACTGGTAACTGGTAACTGGTAACTGGTAACTGGTAACTGGTAACTGGTAACTGGTAACTGGTAACTGGTAACTGGTAACTGGTAACTGGTAACTGGTAACTGGTAACTGGTAACTGGTAACTGGTAACTGGTAAATGGTAAATGGTAAATGGTAAATGGTAAATGGTTACTTGTAACTGGTAACTGGTACCTGGTAACTGGTAACTGGTAACTGGTAACTGGTAACTGGTAACTGGTAACTGGTAACTGGTAACTGGTAAGTGGTAACTGGTTACTGGTAACTGGTAACTGGTTACTGGTAACTGGTAACTAGTAACTGGTAACTGGTAACTGGTAAGTGGTAACTGGTAACTGGTAACTGGTAACTGGTAACTGGTAACTGGTAACTGGTAACTGGTAACTGGTAACTGGTAACTGGTAACTGGTAACTGGTAACTGGTAACTGGTAACTGGTAACTGGTAACTGGTAACTGGTAACTGGTAACTGGTAACTGGTAACTGGTAACTGGTAACTGGTAACTGGTAACTGGTAACTGGTAACTGGTAACTGGTAACTGGTAACTGGTAACTGGTAACTGGTAACTGGTAACTGGTAACTGGTAACTGGTAATTAACCACCAGTCACCAGTAACTAACTAAAATAAACCACCAGTCACCAGTAACTAACTAAAATAAACCACCAGTTACCAGTTACCAGTTACCAGTTACCAGTTACCAGTTACCAGTTACCAGTTACCAGTTACCAGTTACCAGTTACCAGTTACCAGTTACCAGTTACCAGTTACCAGTTACCAGTTACCAGTTACCAGTTACCAGTTACCAGTTACCAGTTACCAGTTACCAGTTACCAGTTACCAGTTACCAGTTACCAGTTACCAGTTACCAGTCACCAGTCACCAGTCACCAGTCACCAGTCACCAGTCACCAGTCACCAGTCACCAGTCACTAGTCACCAGTCACCAGTCACCAGTCACCAGTCACCAGTAACTGGTAACTGATAACTGGTAACCAGTCACCAGTCACCAGTCACCAGAAACTGGTAACTGGTATCTGGTAACTGGTAACTGGTAACTGGTAACTGGTAACTGGTAACTGGTAACTGGTAACTGGTAACTGGTAACTGGTAACTGGTAACTGGTAACTGGTAACTGGTAACTGGTAACTGGTAAGTGGTAAGTGGTAAGTGGTAACTGGTTACTTGTAACTGGTAACTGGTACCTGGTAACTGGTAACTGGTAACTGGTAACTGGTAACTGGTAACTGGTAACTGGTAACTGGTAACTGGTAACTGGTAACTGGTAACTGGTAACTGGTAAGTGGTAACTGGTTACTGGTAACTGGTAACTGGTTACTGGTAACTGGTAACTAGTAACTGGTAACTGGTAACTGGTAAGTGGTAACTGGTAACTGGTAACTGGTAACTGGTAACTGGTAACTGGTTACTGGTAACTGGTAACTGGTAACTGGTAACTGGTAACTGGTAACTGGTAACTGGTAACTGGTAACTGGTAACTGGTAACTGGTAACTGGTAACTGGTAACTGGTAACTGGTAACTGGTAACTGGTAACTGGTAACTGGTAACTGGTAACTGGTAACTGGTAATTAACCACCAGTCACCAGTAACTAACTAAAATAAACCACCAGTCACCAGTAACTAACTAAAATAAACCACCAGTTACCAGTTACCAGTTACCAGTTACCAGTTACCAGTTACCAGTTACCAGTTACCAGTTACCAGTTACCAGTTACCAGTTACCAGTTACCAGTTACCAGTTACCAGTTACCAGTTACCAGTTACCAGTTACCAGTTACCAGTTACCAGTCACCAGTCACCAGTCACCAGTCACCAGTCACCAGTCACCAGTCACCAGTCACCAGTCACCAGTCACCAGTCACCAGTCACCAGTCACCAGTCACTAGTCACCAGTCACCAGTCACCAGTCACCAGTCACCAGTAACTGGTAACTGATAACTGGTAACCAGTCACCAGTCACCAGTCACCAGAAACTGGTAACTGGTAACTGGTAACTGGTAACTGGTAACTGGTAACTGGTAACTAACCACCAGTCACCAGTAACTAACTTAAATAAACCACCAGTCACCAGTAACTAACTAAAAAAAACCATCAGTTACCAGTTACCAGTTACCAGTTACCAGTTACCAGTTACCAGTTACCAGTTACCAGTAACCAGTTACCAGTTACCAGTTACCAGTTACCAGTTACCAGTTACCAGTTACCAGTTACCAGTTACCAGTTACCAGTTACCAGTTACCAGTTACCAGTTACCAGTTACCAGTTACCAGTTACCAGTTACCAGTTACCAGTTACCAGTTACCAGTTACCAGTTACCAGTTACCAGTTACCAGTTACCAGTTACCAGTTACCAGTTACCAGTTACCAGTTACCAGTTACCAGTTACCAGTTACTGGTACTGGTGGTGACTGGTGACTGGTGACTGGTGACCGGTGACTGGTGAATGGTGACTGGTGACTGGTGACTGGTGACTGGTGACTGGTGACTGGTGACTGGTGACCAGTTACCAGTAACCAGTAACCAGTAACCAGTTACCAGTTACCAGTTACCAGTTACCAGTTACCAGTTACCAGTTATCAGTTACCAGTTACCAGTTACCAGTTACCAGTTACCAGTTACCAGTTACCAGTTACCAGTTACCAGTTACCAGTTACCAGTTACCAGTTACCAGTTACCAGTTACCAGTTACCAGTTACCAGTTACCAGTTACCAGTTACCAGTTACCAGTTACCAGTTACCAGTTACCAGTTACCAGTTACCAGTTACCAGTTACCAGTTACCAGTTACCAGTTACCAGTTACCAGTTACCAGTTACCAGTTACCAGTTACGAGTTACCAGTTTCCAGTTACCAGTTACCAGCTACCAGTTACCAGTTACTAGTCACAAGTCACCAGTCACCAGTTACCAGTTACCAGTTACCAGTTACCAGTTACCAGTTACCAGTAACCAGTTACCAGTTACCAGTTACCAGTTACCAGTTACCAGTTACCAGTTACCACTTACCAGTTACCAGTTACCAGTTACCAGTTACTAGTTACCAGTTACCAGTAACCAGTTACCAGTTACCAGTTACCAGTTACCAGTTACCAGTTACCAGTTACCAGTTACCAGTTACCAGTTACCAGTTACCAGTTACCAGTTACCAGTTACCAGTTACCAGTTACCAGTTACCAGTTACCAGTTACCAGTTACCAGTTACCAGTTACCAGTTACCAGTTACCAGTTACCAGTTACCAGTTACCAGTTACCAGTTACCAGTTACCAGTTACCAGTTACCAGTTACCAGTTACCAGTTACCAGTTACCAGTTACCAGTTACCAGTTACCAGTTACCAGTTACCAGTTACCAGTTACCAGTTACCAGTTACCAGTTACCAGTTACCAGTTACCAGTTACCAGTTACCAGTTACCAGTTACCAGTTACCAGTTACTGGTACTGGTGGTGACTGGTGACTGGTGACTGGTGACCGGTGACTGGTGAATGGTGACTGGTGACTGGTGACTGGTGACTGGTGACTGGTGACTGGTGACCAGTTACCAGTAACCAGTAACCAGTTACCAGTTACCAGTTACCAGTTACCAGTTACCAGTTACCAGTTACCAGTTACCAGTTACCAGTTACCAGTTACCAGTTACCAGTTACCAGTTACCAGTTACCAGTTACCAGTTACCAGTTACCAGTTACCAGTTACCAGTTACCAGTTACCAGTTACCAGTTACCAGTTACCAGTTACTAGTCACAAGTCACCAGTCACCAGTCACCACTCTCCAGTCACAAGTCACCAGTCACCAGTCACCAGTCACCAGTCACCACTCTCCAGTCACAAGTCACCAGTCACCAGTCACCAGTCACCAGTCACCAGTCACCAGTCACCAGTCACCAGTCACCAGTAACCAGTTACCACTTACCAGTTACCAGTTACTAGTCACAAGTCACCAGTCACCAGTCACCACTCTCCAGTCACAAGTCACCAGTCACCAGTCACCAGTCACCACTCTCCAGTCACTAGTCACCAGGCAACAGCCACCAGTCACCAGTAACAAGTCATCAGCCACCAGTCACCACTTACCAGTCACCACTTGCCACTCACCAGTCACCAGTCACCAGTAACTAACTAAAATAAACCACCAGTCACTAGTTACTAACTAAAATAAACCACCAGTTACCAGTTACCAGTTACCAGTTACCAGTTGCCAGTTACCAGTTGCCAGTTACCAGTTGCCAGTTACCAGTTGCCAGATGCCAGTTACCAGTTACCAGTTACCAGTTACCAGTTACCAGCTACCAGTTGCCAGTTACCAGTTACCAGTTACCAGTTACCAGTTACCAGTTACCAGTTACCAGTTACCAGTTACCAGTTACCAGTTACCAGTTACCAGTTACCAGTTACCAGTTTCTGGTGACTGGTGACTGGTGACTGGTTACCAGTTATCAGTTACCAGTTACTGGTGACTGGTGACTGGTGACTGGTGACTAGTGACTGGTGACTGGTGACTGGTGACTGGTGACTGGTGACTGGTGACTGGTGACTGGTGACTGGTGACTGGTGACTGGTGACTGGTGACTGGTAACTGGTAACTGGTAACTGGTAACTGGTAACTGGTAACTGGTAACTGGTAACTGGTAACTGGTAACTGGTAACTGGTAACTGGTAACTGGTAACTGGTAACTGGTAACTGGTGGTTTATTTTATTTAGTTACTGGTGACTGGTGGTTTATTTTAGTTAGTTACTGGTGACTGGTGGTTAATTACCAGTTACCAGTTACCAGTTACCAGTTACCAGTTACCAGTTACCAGTTACCAGTTACCAGTTACCAGTTACCAGTTACCAGTTACCAGTTACCAGTTACCAGTTACCAGTTACCAGTTACCAGTTACCAGTTACCAGTTACCAGTTACCAGTTACCAGTTACCAGTTACCAGTTACCAGTTACCAGTTACCAGTTACCAGTTTCCAGTTATCAGTTACCAGTTACCAGCTACCAGTTACCAGCTACCAGTTACCAGTTACCGGTTACCAGTTACCAGTTACTGGTTACCAGTTACCAGTTACCAGTTACCAGTTACCAGTTACCAGTTACCAGTTACCAGTTACCAGTTACCAGTTACCAGTTACCAGTTACCAGTTACCAGTTACCAGTTACCAGTTCCCAGTTACCAGTTACCAGTTACCAGTTACCAGTTACCAGTTACCAGTTACCAGTTACCAGTTACCAGTTACCAGCTACCAGCTACCAGTTACCAGTTCCCAGTTACCAGTTGCCAGTTACCAGTTACCAGTTACCAGTTACCAGTTACCAGTTACCAGTTACCAGTTACCAGTTACTAGTTACCAGTTACCAGTTACCAGTTACCAGTTACCAGTCTAAAGTCACAAGTCACCAGTCACCAGTCACCAGTCACGAGTCACCAGTCATCACTCTCCAGTCACTAGTCACTAGGCAACAGCCACCAGTCACCAGTCACAAGTCATCAGCCACCAGTCACCAGTTACCAGTCACCACTTGCCACTCACCAGTAACTAATTAAAATAAACCACCAGTTACCAGCTACCAGTTACCAGTTACCAGTTACCAGTTACCAGTTACCAGTTACCAGTTACCAGTTACCAGTTACCAGTTACCAGTTACCAGTTACCAGTTACCAGTTACCAGTTACCAGTTACCAGTTACCAGTTACCAGTTACCAGTTACCAGTTACCAGTTACCAGTTACCAGTTACCAGTTACCAGTTACCAGGTACCAGTTACCAGTTACCCGTAACCAGTTACCAGTTACCCGTTACCAGTTACCAGTTACCAGTTACCAGTTACCAGTTACCAGTTACCAGTTACCAGTTACCAGTTACCAGTTACCAGTTACCAGTTACCAGTTACCAGTTACCAGTTACCAGTTACCAGTTACCAGTTACCAGTTACCAGTTACCAGTTACCAGTTACCAGTTACTGGAACTGGTGGTGACTGGTGACTGGTGACCACCCTGAATATGAGGATTTCGCGCACCCTAGATATGAGGATTTCGCGCACCCTGGATTTGAGGATTTCGCGCACCCTGGATATGAGGATTTCGCGTCACCAGTCACCAGCCACCAGTAACTAACTAATATAAACCACCAGTTACCAGTTACCTGTTACCAGGTACCAGCTACCAGTTTCCAGTTACCAGTTACCAGCAACCACTTACCAGTTACCAGTTACCAGTTACCAGTTACCAGTTACCAGTTACCAGTTACCAGTTAGAAGTTACCAGTTACCAGTTACCAGTTACCAGTTACCAGCTACCAGTTACCAGCTACCAGTTACCAGTTACCAGTTACCAGTTACCAGTTACCAGTTACCAGTTACCAGTTACCAGTTACCAGTTACCAGTTACCAGTTACCAGTTACCAGTTAACTGTTACCAGTTACCAGTTACCAGTTACCAGTTACCAGTTACCAGTTACCAGTTACCAGTTACCAGTTACCAGTTACCAGTTACCAGTTACCAGTTACCAGTTATCAGTTACCAGTTACCAGCTACCAGTTATCAGTTACCAGTTACCAGTTACCAGTAACCAGTTACCAGTTACCAGTTACCAATTACCAGTTACCAGTTACCAGTTACCAGTTACCAGTTACCAGTTACCAGTTACCAGTTACCAGTTACCAGTTACCAGTTACCAGTAACCAGTTACCAGTTACCAGTTACCAGTTACCAGTTACCAGTTACCAGTTACCAGTTACCAGTTACCAGTTACCAGTTACCAGTTACCAGTTACCAGTTACCAGTTACCAGTTACCAGTTACCAGTTACCAGTTACCAGTTACCAGTTACCAGTTACCAGTTACCAGTTACCAGTTACCAGTTACCAGTAACCAGTAACCAGTTACCAGTTACCCGTTACCAGTTACCAGTTACCAGTTACCAGTTACCAGTTACCAGTAACCAGTTACCAGTTACCAGTTACCAGTAACCAGTTACCAGTTACCAGTTACCAGTTACCAGTTACCAGTTACCAGTTACCAGTAACCAGTTACCAGTTACCAGTTACCAGTTACCAGTTACCAGTAACCAGTAACCAGTTACCAGTTACCCGTTACCAGTTACCAGTTACCAGTTACCAGTTACCAGTAACCAGTTACCAGTTACCAGTTACCAGTAACCAGTTACCAGTTACCTGTTACCAGTTACCAGTTACCAGTTACCAGTTACCAGTTAGAAGTTACCAGTTACCAGTTACCAGTTACCAGTTACCAGTTACCAGTTACCAGTTACCAGTTACCAGTTACCAGTTACCAGTTACCAGTTACCAGTTACCAGTTACCAGTTACCAGTTACCAGTTACCAGTTACCAGTTACCAGTAACCAGTAACCAGTTACCAGTTACCCGTTACCAGTTACCAGTTACCAGTTACCAGTTACCAGTTACCAGTAACCAGTTACCAGTTACCAGTTACCAGTAACCAGTTACCAGTTACCTGTTACCAGTTACCAGTTACCAGTTACCAGTAACCAGTAACCAGTTACCAGTTACCCGTTACCAGTTACCAGTTACCAGTTACCAGTTACCAGTTACCAGTTACCAGTTACCAGTTACCAGTTACCAGTTACCAGTTACCAGTTACTGCTACTGGTGGTGACTGGTGACCACCCTGAATATGAGGATTTCGCGCACCCTGGATATGAGGATTTCGAGCACCCTGCATTTGAGAATTTCGCCCACCCTGGATATGAGGATTTCGGGCACCCTGGATTTGAGGATTTCGCGCTCCCTGGATATGAGGATTTCGCGTCACCAGTCACTAGTCACCAGTCACCAGCCACCAGTAACTAACTAATATAAACCACCAGTTACCAGTTACCAGTTACCAGTTACCAGTTACCAGTTACCAGTTACCAGTTACCAGTTACCAGTTACCAGTTACCAGTTACCAGTTACCAGTTACCAGTTACCAGTTACCAGTTACCAGTTACCAGTTACCAGTTACCAGTTACCAGTTACCAGTTACCAGTTACCAGTTACCAGTTACCAGTTACCAGTTACCAGTTACCAGTTACCAGTTACCAGTTACCAGTTACCAGTTACCAGTTACCAGTTACCAGTTACCAGTTACCAGTTACCAGTTACCAGTTACCAGTTACCAGTTACCAGTTACCAGTTACCAGTTACCAGTTACCAGTTACCAGTTACCAGTTACCAGTTACCAGTTACCAGTTACCAGTTACCAGTTACCAGTTACCAGTTACCAGTTACCAGTTACCAGTTACCAGTTACCAGTTACCAGTTACCAGTTACCAGTTACCAGTTACCAGTTACCAGTTACCAGTTACCAGTTACCAGTTCCCAGTTACCAGTTACCAGTTACCAGTTACCAGTTACCAGTTACCAGTTACCAGTTACCAGTTACCAGTTACCAGTTACCAGTTACCAGTTACCAGTTACCAGTTACCAGTTACCAGTTACCAGTAACCAGTTACCAGTAACCAGTTACCAGTTACCAGTTACCAGTAACCAGTTACCAGTTACCAGTTACCCGTTACCAGTTACCAGTTACCAGTTACCAGTTACCAGTAACCAGTTACCAGTTACCAGTTACCAGTTACCAGTAACCAGTTACCAGTTACCAGTTACCAGTTACCAGTTACCAGTTATCAGTTACCAGTTACCAGTTACCAGTTACCAGTTACCAGTTACCAGTTACCAGTTACCAGTTACCAGTTACCAGTTACCAGTTACCAGTTACCAGTTACCAGTTACCAGTTACTGCTACTGGTGGTGACTGGTGACCACCCTGAATATGAGGATTTCGCGCACCCTGGATATGAGGATTTCGCGCACCCTGCATTTGAGAATTTCGCCCACCCTGGATATGAGGATTTCGCGCACCCTGGATTTGAGGATTTCGCGCTCCCTGGATATGAGGATTTCGCGTCACCAGTCACTAGTCACCAGTCACCAGCCACCAGTAACTAACTAATATAAACCACCAGTTACCACTTACCAGTTACCAGTTACCAGTTACCAGTTACCAGTTACCAGTTACCAGTTACCAGTTACCAGTTACCAGTTACCAGTTACCAGTTACCAGTTACCAGTTACCAGTTACCAAATACCAGTTACCAGTTACCAGTTACCAGTTACCAGTTACCAGTTACCAGTTACCAGTTACCAGTTACCAGTTACCAGTTATTAAATACCAGTTACCAGTTACCAGTTACCAGTTACCAGTTACCAGTTACCAGTTACCAGTTACCAGTTACCAGTTACCAGTTACCAGTTACCAGTTACCAGTTACCAGTTACCAGTTACCAGTTACCAGTTACCAGTTACCAGTTACCAGTTACCAGTTACCAGTTACCAGTTACCAGTTACCAGTTACCAGTTACCAGTTACCAGTTACCAGTTACCAGTTACCAGTTACCAGTTACCAGTTACCAGTTACCAGTTACCAGTTACCAGTTACCAGTTACCAGTTACCAGTTACCAGTTACCAGTTACCAGTTACCAGTTACCAGTTACCAGTTACCAGTTACCAGTTACCAGTTACCAGTTACCAGTTACCAGTTACCAGTTACCAGTTACCAGTTACCAGTTACCAGTTACCAGTTACCAGTTACCAGTTACCAGTTACCAGTTACCAGTTCCCAGTTACCAGTTACCAGTTACCAGTTACCAGTTACCAGTTACCAGTTACCAGTTACCAGTTACCAGTTACCAGTTACCAGTTACCAGTTACCAGTTACCAGTTACCAGTTACCAGTTACCAGTTACCAGTAACCAGTTACCAGTAACCAGTTACCAGTTACCAGTTACCAGTAACCAGTTACCAGTTACCAGTTACCCGTTACCAGTTACCAGTTACCAGTTACCAGTTACCAGTAACCAGTTACCAGTTACCAGTTACCAGTTACCAGTAACCAGTTACCAGTTACCAGTTACCAGTTACCAGTTACCAGTTATCAGTTACCAGTTACCAGTTACCAGTTACCAGTTACCAGTTACCAGTTACCAGTTACCAGTTACCAGTTACCAGTTACCAGTTACCAGTTACCAGTTACCAGTTACCAGTTACTGCTACTGGTGGTGACTGGTGACCACCCTGAATATGAGGATTTCGCGCACCCTGGATATGAGGATTTCGCGCACCCTGCATTTGAGAATTTCGCCCACCCTGGATATGAGGATTTCGCGCACCCTGGATTTGAGGATTTCGCGCTCCCTGGATATGAGGATTTCGCGTCACCAGTCACTAGTCACCAGTCACCAGCCACCAGTAACTAACTAATATAAACCACCAGTTACCACTTACCAGTTACCAGTTACCAGTTACCAGTTACCAGTTACCAGTTACCAGTTACCAGTTACCAGTTACCAGTTACCAGTTACCAGTTACCAGTTACCAGTTACCAGTTACCAAATACCAGTTACCAGTTACCAGTTACCAGTTACCAGTTACCAGTTACCAGTTACCAGTTACCAGTTACCAGTTACCAGTTATTAAATACCAGTTACCAGTTACCAGTTACCAGTTACCAGTTACCAGTTACCAGTTACCAGTTACCAGTTACCAGTTACCAGTTACCAGTTACCAGTTACCAGTTTCCAGTTATCAGTTACCAGTTACCAGTTACCAGCTACCAGTTACCAGCTACCAGTTACCAGTTACCAGTTACAAGTTACCAGTTACCAGCTACCAGCTACCAGTTACCAGTTACCAGTTACCGGTTACCAGTTGCCAGTTACCAGTTACCAGTTACCAGTTACCAGTTACCAGTTACCAGTTACCAGTTACCAGTTACCAGTTACCAGTAACCAGTTACCAGTTACCAGTTACCAGTTACCAATTACCAGTTACCGGTTACCAGTTACCAGTTACCAGTTACCAGTTACCAGTTACCAGCTACCAGTTACCAGCTACCAGTTACCAGTTACCAGTTACCAGTTACAAGTTACCAGTTACCAGCTACCAGCTACCAGTTACCGGTTACCAGTTACCGGTTACCAGTTACCAGTTACCAGTTACCAGTTACCAGTTACCAGTTACCAGTTACCAGTTACCAGTTACCAGTTACCAGTTACCAGTTACCAGTTACCAGTTACCAGTTACCAGTTACCAGTTACCAGTTACCAGTTACCAGTTACCAGTTAATAGTTACCAGTTACCAGTTACCAGTTACCAAATACCAGTTACCAAATACCAGTTACCAGTTATCAGTTTCCAGTTATCAGTTACCAGCTACCAGTTACCAGCTACCAGCTACCAGCTACCAGCTACCAGCTACCAGCTACCAGCTACCAGCTACCAGCTACCAGTTACCAGTTACCAGTTACCAGTTACCAGTTACCAGTTACCAGTTACCAGTTACCAGTTACCAGTTACCAGTTACCAGTTACCAGTTACCAGTTACCAGTTACCAGTTACCAGTTACCAGTTACCAGTTACCAGTTACCAGTTACCAGTTACCAGTTACCAGTTACCAGTTACCAGTTACCAGTTACCAGTTACCAGTTACCAGTTACCAGTTACCAGTTACCAGTTACCAGTTACCAGTTACCAGTTACCAGTTACCAGTTACCAGTTACCAGTTACCAGTTACCAGTTACCAGTTACCAGTTACCAGTTACCAGTTACCAGTTACCAGTTACCAGTTACCAGTTACCAGTTACCAGTTACCAGTTACCAGTTACCAGTTACCAGTTACCAGTTACCAGTTACCAGTTACCAGTTACCAGTTACCAGTTACCAGTTACCAGTTACCAGTTACCAGTTACCAGTTACCAGTTACCAGTTACCAGTTACCAGTTACCAGTTACCAGTTACCAGTTACCAGTTACCAGTTACCAGTTACCAGTTACCAGTTACCAGTTACCAGTTACCAGTTACCAGTTACCAGTTACCAGTTACCAGTTACCAGTTACCAGTTACCAGTTACCAGTTACCAGTTACCAGTTACCAGTTACCAGTTACCAGTTACCAGTTACCAGTTACCAGTTACCAGTTACCAGTTACCAGTTACCAGTTACCAGTTACCAGTTACCAGTTACCAGTTACCAGTTACCAGTTACCAGTTACCAGTTACCAGTTACCAGTTACCAGTTACCAGTTACCAGTTACCAGTTACCAGTTACCAGTTACCAGTTACCAGTTACCAGTTACCAGTTACCAGTTACCAGTTACCAGTTACCAGTTACCAGTTACCAGTTACCAGTTACCAGTTACCAGTTACCAGTTACCAGTTACCAGTTACCAGTTACCAGTTACCAGTTACCAGTTACCAGTTACCAGTTACCAGTTACCAGTTACCAGTTACCAGTTACCAGTTACCAGTTACCAGTTACCAGTTACCAGTTACCAGTTACCAGTTACCAGTTACCAGTTCCCAGTTACCAGTTACCAGTTACCAGTTACCAGTTACCAGTTCCCAGTTACCAGTTACCAGTTACCAGTTACCAGTTACCAGTTACCAGTTACCAGTTACCAGTTACCAGTTACCAGTTACCAGTAACCAGTTACCAGTAACCAGTTACCAGTTACCAGTTACCAGTAACCAGTTACCAGTTACCAGTTACCCGTTACCAGTTACCAGTTACCAGTTACCAGTTACCAGTAACCAGTTACCAGTTACCAGTTACCAGTTACCAGTAACCAGTTACCAGTTACCAGTTACCAGTTACCAGTTACCAGTTATCAGTTACCAGTTACCAGTTACCAGTTACCAGTTACCAGTTACTGCTACTGGTGGTGACTGGTGACCACCCTGAATATGAGGATTTCGCGCACCCTGGATATGAGGATTTCGCGCACCCTGCATTTGAGAATTTCGCCCACCCTGGATATGAGGATTTCGCGCACCCTGGATTTGAGGATTTCGCGCTCCCTGGATATGAGGATTTCGCGTCACCAGTCACTAGTCACCAGTCACCAGCCACCAGTAACTAACTAATATAAACCACCAGTTACCACTTACCAGTTACCAGTTACCAGTTACCAGTTACCAGTTACCAGTTACCAGTTACCAGTTACCAGTTACCAGTTACCAGTTACCAGTTACCAGTTACCAGTTACCAGTTACCAGTTACCAAATACCAGTTACCAGTTACCAGTTACCAGTTACCAGTTACCAGTTACCAGTTACCAGTTACCAGTTATTAAATACCAGTTACCAGTTACCAGTTACCAGTTACCAGTTACCAGTTACCAGTTACCAGTTACCAGTTACCAGTTACCAGTTACCAGTTTCCAGTTATCAGTTACCAGTTACCAGTTACCAGCTACCAGTTACCAGCTACCAGTTACCAGTTACCAGTTACAAGTTACCAGTTACCAGCTACCAGCTACCAGTTACCAGTTACCAGTTACCGGTTACCAGTTGCCAGTTACCAGTTACCAGTTACCAGTTACCAGTTACCAGTTACCAGTTACCAGTTACCAGTTACCAGTTACCAGTAACCAGTTACCAGTTACCAGTTACCAGTTACCAATTACCAGTTACCGGTTACCAGTTACCAGTTACCAGTTACCAGTTACCAGTTACCAGCTACCAGTTACCAGCTACCAGTTACCAGTTACCAGTTACCAGTTACAAGTTACCAGTTACCAGCTACCAGCTACCAGTTACCGGTTACCAGTTACCGGTTACCAGTTACCAGTTACCAGTTACCAGTTACCAGTTACCAGTTACCAGTTACCAGTTAATAGTTACCAGTTACCAGTTACCAGTTACCAGTTACCAGTTACCAAATACCAGTTACCAAATACCAGTTACCAGTTATCAGTTTCCAGTTATCAGTTACCAGCTACCAGCTACCAGCTACCAGCTACCAGCTACCAGCTACCAGCTACCAGCTACCAGCTACCAGTTACCAGCTACCAGCTACCAGCTACCAGCTACCAGCTACCAGCTACCAGCTACCAGCTACCAGCTACCAGCTACCAGCTACCAGCTACCAGCTACCAGCTACCAGCTACCAGTTACCAGTTACCAGTTACCAGTTACCAGTTACCAGTTACCAGTTACCAGTTACCAGTTACCAGTTACCAGTTACCAGTTACCAGTTACCAGTTACCAGTTACCAGTTACCAGTTACCAGTTACCAGTTACCAGTTACCAGTTACCAGTTACCAGTTACCAGTTACCAGTTACCAGTTACCAGTTACCAGTTACCAGTTACCAGTTACCAGTTACCAGTTACCAGTTACCAGTTACCAGTTACCAGTTACCAGTTACCAGTTACCAGTTACCAGTTACCAGTTACCAGTTACCAGTTACCAGTTACCAGTTACCAGTTACCAGTTACCAGTTACCAGTTACCAGTTACCAGTTACCAGTTACCAGTTACCAGTTACCAGTTACCAGTTACCAGTTACCAGTTACCAGTTACCAGTTACCAGTTACCAGTTACCAGTTACCAGTTACCAGTTACCAGTTACCAGTTACCAGTTACCAGTTACCAGTTACCAGTTACCAGTTACCAGTTACCAGTTACCAGTTACCAGTTACCAGTTACCAGTTACCAGTTACCAGTTACCAGTTACCAGTTACCAGTTACCAGTTACCAGTTACCAGTTACCAGTTACCAGTTACCAGTTACCAGTTACCAGTTACCAGTTACCAGTTACCAGTTACCAGTTACCAGTTACCAGTTACCAGTTACCAGTTACCAGTTACCACCAGACTGGTGACTGGTGACTGGTGACTGGTGACTGGTGACTGGTGACTGGTGACTGGTGACTGGTGACTGGTGACTGGTGACTGGTGACTGGTGACTGGTGACTGGTGACTATTGACTGGTGACTGGTGACTGGTGACTGGTGACTGGTGACTGGTGACTGGTGACTGGTGACTGGTGACTGGTGACTGGTGACTGGTGACTGGTGACTGGTGACTGGTGACTGGTGACTGGTGACTGGTGACTGGTGACTGGTGACTGGTGACTGGTGACTGGTGACTGGTGACTGGTGACTGGTGACTGGTGACTGGTGACTGGTGACTGGTGACTGGTGACTGGTGACTGGTGACTGGTGACTGGTGACTGGTGACTGGTGACTGGTGACTGGTGACTGGTGACTGGTGACTGGTGACTGGTGACTGGTGACTGGTGACTGGTGACTGGTGACTGGTGACTGGTGACTGGTGACTGGTGACTGGTGACTGGTGACTGGTGACTGGTGACTGGTGACTGGTGACTGGTGACTGGTGACTGGTGACTGGTGACTGGTGACTGGTGACTGGTGACTGGTGACTGGTGACTGGTGACTGGTGACTGGTGACTGGTGACTGGTGACTGGTGACTGGTGACTGGTGACTGGTGACTGGTGACTGGTGACTGGTGACTGGTGACTGGTGACTGGTGACTGGTGACTGGTGACTGGTGACTGGTGACTGGTGACTGGTGACTGGTGACTGGTGACTGGTGACTGGTGACTGGTGACTGGTGACTGGTGACTGGTGACTGGTGACTGGTGACTGGTGACTGGTGACTGGTGACTGGTGACTGGTGACTGGTGACTGGTGACTGGTGACTGGTGACTGGTGACTGGTGACTGGTGACTGGTGACTGGTGACTGGTGACTGGTGACTGGTGACTGGTGACTGGTGACTGGTGACTGGTGACTGGTGACTGGTGACTGGTGACTGGTGACTGGTGACTGGTGACTGGTGACTGGTGACTGGTGACTGGTGACTGGTGACTGGTGACTGGTGACTGGTGACTGGTGACTGGTGACTGGTGACTGGTGACTGGTGACTGGTGACTGGTGACTGGTGACTGGTGACTGGTGACTGGTGACTGGTGACTGGTGACTGGTGACTGGTGACTGGTGACTGGTGACTGGTGACTGGTGACTGGTGACTGGTGACTGGTGACTGGTGACTGGTGACTGGTGACTGGTGACTGGTGACTGGTGACTGGTGACTGGTGACTGGTGACTGGTGACTGGTGACTGGTGACTGGTGACTGGTGACTGGTGACTGGTGACTGGTGACTGGTGACTGGTGACTGGTGACTGGTGACTGGTGACTGGTGACTGGTGACTGGTGACTGGTGACTGGTGACTGGTGACTGGTGACTGGTGACTGGTGACTGGTGACTGGTGACTGGTGACTGGTGACTGGTGACTGGTGACTGGTGACTGGTGACTGGTGACTGGTGACTGGTGACTGGTGACTGGTGACTGGTGACTGGTGACTGGTGACTGGTGACTGGTGATTGGTGACTGGTGACTGGTGACTGGTGACTGGCGACTGGTGACTGGTGACTGGTGACTGGTGACTGGTGACTGGTGACTGGTGACTGGTGACTGGTGACTGGTGACTGGTGACTGGTGACTTGTAACTGGTAACTGGTAATTGGTAACTGGTAACTGGTTACTGGTTACTGGTTACTGGTTACTGGTAACTGGTAACTGGTAACTGGTAACTGGTAACTGGTAACTGGTAACTGGTAACTGGTTACTGGTAACTGGTAACTGGTAACTGGTAACTGGTAACTGGTAACTGGTAACTGGTAACTGGTTACTGGTTACTGGTAACTGGTAACTGGTAACTGGTAACTGGTAACTTTTAAATGGTAACTGGTAAGTGGTAACTGGTAACTGTTAACTGGTAACTGGTAACCGGTAACTGGTAACTGGTAACTGGTAACTGGTAACTGGTAACTGGTAACTGGTAACTGGTAACTGGTAACTGGTTACTGGTAACTGGTAACTGGTAACTGGTAACTGGTAACTGGTAACTGGTAACTGGTAACTGGTAACTGGTAACTGGTAACTGGTGGTTTATTTTAGTTAGTTACTGGTGACTGGTGGTTTATTTTAGTTAGTTACTGGTGATTGGTGACTGGTGAGTGGCAAGTGGTGACTGGTAAGTGGTGACTGGTGGCTGATGACTTGTGACTGGTGACTGGTGGCTGTTGCCTAGTGACTAGTGACTGGAGAGTGGTGACTTGTGACTGTTGACTGGTGACTTGTGACTGGTGACTGGTAACTGGTAACTGGTAACTGGTGAATGGTAACTGGTAACTGGTAACTGGTAACTGGTAAGTGGTAACTGGTAACTGGTGACTGGTAACTGGTAACTGGTAACTGGTAACTGGTAACTGGTAACTGGTAACTGGTAACTGGTAACTGGTTACTGGTGACTGGTAACTGGTAACTGGTAACTGGTGAATGGTAACTGGTAACTGGTAACTGGTAACTGGTAACTGGTAACTGGTAACTGGTTACTGGTAACTGGTAATTGGTAACTGGTAACTAATAACTGGTAACTGGTAACTGGTAACTGGTAACTGGTAACTGGTAACTGGTAACTGGTAACTGGTAACTGGTAACTGGTAACTGGTAACTGGTAACTGGTAACTGGTAACTGGTTACTGGTGACTGGTGGTTTATTTTAATTAGTTACTGGTGACTGGTGGTTTATTTTTGTTAGTTACTGGTGACTGGTGGTTTATTTTAGTTAGTTACTTGTGACTGGTGACTGGTGAGTGGCAAGTGGTGACTGGTAAGTGGTGACTGGTGGCTGATGACTTGTGACTGGTGACTGGTAACTGGTAACTGGTAACTGGTGACTGGTGACTGGTAACTGGTAACTGTTAACTGGTAACTGGTAACTGGTAACTGGTAACTGGTAACTGGTAACTGGTAGCTGGTAACTGGTAACTGGTAACTGGTAACTGGTAACTGGTAACTGGTAACTGGTAACTGGTTACTGGTAACTGGTAACTGGTAACTGGTAACTGGTAACTGGTAACTGGTAACTGGTAACTGGTAACTGGTAACTGGTTACTGGTAACTGGTAATTGGTAACTGGTAACTGGTAACTGGTAACTTGTAACTGGTAACTGGTAACTGGTAACTGGTAACTGGTAACTGGTAACTGGTGGTTTATTTTAGTTAGTTACTGGTGACTGGTGGTTTATTTTAGTTAGTTACTGGTGACTGGTGGTTTATTTTTGTTAGTTACTGGTGACTGGTGGTTTATTTTAGTTAGTTACTTGTGACTGGTGACTGGTGAGTGGCAAGTGGTGACTGGTAAGTGGTGACTGGTGGCTGATGACTTGTGACTGGTGACTGGTAACTGGTAACTGGTAACTGGTGACTGGTGACTGGTAACTGGTAACTGGTAACTGGTAACTGGTAACTGGTAACTGGTAACTGGTAACTGGTAGCTGGTAACTGGTAACTGGTAACTGGTAACTGGTAACTGGTAACTGGTAACTGGTAACTGGTAACTGGTAACTGGTTACTGGTAACTGGTAACTGGTATCTGGTAACTGGTAACTGGTAACTGGTAACTGGTTACTGGTAACTGGTAATTGGTAACTGGTAACTGGTAACTGGTAACTGGTAACTTGTAACTGGTAACTGGTAACTGGTAACTGGTAACTGGTAACTGGTAACTGGTAACTGGTAACTGGTAACTGGTAACTGGTAACTGGTAACTGGTAACTGGTAACTGGTAGCTGGTAACTGGTAACTGGTAACTGGTAACTGGTAACTGGTAACTGGTAACTGGTAACTGGTAACTGGTAACTGGTAACTGGTAACTGGTAACTGGTAACTGGTAGCTGGTAACTGGTAACTGGTAACTGGTAACTGGTAACTGGTAACTGGTAACTGGTAACTGGTAACTGGTTACTGGTAACTGGTAATTGGTAACTGGTAACTGGTAACTGGTAACTGGTAACTGGTAACTGGTAACTGGTAACTGGTAACTGGTAACTGGTAACTGGTAACTGGTAACTGGTAACTGGTAACTGGTAACTGGTAACTGGTAACTGGTAGCTGGTAACTGGTAACTGGTAACTGGTAACTGGTAACTGGTAACTGGTAACTGGTAACTGGTAACTGGTAACTGGTAACTGGTAACTGGTAACTGGTAACTGGTAGCTGGTAACTGGTAACTGGTAACTGGTAACTGGTAACTGGTAACTGGTAACTGGTAACTGGTAACTGGTAACTGGTAACTGGTAACTGGTTACTGGTAACTGGTAACTGGTATCTGGTAACTGGTAACTGGTAACTGGTTACTGGTTACTGGTAACTGGTAATTGGTAACTGGTAACTGGTAACTGGTAACTGGTAACTTGTAACTGGTAACTGGTAACTGGTAACTGGTAACTGGTAACTGGTAACTGGTAACTGGTAGCTGGTAACTGGTAACTGGTAACTGGTAACTGGTAACTGGTAACTGGTAACTGGTAACTGGTAACTGGTAACTGGTTACTGGTAACTGGTAACTGGTAACTGGTAACTGGTAACTGGTGACTGGTGACTGGTAACTGGTAACTGGTAACTGGTAACTGGTAACTGGTAACTGGTAACTGGTAACTGGTAACTGGTTACTGGTAACTGGTAATTGGTAACTGGTAACTGGTAACTGGTAACTGGTAACTTGTAACTGGTAACTGGTAACTGGTAACTGGTAACTGGTAACTGGTAACTGGTGGTTTATTTTAGTTAGTTACTGGTGACTGGTGGTTTATTTTAGTTAGTTACTGGTGACTGGTGGTTTATTTTTGTTAGTTACTGGTGACTGGTGGTTTATTTTAGTTAGTTACTTGTGACTGGTGACTGGTGAGTGGCAAGTGGTGACTGGTAAGTGGTGACTGGTGGCTGATGACTTGTGACTGGTGACTGGTGGCTGTTGCCTAGTGACTAGTGACTGGAGAGTGGTGACTTGTGACTGTTGACTGGTGACTTTTGACTGGTGACTGGTAACTGGTAACTGGTAACTGGTAACTGGTAACTGGTAAATGGTAACTGGTAACTGGTAACTGGTAACTGGTAACTGGTAACTGGTAACTGGTAACTGGTAACTGGTAACTGGTAACTGGTAACTGGTAACTGGTAACTGGTAACTGGTAACTGGTAACTGGTATCTGGTAACTGGTAACTGGTAACTGGTAACTGGTAACTGGTAACTGGTAACTGGTAACTGGTAACTGGTAACTGGTAACTGGTAACTGGTAACTGGTAACTGGTTACTGGTAACTGGTAACTGGTAACTGGTAACTGGTAACTGGTAACTGGTAACTGGTTACTGGTAACTGGTAACTGGTTACTGGTAACTGGTAACTGGTAACTGGTAACTGGTAACTGGTTACTGGTAACTGGTAACTGGTAACTGGTAACTGGTAACTGGAAACTGGTAACTGGTAACTGGTTACTGGTTACTGGTAAATGGTAACTGGTAACTGGTAACTGGTAACTGGCAACTGGTAGCTGGTAACTGGTAACAGGTAACTGGTAACAGGTAACTGGTAACTGGTGGTTTATATTAGTTAATTACTGGTGGCTGGTGACTGGTGACTGGTGACGCGAAATCCTCATATCCAGGGTGCGCGAAATCCTCAAATCCAGGGTGCGCGAAATCCTCATATCCAGGGTGGGCGAAATTCTCAAATCCAGGGTGCGCGAAATCCTCATATCCAGGGTGCGCGAAATCCTCATATTCAGGTTGGTCACCAGTCACCAGTCACCAGTCACCAGTCACCAGTCACCAGTCACCAGTCACCAGTCACCAGTCACCAGTCACCAGTCACCAGTCACCAGTCACCAGTCACCAGTCACCAGTCACCAGTCACCAGTCACCAGTCACCAGTCACCAGTCACCAGTCACCAGTCACCAGTTACCAGTTACCAGTTACCAGTTACCAGTTACCTGTTACCAGTTACCAGTTACCAGTTACCAGTTACCAGTTACCAGTTACCAGTTACCAGTTACCAGTTACCAGTTACCAGTTACCAGTTACCAGTTACAAGTTACAAGTTACCAGTGACTGATGACTAAGCGAAATTCTCAAATCCAGGGTGCGCGAAATGCTCATATCCAGGGTGCGCGAAATCCTCATATCCAGGGTGAGTGAAATCCTCAAACCCAGGATGAGCGAAATCCTCATATCCAGGGTGCGAAAAATCCTCAAATCCTGGGTGCGCGAAATCCTCAAATCCAGGGTGCGCGAAATCCTCATATCCAGGTTGCGCGAAATCCTCATATCCAGGGTGGGCGAAATCGTCATATCCAGGGTGAGCGAAATCATCATATCCAGGGTGCGCGAAATCCTCATATCCAGATTGGGCGAAATCCTCAAATCCAGTGTGCGCGAAATCTTCATATCCAGGGTGGGCGAAATCCTCATATCCAGGGTGCGCGAAATCCCCATGTTCAAGGTTCGCGAAATCCTAATATCCAGGGTGGGCGAAATCGTCAAATCCAGGGTGCGCGAAATCTTCATATCCAGGGTGGGTGAAATCCTCATATCCAGGGTGCGCGAAATCCCCATATCCAGGGTGCGCGAAATCCTCATATCCAAGGTGCGCGAAATCCTCATATCCAAGGTGCGCGAAATCCTCATATCCAGGGTGGGCGAAATCCTCATATCCAGGGTGCGCGAAATCCTCATATCCAGGGTGGGCGAAATCGTCATATCCAGATTGGGCGAAATCCTCAAATCCAGTGTGCGCGAAATCTTCATATCCAGGGTGGGCGAAATCCTCATATCCAGGGTGCGCGAAATCCCCATGTTCAAGGTTCGCGAAATCCTAATATCCAGGGTGGGCGAAATCCTCAAATCCAGGGTGCGCGAAATCTTCATATCCAGTGTGCGCGAAATCTTCATATCCAGGGTGCGCGAAATCCCCATATCCAGGGTGCGCGAAATCCCCATATCCAGGGTGCGCGAAATCCTCATATCCAAGGTGCGCGAAATCCTCATATCCAAGGTGCGCGAAATCCTCATATCCAGGGTGGGCGAAATCCTCATATCCAGGGTGCGCGAAATCCTCAAATCCAGGGTGCGCGAAATCCTCATATCCAGGGTGCGCGAAGTCCTCAAATCCAGGGTGGGCGAAATCCTCATATCCAGGGTGCGCGAAATCCTTATATCCAAGGTGCGCGAAATCCTCATATCCAGGGTGCGCGAAATCCTCAAATCCAGGGTGCGCGAAATCCTCAATTCCAGGGTGGGCGAAATCCTCAAATTCAGGGTGCGCGAAATCCTCACATCCAGGGTGCGCGAAATCCTCAAATCCAGAGGGCGCGAAATCCTCAAATCCAGGGTGCGCGAAATCCTCAAATCCAGGGTGCGCGAAATCCTCATATCCAGGGTGGGCGAAATCCTCAAATCCAGGGTGCGCGAAATCCTCAAATCCAGGGTGCGCGAAATCCTCATATCCAGGGTGGGCGAAATCCTCATACCCAGGGTGGGCGAAATCCTCAAATCCAGGGTGCGCGAAATCCTTATATCCAGGGTGGGCGAAATCCTCAAATTCAGGGTTCGCGAAATCCTCATATCCAGGGTGCGCGAAAACGTCATATCCAGAGTGAGCAAAATTCTCATATCCAGAGAACGCGAAATCCTCATATCCAGGGTGGGCGAAATCCTCAAATCCAGAGTGTGCGAAATCCTCAAAACCAGGGTTCGCGAAATCCTCAAATCCAGTGTGGGCGAGTCACCAGTCACCAGTCACCAGTCACCAGTCACCAGTCACCAGTTAACAGTAACCAGTCAACAGTCACCAGTCACCAGTCACCAGTAACTTGTAACTGGTAACTGGTAACTGGTAACTGGTAACTGGTAACTGGTAACTGGTAACTGGTAACTGGTAACTGGTAACTGGTAACTGGTAACTGGTAACTGGTAACTGGTAACGCGAAATCCTCATATCCAGGGTGCGCGAAATCCTCATATCCAGGGTGCGCGAAATCTTCAAATCTAGAGAGCCCTCATATCCAGAGTGCGCAAAATCCTCAAACCCAGGGTGCGCGAAATCCTCAATTCCAGGGTGCGCGAAATCCTCATATCCAGGGTGCGCGAAATCCTCAAATCAAGGGTGCGCGAAATCCTCAAATCCAGGGTGCGCGAAATCCTCATATCCAGGGTGCGCGAAATCTTCAAATCTAGAGAGCGCGAAATCCTCATATCCAGAGTGCGCAAAATCCTCAAATCCAGGGTGCGCGAAATCCTCAATTCCAGGGTGCGCGAAATCCTCATATCCAGGGTGCGCGAAATCCTCAAATCCAGGGTGCGCGGAATCCTCAAATCCAGGGTGCGCGAAATCCTCATATCCAGGGTGCGCGAAATCTTCAAATCTAGAGAGCGCGAAATCCTCATATCCAGAGTGCGCAAAATCCTCAAATCCAGGGTGCGCGAAATCCTCAATTCCAGGGTGCGCGAAATCCTCATATCCAGGGTGCGCGAAATCCTCAAATCCAGGGTGCGCGAAATCCTCAAATCCAGGGTGCGCGAAATCCTCATATCCAGGGTGCGCGAAATCTTCAAATCTAGAGAGCGCGAAATCCTCATATCCAGAGTGCGCAAAAACCCTCAAATCCAGGGTGAGCGAAATCCTCAATTCCAGGGTGCGCGAAATCCTCATATCCAGGGTTCGCGAAATCCTCAAATCTAGGGAGCGCGAAATCCTCAAATCCAGGGTGCGCGAAATCCTCAATTCCAGGGTGGGCGAAATCTTCTGATAACTATTAACTGGTAACTGGTAACTGGTAACTGGTAACTGGTAACTGGTAACAGGTAACTGGTAACTGGTAACTGGTAACTGGTAACTGGTAACTGGTAACTGGTAACTGGTAACTGGTAACTGGTAACTGGTAACTGGTAACTGGTAACTGGTTACTGGTAACTTTAAATGGTAACTGGTAACTGGTAACTGGTAACTGGTAACTGGTAACTGGTAACTGATAACTGGTTACTGGTAACTGGTACCTGGTAACTGGTTACTGGTAACTGGTAACTGGTAACTGGTAACTGGTAACCGGTAACTGGTTACTGGTAACTGGTAACTGGTAACTGGTAACTGGTAACTGGTAACTGGTAACTGGTAACTGGTAACTGGTAACTGGTAACTGGTAACTGGTAACTGGTAACTGGTAACTGGTAACTGGTAACTGGTAACTGGTAACTGGTAACTGGTAACTGGTAACTGGTAACTGGTAACTGGTAACTGGTAACTGGTAACTGGTAACTGGTAACTGGTAACTGGTAACTGGTAACTGGTAACTGGTAACTGGTAGCTGGTAACAGGTAACTGGTGGTTTATATTAGTTAGTTACTGGTGGCTGGTGACTGGTGACTGGTGACGCGAAATCCTCATATCCAGTGTGCGCAAAATCCTCAAATTAAGGGTGCGCGAAATCCTCATATCCAGGGTGGGCGAAATTCTCAATTCCAGGGTCCGCGAAATCCTCATATCCAGGGTGCGCGAAATCCTCATATTCAGGGTGGTCACCAGTCACCAGTCACCAGTCACCAGTCACCAGTCACCAGTCACCAGTCACCAGTCACCAGTCACCAGTCACCAGTCACCAGTAACTTGTAACTGGTAACTGGTAACTGGTAACTGGTAACTGGTAACTGGTAACTGGTAACTGGTAACTGGTTACTGGTAACTGGTAACTGGTAACTGGTAACTGGTAACTGGTAACTGGTAACCGGTAACTGGTAACTGGTAACTGGTAACTGGTAACAGGTTACTGGTTACTGGTAACTGGTAACTGGTAACTGGTAACTGGTAACTGGTAACTGGTAACTGGTAACTGGTAGCTGGTAACTGGTAACTGGTAACTGGTAACTGGTAACTGGTAACTGGTAACTGGTAACTGGTAACTGGTAACTGGTAACTGGTAACTGGTAACTGGTAACTGGTAACTGGTAACTGGTAACTGGTAACTGGTAACTGGTAACTGGCAACTGGTAGCTGGTAACAGGTAACTGGTAACTGGTGGTTTATATTAGTTAGTTACTGGTGGCTGGTGACTGGTGACTGGTGACTGGTAACGCGAAATTCTCAAATCCAGGGTGCGCGAAATCCTGGTAACTGGTAACTGGTAACTGGTAACTGGTAACTGGTAATTGGTGGTTTATTTTAGTTAGTTAGTGGTGACTGGTGGTTTATTTTAGTTAGTTACTGGTGTTTGGTGGTTTATTTTAGTTAGTTACTGGTGACTGGTGACTGGTGAGTGGCAAGTGGTGACTGGTAAGTGGTGACTGGTGGCTGATGACTTGTGACTGGTGACTGGTGGCTGTTGCCTAGTGACTAGTGACTGGAGCGTGGTGACTTGTGACTGGTGACTGGTAACTGGTAACTGGTAACTGGTAACTGGTAACTGGTAACTGGTAACTGGTAACTGGTAACTGGTAACTGGTAACTGGTAACTGGTAAGTGGTAACTGGTAACTGGTAACTGGTAACTGGTAACTGGTAACTGGTAACTGGTAACTGGTAACTGGTAACTAGTAACTGGTAACTGGTAACTGGTAAGTGGTAACTGGTAACTGGTAACTGGTAACTGGTAACTGGTAACTGGTAACTGGTAACTGGTAACTGGTAACTGGTAACTGGTAACTGGTAACTGGTTACTGGTAACTGGTAACTGGCAGCTGGTAGCTGGTAACTGGTAACTGGTAACTGGTTACTGGTAACTGGTAACTGGTAACTAGTAACTGGTAACTGGTAACTGGTAACTGGTTACTGGTAACTGGTAACTGGTAACTGGTAACTGGTAACTGGTAACTGGTAACTGGTAACTGGTAACTGGTAACTGGTAACTGGTAACTGGTAACTGGTAACTGGTAACTGGTAACTGGTAACTGGTAACTGGTAACTGGTAACTGGTAACTGGTAACTGGTAACTGGTAACTGGTAACTGGTAACTGGTAACTGGCAACTGGTAGCTGGTAACTGGTAACAGGTAACTGGTAACTGGTGGTTTATACTAGTTAGTTACTGGTGGCTGGTGCCTGGTGACTGGTGACGCGAGACTGGTGACGCGAAATCCTCATATCCAGGGTGGGCGAAATTCTCAAATCCAGGGTGCGCGAAATCCTGGTAACTGGTAACTGGTAACTGGTAACTGGTAACTGGTAACTGGTAACTGGTGGTTTATTTTAGTTAGTTACTGGTGACTGGTTGATTATTTTAGTTAGTTACTGGTGACTGGTGGTTTATTTTAGTTAGTTACTGGTGACTGGTGACTGGTGAGTGGCAAGTGGTGACTGGTAAGTGGTGACTGGTGGCTGATGACTTGTGACTGGTGACTGGTGGCTGTTGCCTAGTGACTAGTGACTGGAGTGTGGTGACTTGTGACTGTTGACTGGTGACTGGTGACTTGTGACTGGTGACTGGTAACTGGTAACTGGTAACTGGTAACTGGTAACTGGTAACTGGTAACTGGTAACTGGTAACTGGTAACTGGTAACTGGTAACTGGTAACTGGTAACTGGTAACTGGTAACTGGGAACTGGTAACTGGGAACTGGTAACTGGGAACTGGTAACTGGGAACTGGTAACTGGTAACTGGTAGCTGGTAAGTGGTAACTGGTTACTGGTAACTGGTTACTGGTAACTGGTAACTGGTAACTGGTGACTGGTAACTGGTAACTGGTAACTGGTAACTGGTAACTGGTAAGTGGTTACTGGTAACTGGTAACTGGTAACTGGTAACTGGTAACTGGTAACTGGTAACTGGTAACTGGTAACTGGTAACTGGTAACTGGTAACTGGTAACTGGTAACTGGTAACTGGTAACTGGTAACTGGTAACTGGTAACTGGTAACTGGTAACTGGTAACTGGTAACTGGTAACTGGTAACTGGTAACTGGTAACTGGCAACTGGTTACTGGTAACTGGTAACTGGTAACTGGTGACTGGTGACTGGTGACTGGTGACTGGTGACTGGTGACTGGTGACTGGTGACTGGTGACTGGTGACTGGTGACTGGTGACTGGTGACTGGTGACTGGTGACTGGTGACTGGTGACTGGTGTCTGGTGACTGGTGACTGGTGACTAGTGACTGGTGACTGGTGACTAGTGACTGGTGACTGGTGACTGGTGACTGGTGACTGGTGACTGGTGACTGGTGACTGGTGACTGGTGACTGGTGACTGGTGACTGGTGACTGGTGACTGGTGACTGGTGACTGGTGACTGGTGACTGGTGACTGGTGACTGGTGACTGGTGACTGGTAACTGGTAACTGGTGACTGGTGACTGGTGACTGGTGACTGGTGACTGGTGACTGGTGACTGGTGACTGGTGACTGGTGACTGGTGACTGGTGACTGGTGACTGGTGACTGGTGACTGGTGACTGGTGACTGGTGACTGGTGACTGGTGACTGGTGACTGGTGACTGGTGACTGGTGACTGGTGACTGGTGACTGGTGACTGGTGACTGGTGACTGGTGACTGGTGACTGGTGACTGGTGACTGGTGACTGGTGACTGGTGACTGGTGACTGGTGACTGGTGACTGGTGACTGGTGACTGGTGACTGGTGACTGGTGACTGGTGACTGGTGACTGGTGACTGGTGACTGGTGACTGGTGACTGGTGACTGGTGACTGGTGACTGGTGACTGGTGACTGGTGACTGGTGACTGGTGACTGGTGACTGGTGACTGGTGACTGGTGACTGGTGACTGGTGACTGGTGACTGGTGACTGGTGACTGGTGACTGGTGACTGGTGACTGGTGACTGGTGACTGGTGACTGGTGACTGGTGACTGGTGACTGGTGACTGGTGACTGGTGACTGGTGACTGGTGACTGGTGACTGGTGACTAGTGACTGGTGACTGGTGACTGGTGACTGGTGACTGGTGACTGGTGACTGGTGACTGGTGACTGGTGACTGGTGACTGGTGACTGGTGACTGGTGACTGGTGACTGGTGACTGGTGACTGGTGACTGGTGACTGGTGACTGGTGACTGGTGACTGGTGACTGGTGACTGGTGACTGGTGACTGGTGAGTGGTGAGTGGTGAGTGGTGACTGGTGACTGGTGACTGGTGACTGGTGACTGGTGACTGGTGACTGGTGACTGGTGACTGGTGACTGGTGACTGGTGACTGGTGACTGGTGACTGGTGACTGGTGACTTGTGACTGGTGACTGGTGACTGGTGACTGGTGAATGGTGACTGGTGACTGGTGACTGGTGACTGGTGACTGGTGACTGGTGACTGGTGAGTGGTGACTGGTGACTGGTGACTGGTGACTGGTGCCTGGTGCCTGGTGACTGGTGACTGGTGACTGGTGACTGGTGACTGGTGACTGGTGACTGGTGACTGGTGACTGGTGACTGGTGACTGGTGACTGGTGACTGGTGACTGGTGACTGGTGACTGGTGACTGGTGACTGGTGACTGGTGACTGGTGACTGGTGACTGGTGACTGGTGACTTGTGACTGGTGACTGGTGACTGGTGACTGGTGACTGGTGACTGGTGACTGGTGACTGGTGACTGGTGACTGGTGACTGGTGACTGGTGACTGGTGACTGGTGACTGGTGACTGGTGACTGGTGACTGGTGACTGGTGACTGGTGACTGGTGACTGGTGACTGGTGACTGGTGACTGGTGACTGGTGACTGGTGACTGGTGAGTGGTGACTGGTGACTGGTGACTGGTGAGTGGTGACTGGTGACTGGTGACTGGTGACTGGTGACTGGTGACTGGTGACTGGTGACTGGTGACTGGTGACTGGTGACTGGTGACTGGTGCCTGGTGCCTGGTGACTGGTGACTGGTGACTGGTGACTGGTGACTGGTGACTGGTGACTGGTGACTGGTGACTGGTGACTGGTGACTGGTGACTGGTGACTGGTGACTGGTGACTGGTGACTGGTAACTGGTGACTGGTGACTGGTGACCACCCTGAATATGAGGATTTCGCGCACCCTGAATATGAGGATTTCGCGCACCCTGGATTTGAGAATTTCCCCCACCCTGGATATGAGGATTTCGCGCACCCTGGATTTGAAGATTTCGCGCACCCTGGATATGAGGATTTCGCGTCACCAGTCACCAGTCACCAGCCACCAGTAACTAACTAATATAAACCACCAGTTACCAGTTACCTGTTACCAGTTACCAGCTACCAGTTGCCAGTTACCAGTTACCAGTTACCAGTTACCAGTTATCAGTTACCAGTTACCAGTTACCAGTTACCAGTAACCAGTTACCAGTTACCAGTTACCAGTTACCAGTTTCCAATTACCAGTTACCAGTTACCAGTTACCAGTAACCAGTTACCAGTTACCAGTTACCAGTTACCAGTTACCAGTTACCAGTTACCAGTTACCAGTTACCAGTTACCAGTTACCAGTTACCAGTTACCAGTTACCAATTACCAATTACCAGTTACCAGTTACCAGTTACCAGTTACCAGTTACCAGTTACCAGTTACCAGTTACCAGTTACCAGTTACCAATTACCAGTTACCAGTTACCAGTTACCAGTTACCAGTTACCAGTTACCAGTTACCAGTTACCAGTTACCAGTTACCAGTTACCAGTTACCAGTTACCAGTTACCAGTTACCAGTTACCAGTTACCAGTTACCAGTTACCAGTTACCAGTTACCAGTTACCAGTTACCAGTTACCAGTTACCAATTACCAATTACCAGTTACCAGTTACCAGTTACCAGTTACCAGTTACCAGTTACCAGTTACCAGTTACCAGTTACCAGTTACCAGTTACCAGTTACCAGTTACCAGTTACCAGTTACCAGTTACTAGTTACCAGTTACTGGTACTGGTGGTGACTGGTGACTGGTGACTGGTGACTGGTGACTGGTGACTGGTGACTGGTGACTGGTGACTGGTGACTGGTGACTGGTGACTGGTGACTGGTGACTGGTGACTGGTGACTGGTGACTGGTGACTGGTGACTGGTGACTGGTTACCAGTTATCAGTTACCTGGTGACTGGTGACTGGTGACTGGTGACTGGTGTCTGTTGACTGGTGACTGGTGACTGGTGACTGGTGACTGGTGACTGGTGACTGGTGACTGGTGTCTGGTGACTGGTGACTGGTGACTGGTGACTGGTGACTGGTGACTAGTGACTGGTGACTGGTGACTGGTGACTGGTGACTGGTGACTGGTGACTGGTGACTAGTGACTGGTGACTGGTGACTGGTGACTGGTGACTGGTGAGTGGTGACTGGTAACTGGTAACTGGTAACTGGTAACTGGTAACTGGTAACTGGTAACTGGTAACTGGTAACTGGTAACTGGTAACTGGTTACTGGTAACTGGCAAAAATGATAGAAAAAGAGATTGCGCAATAGAGTGTTCAATTTTCTTTCGTTCTGCGCAGCTTACGTCACGCGAGACTTCTGATTTGACAGCTCTTTGTTATTGTTTAATATCTTCATACAAATTGAAGCAGGAAAAGTTATTAGTTGACTTTTTTCTAGTATTATTCACGTTTTAAGAAATTTTTAACATAAAATAAGTTTTAAGTGTATATGCAATTGAGTTAATTTAACTATCCAATTACTTTCCGAGCTATTAAGTCAAGCATTTTGCATGCAGAGTGGGAAAAACTTTCACAGAGTTTCGTAAAGCAATAATCATAATTGTGTAAAGTTTTAGAATTGCCATTAGTAAATCAATTTAACTAAATTTTATTATATCATGTTTTATTTCCAAAAGAGTAATGTAACAACCAAGTTATTGAAATAAAACACGAGATTTAAATTTTGAACTAGTGGACAATTTTATTATATTTTCTTTTTTTCTGAATTCAAACTCTGTAATTTCCTTGTTTAGTGTCCTTATCCTAAAATACATTTGTGCTCTAAAATAAAGTTTTTTTTATTTGCTCCCCACAGTTCACATTTTCGGTTAATTCCAAATGTTTCTTAAGATATTCGGGGGAAACCAAGAGCTCATCCCCATTCACACTTTCAAAAATTTCTTCGAGTTGCTTCATGTAAACCGTTAGTGCAGATGTGGGTTTATCCAGGCCTCCTTCGTTGAGATGTTTAACCCACGTAAAAGTCGTGTCCTTGTTTTGAAAAACACGTATGTCGGGAATTTCATCCCCCAACTTATGGCAAATGTACCCAGCCAAGTTTTCAAGCCCATGGTGAGCTAAAGATTCCAACTCATTGTCTACCTGGCTGTAGACATCAGTCCTCGGAGGATTTATAGTTATACTCTTAAGTATCGTACCTTAAAGTAAAAAGAATAGTAACATATTTATATAAATCAGGTATGTATGTAGACAAAACATTTCTTGTAAGAGTACATTCGGAAACTAAGTCAGGCGTGTCATCCGAAGCAACTGTTTGGTCACCTAAATGACCTAAGCTGTCGGCTCTTGTTATTGCCTGAGCTATAGTGTGAGAAAAAAGTTTTGTAGTCATTTTAACTTTCTGTCTTTCAGTTCCAATAACGTTTAAATGGCCTGCCGATATCTTATGGGTGACTGACATTCAGACGCTGTGCACGTTAGAAGCGTAAGGATTATGTTTTTTTTTTTGTACCTCCTTTCCATTTATTTTAAACCCTTGGTCAATAAAATGATTCCGAAGGAGTTTAATCAAATGTCAATGCCACTGGTTTCTTCGCTAGTAGCTCTGCAATCATTTCATGTATTGCCTTTGATTGCATTCTGATGTCGCGGGATGAAGGAGCGACTATTGCTCTCGGTTGGATTGTTGGAATTGTTAACGCCTTCAACTTATATACATTATTTTTGCAAAAGCCTGTAATAAAATTGTGACTTAATATGTAAGTAAATAAACGAATCATCTTGCCCATTTCAAATTGTAAGTTTCTTTCAATACTATTCGCAGTGAAATGTGCAGTTATCCTTTCTCCTGCATAAGTGAATCCACTGCTTCCGTAGAATATTGTGTTTTGGAACCGAATAAAACCGTATATTCGGTTTTCCCTTGTTGTTGTTTGCATTGAAGCCAAACACAGCACACCTCATTTTCGAAAATTTATCTTTATTTAATTGTTAATAAATTACAAAATATTTTTTTTCTAATTTTTTTCAAATAAACGCTCGGAAATCGCAGTCAAACCTGACATTCGTATATAAAAAGTAAACATCCGTTGTCCCAGCCTACGTCATCAAAAATTAACAGAAGGTGACAGACATGCGCAATGCGTAATCTGTATTTCTATCATTCTTGGGTAACTGGTAACTGGTAACTGGTAACTGGTAACTGGTAACTGGTAACTGGTAACTGGTAACTGGTAACTGGTAACTGGTAACTGGTAACTGGTAACTGGTAACTGGTAACTTGTAACTGGTAACTGGTAACTGGTAACTGGTAACTGGTAACTGGTAACTGGTAACTGGTAACTGGTAACTGGTAACTGGTGACTGGTAACTGGTAACTGGTAACTGGTAACTGGTAACTGGTAACTGGTAACTGGTAACTGGTAACTGGTAACTGGTAACTGGTAACTGGTAACCGGTAACTGGTAACTGGTAACTGATAACTGGTAACTGGTAACTGGTAACTGGTAACTGGTAACTGGTAACTGGTAACTGGTAACTGGTAACTGGTAACTGGTAACTGGTAACTGGTAACTGGTAACTTTTAACTGGTAACTTTTAACTGGTAACTGGTAACTGGTAACTGGTAACTGGTAACTGGTAACTGGTAACTGGTAACTGGTAACTGGTAACTGGTAACTAGAAACTGGTAACTGGTAACTGGTAACTGGTAACTGGTAACTGGTAACTGGTAACTGGTAACTGGTAACTGGTAACTGGTAACTGGTAACTGGTAACTGGTAACTGGTAACTGGTAACTGGTAACTGGTAACTGGTAACTGGTAACTGGTAACTGGTAACTGGTAACTGGTAACTGGTAACTGGTAACTGGAAACTGGTAACTGGTAACTGGTAACTGATAACTGGTAACTGGTAACTGGTAACTGGTAACTGGTAACTAGAAACTGGTAACTGGTAACTGGTAACTGGTAACTGTGTAACTGGTAACTGGTAACTGGTAACTGGTAACTGGTAACTGGTAACTGGTAACTGGTAACTGGTAACTGGTAACTGGTGACTGGTGACTGGTGACTGGTGACTGGTGACTAGTGACTGGTGACTGGTGACTGGTGACTGGTGACTGGTGACTGGTGACTGGTGACTAGTGACTGGTGACTGGTGACTGGTGACTGGTGAGTGGTGACTGGTAACTGGTAACTGGTAACTGGTAACTGGTAACTGGTAACTGGTAACTGGTAACTGGTAACTGGTAACTGGTAACTGGTAACTGGTAACTGGTAACTGGTAACTGGTAACTGGTAACTGGTAACTGGTAACTGGTAACTGGTAACTGGTAACTGGTAACTGGTAACTGGTAACTGGCAACTGGTAACTGGTAACTGGTAACTGGTAACTGGTAACTGGTAACTGGTGACTGGTAACTGGTAACTGGTAACTGGTAACTGGTAACTGGTAACTGGTAACTGGTAACTGGTAACTGGTAACTGGTAACTGGTAACTGGTAACTGGTAACCGGTAACTGGTAACTGGTAACTGGTAACTGATAACTGGTAACTGGTAACTGGTAACTGGTAACTGGTAACTGGTAACTGGTAACTGGTAACTGGTAACTGGTAACCGGTAACTGGTAACTGGTAACTGGTAACTTTTAACTGGTAACTTTTAACTGGTAACTGGTAACTGGTAACTGGTAACTGGTAACTGGTAACTGGTAACTGGTAACTGGTAACTGGTAACTGGTAACTGGTAACTGGTAACTAGAAACTGGTAACTGGTAACTGGTAACTGGTAACTGGTAACTGGTAACTGGTAACTGGTAACTGGTAACTGGTAACTGGTAACTGGTAACTGGTAACTGGTAACTGGTAACTGGTAACTGGTAACTGGTAACTGGTAACTGGTAACTGGTAACTGGTAACTGGTAACTGGTAACTGGTAACTGGTAACTGGAAACTGGTAACTGGTAACTGGTAACTGATAACTGGTAACTGGTAACTGGTAACTGGTAACTAGAAACTGGTAACTGGTAACTGGTAACTGGTAACTGGTAACTGTGTAACTGGTAACTGGTAACTGGTAACTGGTAACTGGTAACTGGTAACTGGTAACTGGTAACTAGAAACTGGTAACTGGTAACTGGTAACTGGTAACTGGTAACTGGTAACTGGTAACTGGTAACTGGTAACTGGTAACTGGTAACTGGTAACTGGTAACTGGTAACTGGTACCTGGTAACTGGTAACTGGTAACTGGTAACTGGTAACTGGTAACTGGTAACTGGTAACTGGTAACTGTGTAACTGGTAACTGGTAACTGGTAACTGGTAACTGGTAACTGGTAACTGGTAACTGGTAACTGGTAACTGGTAACTGGTAACTGGTAACTGGTAACTGGTAACTGGTAACTGGTAACTGGCAACTGGTAGCTGGTAACTGGTAACAGGTAACAAGTAACTGGTGGTTTATATAAGTTAGTTACTGGTGGCTGGTGACTGGTGACTGGTAACGCGAAATCCTCATATCCAGGGTGCGCGAAATCCTCAAATCCAGGGTGCGCGAAATCCTCATATAAAGGGTGGGCGAAATTCTCAAATCCAGGGTGCGCGAAATCCTCATATCCAGGGTGCGCGAAATCCTCATATTCAGGGTGGTCACCAGTCACCAGTCACCAGTCACCAGTCACCAGTCACCAGTCACCAGTCACCAGTCACCAGTCACCAGTCACCAGTCACCAGTCACCAGTCACCAGTCACCAGTCACCCTGAATATGAGGATTTCGCGCACCGTGGATATGAGGATTTCGCGCACCCTGGATTTGAGGATTTCGCCCACCCTTAATATGAGAATTTCGCGCACCCTGGATTTGAGGATTTCGCGCACCCTGGATATGAGGATTTCGCGTCACCAGTCACCAGTCACCAGCCACCAGTAACTAACTTATATAAACCACCAGTTACTTGTTACCTGTTACCAGTTACCAGCTACCAGTTGCCAGTTACCAGTTACCAGTTACCAGTCACCAGTCACAAGTCACCAGTCACCAGTCAAGAGTCACCAGTCACCAGTCACCAGTCACCAGCCACCAGTAACTAACTTATATAAACCACCAGTTACTTGTTACCAGTTACCAGTTACCAGTTACCAGTTACCAGTTACCAGTTACCAGTTACCAGTTACCAGTTACCAGTTACCAGTTACCAGTTACCAGTTACCAGTTACCAGTTACCAGTTACCAGTTACCAGTTACCAGTTACCAGTTACCAGTTACCAGTTACCAGTTGCCAGTTACCAGTTACAAGTTACCAGTTATCAGTTACCAGTTACCAGTTACCAGTTACCAGTTACCAGTTACCAGTTACCAGTTACCAGTTACCAGTTACCAGTTACCAGTTACCAGATACCAGTTACCAGTTACCAGTTACCAGTTACCAGTTACCAGTTACCAGTTACCAGTTACCAGTTACCAGTTACCAGTTACCAGTTACCAGTTACCAGTTACCAGTTACCAGTAACCAGTTACCAGTTACCAGTTACCAGTTACCAGTTACCAGTTACCAGTTAAAAGTTACCAGTTACCAGTTACCAGTTACCAGTTACCAGTTACCAGATACCAGTTACCAGTTACCAGTTACCAGTTACCAGTTACCAGTAACCAGTTACCAGTTACCAGTTACCAGTTACCAGTTACCAGTTACCAGTTATAAATTACCAGTTACCAGTTACCAGTTTTCAGTTACAAGTTACCAGTCACCAGTCACCAGTCACCAGTCACCAGTCACCAGTCACCAGTCACCAGTCACCAGTCAATAGTCACCAGCCACCAGTCACCAGTCACCAGCCACCACTCTCCAGTCACTAGTCACTAGGCAACAGCCACCAGTCACCAGTCACAAGTCATCAGCCACCAGTCACCAGTTACCAGTCACCACTTGCCACTCACCAGTAACTAACTAAAATAAACCACCAGTCACCAGTAACTAACCAAAATAAACCACCAGTCACCAGTAACTAACTAAAATAAACCACCAGTTACCAGTTACCAGTTACCAGTTACCAGTTAAAAGTTACCAGTTACCAGTTACCAACCAGTTACCAGTTACCAGTTACCAGTTACCAGTTACCAGTTACCAGTTACCAGTTACCAGTTACCAGTTACCAGTTACCAGTTACCAGTTACCAGTTGAAAGTTACCAGTTACCAGTAACCAGTTACCAGTTACCAGTTACCAGTTACCAGTTACCAGTTATCAGTTACCAGTTACCAGTTACCAGTTACCAGTCACCAGTCACAAGTCACCAGTCACCAGTCAAGAGTCACCAGTCACCAGTCACCAGTCACAAGTCACCACTCTCCAGTCACTAGTCACTAGGCAACAGCCACCAGTCACCAGTCACAAGTCATCAGCCACCAGTCACCAGTTACCAGTCACCACTTGCCACTCACCAGTCACCAGTCACCAGTAACTAACTAAAATAAACCACCAGTCACCAGTAACTAACTAAAATAAACCACCAGTTACCAGTTACCAGTTACCAGTTACCAGTTACCAGTTACCAGTTACCAGTTACCAGTTACCAGTTACCAGTTACCAGTTACCAGTTACCAGTTACCAGTTACCAGTTACCAGTTACCAGTTACCAGTTACCAGTTACCAGTTACTAGTTACCAGTTACCAGTTACCAGTTACCAGTTACCAGTTACCAGTTACCAGTTACCAGTTACCAGTTACCAGTTACCAGTTACCAGTTACCAGTCACCAGTCACCAGTCACCAGTCACCAGTCACCAGTCACTAACTAAAATAAACCACCAGTTACCAGTTACCAGTTACCAGTTACCAGTTACCAGTTACCAGTTACCAGTTACCAGTTACCAGTTACCAGTTACCAGTTACCAGTTACCAGTTACCAGTTACCAGTTACCAGTTACCAGTTACCAGTTACCAGTTACCAGTTACCAGTTACCAGTTACCAGTTACCAGTTACCAGTTACCAGTTACCAGTTACCAGTTACCAGTTACCAGTTACCAGTTACCAGTTACCAGTTACCAGTTACCAGTTACCAGTTACCAGTTACCAGTTACCACTTACCAGTTACCAGTTACCAGTTACCATTTACCAGTTACCATTTACCAGTTACCAGTTACCAGTTACCAGTTACCAGTTACCAGTTACCAGTTACCAGTTACCAGTTACCAGTTACCAGTTACCAGTTACCAGTTACCAGTTACCAGTTACCAGTTACCAGTTACCAGTTACCAGTTACCAGTTACCAGTTACCAGTTACCAGTTACCAGTTACCAGTTACCAGTTACCAGTTACCAGTTACCAGTTACCAGTTACCAGTTACCAGTTACCAGTTACCAGTTACCAGTTACCAGTTACCAGTTACCAGTTACCAGTTACCAGTTACCAGTTACCAGTTACCAGTTACCAGTTACCAGTTACCAGTTACCAGTCACCAGTCACCAGTCACTAACTAAAATAAACCACCAGTTACCAGTTACCAGTTACCAGTTACCAGTTACCAGTTACCAGTTACCAGTTACCAGTTACCAGTTACCAGTTACCAGTTACCAGTTACCAGTTACCAGTTACCAGTTACCAGTTACCAGTTACCAGTTACCAGTTACCAGTTACCAGTTACCAGTTACCAGTTACCAGTTACCAGTTACCAGTTACCAGTTACCAGTTACCAGTTACCAGTTACCAGTTACCAGTTACCAGTTACCAGTTACCAGTTACCAGTTACCAGTTACCAGTTACCAGTTACCAGTTACCAGTTACCAGTTACCAGTTACCAGTTACCAGTTACCAGTTACCAGTTACCAGTTACCAGTTACCAGTTACCAGTTACCAGTTACCAGTTACCAGTTACCAGTTACCAGTTACCAGTTACCAGTTACCAGTTACCAGTTACCAGTTACCAGTTACCAGTTACCAGTTACCAGTTACCAGTTACCAGTTACCAGTTACCAGTTACCAGTTACCAGTTACCAGTTACCAGTTACCAGTTACCAGTTACCAGTTACCAGTTACCAGTTACCAGTTACCAGTTACCAGTTACCAGTTACCAGTTACCAGTTACCAGTTACCAGTTACCAGTTACCAGTTACCAGTTACCAGTTACCAGTTACCAGTTACCAGTTACCAGTTACCAGTTACCAGTTACCAGTTACCAGTTACCAGTTACCAGTTACCAGTTACCAGTTACCAGTTACCAGTTACTGGTACCAGTTACCAGTTACCAGTTACCAGTTACCTGGATTTGAGGATTTTGCGCACCCTGGATATGAGGATTTCGCGCACCCTGGATATGAGGATTTCACCCACCCTGGATATGAGGATTTCGCAAACCCTGGATTTGAGGATTTCGCGCATTCTGGATATGAGGATTTCGCGCACTCTGGATTTGAGGACTTCGCGCACCCTGGATTTGAGGACTTCGTCCACCCTGGATATGAGGATTTCGCGCACCCTGGATATGAGGATTTCGCACACCCTGGATTTGAGGATTTCGCACACCCTGGAAAGTTACCAGTTACCAGTTACCAGTTACCAGTTACCAGTTACCAGTTACCAGTTACCAGTTACCAGTTACCAATTACCAGTTACCAATTACCAGTTACCAGTTACCAGTTACCAGTTACCAGTTACCAGTTACCAGTTACCAGTTACCAGTTACCAGTTACCAGTTACCAGTTACCAGTTACCAGTTACCAGTTACCAGTTACCAGTTACCAGTTACCAGTTACCAGTTACCAGTTACCAGTTACCAGTTACCAGTTACCAGTTACCAGTTACCAGTTACCAGTTACCAGTTACCAGTTACCAGTTACCAGTAACCAGTTACCAGTTACCAGTTACCAGTTACCAGTTACCAGTTACCAGTTACCAGTTACCAGTTACTGGTACCAGTTACCAGTTACCAGTTACCTGTTACCTGGATTTGAGGATTTTGCGCACCCTGGATATGAGGATTTCACCCACCCTGGGTATGAGGATTTCACCCACCCTGGGTATGAGGATTTCGCGCACCCTGGATTTGAGGACTTCGCGCACCCTGGATTTGAGGACTTCGTCCACCCTGGATATGAGGATTTCGCGCACCCTGGATATGAGGATTTCGCGCACCCTGGATTTGAGGATTTCGCACACCCTGGAAAGTTACCAGTTACCAGTTACCAGTTACCAGTTACCAGTTACCAGTTACCAGTTACCAGTTACCAGTTACCAGTTACCAGTTACCAGTTACCAGTTACCAGTTACCAGTTACCAGTTACCAGTTACCAGTTACCAGTAACCAGTTACCAGTTACCAGTTACCAGTTACCAGTTACCAGTTACTGGTACCAGTTACTAGTTACCAGTTACCTGTTACCTGGATTTGAGGATTTTGCGCACCCTGGATATGAGGATTTCACCCACCCTGGGTATGAGGATTTCACCCACCCTGGGTATGAGGATTTCGCGCACCCTGGATTTGAGGACTTCGCGCACCCTGGATTTGAGGACTTCGTCCACCCTGGATATGAGGATTTCGCGCACCCTGGATATGAGGATTTCGCGCACCCTGGATTTGAGGATTTCGCACACCCTGGAAAGTTACCAGTTACCAGTTACCAGTTACCAGTTACCAGTTACCAGTTACCAGTTACCAGTTACCAGTTACCAGTTACCAGTTACCAGTTACCAGTTACCAGTTACCAGTTACCAGTTACCAGTTACCAGTTACCAGTTACCAGTTACCAGTTACCAGTAACCAGTTACCAGTTACCAGTTACCAGTTACCAGTTACCAGTTATCAGTTACCAGTTACCAGTTACCAGTTACCAGTCACCAGTCACAAGTCACCAGTCACCAGTCAAGAGTCACCAGTCACCAGTCACCAGTCACAAGTCACCACTCTCCAGTCACTAGTCACTAGGCAACAGCCACCAGTCACCAGTCACAAGTCATCAGCCACCAGTCACCAGTTACCAGTCACCACTTGCCACTCACCAGTCACCAGTCACCAGTAACTAACTAAAATAAACCACCAGTCACCAGTAACTAACTAAAATAAACCACCAGTTACCAGTTACCAGTTACCAGTTACCAGTTACCAGTTACCAGTTACCAGTTACCAGTTACCAGTTACCAGTTACCAGTTACCAGTTACCAGTTACCAGTTACCAGTTACCAGTTACCAGTTACCAGTTACCAGTTACCAGTTACCAGTTACTAGTTACCAGTTACCAGTTACCAGTTACCAGTTACCAGTTACCAGTTACCAGTTACCAGTTACCAGTTACCAGTTACCAGTTACCAGTTACCAGTCACCAGTCACCAGTCACCAGTCACCAGTCACCAGTCACTAACTAAAATAAACCACCAGTTACCAGTTACCAGTTACCAGTTACCAGTTACCAGTTACCAGTTACCAGTTACCAGTTACCAGTTACCAGTTACCAGTTACCAGTTACCAGTTACCAGTTACCAGTTACCAGTTACCAGTTACCAGTTACCAGTTACCAGTTACCAGTTACCAGTTACCAGTTACCAGTTACCAGTTACTAGTTACCAGTTACCAGTTACCAGTTACCAGTTACCAGTTACCAGTTACCAGTTACCAGTTACCAGTTACCAGTTACCAGTTACCAGTTACCAGTTACCAGTTACCAGTTACCACTTACCAGTTACCAGTTACCAGTTACCATTTACCAGTTACCATTTACCAGTTACCAGTTACCAGTTACCAGTTACCAGTTACCAGTTACCAGTTACCAGTTACCAGTTACCAGTTACCAGTTACCAGTTACCAGTTACCAGTTACCAGTTACCAGTTACCAGTTACCAGTTACCAGTTACCAGTTACCAGTTACCAGTTACCAGTTACCAGTTACCAGTTACCAGTTACCAGTTACCAGTTACCAGTTACCAGTTACCAGTTACCAGTTACCAGTTACCAGTTACCAGTTACCAGTTACCAGTTACCAGTTACCAGTTACCAGTTACCAGTTACCAGTTACCAGTTACCAGTTACCAGTTACCAGTTACCAGTTACCAGTTACCAGTCACCAGTCACCAGTCACTAACTAAAATAAACCACCAGTTACCAGTTACCAGTTACCAGTTACCAGTTACCAGTTACCAGTTACCAGTTACCAGTTACCAGTTACCAGTTACCAGTTACCAGTTACCAGTTACCAGTTACCAGTTACCAGTTACCAGTTACCAGTTACCAGTTACCAGTTACCAGTTACCAGTTACCAGTTACCAGTTACCAGTTACCAGTTACCAGTTACCAGTTACCAGTTACCAGTTACCAGTTACCAGTTACCAGTTACCAGTTACCAGTTACCAGTTACCAGTTACCAGTTACCAGTTACCAGTTACCAGTTACCAGTTACCAGTTACCATTTACCAGTTACCAGTTACCAGTTACCAGTTACCAGTTACCAGTTACCAGTTACCAGTTACCAGTTACCAGTTACCAGTTACCAGTTACCAGTTACCAGTTACCAGTTACCAGTTACCAGTTACCAGTTACCAGTTACCAGTTACCAGTTACCAGTTACCAGTTACCAGTTACCAGTTACCAGTTACCAGTTACCAGTTACCAGTTACCAGTTACCAGTTACCAGTTACCAGTTACCAGTTACCAGTTACCAGTTACCAGTTACCAGTTACCAGTTACCAGTTACCAGTTACCAGTTACCAGTTACCAGTTACCAGTTACCAGTTACCAGTTACCAGTTACCAGTTACCAGTTACCAGTTACCAGTTACCAGTTACCAGTTACCAGTTACCAGTTACCAGTTACCAGTTACCAGTTACCAGTTACCAGTTACTGGTACCAGTTACCAGTTACCAGTTACCAGTTACCTGGATTTGAGGATTTTGCGCACCCTGGATATGAGGATTTCGCGCACCCTGGATATGAGGATTTCACCCACCCTGGATATGAGGATTTCGCAAACCCTGGATTTGAGGATTTCGCGCATTCTGGATATGAGGATTTCGCGCACTCTGGATTTGAGGACTTCGCGCACCCTGGATTTGAGGACTTCGTCCACCCTGGATATGAGGATTTCGCGCACCCTGGATATGAGGATTTCGCACACCCTGGATTTGAGGATTTCGCACACCCTGGAAAGTTACCAGTTACCAGTTACCAGTTACCAGTTACCAGTTACCAGTTACCAGTTACCAGTTACCAGTTACCAGTTACCAATTACCAGTTACCAATTACCAGTTACCAGTTACCAGTTACCAGTTACCAGTTACCAGTTACCAGTTACCAGTTACCAGTTACCAGTTACCAGTTACCAGTTACCAGTTACCAGTTACCAGTTACCAGTTACCAGTTACCAGTTACCAGTTACCAGTTACCAGTTACCAGTTACCAGTTACCAGTTACCAGTTACCAGTTACCAGTTACCAGTTACCAGTTACCAGTTACCAGTAACCAGTTACCAGTTACCAGTTACCAGTTACCAGTTACCAGTTACCAGTTACCAGTTACCAGTTACTGGTACCAGTTACCAGTTACCAGTTACCTGTTACCTGGATTTGAGGATTTTGCGCACCCTGGATATGAGGATTTCACCCACCCTGGGTATGAGGATTTCACCCACCCTGGGTATGAGGATTTCGCGCACCCTGGATTTGAGGACTTCGCGCACCCTGGATTTGAGGACTTCGTCCACCCTGGATATGAGGATTTCGCGCACCCTGGATATGAGGATTTCGCGCACCCTGGATTTGAGGATTTCGCACACCCTGGAAAGTTACCAGTTACCAGTTACCAGTTACCAGTTACCAGTTACCAGTTACCAGTTACCAGTTACCAGTTACCAGTTACCAGTTACCAGTTACCAGTTACCAGTTACCAGTTACCAGTTACCAGTTACCAGTTACCAGTAACCAGTTACCAGTTACCAGTTACCAGTTACCAGTTACCAGTTACTGGTACCAGTTACTAGTTACCAGTTACCTGTTACCTGGATTTGAGGATTTTGCGCACCCTGGATATGAGGATTTCACCCACCCTGGGTATGAGGATTTCACCCACCCTGGGTATGAGGATTTCGCGCACCCTGGATTTGAGGACTTCGCGCACCCTGGATTTGAGGACTTCGTCCACCCTGGATATGAGGATTTCGCGCACCCTGGATATGAGGATTTCGCGCACCCTGGATTTGAGGATTTCGCACACCCTGGAAAGTTACCAGTTACCAGTTACCAGTTACCAGTTACCAGTTACCAGTTACCAGTTACCAGTTACCAGTTACCAGTTACCAGTTACCAGTTACCAGTTACCAGTTACCAGTTACCAGTTACCAGTTACCAGTTACCAGTTACCAGTTACCAGTTACCAGTTACCAGTTACCAGTTACCAGTTACCAGTTACCAGTTACCAGTTACCAGTTACCAGTTACCAGTTACCAGTTACCAGTTACCAGTTACCAGTTACCAGTTACCAGTTACCAGTTACCAGTTACCAGTTACCAGTTACCAGTTACCAGTTACCAGTTACCAGTTACCAGTTACCAGTTACCAGTTACCAGTTACCAGTTACCAGTTACCAGTTACCAGTTACCAGTTACCAGTTACCAGTTACCAGTTACCAGTTACCAGTTACCAGTTACCAGTTACCAGTTACCAGTTACCAGTTACCAGTTACCAGTTACCAGTTACCAGTTACCAGTTACCAGTTACCAGTTACCAGTTACCAGTTACCAGTTACCAGTTACCAGTTACCAGTTACCAGTTACCAGTTACCAGTTACCAGTTACCAGTTACCAGTTACCAGTTACCAGTTACCAGTTACCAGTTACCAGTTACCAGTTACCAGTTACCAGTTACCAGTTACCAGTTACCAGTTACCAGTTACCAGTTACCAGTTACCAGTTACCAGTTACCAGTTACCAGTTACCAGTTACCAGTTACCAGTTACCAGTTACCAGTTACCAGTTACCAGTTACCAGTTACCAGTTACCAGTTACCAGTTACCAGTTACCAGTTACCAGTTACCAGTTACCAGTTACCAGTTACCAGTTACCAGTTACCAGTTACCAGTTACCAGTTACCAGTTACCAGTTACCAGTTACCAGTTACCAGTTACCAGTTACCAGTTACCAGTTACCAGTTACCAGTTACCAGTTACCAGTTACCAGTTACCAGTTACCAGTTACCAGTTACCAGTTACCAGTTACCAGTTACCAGTTACCAGTTACCAGTTACCAGTTACCAGTTACCAGTTACCAGTTACCAGTTACCAGTTACCAGTTACCAGTTACCAGTTACCAGTTACCAGTTACCAGTTACCAGTTACCAGTTACCAGTTACCAGTTACCAGTTACCAGTTACCAGTTACCAGTTACCAGTTACCAGTTACCAGTTACCAGTTACCAGTTACCAGTTACCAGTTACCAGTTACCAGTTACCAGTTACCAGTTACCAGTTACCAGTTACCAGTTACCAGTTACCAGTTACCAGTTACCAGTTACCAGTTACCAGTTACCAGTTACCAGTTACCAGTTACCAGTTACCAGTTACCAGTTACCTGGATATGAGGATTTCACCCACCCTGGATATGAGGATTTCGCCCACCCTGGATTTGAGGATTTCGCGCATTCTGGATATGAGGATTTCGCGCACCCTGGATTTGAAGATTTCGCGCACCCTGGATTTGAGGACTTCGCGCACCCTGGATTTGAGGACTTCGTCCACCCTGGATATGAGGATTTCGCGCACCCTGGATATGAGGATTTCGCGCACCCTGGATTTGAGGATTTCGCACACCCTGGATATGAGGATTTCGCGCACCCTGGATATGATTATTTGGCCCACCCTGGATTTGAGGATTTCGCGCACCCTGGATATGAGGATTTCGCCCACCCTGGATATGAGGATTTCACCCACCCTGGATATGAGGATTTTGCCCACCCTGGAATTGAGGATTTCGCGCACCCTGGACATGAGGATTTCGCCCACCCTGGATATGAGGATTTCGCCCACCCTGGATATGAGGATTTCACCCACCCTGGATATGAGGATTTCGCCCACCCTGGAATTGAGGATTTCGCGCACCCTGGACATGAGGATTTCGCCCACCCTGGATATGAAAATTTCGCCCACCCTGGATATGAAGATTTCGCGCACCCTGGATATGAGGATTTCACCCACCCTGGATATGAGGATTTCACGCACTCTGGATTTAAGGATTTCGCGCACCCTGGATTTGTAGATTTCGCGCACCTTGGATATGAGGATTTCGCGCCTCCTAAATATGAGGATTTCGCGCACCCTGGATATGAGCAGTTCGCCCACTCTGGGTATGAGGATTTGACGCACCCCGGATATGAGGATTTCGCGCACCGTGGATTAGAGGATTTCCCTCACCTTGGATATGAGGATTTCGCGCAACCTGGATGTGAGGTTTTCGCGCACCCTGGATATGAGGATTTCGCGCACCCTGGATTTGAGGATTTCGCGCACCCTGGATTTTAGGATTTCGCGCACCCTGGATTTGAGGATTTCGCGCACCCTGCATTTGAGGATTTCGCGCACCCTGGTTATGAGCATTCGCGAACCCTGGATTTGAGGATTTCGCCCACCCTGCATTTGAGGATTTCGCGCACCCTGGTTATGAGCATTCGTGAACCCTGGATTTGAGGATTTCGCCCACCCTGGATATGAGGATTTCGCGCACCCTGGATATTAGGATTTCGCGCACCCTGGATATGAGGATTTCGCCCACCCTGGATTTGAGGTTTTCGCGCAAACTGGATATGAGGATTTCGCGCACCCTGGATATGAGGATTTCGCGCACCCTGGATTTGAGGATTTCGCGCACCCTGGATATGACGATTTCGCCCACCCTGGATATGAGGATTTCACCCACCCTGGATATGAGGATTTCGCCCACCCTGGATATGAGGATTTCACCCACCCTGGATATGAGGATTTCGCCCACCCTGGATATGAGGATTTCGCGCACCCTGGTTATGAGCATTCGTGAACCCTGGATTTGAGGATTTCGCGCACCCTGGATTTGAGGATTTCACCCACCCTGGATATGAGGATTTCGCCCACCCTGGATATGAGGATTTCACCCACCCTGGATATGAGGATTTCGCCCACCCTGGATATGAGGATTTCGCCCACCCTGGATATGAGGATTTCACCCACCCTGGATATGAGGATATCCCCCACCCTGGATATGAGGATTTCGCGCACCCTGGATTTGAGGATTTCGCGCACCCTGGATTTGAGGATTTCGCCCACCCTGCATTTGAGGATTTCGCGCACCCTGGTTATGAGCATTCGTGAACCCTGGATTTGAGGATTTCGCCCACCCTGGATTTGAGGATTTCGCGCACCCTGGATATGAGGATTTCACACACCCTGGATTTGAGGATTTCGCCCACCCTGGATATGAGGATTTCGCGCACCCTGCATATGAGGATTTCGCGCACCCTGGATATGAGGATTTCGCCCACCCTGGAATTGAGGATTTCGCGCACCCTGGACATGAAGATTTCGCAAACCCTGGATATGAAAATTTCGCGCACCCTGGATATGAAGCTTTCGCGCACCCTGTATATGAGGATTTCACCCACCCTGGATATGAGGATTTCACGCACTCTGGATTTAAGGATTTCGCGCAACCTGGATTTGTAGATTTCGCGCACGTTGGATATGAGGATTTCGCGCACCCTGAATATGAGGATTTCGAGCACCCTGGATATGAGCAGTTCGCCCACTCTAGATATGAGGATTTGACGCACCCCGGATATGAGGATTTCGCGCACCCTGGATTTGAGGATTTCACGCACCGTGGATTTGAGGATTTCCCTAACCTCGGATATGATTTCGCGCAACCTGGATGTGAGGTTTTCGCGCACCCTGGATATGAGGATTTCGCGCACCTGGATTTGAGGATTTCGCGCACCCTGGATATGAGGATTTCGCGCACCCTGGATTTGAGGATTTCTCATAACCTGGATATGAGGTTTTCGCGCACCCTGGATATGAGGATTTCGCGCACCCTGGATTTGAGGATTTCGCCCACCCTGGATATGAGGATTTTGCGCACCCTGCATTTGAGGATTTCGCGCACCCTGGTTATGAGGATTCGCGAACCCTGGATTTTAGGATTTCGCCCACTTTGGATATGAGGATTTCGCGCACCATGGATATGAGGATTTCGCGCACCCTGGATATGAGGATTTCGCCCACCCTGGATTTGAGGATTTCGCGCACCCTGGATTTGAGGATTTCGCCCACCCTGGATTTGAGGATTTCGCCCACCCTGGATATGAGGATTTCGTGCACCCTGGATTTGAGGATTTCGCGCACCCTGGATATGAGGATTTCGCGCAACCTGGATATGAGAATTTCGCTCACATTGGATTTGGATATTTCGCGCACCCTGGATTTGAGGACTTCGTCCACCCTGGATATGAGGATTTCGCGCACCCTGGATATGAGGATTTCGCGCACCCTGGATTTGAGGATTTCGCACACCCTGGATATGAGGATTTCGCGCACCCTGGATATGATTATTTGGCCCACCCTGGATTTGAGGATTTCGCGCACCCTGGTTATGAGGATTCGCGAACCCTGGATTTGAGGATTTCGCCCACCCTGGATATGAGGATTTCGCCCACCCTGGATATGAGGATTTCGCGCACCCTGGATATAAGGATTTCGCCCACCCTGGAATTGAGGATTTCGCGCACCCTGGACATGAGGATTTCGCCCACCCTGGATATGAAAATTTCGCCCACCCTGGATATGAAGATTTCGCGCACCCTGGATATGAGGATTTCACCCACCCTGGATATGAGGATTTCGCGCACTCTGGATTTAAGGATTTCGCGCACCCTGGATTTGTAGATTTCGCGCACCTTGGATATGAGGATTTCGCGCACCCTAAATATGAGGATTTCGCGCACCCTGGATATGAGCAGTTCGCCCTATCTGGGTATGAGGATTTGACGCACCCCGGATATGAGGATTTCGCGCACCGTGGATTAGAGGATTTCCCTCACCTTGGATATGAGGATTTCGCGCAACCTGGATGTGAGGTTTTCGCGCACCCTGGATATGAGGATTTCGCGCACCCTGGATTTGAGGATTTCGCGCACCCTGGATTTGAGGATTTCGCGCACCCTGGATTTGAGGATTTCGCCCACCCTGCAGTTGAGGATTTCGCGCACCCTGGTTATGAGCATTCGCGAACCCTGGATTTGAGGATTTCGCCCACCCTGCATTTGAGGATTTCGCGCACCCTGGTTATGAGCATTCGTGAACCCTGGATTTGAGGATTTCGCCCACCCTGGATATGAGGATTTCGCGCACCCTGGATATGAGGATTTCGCGCACCCTGGATATGAGGATTTCGCCCACCCTGGATTTGAGGTTTTCGCGCAAACTGGATATGAGGATTTCGCGCACCCTGGATATGAGGATTTCGCCCACCCTGGATATGAGGATTTCGCGCACCCTGGATTTGAGGATTTCGCGCACCCTGGATATGAGGATTTCGCGCACCCTGGATATGAGGATTTCGCGCACCTTGGATTTGAGGATTTCGCGCACTCTGGATATGAGGATTTCACACACCCTGGATTTGAGGATTTCGCGCACCCTGGTTATGAGGATTCTCGAACCCTGGATTTGAGGATTTCGCCCACCCTGGATATGAGGATTTCGCGCACCCTGGATATGAGGATTTCGCGCACCCTGGATATGAGGATTTCGCCCACCCTGGAATTGAGGATTTCGCGCACCCTGGACATGAAGATTTCGCAAACCCTGGATATGAAAATTTCGCGCACCCTGGATATGAAGCTTTCGCGCAACCTGGATATGAGGATTTCGCGCACATTGGATTAGAATATTTCGCGCACCCTGGATATGAGGATTTCGCGCACCCTGGATTTGAGGATTTCGCGCGATGTGAGGATTTCGAACACCCTGGATATGAGGATTTCGCCCACCCTGGATATGAGGATTTCGCGCACCCTGGATATGAGGATTTCGCCCACCCTGGATATGAGGATTTCGCGCACCCTGGATATGAGGATTTCGCGCACACTGGATATGAGGATTTCGCGCACCCTGGATATGAGGATTTCGCGCACCCTGGATATGAGGATTTCACGCACCCTGTATATGAGGATTTCGCGCACCCTGGATATGACGATTTCGCGCACCCTGGATATGAGGTTTTCACCCACCCTGTATATGAGAATTTCGCCCACCCTGGATATGACGATTTCTCGCACTATGGATATGAGGATTTCGCGCATCCTGGATATGAGGATTTCGCGCACCCTGGATATGAGGATTTCGCGCACCCTGGATTTGAGGATTTCGCGCACCCTGGATATGAGGATTTCACCCATGCTGCATTTGAGGATTTCGCGCACCCTGGTTATGAGGATTCGCGCACCCTGGATTTGAGGATTTCGCGCCCCCTGGATTTGAGGATTTCGCGCACCCTGGATATGAGGTTTTCCCGCACCCTGAATATGAGGATTTCGAACACCCTGGATTTGAGGATTTCGCGCACCCTGGATTTGAGGATTGCGCCCACGCTGCATTTGAGGATTTCCCGCACCCTGGTTATGAGGATTCGCGCACCCTGGATTTGAGGATTTCGCGCACCCTGGATTTGAGGATTTCGCGCACCCTGGATATGAGGTTTTCGCGCACCCTCGATATGAGGATTTCGCGCACCCTGTATATGAGGATTTCGCGCACCCTGGATATGACGATTTCGCACGCCTTGGATTTGAGGATTTCGCCCACCCTGGATATGAGGATTTCGCTCACCCTGGATTTGAGGATTGCGCCCACCCTGCATTTGAGGATTTCGCGCACTCTGGATATGAGGATTTCGCGCACCCTGAATAGGAGGATTTCGCGCACTCTGTATATGAGGATTTCGTGCATCCTGGATATGAGGATTTCGCCCACTCTGTATATTAGGATTTCGCGCATCCTGGATATGAGGATTTCGCGCACCCTGGATATGAGGATTTCGCGCACCCTGGATTTGAGGATTTCGGGCACCCTGGATATGAGGATTTCGCGCAACCTGGATATGAGGTTTCCGTTCACCCTGGATATGAGGACTTCGCGCGCCCTGGATTTGAGGATTTCGCCCACCCTGGATATGAGGATTTCGCGCACCCTGGATTTGAGGATTGCGCCCAACCTGCATTTGAGGATTTCGCGCACCCTGGATTTGAGGATTTCGCGCACCCTGGATATGAGGATTTCGCCCACCCTGGATATGAGGATTTCGCGCGCCCTGCATATGAGGATTTCGCGCACCCTGGATTTGAGGATTTCGCGCACATTGGATATGAGTATTTCAGGCACCCTGGATTTGAGGATTTTGCGCGACCTGGATATGAGGATTTCGCGCACCCTGGATTTGAGGATTTCTCGCACCCTAGATGTGAGGATTTCGCACACCCTGGATATGAGGATTTTGCGCACCCTGGATTTGTGGGTTTCGCGCACCCTGGATATGAGGTTTTCGCGCACCCTGGATATGAGGATTTCGCGCACCCTGGATTTAGGATTTCGCGCACCCTGGATTTGAGGATTTCGCGCACCCTGGATATGAGGATTTCGCACACCCTGTATTTGACGATTTCGCGCACCCTGGATATGAGGATTTCGCGCACCTTGGATATGAGGATTTCGCCCACCGTAGATATGAGAATTTCGCGCACCCTGGATTTGAGGATTTCGCGCACCCTGGATATGAGGATTTCGCGCACCCTGGATTTGAAAATTTCCCGCAGCCTGGATATAAGGATTTTGCGCACCCTGGATTTGAGGATTTCGCGCACACTGGATTTGAGGACTTCGCGCACCCTTGATTTGAGGATTTCACGCACTCTGAATATGAGGATTTTGCACACCCTGGATATGATAATTGGATTTGAGGATTGCGCCCACCCTGCATTTGAGGATTTCGCGCACCCTAGATTTGAGGATTTCGCGCACCCTGGATATGAGGATTTCGCGCACCCTGGATTTGAGGATTTCGCGCACCCTGGATATGAGGATTTCGCGCACCCTGGATATGACGATTTCGCGCACCCTGGATATGAGGATTTCGCCCACCCTGGATATGAGGATTTCGCCCACCCTGGATATGAGGATTTCGCGCACCCTGGATTTGAGGATTTCGCGCACCCTGGATTTGAGGATTTCGCGCACCCTGGATTTGAGGATTTCGCGCGATGTGAGGATTTCAAACACCCTGGATATGAGGATTTCGCGCACCCTGGATATGAGGATTTCGCGCACCCTGGATATGAGGATTTCGCGCACCCTGGATATGAGGATTTCGCCCACCCTGGATATGAGGATTTCGCGCACCCTGGATATGAGGATTTCGCGCACACTGGATATGAGGATTTCGCGCACCCTGGATATGAGGATTTCGCGCACCCTGGATATGAGGATTTCACGCACCCTGTTTATGAGGATTTCGCGCACCCTGGATATGACGATTTCGCGCACCCTGGATATGAGGATTTCGCCCACCCTGGATATGAGGATTTCGCCCACCCTGGATATGAGGATTTCGCGCACCCTGGATATGAGGATTTCGCGCACCCTGGATTTGAGGATTTCGCGCACCCTGGATTTGAGGATTTCGCCCACCCTGGATATGAGGATTTCGCGCACCCTGGATTTAAAGATTTCGCGCACCCTGAATATGAGGATTTCGCGCACCCTGGATATGAGGACTTCGCGCACCCTGGATATGAGGATTTCGCTCACCCTGGATATGAAAATTTCGCGCACCCTGGATTTGAGGATTTCGTGCACCCTGAATTTGAGGATTTCGCGCACTCTGGATATGAGGATTTCGCGCACCCTGGATTTGAGGATTTCGCGCACCCTGGATATGAGGATTTCGCGCACCCTGGAAATGAGGATTTCGCGCACCCTGGATTTGAGGATTGCGCCCACCCTGCATTTGAGGATTTCGCCCACCCTGGATATGAGGATTTCGCGCACCCTGGATATGGAGATTTCGCGCACCCTGGATATGAGGATTTCACCCGCCCTGGATATGAGAATTTCGGGCAAACTGGATGTGAGGATTTCGCGCTCATCTTAGACATTAGCAGAATTAAATGAAAACAACTATTCGATATATGAAATGTCAGAGGCATTTTTATTTTCACTTTGACTTGTCATCTGCTGCCCCCAAAATTGTTTTCGGCAGAAATTCGTTAGGGGATAAATATTTTACTGTCTCTCTCTCTACAAAAAAATTATCAAATGGAACTCCTTTTGTCAGTTTTTTGGTGAATTTCGTAGGCATTTGCACCAATTCAGAGCAATTGGAACAGACCTAATAAGTCTATCGATACACTGCGGTTGTCAGAAACCAAGTGATTTTTTAAAATTTTGGAAAAATTTAAATGCGAGCCCACTTCGCCAATGTAAGGAGTTTTAATCAGAAACATATAAAGGAAAAGAAATAAACAGCTTCCATAAATTTCTTTTGACAGTGTATTTTTATAACAAATGGTTCGCGCATACTTTCCAAAATACGCATTTACACAACACGAATTCGTTAATAACCATAAAGTTCATGGATTGACTGAGAGGCGTCAGCTGATCGGTTAGCTGTGAAAGTGTGCATTTCCTTTGTCAGTCATCAAATATCACAACCTAATCGCAGTACAAAAGAGAGAAGCACAAGATCAACAATGCGGTAAGAAGAGTAGGGTCAATTGATTGAGTATTGAAACTCTTGTTCTTCTTATTTTACGAAGGCTGTGTTTTAAATTTCGGAATTGGGCAACCCTAGTGTTGCAATCTGGAAACTGGCAGCTCTATCATAAAATTTGACATTTTTGACGTTATACGTACCAGAGACCAATAGGGAGACAGTCAACTCCCTCCCTCGTCTTAAATTCATTTTGACAGCGTTTATTATAACATTTCCCCTCCTGAACAGCTGACGCACAAGAAAAATGTTGTTTGTTTTCAAATGAGAATACACATCCTCACTCTTCACACTGTTAGAAGCAGAGGGCATATAAATCAAAACGTAAACATGTGTAAGTAAAGTGAGACAATGTTCGATGATACGTAAATATATTTCAGAATTTGAGGTTATGTCTACTAAAACACGTAAATAACAGTCAAACGGTCGATGGACAAAGGGGAAATAAGCTGTTTGATCAGCTGTTCAGTTGACCATCTCCTTCCTTATTTGCTTCTGATACGTACTGAGGAAGTTTTGACACACGAGCGCTATTTGTGTTGTTTACAGTAACTTGAAAGATTCATCTCGCCCAAAAAATGGACTTAAATCGTGAAAATTTCCGTGCGATTATTTTTTACAACTTTCGTGGATCACCTCAACAACAGTGCATCGTTGAACTTCAATAAATCAATTTTTGGCGATGAAGCTCCATCAAGGACCAGTGGTTATCGATGGTATGGTGAATTCAACCGAGGTTGTAGTTCACTCCAAGACGAATTTCATGAAGGTCATCCAAAATCTGTTGTTGTTCCGGAAACCATTGGTGCTGTGCGCCAACTGATATTGTAAGATCGTCGTCACGTGAACTATCGTGAGATTGAGACAACCTTAGGCATTAGTGGGAACAACATGCATTCAATATTGCACGAGCATTTGACCGTCAAAAAAATTTGTTCGCATTGGATCCCACACAATTTGCCAATCGCCCAAAATAAAGCTCGTGTCGATTGGTCGAGAGAAATGCTCTAAAAAATACAATCGCGGTGCTTCGAAACACGTCTATGACATCGTGACAGGTGATGAATCGTGTAAACAAAGTAAACAGCAGTCGACTGTATAAATGTTTCAAATTGAGCCAAATCCAACAAAAGTTGGTCGTGCACGAAGCACTTTCAAGCAAATGGTCACCTTTTTCGAAAAAAACTGGATATGTCGCAACCGTATCACTAGAACAACGCAGAACAGTCAATTCCGAGTGGACAACCATTTGTTTGCCAGTTGTCTTCCAAGAAATCAGGAAAACCAACCGCCAGACGGATCACTCTTCACCAAGACAAGGCGAGCTCTCACACATCGGCTCAAACAACTAAATTTTTGAGCACTCAAAACATCGATTTGATGAGTCATCCGCCGTATAGTCCTGACTTGGCACCGAATGACAACTTTTTGTTCTCGTACGTAAAAAATAAAATGAAAGGTCAACGTTCTTCGACACCTGAAGAAGCGGTTGATTTGTTCAGAATGCATGTTTTTTAGATACCTCAATCAGATTGGGCGCCGTGGCTTAGTGGGTAGAGTGTAACGCTCACACGCCGAAGGGTATATAGGTTCGGTTCCAAGTTCAACACCAATTTTTCGAATTTTTCACGGCACCACCTCTTTCGAGTTGCTTCTCAAATTTCGCCGTTCGGAGTCGGCAAAAAACTGTGGGCCCCTTGTACTCGTGAGAGAACAGTAGCGCGCACAACACAAGTAGTTGATGAGCAAGCTAGGCCCTGGTCCCCTTTGGACTGTAGCGCCAATAATAATTATTATTATTATTATGCTGACTTTAAACATGCCGTACCGACATGCCAATTGAAGCGGTTACACCCGAAAACGTCAAAAAACTCACAAAATCTCTTTGGAAAACCGCAAAGTGTAATTGCGTGAGGCAGCTGACGCCTAAAAGCCATCATATGGCAATGTGCAGACTATTTTGCAGGAATACTCATCCACAAGAAAGCTGTTTTCGAAATGGGTGCCGCGTTTGCTCACAATGAGCGAAAATCAGCAACGTAGCGATGATTCTGAAAGCTGTTTAGGGCTGTTTCGCCAGAATAAACAGTATTCTTTGCGTCAGGATGTCACAATGGATGAAACATGGAACCACCACCACACTCTAGAGTCAAGGTCAACGGAGAGGACAGCGGCCGGTGAACCACCAACTAAAGCGTCCCAAAACACAAAGGTTGGCTGTTAAGGTTATGGCTTCTGCATTTTGGGATGCGCACGGAATTTTATTCATCGACAATCTTGCGAAAGGCAAAAGGATCAACAGCGAATACTTCATGGCATTATTGGTGCATTTGATAGAAGAAATTGAAGATAAACGGTCCCATATAAAGGAGAAAAAAATTCTCTTCCACCAAGACAATGCACCGTGTTACAAGTCGTCGGCTTCTATGGCCAAATTGCACGAATTTGAATTGCTTCGGCACCCATCGTATTCTCCAGATCTGGCCCCCAGCGACTTTTCAGATTTCGAAAAGATGCTCCCTGGAAAAAAATATGACTAGAATGGCTCGGATTCAAAGACTTTTCGGGTCGGAGCAGTGGTGTCCATACCCTCTACATGGCCTAGCCATCTTAAGCGTTGTATCCGTAGACACTTGACCAGGCGCATGTCACTATACACCCCATTGAGTTCGTTATTATATTTTCTCCTCCAGATGCCGTCAACGCAAACATCGCACACAAATCTTTTCTCTCGAAAAGACTAAAGGCTTCCTCGTCCGCTTTTGATAACGTACAAGATTCCGCGCCATGAAGTAGGACTGGGATGATCAGCAAGCTTAGTCCTGCGAGAGAGGGCTTTATTACTCAATTGCCTCTTGAGCCCAAAGAAACAGGGATTGGCAAGAGTGATTCTGCGTTTGATTTCGGTACTGATGTTGTTGTCTCTGTTTACCGAGGAGCCGAGGTAGACGAAGTCCTTGACTACCTCGAAGTTTCGGGTGCCTAGTGTAACGCTCTGTCCGAGACGTCGATGTTGTGTGCCCTTCCTTGATGACAGCATGTACTTTGTTTTGCCAGACCCATTTTGGCCGCTTCAATGCCAACAAACGCGTCATTGACGGCTCACTGTATTCGTCCAATCAGGTCAATGTCATCAGCGTAAGCTAGCAATTGAACTGACGTTTTGAAGACTTGCCTTTCGTGGTGACCTGTGAGTTACAGACTATTTATCTCTCTTCTCGCCTTATCTAAAACCTTTTTTGCCATTGAAGGTCTCAGTGAGTTTGTTGCCGCCCTCGGCGGAGCAGCGAGTGTTCTCCATCGTCATCCTTCAAAATCTAACGAGTTTGGTGGGAATGCCAAAACTGGACATGGCGCTGTACAGCTTGTCTCTATACACACTGACATATGTGAAAATAAAGTCAACGGGGGTGCGTGTCGATCTGTGTTTCTAGGTCTTTTCCAAAATCTGCCGTAAAGTAAAGATCTGGATTATTTTGAACCGTTCTGGCCTGAAACCGCAATGATAGAAAAGTATCAGGTGTGGACAAACGGTTTCAGGCACTCACACAAAACCGCAGAGATGATCTTGTAAGCGATGATGATGAGAATTAGTCAGACGCCATCAACTTATTTTAAGTTGTATGCAACGAGTGTCAGTGAAGTATACTTTATAGTTTTATATATAAGGTTGTCAAATATCCCCCTTCCGCTTTTTTGCCCTTCATTCAAGACTTCATGAAAAGTGTTAGAATAGTCGGATTTAGTTCAAATATGTGCCGTTTTGTTCTATAATCTGTTTCCACCTAGACGGCAACTTCATTATACCCTCCTCGTAGAAGCCCCCCTCCTTATTTGTGAAGAACTCGGACAGCCAATTTCCACAAGCGTCTTTTGAGTTGAACTTCACACAACCAAGGGCGTTCGCCATGGACACGAGCAGCTGGTAATCACTTGGCACTATGTCCGGGCTATATGGTGCATGCGATTAAACCTCTCATCCGAGCTCTCGTAGCTTCTGACGAGTCATCAACGAAGTGTGTGGTCTGACGGTGTCCTGGTGGAACACTACACCCCTCCTGTTGGCCAATTCTGGACTTCTGGTCGATTGCCTTCTTCAAGCGGTCCAGTTGTTCACAGAAGATGGCAGAATTAAGCGTCTGATCGAATGGGAGCCGCTCAAAGTCGATAATTCCCTTCCAATCCCACCAAACACACAGCAAAACCTTCCTGGCCGTCAATCCCGGCTTGGCCACTGTTTGGAACGATTCACCGGCCTTCAACCACATCCGTTTTCGCTTGATATTGTCGTATGTGAACCATTTTTCGTCGCGAGTCACCATCCGCTTCAAAAATGGGTCGACTTCGTGGTCGCCGTGGCGTAGTGGGTAGAGTGCGACGCTCACACGCCGAAGGGTCTAGGTTCGACTCCCAGCTCAACACCAATTTTTGGAATTTTTCACGGCACCACCTCTTTCGGGCTGCTGACAACACTCAAAGAGTAATAACTGTCTAAGAAAGCTTCTCAAATCTCGCCGTTCGGAGTCGGCAAACACTGTAGGTCCCTTCTACTCGTGAGAGAACAGTAGCGCGCACAGCACGAGTAGTTGATGAGCAAGCTAGGCCCTGGTCCCCCTTTGGACTGTAGCGCCAACAATTATTATTATCAGGAAGGTTTTTTTGAATCAAATCATGCGGCACCCATGCGGCTTTTTTTTGTATCCAGCCTTCTGCAGATGGCTTAAAATGGTTTGGTGGTTAGCTCCCATCTTCTAGGCGATGTCACGAGATGCCACATGCCGGTCTAACTCCATGATTTCCATGATTCGATCGTTATTCGTCGTCACAGGTCTTCCGCCGGATGACTTATACATGGTGTCGTTTTCACCGGCTCTGAATCGTCGAAACCATTCCTCCGCGGTTCGAAGTGATGGAGTACCATCCCCCAAAACACCGCTAATCTCACGGAACGTTTGTCTAGCGGATTTGTCTTTAACGAAGGAAAACTTTAAAATTTCGGCGTTATTGAACTCCATGTTTACACGTTTATAACTGTTGAACGCAATATCCAAACTAATCATGCATAGCGCCGTTTTGTAGGTTATTTGACAACCTTATATAGATTTTTTGTTGCAGAAACGAATAGACAATAGAGCGAAGAAGGAAAACAATGATAGGTGTGATATTTATAGAACTTCACAACTTCTAGTCTTTGCCCTAAGGCGATAAATAGTTGAGCGGCGCCTCGTCACAACCATAGCTCACCAATCCCAAGGACCCCTGCATACATTATTCTAATGAAGCCTCCACTTAAGACGACCACACATATTAATTGATACAGCTAATTAGCTTCCTCATTCGCTATCCGCTGATCTCACCACTTTGGTCTTCTGCTGATCATGCACCACAGGCCACAGCTGTACAATGGCCCTAAACGGCAATCACCGAATAACCAGCAGACTAATAAGGTATCAGTTTTACTACCGTTTACCGAAGCCTAACTCAATTAAGGCAGTCTTGTTGCAGCACATGCTCGGTAATCGCCTCAACAAATTAATCTGCTCCAATCCGTCAATCAGACAGACCATGCCACACAAGATCAGCTCCGAAATTAGTTTTGGGCCGCACATGCACCCACAGCTTCCAGGTAGAGGAGCACACCTCGCTCACTTTTTTTTTTTTAAATTACAAGCCTCATTTATCTGCACTCGGACTTCTATTGGGCACCGGGTGCGCTGCGCAGCGAGGAGTGGGGCGCAAGCATTAGGCCCACAGACAGAAGCCCATCTATCAGGAAGTGGACCGTTGATTATGATGATGATTGAGTGGTTCGACCGGGATCAGTCGTGGGGAATATATTGAATCCGGCGAGTGGATTCCCAGCACTCGAAATTAACATTCATTAAGAGGTAATTAATCTCTGAACAGTGAGGCGGCCGATTCTCTGCCGTGCTGCGCGTTGTGGCCGGCTTTTTGGAAACAATTACCGAGTGAAATTAATTTTCACGAGTGGCCCGACCGGGGGACTGAAGTTGATGTATGCAAACCTTAAGGTGCGAGATCAGTTACTCGGTGGTTGGGGGGCGGAGATCGGGCCATGAGTTATGCAAATTTATTAATTGGTTTCGGTTTGCTTAATGAGATAAAGTGTAGCGGCGAAGGGGTGTCGCATTTCTACATAGAAGCTGACTACATGATTCGTTGGAACGGAGATTGAATATGCGACATGGTCTGGACGCTCATTTGCATGAGACGAGGAGCGATTTATCTTGTGTCATGAGAGTTTAAGCAAAATCTAAACGAAAAACTGCACTTCGGGACAAGTACTTAGCAACGTGGTATAGTCGTAATTCGACATTTACTAGAGAGATATACCATACATTTACCATACATATACCATACAGTTGCTGCCACTGTCGACTTCCTAGTTTTGCTTCGTTTCGAGGATTTTGGGAAAGTAAAGATGCGAATAGGAGATATATTGGTTGGTAAATTGATTTTTGTGTTTGGAAGGGAAATTTCGCTGCGAAATATTAGTGATACAAATAAATTCCATTTTCAAGAGATGGCGTCATATGCAAGTTGTAGTTGCCTTGGAAGCGATGGCCTACTTCATTGGAAAGACGTGACATTTGTCAGCAGTAATATCAGGTATACCATTGAAATGAGCGTTTTTTTTTTAATAAAACACTAATTCTCAATGGGAAAGTAAAAACATTTTATTCAAATTATTGGCCATTGTTTTCTACACATTTTGACCAACTTTCTGGCAATTTGTGAATACCACGCCAATAAAATTGTTCGTCTTTTAAAGCAAACCAATCAGACACCCAATTTTCAACCTCCTCGTGGGAATCGAAGTGATGCTCAACCAATGCGTGTCCCATCGATGAAAACAAATGGTAGTCGGAAGGAGCCAAGTCTGGTGAATACAGTGGGTGTGGTAGCTGCTCCCAGCCAAGTGTTTTGATTGTATCCTGAACCGGTTTTGCTTTGTGTGCAGGTGCATTGTCATGGAGCAAAATTACCTTGCCGTATCTTCTGGCCCATTCAATGCATGGTTCAAATTGATCATTTATTATCGGTAGCGATCAGTAACGGTTTCACCAGGTTTAAGGAGCTCGTGGTACAGCACACCTTTCTGGTCCCACCAAACACACAGCATTGTCTTCTTGTCGAATCGATCTGGTTTAGCAGGATCCTCAAAATAAATCCATTTTTCATCGCCAGTAACAATCCAATGCAAAACCGATTTTATTTTATGTCTTTGAAGCAAAATTTCACAAGTGTTTTTTCGGCTTTCCATCTGTCTTTCATTCAATTCATGTGGCACCCATTTTCCACACTTTTGGATCTTTCCCATAGCTTTTAAACGGTCAGAAATTGTTTGTTGTGCAACATTTGTGCAACAAAGTGTCATCTCCATCCAATATCGTTTGCAATTCGGCGTCTTCAAACTTTTTTGGTGGTCTTTAACGTTCTTCATTTCTCACATCAAAATCATTATTTCTGAACCGTTGAAACCATCTTTTGCATGTTGCTTCTGATAGAGCATGATCACCATATGCATCGACACGCATTCGATGCGACTCTGCAGCACTTTGCTTCAAATGAAAACAATAAATGAATGCTTTCCGCAAATCATCACTTTCTGGTACAAAATTCGACACTTTTAACACGATGGAAAAATATGATGTTGTCTGTTCAACGACTTGATGTATGCTAAATATTTTTCCCAGATATCATAGCAAACAAACAAAAAAAGGTAAGGTCTCGTTCACAACAAAGTTTCCTATCGAGACATTTGTATCGAGACGCTCACTTCATACGGGTATACCTGATAAGTGTGCACCAACAACATTATTTTTTGCCTCTAATTAAACAGCATTTGCGGAAAGTAAATTTTCTTTTTTTAATTGGAAGCAAAGAAGGAGGGCATGGGTAACGCGAGGTAACGTTGTTGATTGCGCTCAACAAGGCGAGCAGCCAACACTATCCTCGTCAGTGCACAGGTCAAGTTGACATACAGCCTCCTCTCGGCGCCCCCTGGATAGCCATCACAACATCCGTTGTGTGGTGAACCAATGTATGCAGCGAACCCCTCTATCCGAGGGTTTAAATAATGGACCTGTCCTACCAGTCTGTGGGCTGTGCGTGAGGTTAACTTCTTCATCACGTAAAAACATAACGTTCAGAAAGCCAGATATACCTCGGATGAGGACGGATCAATGTTGACGACCCATGCAAATGTTCAAAGGACAACGATTTTCGGTTTTGCACATGGAATGTGAGGTCCTTTAACAGACCACGTGCAGCCGAACAAATTGCGGAGGCCCTGGACTGCTACAAAGCAGACATTACCGCCATCCAGGAAGTGCGGCCCAGCAAAAAAAACCATGAAAAACTGCGATATCTACTACAGCGATTGCTTTAAAGAGAGAAGGCGGCGCTTATTCGGATGTGGATCTCTTGTTTGAGGCCGACTTGGGCAAAGAGTTTTGAACTACAACCCCGTCAGCGAACGTCTCATGACAATCCGTATCAAGACCAAATTCGGGAACATAAGCCTAATTTGCGCTCACGCCCCGACAGAGGAGAAGGATGACAACACCAAGGATGACTTCTATGATCTCCTAGAAAGAACATACGAGCGATGCCCCAGCTACGACACCAACATCATTCTAGGAGACCTCAATGCTCAGCTGGGAGAGGAGCACATTTTTGCTGGAGTCATCGGTAAACACAGCCTGCACGACAATACATCCGGAAACGGACTCAGGTTGCTGGACTTCACCTCGGGGCGGAACCTCTCTGTAGCTAGCACGGGGTTCCCACACCACAATATTCACAAAGAGACCTGACAATCTCCTGATCAATTCATGGTCAACCAGATTGATCACGTTGCGATCGACGTCAGAAACTCCTCCAATATTCTCATTGTCAGAACCTTCCGAGGTGCAAACACCGACTCGAATCACCACCTTGTTGTAGACAAGGTAAGAACCCGGATATCGAAAGATCAGCGGAGTCGGGATATACTCCGGTTTGACGTCGGAAAGCTACAATCGAAACAGGTCGCTGGGAACTTTGCCGACCGAGTCTCCTTAAAACTCGTTCAGAGTTCAACGCTGCCTGTACTAAACATAGAAGAAGACTGGAAACGTCAAGAAGCCATCAAAGAAGCTGCTACTGATATGCTAGATTTCACGTCACCACCCTGAAAGAACCCATGGTTTGACGACGAGCGCAGGCAAGTGCATGCAACCAAACAAGACGCCTGCATCGAACGACGAGGGCTGTTCGTGGCTCTACGAACAGAGAAGAAGGGAAGAGAACCGGCTTCTCAGAAGGATAAAGAAAGAGCATGAGAAGCGCGCGGTAGAGGAAACGGAAAGGTGGTTTCCCAGGACTGAAGTCCAAAAATTTTATAATAATTAATAATAATAAATAAATAATTGTTGGCGCTACATTCCAAAGGGGAACCAGGGCCTAGCTTGCTCATTAACTACCCATGTTGAGCGTGCTACTGTTCTTTCACGAGTAGAAGGGACCTACAGTTTTTTGCCGGCTGTAGGCAAAAAACTGTAGGTCTCCTCTACTCGTTGGAGAACAGTAGCACGTACAACACGAGTAGTTGATGAGCAAGCTAAGGCCATGGTCCTCCTTTGGACTGTAGCGCCAACAATTATTAATATTATTATTACGTGCGTTCTGGGGGAGAAGGTTCAACAGCATACTCGTACTGCGTTGGTTAAGTGTCTAAGCAGCTAGGCGAGACAGCAAGAGTCAGTGAAGGAGATCGCGTCCTAGAGGATCTTCAACTAACTTGCTATATGACAGAATTCCTCTCATGAGAGTTAAGAAGAACACATCATCGCCAGATTGTACGACTTCCATGATAGCCAAACGGATGTGCAATTGATAGACTTATCACAAAGTGCATTCAAATTAATTTTGTCTTAACCCTCGTTATCGCCTTATCCTCTCTCCCCTTCTGCGCAGCAATAAATGTAAAATAAAGCAGCAAACTTAACGCTTTGTCTCTGTAAATAGGCCGCGCCACCACCTGTTGGTGGGAAAATGCTGCTTAATTAGCAATCCCCAAGGGGGCGACAAACAGCGATCTCCTCGCATGCATGCCGCTGCTGCGGCGTTGCATGAAGTTTGCTTTCAATGTGTTAAGATGTAAACACTTGGGGTAACATAATCGATTATCCATTCCGTTCAGCTACGTTTCTGCCTAAATGTCAATTACGAAGCAATTTTACGCCTCAGTAGGGCAGGAGGTCCGTCCGCTTCTCAAAAGTGCGACAGCCAACGGCGGTGACGAGACACTGAATATGTCAATCGTTGTGACACATGCGCTTGGACGTGTCCGTCACGACGGCTAAGACATCTGCGGTGGAGTTGAGGAACGTGCACACTTCCGGCCAGTACATGCGTCCAGGAGATAGAATTGAACGCAAGAGCGGCTGGAATGATTGCTGGGGCTGAAAATTATATTCATTTTAGGGATGAATAGCTCGACAAATGGCGAAGGCTTACAATTTTTTGGGAATGAATTCTGGGCTGGCATTGTTCTGCGGAGGTATCAGCGATCGTGGGGCTGCCAATTAAATTAATTTTAGGGACAAATAGTTTGCCAAATGGCGAAGGCTTAAAATTTTTGGGAATTAATTCTGGTCTAGCATTGTTCTGCGGAGGATTTGACAGCGATCGAGGTGTGAGTTCATTCAAAGGCACCACGTCTGGAGAGCATAAGGAGAAACCGATCAACTCCTCGTAATTCAATGACTGGTTAGCCAATCTCTCGTGTCTAACAGAGGTTAACACCAGTTAGCCACCAACTGGGTCTGGCAGAAGAGGCACAACTTACAACAGATCACTCTTTAACCACATTCATCAGTGCGCACGTGTGTAAATAGACTCCTTTCTCCGTCCGCATCGGGCAGTCGTTCCGACGCAAGTCCAAGAAAAAAGGGAAACCCAACACAATTCACATCTAATTGGAAAAAAGCCGAGGAGATGCACATTGCGCAACGTGTCTGCTGCCCAGAAAGCAAACACGCAGATTCCTCATTTCCATTTCAATTGATTGGCGCAGCGTCGATGTCGATGCATTTTGCATCCTGCACCGGCACCGCTAAATAGCCAATCCAATTTATATCCGAATATAGTTTTTTCTTTTCACGTCCGAAATGAAATGCGCGCGCCAGAACAGAACCGAGACTGCTAGCCCGCCAGCCAACAGGGCAGCCATCGATCCGCCATTGAGCAGGGCAACCAGCCGGCCGGCACTGAGACGGCGTTTCCATTCCAGAAACCAATAACCTAACCTTGTTTATCCCATTGATTAAATAAATAATTACGTGCATTCGTCAGGGGGGACCGGGCGGCGAGTCCCTTTTTCAGTGGAGAGCGCGACGTGGCGCGAAGATGTCTTGCGTAATGCATGAACCGAAACTAATTTAAAATTGATAATTGAAATTTATGAATTATTCCACGGAGCCTGCAGTTGTCGGTGCGGGGAATCGCATCGATCAAGTTAAAACAAACAGAAACGAAAGATGAGCAGGAAATAACGAAGCGCGCTTCGTGGCGCTTGCGCCGGAGGCCTGACGTGGCAAAGGAGCTGTGTCCGGGCGGCTGAAAGAGGCAATGTGCTCGATGGCGGTTGCGCCTGGGTATCGGCAACTCTCTCGCTCTCTCCCTGTTCTGATCTGCGTTCGCAGCCGAGTCACATTCGTCTTGGCGAATGACAACTAGTCTGCGATGCTAATACGTGTTATTGGAAATTTAATTTTCTCTTAATGGTTTGTGGATAAACGTATCTTATGGGTTTGCGATGGGCTCGGACGCGGATATTGCTTGCACGACGCATCGTTGCTGGAATGGGTTTCTATTTGAATGCCAGGCGAGTCGTGAACGCAGATCACAGATAGTGAGCCGCCTGCTGAATGCACTCAGTTCATAAGGAGTTGAGCGGTGCACGGAGAAGAAGAATGTTTCTGAATGCCAAGTGGACTCGATTTGACAAACTTAAATTGCCAATTAGAGGCAGACGAAGAGGGATATGGAGAGGGAGAGGTGAGAGTGAGGATGAGGGTGAGGGAGAGGGAGAGGGAGAAGGAGATGGAGAGGGAGTGGGTGAGAGAGAGAGAGAGGGAGAGGGAGAGGGAGAGGGAGAGGGAGAGGGTGATGGAGAGGGAGAGGGAGAGGGAGAGGGAGTGGGAGAGGGAGAGGGAGAGGGAGAGGAAAACGTTACTTATGTCCAGACACGATCTATAGAACTGCAGGCTTTTGATTCTGTTCTGCCACATGCCTCGTTTCGTTGCAGCAGCAAATATGTAGGGAGTTTCAACAAATTTGAAGGTGATGCGACAGAAAAGGCGAGGTCTGTTCAAAAATAAGGTTAATTTTCAAATTTCACGGGCTACGTTCATTCGATTATCGACTTTTTGATTTTGTCATGTAGGTACACTTGTCTAGAATAGGTGTTTACAGTTTCAGCGCTAAACATTCATTTATTTGTGAGAGCCATAAAAGACAGACGTATTTAGCTTGCTCGGCGATTTCCTCATGCCATGAAATTTTTCTGGATATTTTGAGCATGGAGCGGGTACCAACAAACTTCGTTCCAATATTGCTAAATTTTACCAAAAAAAATGTCGCATAAGCTCAGGATTTGCTTAAAAGGGTCATAACCTGTGACCAGTTATGGGTACAGCACTGTTCAAAATAATAGCACCATGTTCGACTTTGTCACAATTTTGTCACTATTTTACTAACAACTTTTTCCTTCCACCATGCAAACACATCATATTTACTGCACAACATCCTTATTCCATCGGTAATAAAACCCATAAACAAGATAAGAGTAAAGTGTGTTAGAAAACGCCCGCTATCCGGAATGACACCGAATTTCGGATTGTGCAAAATAATAGCACCACGTCATTCTGAAGAGCGTTTTCGAAGTGTAAGTTAACAACACGTTAACAAATATTTCAAGATGTTTGCACAAGTCCCACATCCAACATCACAGTACACGCGCGGTGCGCAATCATCCGGTCATCCGAGCACTTGCAGCTTCCAGCATCCAACAGTGCAAGGGACAAGAACACCTGCATCAAATGTCGTCTGCATTCTGGATTCCGCGACCCCGACATGACTACTCCCAAACCAAAACCCGCATTCTTTCACGTTCCATATTTCCTTTTCCGTACCTATGTCCACACGCCGCATTAGATAATAAGATTTGCAATTGTTAGATTTTAAGTGAGTTGTCGTTTGGCATCGGTTTATTTTTTTCATAAAAATCCGCTCCACGTCATTCTGAAGAGCGTTTTCGAAGTGTACACAAGTATTTCGATTTTTTTTGGGGGTTTTAAATATATCTACACATATTTATGTGTGTAGTAACATAGTTTCAAAGTACAGCGTTGTTCGCAAAGTAAAATGTATTGTGGTGTGCATTATACTCCCGAGAAACGTGTCTTAATAAAAAAAAATTGCTTACTGATGGCAAAACTTACAAATTTAGTGAAATTGAAGTGAAGTTGTTGGGTCTTCTATTAAAATGATCGTAGATGCCAAATAATCGTTCAGGAGGGAAAAAAAAAGAGGAATAAAACCAAAACAAACCCACGCCGATGAACGACAAACAGTAAGATTAGTTAATCGTAACCCATTTATGAACGCTAGGAACATAAACGAGGAGTTAAATTTACCCGTGGTGACATCAACAATAAGAAGAAGGCTTGTAAAGAAGAATTCACCTGCCTGAAGTCCCAGAAAAGTAACACTACTATCAAAAATCAACCTACTAAAACGAACCGAATTTGCAAAAGAAGAACTGAACTGGGAACCCTCTAAATGGTTTTGAACCCTCTAAAATCATTTTATTTGGTACTTCTGGGACTAGGACATACGTTCGCAGGCGAAAAAACCAAGAGTTTCATTCTGTGAAGAGTTTTAAGCATGGCGGAGCAAAAATTAACGTATGGAGATGTTTTTCTTATTATAGTACTGGTCTAATTTTTTTTATAAAACAGATGATGACCGCCAGAATTTATGTCCGCATAAGGAGAAAAACCATGCAACCTAAAACAGAGTAGAATATGCCGCTTAAATGGATTCTACATCAAGACAGTGACTCCAAACATACAAACATACGAGCAAACTGGGGATACAATTTTTCCAAAGCAATGGAGTTCAAGTTATGGAGTGGCCGCCTCAGTCTCCGGACCTGAATCACATTGAAAACCTTTGGGCAGATGAAAAGAAAGCTGTACATGAAGCAAAACCCAAAAATACAAAACGTGGAAGAATATCCCTGTTCAGCGATGTAAGACCTTAATCGACTCCCTTCCACGATGTTGTACGACCAAGTACTAACCCGATAACAAAGCAAAAAATAAACTATTCCATTGAGTTTTACTTCATATTTGTGAAGTTTTGCACTTGGTGCTATTAATTTGCACACTCCGAAATGCGGTGTCATTCCAAATAACGGGCCTTTTCAAAATGCACTTTTTTCTTATCTTGATCATGGATTTTATTGCTGATGGAATAAGGATGCTGTGCAGTAAATATGATGTGTTTGCTTGATGGTAGGAAAAATTCATTGGCAAAATAGTGACAAAGTCGAACATGGTGCTATTATTTTGCACAGTGCTGTATATGGTTGTTGTATATGTCGATACCAAAGTCCAATGGTCCCAATGGAAGAGCGCAGGAAACCCATGGCGAAAAAACGCACAAGTTCGATCAAATGTGAACGTTTTGCTGACTGTTTTTTTTTTGTTTATTACCTTGGCGTTCTGCATCAGGAGTTCTTACGACGTGGTCATATGGTCAGTTATAGTGATAATTAAATTGGGCGACAGTTCACATGGGGGACAAGGGCCTATCTTGCTCACCATCTACTCGTGTAGTGCGCGCTATAGTCCTCTCACGAGTAGAAGAGACTTACAGGTTTGTGCCGACTCCGAACGGTGAAGTTTAAGAAGCTTTTGCTTGGACAAATAATACGCTTTGAGTTTTGTCAGCAGCTCGAAACAGATGGTGCCGTGAAAAATTCGATGTGTTCAGCCGGGAATCGAACCTGGACCTCCGGCGTCTGAGTGTTGCACTCTACCCACTACGATACGGCGACCACAAAAAAGTGATACCTACATAATAAAAAAGATTGATTTGAAAATGGTATGAAAAGGAGTAACAAACATTTGCAAGGAACGAGGAATAAACCCAGAGACTGAATATACTCAAAATTAAGATTGCCATATTTACGAAGAGAGCCGATATCTTCGAACAAGCATTCGAAAATGATTCCAAGGAGGTTTCCGAATACCAGCGGAAAATACAGTGATGGAAAAAATAGTAGAAACATGCCTAATCTTTTACTTTAAAGCTTCAAGACAAATTTATTTTGGGAAAAGTCAAAACTTAAAGTGGATTTATTATATTCGAGCACTGTAATACTTATAAGAAATAATAATTAATAATTGTTTGGCGCTACAGTCCAAAGGGGGACCAGGGCCTAGCTTGCTCATCAACTACTCGTGTTGTGCGCGCTACTGTTCTCTCAGTTTTTTGCCGACTCCGAACGGCGAAATTTGAGAAGCTTTCTTAGACAGTTATTACTCTTTGAGTGTTGTCAACAGCTCGAAAGAGGTGGTGCCGTGAAATATTAGAAAAATTGGTGTTGAACTGGGAGTCGAACCTAGACCCTAGACACTACTCCACGGAGACCACGACTTATAAGAAATGCTAAAGTTTTTTTTTTACTAAAAAAACAGGAAATAATTAAATAAAAATGTGGATTCCAGCTTTTGTTGAATGTACCTGGAAAAAATAATAGAAACACATAAAGTTTCCGTTTGTATTTTTTTGAGTATTGTTGAAAATTAACTTACAATACTTGGTTGTTTCACCTTTCTTTTTAATTACTTGTTCGCATCTCCGCCCCATTGAATGGAATAATTTGATACAAATCGTAGGTGGTATAGTGTACCATTCGTATTGTATTTTGAACCAAATTTCTTTCCTTATTTTTGGTTCCATAGTTTGCGATCTTGCTCTTAAGAAGGCCCCATAGATGTTCTATTGGGTTAAGATCTGGAGACTGCGAAGGCCACTCCATAACACTTACGTTGTTCTCAAGAAACCATTTCTTAGGTAGTTTTGAGGTAAGCTTGGGATCGTTATCCTGCATAAACTCCCATTTGAGAGGCATTTCCTCCTCAACAAATGGTAGCATTCTTGTGTTTAAGATGTTCACATAATTTTTAGCACACATTTTACCCTCAATATGGAAAATTGCACCGACACCATATGCAGAAAAACACCCCCAAACCATTAAATTTCCTCCACCATGTTTCACTGTCTTTCTCGTTTACTTTGGATCGAATTCTAGGTTTTTTGTTCGTCTAACGTACATTTTTCCGTCTGAACCAAACAAATTAACTTTCGTTTCATCCGACCATAAGACGTTATTCCAATTTGCACAGTTGAGGTGTTTTTTGGCAAAAGCGAGTCGTTGCTTGATATTTTTTTTTCTCAAATATGGCACTTTTCTAGCACTTCTTCCAGGAAGACCGGCTTCTATTAAACGGTTTCTAATTGTACGACTCGTACAAGGTGCGTTTAATTTTTGTTTTAATTCCCTCGAAGAAAAAATCGGATTGTTCTTGAAGAGTCGGATGAGCATCCCATTAAATCGTGAGGTTGTAATTTTTTACTGCCGCTGGTTTCCTTTCTAACATTTGAATGAATAGCTGTAAATACTTTTTTCTTATAACATTTCATTATTTTAGCTTTTCGTCCATTGTTTTTCCTTCATTTCTTAAAATCTTTATCATTTCACGATTGGAGTTGGTGGAATGTACTCCACGGACGGATACCTTCAAAGTCTGAAAAGGGTTTAGTCAAGGCGACGCGCTGTCATGTGACTTCTTCAAACAAACTTCAAACGGACGGATACCTTCAAAGTCAAAAAAGGTTTTAGTCAAGGCGACGCGCTGTCATGTGACTTCTTCAACATCGTTCTTAAGAAGATCGTTCGTAACACATAAGTCAGCACTAGAGGAACGATCTTTCAAAAGCCAGCTTAATTGCTAGCTTACGCGGACGACATTGATGTGATTTGACAAACACAGCGAGCGGTCAATGATACACTTGCTGGCATTGAAGCGGAAGCGGCTAAAATGGGTCTGGCGGTAAATGACGGCAGAACGAAGAAGGTGCTGTTGTTAAAGAAGGACCACACAACATGAACGTTTGTGGCAAAGCATCACACCAGACAGCAGAAAATTCGACCAAGTCAAGGACTTCCTCTAAATTGGCTCTGCAAAATATCAGAAACAAAGTCAAGCACATAATCGCTCCTGCTAATTGCTGCATCTGTGCCCATTTTCACAAAATGTTTTTACAATATTTTTTCTTTTTGCTCTAACAAACACTAAAACACAGGTCAAACAAGTTTACGTAGATTTTACTAAAGACGAAACAGAAGATTTTTTAAAAATGACGATTGAAGACAATTTTGATTAATAGTTTCTATTATTTTTCCCACGGAAAACAGCACTTTCGCTTCCATTTGTCATTACTAGACAAAAACAAAAAACTTATAAGAGCAAATTGACTCACCATATCAAAGTACTGTTATGTACGATGTGACTATTGAATTGGTGACAAAGAAAAATCTATTTGAACGAAGTCACTGACTCTTAAGCATTATGATCATCTTTGTTTCTATTATTTTTTCCACAACTGTATTATTGGAGCAGTGAACGAAATTATATCATAGCAACAGGACTATGTGGCATGGGCCTATGCACGCGAGGTAACGTCGTTGATTGCGCTCAACATGGCGAGCTGCCAAGGCAATCCTCGTTAGTGCACAGGTCAAGTTGACATACAGCCTCCACGTGGCGCCCCCTGGATAGCCATCACAACACCCGTTGTATGGTGAACTAATGTATGCAGCGACCCCCTCTGCCCGAGGATTTAAATAATGGGCCTGGACTACCAGTCTGTGGGTTGTGCGTGAGGGTAACTTCCTTACCACGTAAAAATAAAATAGTTCAGAAAAACCGATATGCCTCGGATAAGGACGGATCAACTGTTGACGACCCCAGCAAACGTTTACGGGACAAAGATTTTCGGTTTTGCACGTGGAATGTGAGGTCCCTTAACAGGCCACGTGCAGCCGAACAACTTGCGGAGGCCCTTGACAGCTACAAAGCTGACATAACCGCCATGCAGGAAGTGCGATGGGATGGGCCTGGCATAAAAACGATGAAGAACTGCGATATCTACTACAGCAATTGCTTTAGAGAGAGAAGGCAGCGCTTATTCGGATGCGGATTTGTTGTTCGAGGCAGACTTAGGCAAAAAGTCTTGAGCTACGACCCAGTCAGCGAGCGCCTCATGACAATCCGCATCAAGGCTAAATTCGGGAACATCAGCCTAATATATTCGCCAGCTGCCTCCAGTTGAGCACTCGAAGTTGGTTAAGGTCCTTCTCCAGTTCTGAGCGCTATCTGAATCTAGTTCGTCTTCTATTGCGTTGTCCCAATGGCTCGGATTCAAAGACTTTTCGAGCGGGAGCAGGGGTGTCCTTACACTCTACATGGCCTAGCCATTGTATGTTCTATTCAAAGATGCTAGATCAGACGCATGCAGCCGTATTATGGGCTATAATGCTCGTTGTTAAGTCTTCTCCTCCTTCTCGATTTTAAAAGCGCCCAAGTTTCTGTGTCATAAAGCAAGACTGGTACGATCAAGTTATTTTCAAGGCCAACATAGGCACTTTTTCTTACCTCTTGGGCCCACAGATGCAGCAATTAGCAGGAGCGATTATGTGCTTGACTTTGTTTCTGATATTTTGCAGAGCCAATTTAGAGGAAGTCCTTGACTTGGTCGAATTTTCTGCTGTCTGGTGTGATGCTTTGCCACAAACGTTCATGTTGTGTGGTCCTTCTTTAACAACAGCACCTTCTTCGTTCTGCCGTCATTTACCGCCAGACCCATTTTAGCCGCTTCCGCTTCAATGCCAGCAAGTGTATCATTGACCGCTCGCTGTGTTTGTCCAATCACATCAATGTCGTCCGCGTAAGCTAGCAATTGAGCTGGCTTTTGAAAGATCGTTCCTCTAGTGCTGACTTATGTGTTACGAACGATCTTCTTAAGAACGATGTTGAAGAAGTCACATGACAGCGCGTCGCCTTGACTAAAACCTTTTTTTGACTTTGAAGGTATCCGTCCGTTTGCTAACGAGTTAAACAGAGCAGCATCATTTTTCCAGCCTACACAATCTGACGAGTTTGGTAGGAATGCCAAAAGTAGACACTGTATAGCTCGCCTCTGTGCACACTGTCATATACGGCCTTAAAATCGATGAAATGGTGGTAAGTGTCGATTTGCACTTCTTGGGTCTTTTCCAGGATCTGCCGCAAAGCGAATTTCTGGCCTATTGTGGATTTCCCTGGGCTGAAACCACACTGATAGACGGACGTTTTCAGACGCCCACAAAATAAGGCAGAGAAGATGTAGGTGATGTTGAGGAGGCTGATCTCTCGATAGTTGCCGCAGTCCAAGGGGTCTCTCTTCTTGTGGACCGGGAAAAGGACGCTGAGATTCCACTCACCGGGCATGCTATCCTTTGACCATATCTTACAGATAAGCTGATGCTCGCGCTCAACCAGGTCATCTCCAGCTGCCTTAAATAGTTTTGCGGACAGCCCCCGTACTGCAACAGTTTTGTTTGACTTCAGTCTCTATATTGCTTTCTTGACTTCGTCTGTCAGGACGACAGAATTCTGGACGTCTAAAGCGAGCAAAATATTTTGCCTAACACACGGATTGCCTAACACTTCTCTTGCTAAGCTGAGTTCTTCACTTCCCCCTAAGAAGCTATGGAACAACCTACGGCGCGTAGGAGTCTCTGATAGCAAGCATAATGGAAAATGTATGATTGATCCAGATACTCTCAACAATTTCTTTCTTGAAAGCCAGTCTGAGGAGAGTTGTTGCAACTTTGCTGATGTTTTAAGTCACACGGACTTAAGACCCTTTGAAGTGGAAGCTATCAGTGAAATTGAGGTGATTAATGCATTCAGAGGGGTCGCCGTGCCGTAGTAAGTAGAGTACGACGTCCACACGCCGAAGGGTCTAGGTTCAATTCCCTTCTCAACACCAATTTTTCGAATTTTTCACGGCACCACCTACTTCGAGCTGCTGACAACACTCAACGAGTAATAACTGTATAAGAAAGCTTCTCAAATTTCCCCGTTCGGAGTCGGCAAAAAACTGTAGGTCCCTCCTACTCGTGAGAGAACAGTAGCGCGCACAACACGGGTAGTTGATAAGCTAGCTAGGCCCTGGTACCCCTTTGGCCAACAATTATTAAATTAATGCATTCAGGGAGATACGATCAAATGCTGTTGGAGAAGATGGAGTTCCTTTGAAATTTGTAAAATTAATCCTCCCTATCATAGTATCTCACATAACAGATATTATTAATCACTGTATTACTTCATCAACTTTTCCTAGATCATGGAAAATAGCCCGAGTTATACCTATCGCTAAACGACTAAAACCATCCTCTCCTTCAGACTTTAGACCCATCAGCATTCTACCGTGCTTATCAAAAGTCTTAGAGAAACTCATAGCAAAGCAGCTGATTGAACATCTATCTCGTAATAGCCTACTGTATGAAGCACAGTCTGGTTTTAGAGCTAATCACAGTACTTCGACTGCCATGGTTAACATCGTAGAAGATATTAGGCAAAACTATGACAAAAAACAGATTACACTTCTCTGCTTACTTGACTTCTCTAAGGCTTTTGATAAAGTTAATCACAAGATACTTTGCTGGAAATTAAAACATTTCTTTGCATTTTACAGCTGTATGTAAGTCTTATTTCAAGCTTCACATACGATAGGTTCCAAAGAGTTGTTATCGACCCCTTCACATTTTCTGCTCTCTAACCAATTGAAGTAGGTTTACCCCAGGGTTCCATTTTGGGGCCTATTCTTTTCTCCATGTTTATCAACGATCTTCCGTCTGTGTGTAATTATTCCACTGTCCATTTGTATGCTGATGATGTGCAATTTAATTTAGCAAAATGTCCTGACAACGTATGTAAGTGAATTGATAGTTTTAATTAATAAACAGCTGGTTAAAAAAAAAAGTGGATTGCAATTGAATCCGAAGAAGTCACAGGTAATTCCTGTTTCGAACTCGACTGTATCCTTCGATAATTTGCCGAGTATAGTACTGGGTGGTGATAAACTCAAAGTAGTCAATACTGTTACCAGTTTAGGTTTTATTGTCAATTCAAAGTTGTCTGGATACGACCACACAAATTACGTAATTAGAAAAGTATATAGTTGTCTACACAAGTTATGGTTGACTACACTGCACTCTAAATACACTCCACTTGATACACGAAGAAAACTTGTCCAAAACCTCATTCTTCCTTTAATTACTTATGCTGAAGTAGTATACAGTAAAGTTGACTCACTGTCTCAACGAAAACTACAGGTGGCATTTAATGATGCGGTCAGATATGTATATGGACTACGAAGATTCGATCATGTATCTCAGTACAGTAAAGGCTTACTGGGAATTTCCCTAGATCTTTCATGGATATGAGAAATTTAATATTTCTGCATAAAATAATTGTCAACAAGTCTCCATCGTATCTTTATAACAAACTTAATTTTGGTCGATCTATCAGAACACATGCTCTTATACCACCTCGTCATCTTTATTTAAATTCATCGCGTCCTTTTTACATTCATGGTATTAAACTTTGGGCCTGGCCTACCAGTCCGTGGGTTGTGCGTGAGGGTAACTTCCTCACCACGTAAAAAAATGGAACTTCAGAGACAACAACATGCCTCGGATAAGGACGGATCAACTGTTGACGACCCCAGCAAACGTTTTAAGGACAAAGATTTTCGGTTTTGCACGTGGAATGTGAGGTCCCTTAACAGGCCACGTGCAGCCGAACAACTTGCGGAGGCCCTACACAGCTACAAAGCTGACATAACCGCCATCCAGGAAGTGCGATGGGATGGACCTGACTTAAAAGCGATGAAGAACTGCGATATCTACTACAGCAATTGCTATAGAGAGAGAAGGCAGCGCTTATTCGGATGCGGATTTGTTGTTCGAGGCAGACTTAGGCAAAAAGTCTTGAGCTACGACCCAGTCAGCGAACGCCTCATGACAATCCGCATCAAGGCTAAATTCGGGAACATCAGCCTAATATGCGCTCACGCCCCGACAGAGGAGAAGGATGACAACATCAAGGATGACTTCTATGATCTCCTAGAAAGAACATACGATCGATGCCCCAGCTATGACACCAAGATCGTTCTAGGAGATTTCAACGTTCAGCTGGGAAAGGAGGACATCTTTGCTGGAGTCATCGGTAAACACAGCCTGCACGACAACACATCCGGAAACGGACTCAGGGTGTTGGACTTCGCCTCGGGGCGAAACCTCTCTGTGGCTAGCACGCGGTTCCCACACCTGGACATTCACAAAGGAACCTGGCGATCTCCTGATCAATCAACCGTCAACCAGATTGATCACGTTGCGATCGACGTCAGACACTCCCCCAGCATTCTCGATGTCCGAACCTTCCGAGGTGCAAACATTGACTCGGATCATCACCTTATTGTAGCCAAGGTAAGAACCCAGATATCGAGAGAGCAACGGAGTCGAGAAAGGCCAAAACGGTTTGACGTCGAAAAGCTACAATCGCAGCTGATTGCTGGGAATTTTGACGACCGAGTCTCCCGGAAACTCGCTCAGAGTTCGACGCTTCTTGCACTAAGCATTGAAGAAGAATGGAAACGTTGTCAAGAAGCCATCAAAGATGCTGCCATTGATGTGCTGGGTTTCACGTCACCACCCAGAAGGAACCCATGGTTTGACGACGAGTGCAGGCAAGCGCACGCAGCTAAACAAGACGCCTATAAAGCGACGCTGCATCGAACAACGCGAGCTGTTCGTGAACTCTACGAACAGAGAAGAAGGGAAGAGCACCGGCTTCTCAGAAGGAAGAAGAAGGAGCATGAGAAGCGCGCGGTCGAGGAAATGGAAAGGTGCTTTGGCAGGAATGAAGCCCGAAAGTTTTACCGAAAGGTAAAACAACTATCCGGAGGATACAAGGTTCGGACCAAGGCCTGCCGGGACCAAAATGGACAACTAGTAGTAGAGTCGCAGTCTGTGCTGAGAATCTGGAAGGATCATTTCTGCAGACTCCTAAACGGCGATGACGACCCAAATCCCGCTGTTAGGCAGAATGTTCCACTCAATTTGGACGATGATAGACAAGCATTCCGTCCCCCCGACTTAGACGAGGTGAAGATAGCAATATCCAAGCTAAAGTCGAACAAAGCTGCTGGAGCGGACGGACTGTCCGCAGAACTATTTAAAGCAGCTGGAGATGACCTGGCTGGGCGCATGCACCAGCTCATCTGTAAGGTATGGTCGGAGGAAAGCATGCCCGATGAGTGGAATCTCAGCGTCGTTTGCCCGGTCCACAAGAAAGGAGAATCCTTTGACTGCGCCAACTACAGAGGGATTAGTCTCCTGAACATCGCATACAAGATCCTCTCTGCCGTATTGTGTGTGCGTCTGAAACCATTTGTCCATGACCTGATAGGTCCCTATCAGTGTGGTTTCAGACCAGGGAAGTCCACAATAGACCAGATCTTCACATTACGGCAGATCCTGGAAAAGACCCAAGAAATGCAAATTGACACTCACCACCTATTCGTCGATTTCAAGGCTGCATATGACAGTGTGCATAGAGACGAGCTATACAGTGCCATGTCTAGTTTTGGCATTCCTACCAAACTCGTCAGATTGTGTAGGATGACGATGGAGAACTCTCGCTGCTCCGTCAAGGTCGGTACCGAACTCACCGAGACCTTCAATGTAATAAAAGGTTTTAGACAGGGCGACGCACTGTCATGTGACTTCTTTAACATCATCCTCGAGAAGATCGTGCGTAACTCACAAGTCAACACCAGAGGCACGATCTTCCAGAAGTCAGTTCAACTGTTAGCTTACGCTGATGACATTGACGTGATTGGACGAACACAGCGAGCCGTCAATGAGGCGTTTGCTGGCATTGAAGCGGAAGCGGCCAAAATGGGTCTTGCGGTAAATGAGGGCAAAACGAAGTACATGCTGTCATCAAGGAAGGACACAAAACATCGACGTCTCGGACAGAGCGTTACACTAGGCAGCAGAAACTTCGAGGTAGTTAAGGACTTCGTCTACCTCGGCTCCGCGGTAAACAGGGACAACAACATCAGTACCGAAATCAAACGCAGAATCACTCTTGCCAACCGCTGTTTCTTTGGGCTCAAGAGGCAATTGAGTAATAAAGCCCTCTCTCGAAGGACTAAGCTCGCTTTATATAACAGCTTGATCATCCCCGTCCTACTATATGGCGCAGAATCTTGGACGGTAGCAAAGGCGGATGAGGAAGCCCTTAGTCTTTTCGAGAGAAAAGTTTTGCGTGCGATTTTTGGTCCTGTTTGCGTTGATGGCATCTGGAGGAGAAGATTTAATGACGAACTCTATAGGCTGTACAGCGACATGCGCCTGGTTAAGCGTCTACGGATACAACGCTTAAGATGGCTAGGCCATGTAGAGCGTATGGACACCACTGCTCCGGCCCGAAAAGTCTTTGAATCCGAGCCATTGGGACAACGCAACAGAGGACGACCTAGACTGAAGTGGCGTACACAAGTGGAGAAGGACCTCAACCAACTTGGAGTGCGCAACTGGAGACAGCTGGCGAAAGATCGTGCTGGCTGGAGAGGCATGTTGGTTGAGGCCCAGGTCCACCCCGGACTGTAGCGCCACAAGAAGAAGAAGAAGAAGGTATTAAACTTTGGAACTCGCTACCAAATCACATAAGAACAATATGTAATGCCTTTCAACATGCCATTTTCTACACGTCTCCCCCGTTCTCAGAAAACGCTGTACTACTTGCTTTCGACATGACAAACAAAGCACATGTCTGAGCAAAAATTACAAAAGAGTCACAGAAGGCAAAGCTATACAATTTGCCCAGAACAACAAACACGTTAAAATGCAACCGCAAGTAAATCATGTCCATTATAGTCAGAGCGTTCTTCTGGCTACAGCAATAATCATCGCCAAAGTGAATACTGCCACCTTCATATGACAAATGTCAATAGCCAAGTGGCGTCTTAATGAAAGAATTAATATTCCACTGCTGAGAACCCAGTCCCGATAACAGGACATACATCGAAGAGGCAGAAGTCTTTTGAAATGTAAAGAATGAAAGGAGTCACCATCACAGATAATTTCTTCCACCAACGCCAGTAAGAGTTCACAGCGCACTCACCCATTCACTTCTTGACAGTTCCCAGCGCTGCGTGGTAATGTACACCTTCACCGCAACCATTGTCTGCTTTTGGCGGAAATAATTAAAATTGTTTAAATCTAATTTCGTTTGTTTCCAAAGATTAAATTACACCGAGCACATAATTGCGCGTTTATTTCCCAAAAAAGCGCCGCACAAAAAGAAACCATTAGACAAGATGAAACCGTTGATAAGAATTGACAGCCAAATTGGACGTAATTGAAGTGACATGCATGTGACGATGACGACGCGACGCAGTTGCTCAGTTGCTCAACCGCTAGACGGAAAGCGATCTGGCTCACACACCATTTCGGGCGGTTCAGTTGCAGGACCATCATCACCTGATCCTGCTGCTTCAGAAGAAAATCTATCTCAACCGGAATATGCTGCATAATGAGCTTACGCATACGAACACAACCCACGGTCGGTGGTAAGTGCGATGGAATAGTCGCGATAAGCACCGAAAATTATTTAGAAAATCATGGTGTAGAGCGGTCGCGCTTAATGCCTACAAATAGCTCCACTAATTAGGCTAAATATATCCAGGAAGGCGGTTATTTGGCTGCCGCTGCAGATACGAATCATGGGGTTGGCTTTTCCGAAATTGATTTCTTTTCGTTGTTTTTGCATTTCGCTTTCTCTCTCTCTCGTTCTCTCTGGGGACTGATTGTACGGACTGAAGGGCGTCTTAATTGGCAGCCACAAACGTTCCGTAATTGAGTTAAATAGCCGAGGTGCTCTCGAAGTAAATGTGACTCGATTTGTGTGATTATTCGATTAGAGGAAAGTGTGCAGGCCCGGTTTGGGGGCGTTTTTTACGCGGAGGAGGCTGATGTATGTTTGGAAGTAGTTTGAACTGACTTTCCAGCAAAACTTATGAACATATGAAAAACATTTGAACTGTAACAATCAGTTCCTTATATCATCAGATCAAGAAATGTGTGTAATTGCCCCAGAAGTTTTTAGAACTGAGACGGAGAAACGAAGTATGTCACTGCCGATTGCCTAGCTTGGAGAACCGGCAGCGAAATCCTTTAAAAGTCTTGGATGATGTTTTTTTCTTGTTGCAGGTTGGGATACACTGCACTGAAGCGCTCAGACTAAAAGACTGGTCCATTGTACTATCAGACAGTAACTTTCATTTAATGTGTTTTCTTGGATTTCCGAAGAAAGACCATAAGGCGCTTCTGTGATAAAGAACTTAGGTTTTCAGTTCCCACCACGTCAGCGCCAAACAGTCGCTACCTGATGCGAACAAAGGCGGGACATTGACAGAGAAAGTGCTGTATCTTAATTTCTTAATTTTCTCTTCACGGGTCGCACAGAGTGTTATCACTTAGCCCAAGACGACTTATGGTAGGGGCTTAGCGAAGATGAAGTATCCCGTTTGTACTCCGACAAGTCGTCTGCACTCGTTTCTGTCTTTCGGGAGCATGCACTTGGTTATCCTGCATCCAGGAGAGTCCCGCCATCTCTGGTTGTGCTATTGGGAGAGCCAACCGTCGACGGAGCGCCTAACCAAGGATGCAGGTATCTTGGAGAATGGTTTAGGGAAATATTTATGAGGACATTGACGGGCCAAAAACCTTTTATTTCAAGACGAAGATCTCAACCAACTTGGAGTACGCAACTGGAGACAACTGCCGAAAGATCGTGCTGGCTGGAGAGGCATGTTGCTTGAGGCCCAGGTCTACCCCGGACTTTAGCGCCACAAGAAGAAGAAGAAGAACTATCGGTTGAAGAAATACGGTTTCGTCCACAGATTGTCAAGAGAAACGAATTTCGCCTTTCCACTCAGAGAAGAAAATTTTTCAAACGTAATCCCAATGAAATCAAGTTAACAACTAAGAGGACACACGACAAGAAGTTTTCAGTATTCCTTTTTAAAAGTTCTTCAAATTTGGAAAAGTACGGCACATAAGACCTACGCTGTCAAAGGTGGAGTATAGCTTTAGGTAATGACCGTGACCGCCGTGCCGAAGTGGGTAGATTGCGACGCTCACACGCCCAAGGTCGGATTCGGTATTCGGCTGAACACCTCGAATTTTTCACGCCACCACCTCTTTCAAGCCGCTGACAACACTCAAGAAGTAAGTCTAAGGAAGCTTCTCAAACTTCGCCGTTCGTATCCAGCAAAAAAACCGCCGGTCCCTTCTACTCGTGAAAGAACAGTAGCGCGCACAACACGAGTAGTCAATGAGCAAGCTAGGCCCTGGTCTCCCTGTGGACTGTCGCGCCAACAATTATTATTATTATTATGAACTTTTCAATAGGAGCAGATAAAATAGTTGCCCACTGCTCCACCGTTCACTCCTATGGTCTACTAAAATTTCTTGGAGTTTCATCATAAGACGCCATGCGTCTTTTGATTGCCCACAATATCTCTCTCTTGTAGCCTAGAAGGGTATTGTTCCTTGTTATTTTTTACTCTACTCTACTCTGAACAGTGGGTCAATACATTTTCAAAGCATTTTGCTTCCAGCGGTGTACTTTATGCTTTCCTAATGATTTTGGAGAATGTCATTCTGCCGAGGCAAAAAGTATATCTTCCTGTTTGGCCTGACAAATTGCCCGTTTTAAATTATCAACAGTTCAGTTTTTATGTTCTTTACAAAACTTAAAGCAAGTTTTCACATTTTTTGTCGTACAGTCTTGGTTTAATAGCTGCTATAGATTCGATCTTTTGTAGAGCGCTTCTAAGTGTCCATTCACTCACGTTCTCATTTATTAATTTTGCTGCTGTCTTTGGCGTGTTGCAATTTTTTGGTTTATTAATCGTTCCATCATTAAGCTCTGCCTCTGTTCTTAACCAAAGGAATAGAACTAGATACCCCTTTGGCAGACTTTCATCCTCTTAGCAATTTTTCTTGAAGATGGTCCTTTTTCAAGTAACGAAATACTACTTTTTTCCACTTCGGCTTTATTTTATATTTCATTATTTTCGTCAATGACTGTCGCGCCATACCATTAATTAATGACCGAAGATATGAAATTTCTGTGGATCACATGTTGTCCACGTTCATAAAGTTGTATGTATTTCAATATCTGCGTTGAAAATACCGAAACATTGCTTTCGGCTTCCTTATCAGTGTGGGTGGGGAATGATGCGCTCTGAACCCAGATTAGTTTCAGGTCTTGGGATCAGTAATCAGAGATCTGATCTTGTGTTTCTCCAACACTCTCAATGTTTGCATGGATTCAAGAAATCCTGAACGAGTGTAATGGAACTGCCTTTGGAACATTCTAAAGGTTTTTCTTTCCAAATAATTCAAAGATTGCTTCTGTTTAAAGCAAATATACACCCTGACTGAATCGAACTGCAACCAACTTCAGACTTTATGCGAATTATGAACATAAAAAGTTGAACTATGAACTCTTTCTTAAGTAATATGGCTGTACCAGGTATACGGGTATCAAGCGTTTATTTTTTTTTTAATAAAACACTAATTATTAATGGGAAAGTAAAAACATTTTATCCAAAGTATTGACCATTGTTTTCTACACATTTTGACCACCTTTCTGGCAATTTGTGAATACCTTCTTCTTCTTCTTCTTCTTCTTGTGGCGCTACAGTCCGGGTGGACCTGGGCCACAACCAACATGCCTCTCCAGCCAGCACGATCTTCCGCCAGCTGTGTCCAGTTGCGCACTTCAAGTTGGTTGATTTCCTTCTTGACAATCTGTGGACGAGACCGTATTTCTTCAACCGATTGTTCTTTTTCTTCTTTTTGTGGCGCTACTTGTGAGGCCTCAACCAACATGCCTCTCCAGCCAGCACGATCTTTCGCCAGCTGTCTCCAGTTGCGCACTCCAATTTGGTTGAGGTCCTTCTCCAATTGTGTGCGCCATCTTAGGTATTCTTCTGTTGCGTTGTCCCAATGGCTCGGATTCAAAGACTTTTCGGGTCGGAGCAGTGGTGTCCATACCCTCTACATGGCCTAGCCATCTTAAGCGTTGTATCCGTAGACACTTGACCAGGCGCATGTCACTATACACCCCATTGAGTTCGTTATTATATTTTCTCCTCCAGATGCCGTCAACGCAAACATCGCACACAAATCTTTTCTCTCGAAAAGACTAAAGGCTTCCTCGCCCGCTTTTGATAACGTACAAGATTCCGCGCCATAAAGTAGGACTGGGATGATCAGCAAGCTTAGTCCTGCGAGAGAGGGCTTTATTACTCAATTGCCTCTTGAGCCCAAAGAAACAGGGATTGGCAAGAGTGATTCTGCATTTGACTTCGGTACTGGTGTTGTTGTCCCTGTTTACCGCGGAGCCGAGGCAGACGAAGTCCTTGACTACCTCGAAGTTTCCGCTGCCTGGTGTGACACTCTGTCCGAGACGTCAATGTTGTGTGTTCATCATTAACCGTTTCGTCATCATTAACCACTAAAACAAATTTTAGCCGCTTCCGCTTAAATGCCAGCAAACGCCTCATTGACGGCTCGCTGTGTTCGTCCAATCGCTTCAATATCATCAGCGTAAGCTGAGCGAGTTAGAAAGTGCAAATATCCGTGTACAGGATTCGATTACCCGTATTGACCTTTGTTTTGCTATATTTACATCTTGCAGAATTAAAACAAAGGAAACAACTTTTAAATTTGTAAAAAGAATTTTGTTACAGTTAAAGTTAGGAAAGTCCTGCTTTGAACAAATGATTGCTGACATTTATCACATCAATATTTAGTTAAGGAAAACATTTCGTCAGTCTTCCAAAAAGACATGTGGCACGAAACAAGCACGATGCAGCAAAATCGCAGCATTTTGCACGCTCACACGCCGAAGGGTCTAGGTTCGATTCCCGGCTTCGAATTATTCACGGCATCACCTCTATCGAGCTGCTGACAACACTCAAAGAGTAATAAATAAAAAAGCTTTTCAAACTTCGCCGTTCGGAGTCGGCAAAAAACTGTAGGTCTTTTCTCCTCGTGAGAGAACAGTAGCGCGCACAACATGGGTAGTTGATGAGCAAGCAAGGCCCTTGTCCCCCTGTGGACTGTCGCGCCAACAATTATTATTATTATGTATATTATTATAGGAAAGGATTCCAAAGAAAGGTAATTTTTATAATTTTGATAGAAAGTCAATGCTCCCAAGGACGCTGTATTGGTTGCACAAACAGATTTTACATCTTTTATCAAATCCTCGACATTGCGACCCCCATCCCCCACTTTAGTGTAGTCCACCACTTTGTAAAACCCCCCAAATGCCTCCGGTCTCCACAAAACAGAAATTACATAAAAATACAAATTAGGTCTACATTTTCACTGACATAAAATCCATCCAAGCTTTCACCTTAACTACAAAATTCCTATTCATGAACCAAAACACTTAAAGTAACGATCCGTCGAAAGGGGAGAAAGAAATCTAAACAGCCAGCGAATAGAACGGCCAAGGGCGGGGCCTTTAAATCGATCACCTATTGTTTTATTGTCCACTCTAGTGTGGTGCGCATTTGGATACAGCACAAAAGGGCCGTAATAAACAAGTTCCGGTGGAGAGGGAATCACAAAGAAGACGCGATTGGAAAATAGAAAATAAATTGATTAACACGTCCCAGACAAAACGCAATCGGATCAGCAGACGGGAGGCGTGTTCATGGAGTCAACGAATGAGAAGATTTATGCCACACGTCGGCATTAAGGACTGACAACAATGCGCCATAATAGCGTTAATCAAATTCCTCTATTCTCTGCAACAGTAGGTGGGAGGTGCCGAGGAGTTGTGCGAGGAGACTCTTGATTTATGTTAATTGGATGAGATTTACATACGTATGATTTGGGAAAGCGGTGCGAAGCGAAGTTTTGTGAGGTCATGTACGAGTATTTTGGAGCCTTGGAGGAAGTCTTTGTTGCATGTTGCTTTGTTTTTGTTAATTTCTCGAAGAAAACAGTGATAATCTTTTTATAACAATTCAGCTACAATCTTTAACAGATGTCAAGTTCTGAAAAAATACTACAGAGATGTTCCTTCGAAGGGTACTTATTCAAGCACGTATAGGTTTGGTCCTATTTGGCACCAAGATCTTTTTCCTGACACAGTAACTACTTTCGCGATTAAGAGTATATCTTAAATCAGACGGCAAGAGACTATCCTGTGTTACTTAAAGTTCTTTCTCCTTGGTGACTGTGGCAAAGGACGCAATCTCTGGCAGATCGCCCCTAAAACAGTTTCCCTTCTGGCATTAGTATATTTCTAACTGAATGTGACGAATATTTTTCTTTACTTTCTTGACTCACGGCAAGAAATACCTTCAAGTAACAAAAGCTCGCCAATTGCTTGAGGGGCGCAAGCATCTTCGTACACTTTTTGGACATCTTTAGACTAATTTGAACAAGTGCTTCACATATTTTTACATTTTCTCCAAGGTATCCTTTACATGTTTGAAAAGTTATTTTGAATCTCTTTATATCCTTCCTTTGAAAGAGGTATTTACTCAATTTGTTTTCTTGCAGAACTTTCAGCAAACCCTCGCTTGGGTTTTTGTGTTTAAGATTTTTTGACAGGACTATATTGCTTAATTGTGACCGTCATAGCGTAGTGGGTAATGTGCGACGCTCAGACGCCGAAGGGTTTAGGTTCGATTCCCGGCTGAACACCTCAAATTTTTTCACGGCACCACTTCTTTCAAGCTGCTGACAACACTCAAAGGGTAGTAACTGTCTAATTAAACTTCTCAAACGTCGCCGCTCGGAGTCGGCAAAAGCTGTAGGTCCCTTCTACTCGTGGGAGAACTGTAGCGCGCACAACACGAGTAGTCGATAAACAAGCTAGGCCCCGGTCTCCCTGTGGACTGTCGCGCCAACAATTGTTATTATTATTATTATATTGCTTGATTCTAACTTACGGGTCCCATACAGGCCAACGTCTCAATTCTTTTTTGGGTTTTCTTACCCAAAACTACTGTTTCGATTCTCTTCTTTTGATCTAGCTACAATTTAAATAGATTAATAGGAGATTGAAACGTTGCATTTGTTAAAAAAATTTATAAAAAAATCTTACATATATTACAGTTCGGGAAATAGAGCCCAGCTTCTTTAGTAAATACTCGTATTGTGTGTGTAATTGTTCTCTCACGAATGGAAGGAAACTACAATTTTTCGCCGCCTCCAAAATGCGAAATTTGAGAAGCATTTCTTAGACATGGGTGTTGTCAGCAGCTCGGAAAATGTGGTGCCGTGAAAAAGTTGGAGATGTTCAGTCCAGGAATTAAACTTGGAGCCTTTAAGTGGTACGCCTCGACGGCCTATGTCTTGTATATAATTGGAAGTAGTAATTAATTCAGTCTGTCTTCAAAAGATGGCGACACTTGCAAATTGTAGCATCTTGGAAGTAATTTTCTACTTCATTGGAAAGGTGTGACATATGCTAGCAAAAATTAACTGTTCATCAACTTTTAGAAAACATTGTTTTCTGTTTCTTTGAAAATATTTGAATTCGAAGAAACTCCCTCCCTCTCTGGGGATTTTTGATTTTCCTATTTAATTGGAAGATTAGTGTGGCTAAAGAATCTTCTCCGACCAATAAATTCTGCATAAAGTGGTTTCAATGGTTGAAAAGTGCTAATCTAAGCATCGAAGACAAAGTACAAAGTACAAACTAGGGAAGCATAATTTGTTGTAGGTTACAGCGGGTGGCCGCCGTCGCGTAGTGGGTAGAGTTCGACGCTCACACGCCGAAGGGTCTAGGTTCGATTCCCAGCTCAACACCAATTTTTCGAATATTTTACGGCACCACCTCCTTCGAGCTGCTGACAACACTCAAAGAATAATAATTGTCTAAGAAAGCTGTAGGTCCCTTCTACTCGTGAGAGAATGTTGTAGTAGTTGATGAGCAAGCTAGGCCCTGCTCCCCCTCTGGACTGAAGCGCCAACAATTATTATTATTATGACAGCGGATAAATGTCGATTCATTGGCCAATTAAGTCAAAATATTGTTCCTAATAGCGGGAATGGCATTGAGCATATAAGGCAATATCGCTAATCAACAAGGTGAGCTGTCAGCACTTTTCACACTAGAGCACAGGTCAAGTTCATGTACAATCTACTTGTGGCGCTCCTCACAATTCCTGTTGTGTGGTGAGCCAATGTATAAGGCGAACCCCTCTCCACAAGAGCAAAATAATGATCTTCGCCTACCACCATGCACAAACCATAATACTGGATCCTTCTTTTTCTTTTTTGATTTGCGCTATTGTCAGAGGTGGATCTGGGTCTCAATTTTTCCAGCTACCACGATCTTTCGCCATCTGTTTCCAATTACGGTTTGACCAGTCCAAAAGATTTAGAGATGAGAAATTGGCGGATTTACTGAATCAAGATTCGTGCCAAACTTGCGAAAACGTTGAAAGTGACTCAGTAAACAACTCCGCTCGGTCAAAGAAATTTGGATTTATTCAAAAGCAAGGAAATAGGGAGCTATACGAGTCGAAAGAGAATTTTTCACCTCGGATATGTTTCTTTGAAGACATTAAAGGAAAGGATTTTTGCCCCGGAAGGTGACTAGAGAAAAGGGGATGTACTATGATAACCCCAAGATGAGAAAATGCTTTGCAAGGTCTGGTGAAGCCTCTTCATGATTGTTTACATCGACGTCAAAGAACAACAACAACAGTTAAAAGGTCCAACTTTGCATATCCTCGGGGCCAGATGAGCTGCCAAAACCAGGCGAATAAAATGATGGGAAACTTTGTCGACTACAACTAATGCGTTTGAGCCGTGCACTGCGTGAAAAAAACGGCCAGGGCAGAGACAAACAATCAAGGGCTTATTAAATGATTTAGTTATTCGACAGCGTTCGATACGTTGGTGTAGCGGTCAAAAGTACCTGGAATCGACTTTTTATTTTATTAAGCTAGTTTACAGGACTATTTTTTAACATAATCTTACTGGCCCTTAGTGGGCTCTCAAAGATTAACTTAATTTAATGTGTCCTGGAAGTCTTACCCCATCCATCGTACACTTTAGACAAATGCAATACAAATAATAATTGGGCGGATAGCAGAGCAGACTCATTTTTCAGAGATAGTATTCGTAAATTGCCCGAAAGTTGATGTGTCTATGTCTATGACTGATGCATTTTTTTTGTTTTTTCATTAAAAAAATATCACAAAAAACGAACGAAACGAATAATACTTAAAGCTTAACTTTATCTAATACACGAAATTAATGCCTCCCCCAGAGCATGCATTTGTGTAGCCTTTACTTCCTTCTTCATTCAACAGAGTTTTGACCTTTTTTAATAGATACAACATTCAACCAATTAAATTATTTGGGTGCACAACGCTATTCATTTCTTGTTGCCGACGAAAGAGAGAGCGCAGGGAAGAATTATTATTTTTCGTGTAACCCTTTCATACACAATGGTATTTACTTTTATTTGCTTACGACGATACAAAGGACGGTACGAAGGTTGCCTTTTATATTTTGGGATTGGACAACACTAGTGTTGCAATCTAGCAACTGCCAGCTCTATCGTAAAGTTTGACATTTGTGAGGACATACGTACTTTTGACATACGAGCGCTATTTGTGTTGTTTACAGTAACTTAAAAGATTCATCTCGCCCAAAAAATGGAATTAAATCCTGAAAATTTTCGTGCGATTATTTTTTACAACTTTCGACGTGGATTAACTCAACAACAGTGCATCGATGAACTTAATTCAGTTTTTGGCGACGAAGTTCCATCAAGGACCAGTGTTTATCGATGGTATGGTGGATTCAACCGAGGTCGTAGCTCACTCCAAGACGTATTTCGTGAAGGTCGTCCAAACTCAGTTGTTGTTTCGGAAACCATTGATGCTATGCGCCAACTGATATTGCAAGATCGTCATGTGGCCTATCCTGAGATTGAGACTAGTGGGGCCAACATACATTCAATATTGCATGAACATTTGACCGTCAAAAAAATTTGTTCGCGTTGGATCCAACACTATTTATCAATCGATCCAAAAAAGGCTTGCGTCTATTGGTCGAAAGAAATCCTCCAAAAATACGATTGCCGTGCTTCGAAACACGTCTGTGACATGGTGACAGGTGATGAATCGTGGATTTACGCGTATGAGCCCGAAAGTAAACAGCAGTCGACTGTATGGGTGTTTCAAATTGAGCCAAATCCAACAAAAGTTACTCGCGCACGAAGCACTTCCAAGCAAATGGACGCCTGTTTTTTCGGAAAAACTGGACATGTCGCAACCATATCACTAGAACAACGCAGAACAGTCAATTCTGAGTGGTACACAACCATTTGTTTCCCATTTGTCTTTTAAGAAAACAGGAAAACCAACCATCGAAGTCTGATCGAGGCGAGGCTAGTATTGCGGGCGAATTCTGGAAGGAGAGGAATGCAGCTGGCTTACTAATTTGCGAATTTTTTCTCAGAGTAGTGATAGCAACGCGACATTTCGTCTTTGTTCTTACGAGTCGATTGACTTCACCGCATCGTTATTACCAATAAGTCTTATCGCTCGCTGTTTGATTCTTTCAAGTAGGTGCAGAGAGGTCTTTGGAGCACCAGACCGGACATGAGCGTTATACTCAAGCTTTGAATGGATGTACGACTTCTATATTGTTGCCAGGTCAAAAGGGGTTAAATATTTCTTTCATCGCTTTAAGAAACCTACATATTTCGGTGTATTCTTGGCGATCGTGCTAATTCCATCTCACAACAGTCAATTCTGAGTGGTACACATCAATGTGTTTGCCAGTTGTCTTCCAAGAAATCAGGAAAACCAACCGCCAAAGACGGTTCACTCTTCACCACGACAACGCGAGCTCTCTCACATAGGCTGAAACCACTGCATTTTTGAGCACTAAAAACATCCATTTGATGAGTCATAAGCCGTATAGTCCTGACTTGGCACCGAATGACTTCTTTTACTTCCCGTACGTAAAAAATAAAATGAGAGGTCAACGTTTTTCGACACCTGAAGAAGCGGTTTTGGAGATACCTCAATCAGATTGGCAAAAGTGCTTTGACAATTGGTTCAAACGCATGCAAAAGTTTATAGATCTTAATGGCAAATATTTTGAAAAACAATAAAGCTATTTTCGATGATTAATATTTGATTTTGTTCTCTACTCCCGAAATATAAAAGGGAACTCTCGTATCAGCTTTTTCATAGGCCACAATTTTTTTATTTAGAATAATTAACACACTTTTATTGTTATGCTTGTTTTGGTTTATAAAAACATTTGAATAGCAAATAATAATTTCGAAACTAGCGCTGCCTTCTGAGGGGTGAACTATACTTTATACTATACTTGTGCTCCCAGCTGGCAACATTTGACTGTTTTAATTTTTATTGACTGTTTTTAGAATTTATCGCTTACAAGCATCGGCATACGCAAAAAATATATAATATCTAGGTTTTGTTTAGTTTGCAACAAAAATCATTTGAAAAGCAATCGCAAACGTACTCAATTTGCAGTCAAATATTTATTTCACCAGAGATGAGAGGTAAATTTTACATTAGCTACAGCTGTGCATATTGCATTGCAAGTTTGGGCCCGATACTTGCTAACTTGGACATGAAAAAATGGGAAATGTACACAAAAATCTTCAACATAATTCATTTTACAGTGCAACACGCGTCACTTCTCAATAACAACCTTTACTATAGCTAGCTTGCGATCTACATTTAAATGATTGGTGTTTTTAATAGAATACCATGCACACATCCCAAAACGCACACATCCCAAAACGCACACACCCCAAACGCTAGTGTAACAGTTGAAGTTCCAAATTCTTCCACTGAAATATCAGAAAAACATGTGAACCTCTTCTTCACATAAACTAATTCAATGCATGCGCACCGCGAAGCCTCGCAAGCACTTTTTTACTGCAAGATAAATGTCTGCGCATCAGCGATAGATGTCCAACAACTTTGTTGCACAATCATTACAAAACATCTTAGATGTCAACAAACATTTCCTAGTTTGATATTTATGTCAACATGTGCAGGCATCAACTCAATCAGTTGTCGTCAGATTTCAATTACTTAAAGAAAATGTCTGTGGCGCTCGAAATCAGAAACACGCTTGTTGGAGCAAACTTCGGCTTCTGTTTGAATCACATCTAATTTTATTTGAAATGAAAAACAGTCTGTTCGGCAACAGCAATAAACACGCAATTGACAGAATTAAAACAATCGCAAGCAAATAAATCAAACAAGAACGCAATGGGAAGAACAATAAAATCATTATTGCCAGCCAAGCGGTTAAGTCACACGAGCAAGCGGCAATCAGATTTGACATCAATGTCACATCTACAGTTACTTGTCACAACAGAAATGTATCAAATGGACGCAGCCTACAATGCCTACATAATTGATTCTAATTAAAATTATTACCCACCCGTCCAGAAGTCGAATGCCGGTTGGAGTGGGGGTAGTGCTCGCCAAAACACGCCTACTGAGTCCATCCGCATGTCAGTTTCACCACTTATCAAGTTGAATTATGACATTCGCATAGTTGGTCTCTCTCCCACTCGCATCTCGCAACCTTGCCAAGTGACAGTCTGAGAAAAGAAAAATGGCGGCAGCCTTTCTGGCATCAAACACATTCCGCGGCTTGGCAAATGTCAACCGGCAAACGAGACAGCCTCTGCTGACTGCTGAGTGAATGTATAATGACCCACGTCATGGCAGAAGGAGGAGCATGGCGCTCAACCAGCAGTTGAACGAATGGGCGTATCCAACGTTTGTTTCGTTCTCACTCTGGCGTTCGCTTTAAAATGGTTTCCATTTTCCTGTTCCGCGCCTCGGTGTGACGAGCGACATGGGCCTGTGCCGCATGTGAACCTGTTCCCGCACTTAAAACACACCCTCTCACCTGGTCTCTGATTTCCCCCACACACGCCAGGTGGCAAGAGCTGCCTTCACTCGGCGCAAATGCATGCAGTTAAGTTGCGACTTCTACAGCGAGCGGTTGTGTTTTCTGTTTTTACTGCCATTCCCTGTTCCGCCAAGTAATTGTGTTTCCTTTGTGCGTTTTTTTTTTTGTTTCTTTTTGTTGTTTCCTTTACGTGCTTCCTCTCGTTTGTGCAGTGTGCAGTGGCCGACCTCATAAACTCGGAATTAATGCTGTCTGTGCTTTTGGAAGGCGTTCTCTGGGCTTGTCTTCAGTGATTTTGACACATATCTGACGTTCAATTATCAATTGTGTACGCACGAGCGTACACACATGGCAGTCGTTTCGTATTAGATGACGTCAGCCCGTCTGATCATCGCGCTCAGTTTGACATGATTCCGATTATGGATTCATTTTGATGTCTGTTTCACGTTTGTGTTCCAGTGCTGTGTTCTCGTTCGTTTTTTGCTGTTTGTTGCAGAAACCGCAGAATTTTTACACAAATTAAGTTCTGATTTGATTGCTGGCTTGTGTGCGAGCTGATAATTGATTTTGACGGCAGTTGAAACGAAACGTCAGGCGCAGCAGTTTAATTGAATTATTAACGTTGTAATTTGCCGATGAGTTTGAGTCTAGTTTTGTTCTGTCTCGCGGATCATTATTTGCATGAGATAATTGCTGTGAATTGACGCGGATGTGAATGGGTACTGTTGTGAGATTTTGCCTGGCACCGGATGAAGTTTAATTAACACTCGATTTGACATTAAATGGATAGTTGTCAGTTCGATGGTGTTTTGTTGAATTCAGTGATCAAGTCGATTCCCGACGGAACTTTGGAACGTCAGCAGAAAAGTCGAAATTGAATTGTTTTCAAGTAAGTTTTAAACTGAAAATTTAAACCATTTTTTTTAGGTGTACGGAGTTTTTAGAGTTGTGTGAAGTCATGCGCATTGGAGTACCACACGTGTGTCTAATGTGCCCGAATGACAGATGAAATGCTGTTTGGTCAAAACTAAATCAACTAAGGCGCACGCTTCTAATATAAAGTGCCCACAATTTAGTCCGGAAGACATGTTGACAAGTTTTAACATCTTTTCGACGGAAGTAGAGAGATGAGCAAACTCAAAAAGTTGTCAAATTTGGAATACACTGGCTACTTCTTAGTTGAGAAAAAAAAAATTAAAAAAAAAAAATTATTCGGCTCCTGTTGAGATGTTTTTCTAATGAAACAAAGTTTCAACGAAGATGTGTCCCATCTAAAGACTGACATTCTTTAAGCGCAAAAGACAAAAGTTGTGAGTATATGCCACACAAAAATTAAATTAAATTAAAAAAGGTCAAAAGTTAGATTTCAGTGATGAGGCTTCTTGAAAAGGACGCTGAATACCGATATTAAAAATGGTTTGGTTTGCGAAATATTTTTTAACAACCCTTGCTTCCATATTCGGTCTGGAATCTTTTTACGGTCTTTGCCAAAAGTAATACATGACCTTAAATGTTATTTGACAGAGAAGCTTTCATCTTGGTTTGTTCTATGCGCGAATAGACTATAACTGTTACGACATTCAGCAGCATTGCCATAATCTTAAGGAATGTTCAAAACTGTTGAGCACGGCACCAACGCCGCTGGTGTAAATATTTTTTATTCAATATAGACTCACAACATTTCGAAAAATTTCTAATCTAAATCTGACCACATCAGAACACAAGCGAAATAACATTGCGGTGGAAAATTTATGTCTTCTCTTGTAAAATTCCTGACAAGAACCTTTCAAGTAATCTTAAAAGCATATGCAATAACCACAGTGTGGTGAGTTGGCTTAATGTAAACATATTTTTTTGTTCTAAAAAAAATATTTCCTATTTTTTTTCAATTTTTTAAAGAAGAGTGGCAGATCTTTTGATTGTTGTATTTTTTATTTAAGAAGCAACTAGTCTGTTGTTTCGTTTAGTTTCCTGAATCGCCCTTGCCCTTATTATTTGTCAAAAATATTTCATTGTGTATTGTGCTTAATTTTAATAGGTAAATGCTTAATTTTAATAGGAACTGATTGAATTCTATATACTCGTTATATGGAATTCAATCGATTGAACATTTGTTTTTGAGCAAAATAACATTTTGTGGGGGATTTTTATTTTCAAAAAATGCAAAATTTTGTTCCATTCTTTTTAATTTATTTCATTCCATTTCAATGGTTTATGAAGTCCAATTCAAATTTAGTTGATTTCAAAAACGACGAAGAAATAAATGATGTCAAATCAAACACATATGTCAGTGGCGGTGTTACCTAAAGGTTTCTTAATATTTGTCCTTGTCATGATCGTAAAGAAAATACCTCCTACGATTTCGAACTGTGAAGTCAAGTTCCCGCAACACCTGGGACTGTTAACACTAACTAAAGTGTGTTTCGAATCCAGTCACACCATCTAAATTGCCTCTGATTTAGAGAGCAGTTGGTGTTTTCGACCAATAATTAGCAAGAAGGGAATACGCCAAGTAACATCAAATACATGGAAAGCAATTACTTTGATCTCTGAATCTAGCATACATTTTCATGGAGCTACGAATTATGAGATGCTTATTTCGTTTGTAATAATAATAGTTGTTTGGCGAGACAGCAGAGCGGAACTAGGGACTAGCTTGCTCATCAACTACTCGTGTGGGCGCACTACGAGTCGAAGGGGCCTACAATTTTTGCCGCACCACGAGTCGAAGGGACCTACAGTTTTGTGTTGACTCCGAACGGCGAAGTTTGGGAAGCTTTCTTAGACAAGTACAACTCTTTAAGTGTTTTCTGCAGGTCGAAAGAGGTGGTGCCGTGAAAAATTCGAGGTGTTCAGCCGGGAATCGAACATAGATCTTCTGCGTGTGAGCGGCGGCCACTATGGTGTATGCACATTTGAAAAATATATATTTTTTTTTATTAAACAACGGCGAAGAGATAAATAGCACCCACTTTCACTAATATAAGGTTGCCAAATATCTCCCTTTCGCTCTGTTCCTCTTCATTCATTGCTTCATAAAAAGTTTTACAGTGATCGGATTTAGTTTAAATATGCGCCGTTCTATTCGATAATCGCTTTCCATCTAGACGGCAACTTCATTACACCCCCCTCGTAGAAGTCACCCTACTTATTTGCAAAGAACTCGGACAGCCACTTTTCACAAGCCTCTTTTGAGTCCAACTTCACACCACCTAGGGCGTTCGCCATGGACAGGAACAGGTGGTAATCACTTGGCGCTATGCCCGAGCTATATGGTGGATGCGACAAAACCTCCCATCCGAGCTCCTGTAGCTTCTGACAAGTCATCAACGAAGTCTGTGATCTGGCGTTGTCCTGGTGGAACACTGCACCTTTCCTGTTGGTCAATTCTGGACATTTCTGGTCGATCGCCTGCTTCAAGCGGTCCAGTTGTTCGCAGCAGATGGTAGAATTAAGCGTCTGGCCATATGAGAGCAGCTCATAGTGGATAATTCCCTTCCAATCCCACCAAACATACAGACCTTCCTGCCCGTCAATCCCGGTTTGGCCACTGTTTGGGACGATTCACCGGCCTTTAACCACGACCGTTTTCACTTGATATTGTCGTATGTGATCCATTTATCGTCGACAATCACCATCTGCTTTAAAAATGGGTCGAGTTCGTTCCGTATCAATAGCATATAGTAGGCGTTGATACGGTCGATAAGGTTTTTTTTTGCGTCAAATCATGCGGCACCCAAATATCAAGCTTTTTTGTATCCAGCCTTCTGCAGATGGTTTAAAATGGTCCCATCTCTTGGGCGATGTCACATGCCGGTCTATCTCGATGATTTTCATGATTCGATCGGTGTTCTTCGTCACAGGTTTTTCGACGGCTGGCTTATCCATGGTGTCGTGTTCACCGGCTCTGAGTCGTCAAAACCATTCCTCCGCGGTTCGAAGTGATAGAGTACCATCCCCCAAAACACCATTAATCTCACGGAACGTTTCTCTAGCGGATTTGCCTTTAACTCAGGAAAACTTTAAAATAGCGCGAATTTCGGCGTTAGAGAACTCCATGCTTACACGTCTATAACTGTTGAACGCAAAATCCAAACTAATCATGCATAGCGTCGTTTTGTAGGTTATGTTAAGACCGTTCAAATGATGTATAGTATTGCCAGATATGAACTCTATAGCGCTTTGTATATAGCCGAAAAGTTCAAAAGACGAAGGGAAACTTTAAAACAGCGCGAATTTCGGCGTTAGAGAACTCCATGCTTACACGTCTATAACTGTTGAACGCAAAATCCAAACTAATCATGCATAACGTCGTTTTGTAGGTTATATTAAGACCTTTCAAGTGATGTATAGTATTGCTAGATATGAACTCTGTAGCGCTTTTTACATAGCCGGGAAATTCAAAATATAAAAAGGTGGAAGGGGGATATTTGACCTTATATAAAAATTTGACCTACGTTTAAAATGAAACTATTGAAAAGTGACCACAAATAATTTATATCACTGGAAGTAAGAATAAAGAAAGAAATAATATTACTAAGTCTTAGGTTTTTATTATTATTTAATACTTGGTAGAGTAACCCTTATTTGACAACACTGCCTTCAATCGGTTCCATGAACTTTCTGACAATTTCTGCCAACAAACTTGTGGTGTGGAGTACCAAGTCTCTTGTGTAGCCTTCCAGTCATCGTTTTTGTATAATTTTTACAAATCAACAACGCTCTACAAGTTCTTAATTGGATTGAGACCCGGACTATTTGGAGTCCAACTGAAAGTATCAATTTAATTTTTTTTAAGCCACTGTTTTGCTGACGTAGCATGTATCGGGTCATTGTCATGAACAAACCTCCAGCTTATTGGTAGACTTTCAAAGGTACGAGCATATGTGATTACTCCTTACTGGATATCCTTACAATAAACCCTACACCATATCAAGAAAAAGCTGCCCCATCCATGACATTGTCGCCTTCATGTTTAACCATCTTCACAGTGTTTTTAAGGATGGATGTTTTGATCTTCAAGACAATGAACACATACCTTCCTATCATATCAAAGCTTGTTTGACTTCGTTCTAAGATAGGTTTTGCCTAAGCTGAAGAGGTTTGTTCAAATGCACTTTCGCAAAAATTTGAGTTCTTTTGAGGTTAGTACTCGAAACAACTACATGCCCTTGCAATCTAGCTTCTGTGATGCCATAACAATCATATCTTCAGGGAATAGTAACACTGTGCTGACTTAAATTGAAGTTTTAAGTGGGTTTTCCGACATGCTACTACAGTAGACCGACTAATGGCTTTCGTCATTTTTGAACCCCACCGTTTCTTCGGAATGTTCTCAATTTATTTATGCTTATTAACAAGGCAAAGGCCTCCATGGCGTAGTGGGTAGAGTGCAAAGATCACACGCCGAAGGTCCATGATTTTTTCACAGCACCACCCCTTGCGTACTGATGACAACACTAACAGAGTAATAACTGTCTAAGAAATCTTTCTCAAACTTCGCCGTTCGGAATCGGCAAAAAACTGTAGGTGCCTTCCATTTGTGAGAGAACAGTAGCGTGAACAACATGAGTTGATGAGCAGGCTATCAGCAAGTTGTTTACTGCCGCGCCATACAATTATTATTATTATTATTATAACAAGATTGATGACATTACAAATCACTTTTTAGGACAAATTAAATCCCCGGCAATATTGATAATTCCTTTCCTGTGTTCATACAAGCAATTCTTCAAACAATCATCCTTGAACTCCTCTTCCCACCGTCGAACAGAAAAACAAAAAAACCAGACTGCAATGCTATACTTACAACTCTCCTAAGTTTTTTCGTTCAAGAGGCTTATGATACTGTAAAACTTACGCAAAGTAGGTCTTGGCTAAATGATTTCCATCTTTCCAGTTTATTCACAGATCTTTCTTACTCCAATGAACATTGTTCTCGTCTCACGGAATGATATCACCATCATGTTGAGAAGAAAGGTTTATTTAAAATTTGAAATAAAAAATTTTTGTCAAATTCAGTTTTTGAATTTGAAATTAAAAAAATTTTGTCAAATTCAGTTCTAGGGAAACATTTTTTGATTAAAGGTAATAAGGCTGTATGATTGGTACCATCACTAATTATCAATGGGAAAGTAAAAACATTTTATCCAAAGTATTGGCCAGTGTTTTCTACATATTTTGACCAACTTTCTGGCAATTTGTGAATACCACGCCAATAAAATTGTTCGCCTTTTAAAAGCAAACCAATCAGACACCCAATTTTCGACCTCCTCGTAGGAATCAAAGTGCTGCTCAGCCAATGCGTGTCCCATCGATGAAAACAAATGGTAGTCGGAAGGAGCCAAGTCTGGTGAATACGACGGGTGGGGTAGGTGCTCCAAGCCAAGTGTTTTGATTGTATCCTGAACCGGTTTTGCTTTGTGTGCAGGTGCATTGTCATGGAGCAAAATTACTTTGCCGTGTCTTCTGACACATTCTGGTCGTTTCTCGATCAATGCATGGTTCAAATTGATCATTTGTTGTCGGTAGCGGTCAGTATTAACGGTTTCACCAGGTTTTAGGAGCTCGTGGTACAGCACACCTTTCTGGTCCCACCAAACACACAGCATTGTCTTCTTGACGAATCGATCTGGTTTTGCAGTCGATGTTGATGGTTATCCCAGATTAACCCATGATTTTGTCCGTTTAGGATTCTTAAAATAAATCCATTTTTCATCGCCAGTAACAATCCGATGCAAAATCGATTTTCTTTCGTGTCTTCGAAGCAAAATTTCACAAATGTTTTTTCGGTTTTCCATCTGTCTTTCATTGCGGTCGCCGTGGCGTAGTGGGTAGAGTGCGACGCTCACACGCCGAAGGGTCTAGGTTCGACTCCCAGTTCAACACCAATTTTTCTAATATTTCACGGCACCACCTCTTTCGAGCTGCTGACAACACTCAAAGAGTAATAACTGTCTAAGAAAGCTTCTCAAATTTCGCCGTTCGGAGTCGGCAAAAAACTGTAGGTCCCTTCTACTCGTGAGAGTACAGTAGCGCGCACAACACGAGTAGTTGATGAGCAAGCTAGGCCCTGGTCCCCCTTTGGACTGTAGCGCCAACAATTATTATTATTATCTGTCTTTCATTCAATTCATGTGGCTCCCATTTTCCACACTTTTGGATCTTTCCCATAGCTTTTAAACGGTCAGAAATTGTTTGTTGAGCAACATTTTACATTGCTGCCATTTTGACTCAAAGTGTCATCTTTTGACTCAAAGTGTCATCTCCATCCCATATCGTTTGCAATTCGGCGTCTTCAAACTTTTTTGGTGGTCTTCCACGTTCTTCATTTCTCACATCAAAATCATTATTTCTGAACCGTTGAAACCATCTTTTGCATGTTGCTTCTGATAGAGCATAATCACTATATGCCTCGACAATTATTCAATGCGACTCTGCAGCACTTTGCTTCAAATGAAAACAAAAAATTAATGCTTTCCGCAAATCATCACTTTCTGGTACAAAATTCGACATTTTTAACTCGATGAAAAAATATGATGCTGTCTGTTTAATGATTTGACGTATACTAAATATTTTTCACAGACGTCATAGCAAACAAAAAAAAATAAGGGCTCGTTCACAACAAATGTTCCTTATCGAGACATTTGTATCTTGACGCTCACTTCATACCGGTGTACTCTCTACGCCTTCCGATCGGCTGCATAGTGTTTTAAACCATTAGTAAGATATACACTGAAATCAACTCCGAGTTATTTCTCGCCATACAATTGTTATTATTATTGTATTATGTTTGTTTTCTCTTCTGTTTTTCAACACTTTCAATATTTAGAAATTTGAGGAGCAATTTGTCAGAAGCTGTAAAATAGTTCGTTACGAATAATCGGAATTGTTGCGTCTTTATCTCGCTCTTAACAAAAGATGTTCTTATAAATTAACCACTTGCAGTCCGCCCGTTGTAAGAATTTACCCGCAATGTACGCATCTTTGAATCCGAGCCCTTGGGACAACGCAACAGAGGACGACCTAGACTAAAGTGGCGCACACAAGTGGAGAAGGACCTCAACCAACTTGGAGAACGCAACTGGAGGCTGTTGGCGAAAGATAGTGCTGGGTGGAGAGGCGTGTTGGTTGAGGCCCAGGTCCACTCCGGACTGTAGCGCCACAAGAAGAAGAAGAAGAACTATCGGTTGAAGAAGGTCTCGTCCACAGATTGTCAAAAAGGACCTCAACCAACTTGGAGTCCGCAACTGAAGACAGCTGACGAAAGATCGTGCTGGCTGGAGATGCGTGTTGGTTGAGGCCCAGGTCCACCACGGACTTTAGCGCTACAAGAAGAAGAAGAAGAAGTATGCATCGCTAGGGATGCTTACCCGTTCACACATAGCCCCCACCTTACACCACTCATCACTTACAGACTCATTTTTCAGCCGCACCACACGAATATGGAATGCTTTTCCCAGACAACCAATAAGCATTGGTACCTCCTCTCTCTCTTCTCCTTTATAACATCTGACAGTGTTGTGACTTAATCCTGTTTATTTAAAGGTACCGAATAATCCCTTTACTGTACGCTAATTACAAAAAAATCACAACTTTAAAGAAAGCTTACCATTTAGGACCTTTGTTTTTTTTCTTAAATTGAAATAATAAATCGACTAACTTTTTGTTAAACTCTTCAACCCGTCCCCTAATCATGAAAAAAAAACCAAAATTGGGCACTTCCCGAAATAGTTTGTTGACAGTTTCCACCCACTCCAGAAACCTTTCTCAGTCAAAAATACTCCCCACAATGAAGCCATGAGTTCCACGAACAAATCCTAGATTTCACCACTTCGACTGTTGTATTGATTTCATGACTCTCCGATATCGCACCCAGCAGCAGCATAGGAATAGTCGTTCGATAGTGCAAGTGTCACGACGTTAGCACGTGGAAAAAAGTCTGAATCGTAAGTAGAAAACTTCAACTAATCGACTGTTGATTCAGATAAATTAAATTAAATTTTGTTTAAGATTAAACAAATTCGATATCAAGTGGTATCTCCCATCAGGGCTCCTGTTTGATGACATCTAGGATTTGCGTTGGTTTTTTTACGCTTCGAGCGATATCAGGGAAACGTCAAATTTATTTGATTGGTTCGGTTGACAAGTGTCAGTTATAATTAAATTTAATTTTAAAGTGGATTGGATTAGGTTGAGCTTTTGTTTACTGAAAAGCGGACACACTTCACTCTCGATTGAGTGGTTAAAGATATATAAAATTAATTGAATGATTACGTGAACTGGGAGGTTTCTTAACAGAAAATGTGTAGCCGATGAACTCGCAGAAACCCTAAACTGCTACAAATCATACTCGTGTACGAGGGGCGTTCAATGTATTCTTGGTATCGATGTGAAGGAAAATGCGAATTCAATTTAAATTGTTTTTATTATTCAATATAATCTTCCCCAACATCAATGCATTTGTTACATCTTGAGATAAGCTTTTTTTCTGCAAAATACCCATTTATTGCCGATTTGAGTTCTTCATCATTCGAAAATCTTTTCCCACGAAGACATTTTTTCAAATCCGGAAACAGGAAATAACCACTAGGGGCAAGGTCTGGACTGTAGGGTGGGTGTTGGATTTCTTGAAAACCACAATCTAGCGCAGCAGCCTATGAAACTCGCGCCGCATGAACAGGAGCGTTGTTCTGAAGAAGCACCACACCCGCTGCGATTTTAACAGAAATAAAACTGAAAGTTTTCTCTTGGAAAAAAACAGACAACTTCGTCTGTACTTTATTGAGTTTCGTTACAAACTGAACTTACAATATTAATTATCAAAAGAGGTAAGTGCAAAGGAGGGCAACGCATTTGCCTCGTTTGCACAATTTGCACAAGCGGTCGATGGTTCCAAGAATTGAATTCGTGGTGAAGGGATGTGTCGCAGACGCTTGACTTGCAATTCGTGGGTCATTGGATCGATTGTGCATTACACGTGTATCAAATTATGTTTTTCTTTGAGACTACGGTGGGAACCGTGACATGGGTTGCGGTGGGTACCGTAACTTTTAACCCGTCTTTTCTTTGTAATCTCCTCCCGCAAAATATGCAAAATAGAAGCGTAGGATGCGGTGTTGATGGTTTCACCTTTTCTTTTGTACTAATTGAGCAAGATTCCCTTTGAGTCCCAAAAACCTGTGGCCATGAGCTTCCCGGCAGACGGAGTGACTTTGAACTTCTTCGGCTGTCTGTTCCTTTTTTATGCCACTGCATGGAATCTTGTTTGCTTTCAGGGTCATAGTGGTGAATCCATGTTTCGTCCCCAATAACAATTTGATCCATAACACTGTCCGCGTTCTCACTACACATTTCCAAAAACTCTGTGCAGCATGCGATTCTCACTTTTTTCTGAGGCGCTGTGAGCATTCGTGGCACTCACCTTGCACTGAACTTTGAAAGGTTAAGATGGTTATGAGGAATGGTGTGAATGGTGCCAGTTGAAAGCTTGGTGATCTCTGCCATCATTTTCACCTTTATTCGGGCATCCTTAAGAACAAGTTTTTCGACTTCTTTGATGCTTTCTCCCGTACAAGCTGTAGCCGGGGCGCCGGAGCGGGGGTCGTCTTCAATGCTCTCTCTCTGCCTCTCTTGAACTCACTTGAACACTTTTGCACAGTTGATAACGAAATATTCGAAAAATTGGTCTTGAGATGGGAGTCGAAACTAGACCCTTCGGCGTGTGAGCGTCGCATACTACCCACTACGCCACGGCGACCACAGCACTTGTTTAGATGTGGAATTGTTATTCGAGGGAAGGCTCTGTCAAAAAGTCTTTGAGCGCAGGCCAAATAACAATCTGTATCAAATTTCGGGAACATCAGCAATATTTGCGCACACTCCCCAACAGAGGAAAAGGATGACGATAGCAGGGATGACTTCTAAGAACTCCAATGGTAGAAGCAAATAACCTATCAATGCCAAGTCTATGTTACAAAAAATTGGCATACTAGTAGGAAGAAAACTCTGCTAAAATCAACGGAAAACACAGTCTGCATCAGAGAACATCCGGAAACGAACTCAGGCTTTTGGATTTTGCCTCGGGCATAATGTCTGTGTTACTTAGGTTGCCTTTTATATTTCGGCAACTGTTAGCTCTGTCGTAAAGTTTGACATTTTTGAGGTTATACGTACTCAGGACGTTTTGATATGCGAGCGCTATTTGTGTTGTTTACAGTTACTTCAACGATTTATCTCGTCCAAAAAATGGAATTAAATCGTGAAAATTTTCGTGCGATTATTTTTTCACCTTTGAAGTGAATTAGATCAACAACAGTGCATCGATGAACTTAATTCAATTTTTGGCGATGAAGCTCCATCAAAGACCAGTGTTTATCCATGGTATGTTGAATTCAACCGAGATCGTAGTACACTCCAAGACGAGTTTGTTGTCGTCCCGTTGCTGTTCCAATGATGCTGTGCGGCAACTGATATTGCAAGATCGTCATGTGACCTACGTGAGATTGAGACAACCTTCGGCATTAGTGGGACCAGCATACATTCAATATTGCATGAACATTTGACCGTCAAACATTTGACCATTTGTTTGCCATTTGTCTTCCATCGAAGTCTGATCGAGGCGAGGCGAGTATTGCGGGTGAATTCTTGAAGGAGAGGAATGCTGCTGGCTTACTCATTTGAGAATTTTTTGTTAGAGTAGTGATAGCAACGCGACATTTCGTCCTTGTTTTTTTGTTTTTAAATGCGTTTTTAATTACTTCATCATAGTTTTCTTAAATGCTAGACAAAAATACTTAAACTAGCTTAGTTATCTAATTTTTGATCTTAATTCTAACTTTCTAACTTTTCATAAGTACTCTAAGCTAATCAGGATTATTTTTTCTTTCTGCCTTTCGGCCTAATTTAGTTTTCAAATTATGTGTATTTTATAATTGTCTTAATGCTAGCTTTAATTTTTTCCAAGAAAACTTTAAAAACTTGGACATTAAAGTTCTCAAGTTTAATTAATACTAAGACTAAAACCTACGATAAAACTTTCTAACTCTAACTTACGTCTAAACTTGTATGTACTTATCTATTTAAATAACTCTTACCTATGCCCGTACCCTTATACAGACGCGTGCACCCGGACGTATGTGTCATTTATATGCCTTACATATATATCTGATACCTTTTCTGGTTTTTGTTTTGCTTTTGTTTTAGTTTTTGTTATGTTTTTATTTTTTATTTCTTTTTTCTTATTTTTTTATTTTTTAATTTTTTTTTGGTTATTGTAATGTCTTAAAACTACCTAAACCTATGTGAGCTGGCCCTAGTGAATCGCTATCCTGCCTTTTGTGTTAAGTAATGGGCATCGAAAGTTGATTATGGTGTAACCACCAGTAGAAATGCCGTTCCTTGTCAAAAACTGCTCTGTCGCGGGTAGAAATCGCTCTACTGAACCGTAGGAGATCCTCATGGCTGCGAGCGCGGTCCTGTTCGTATTGGAGTTGCCTATCTACTGTTCGGCGTGCGACGTGGAAGATGATAGGGCAGCCGTCCCTATCTTGTATCAAGCCTTTCGAATCCAAATAAAAGAAAGCTTCAGGTGGAATGAAGCCGTTAAGACGTACTCTTTCATGGTACATTTCATTTGGGTAGTAAGCCCCAAAGATCAGTCTGTTCGTTGAAGCCATGGCACGACCAGTGTGACTCCGAATCAACTTAATAATGAAATTATCTACTCTTATAAGGTTTGCCTCTTTGTACAGAACTTCGTTGGGGTAGAATTTCTTGTACTGAGATTCTGGTGTTCGATATAAACGAAAACAGGCTCGAAGGATTTCGTCCTTGTTCTAGCGAGTCAATTGGCTTCACCGCATTGTTAATACCAATAAGTCTTATCGCTCGCTGTTTGATTCTTTCAAGTAGGTGCAGAGACTTCTTAGGAGTACCAGACGGTATACTCAAGCTTTGGATGGATGTACGACTTCTATATTGTTGCCAGGTCAAAAGGGGTGCAATATTTCTTTCATCGCTTTAAGAAACATAGACATTTCGGTGCATTTTTGGCGGTCGTGATCATTCCAACTCAGTGTTGAATTGATACATATACCGATCATGGAAGGTTGATTGGTTTCAACAATTCAACAACAACAAAAACAACAAAATTTGAGTAATTGTTGCCGTTTACGAGGCTACAAATCGCTACTTCACCACGAGTTGTCCAATTTGCTCTCGGGTGCTCTCGAATCGAAGTTTGTGTCCGCCACTGTTTGTTCATTTAAACTTTCAAACTTATATATATATACTTTGGTAAGCACCTTTCCTCTGAAAATATTATTTCTTCTCTCGTTTTACAATGCAATGTACAGTCCTTAGTTGGATTAGTGCGTCTGACCTCACTGCTCGTCAATCCGTACAAAACATGGTCATATTTCAGATCAGCCAGGTCATTTTTTTCAGGAACTCTTCCACCAAATTTTAGCCCATGTCCACCTCGGACTGTAGCGCCATAAGAAGAAGGTCACTTTTGTAATTTTGAATGTTGGCTTATTGCTATTAGTCCAAAAATAAGATGAGCAGCCAAAGTCCGTTCTGGTTGGATGTTGTCGTTTTGGCTGCTTTTTCCAAAGATTTTGAAAAAGAAAAGACATAAAATAAATGTTGTCTTGATGTTGTTTTAGAGTGTAGTATGTTCCTTCCGTTCTCTTTACGAGAAGGAGGAATCTGACTGGTCTGACTCAACTGGTACTTAAAGGCAGCAGTATCCCAGTTTCCAATGAAACCAAATATCTAGGTGTCATCCTGGATAGAAAACTTCTCTGGAAAAGACACATTGAGACAAAACCCCCCAAGGCACTGTCAGTCTTCTGGCAATTTAAGGGGTCTATCACCCAAAAAAGATCCGTTTGGATCTACACGGCAATGATAAGACCACTTCTCTCTTATGCATCAGTCGTTTGGTGGAACAAGCTTTCGCTCAAATACATGATTGCTGCTTTCACCAAGCCTCAAAGAACAGTCTGTTTCGGCTGCACAGGGGCTTTCCCCAGCACGCCTCGCTATGCTCTTGATGAACTGATTAATCTCCCCCTCCCCTTGATCACAACATCATGGGATGTACGCTTAAGGCCATCTCTCAATTTGAAAAGAATGGTCTTTGGTTCCACTCGCACTGGAGCTTTGATGACCTCGCACACCGCATCTCCTATGGTACTACTCTCATGGACATGCCATCTGATGTGAGGTCGCCAATAATACAGCTGCGACGAAGTCGACTTTCCCCGTGTCCTGGACTGGCTGTGGCCAGAACCTGAACCGGGAAAGGAATGTAGTCGGATTTGCACGGACGGCTCCAAGACGACGGAGGGTTTTGGAGTATGGGCCTTCGTGGAAAACGACAACATTAGACGTCACGCCTCCTTAGGAAATTTCGCGTCGGTCTTCTAGGCGGAAACCTTCGTCATCCTAATGGCCAACGACTATATTGTGAAGAATAGGTGGACGGGAAGAAGTACCTGTGTCTGCAGCGACAGCCAAGCTGTGCTCAAGACCTTACTCAACCCTTAAACCGCTTCCAAGATAGTTCAAGAATGCAATTTTTCCCTTAATTTGGTCGGAAGGCTGAATTCGAGTCTTAGCGACAGCCAAGCTGTGCTCAAGACCTTCCTCAACCCTTTAACCGCTTCCAAGATAGTTCAAGAATGCAAGTTTTCCCTTAATTTGGTCGGAAGGCTGAATTCGAGTCATAGCGACAGCCAAGCTGTGCTAAAGACCTTCCTCAACCCTTTAACCGCTTCCAAGATAGTTCAAGAATGCAAGTTTTCTTTTAATTTGGTCGGCAGGCTGAATTCGAGTCTTAGCGAATTTAACCTGCCTGAATTCATGTCTTAGGAAATTCAGCCTGCCGGGTCCTGGGTCATCACGGTATCCTGGGAAACGAGACTGCCGATGAATAATCTAGGCTAGGTTCAGCTGAGGCATGGGACTGCCCGCGTCCTTGGTCAGGACCTATGTCGATGGTTGGGTCTCCCTACAGCACAACCAGAGATGACGTGACTCTTCAGGATGCAGGGTGACCAAGAATATGCTCCCAAATGTTTGGAAGAAATCCGCATCTTTTTTGCTATCTCTAGACAGAAACGAGTGCAGACGGCTTGGCGTCGTACTAACGGGACACTTTACCTTCGCTATGCACCTAAGTCGGATGGGGCTTAGTGATGTCACACTTTGCAACGCCTGTGGACAAGGTGAAGACACTTCCGAGCACTTTCTCTGTTAGTGTCCCACTTTCGCTCGTATGAGGTGGCGGCCATTTGGCGCTAATGTGGTGGGAACCGAAAACCTAAGTTCTATATCACAACAGCGCCTCATAGTTTTTCTTCAGAAAACCAATAAGTTACATCAAATGAAGGTTACTGCCTGGTAGTACAATGGGCCATTATTTGACTCTGAGCGCTCCAGTGCAGTACTTCCCAAACCTCCAACAAAACAAAGAAATTCCTTCCGAGTGATCATTCTTGTTTGCATCAGTTTTTTCCTCTATAACGTGTGGCGCATGCCAGATTTGCAGAAGAATCGTGTCGTTTCACTTGTGCAACACGCTGTGTACATCATGCACTTTAAAAATAATCATATTTATTCGAAAAATAAGTCTCATGATCGGCTGATCTTCCCGTTGAATTAGTTTCTAGACTGCAAGTTCGATTCTGTAAATACCGCCCACAATGAGTGTTTATGTTTTTTTAATAAATTCGAATAGTTAACAACCTCATCGGATAAGGACGGATTAACTGTTGACGACCCCAGCAAACGTTTAACGGACAAAGATTTTCGGTTTTGCACGTGGAATGTGAGGTCCCTTAACAGGCCACGTGCAGCCGAACAACTTGCGGAGGCCCTACACAGCTACAAAGCTGACATAACCGCCATCCAGGAAGTGCGATGGGATGGGCCTGGCTTAAAAGCGATGAAGAACTGCGATATCTACTACAGCAATTGCTATAGAGAGAGAAGGCAGCGCTTATTCGGATGCGGATTTGTTGTTCGAGGCAGACTTAGGCAAAAAGTCTTGAGCTACGACAATCCGCATCAAGGCTAAATTCGGGAACAATAATATGCGCTCACGCCCCGACAGAGGAGAAGGATGACAACATCAAGGATGACTTCTATGATCTCCTAGAAAGAACATACGATCGATGCCCCAGCTATGACACCAAGATCGTTCTAGCGTTCTAACACAGCCTGCACGACAACACATCCGGAAACGGACTCAGGCTGTTGGACTTCGCCTCGGGGCGAAACCTCTCTGTGGCTAGCACGTGGTTCCCACACCTGGACATTCACAAAGGAACCTGGCGATCTCCTGATCAATCAACCGTCAACCAGATTGATCACGTTGCGATCGACGTCAGACACTCCTCCAGCATTCTCGATGTCCGAACCTTCCGAGGTGCAAACATTGACTCGGATCACATTGTTGTAGCCAAGGTAAGAACCCAGATATCGAGAGAGCAACGGAGTCGAGAAAGGCCAAAACGGTTTGACGTCGAAAAGCTACAATCGCAGCTGATTGCTGGGAACTTTGACGACCGAGTCTCCCGGAAAATCGCTCAGAGTTCGACGCTTCCTGCACTAAGCATTGAAGAAGAATGGAAACGTTGTCAAGAAGCCATCAAAGATGCTGCCATTGATGTGCTGGGTTTCACGTCATCACCCAGAAGGAACCCATGGTTTGCGACGAGTGCAGACAAGCGCACGCAGCTAAACAAGACGCCTAGGGGAGCATGAAAAGCGCGCGGTCGAGGAAGTGAAAAGGTGTTAGGCAGGAATGAAGTCCGAAAGTTTTACCGAAAGGTAAAACATCCATCCGGAGGATACAAGGTTCGGACCAAGGCCTGCCGGGACCAAAACGGACAACTCGTAGTAGAGTCGCAGTCTGTGCTAAGAATCTGGAAGGATCATTTCTGTAGACTCCTTATCGGCGATGAAGGCCCGATTCCCGATGTTAGGCAGAATGTTCCACTCGATTTGGACGATGATGGACAAGAATTCCGTCCCCCCCACATTGACGAAGTGAAGATAGCAATATCCAAGCTGAAGTGGAAAGCTGCTGGAGCGGACGGACTGTCCGTAGAACTATTTAAAGCAGCTGGAGATGCCCTGGTTTGGCGCATGCAGCAGCTCATCTGTAAGGTACGGTCGGAGGAAAGCATACCCGATGAGTGGAATCTCAGTGTCGTTTGCCCGGTTCACAAGAAAGGAGGCCCCTTTGACTGCGCCAATTACCGAGGGATTAATCCCCTCAACATCGCATACAAGATCCTCTCTGCCGTATTGTGTGAGCGTCTGAAACCATTTGTCCATGACCTGATAGGTCCCTATCAGTGTGGCTTCAGGCCAGGGAAGTCCACAATAGACCAGATCTTCACATTACGGCAGATCCTGGAAAAGACCCAAGAAATGCAAATTGACACTCACCACCTATTCGTCGATTTCAAGGCTGCATATGACAGTGTGCATAGAGACGAGCTATACAGTGCCATGTCTAGTTTTGGCATTCCTACCAAACTCGTCAGATTGTGTAGGATGACGATGGAGAACTCTCGCTGCTCCGTCAAGGTCGGTACCGAACTCACCGAGACCTTCAATATCAAAAAAGGTTTTAGACAAGGCGACGCACTGTCATGTGACTTCTTTAACATCATCCTCGAGAAGATCGTGCGTAACTCACAAGTCAACACCAGAGGCACGATCTTCCAGAAGTCAGTTCAATTGCTAGCTTACGCTGATGACATTGACGTGATTGGACGAACACAGCGAGCCGTCAATGAGGCGTTTGCTGGCATTGAAGCGGAAGCGGCTAAAATGGGTCTAGTGGTAAATGAGGGCAAAACGAAGTACATGCTGTCATCGAAGAAGGACACACAACATCGAAACTTCGAGGTAGTTAAGTACTTCATCTACCTCGGCTCCGCGGTAAACAGGGACAACAACATCAGTACCGAAATCAAACGCAGAATCACTCTTGCCAATCGCTGTTTCTTTGGGCTCAAGAGGCAATTGAGTAATAAAGCCCTCTCTCGAAGGACTAAGCTCGCTTTATATAACAGCTTGATCATCCCCGTCCTACTATATGGCGCAGAATCTTGGACGGTAGCAAAGGCGGATGAGGAAGCCCTTAGTCTTTTCGAGAGAAAAGTTTTGCGTGCGATTTTTGGTCCTGTTTGCGTTGATGGCATCTGGAGGAGAAGATCTAATGACGACCTCTATAGGCTGTGCAGCGACATGCGACATGTATGGACACCACTGCTCCACCCCGAAAAGTCTTTGAATCCGAGCTATTGGGACAACGCAACAGAGGACGACCTAGACTAAAGTGGCGCACACAAGTGGAGAAGGACCTCAACCAACTTGGAGTGCGCAACTGGAGACAGCTGGCGAAAGATCGTGCTGGCTGGAGAAGCATGTTGGTTGAGGCCCAGGTCCACCCCGGACTGTAGCGCCACAAGAAGAAGAAGAAGAAGTTAACAACCTTCTGTGAAATTTAGGACGGGCTTCGAATTTCTTACAAACCCTAGAGATGTAGCTGAGAATTAGATCGGCACCAAAAGCTTGTTTTTCTGTATTAAATCTTCCCTCACCTCTCTTCCACGAACAGTTCATCAATTTGATTTGACCAAGTTAACGTAAAGTGATAATAAAATGATAAATAAATTGATAACGCAAAGACGATGAGCAACCCCACTGATCTACCGATAATGAGAAACTAGAATAAGTCTTTAATAAGCAACACCCTATCAATCAGATCTGAATCGCAGACATAATCAATCGCACAAACGAACTCGACGAAATTAATCGATGAAACTTCTGCGGAACTTCCCGCCAACCACACTGTCGCAGCACTCACTGGCCTGGTATCGGGCGCTCTCATCGAGTGACCCGCTTTTTCGAAATTAAATTAAACACTAATCCAATTACTGTTTGACAGTTAACGTCAAATATGATTTGTCATTGGATCGCTTCCTCGGGAACATCGTATCACCTTCTGATTAACAAATTGAAAAACATATCGCATTTGACAGATCTTTCGGCAGGAGGCCGTCGTAGTGTGGTGGTGGTTCGGTGGCATGATGATGTGACATGGACGGCATTGAAAGAGAGAAATGGATGGCTGGTAAAAGTTTCATAGGATCGGATCGATTAATTATACTTTCAGCCCAGAGACAGAGACAAGATAAAGCTATCAGCGAGCTTAAGGGAAGTAAAAATGCTTAGTAAATGGAGATCAGATTCATTTGAAGTGTTGAATGATGTTTTTTTTTTTTTTTGTTCTGCGTTTCCGCTGTAAGGTGCAAGACCCACGAAATACCAAAACTTGCCTTGCTACATGCAAAGACGGTTGAAATACAGAGTTATTGTCGGACGTTGCCCCTTTAAGATTTAGCATTAAAAAATGGGGGGAAGTTGCATAATTCACTCGTTATGAGAATCTTCTCCGAATTATATCCAAATTTGAATGTAAATATTCTAAAACGTGTTAAACAAACGTCTTAACTACAATAATTTGATAATTTTCAAAAGATGGCGCCACCTGTAAATTGTTACTGATCTTGGAAGCGCTTACCTACTTCATTGGAAAGTTGTGACATTCATCGGAAATACTTAATATGCATCATCGTCAGAGCGAAATTCGGGAAGCTTTTTCAAAGAATGTTCTCAGACACTCGATCGAGGCGATGCCGTAAAAATATGCGAAGTGGTTAGTCCATACACACATTTTAGGACCCACTACGCTAAGACGGCCCCATTTAATTCTTGGAGAATACGAGCAATACCACATAGCATAGCTATTTTTCGAGAATACCTACCTGTATTCCCTTGTTACTGTGCACCTTGTAAACTTTAAGGGAAAAATCTTCCACCACCTTTACTAACTGATTGCATCATACTCATAAACACTTTGCCCGCCCTCTGCCATGTGCGTGGACTGTGTGCTGCAAAGCATTAAATGTTAAATCTCTATTGACGCTTGAAGTGATCGTTTCAAAATGTTGACCCATTTTAAATGCAGACAGTTGAGACAGTTTACGAACGTTCCGTCTGCGGGCTAAGTGGAAGAAGTAATTTAACAGATAACAGAAGCTGTGTGGCATTCAATGGACTCACTGTAAAGGGACGCTAGTCTGTGGGATCAGAATAATATTGACGTATAAAATAGACGTGCCTGCCGATGAGCGTATTTAAATGAGAATTACACTTTCTGCGTATTTGCTGTTGTGGATGAATCAGAATTGTTTAAGAACTTAATTTTCAAAGCATGCTTAAAAAAAAATATTCATTTGAGGTTGCACTCTTTTGAAGACACCTGTGGAAAACGTTGCGAAGCATTACTGGTTGTTAGTGAGGTATCTGATGAAATGAGGATTTCATTTTTTCATTGTATAAAAATGAGAAGAACGCTGAAAAAACATGTCGCAAGAGGAGTGCGGAATACCGTATTAGAAGCTCGGGAGTGGATTATAAATTGTTTCGTTACCGACGAATGTCACACCTTTCCAATGAAATAGGTAAACGCTTCCAAGATCATTCACAACTTGCAGGTGGTGCCATCTTTGGAGAATGTTTGTTTCAAAGCAATTTACTACAATCAACTTGTTTTTTAAAAGCCGATGCAATTTTGCAACAAGGCCAACACGGAAGCTGCCACATTATAACTACACATCGAGAGACAGTTTGTCACTAAGCCATATGGCAGTTTGGAATCATCTTACACAAAAAGAAACACCTGTCAGTTAAACCCTGATCTTGTTTGCGTTCTTAGCATTAGGCCGAGGAAAATGAGCCACGAACTCTTTAACTTGGCATGCACTTGCCCCCTTTCTGAATCGAACTGCAAACAAATGCACAATGCTGTAATTTTCAAACAACTTGCGACAATGAGCACAAGTTTTGAAATATGCCATGTCATTTAAATGTTTACAAGCCTTTCAAACGACTTGCTTCTCAGTTGTGTTCAGCAGAAACCAATAAGGAAGGAGATGGTCAACTGAACAGCTGATCAAACAGCTGATTTCCCCTTTGTCCATCGACCGTTTGACTGTTATTTACGTGTTCTAGTAGACATAACCCGGACATAACCCGGACATAACCCGGACATAACCCGGACATAACCCGGACATAACCCGGACATAACCCGGACATATCCCGGACATAACCCGGACATAACCCGGACATAACCCGGACATAACCTCAAATTCTGAAAGTTATTTACGTATCATCGAACATTGTCTCACTTTACTCACACATGTTTATTGGTCTCTGGTGTTCAGTTTATATTATATTTGACTGGAAAACCACAGGTATCTACTTTTAGAGCCCTCCAGTACTTCAGCGTGAATAAATTATTTGTGCCCGGAACTATAGCTTATTACCGGAATGCTGGCAGCGCTACAAAACGCCATGGAAGTGGCAATTGAAATACAGGAAGTTTGATAGAAACGGTTCTAAAGTTTAACGCTCAAATTGATCAAAATCTGCGACATCCACAGGGGACCAGGGCCTAGCTTGCTCATCAACAACGTGTGCGCAACTGTTCTATCACGAGTAGAAGGGACCTACAGTTTATTGCAGACTCCGAACGGCGAAATTAAAAAGGTTTTTCCATAGACATTTATTAGTCTTTGAGTTTTTTCCTTAGACATTTATTAGTCTTTGAGTGTTGTCAGCTGCTCGAAGGAGTTGGTGCCGTGAAAAATTGGAGGTGTTCGTCTGGACTTTCGGCGTGTGAGCATCGCACCCTACCCACTACGCCACGACGACCACTAATCCGCGTCGAACTGGAAGAAAAATGTTTTCTAAGTTTAACATATTGTTGGAATGAATAGAACGCATTCTGAAAAATTGGGAAGAAAAATGTCTCGTAAGCTCAACATATCGTTAGAACGGATGGAACGCATTCCGAAAAATTGGCTTGAGCTCTAGCCATCACCCTTTCAAAAAGCGCACGGTTTTGCAACGCAATAGAAAAAACTTCAAGTGGAAATCTTCAACTGGAAACCTTCAAGAGGAATGAGCAAAGGAGTTGCTACACCTGCATGAGTTTACAAATTTGGTTTTTGTCCAATGAGTCGCCATTTGTTATCGAGACAAAGGTCAACAAACAACATGTTTGAAACAACTTAGCAGAGACACCCATCGAAAAGGTACACATTCAGGCGGCCAACAGAAAACAAGCAGCACCGATGGTGATGTTTTGGGCCGCCATTACCGCTCTCCGCTCGTATTTTTTGACAATGCCGTCAAAATTAAAGAAACCACACACCATGAAACTGTTTTTTTTTTTAAATGTACTTTTTTATTTTCTATCTTACCGTGAAATGGGCGGAGAGACAATATTAAAACCTTGGCCAGACAAGCATTTCGGGCAGAGACATTTCAACAAGACTCTTCTCAAAAAAACGCACATCAGGCAAGAATGGTAAAAAGCAACGTTTCGCACTTCATTTCTTCACACAATCGATTGCAAGTGAATGCAAAACCTTTGAATTTCTCAGTCTGTGGAGATTATTAGGCTACAAGTTACAGCACAGTGATGCTATTTTTGCGATTTTCAAAACAATGGAAAAAACAGAATTTTGTGTGTTGCTGAAACACTGCTTTCTGATGGGAACAAATACCGTGCAAGCTCAGCAATGGCTTGAAAAGTGTTACAGGCACTCTGCTTAATCAAAAACAACTATTTGTCGGTAGTATGCTGACTTTAAACGTGGTCGTATATTTCAGCGTTTCGAGGTACCAGCTTTAGTCACGTGGGACCGAGCGTTATTATGTTACAAAATGACAGGTCTCTCAGATGTTTCCGGTCACTTTCAGACCATTATTTGTAGTCCACAACGTTTCCAGTCAATGTTTTAGCCTGGTTTTAATAGCTCATAGAACACCACACTTGTCTGGTCCCACCATATGCAGAACACAACCTTTGAGTTGTGAAGGTGTCTCTTTGGTTTCGATGTAGACAATGATGAAGCGGGTTTATCAGGCCTTGCAGAGTATTTTCCCTTCTTAGGGCTATCGCAGTTTATGCACTTTTCACCTCCAGTTACGATCCCGTGCAAAAATCCCTTCCTTTGACGTCGTTCGAAAATAGCCTTTCAACATGTCTCTGTTACCACTCTTGCGACACTCAATTTTCTTATTTTTGAATAAAATTCTACTTTCTTGAACCGAACGAAAATTGTTGCTATTCCGTTGCATTTGCACGGCTCTTCATCCACTTAAGGTGGCCGTTGTGGCGTAGTGGGTAGAGTGCGACACTCATGCGCCAAAGGTCCAGGTTCGATTCCCGGCTGAACACGTCGAATTTTTCACGGCACCACCTTTCGAATTGCTGACAACACTCAATGAGTAATAACTGTCTAAAACAGCTTCTCAAATTTCGCCGTTCGGAGTCGGCAAAAAACTGTAGGTCTCTTTTACCCGTGAGAGAACAGTAGTGCGCACAACACGAGAAGTTGATGAACCAGCTGGGCTCTGTCGCCCCATATGGACTGTCACGCCCTATGGACTGTCGCGACCTATGGACTGTCGCGCCCTATGGACTGTCGCGCCCTATGGACTGTCGCGCCCTATGGACTGTCGCGTCCTATGGACTGTCGCGCCCTATGGACTGTCGCGCCCTATGGACTGTCGCGCCCTATGGACTGTCGCGCAATCCAATTATTATTATTATTCAACGACTAAAGCCTCCAATTTCTCATCTTCAAAAGTTTTGGGACGGCTAAAATGCTTTTCCTCTTCGAAGCCATTATCACATTTTTAAGAGTCGATTCTTCGGTGGAAACAGATTATTCATAAGCGTCTTCCAGCTTTCGAAGGACTTTAGTTTCAATTACTTCTTTGAATAAAAAAAAAAAACAGAACTTCCTGTAAGAGCTATTTATTTAAGACAAATCCGGACATTTGTAAAGAAGCAATAATCAATGTTATGGTCGTCGTGGTGTAGTGGGTAGAGTGCGACGCTCACACGCCGAAGGGTCTAGGTTCGACTCCCAGCTCAACACCAATTTTTCGAGTTTTTCACGGCACCACCTCTTTCGAGCTGCTGACAACACTCAAAGAGTAATAACTGTCTAAAAAAGCTTCTCAAATTTCGCCGTTCGGAGTCGGCAAAAAACTGTAGGTCCCTTCTACTCGTGAGAGAACAGTAGCGCGCACAACACGAGTAGTTGATGAGTAAGCTAGGCCCTGGTCCCCCTTTGGACTGTAGCGCCAACAATTATTATTAATAATCAATGTTGTTTTCTGAAACAGTCTTTGGTGCAAACTAATTATTGCTGACGAATATCACACCTTTCCAATGAAGTAGATAGCCACTTCCAAGTTCTATGAGTTGCAGGCAGCGCCATCTTTTGACGAAGAACCGAATTTTTACCCAATAACCTTGAAAAAAATTACGATTTCAAACCTTTGCCCAAAGTTTTGATAATATATATTTTATAATATTTTCAAAAATGTTGTCATTCTTGGTTTAGTTCTATTTAACTTATTAATTAATAAATTAATTAACGGTTTCTTAATATAGATTGATTCGCTTATGACAGAGGCACCAAAAAGTAAGACCTAAAATTACCTAAACACTAGTGTCAAACAGTCATTGCAGAGTCTGATTATATCGACAAAATACAAGCCAGGGGCACATTGGTTTGAGTTTAAGAATAATGGTAATGGTGAAGGAAGAGACAGAAAACTTTTTTTAACAACTTTAAAGAAAAACATAAGAGTTAAGGGTCCAAAAAGGCACGTCTTCTCTCTATCGTAAGTCACAATAAATTCCATTCAAATCGACTATTCATAATGAGAGATTATAAAAAACCAAAAGAAGGCAGAACAAGGACTTCGTTCCAAATAAGTCTTGTTATGGTCTATCACATTGGGAAAGACTTTTATAGGGTTAGCTTAATTTGAATTCCAGCGAACCGTCTTCAGTCATATTTGGCTTTAAATGAAAGAATGCTCAAGTCGTCTGTAAGAACTTAAGCAGCCAGGTGGGACCTTCGATCACTTGTACGTACTAGCTTCCCAGGCACTTGGGAGAGTCACAAGAACATACAGGCTGTATGTAAATTCTCTCTGTTTCAATCCCTAAGCATGCAGCTTTTCTCGTTTTCTAATTCAAATAAGTTTCTTAAACGTCCTTTTGCATAAAAGATGTCCCTTCCAAGTATGGACTGTTCACAGGAATGCACACCATTGCCGACCAAACAAATTCTAATGCTGTTTTTCTGAAGAGGGTATCGATTGCGAATTTCCCATCAACTCCGTCGAGATACTCGCCAATAAATCGTTACTTGTTTTACTGTGAATGTACGTTTATATATTTGTTTGTCTTTTCCCAAACAAATTATGGAGATAAATCAAAACAAAATGGAAACTGCTAGAAGTAATTAAATTCCACATGCAATCGTGCACCGTGCATGGCGTGGTGTGGATGGCATGCATACGCTTCGCGCACGGACCCGCTTTTCAATGGCGCTCACATGTCATCAGTAGTCGTACTGTCAAACACATTTGGGAATGAGTTCATAAATAATTTATGAGCATATTTGTTTTTTTTCGTCCAGATTGCTGTGGTTCTTTGCCGGTTAACTGTCAAACCGATTCAAGCGTGCTGCCGTTGTGGTGGATTTGGTGTGGTGAATGTGCTTCAGACAACTTTCATAAGGATTTCTTCTTATGGTTGGCAATGGAATATCCCTGAAAAAGGTAATTTTGAAGAGGGACCAGTTTTTGCTCTCTTTCTTCTTTTGGAACTTTGGCAATTTGTTAACAAATTATCTCTTAATTATTGCTTTGCGGACTTTAATTGTATCAAAGTGAAAGTTACGGATTTCGTTTCGCAGTATGATGCTTCAAAAGGGTGATAGGAGGTATGTAGCTTGGTAGGAGAAGGGGGCTTTATAGTGACACCTCAAAATGGGTCGAGTTCTTACTTACTTTTCACACACACACATCTTTTCTTTTAAGTGCTGGTTTTTATGAATTTTAAAGTGGAACTTCAAAGGAATGTACCAACACGGATTCTGGTTGGACGCAGGTTACCTGACTGTTCACTAGTTGTGTACGTTGGGCAGCTGGTTAACCTACAACTCATTCTGGCAACAGAATTCTCAGAGTGAAGTGAGGCGATCAGAAGTGGGAAGCAAAATATTTTAAGCTTGAAATGTTTTGATTTTTTGTACTAGAAAAATTGTGTATTTTCTCAAAGCAACATAATATATAAATTAATAAATGCTCCCGACAAACAAATTAAATATGCCATGTAGCTATAACTGTAAACAGGAACGAGTGTACCAACATAGCAAAATAAAAAAAAATCGATAAATGAATGTAGGCAGCCCGCAAAATTTGGAAAATAATTTTATTTTTTGAACAGACCTCGTAAATCGCATTTTTCACAATGTCATTGATGGCCAAAAAAGTGTAACAAGTAATTGTTAAATTACTTCAAGACACCAATTCAACCCGTCAGTTGGCAGAAGAGTTAAATGCTTCGGGGTCAGCTGTTACGAAAATAAGGAAAAACGCTTGACTTGACACAGAGAGCTTACAACAAGGAGGGGCAAGAAACTCCTTAACCAGTATATGTGAAGTTTAATGAGGCTAATGCTCTTGGGAGTAGCCGCCGAGGCGTAGTGGGTAGAGTGCGACGCTCACACGCCCAAGAGTCTAGGTTCGATTCCCAGTTTAACGCCACTTTTTCGAATTTTTCCCGGCACCACCTCTTTCGAGCTGCTGACAAAGAGTAATATCTGTCTTAAAAAGCTTCTCAAATTTCGCCGTTCGGAGTCGGAAAAAAACTGTAAGTCCCTTCTACTCGTGAGAGAACAGTAGCGCGCGCAAAACACGAGTAGTTGATGAGCAAACTAAGACCCTGGTCCCCCTTTGTACTGTAGCGCCAATAATAATTATTATTATTATTAATGCTCTTGAAAAGAACGACTTCAAGCTCTACAGCATAGAAACAACTACAGACAGACTGTGGTGGTCAACAGGATATTGTACAAACACAATTTGTTACCTACACAAAAGAAAAAGACGCAAGCTCTTTCAAAGCAGAGCAGAAATGCAAGACTAAGTTACACCAAAAAGTAAATGAATTGGTCAGAAGATGATTGAGAAAAGGTTATATGGTCTGACAAAACAAAAATCAACCGCACAGATGGGAAATCATGGGCTTGAAGAAGACAGGGTGAATCATTGAATAGGCATCATGTTAAACAGATAGGCGAGCTCGGAGGTATATCGATAATGCTTCGTGTTTGCTGGAGTTCTTTGGTTGCTTAGAATTCGCACCGAATAGAGGGTAAAATGTACTAACACATATATCTCGACATACTTAGGTCAAACTTCACATCAGATGATGAATTACCGCTGAAATGCTTAAATCTAAAACCCAATTTTAATACGGACAGGAAGCTTGAGTTCAAACTTCTGTTCATCACGATCCAAGCAAACAATTTCGACATTACTACCAGAACACAGAAACACATGCATACATACTCTTCTTGTAAGTCCTCAAAACCAACTTTAACCTAAAGCTCACTGAAAAACTCAAACAAAGGCTCACACCCGTCGTTTCATCACGCACACAATTTGCAAATCCATTTATCAAAGGCATAATCCCCCACAATCATTCCGAACCGATAAATCGCTTCTTCCATTAACAACATTCCACCCGTCATTTATGTTTGCTCAGCCACTGCCCGTTTATCAGTCGATCTAGAACATCAGCGTCTAACTCATTCCGAGAAGTAAACGTCAGCGCAATTGTCAGTCCATTGGTATAAATTCCAATCGATTCTCAAGGCTGCTACGGCTGCGTAATAGGAAAAGCAAAGATCCTTCTGGTTGTCTGGTTTGCTGGTGTCTGGTGTCTTTGTCTGAGAACGAATCGTCGACGAACGCAAACACAGTGCTCGCATGCAGTAAGTGGTCATTATCGGCGCAATTTTGTGCGCGTGTAACGCTGATGATCACCGCGGAACCAGTCCTGTAAATAAGCCACCACGCAATGGCGGCCATTACGGAATTGATTTCACACGTCAATTACATCTGTCGTCTTAACCAGCTGGAGTTGGCCTCCACTTCATGATTGGATGACATGCCGAGGGAGAGGGGTTCGTGTGCTGAACATGGTGAATATCAGGAGGGCGCGTAAAATGAACGAGCCACTGAGAGAGACATTGTATTTCATGTGGTGGCAATTAGGAGCTTTGCTTTGACTGCGAAAACTAGGAGTGCGACAAATGAAGTTACTTAAGCGAAGTGATTAGCTTGGATTTGATTGCGGGTAAATGGGAAGGCAAATTAGAGAGAGGAGAGTTTTATTTGAATGCTAACGAGTCTTGGTTAGTTTGGGCGGTAATCGAAAAGCTTTAATAATCGGCTATCCCTCTTCAGAATCAGAAACACAATCATCAGTCCAGTAATGCAGACTTTCCCCTAAGCATCTGCCAAAAACTTCTTTCCACTTTTTACTCCATCAGTCTAGACGTGTCTGCCTTCATTTCATATCCCGTTTGCTTTGTTAAAAAAAAACAACAAGCAGCACACAAAACTGCGAGAATGAAAGCAATCACAACCAATTTCTTCTAATGTCCATCAAATCATTGACAAACCCCTCACACAGCTCAACATCTCATCATCAGGCGCGCCCGTGCATCCTCCAGCCAACGTATATCGTGTAGCTGGCAACAAAATCCAACCAGCCGGTGGGTCAGCCGAAAACTCGAAACCAATTTCGTGGTAGCATGCTACGGCAAGAGACAGGTTTCATCTCTCTTGTTCGTCTTTCAAATTGCTGTTGTTTGCACCCGGTCGGGTCCATACGGAATTACTTATGAATCCCCAAGGCTCCCAGGCGCTCCCCTCGGCCGAGCACTAATTGGTATGTAATTAGTCGGAGCAGGGGCGAGTGAACGAAGAGGTGGATCCTTCTGCCTTTTGATTATGGCCTAGAGATTCCGATATTTTCGACCGATCCAGGAAGTAGCAGTTGTTAAAACAATTATAGAAAAAAACGGTGAAGTGGTGCGGGATGCGATGTGCGGAGGAAATGAAAACAAATAGAAATGTCATCAATCAAACCGTGTGGTGACTTCAGTCCAACGGAATTATTATTCAGTTCGGCGGTGAAAGGAGAATCTTTTGGTGAAGTTTATGGTGATTAATTAATTAATGGAAAATTCTGTCAATTCTTCTTTTATATGCTGCCACACCATTCTGCCGAAAATCAGTAAGGTGGCAATAGTCTTTAGTTTCTCCTGACAGTAAGTCTCTTTTCCGCTGATCGTAACTAGAACTTTGTAACTAAAGAAAGAATTCATTGTCCTCAATTTACAACATATTCATGGCTTGTGAACATTGCTGTCACTCTAAGCAGTTTGTTTGGCACAGTGTGCAGACGGCACTAGCGCTTTGAGTGGTTTTCGGATCTCCTCAGATCAAGCTGATCCTGCTTTGAGTGAAATCATTTTATCCGGCTGTCCTTAAGAAGACATGAAATGGTCCAATACAAGAGAAATCTATCAAAAGTTTGTCAAAGAAATACAAATTCGTGGAACTTTCTTTTCATTCTTCTTTCTTTGTTTTTGTCAAACCAGATGTTTGTTTGGGTTTGTCAAGCGAATTTAAGAATTTTTGGTTTGTTCCAAAATTTCCTATCCCGCTCCGAAAGATACTAAGGTGGTATGGCGTCAATTAAGCTTCCAATTCCAATTCCAATTCTTGGAGCTAGTGGGAGACATACGGCAAGTACACTTGTTTGAGTCAACTTCTCCTCTTGAAGGCAAGACGTTCTTGAGTTACACCATTTTGCAAAAGTTAGCCCAAAGAACTTACCGATGGTAGGCGGAATGCTTATTTTAGGTCAGTAATATGCACACCTCTTTAGACAAAGAGGTCTGCATGTTACTCTGGGAGTTATCTTAGACTGTTCTTTGTGCATGCAAAATATCCGTTCTTGAGATCTCGCTGTGGATGGAAACTACACGTAGGGTTTGCTACTAACTATATTGCACTCAATAGGTGGACGCGATTAATATTAATAATTGTTGGCGCTACAGTCCAAAGGGGGACCAGGGCCTAGCTTGCTCATCAACTACTCGTGTTGTGCGCGCTACTGTTCTCTCACGAGTAGAAGGGACCTACAGTTTTTTGCCGACTCCGAACGGCGAAATTTGAGAAGTTTTCTTAGACAGTTATCACTCTTTGAGTGTTGTCAGCAGCTCGAAAGAGGTGGTGCCGTGAAATATTAGAAAAATTGGTGTTGAACTGGGAGTCGAACCTAGACCCTTCGGCGTGTGAGCGTCGCACTCTACCCACTACGCCACGGTGACCACTGGACGCAGATTGCAATTAGTTAATTTCAACCCGTTCACTACAGACGATTGGACATGATACCATACATGCCACGTCCAAATTGGTATCCGACATTCAGTGGAACAAGAACAAGAACCAATGCACAGGTGCTTGCCTGAGCAACATGGAAAAGGCGCTCGACACCGTATGGCTAGAAGACCTCTTCCTCACATTAGTCAGACTAATAAAGAGAGGGACTTCACGGAGGTAGCACTTTGTTAACTGGTAAATATTTTACCAGCTACAAAGTAATATATTTTAATTTATACTTTATTTCGTTTGACATATTAACACGAAAAGACTGACTGACTGAAAGCTTGCAAGACGTAAATTCGGTGCATGGGCTCAAGATCAATTACCTTCTTTTTTATGGGGCACTACAATCCAGGGTTGGACTGGGCCTCATTCCACATGTTTCTCCAGTCAGCACGATCCCTCGCCAAACAAGATTGCCGTTGATCCCAATTGACATTGTTAATGGTGACCGCTAGAGACCCTTGATTATTGATATTTTTGTTCATCAATTGAATAAGTGTGCAGCAGTTTCCTGTTGTCAATAAGACACAAAACCATTTAACAACCACACAGCTTAACGTTACGGACCCCTGAATTAGGCTCCAAAGGTTTTCTAATTTATCCGCTTTACTTTATCCGTTTTCTACCTTATTTTATTACTTCATCCTTATCCGGTTCTATAAGGTCGCTAGTCCATACCGACATCCGAATCAATTAACCACTTAAACGAAAGAATTCGACATATTATTGCCGATATACGACCACAAGTGTTGCAAAAAGTCATCAAATAGCACATTACAATCCATAAGTCCCGGCGCCACTAACAAAAATCCATTGTTGAATATGGACAATTAAAATATAATGCCAGAACATTATCTTTCGAGAGAAGTGAACTCTAAACAGACAGGAGCCTTCTATATTTTATTCTATTTTAAGGTTTTATACTTAAAAAACTCTTTATTAGCAATTTGGCAATAAAATAGAGTTAGTTTTATTTTGCTAAAAGGTTATTTGAATTTTAATATGAATTGATGTTTTTAACATATTTTAAATATAGTGGGAGTATAAATTTGGGCCGTTTTCTGTGCTACAAAAATTAATTTCAAAAACTACATCGGTCAAAGTATTGTTCATCGAAAGCCACTACTTTCTTAACTTGTCTCCAAAAAATTAGTCTTCTCTGACATCGACCCAATCATTGAGTCATTCTTTGATTTCTTCAAACTAGAGTTGTGTAGTTCCGGACCTACGTAGTTTCTGAACCTAGTTTCACCGTCGGAACTAGTTCCGATAGTTCCACATATTCCACCTAAACATGTCCGATAGTTCCGACTTGTTCGGTAGCTCAAACATTACAGATACATTGTGAATGTGTGAATTAAAACATCACGCAACTCAAAAAATATATTTCAGACACATGCATCATTCGCAAATTTTGTTGTTTCTTGTGTATTTCTTTTTGTTCTTTGTATGATGTACTCCACCAACCTTGCGTCAAACACTGTTTATTCCGGTGTGAAAAGAAGAGAGAGAAAAGCTAATATTTTCAACACATTCCTTCTGCTCCTTACCAGTGTTGAGTAGTTCCGGAACTATGTCCGGAACTACATCTGTCCCGGAACTATATCTAATGCGGTAGTTCTGAATTTTTGTTTTAGCTAACATGTTGCCCACTTAGTTTTGTTGACATTTCATGAAACATTTCAGATGCTTTTGAATAGTTTTGTTGCTAGACATATGCTAGTTCTTGGAATTAGTTCCTTTCCACAAAGGAACCGTTCCATGTTCGGTCCGACAAAGGGACTGTTTTGCACCATTCTACTTCAAACGACTCAAACCAGTGTCCCGTCAAATCGGTTTGCATCAAAAAATCCAGCAGTCGGAAGGAGCAACGTCTGGAGAATACGGCGGGTGGGCTAAGATCTGCCATTTCATCACTTTTAGGTAATTCTTAACCGCAATAGCCACGTAGGGCCAAACATTGTCATTTTGCAAAACGACATTGGCATGCCTTTCAGTTGTTTTCGGCAATTTGTCATGCAATGCGCGCCTTTAACTCGTTACTTGCAGTCGATAACATTTTCCATCAATGGTTTCGCCTAGTTTCAACAGCCCATAAAACACCAAATTTGTTTGCTCCCACCGTATGCAGAACGCGACTTTTGAACCATGGAAGTGTTTCTTTGGCGTCGATGTAGATGATAATACAACGGGATCATCAGTAAATTTCCTTCTTGGGGCTATTATCGCATATCCACATTTCGTCTCCAGTTACGATCCAGTGCAAAAACCCTTCTTTTAAAGTCATGGCAAAAGAAGTTAATAATAATAACAATAATAATTGTTGGCGCGACATTCCACAGACAGGGCCTAGCTTGCTTATCAACTACTCGTGTTGTGCGCTCTACTGTTCTGTCACGAGTAAAAGGGACCATTTTTTGCCGACTCGGAACGGCGAAGTTTGAGAAGCTTTCTTAGACAGTTATTACTCTTTGAGTGTTGTCAGCAGCTCGAAAGAAGTGATGCCGTGAAAAATTCGAGGTGTTCAGCCGCGAATCGAACCCAGACCCTTCGGCGTGTGAGCGTCGCACTAAGCCACCACGGCCACACCCCAAAGAAGTTACGAGGTGAAAACTTGCTTTTCGATATATTTAGCCTCGAACGGCATTCAATTCCCGTGCCTTTTAACCGGAACGAAAATTGTTTGCGATGTCACTTCCAAACATTCTGCGTATTGAATCTCGATCCCGCAAAGTCTTCAGTTCATCATCTTTTTGGGCTGGTTAAGATGGTTTTCTTCTTCACCTTTTTTGAAGCGTCGAAACAACTCTCTTCATGATGTATCCGTCGGAACAGATTCGTTTTAAACAAGCATTCGATGAGGCTCTACGAATTAAAAGTGAAAATCAAAGTTTTCAGCAAATGCTATTTATTTAAGAAACGTTCGAATATTTTCGAAGAGACAAAAAACAATTACGTTGCCTAAAACCAACGCTGTTGCCCACTTGACTGTAGCTAACAAATGTCACACCATTCCAATGAAGTACTTAATCGCTTCCAAGATCAGCCTCAAGTGGCAGGTGGCGCCATCTTTTGTAAACAAACCAAATGAATCAGTAATAGGAAGTTGATTTTTCTTAGAACCCCTTATATTTTAGATCTTGTCGTTTGTCCCCTTATTTTGGCCATTGGTGAGAAAGTCAGACAAAGCTGTTTTCAAAAACCACGCCACAGTAAAAGGAGAATTTTGAATACTGTAAAAATTACAAAACCTCGTAACAAAATTCGACGTTTAATTCACTTAGCGAACGCTCAACTTGTAGCGTGTCACGCAATCTACCACTGATTACAAACACTTCAACACATCCGATCTGACATCGTGCACTGTGCTACAGTTACAGTCCCTTCAAAATCAAACAGATGTCATACTCAAATGAAAATCTGACATTTCCATTAATTAATTGAGTTACCACACTCGCACCAGGCATCCAAGACGAGTAGGCCCCCCGACGACGATCATTACCAAACGACAATCGTGTACACTAAAATCAGTAAACAACACTCAAAATTGGTTGCCTAATCAGAAGACATGTTTCCACAGCCCAAGTGACAAATTAGGAAGTCTCTCCATTCCCTTCCGCCTCCGGCCTATTGACTGACAAACACCCAAAAGTGATATCGATTCCAACACCAACTGAGACATCGAAAAAGAGAGGACAAAAAAATTAAAAATCATCGATTGATGGACACGATAACGTCAGCAGCTACAACACCTCACTCGTCAAAACAGGTTCCTCGAAGAAGCGATTACGAGTCTATTTACACACTGGACATGCCTGTCGTCAAAATTTCGATACATGTGAATAGAACTTTTTGAAACATTCCCTCGCTCCAACTAATTCATTTAGCGAATATCAACGACTGCTTCCACTTCTGGTGCGGCACCAGTGATACGACGCGACCCAACTCTGCGATAAGATTGTTATCGCTGAAAGAAGAAACACGGCCCTGAACACAGTTCGCCGAGATGTTTGCAGAAGTCAATAGGAAGGAATGTTTACTTTTATTTGGGTGCAGGATCGGGCTTCCGATAAGTGATCGCCCCGCGTGGCTGTGAGGAATAACAAAGTGCTTTCTGTATCGCGCGTTGGTGCGCCATGCAGTGCTGTCAAAAGAAATTCCTGAAACATGACATTTCTGTTTGAGATTCAGGCAAAAACATGTCACTTTGATTTGACGAGAGTTGATTGTCTGTCAATTAATTAGACGATGTTGGGGCTTAGTGCGCGGAATGTGGGCTAGTGGGGCGCTGCGAGCTCGTTGAGTAACAAGTGTAATTTGCAAAAACAAAAACTCTCTAATGGCTGCTATAATCGATTTCACTTGTAATTAGAGGAACGAGTTTTTTCTCTTAATGACAGTTCCAATGAGTTGACGAAAGACTTCAAACATCTTTCAACTGAGCCGAACATTTACGAGAGAATTCAACTTTTCTGAGCTTTGTGTCCACACACTTTTTGGCCGCTCAATTCAATTCACGTTGCCATTCCTCAGGGAGACAACCTTAAGTCATTCTCCGGCTCCGAGCAGACAAACATGAATCATACACCCACCGCCATTAATTTGATAATTAATTTGATATTTCAGTGCGCCTCCTGCCATCCCATAAAAATCCCATTACCAGAGGGGACTCGCGCTCTCCAGCCGAGATTAAAACATGGCATCACACCAAGTCGCCGAGAATAATGAGGGAATCGAATGTCATAAGCAATCCGAATGGACATGCTACAAGTGGATGCGGCCGGCGCCCGACCGCCGCAGATGACATCGCCAAGTGTGTGATCAGCGAACGCACGGGCAGAGGACATTCATTCATTTCGCCGTCACCCCACAATAGCTCATCGGTCATAGGATAGAAATAATTCGAGATAAGATTTATCACATCGCCTACCATTAGGCTGACCATAAAATTAGTGCTCTTTGTCCCGTGCGTCGGTCCGTGATTGTCGGTAGTCAGCGACACGAGGGATGGGTATCCGATTGAGTTCAGTGTAGGGGCGGCAGTGAGTCATGGTGATGCGATGCGCGGAGGTACGGATGTCACCACTATGGGAAGTGGCTTCGATTGATGTAAATCGGAGTGAAAGCCGAACAGCGTGGGGCACTAATTTTACGACAAATCGCGTGAATGCACAGCGGGTCATTTGTGAGCACTTTACGACACACAAGCGGTTGAACTATACGGCGGAAAGGCGTCCCAATCGAGCATCAATTTGCTGTGGGATCTGAAAAGAAAATAGTCTGAAGTCGAAAAAAAAACAGATGAAAGTTCAACTAACAAAGGGCATACGAAAAGAGTGATGGCCTTTAGGGAAGCCATCCTGTTTCTAAGGAAATGAGGTGAAGTGAGACTACTGTAATTCCTAATCCTTAATCCTACAAGAATTACGGTTTCTAACTGGGTTAACACAGCTTCTAAACGTGCCAATAAAATGCGTCGTCTACTTCACTTACTACTGCCAGACGGAACGTAACCTTCATCTTTCTCAAAAGACAAATATCAATAAGTTGCCTATCTGCCCACACTGCTTTCTTCTTCCTCTTCTATGTGTAGCGCGCTCCATGTTGGTTCAGGTCCTTCTCCACTTGTGTGCGCCATCTCAGCCTAAGCCGTCCTCTGTTCCAATGACTCAGATTCGAAAACTTTTTCGGTCGGAGCAGTGGTGTCCAGGCACTCTACATGGCTTAACCATCTTAAGCGTTGTATTCGAAGAAGCTTGACTAGGCGCATGTCACCGTACAGCCAAAAAAGGTTGTCATCGGAGTTTTTCATCTTCTCTACCAAGTGCTAACGCAAACTCTCGAAAAAAACTAAGAGCGTCCTTATCCGCTGCGAAAGGGTGTCCCAAAAAGAACCCAAGATTTAAATTTAGCGCCATTCGAACTGTCATTGTTTGACATTTGAACAATTATTATTGTTTGTTAGAAGCCAGATGATGTGACTGGATTTATGAATCACATGATTCAAAATCACATCCGTATCACTATTTATAGTGTCAACGGAATCACTTATGGAGAAAAGACCATCTACGGATGGCGACTAACAGACCCAGACTTTGAGGGAATCTGACTGGTAGTGACAGCTTAACCAGAGGCTATATTCTGGTGCCACGGGAGGTCAGGGGCCCCTGGAACTTCGGTTCCAGCCTGACCGTGCGGTAGGCCCCCTTGTGGGAGTATCGTGGTGGCTGTGGTTTAACACCTAACATCGCGGATAGAGTCGAGGATAGTGTACTGTGCTGACTTGTCTAGTTCATTATTTAAGCACAACTAGGCAAGACGGTTAGGGGACTATCCCTTCTCAGTGTGGAGTTGCATTCTCAACCGGGCGCTGCGACCCAGAGAGCGGAAGAGGTTTTAGAAAGGCTTCGCATCAAACCAAGGTGGGGTGATTGCCCCTCAAGCATGATCCCAGTTTGGTACTTGGGTAACTAAGGCGTCTAGTCTTGCGTTACTTACGACTCTTGGGAAAATGGTTCCCCGTTATATAAGCCGTTAAGGCAAGTGGTCACGTAAAACCAAATCCCACATCTGTTTGTTAGTAGAAGGTATATGGTTAATAAAAATGGAGCGCTACACGAATGAACAACGCATTCTCATTGTGAAATTGTTTTAACAAAATGGTGAAAGTTTTGCGGCTACAGTTCGCGAATTGCGATCAATTTGGGGTTATTATTGTATTATGTATCCAAAAGAATCAACTGTAAAGCGGTTAGTGGAAAAGTTTGCTGAAACTGGGTCTGTATCAAACGCAAAGACAACAACGCGCCTTCGACCAGGTCGACCGACTGAAAATACCGCAGCAGTACGTGATGATGTCGCTCAAACTCCATCTACCTCATTTCAACACCGAGCTGAGCAAATTGCAGTGAATTTTGACGAAAGATTTGCATCTTCATGCATACAAAGTTCAATTGACTCAGGAACTGAAGCCTGCTGACCATGCACAGCGAAGGGAGTTCGTTAATTGGGTATTGGAGAGACAACATGAAAATGCTGATTTTGCCAATAAAATCATCTTTAGTGACGAGGCCCATTTCCATCTTGATGGCTTCGTCAATAGGCAGAACTGTCGCATTTGGGACGAGGAAAATCCTCGAGTGATTCACGAGAAGCAAATGCATCCTCCACGTGTCACTATGTGGTGTGGATTGTGGGCAAAGCTAGCTCAGGCTGTATTACCTATTAGCTTTGCCTATATTCAGGCCTCTTGAAAGCGAAGAAGCAGCGATTGACAGAATTGATTCTGCATTTGATTCCGGTACAGATGTCGTTGCTTCTTCTTACCATCTAGCCGAAATAGACGAAGCCCTTGACTACCTCGAAGCTCCTGCTGCTTAATATGACGCTCTGTTGGAGATGTCGATGTTGTGTGTCGTTCCTTGACGACAGCACATACTTCGTTTGCCGTCATTTGCCGCCAGACCAATTTTAGCCGCTTCCTCTTTAGTGCCAGCAAACGCATAAATGACGGCGCGCTGTTTTCATCCAATTTTGCGGTCTACGTACATACATTCGATTATCGATTTTGCTATTTTGTTATGTTGGCACACTTCTCTCGAACATATGTTTACAGTTTCAGCGTATAGCATATTGATTTTACTAAGAGAGGCATAGAATTTCGATTTGTTTTGTGCGTTCGAACGCCTACCTTCTCCATCTCTCTGATATTTTTTTTCGCCCAAAAAACATATTATTCCTCGATCCAGTAAAGTCTTTAGTTCATCATCTTCAAACTTTTTGTGCTGTGAAAGATGCTCTTTGTCAGCATCAAAAACCTTACCTCCTTTGAAGCGTCGGAACTACACTCAGCATTATCCACTGGTCGGAGGAGATTCACCATAACCTTCGCGGTACAGCCCATAGAGTTCGTCATCATATCTTCTCCTCCAGGTGCCATTCACGCGAACAGGACCAAAAATCGCACGCAAAACTTTTCTCTCAAAAATACTAAGGGCTTTCTCATCCGCTTTTATTAACGTGCAGGCTTCCGCGCCATAAAGTAGGACTAGGCAAGCTTAGTCCTTCGACAGAGGGTTTTATTACTCAATATCCTCTTGAGGGCAAAGAAGAGTTGTATTGCGTTTGATTTCGGCACTGGTGTTGTTGTACCTATTTACCGCGGAGCCGATGTAGAGGAAGTCCATACCTCGAAGTCCTTGACTACCTAGAAGTTTCTGCTGCCTAGTGTGAGGCTCCATCCGAGATGTCGATGTTGTGTGTCGTTCCTTGACGACAGCACATACTTCGTTTGCCGTAATTTGCCGCCAGACCTATTTTAGCCGCTTACTCTTTAGTGTCAGCAAACGCATAAATGACGGCTCGCTGGTTTCTTCCAATCACGTCAGTGTCATCCGTGTGAGCTAGCAGTTGAACTGACCTTTGTACGATCGTGCCTTGTGTGTAACGCACGACCTTCTCAAGAATGTTGTTGAAAAAGTCTTATTCTAGCACGTCGTCTTGTCTAAGAACTCTTTTCAGATTGCAGGTCGGTGAGCTCGCTACGGAGGGAGCAGTGAAGGTTCTTCATCATCATCCTACACATTCCGAAGAGTTTGATAAAAATTCCAAAACATGGCACTGTGTAACTCGTTTCTAATAACACCGTCATATAATAATAATTGTTGGCGCTACAGTCCAAAGGGGGACCAGGGCCTAGCTTGCTCATCAACTACTCATGTTGTGTGCGCTACTGTTCTCTCACGAGTAGAAGGGACCTACAGTTTTTTGCCGACTCCGAACGGCGAAATTTGAGAAGCTTTTTTAGACAGTTATTACTCATTGACTGTCAGCAGCTCGAAAGAGGTGGTGCCGTGAAAAATTCGAAAAATTGGTGTTGAGCTGGGAGACGAACCTAGACCCTTCGGCGTGTGAGCGTCGCACTCTACCTGCTACGCCACGGCGACCACGACACCGTCATATGCGATCTTAAAATCGAGGAAGAGGTGGCATTAAAACCAAGTTGTCGGGAACAAGCAAGAGAACTTTGTCTTGATAACTGCAATCAGGGTTGTTAAAATTGTGAAGGATGAAAGGTTGCCTGAACTCAGGCTCTGATCTCGCATGCGTTTCAAGCCCTATTAGATTAATACTTATAAAACAGTTTATTGAATTTATCGCATACAGTGTGCACATAACCTCAAAAAGAAAATTGATCGCACTTATATTGAGGCATTCGGATCCTTTTCAAAGTTTTACATTGAAGGGGGAAAGTTTGACGTTCTGGTACTACACTGGTACTTTTCGACAAACTTTCATAATATCGGAATCTTTAACTGAATGCCTTTAAATGAAAAGAAATCGATATTTATGATCTCCTAATTTGTTGGCCGCCGTGGCGTCGTGGGTAGAGTGCGACACTCACACGCCGAATGCCTAGATTCGATTCCCGGTTGAATACCTCGAATTTTTCTCTTTCGAGCTGCTGACAACAGTCAAATAGTAACGACTGTCTAAGTAAAAGCTTTTCAAACTGCGCCGTTCGGAGTCGGCAAACAACTGTAGGCAAACAACTGTTCTCGTGAGAGAACTGTAGCGCGTACAGCACGAGTAGTTGATGAGTAAGCAGGCCCTGGTCCTCCTTTGGACTACCAATTCAATTATTCTTACTTCAATTATTATTACTTTTTTTCTGAATATAACGCTATTTAAACGTTTAAATTGCCTCATTTTGATTCAGTCGTTCTAAGCAGATGACGGTGGCTGTGAAATTGTTAGTGAATGTTACATAAAACTAAGGTAATGGTATTCGTTTACATTCTGTTACTTACATTCTTCTAAAGTACCAATTCGACAGTATTATGCTTAACATTTCTTATTTATTTTGCAGATAACATCCAGATTATCTTCGATTTTAAAGGCTCACTGTGATCATAAACAAAACTTAAAGCCTTGGTTCAACTGCTTAACTGAGATACTTGAGTAAAGATTATCAAGAGAAGTTTGAATGTAAGTTCGTTATCACATATATAGCATTAGCAATAAATTTTCAAAAGCAATTTAAACTCATGTAGAAATTTGAGTGTAAACAAGTTAAAACTATAGTTTAACACAATTTTTTTTTTCAAATTCTATATTTTTTTAATTTTATTTCTCAACACAACCTTCTCCCCTTTAATCGCTTGAAGAAGTAAGAAACTTCTTCTTCTTGTGGCGCTTCAGTCCAAAGAAGGAAGGAATTTTGAATTTAAACTGTTATCTGCGTCAGTTGTTAAAATCAATTCTATTGTCTGTTTTCAGAAAACAATGACCTGGGAAATAAAAACACTTTTTATAAGTTCTTCTCAATTTGTTTATGATCAAGCAAATTTCTCTTCAGCTCAACTTTAAGCAAAGATTTTTAATACACTATTTACTGTTGGGCAAGGACCAGAATGTAGAACGATGAGATTGATATTTCAAAATTGGCGGGCCGTTACTACTGCTAAGTAAACCGCCAAAATGTTTTGTGTATCCTGCTTTCTGTTCATATTATTGCTGTTGTTAATGATGTGAAGAATGGTAACAGCCCGCCAATTTTGAAATATCAATGTCATCGTTCTACATACATCAAGACTGATCTTTCCCCAATAGTAAATAGTATATTATAAATTTTATTAGTTTAATTTAATGTTGAGTGTGAACGAATTCATCTACCAAAACAAAAAAGTATTACAAAATTTTGTAAGTTTTTTTTGAATCCAATTTTAATTAAAGTGCAGAAATGCTGTATTATTGCAATCGTCTCAATAAACATTTCCGCCATCCCCTGAAGGTGACAGCATCCCCTGTTGTCGTCGGGAAACTCAAGGGACATAAACTTGTTTCATTTGCTACCTTATGATCAAAAGACCAGACGAGGAATTAGATTCTTCAACCACAAAGCATACGGAAAAGAGCAATATTTTATAAAATTCGGATCGAAAAACTGTGAGGAACATGGCAGAAGTAAATCTTTTAAGACACCATGACTTGGAAACGAAACCTTAAAAAAGTAACGATATTAGTGTCCTTTTATGCCCTGTCAACAATATTAAACTGAGATTAATATGTATGTTGCCTTCTATATCTCGGGATTGGACAACCCTAGTGTTGCAATCTGGCAACTGCCAGCTCTATCGTAAAGTTTGACATTTTTGAGGTTATACGTACTCAGGACGTTACTCAGGACATACGAGCGCTATTTGTGTTGTTTAGAGTAACTTAAAAGATTCATCTCGTTCAAAAATGAAATTATATGAAGAATAAGTTTCACGCTCCAACTAACTCTAAATCGCTTCCTCTTCACTTCACAATCGTTTTACCTTTAAGAACTCACTTTCCAAAGACGAGGATTAAATCTTGACAGTAGTCACACAAACTCAGTTGTCAACCTTATGCCTGGTTTTCGTGACAAAATATTCAAAAGTGTCCAAAAGTGTCCAAAAGTGTCCAAACTATATTTCACCGAGTTAAGCAAAAAAAACTTCAAGATATAGCCTCAATTTATCATCGTAAAAGTCACTTCAGTTTACTTGTCGCACCAATTTCTGGCAGACATTCATCCCGTTAGCCTTTTGTCTGAAATGCTTGGAATTCGCATAAATTGTGTTTGACAAGATCAGAAAACCACTGCCACCCTTACATGACCTTCAATCCACTGAATCAGCAGATGAATTATGAACTTCGGATGAAATATGGCACGACTGAACGTGGCAACTGACAGCTGTCAATACAGATGACAGATATGACAGTTTTCAAAATATTGAAACATTTCCCCCGTCAGGCTGAGCTTCTGCACTGCAATCAATTTGTCATCTGAACACCCGTTTCAATTGCCGATGAACGGACTTATCAATCTGAAACTTATCCGAAAATGCCAAAGAAGCTACTCTCCACACAACATCAAAGGTATCTGCTCTCTCTGTCGATTGGGTTTTTTTTCTCCCTTTTCTGGTGTTCTCCTTGGAGCCGTCAACACGACGACGCGACGACCGTCAGTTGTTTTGTGGCTTTTGTTACGCTCGAGCGTCGCGTCATCCATAACCATCAACACAGGCGCGCATTTACTCCATCATCACCTGAGAACCGAAAACGGAAACTGGCTACACATGTTTTTCATGTCCGAACAAGACAACAAAACGGAATCGAAAAGGCGACCGGAGAAAGAGGGAAACAGGGACGAAGAAGAACCGAATTCCGATGATGCTGCGCTGCGACTTCCGATTTATCAGATGCTCTTTAATGTCCCGCAGCCGAACTACTACCTGCCACTGGCGCGCCGAGCAGCCAGGATGCGGCAATTACTCGGATGATCCGGAAAATTAATTTGACACTCGGCGACCAAAGAGCGCCTGGCGTCAGTCCTTTGATTGATCTTCTCCCTGCGCGTGATTTGCTGTGTGAGTCGTCGCCTGAGAATAGTCAATCATATTGCTGCACGAGCGTGGAAATTCTCTGAAAAGTGATAAAAATTAAAAGCGCGCCGATTTTAACTGATCTCTTGTTAATTACACGTCAGGGCTGATGGCCCCCAGCGGTTGGAGTGCACTTCCTCCTCTCCACCTGCTCGGCTCGCGCCGGGTGGCGTCTTGTCGTGCTCTCTCCGAGTTCGCAATATGTCGCACAGGGCAGTGAGCAGTCATCGGCCAGGTACGCTAAAGCACTTTGCGCATGCATGAGAAGCGGCAGACGCGACGGACGAAGAGATGGAAGGTGAGAGAGAGAGGAAAATATGAAAGGCAAGGGAGTGGATTCTAATGTGATAAGTTCCATTAGTGACTGAGTTAATGGGCTTAAGATAGCGTGATGGCCCCTGAAAAGTGGTGAGCGCCTGTGCAACAGGCGTCTCGCTGTATCCTTGTGTTGATACATTGGTAGAGGACTTTGATGGTCTTTGTCATTCGCTTGTTCAGTTGTTCGGTTGTCTGCCTTGGGCGTCGTAATATATGGAAAATATAATGCGTCATGTAGCTGATTGTGTACCGAAGACGCGGCACGACGGCAGTGAGGAGCGGTGGCCTCTTCGGGGATGGGTTGAATTTTTAATGAAATCTTGCTGGCTTTCCCTCACCGGCGAGAGGGAATTTCTGCGGAGGGAGTTGCGAAACGCGACGAGGCGATAATTAGTTGGGGATGGAAGGTATGTAGTTCCTCAGAAATTAATTAAACTTGCCTTCTGTCATCCATACACGGTTGTCCTTCAGACGGCTGGTTGCCTGAGTGCTGTTTTCGTGTTTGCCAATATTATCTCTGCCCAGTGTGTGTGTGTTTTTTTTTCGTTGAAATATAAAGTGGCTGTCAGAAACTGTCATAAATCAGGATAAGAATGACTTGGAGGACAGTCAATTGACCTCAGCACGGGCGACAATTGAAACGTCACAAGTGAGAGTTCGTTGCTTTGTTTTTTATTTTATTCGTTGGAGAGTAAAATTCCACCTCTTCGACTTAATTTCAAATCAAAGGCAATTAAGATTTCTATCCCATCGTAAAACACGTCTAATTGTCACTCCCACGATGAAATATATGGGCCGGGTCCGAGACGCAGTAAAATATGTGCACAGTGAGGGGGCCAAGGTAAATGATAGCTTTGGAGGAAATGTCGCTTAAACGGTTCTAAAGTCCTGCTGGGCAGTGGAATTCGATTCTTTTCCTACGAGGGGAAATAAAGTCTATCTGTTTGGAAAACGTAGAATACATTTTTCTTACTGTTAGACGGCTGTTTCATGTAGCTGTCAATTGGAGGGAGGCGCTAGGAAGCTGCCAAAGTAATTTAAAGCAGCTTGATTAGAATTTTTGATAAGGGAGGGGTGAAAAATTGGAGTTGGATGAGCAACAGTGTAATTTAAGAGGATGTTCCGCAGCTCGTAAAATTGGAACACGTCGTGGACTAGAGACATTCTGTCAAAATTAAAAGAGATCAGGGATGGCATACCATTCCGTGAAGTGTCTGAAAATTGATAAAATCGGATGGCTCAGATGAACATACGAATACCCGGAAATCAGCCTTAACACAACACCAGTTGACACAGAAATAGTGCGTCACAGCAGTGTAGAAAACTAACTATTTACACTAAAGAAAAAAAAACACATTCTACAACTCCTCAAATAACATATCAAACATCTCATCCAACAACTCGTCAAAAAACTCATCCAACAGCTCAACATTCAACTTGCACAAAAACTCATACAGTAACTCGTCGAACAACTCGCCAAATACTTATCCAACAACTCATCAACCAACTCATCCAACAACTGTTCAACCAATTCGTCACTTTACCACACAACTCATTATATAAGGTTGTCAAATATCTCCCTTCCGCTTTTTTGCTTTTCATTCAATGCTTCATAAAAATTGTTACAGTGATCGGATTTAGTTCAAATATACGGTGTTTTGTTCGATAATCTGTTTCCATCTAGATGGCAACTTCATAATACCCCCCTAGTAGAAGCCCCTCTGTTTATTTACGAAGAACTCGGACAGCCAGTTTTCACAAGCCTCTTTTGAGTTCAAGTTCACTCCACCAAGGGTGTTCGCCATGGACAGGAACAGGTGGTAATCACTTGGCGCTATGTCAGGGCTATATGGTGGATGTAATCAATCCTCCCATCCGAGCTCCCGTAGCTTCTAAGGAGACATTAACGAAGTGTGTGGTCTGGCGTTGTCCTGGTGGAACACTACACCCTTCCTGTTGGCCAATTCTGGACGCTTCTGGTCGATCGCCTGGTTCAAGCGGTCCAGTTGTTCGCAGTAGATGGTAGACGCTTCCGTCTGGTAATATGGGAGCAGCTCATAGTGGATGATTCCCTTCCAATCCCACCAAACACACAGCAAAACCTTCCTGACCGTCAATCCCGGCTTGACCACTGTTTGGGACGATTCACCGGCCATCAACAACATCCGTTTTCGCTTGATATTATCGTATGTGATCCATTTTTCGTCGGCAGTTACTATCCGCTTCAAAAATGTATCAAATTCGTTCCGTTTCAGCAGCATATCGCAGGCGTTGATTCGGTCCAGAAGTTTTTTTTGCATCAAATCTTGCGGCACCCAAGCGTAAAGCTTTTTTCTGTATCCAGCCTTCTGCAGATGGTTTAAAATGGTTTGGTGACTAACTCCCATCTCCTGGGCGATCTCACGAGATGCCACATGTTGGTCCAACTCGATGATTTCCATGATTCGATCGGTATTCGTCGTCACAGGTCTTCCGCCCGCTGGCTTATCCATGGTGTCGTGTTCACCGGCTCTGAGTCGTCGAAACCATTCCTCCGCGGTTCGAAGTGATAGAGTGCTATCCCCCGAAACACCATTAATCTCACGGAACGTTTCTCTAGCGGCCTTTAACGAAGGAAAACTTTAAAATAGCACAAATTTCGACGTTAGTGAACTGCATGGTTACACGTCTATAATTGTTGAGCGCAATATCCAAACTGAGCATGCATAGCGTCGTTTTGTAGGATATCTGAAGACTTTTCAAATGATGTATAGTATTGCTAGATACGAAATCTGTAGCGCCTTGTACATAGCCAGAAAATTCAAAAGACCAAGGAAAGCTTTAAAATAGTACGAATCTTGGCGTTAGTGAACTCCATGTTTACACGTCTATAACTGTTAAACGCAATATCCAAACTAATCATGCATAGCGTCGTTTTATAGGTTATGTCAAGGCCTTTCAAATGATGTATAGTATAGACACGAACTGTGAAGCGCTTTGTACATAGCCAGAAAATCCAAAAGACAAAAAGACGGTTATTTGATAACCTTATATTAAAAAATTCATGTTGTGTGATCAATTTTCCTTTTTCCTATTTTTTAAGGCTGTGAAGAGAAAACTTTTATTCTGGTTTTAAATGTGAAACAACTTGATGTGTTTTTAAAGTTTTCGCCTGACTCGGGTGTGCAAAAGAACTCCAACTGACGCCTACTTTCATAGGAAAAGAGCTTTGCAATAAGTGTCTTTTTTTAAGTAACACACCATTTTCCAATTTGATTCAGCTTAAGATTGTGTTTTACTAAATTCGCACAGACAGTATACATTTGGACATGTTCCCGACCATTCATCAAATGTCCATACCGCCCGTCACATGGCCTTGCGATCGCTTCATGCGCCAATCTGCGGACCTTTCATTATCCCATCATCGGCCGTCCATCAGCATCGTCATAACATCAAAATCAACGAGCGATCCCCCTGAAGAAAATCATAAATCAACCGGCAGTGGACTATGATTAGATGAGTCTAACAGCTGTAATGACATCCAAAGGTGGATCCTCGTGCACATGGCTGTGTAATTGATAGGAACAGGTGTTCCCTGGGTTTTTGTGCAATAATTGCCTACCTACCGCCAGGACTGATAATTATCCTTCGGCGGCATTCGTTTGTTTGTTTTATGAGTTAATTGGTTTCCCGTTTTCCTAATTCCACATATGTGTCATCATACTTTTGTTTTGTGCGCCGCCAACGACAAAGGATGCTTGATTGCGTTAACAGAAATGATGTCTAATTTGTTAGAATTTGGATTGCAACTTGAGGCAGGTAATCAGCTGGCATCAGTGGGATATTTGTTTACAGGAAGTGTGTGTCGGACGGGAAGTTAGGCAAACTTTAATTGAATTCCATGCACAGATGACAAGGGAATCGGAGAAAATCGTGAAATCTCGATTGGAAGGTAATTTCAGTCGACGATTAATTGTCTTCTCGAAAAAATTTATTTTATCTAGTTCAATGTGGGAGAACAAAATAAATAACGGAGCCCATTTCACCAAGCTGATTGGCCAATAATTTGTAACAAGCAGTAAACTTGTCAACAGCACCAACAGTTATGCGGACACCTCAAACAAAATGTTCACATGGCATTCGACTTTCTCTCCCACCCGGACCCGGCCTTAGATCAAGTGAATGAAAACATGTTCGAGCAACACCTAACAGCACGATCGTTATGCATGTACATACATATGTATTTTATTGGTTGCCCCTACAATAAAAATGAATTATTGCCTTGGCAGCGGGCACATAAAAGGCACCCCCCATCGAGTCCGTTTAAAGTGGACTCAACTCAACAAAAGACTTAACTACCCTGACAGGGAGTTGGAGATTTATTCGAGTAGACGAAATATTTTCAAGAATTTCCACTTTTTGCTTGAGTCTCCGGCATGCCTTGGTTTGCTTGTGAATTTAATAGACTACAGTTCAGACATTTTGAATAATTTTACTTTTAATCAGAAAATGTCTTTTAGTTGGTTTTCGTCTTTAGTCTGTAGGCTCGCGCTGATCAACTCAGCTTCTAACTCAATCAGACTAAACACAAACTGGAACTGTTGGTTAGTCTAATTACACAATAAAGACTCAAACAAAAACACAAATGTTTCTTTTTCAATGTCATCGTGGGGAAATAAAACCAAACAAATAGCTCTGATAAAATCTTTTCCTCATCAATATGTCGAACACCAAACAACAACCAACGACTTGTAAGTACACAGTAATATCCTTAATTCGAATGACTGTGTTAAGGAGTTTATTATGCTCTTTTGAGATTTAGAACTGACGACAAATATTGATATTACAGTGCAGTGGAAACTGTCTTTCCTTCGTCGCCTGTTGTGATCACTGTTGTTTTTCAATTAAACCAGGTTATTTCATTGTTATTATCCCAACGTTTCCGCGGGGATTGCTGCTTTCATCAAGGGATCCTTTTTGTTTAAACAATAAAACAAAATATTTTACATGCATACTTATGGTAGTAACAATGCAATTTAACAAATGAACAATAAACTTACATTAGTTGTGTTGTTGTTACAAGTGGATAAGGATGTTAGAGTCTAAATTTTGTTTAAAATTATCACAAAACTAGCTGGTCATAAATCAGACAGCAACAACAAGAACTCAGTGAAAACAGCTTTAGCTAATCACTGCGTCCAGACAAACCATCTTCCCGTCAAAATCCTGCAAACGGAAAAAAAAACTAGCAAAAGGTACACACACTGGAAACCGTACAGATAATCAAGAACAACAACAATATGAATAGGAAACAGGACATACAGAACATATCTGCCGTTTATTCAGCGCTTGTAGCGGCTTAGACAGACTGTATTTAAATCAAAATTTAAATTTCACATCATTCTAGACTGATCTTCACACACAGAAGTGTTCAATATTTTGTTTAATTGTGAATTTTGTTTTTTGTGATAATGTCCAAAAAAAACCGACGAAGGAAAAACACTTTCCCCTGCACAATAATAATTGATTTGGTCAATTTTAGCAAACAACTTTATTGATATTACAGTTTTGAAATTGCTTATAAGTGCCGATAAGGAAGTGCGAAGAGTATATAGAATTAAATTTAAAGTTTCAAGCGTTCAAGCTCTACAAGTGCTCTATGTCAAAAGAACACTTCGCTTTTTTATACCAAAAGGGTGTCCCAACAAAAACGCAAGACTTAAATTTTAAATAAAACGCAGATATTTAAAAACAATCGTGAATTGTTTATTATATCGTAGACAGGATGAGGTTATGTGTGGAATAACACTTCGCCAGATGGCCACCGCGGCTTTGCTGGCACATATTTTGATGAAATTTTCAATGACCGTTTTGCATAAATGCTGCGGTATTTCATTAATGCAGCGTCCAATTTCCTCTTTTAAGGCTTGAGTCGTAGTCGGCATAAGCCATCGACTTCAAAAAACCCCAAAGAAAGAAGTCCAATGGTGTTAAGTCGCACGATCTAGGCGACCAATTCTGGTCTCCAAAACGCGAAATAACACGACAGAGAAATGACTGATGCAGCAATTGAATTGTTTCTCTGGCTGTATGAGATGTGGCGCCATCTTGTTGAAACCACATCCCCTCCACATTCATTTCTTCAATTCCAGGCACGAAAAAATTGGCTATCGGTTCACTATACCGAACATCATTGACTGCTTGCACTTGACCTGACTCATTTTCACAAAAAAAGGGTCCAATGATTCCTAAAGCCCAAAATCCACACCAGACAGTGACGCGTTGAGGATGCATTTGCATCTCGTGAATCACTCGAGGATTTTCCTCTCCCCAAATGCGACAATTCTGCCTATTGACGAAGCCATCAACATGGAAATGGGCCTCATCACTAAAGATGATTTTATTGGCAAAATCAGCAATTTCATGTTGTCTCTCCAATACCCAATTAACGAACTCCCTTCACTGTGCATGGTCAGCTGGCTTCAGTTCCTGAGTCAATTGAACTTTGTATGCATAAAGATGCAAATATTTCGTAAAAATTCGCTGCATAGTGAACTTGGAACAACCAATTTGCTCAGCTCGGTGTCGAATTGAGGTGGATGGAGTTGGAGCGACATCATTACGTACTGCTGCGGTATTTTAGGTCGATCGACCTGGTCGATCTTCTTTTCCACTCAAAGCTTTACAGTTGACTCTTTTGGAGCATTGAAGCGTTATTGTAACCCCAAATTGATCGCAATTTGTGAACTGTAGCCGCAAAACTTTCACCATTTTGGTAAAACAATTTCAAAATGAGAATGCGTTGTTCATTCGTGCAGCGCTCCATTTTTATTAACCATATACCTTCTACTAACAAAAAATAATAATTGTTCAAATGTCAAACAATGACAATTCGAATGGCGCCAAATTTAAATCTTGCGTCCTTGACACCCTTTACTTGCCACAGCCAATGATTCTTTGCCTCAGTCACAGCTTTAGCTGAATGTTTAATACTATGCAAACACTAATATAAACAAATGCCGAGGTATCTTACTACGTCTTACGCGGATTCCAGCTTTCCCCCTTGAATTAGCAATTGCGGATATAAATTAGTTGATTCCGTTTTCAAAAGATGGCGCCACCTGCAAGCTGTGACTGATCCTAGAAGCAATTACCTAATTCATTGGAAATGTGTACCATCAACAATTAGTGGGCATCAGCGTATATTTGAAAATGTTCACATTTGATCTTCTAAAACCACGCAAAACAACATCGTAGAAGGGACCTACAGTTTTTGCCAACTGCGAAAAGCAAAGTTTGAGAAGCTTTCTTAGACAGTTATTACTCTTTGAGTGTTGTCAGCAGCTCGAAAGTGGTGGTGCCGTGAAAAATTCGAGATGTTCAGCCGGGAATCGAACCTAGACCCTTCGGCGTGTGAGCGTCGCACTCTACCCACTACGCCACGGCGGCCCATTCTTACTCATCCTAAGAGATTTTATTCAAACATTTCAAAGACAGAAAAATAGAAAAAATTTAGTCGCTTCCTAAAGATTACTTGGAATGAAGTAGTTTCAACATTTTTATTTTATTTTAAATATTTCCATTTTTTTAACCCAAAAGTCCGATCGAATTAATTAATTAACTTTAAAGATATGTAACGGATGTTTGGAAATATTTTCTTTTCACGAGACAGTTCATACAATAGGAATAAACGAAAAATTGAGTTGACGCTTTCCCTTTCGAAACGTTTTAAATATTGTCTGAAGCGAGGTACAAAAGAGTTGGTGCACAAACTTTGTGAATGTTACATAGGCAATGGGTGTACCCAAGACATTTCCAAAAGAGAGCATAAAGGCGTGGCTTATTATGAAGAAGATTTACAATGAGCACAATTCCATGGAGTTGAGATTCAATTGAAGATAAAATCAAACGCCTCACTCCAACTTATTTTGCTACTTCATTAAAGACTTTTTATTAACGACTGCCCCTGATACTGACATACAATATCAGCATAATTGTGGAAAAAGAAAACTGAATTCATTGATGGATAAACATATGCATACGAGATGTGCATCAATCTCCAGGCTTCAGATCTCAGCTACTGTATTGGAGGTTCTAGTGAGCCATGATTGGTAAACCAGATAAGGGGAGAATGGATTACAAAGTTGATTTAAGGCTATGAAAAGATTGAATTTAAAACACTCTATAGCACCAAACCTCTATATTGCCAACAAGGATAGCCGTTAGCCTTACATTGCAAATCTGGACCATTTTTCTCAGCAGCCACAAATTTTTCTTTCATGTGACCACTTGTCGCTAAAGAAAATGTGATCTAGTGTTTTGAAAGTGACATAACATCATATGAGCTTATGATTGTGTAAAGGCTGTCACAGGCTTTAAAAGTAGATTGTTGGCGACGAATCTAAAGATGAGTTCGCAATGAATGTTTCAGTAGCTGTCTCTAGGTTCACAAACATACTCAAGAATCAATATACAATATCAAATACATTTCTTCTTAAAATGACTTGGACCTATGAAACCCATGTGTATTGTCACAACATCATTATCTGGTATTGACATTGACCAAAACTAATTGAAGCCCAAACAGATATGCCCGTGCGAATATCCAGGTGTTGGAGATGACATTCAACTAAGTATGACTGAAGGAGGGAGGGAATTAATTACCAGCTGCTATTTTAAACACCCACGCTTATAGAAATCGATTCAACTTATGGTTATGTGATTGGCTAAGCAACAAAATGCCACAGAAGTGTCAAAACTTTGACCCAAAGGGGACTTTTATACAGGGATTTATAAAACGACTTTGACAAGCCTTTTCTGTTTTTTATGATAGATCTATCCAAATGGGGCTTACAAATAGCTCGAAACTTAAAAAATTCAGTCGATTTCATTATGCTTTTATGATACCCTAAATTCCTTCCTTCAATGACGTACAACTTGATTATCAGCGTATGTGCGACAAGCGCTGATTGAAGTAAATGTTTATTTTAAAGGACCCGGACAAGATCACAAGCTTAGGATGTTTGTAAAGTCTTTTTGTCGTTGTCCGTTCGATAGACTTCGCATTTTTTTCAAACTCGCAAAGCAATCAGACAGTTAAATATATTTCGTCTAGCGATCGTTGTCTATGTACGCTGTTCGACGCAGGAATTTCATCATAATCATCATAGACTGCAATTATTTGTATGACGCGACAGTCCAAAGGGGGACCAGCGCCTCGTGTTGTGCGCTCTACTATTCTCTCCCGCGTAGAATGGATCTACAGTTGTTTACCGACACCGAACGGCGAAGTTTGAGAAGCTTTTTCTTGGACAGTTATTACTCTTTGAGTGTTGTCAGGAGCTCGAAACAGGTGGTGCTGAGAAAAATTCGAAAAATTCGTGTTGAGCTATGGATCGAACGTAACCTTCGGCTTGTGAGTGTCGCACTCTACCCACTACTCCACGGCGGCCACAAATGACTATAACAGTTCGAAATTCCTGTGTAAAACAAAAGCTACATTGATCTACACAGTACTGGGAATTGGTTTATTGGTGTCCTGGACTAGAGTCAGGCACTAGAATTTCGTTTTTCCAAGTAAACTGAACGACTTATATTTCTTGTATTTTGTATATTTCCGTTCACTCTCGATTTGCTTTTCGTAGCGTACGAAACTACTGCATACGGATCTGCTGTACAAAATTAAAGTTCACAATCAAACAGTAACAAGTGCCAGTAATAATAAAAAGTTGTTTTTTTATTACAGAAATATTGAAAGAGTTCCAACACATGCAATTTGAACTTTTGGCATAATTTAAGATGACGTCAAGTACGATTACGAAGGTTGTCTTTTATATTTCGGGATTCTGCAACCCTAGTGTTGCAATCTGGCAACTGCCAAGTCCATCGTGAAATTTGACATTTTTTAGGTTCTACGTACTCAGGACGTTTTGACATACGAGCGCTATTTGTGTTCCCTATAGTAACTTAAGAAAAGATTCATCTCACCCAAAAAATTCAATTAAGTCTTGAAAATTTTCGTGCGATTATTTTTACATCTTTCGACGTGAATTAACTCAACAACAGTGCATTGATTAACTTCATTCAATTTTTGGCGATGAAGCTCCATCAAGGACCAGTGTTTATCGATAGTATGGTGAATTCAACCGAGGTCGTTGTTCGCTCCAAGGTGAATTTCGTGAAGGTCGTCCAAAATCAGATGTTGTTCCGGAGAACAATGATGCTGTGCGCGAACTGATATTGCAAGATCGTCATGTGACCTATCGTGAGATTGAGACAACCTTAGGTATTAGTGGGATCAGCATTCATTCAATATTGCATGAACATTTGACCCTCAAACAAATTTGTTCGCGTTGGATCCCACACAATTTGTCAATCGCTCAAAAAAGGCTCGTGTCGATTGGTCGAAAGAAATGCTCGAAAAATACGAACGCGGTGCTTCGAAACACGTCTGTGACATCGTGACAGCTGATGAATCGTTGATTTATGCGTATGAGCCCGAAAGTAAACAGCAGTCGACTGTATGGGTGTTTCAAATTTAGCCAAATACAACAAAAATTGCTCGTGCACGAAGCACTCCCAAGCGAATGGTCGCCTGTTTTGTCGTAAAAACATGTCGCAACCGTACCACTAGAATAACGCGGAGCAGTCAATTCTGAGTGGTACACAACCATTTGTTGGCCAGTTGTCTTCCAAGAAATCAGGAAAACCAACCGCCAAAGACGGATCACTCTTCACCGCGACAATGCGAGCTCTCATACATCAACTCAAACAACTGAATTTTTGAGCACTCAAAACATCGATTTGATGAGTCATCCACCGTATAGTCCTGACTTGGCACCGAATGACTTCTTTTTATTCGCGTACGTTAAAAATAAAATGAGAGGTCAACGTTTTTGGAACCTGCAGAAGCGGTTGATGCATTCAGAATGCTTGTTTTGGAGATATCTCAATAGATTCTGCTCTGGTCAGAGCCATCACATACGACAATATCAAGCGAAAACGGTCATGGTTGAAGGCCCGTGAATCGTCACAAACAGTGACCAGGCCGGGATTGACGGCCAGGAAGGTTTTGCTGTGTGTTTGGTGGGATTGGAAGGGAATCATCCACTATGAGCTGCTCCCATATGGCCAGAGGCTTAATTCTATCATCTACTGCGAACAACTGGACCGCTTGAAGCAGATGATCAACCAGAAGCGTCTAGAATTAGCCAACAGGAAGAGTGTAGTGTTCCACTAGGACAACGCCAGAACACACACTTCGTTGATAACTCGTCAGAAGCTACGGTAGCTAGGATGGGAGGTTTTATTGCATCCACCATATAGTCGGGACATAGCGCCAAGTGATTACCACCTGTTCCTGTCCATGGCGAACACCCTTGGTGGAGTGAAGTTGAACTCAAAACAGGCTTGTGAAAAGTGGCTGTCCAAGCTCTTCGCAAATAAGTAGGAGGGTTTCTACGAGGGGTTTTTTTGAAGTTTCCGCCTAGATGGAAACAGATTATAGAACAAAACGGCACATGTTTGAACTAAATACGATCACTGTAACAATTATTTTGAAGTATTCAATGATGATTGTGGTCGCCGTGGCGTAGTGGGTAGAGTGCGACGCTCACACGCCGAAGGGTCTAGGTTCGATTCCCGGCTCAACACCAATTTTTCTAATATTTCACGGCACCACCTCTTTTGAGCTGCTGACAACACTCAAAGAGTAATAACTGTCTAAGAAAGCTTCTCAAATTTCGCCGTTCGGAGTCGGCAAAAAACTGTAGGTCCCTTCTACTCGTGAGAGAACAATAGCGCGCACAACACGAGTAGTTGATGAGCAAGCTAGGCCCTGGTCCCCCTTTGGACTGTAGCGCCAACAATTATTATTATTATTCAATGAGGGACAAACAAGCAGAAGGGAGATATTTGGCAAGCTTGTATAATAATCAGTCACGTAGATTAATACTTTGGCATCCTGATTTTTGTGGTCCCGTTTAAAAAACGGTTCATTTTGTGTTGTCTGTTTGGCAGACTGTTGATTGTTCACACTTTGGTTAAATTCAAATTTCTCTAGATACCGAAGTAAGTCAACTCACGTATCTCTGCTGGTAAAAACTTAAGTTTTTTTAATTGACATTTACGTACATTTACTTTGACGTACGTTAATAGCGAACCTACTCCGGCAAGGAAGATCTTAACCCAGGCATAGAATGAAACAACCTAAAATCTGTAAAGGTGTGTAAGGGCAAGAGACGGTAAGTAAATCTGGAGAAGCATCAGACTCGATGAATCTTACATTGCTCCCAGAGCCAAACCAAGTCCAAACCAGCAGCGAACCTTAATTTTTAAACTTGCAACATTTTCGTAAGCGGAAACAATTTTCTCTTAATGTTGCCTAATAATGTCGCTGAGTTAGTGTTCCCAAAGTGGCATAACATCATATGGCCTTATGTCTACGAATCGGAAGATGAGGTTGTCACGACAGAAACATAAGTCAGTATCAATTGGAACAACAGCTACTATTGCAGCTGAAAAGGCAAAGGAATGAAGAAATACACTCCATCTTGAATTGGCCAGGTCCTATGAACCCACTTTACGTCCACTTCTTGCATGGGTGAGGAACTCCTTCGTGAACATAAATCTTGCCTAGCGATTGGGGCTTCCAAGGAGCTCGCCAATTCAATGTGTAGTGTTTTTTTTTTCATTCCTTTGTCACTATTGTAGCCATTGCTTCAATTGCTACTGGTGTATGATTCCGTCACCATCAAAACGTAAGCCTGTTAAAAGACAAGGAATGTCGCTTTAACCTAGCAAAGCATCTCTTTCAATGCGAATGTCAGGTACTGCTCTGGTTAATGAAATGTATGTTATGTAGAGAAAAATTATTTTGATATATATGTCTTCGTCTTTTAGAGGAACTTAAGCGTTTAAAAGTCGATGTGTCGTATGTCGTGTCGGGTGTCTCAACAATAACGCAAGACTTAAATTTTAAATAAAACGTAGATATTTCAAAAAAATCGTGAATTGCTTATTATATTGTAGACAGGATGAGGTTATGTGTGGAATAACTCATCGGCCAGATGGCCACCGCAGCTTTGCTGGCACATACGCAATCTTTTGATGAAATTTTCAATGACCGTTTTGCATAAATGCTGCGGTATTTCATTAATGCAGCGTCCAATTTCCTCTTTAAAGTCTTGAGCCGTCGTCGGCTTATTCGCATAAACCATCGACTTCAAAAAACCCCAAAGAAAGAAGTCCAATGGTGTTGAATAGCACGATCTAGGTGGCCAATTCTGGTCTCCAAAACGCCAAATAACACGACCGGGAAATGACTGATGCAGCAATTGAATTGTTTCTCTGGCTGTATGAGAAGTGGCGCCATCTTGTTGAAACCACATCCCCTCCACATTCATTTCTTCAATTCTAGGCACGAAATACTTGGTTTTCATTCCACGATACCGAACAACATTGACTGCTTGCGCTTGACCTGACTCATTTTCATAAAAAAATGATCCAATGATTCCTCCAGCCCAAAATCCACACCACACAGTGACGCGTTGAGGATGAATTTGCTTCTCGTGAATCACTCGAGGATTTTCCTCTCCCCAAATGCGACAATTCTGCCTATTGACGAAGCCATCAACATGGAAATGGGCCTCGTCACTAAAGATGATTTTATTGGCAAAATCAGCATTTTCATGTTGTCTCTCCAATACCCAATTAACGAACTCCCTTCGCTGTGCATGGTCAGCTGGCTTCAGTTCCTGAGTCAATTGAACTTTGTATGCATAAAGATGCAAATCTTTCGTCGAAATTCGCTGCATAGTGAACTTGGAACAACCAATTTGCTCAGCTCGGTGTCGAATTGAGGTGGATGGAGTTGGAGCGACATCATTACGTACTGCTGCGGTATTTTCAGTCGGTCGACCTGGTCGAAGGCGCGTTGTTGTCTTTACATTTGTTACAGACCCAGTTTCAGCAAAGTTTTGAACTCATCGCTTTATAGTTGACTCTTTTGGAGCATTATTGTAACCCCAAATTGATTGCAATTTGCGAACTGTGTCCGTTAAACTTTCACCATTTTGGTATAACAATAAGAATGCATTGTTCATTCGTGTAGCACTCCTCTTTTATAAACCTTATGCTTTCTACTAACAAACAATAACAATTGTTCAAATGCCAAACAATGACAATTCGAATGGCGCCAAATTTAAATCTTGTATTCTCGTTGGGACACCCTTTATTAAAAGCTTAAGTCTTTACTGCCTGGTAGTACAATGGACCAGTATTTGAGTCTGAGTGCTCCAGTGTAGTTGATCCCAACCTCCAACAAAAAAAAAAAAACAAAAAAAAAGCTTAAGTCCAGCTTCTTCCATGACCACTAGTTTGTAGGCCGTTTCTGTGAAAGGCTTGCCTTCGCTGAACAGTACTAGAAACGTGACAAAACTCTTTAAACGGAAAAACTCAATTCCTCTGAAGCCTTTCAGACCATCGTACTTAGCCAAGTTTTGCAAAAGACAAACGATCTTCTTACGATTTAACATACAGTCCTCTCAAGTTCTCGGTAATTCAACAATTCAGATAATTGCATGAACTGCAGTGACACCTGAGGGTCTCTTGCACTCTGAGGAGAAAATAGCATTTCAAAACAGGCTCACTGTACAAAACAAGTTCATTGTATTCCAAACTCAACCGGTTACGTATCATTTCAGACATCAGCTATTCACGGCTACCGAAGCAATTAATTTGAATCAGGAAAACCTCTTATATGACCATCACTCTGCTCTGGCACATGCAATCATCGCCCTCCCTCGTGCCCTGCGGCTCCTCGCATGTCATCAGTCGGTTAAAAGATCACGCAAACAACATAATTTTCCCTCCCTCAGAATGAACACAGCTTGTATTCAATTAAACAATTCGTTTATTCCTCATTCCCCATTTCGAGGGATCCTGCAATTTCACAAGTGATGAAGCAATAAAAACATCGAACTCCAACTTCAATTCCCGTGGCGTCATGCCACCGAACCGAACCGAGTCATCGCCATCAGCCAGCACCATCCGCCAGAGTCATCATCAACATCACTGCCGCCGCAGATAACATAATCATCGAAACACCTTGCATACCAGTGCAGCACGAACTGCAATAATAAAAGAATTCGCCTCAATGTTTTACAACCTAATTGATGTTGCTCGACTGCGGGCCGTTCTGAAAACATACAAACGCAACAAAATTGCAAAAATTCCACTTTCACTTGATCGGTACGAGCTGTGTACCGCATTACCGACTGGATTTGGCGGGAGTCTTGCTCCCGACGAGCATTCCTGAATACCTCAACGTCATTGCTCCTAAATTAATTTTAATTGGTCCATCATTGCGTTGTGCGCAGTTTTTTCTGTTGGTGTCTGCTGGCGGTGGTGGCGGCAGCAATGTTTCGGATGCATTCAAAATTTTATTTCAATTTAATTGTTTTATGTGATGACTTTCGTTAGACGGAACACAATCGAAGACAAAACAAAAGAAATGAGCGGTCTCGATAAAGGCTCTGAACTCTGCCACCAGCGGGAGAAAATTCTCATAAAATGTGAAACATGCAACACAGCAGGTGAGCAGGAGAGTATTAATCGTCGTCGTCGTCCCTCTAATAGGAAAAAACTAAAAAACGCAAGTTGAAAACTTGATTTTTCTCTTTCTCTCTCTTCCCCAGTCCCTTTCGGGGAGGAACATGTGTAGTTGAACACCATCATCAGCGGGCGCAGAACATCTGCGACTTCTGGTCATCTCGTTGCTGGCTCCGTGACTCCTGGGGCTCTGTGGCAAAAAAAGGAAAGGATGTGACGTGATGATATTAACCGAATCTGCAACCAATCATCCCACACTTTGGCCGCGTTCCCAAAACTTACATTGACATCCACCAAATGGACTGAAACGACGGCAAAGACAACGATGATGATGATGACGACGACGACGACCCCGACGGCTGGCGATCGACAACCACAGAGAATGAAATCTAAACAATTTTGAGAATGTTTCATTTAGTGGAGAATGTGAGTCACGGCAATGTGGTCGTGCATCCAACAGACGGAACCCGAAATCCACTTGTCAGCGCGGTGCGCGGATGGCGACTGCCACATCAGTAAAACATTAAAACATTTACGACTGATAACCGCATTGGCGCCAAAACAATAATGAGCTTTACAATATCGTTGCCGTTGGCTGGCCGTTGTCCGTTGGCGTTGTCATTGATGTGCCTCGCTAACGTTTGTTGTTCGTTTTCGGTTCGGGCTTTGTTGCCCTTGTCGGTGGGGCGTTTGCTTGTCGGACTGTCATGTTCATACAAATGCATGCATTAGTCTGGAGATTTGCTAGATTTCCATGCCGGGAGGGGTTCGCTTTCTTTGAAGCGATTGTTTCTTGACACGGGAAGCAGAAGAATGTATCGTCTGTACGTAAACAGGGGGACGATGGACATTCACTTGAATGCCTGCTGTTTTGCACTGTTTGTCTGAGGGATGAAGAACCTTTACGAAGTTGAGAGTTTTTCGCGTTTGAACTGGGGACTGGTCTTTTGGCTTGAGGCCAGCGATGAATTCAAAGAATCTTTTAAAATCAGAATAAGTGCAGTCAACTTGGCGTTATTCTTCTGGAATCCGCAAAATATTGCGGATTTTTCTTACAAACTGCTTTGAAAATTTTTTAAGATTTCGAACAATTTGTCAATGCTCACTTTTCCCTGCACGCACACCAATTAATTTGACAGAAAACCAACAACCTACCCACAAAAATTCCTTGCCTTAATGTTGGCAGGATGGGGAAATATTTTACTCTCTCGAGAGAGAGCGCTCATTTGACGTAAGACCCATTTTTTTGGAATACGGGAACAGCCATTGTGTTTGTTTCTGTTGTTTTGTACTGCTTCGTGTTGTTTGTTCGAGTATGGGAAACACCTATTGTTTTAAGTTATTTCCTTTTGACATTTAGTGACTGTCACTTGGAATATAATTCGTGCAGCTTTGTAAATATTTATTTATTTACCAACAGTTTTATATTTTTTTTGTTTATTCATAATGGGATTGCTTTTACCCCTAAGTGGCTGGAATCAACTCAGAGCACGGGCCGAAGGTATGGCGGCCAAAAACAAGTATTTTCGTCATATTTTACTATGTGACTATTTTTGTAAGCAATAAACAGTGCTGCCACTGGTTGCTAAAAAGGTATGTAGCGTGTATAGCGGGGAATCAATAAAAGAAGAAGCGTTAAAATTGGTTTGGCAAATTCCGTTCTGGAGGTTTTTCACTCAGAGACGATCCGCGTCAAGGCCGGCCAAGTGATGTTGGCGGTCATCAAGTCAATACATTAAACAAGTGAATTGTACTGTAACTGTGCCTGGAATTGAAGAAAGGTTACATTTATTTTAAGCAACACTCCGTCGCTGTCACGTGACTCCTTCAACATCCTTCTTGAGAAGATCGTGCGGAACGCACAAGTCCACACCAGAAACACGATCTGCCAAATATTAGCTCAGTTGTGAGCTTACGCGGACAACATTGGCGTGAATACACGAACATAGCCAGCCCTCAAAAAGTCTTGAGCTACGACTTTCAGGGCAGTGAAGTCCACTATAGACCAAATCTTCACATTGCGGCAGATCCTGGAAAAGACCCAAGAAATCCAAATTGACACTTACCACCTATTCGTCGATTTCGAAGCCGCATATGACAGTGTGCATAGGGACCAGCTATATAGTGCCATATCTAGTTTTGGCATTCCTACAAAACTCGTCAGATTGTGTAGAATGACGATAGTATGATACTTATGATAACTTAGGATCGGATCATCTTCCCGTTGGTATAAGACTGGACATCTCAATTCAAATTAGACAACCTTCTTATTATTACAAATATTCCTCCGCTAACTCTAGTCGGTTTGCTTCATATATTAATAAAAACTATTGTTTAAGCAGCATTAATTCCACCCCAATTAACAATACAGACCAAATTGAAACGTTGTGTACTAATTTTAACACCTTATTAAAGAGAGCTGTAGATTTTTCTGTTCCTAAGATTCGAACGAATAGTAGTCGTTCCGTTCCTCTACCTAGTAATATATTACTGTTAATACGATTGAGAAACTCTGAAAGGAGAAAATGGATTCGCTATCGTTACGATTGCTTTTGACATAGTACAAAATATTTCAACACTGCTATTGCTGAAGAAATGAATAACTTTAACAACAATCGTTGGAACAACCTTGTTTCCTCATTCGACAAAGGAAGTAAACCTTTTTGGAAAATTTCAAAAATTATCAAAAAGAGAGGAGTAAGTATCCCAACGCTGATTGAACAAAATAAGCTCCATATTGCTCCAATAGATAAAGCCAACCTTCTTGCAAAGAAATTTGCCTTAAATCATATTATTACTGAAAACTTGAGCGATTCATCTACTTCAACTGAGGTCTCTAACACTGTCACAAGCTTCTCTCAGTCAAACACTGAACTAACTGACTCCTACACAATAGATGAAGTAAAGGTAAAACAATTGATTAAAAACCTCAAGAATAGAAAAAGTCCTGGTTTAGATGGCATAAGCAACGTGTTATTAAAAGCCCTCCCCCCAATGGGCTTAAGATATTTAACTATTATTTTAAACGCTTGTCCTAAACTCTCCTATTTCCCAGTTTGCTGGAAGACAGCAATCGTAATCCCAATTGCTAAATCTGGTAAACCAAAAAACGACCCCAACAGCTATAGACCTATAAGCTTACTAAGCAGCATTGGTAAACTTTTAGAAAAAGTAATAAAGGAAAGAATTGAAATTCATTTAGCTACGAATAATATTCTACCCGATTTTCAGTTTGGATTCCGACGTTCTTACAATACTGATCATCAAATCGCGAGGATAAAAAAACATGTCAAAAATAAATTTCAATCTAAAGAGTCAACTGGATTAATACTTTTAGATGTTGAAAAAGCTTTTGATACGGTTTGGCATAAAGCTTTGATATACAAACTAATTCAGTTTAACTTTCCGAAAGAAATCATAAAAATTATTCAGAGCTTTTTGAATAATAGAACATTTATAGTTAAGGTAGTAAATGATTTATCGTCTGAACATACCATTGGATACGGATTACCACAAGGTACGGTACTCGGTCCTACATTATTTAATATATATGTTGCAGATTTTCCAGATCTCGGTAACCGAGTTGAAATCGCTATGTTTGCTGACGATACAGCTATATTTGCATCAGGAACATACTACCTACACGTACACAACGTCTTACAAACAGCTCTATCCAAATTGGATAAATACTTCTATAAGTGGAAGATTAAAATAAATCCCACAAAAACTCTAGCTATTTGGTTTACTCGCAGGCGCAAGAACTGTTTCCTTCCCAATAACGTTCATCTTCAAGTGGGCAATTTTAATTTGGACTGGTCGGAACATTGTAGATATCTTGGGATTTTAATAGACAAGAAGTTAAACTTTCAAAAACATATTTCTTCCACTATTGATAATGTTAATAAATTTATAAAAATTCTTTATCCCTTAATAAATAGGAAATCAAAACTTAGTTCAAACAACAAAATTTTGTTGTTTAAATCAGTTTTTCAATCCATACTACTGTACGGGGCTCTTGTCTGGAACGACTGTGCTTTAACAAACAAACGCAAACTACAAACATGTCAAAACAAAATTATTAAACTCATGCTTAATTTACCGCGTTATTATTCAACCCGAAGGTTGCACGAAAATACCAACATCAACTTTTTAGATACTCTTATTGATAAGCTAACCCAAAAATTTTATTACAATTGTCTCAATTTCAACAACGAACTTATTAGTCGTTTGGCAGATTATTAAATGCAAAATGCATAAGAGTTCGCTAGGGATATTGCAATGTTAGTTTGTTAGAGTTATATAAGGGTTTTACTTGTAGCCTTCCCTTGTACTGTTATTCATACTTAATCTCATGCTGTTTTCATTAATAATCCTATAAATTCTTAGTTGTAAATTAAAAATGTTCTATATCTCTAAACAAATCATCTACTACATGTATAAATGTCCTATATCTCTAAACAAATCATCTACTACATGTATACATTATTGATTACGCTACTGAATAAAATAAAATAATAATAATAAAAATGACGATAGAGAACTCTCGCTGCTCTGTCAAGGTCGGTAACGAAATCACCGAGACCTTCAATGACAAAAAAGGTTTTAGACAAGGCGACGCACTGTCCTGTGACTTCTTTAACATAATCCTCGAGAAAATCATGCATAACTCACAAGTCAACACCAGAGGCACGATCTTCCAGAAGTCAGTTCAATTGCTAGCTTACGCTGATGACATTGACGTAATTGGACGAACACAGCGAGCCGTCAATGAGGCGGTTGCTGGCATTGAAGCGGAAACGGCTAAAATGGGTCTGGCGGTAAATGAGGGCAAAACTAAGTACATGCTGTTATCAAGAAAGGACACACAACATCGACGTCTCGGACAGAGCGTCACATTAGGCTACAGAAACTTTGAGGAACTCAAGGACTTCGCTCTGCGGTAAACAGGGGCAATAACATCAGTATCGAAATCAAAGGCAGAGTCACTCTTACCAATCGCTGTTTCTTTGGTCTTAAGAGGCAATTGAGTAATGAAACCCTCTCTCGAAGGACTAAGCTCGCTTTATATAACAGCTTGATCACCCCCGTCCTACTTTATAGCGCGGAATCCTGGACGTTAGCAAAGGCGGATGAGGAAGCCCTTAGTCTCTTCGAGAGAAAAGATTTGCGTGCAATTTTTGGTCCTGTTTGCGTTGATGGCAACTGGAGGAGAAAATTTAATGACGAACTCTATGGGCTGTACAGCGACATGTGCATGGTCAAGCGTCTACGGGTACAACGCTTAAGATGGCTAGGCCATGAAGAACACCACTGTTCCGGCCCGAAAAGTCTTTAAATCCGTGCCATTAAGACAACGCAACAGAGGACAACCTAGACTAAAGTGGCACACACAAGTGGAGAAGGACCTCAACCAACTTGGAGTGCGCAACTGGAGAAAGCTGGCGAAAGATCGTACTGGCTGGAGAGGCATGTTGGTTGAGGCCCAGGTCCACCCCGGACTGTAGCGCCACAAGAAGAAGAAGAAGTGGGACCGACTAAAACGGGCCTGGCAGTTAATGAGAGCAAACCTTAGTATGTGCTGCAGTAGTGCTGTAGTATGAAACGAAAACGAAACGAGGACGTCAAAGACTTTGTTTACTTTGGCTTCGCGGTAAATAGGCACAACAACATTTGTACCGAAATCAAACGCAGAATTACCCTGCTTCCTTGAGCTCAAGAGGCAATTAAATAATAGAGCATTAATTAGTAATTGTATGGTGCCACAGTCTACAGGGGGGCCAGGGCTTGACCATAACAAGCGTGTCGACACCACTGTTGCAGGCCGAAAGATCATCAAATTTGAGGAATTGAAACAACGCAATAGATAACGGTCTAGAATAAGGCGCCGCACACAAGTGGAGAAGGATCTCAACCAATATGGAGTGGACCAAGTGCAAGTAGCTGGGTGGAGATCGTGCGAGATGGAGAAGCATGTTGGTTGGGGCACAGTTCCACTTCGTACTGTAGCACCACAAAGAACAGTCAGTGATTCTATAAAGCGCCTGGGAACCGTAGAAAAACATGAGTTGAAAGAAATTCATTTTACAGAGCCCGTCAACGCTTATAACTTTCGCCTTAAACACTATCAAGGTGATCCTTTCTTGAAGCTAATTATGATTGCTGATGAAAAATTAATTGTCAATCATCGAAGCGTCAATTCAAAACGATCGTGGTCAAAGCATGGTGAGCAAAGGTGTTACATTCCACCAGGAGGACGTTAGACTAGATCTATATTTAATCTCGCTTGATTGGGTACTTTTGATGCATCCATCATATAGCCTTGAACTTGCACTGTCAGACTACCAGTTTTTTATATCTTTGCGGAACTTCTTAAATAGTAAGACTTGTAAGGATGCTGACTGTGAAATACACATTTAATAGAAAATGACCGGAAGTTTTTTGAACGAGGAATTGTAAAGTTGCCAGAAAGACGGCCAATGGAATGAAACAATGTGTTGGGTATAGAGTGCTTTTGTTAGAAAATGAAAGTTCATTTTTTCTTGAAACGAAATTACTTTAATCTGTAATGTATTGCCTAATTTGTGTTATGACCTTTTGCCATCCTTCAATCAGCATCATAATTTCACGTTCACAGTCCCGGAACTAATCAGTAAAAACGCATTTTCTTGATAAAATTCAACATTATTCATTTGCATAGTTTCCTCCAAAAGTGTTACAATCAGTCCAACATCGTTCAAACATTTCGATACCTTTTCTATAAAACGATTTATCTGAAAATAGGCTTAAATTCCAACGACCACCTCCTCATTCGAACCATATTTTTTCCGGCGAGCGCCTTCTTGAGGTCTGGAAAGAGGTAGAAATTGCTGGGTGCCAGATCTAAAGAATGCAGTGGGTGCCAATGACGTCTGAGACGATGTCTTGGTGGAAGAGATTTTATTTTTTCTTCATATTGGAACGGTTTTTAGCAATTTCTTCATTCAAGTGCACCAATAATGCCCTGTAGTATTCGCTGTTGATCCTTTTGCCTTTCTAAATACAGTCGATGAATGAAATTCCGTGCGCATCCCAAAATACGGATGCCATAACCATGTTTTTGGAAACTTTGAGCGTGGTTGCTTTCCACTCCGCTGCTGTCCAATCCGCTGACTGCCGATTTGACTCTGGAGTAAAGTGATGGATCCATGTTTCATCCACTGTGATGAACCGACGCAAAAGGTTCTCTAAATTCTGGCGAAACAGCTCCAAACAGCTCTCAGACTCATCGATACGTTGTTGTTTTTGGTTCATTGTTTTTTTTATACCGGTATGAAGTGAGCGTCAAGATACAAATGTCTCGATAGGGAACATATGTTGTGAATGAGCCCTTATTTTTTGTTTGCTATGACATCTGTAAAGAAATATTTAGTATACATCAAGTCATTGAACAGACAACATCATATTTTTTCATCGAGTTAAAAATGTCTAAAAAAAAAGTGATGATTTGAGAAAAGCATTAATTTTTTGTTTTCATTTGAAGAAAAGTGCTGCAGAGTCGAATGCTTGGCATATGGTGATCATGCTCTATCAGAAGCGACATGCAAACTATGGTTTCAACGGTTCAGAAATAATGATTTTGATACGTGAAAGACCACCAAAAAAGTTTGAAGACGCCGAAGTGCAAACGATATTGGATGGAGATGACACTTTGAGTCAAACGCAAATGGCAGCAATGTTAAATGTTGCTCAACAAACAATTTCTGACCGTTTAAAAGCTATGGGAAAGATCCAAAAGTGTGGAAAATGGGAGCCACATAAATTGATTGAAAGACAGATAATAATAATAATTGCTGGCGCTACAGTCCAAAGGGGGACCAGGGCCTAGCTTGCTCATCAACTACTCGATTTGTGCGCGCTACTGGTCTCTCACGAGTAGAACGGACCTACAGTTTTTTGCCGACTCCGAACCGCGAAATTTGAGAAGCTTTCTTAGACAGTTATTACTCTTTGAGTGTTGTCAGCAGCTCGAAAGAGGTGGTGCCGTGAAAAACTCGAAAAATTGGTGTTAAGCTGGGAGTCGAACCTAGACCGTGTGAGCGTCGCACTCTACTCACTACGCCACGGCGACCACAATGAAAGACAGATGGAAAACCGAAAAAGCACTTGTGAAATTTTGCTTCAAAGACACGAAGGAAAATCGGTTTTGCATCGGATTGTTACTGGCGTTGAAAAATGGATTTATTTTAAGAATCCTAAACGGAAAAAAACATGGGTTAATCTGGGACAACCATCAACATCGACTGCAAAACTAGATCGATTTGGCAAGAAGACAATGCTGTGTGTTTGGTGGGACCAGAAAGGTGTGCTGTACCACGAGCTCCTAAAACCTGGTGAAACCGTTAATACTGATCGTTACCGACAACAAATCATAAATTTGAACCATGCATTGATCCAGAAACGACCAGAATGGGTCAGAAGACATGCAAGGTAATTTTGCTCCATAACAATGCACCTGCACACAAAGCAACACCGGTTCAGGATACAATCAAAACACTTGGCTGGGAGCAGCTACCCCACCCGCCGTATTCACCAGACTTGGCTCCTTCCGACTACCATTCGTCTTCATCGATGGGACACGCATTGGCTGAGCAGCACTTTGATTTCTACGAGGTGGTCGAAAATTGGGTGTCTGATTGGTTTGCTTTAAAAGACGAACAATTTTATTGGCGTGGTATTCACAAATTGAAGAAGAAGATCTTTCGGTTACCAAAAAATACCCCCAACTTTATGCTACATATTGAAACGGGAACTCCTTCGTTGTTCTTGTATACCATCAAAATGCATTTCAACTATATTTAAAAAATACTACAGATGAGCGAATGCAGATTACCAAACGTAGTTTTAAGAAGTATAATTAGAACAAACAGATACATTTGCGAGGAATGGAAAAAAACAGCTTCTGAATGCGGTCTAAATCTGTCTATTGAGGCGGACGAGCCTCCTCATCTTTTAAGAAAAAAATTTAACTCTGTTTTGGAGAATTTTGGTAGACACACATATGACAAATATGTCGAAGAAGCTGAATCTTCACCGTTTAGGAACTACTACAGCAAACTAAACCATTTTTTAAATGAAAAAACATACTTCCTTGACAGTCACTCAATCGAAAAAAATAAGCACAATTTTTAAACTGAGAGGAGAACTCGTTCAGTTAAACTTTATCCCCCACAGACCAGATTTACCAACTCTTTGTAACCTATGCAACATGAGGAAGAGAGAAGACATCTTACATTTTATTGGTGTGTGTCCGATTCTAAAAGAATTTCGACTAGAATTTCGAAAAACTTGTTTTAGACGAATATGAAGTAACGTGCATCTTAAATGGAAAAAGGGATGGAAGGCCTTATACAATTATTCAGTAGCAGCACTTTGTTATAGAAAACTTATCATAGATGGAGATTTTTAATGTAAAACGTATGTATGTATTTTGTCAACCTGGTAGACGGCCATAGGCCAAACCATAAATGACTTAGGTTAAACTTTACATTGTAAAACATTTATTGAAAATAAAAGTCAAACTGACTAACTAAGTATTCACAATTTGCCAGAAATGTGTAGAAAACAATGGCCAATACTTTGAATAAAATGTTTTTACTTTCCCATTAATAAATACTGTTTTATTTTCAAACAAAGACGGACGAGAAGGACGAGAGGGAAAGTAGATACCGATGCACATTGGTTTTAAATGCATGTGGATTGTAATTAGGGGGGAGGGGGGAATTGAGCTAGGAAGAGCATTCCATATTCGTGTGGTGCGGATGAAAAACGAGTCTCTAAACTTAACTGTTCGTCCAAAGGTGGGCTTAAGGGTGAACGGGTGAGCTTTCCCAGAGAGGCGAGTATTTCGAGTGAATTCTTGAAGGGGAGGAATGCAGCTGGCTAACTCGTTAGAGCATTTTTTTGTTGAAACAGCGATAAAATAGTGAAAGAGACGCAACATTACGTCGATGTTCAAGCGAGTCGATTGACTTCGCAGCATTATTATCCCCAATAAGTCTTATCGCTCGGTGTTGGATCCTATCTTATAGGTGCAGAGAGGTCTTGGGAGCACCGGACCCGATAGGAGCGTTGTACTCAAGCTTTGGGCGGATATACGCCTTATATATGGTTGCCAGGTCAGAAGGGGTGTAATATTTCTTGCATCGTTTCAAGAAATCTCGACACTTCGCTGCATTTTGGACGATCTCGAATATGTGATCGTTCCAACTTAGTGATGGGTTGATACAAGTACCGAGGATGGCAAGTCGTTCAGTTTCAATAATGCAGGAGCCATTCATTGATAATGGCAAGTTGTTTTGAGAACGCTTGAGTGACAGTAGACAGCACTGAGTCTTGGAAGCATTAAATTCCACTCTATTCATTTTACCCCAATCAATTGGGGTGTCAAGATCAGAATTTTATGAGCTAAACATACGCTGCCGTTCCAAGTCAGTGGTCGAAGAGGAGGGACGAGGTCCGAGGAACGAATATGAAAATCTGAGGGTACTCTCATCAGCGAAGGAGTGAATTGGATTAGAAGTGACAGAGAAAGAGTGTCGGAGACGAAATGGAGCCCTGGGGAACACCTTCATTAAAATGGTGAATATCAGACTTGAACCCATCCAATACAGCTTGTATTGAACGGCTTGAAAGGCAGTTTCTATTCCCTTGAAGAAGAGACAGACAGGAGATCAGGAGGGAGGACAGGACAGGAGCCCTGGGGAACACTAGCATTAATATGGTGAATATCAGACTTGAACCCATCCAATACAGCTTGTATTGAACGGTTTGAAAGGCAATTTTTATTCCATTGAAGAAGAGACTCGTCGACGCCAAAGGAAGCAATTTCGACAAGAGAGTCTGATGCCAGACTCTGTCAAATGCTTTTTAAATATCAAGTGCAACGATATTGCTTTCTCCTACATTGTGCAAAGATTGGTTCCATTTTTTGGTGATATAAGCCATCAAATCACCAGTGGATCTGTTACTTCGGAAGCCGTATTGCTGGTCATTAAGAAGCTTCAGAGTTTCAAGATATTTTATAAGCTGACGATTTATCAGCGTTTCCATTGTGAACAAACGCAGCACTCGTTTCGAAAACAGCTCTTTCATGGACACATGTTCATGCAAAGAGTGTACACACCGCCTCCTTGTTGTGAAAAAACTGCAACAAATAAATCTTGAAGAGAAGGTTGCCGGTACGAAAGAGTTCAGTTGTAAAAGTTTCCTTGTATTGTACAGACGTACAAAATAAAGTTGTTTAATTAAAGTGTTTTTGTATTTTAAATTACTACTACATTATGTCTTTAAGGCGTCAGCTATTTCATGCAATTTCACTTTGTGGCTTCCCAAAACCTTGGAAGGCGTTTTTTCCTTCCCGGAAATAAAATGCCAAATATGACGAAAATGTTCGTTTTAATTCTCCATTTTTCAACAGACGCCATTGAAGCTGACAGTTGAAGTACCAACTATCAAATAACAAATTGTGTTTCACATATCGATTACGTCACCAAACCTAAAAAATCAACTAAAGCCATCTGCGAGTGAAATCCGCAATTACTTGTCAACCCAATAACTCAATTATGTTATCATCGTCGATTCTCATGTCCAAAAATAAGCGTTCAGCAGTAAAATTTTCCATTATTTTCATAAAAGTCTACAACTCGCATGTTAAATAAATTCAAACAAATGTGCATGACATTTTATAATTTACAGAATTAACCAAATTGGTTTTGTGGTGTTTTCGTACATTTTGAGAATCTGAGTTACTCTAAAAGATTTTACCCCACTCCTTGGCAAATGACAGGTTTCATAATTTGGTGCAGTACTGGAACACACTTACAGAATCCTTTAATCTTTAGTCCATTCCATTAACTTGAATCAATCTTAGTTAAGAAATAGGACGAACTGTGTATCTCTCTTATTTGCATATTCAGCTGACAGCTTGGCCATCCCACAGTCTGCCAATTTTCCACATCCTCCCGAGTCCGCTTGCTTTCACCATGCTTCCGCCAAGAATTTTTCTTCCGAATCAAAACCCAGGAACAAAAAAATCTCATTCAGCTGAAACAATTGATTTTCCAGAAGCCATTGTCTCACCGCAGTCCGTAGACAAGGCTCAGACTTCAGGGAATGGCGCAGATCATGGGAATCGATTTTCTCCCGCTATGCGATTGTAATTAAATTCCCGCTAAATAAGCAATCAACTGTCATCATGTCTTGTGCCCGTGCAGCATTTTCGCAGAACTCAATGCCCGCCGTTCAACCGCCAAATTTGGGCAATCGACATAATTAAGCCAAAGACGCTCGCTCCACTACAAATTGCTAATCACCCGGTCGATGGACCGCAGTCATTTGTAGCCGGGCATCGTCATCTGACACTCGCCAAGTTTGGACATTTAATTTGATTTATATTCAGCACTTAATTTCCTCACAATTCCGCTCTCGGAAATATGCGTAAAATGTTGACAACTCCGTGCGTGAGAGCAAAGTATCCTCCAATCCGTAATTGCCCACATAAATTGTCCGCTCATCAAGGGCGGACGGATTGAGACGCGGATTCCCTGACAGGGTTTCTGCAGCACGCAGCAGTAGAATTCCACGCTCGTCTTTCACTCTCTCATTGACTTGCATGAATGCTGTGATGCGGCTACTGCGCTGAATTGCTTAATAAGAACATGCCTCGCACGCGTGTAAATTAATTTATACCGCAACTCAAAACTGCAACTGCATCCACCTACTGCTTCGCATTTGCCGCATAATTAAGCAGCCCCATCGGTGCGTGGCGTCGTCTCTCGTCTGTCGTCAGACGCAAGACGCATTGCAGCGTTGCCCGAGATCGGAATTAAAATAAAACCCAATTACTCCGAACAACTCAATCAGTGGAAGTGGGAAAACTAAATTCGCAGCAAAATAAATCAAATGTAGATGTGAGCCCGCCATTACGGACACCGCGCCACCGAATCGGTTGTCCGATTCGGCGGGTGGACGAGCGCTGCAAACCGATCGCCGTCTCGCTGCACAGAGTACGAAACTGTGTTCAATTTGCATTCATTATGAACGGGCGACGACGACGCTTGCAGGCATTGTCATTGCCGGTTGGTGGAGGACGCCCCAGCGGCCACTGCGGCGGAGCAGGACTCTATCGTCAGATGGCATTGCAAGCGGTCCTCAGCGCCTCGCATTCGAATTACAAATTAATGGAGAACTGACAAATGGAGAAAAAAATGTGTTTGGACGTTTTGAGCCGCAGACGAGCATGGGAGTAATAAATTAATTAACTGTTTGTGCAAATGAATGCGTCCAAGATCCTGGCGCAGGCGCACCATGGGATTTTCAGCGACCGCGTGCGTGTGTGTGAATGTGTTGTTGCGAACATGGAACAGCGGCCGGCAGCTTCTGCGCAACCGTGAGGTATTCATTAAAACAGAACACGTTCCCGCTAGTTCGACTGTCAGTAAAAACAAGTTGCCAGACACTGAATGCGATATCTCTTATTCTCGAGAGAATTGTGTTCGATTGGGAGGTCGGCAATGCCTCCAGCAATGCGTGGCGATGATGGTGACATTTGAAAGCTGTGTAGTGCCTATATCGATGGCATGTCGTTTTTTTGTCTGGTTCTTCGCCATTGCTTGCAACTCGACTGTGCATGTACTTCGTTTGGGCTGCATTTAAAGCGGATAGAGATTTTGTGGAGCTATCGAATCATGGCGGGAAATAGGAGAAAGTATGAACTTTGCTATGGAGGTCTACAGTTGGCTTGGTGGGCCTGAATTTTCTCTACCTCCTCGTTCGATGAACAAATTCTCCCTATTAAAAATTTCACTTCAAAACTGAATTTCTTTTTTTTGTCTTTTCAGAAGCAAGCCAAGCCTTGATAAAAGAGAACAACAAACACCAAACCCAAACAATCCGTCAATTCTTTGAGTGCCTTGCCCACTATTATGGGCATATCGGAGGAAGTCAAACTGGAAGACTTACCAAAGGAACCGAAATTAGCTCATCAGGAAAAGACTCCTGATCATTCGATTTCATTTCTGTCAACAACCGCTAGCGGTGGCACCAACAGTCCCGTTTCCGATGCGAACAGCGATGGCGAGCTGGATGAGTATGCGCCAAAGCGGAAGCAGCGTCGTTATCGTACAACGTTTACTAGTTTTCAACTAGAGGAACTGGAGAAGTCGTTCTCCAGAACTCACTATCCGGATGTGTTCACTAGGTGAGTTAGCTTGAAATTTCTTATTCTCATGTCATCAACTGCTTTAAGTAGCTTTGTAGTAATTGCTTAAATTGGCCAACAAGTCCTTTGGTCTTGTCCTCTGTTAGGATTAAGAGTATTAGGTAAATTCTTAAACAAAGTCCAAAAACTGTACGAAGACCTCCCGATAAACGGTTTGTCAACAAATTTCTTTGGCATAGCCACGACTGTTTGACGTCTTCTTTTCCTGTATGAATCCCCAGAGTCAACTCGAATCGGTAGCCCAAAGTTTTTTAAGAAAAAGATTTACTAGGTATACCAGTATGAAATGTTTTTTTTTTTTTCAAAAGAAAACACTAATTATTAATGGGAAAGTAAAAACAAAGTACTGGCCATTGGTTTTTACACATTTTGACCACCTTTCGGCAGTTTGTGAACACCATGCCAATAAAATTGTTCGTCTTTTAAAGCAAACCAATCAGACAACCAATTTTCGACCTCCTCGTAGGAATCAAAGTGCTGCTCAGCCAATGCGTGTCCCATCGATGAAAACAAATGGTAGTCGGAAGGAGCCAAGTCTGGTGAATACGGCGGGTGGGGTAGCTGCTCCCAGTCAAGTGTTTTGATTGTACCCTGAACCGGTTTTGTTTTGTGTGCAGGTGCATTGTCATGGAGCAAAATTGCCTTGCCGTGTCTTCTGGCCCATTCTGGTCGTTTCTCGATCAATGCATGGTTCAAATTGATCATTTGTTGTCGGTAGCGGTCAGTATTAAGGGTTTCGCCAGGTTTTTTGGAGCTCGTGGTACAGCACACCTTTCTGGTCTCAAAAAACACAAAGCATTGTCTTCTTGTCAACTAACCCATGATTTTTTCTGTTTAGAATTCTTAAAATTAATTCATTTTTCATCGCCAGTAACAATCCAATGCAAAACCGATTTTCTTTCGTGTCTTTGAAGCAAAATTTCACAAGTGTTTTTTCGGTTTTCCATCTGTCTTTCATTCAATTCAAGTGCCACCCATTTTCCACACTTTAGGATCTTTCCCATAGCTTTTAAACGGTCAGAAATTGTTTGTTGTGCAACATTTAACATTGCTGTCATTTGCTTTTGACTCAAAGTGTCATCTCCATCCAATATCGTTTGCAATTCGGCGTCTTCAAACTTTTTTCGTGGTCTTCCACATTCTTCATTTCTCACATCAAAATCATTATTTCTGAACCGTTGAAACTATCTTTTGCATGTTGCTTCGGATAGAGCATGATCACCATAGGCCTCGACAAGCATTCGATGCGACTCTGCAGCACTCTTCTTCAAATGAAAACAAAAAATTAATGCTTTCCGCAAATCATCACTTTCTTGTACAAAATTCGACATTTTTAACTCGATGGAAAAATATGATGTTGTCTGTTCAATGACTTGATATATACTAAATATTTTTCACAGATGTTATAGCAAACAAAAAAAAAGGGCTCGTTCTTGACGCTCACTTTATGCCGGTATACCTGGTAGACGGGACGTAGTGTGAAGAATGGACAAGTTTGTAGTTTAATTAAACGGTTTAATTGCAACGGAGTTGAAAGTATTATAGGAAAGGGGCAAATAATTTTGCACTTGGGGTTCGAATCGATCCAAAAATTCATTAACTCTTTTCGCGATTTCTATTTTTTACTAAAAAAAATATTTTCTTATATAATTTATGGTTGAAAATACTAGAAAAACTATACAAAAAAATCTGGTTTTATTTACTCCTCATTTACTTGTGTTTTTTTTCGTCGTGGAATTTTATATAGCATTTATTATTTTTTTTTTTTTTTGTGGCCGACGTGGTGTTATGGGTAGAATGCGACGCTCACACGCCGAAGGCTCTAGGTTCGATTCCCGGCTGAACACCTCGAATTTTTCATGGCACCACCTCTTTCGAGCTGCTGACAAGACTCAAAGAGTAGTAACTGTCTAAGGAAGCTTCTCAAACTTCGCCGTTCGGAGTCGGCTAAAAACTGGTCCCTTCTACTCGTGAGAGACCAGTAGCGCGCACAACACAAGTAGTTGATGAGCAAGCTAGGCCCTGGTTCCCCTGTGAACTATCGCGCCAACAATTATTATTATTATTATTAAACCTCGCGCCAGTTAAATGAAAAGTAGTGGTTTTGCGATTAATTGACGGCCACGAAACGATGTAGTAATAAAAGGTGCTCCGAAGTTGTCCCACGTCTGCGCCATTAGGAGCAACGATCATCCCACAGACACAGTTCCTTGAAACCCAGTACTTCATGCCTATGGTCTTTGAATCACGTGCACCTTCCATCAACTATCTGTCAATACAAGATTGTAGATTCTGTCCCGTTCCCTTTCAGCGCGGGCCTTGATCTCTAACTAACCAAAATAGCTGTTTCAAATTTCGTACACCAAGAGACTGACTTGGCGTGGGTAGGATTTGCACTCACACGCCGAAAGTCCCAGGTCCGAACTGAACATCTAGCATTTTTCATTATACCACCTATTCCGAGTAATAACTGTCTATGAAAAAGCTTCTCAAACTTCGTCGTTCGGAGTCGGAAAAAACTGTAGGTCCCTTTTACTCGTGAGAGAATGCACAAGAGTAGTTGATTGGGAAGCTAGAGCCTGGTCCCTCTGAGGACTGTCTCGCCATTCTATACGTAAGTGAATAAGCTCGCGCTTGAAACGAAAAGACTCATTGTTCCTTATTTATACCGTCTGCAGATTGAAAAAGCTTTTGTAACCACTTGCAAACGCCATTCAATCTAGAACTACTATTCGATGATACTAATGTAACAGTAAGTCTCCTTGAGCATGTTCCACAATTCAGTTAATTTCTTTTGCAATAGAGATGGGCTGCAAGGCTAAGACAGCTTTTGTTTAATTCTTTGAAAGTGGCATTTTAAATATTGATCCCACAGCGCTTTTCCTATCATCCACTTTACGGAGCCATATTTCGAACTTTTGGCTTTCGGAGCTTTGCCAATTTTTATAAAATCGTGCAAGGGACTAGACTAGAGAAATATCAATCGTTCTGCCTGTACAGACATACTAGGCAAAGACAAAGCTATCACCAAAGTAAGACTTAACCCTTTGTTTTCTCTTATTTTATGAACAAAACAGAACACACAACACAAGTGCTTACTGAAGAAACAGAGGTTCGAGACCCCATGAACTTTAGCGTCACTCAATTTAATTGAACTCAGTCCACCGAAGGGAACTCCATCCTTCGGATTTATTTAAAATACTTCTACGAATTCACCCTTTTCTCTGTTTGGCACAGTAGACATGAATAAACCTCGACTATCTAGCCCTTTTCTTTAGAACAGTCTTTCGTCGGGTATCCACTGACTAAACGCTTTTCCCGCCAGCTGTAGGATAATTCGTGAAATGCACTGAACGCTTTTCCCGCCAGCTGTAGGATAATTCGTGAAATGCACTTACTCTTTCCTTAATTTCTCGTTGGCCACATCAGGTTCCATTTCATACCTCGTCAAACACCGTTCATTTCCTGTCATGAGCTTCTCTCAATTCCGTCAACTTAAACACCGTGTATCACATTCACATTACCAGTCCCCCAGACATCAGCCACCCTGGCGAAACATTCAATACTTGACGGCTGCGCTAACAGGTCGATTCACTTCGCCGTCTCACCCTTTGATTAATTTCCCGCTCATAGCAAGTAATCGCGTTGCCTTCCCGTGGCCGTCGAGAGATAATTAAAATTATTACCGCCCGCTTCTCGGCCGTCGCAAATGAGTTTCGCAGGAATTCACCACTTCCCAGGTCGCCGCGCCGCACACACGCACCGCAGACCGACGGCCATCAGTCAGATTCAGCCCGCACAGCGTCGCAGCACGTCGGTAGTGCCATAAACAAGGACGTCGATGACGACAGTAAACAGCGCTAAAAAGCGGTTCTCTCGATCGCCCAAACTGCAAGCCTCTCACCTCGATACTATGTCGGAGCAATTATGCCGCGCTCATCAACTCACTTATTAGCTCGATCAATTTTCCATGTTTTCTGTAATTGAATTTGTATTAATTGAACACACTTAGCAGCTTAATGCGCCCCTGGCGGGAAACACCACCGGCGCGACGCAGCCGCGGTCGCGTTACCTTTGGCTCGGTTTTGTACGCCGCCCAGCGACGAACCGGGCAAACTTGCGGTGCTGCTTGTGATTCCGGTTGTCAGCGCGCACGTTAACATCCACATCGACGTCGCCATCGTCGTCGTTGCTCGTCCGATTGGTGGATCAACAGGTGATTGACTGAGGTGCAATTTGATAATTGTGTTACCGAAGCTGCGGGAGAAACAACGGGCCGGTCATTAACTTGATTTGGCTAATACACGGCGCGGCGCTGCGGAGGGAACGCTCAGCGGTGCACAATGCTATGTGTGATTATTTTGTGATTTTCTTTCGTCACGATCAATAGCAGGTGTATTATCAACGCCAACTAGCACGGTCGTTAATATTTCTTCACTTTTATTAGTCGCGTTCGTCCTTTTTTTCTTGATTAACCCTCAACCCCGTAATAACGCGCATCTCGGGCGTTGTGTGTTATTTTTACAAAATCATCTAAATGGGCACAGAAAAGGAAGTCGGGTGATTGAATTTGTGAAATTTCAGGGCAGCCATTCGGACTGGCTGACGAATGGCGGATGGCGGCTGATTGCTGACGACGTGGAGTGTGTTTTGTGCTGACTGGTGGCCCTCGGTGAACGAATAAATCTTTCGGCTTGAGAGATACATACGTGCAGTTAAGGATTTTATGGGTTTTTTGCGTTTTCCCTGATGTCAATCGACTGAAAATGGAGATTCGGCCTTAACTCTGTATGATCGAAGAATTATTTCAGAAATACAAGCTTAAGTGGGGAAATTTATTTTTGTGCGGGAATCTGGGAAGAGGGACTTGATTAAAAGCAACTTACGTTAGTGAAGATTGTTTGCCAATAAGATGAATTTTATTATGTGTCACTGGAACGCGATCGAATCTTGAATTATATGAGACAATTTTCACTGCGTTCTACAACTGTTCTCTCAGCAGGAAGAAGTCTACAGTTTAATGCTGGCACCGAACATCAATTTAAAAAAAAAAGTTTTCTGTCAGTCTAAAAAACTTTTCTGTCATCCTGTATAAAACTGTCTCATTTCCATCGTGAAGGGCAATATTTGAAGACCAGTGTCAACGACGCTAAGACCCTCCTCAAGCGTACTGTGATGCAAACTAATTTTAAATTTCCTTAAAGTTCGTCAATCTAGAGGAGATGCATTTGTAAAAACAAAAGGTTTCTATTCATGAACTCTCGTTTTAAGGTATGCATTCTTCTTTTTACAGGTTTTGACTCAGCATTGCCATGTTCGTCGTGACTATGACTGTGTCTCCCGCAGATCATTGCGCAAAATGGGTTTTTCGCGGTAGCTCCTGACAAATAAAAACAATGGCCCGACAACTATGACCCGCGAACTTACTGGCCATGATATCACTGACAACTTTGGCGAAAATTTAAGCTTTTCTGTTGATCGAACGTATTCACTGAAGGCGTCAAATTTGTCATAAGCGCCATAACATTAACTTGCATCAATTTTCTCGATGTTGCCATCAATGTTGCTGGCAATTTTGCAGTCGACGTTGAAGCCAATTGAGCTGTTTCTTGTTATCGATTTGGATGTTTGATGTCGACATTGGTGTTACGCTTCGTAAATTCATAAAATTTATTCGCGATATAAGAAACATTTCTCCATTTAAAAAATGTTATCCGATAGATTAACGCCAATTCAAGAACTTGCCATTTGGATGGCATTGTACTAAAGTGCTCTAATACGAAGGTTGCCTTTTATATTTCGTGATTGGGCACCGCAGTGTTACAATCTGGCAACTGCCAGCTCTATCGTAAAGTTTAACATTTTTGAGGTTATTTGTACTCAGAACGTTTTGAAATACAAGCGCTATTTGTGTTGTTTACAGTAACTTAAAGATTTATCTCGCCCAAATAATGGAATTAAATCGTGAAAATTTTTACAACTTTCGACGTGGATTAACTCAACAACAGTGCGTCGATGAACTTAATTCAATTTTCGACGATGAAGCTCCATCAAGAACCAGTGTTTATCGATGGTATGGTAAACTCAACCAAGGTCGTAGTTCACTCCAAGACGAATTTCGTGAAGGTCGTCCAAAATCAGTTTTTGTTCCGGAAACCATTGATGCGGTGTGCCAACTGATATTGCAAGATCGTCATGTGACCTATCGTGAGATTGAGACAACCTTCGGCATTAGTGGGACCAGCATACATTCAATATTGCATGAACATTTGACCGTCAAAAACATTTGTTCACGTTGGATTCCGCACAATTTGTCAATCGCTCAAAAAGAGGCTCGTGTCGGTTGGTCGAAAGAAATAATAATAATATTAATAATAATTGTTGGCGCTACAGTCCAAAGGGGAACTAGGGCCTAGCTTGCTCATCAACTACTCGTGTTGCGCGCTACTGTACTCTCACGAGTAGAAGGGACCTACAGTTTTTTGCCGACTCCGAACGGCGAAATTTGAGAAGTTTTCTTAGACAGTTATTACTCTTTGAGTGTTGTCAGCAGCTCGAAAGAGGTGGTGCCGTGAAAAATGGTGTCTGTTTCAGGTACGGGAACACACCTACTGACATAAGGCGTGAATTTGGTGACAGGGCCGACAACAAAATTGACTGTAATCCCAACTTTTGTTCGTCGATGAAGCCTTCCTTTGAACAATAAATTCAACTGACGAATTTAGAGTCATCATAGTGAAAAATTCGAGGTGTTCAGTCGAGAATCGAACCTAGACCCTTCGGCGTGTGAGCGTCGCACTCTACCCACTACGCCACGGCGACCAGAAAAAAATGCTCCAAAAATACGATCGCAGTGCTTCGATCGACATCGTGACAGGTGATGAATCGTCGATTAACGCGTATGAGCCCGAAAGTAAACAGCAATCCACTGTATGGGTGTTTCAAATTGAGACAAATCCAACAAAAGTTGCTCGCGCACGAAGCACTTCCAAGCAAATGGTCCCCTGTTTTTTAGGCAAAACGGGACATGTCACAACCATACCACTAGAACAACGCAGAACAGTCAATTCTGAGTGGTACACAACCATTTGTTTGCCAGTTGTCTTCCAAGAAATCAGCAAAACCAACCGCCGAAGATGTATCACCCTTCACCACGACATCGGCTCAAACAACTGCATTTTTGAGCACTCAAAAGATCGATTTGATGTGTCATCCGCCGTATAGTCCTGACTTGGAACCGAATGACTTCATTTTATTCCCGTGCGTAAAAAATAAAATGAGGGGTCAAGGTTCTTCAAAACCTGCAGATGTGGTTGATGCGTTCAGAATGCATGTTTTGGAGAAACCTCAATCAGAGTGGCAAAAGTGCTTCGACGATTGGTTCAAACGCATGCAAAAGTGTGTAAATCTTAATGGGGAATAGTTTGAAAAACAATAAAGCTATTTTCGATGATTAATATTTGTTTTTGTTCTCTAATCCCGAAATATAAAAGGCAACCCTCGTATGCTTCTTGTGTTAAGTCTATTGTTGGTATGAGGTTAACTTGCACAGCTTCAACTCGACGTGGTGAAACTTTTCTCACCGTTCTTCTAGTTGTTTGTGATTTGCAACCTAATCTTCCATTTCAATTGCTTATTCGCATACCCCACACGTTAAATTCGATAAACACTTGTCCGCTTAAGTTTCTAGTGGCCGCCGTGGCGTATTGGGTAGAGTGCGACACTCACACGCAGAAGAGGTAGGTTCGATTCCCGGCTGAATAGCTCGATTTTCTCATGGCACCACCTCTTTTGAGCTGCTGATAACACTCAAAGAGTATTGATTGTCTAAGAAAGCTTCTGAAACTTCGCCGTTCGGAGTTGGCAAAAAACTGTAGGTCCCTTCTACTCGTGAGTGGACTGGTGGTGGTGGTGGTACAATTATTATTATTCCTCAAGTTTCTCATTCCATTTGGACTTCAACTGCTATTTGCATCATCACATTAACTGATCGCTGTAGCGTAGTAGGTCCCATGTTTGATTCGTGCACTGAGGGTGTTTTCGAGCTGCTGACAACATTGAAAGAGTAATAACTTTTTACTTATAATATATATATATATGTATATATATATATATATAAATATATATATATATATATATATATATATATATATATAATAGCTTAATAACTATGCATTGCCAAAAACTGACGATCCCCTCTTCGCGTGGGAGAACAATAGCCGGAACAGCGCAAGTAATCACTGAGGAAGCTGGGCACTCGTCCCCTTGTTGATGGTCGCCATTCATTTACAAACTCCTATATATAATATTTATATTTAGTGACATTACAACAATTTTTCTTTAAAAACATCTTTTACGTCTGTTTCCTTACAGGGAAGAGCTAGCAATGAAAATAGGATTAACTGAAGCTCGGATACAGGTAAGTCAAACATGTTAAAGAAGGCATCTCACAAAACAATTTCCACAAATTTATCAGGATACTCAAGGAGCGAATAGATTATTTGATTTACTTACATTAATTTTAAACATAAGGTTGCCAAATTTCCCAAGCTTCTTAAATCTCGCCGTTCGGAGTCGGCAAAAAACTGTAGGTCCGTTCTACTCGTGAGAGAACAGTAGCACGCATATAACGAGTAGTTGATGAGCAAGCTAGGCCCTGGTCCCCCTTTGGACTTTAGCGCCAACAATTATTATTATTATTAAAAGAATTTGGCGAGTCATGGATTTATGTCTTTAGAAGTTGAAGAGCAGCTCAATCAATAAATCGAAGACAGAGAGATCCCTTCCTTTAACACGTTCCCTGCCGCGTGTACCGAAAACCGTACACGCTTAGCTTCATTTCTACGCCAACGTGGTTTTTCAAATCAATTTTTTTTTTCTAAATTTTAATTTTCGTTATGATTGTTTTATGTTATTTAGTGATGTTTAGAGGAATTTTTGCAACGTGTACTGTTTTCGCTACACGCGGCGTAGAAATGACACCTAGTGAAAAACAGCTTGGCAGGGAACGTGTTAACGATATTATTCGAAAATTACCACAAAGACATTAAAAGTGGTCGCTTCCGACGGACAGAGAATTTTTTTACGTTAATACATCAGCAAAAAAAGTTTTGAACACATAAAACAGAACAAATTAATGTGTATTCCCAATATAATTAAAACGTTTGAAGTTTATCAACTGTATATTCAGTTCTTCAAAGCGAATGGTATCCAGAACAGCCAAGGATATCATAACAATCAATCAAATGAATCATTTTCATTGACGAACGGCTGCTTCCTATCATACCCACACAACCATTTACCACAATTAGCTTTCACGACCATTGTGATCCTTCGCTATAACAAGCATACACCCATAATTGAAAAGAGAAAAATAATAAAACAAGTAAACAAACGAAACCCATTACGGTTTACGTTAATTGCCGAGATGGCGCCACAATCATTAAAAATCATCCCGACTTAACTCGAATCCAACTCGTCATTCCGACAAAATGACGCAAATTTTCCGTCAATTCAACAAAGTATTCAGGCCCATTCCAGTCAGTCTACATGCCGATCCTATTTTGTATTGCCTCTTCATTACCGCAGCGAAGGATTAAGGGCCAACCAATATCCACGCGGACGAGCCAGCAAGGACAAAACGAACAGAAACAGACTCCAATCACAAATTGAACACAAATTGAACAGCTTATTTATAATTTACACTTGTACCCTTATCACCCGTCTTCCGAGCAGGGAGCAATTTACGACAGTCGACTACTTTTCTTAGCTGAGCTCCCCACCAGGTCGAAAACGTCTGCTGATCACCTCAAATTCAGGGGCCTCTGCAAAGCTAATTGACATCCAAGTGAAAAAACGGCATAAAAATCAGCAAAAAAAAAAATGACCGGCAACGAGGAACGCATTGCCTTCGAGAAAAAGATAAATAAGACGCGAGACGAACAACAATAAAATTGGATCACAATGACGCGCGAGGAATGAGCGCGTAGCCCAGGAACGGTGCAGTGCGGCGACGGCAACGGCCGCATGGAATCGCATTCAAAACATAAGACCGATAACTCTAAAATGATATATATCCTGTATAATTGGATGGCAATATCTCAAATTGTTGGAAATTTATTAGTTGGGCCTGCTGCACAATGGCGCCACTTAAGCGCTGTCACTCGACCTCCCCACATCCTGTCCGCCTTCATGTTTGTTTTTGCTGGGGACCGCTGCGACGGCAGCGGTTGCTATGTGACATTTCGATTAACGCAGGGAACATACCTGTGGCCGGACAAATTGATTAGCGGCTTTAGAACTTTTTGTGCACATATTTGAAGGAGATGTGATTTCGTCCTCTAAGAGGGGCTGGTGTCAACTATACAACAAGTGTAAATTAAAACCGACAGTTTGGAGGTGCATTTGCATGCATGTCTGTTTGGCAAATTCTCCAAAATTGCGTTATCTCTGAGTCGGTATATGACTTATACTGAAACGTGAAAAGGAGGAGGACAATGCCGAAGATTTGTTTTGGAACCTTTCTGTAACGAGGAAGATGTATTTTAGGGAACTCTCAAGTTTCAGCTGTGTCACTTGGGATTGCACGATGTACAATGCAGTCGTAGCTGTAGAAATAGCAGGAGTTTAGTCCCGTTTATTGTTTTCATCACATTTTGCTCTATTTATGTAGTTTATTCTAAAAGTGATGCAGAGTTTAAAGAGAAATTAGACGATTGCGGTGAGTGTACAAGGACAGGTTTTAAGTTAACTCTCGTTGAAATGGCTCACTCTGTGTGCGGTCTGGCATTGTGTCTTACCTGCGCCCACACAAAATTTAGGCGTAAATTAAAAAATTAAAAATTTTCAATTTACAAACGACGCCAGCTTCTGTAAGACGCCAAACCCACGCAGTGAACAAATTAAAACAATAACATACAATATAAACAGCAATGAATACTTTGATCAGGTCCATATTTCAATTTCAGTTTCAGTTTGAATTTATTAATGTAAAACGACATCACAAAACCTTTAAACTTGTACTGGATACTAATGTTAATTTTGCGGTATGCGTAAAAATATTTCCATAAAAGATATATTTAATCTTTGAAAGTGCTGACAATACGAATCGAAAAATTCTGGTTTCGCTGTTCGGATCCTCTTATAGTCAGCCCAGAACAGCCCAGAACACAAGTAGTTGATGAGGAAACTAGGCTCTGATTCCTTACACTGTTGACCCACCCATTGCTCTTCATTCAATGGTTCATAATCGGATTCATAATATTTACAGTGATCGGATTTAGTTCAAAAAAGCTCCGTTTTGTTCGATAATCTGTTTCCATCTAGACGGCAACTTCATTATATCCCCCTCGTAGAAGCCCTTTTGCGAAGATCTCGGAAAGACACTTTGCACAAGCCCCTTTTGAGTTCAACTTCACTCCACCAAGGGTGTTTGCCGTGGAGAGGAACAGATGATAATCACTTGGCGCTATGTCCGGGTTATATGGTGGGTGCGATAAAACCACCCATCCGAGCTTCCGTAACTTCTGACGAGTCATCAACGAAGTGTGTGGGGCTGTCCTGCTAGAACACCACACCCTTCATGTTGGCCAATTCTGGACGCTTCTGGTCGATCGCCTGTTTCAAGCGGTTCAGTTGTTCGCAGTAGATGGTAGAATTAAGCGTCTGGCCATATGGGAGCAGCTTATAGTGGATGATTCCCTTCCAATCCCACCAAACACGCAGCAAAACTTTCCTGACCGTCAATCCCGGCTTGACCACTGCCACCAAACACACAGCAAAACCTTCCTGGCCGTCAATCCCGGCTTGGTCACTGTTTGGCGCGATTCCCCAGCCTTCAACCACGACCGTTTTCGCTTGATATTGTCGTATGTGATCCATTTTTGCGCCAGTCACCATTTGCTTCAAAAATGGGTCGAGTTTGTTCCGTTTCAGCAGCATATCGCAGGCGTTGATTCGGTCCAGAAAGTTTTGAGTCAAATCCTGCGGCACCCAAACTTCAAGCGTTTTGAGCATCCAGCCTTCTGCAGATGGTTTAAAATGGTTTGGTGACTAACTCCCATCTCCTGCACGATGTCAGGAGATGTGACATGCCGGTCTAACTCGATGATTTCCATGTTTCGATCGGTATTCGCCGTCACATGTCTTCCGCCGGCTGGCTTATCCATGGTGTCGTTTTCACTGTCTCTGAATCGCCGAAACCATTCCTCAGCGGTTCGAAGTGACAGAGTAATATCCCCCAGAACACCATTAATCTCACGGAACGTTTCTCTAGCGGATTCGCCTTTAACGAAGAAAAACTTTAAAATACCGCGAATTTCGGCGTTAGAGAACTTCATGTTTACACGTCTATAACTGTTGAACGCAATATCCAAACTAACCATGCATAGCGTCCTTTTGTAGGTTATGTCAAGAGCTTTCAAATGATGTATAGTATTGCCAGATACGGCTCTGTACCGCTTTGTACATAGCCGGAAAATTAAAAAGACAAAAAGGCGGAAGGGAGATATTTGGCAACTTTCTACAGTAAAAGTTTGCTTATAGGCCTTTAATTTTTTATATAAAGCGTAAAGCCAGATTTGAAAAGTGGTTTTAGATATGGAAGTATCTAGTCAAGGTACAAATGTCTCGATAGAGAACATTTGTTGTGAACGAGCCCTTATTTTTTTTTGTTTGTTTGCTATGAACATGGAAGACCACCAAAAAAGTTTGAAGATGCCGAATTGCAAACGATATTGGATGGAGATGACACTTTGAGTCAAAAGCAAATGGCAGCAATGTTAAATGTTGCACAACAAACAATTTCTGACCGTTTAAAAGCTATGGGAAAGATCCAAAAGTGTGGAAAATGGGTGCCACATGAATCAAATGAAAGACAGATGGAAAACCGAAAAAACACTTTTGAAATTTTGCTTCAAAGACACGAAAGAAAATTGGTGTTAACGGATTGTTACTGGCGACGAAAAATGGATTTATTTTAAGAATCCCAAACGGAAAAATACATGGGCTAATCTGGGACAACCACCAACATCGACTGCAAAACCAGATCGATTCGGCAAGAAGACAATGCTGTGTGTTTGGTGGGACCAGAAAGGTGTGCTGTACCACGAGCTCCTTAAATCTGGTGAAACCGTTAATACTGATCGCTATCGACAACAAATGATCAATTTGAACCATGCATTGATCGAGAAACGACTAGAATGGGCCAGAAGACACGACAAGGTAATTTTGCTCCATGACAATGCACCTGCACACAAAGCAAAACCGGTTCAGGGTACAATCAAAACGCTTGACTGGGAGCAGCTACCCCACCCGCCGTATTCACCAGACTTGGCTCCTTCCGACTACCATTTGTTTTCATCGATGGGACACGCATTGGCTGAGCAGCACTTTGATTTCTACGAGGAGGTCGAAAATTGGGTGTCTGATTGGTTTGCCTTAAAAGACGAACAATTTTATTGGCGTGGTATTCACAAATTGCCAGAAAGGTGGTCAAAATGTGTAGAAAACAATGGCCAATACTTTGAATAAAATGTTTTTACTTTCCCATTAATAATTAGTGTTTTATTTTCAAAAAAACTCATTTCATACCGGTATACCTGGTAAATATAACCCATTATATGGGACTGATTAAATATATATGCTAATAACATCGCCAATGAAGTTGCACAGTTCTTTAACAGAATTGGGGAGAGTCAATCAAGGCCTGTTGATGTGTCACTATTTATTTGGGATAAAGAATTGAGAACGTCGGCATTTTCAATTTGAAGGGAGCCAATTTTAAATAATTCTGATGTTTGTGGTATTTCTTGAGATGGAGAATCTTTAAAATATACGAACTTAAAATGGTCAGCAAATATTTTACAGATCATTGACATACAATTGGGCGTCCTGCCTAAATTATTCATAGAATTAGGAATTACGTTTGACTTGCGCCTGGAATAAAGGTAACTCCAAAATTGTTTACTATTGCGTCGTATATTTGATTCGCTGGTAAGTAAATACGAACGGTAAAGAGAGCGATAGAGATAGTCGAAATCTTTCAGAAATCTCATGTATAGAACTCGAAAATCTTGATCATTATGGTGAAATCTTGATTCAGAAATACCACCTGTTCTTCATCTTCAAACTTTTCGGCTGGACTAGACTATATTTGTCTTTGGAGCTTAAATCACTACTTTTGCAGAGTCGAAACGAGCTTCTACGAATTAAAAATGAAAATCAAAACTTCTCGCTAATGCTGTTTGTGTATGACAAACGAGGACATTTTCGAAAAGGCCAAAAAACAATGTTGTTGTCCAAAAAGGAATATTGCTGACAAATTTCACACCTTTCCAATGAAACAGGCAATCGCTTTCAATATCAACCGCAATTTGGAAGTGACAACATCTTTTGAACGGACCGAAAATCTCCATTAATATGGGTATTCGATTCAATATAAGGAGTTAAAGATGATTTTCCAATGAAGCAGGCAATCACTTCCAGTATCAGCTACAATTTGCAAGTGACGACATCTTTTGAACGGACCGAAAATCTCCATTAATATGGGTATTCGAATCAATATAAGGAGTTAAAGATGATTTTCCAATGAAGCAGGCAATCACTTCCAATATCAGCTACAATTTGTAGGTGGCGACATATTTTGAACGGACCGAATACCTCCATTAATATGGGTATTCGAATCAATATAAGGAGTTAAAGATGATTTTCCAATGAAGCAGGCAATCACTTCCAATATCAGCTACAATTTGTAGGTGGCGACATATTTTGAACGGACCGAATACCTCCATTAATATGGATATTTGAATCAATAGAAGGGGTTAAAGATACTTTTGTATGCCTTTGCAAGGCTTTTGGCGTATTTGAAAGTCGATTTCCGGTGTTATTTGACTTATTTAGTAGACATTGTGTTATGTAATCCGTTTGCTTCCTGATACGAAGTTGGCTTGTTGTGTTCTTTCCAAACTATGTAGATGTCAATGAGGGAAGTTTGCTTAAGAATCTGCATTTTTACCCTCTTTCTAATGACTGAAAGGTTTCAAAGACTTTCAACTTTTATCATTCGGACTTGGCAGTAAGTTTAATTGTTTGCCCGCATTTGCCCCTGAGGCGATAAAAGCCAAAAACTAAGCTCAGGTTCCTTGTGAAATGTAACACCTCCAATTTTATTTTGTCTATCCAAACAAATGATTTGTTGACTCATTTATTACAACTACCTCATCTTTGAACTCATTTCAGGTATGGTTTCAAAATCGTCGAGCAAAATGGCGAAAACAGGAGAAAGTCGGCCCACAGTCCCATCCCTACAATCCATACATCACAAGTGGACCAAATCAAATGCAAACAATCGTCGGTTCAACCTTACCGCCCAGTCACTTCGCTCATTTAGGATTCAATTTAAGGAAACCCTTTGACACGTCAGCCAATCTAGTTGCACTACGTTACCCGCATTTGACAAGTGGGCCAATGCTTCCATCACAGTATTTAAATCAATTTCAACGGTACGCCTACAAATTTCAAAATCAAATAAGAATTCTCTTTAATTGTAAAACATCTATTTTCAGAGCGCCACCACAAATGATTCCGCACAATATGGCTTCCATGTATTCACCATCTACGTCATTTCAATCGCTGCTAGCCAATATGTCAGCAATGCCACGCCCTCCATCTGCCACATCGAAACCCGTGACGCCGGAGGTGATCTCCTGCAACCTGATAGCTTCGCCAACCATATCACCGACAGCAGTAATCACGAATCAAATTACCTCCAACCTTCCCCCCAGACGACCAACTCCCCCCGAGGACAGGCGTAGTTCTTCCATTGCCGAGCTCCGACTGAAGGCTCGAGAGCACGAAATGAAACTGGAGATGTTGCGGCAAAACGAAGATGGCGATGTCATCAGCTAGTGTCTAAGTAATTTGGGAATACTTACATATGTACCGAGGGACTTGTACTTTTGTCCTATTGTTCTCCCCATGATGAAATGTAAACTATGAATATAAGTGACGAAGAAAATAAATGAGTTGTGATAAATTAAGTGAAGATCAGAATGTTTGTAAAAATGTGTACATTTGATACAAATTTGTCGTTGCGTGTTATGTCGATGACGGTTCGTTTCAATTTTAAAGCGGATGGTCATAAACGATGCGTTAGTCATGAAAAATTAAAAAAAGTAAATGCAGCTTTTAACAGGCCAAAAAAAGCGGCTAAAACCCTCTTGAAAAGAATTTTTGGATGCCGTCGCTAACCCATTTGTGTCCGATAGTTGAAATGATAAACTTCAATACTCTGTACTTTTGAGTTGAATAACTTTTTTCACGCAGTGCAGCTGTGACACATAGAAACATTTTCCCCGAGTTCAGGTGCTGGGCACTGTCTCTTTTAGCCTCTTGGGTAATCCAAAAGTAACAAACATTTAAAAAAGTAGATCAGCTCAAAATCTAAACGCAAAATAATTGCAACGAACTAACATTGAACACAATCTACAATTATTCCGAAACCAACTGCTACGACGGTTGCCTCCTATAGAACAAAAACAAATATTAATCATCGAAAATAGCGTTTTAACCAATTGTTGGAGCGCTTTTGCCATTCTGATTGAGGTATCTCCAAAACATGCATTCTGAACGCATCAACCGCTTCTTCAGGTGTCGAAAAACGCTGACCTCTAATTTTATTTTTTATGTACGGGAATAAAAAGAAGTCATTCGGTGCCAAGTCAGGACTATACGGCGGGTGACTCATCATATCGATGTTTTGAGTGCTCAAAAATGCAGTTGTTTGAGCCGATGTGTGAGAGCTCGCATTGTCGTGGTGATGAGTGATCCGTCTTCGGCGGCTGGTTTTCCTGATTTCTTGGAAGACAACTGCCAAACAAATGGTTGTGTACCACTCAGAATTTATTGTTCTGCGTTGTTCTAGTGGTACGGTTGCGACTTGTCCAGTTTTTCAAAAAAACAGGCGACCATTTTCTAGGAAGTGCTTCGTGCGCGAGCAATTTTTGTTGGATTTGGCTCAATTTGAAACACCCATACAGTCGACTGCTGTTTACTTTCGAGCTCATATGCGTAAATCCACGATTCATCACCTGTCACGATCGAAGCACCGCAATCGTATTTTTTGGGGCATTTCTTTCGACCAATCGACACGAATCTTTTTTTGAGCGATTGACAAATTGTGTGGGATCCAAAGTGAACAAATTTTTTTACGGTCAAATGTTCATGCAATATTGAACTATGCTGGTCCCACTAATGCCTATGATTGTCTCAATCTCACGATAGGTCACATGACGATCTTGCAATATCAGTTGGCGCACAGCATCAATGGTTTCCGGAACAACAACTGATTTTGGACGACCTTCACGAAATTCGTCTTGGAGTGAACTACGACCTTGGTTGTGTTCACCATACCATCGATAAACACTGATCCTTGATGGAGCTTCATCGCCAAAAATTGAATTGAGTTCATCGATGCACTGTTGTTGAGTTAATCCATATCGAAATTTGTAAAAAATAATCACACGATAATTTTCATGATTTAATTCCATTTTTTGGGCGAGATGAATCTTTTAAGTTACTGTGAACAGCACTAATAGCGCTCGTGTGTTGTTGAGAAGTCCCATCCCTATATATGACAAACAGGTCAGAATCAACTGAACTAAAAATGAAAATAAAAAACGACCGAACATAAGTTTTGTCTTTAAATGTCACTTGAAAATAAAACGTGGATTCGATAAGGTGTGCATTTTATTCTTTTCCTTCGTAAAATAAAGATATTTGGTTAACTCCCTGTTCCTTGAGCTCTTTTCACCCGGTCTTTATCGTATTTTCAACATGTGTCAAAACGTTCTGAGTACGTATAACCTCAAAAATGTCAAACTTTACAATAGAGCTGGCAGTTGCCAGATTGCAACACTAGGGCTGCCCAACCCCGAAATATAAAAGGCAACCTTCGTATTAGAGTTCGACACTCACACTCCAGGTTCAATTTCCCTGTGAACACATAGAATTCTTGAAGGCGCCACCTCTTTCGAGCTGTTGGCAACACTCAAGGAGTAAATACTGTCTATGAAAAAGCATCTCCATCTGCGACGTTCACATTTGGCAAAAAACTGCAGGTCCCTTCAAATCGTGAGAGAACAGATAGTTGATGAGCAAGCTACGCCCTAATCCCCCTGTGAACTGTCGCGCCATCCAATTATTATTATTTTATATATATTATAAAATATTTTTGAACATTTTTAAGGAAAACCCTTGCTAGCGACATATTTTCACAAACTTAAAATATGCAGACGAGTTTCTTGAATTGTCCATCCTGCATCGTTTACTAAAAATGTATCTTTTAAAAAATGCAAATTAAACCAACTTTGCTCGAAGGTAACCTTAAGCCCGCTAAAATAACTTGTTATCTGTGGTACCGGTTACCGGCCGTTGAAAACTAATTCAGTTTGTCACTCCACCTCTCATATCTTTCGGTGTGAATCAGAAAATAAGACACGGCCTCCCGTACGCCCACTCATTTGCTTTAATAGAAGCTCTCATCACCTGCTTCCTAGTCCTTTCCACCAGATCACAATCTTTGATCAAAATGCAAAGCCACACAGTGCACCTTTCCACTCTGTGGTGCGGCAAGATTCAATTAAACCTGCATCTCGTCAACTTTTGGAGGGCACCTCGCACACAAACACACCTCACACTCAATTATTCGTTTAATTAAAAAAAATTGAGGCCCCACATTCAACTCATGCCAAACCTGTCCAGCTCTCAGCACAACAAACATTCACGGTCCGCCAAGAGAAGAGTTACTTGCAAATTAGCTAAACGCCACTTGATGCTGTGACTGCATCTGATCGTCAGAGCGCCCGGAATGCCGGCCGATCGTTAACCAGACAGTATGCTCGTCCACCTGACCACTGGACCGACACCGGTGGGAACGCCTTCTCGCTTGGCTCTGTATTTTTGGGGCGCATAATTTAAAATTTATTAATTACATGCTACGGTGATTGACGGCGGACCATCGATTTGCATATGTAATTCGGTCCTCATTTGGTTCCATTGGTGAGTGATTAAGGCTTGACACGGAGCGCGATTTAATTATTTCACAATGCGCGGCCGAAGCGCTGGCACTGGTGGAGGCTGGAAATTGATTTGCAAATTTACCAGTTTTTTATGGGAAATTAATGGGACTTAAGTGACACCTTCATGCATTGACACTGGAGACAAGTGGATGAACGTGCTTCGATTCGGTGATTGGACATGGTTTTCGTTTTTTGTAAAGTTTGGCATATTTGGGAATTGTTCGTGTAAAAATGAATTTACTGTCCTAAGGACATGTGTTGGGCTGTTGATAGGACGGCAAGAAAATGTGCAAGAAAACCGGACATTGATGAGATTAAAACGAGACTTATATATAATATAGTTCTTTTTCCAGTTTAGAAAAAAAAGTTTGCCGCATTATGCTTCCTTTATAAAAAAAAAAACTGTCAATTGGTATGGAGAAAAGTAAATTTCAAAATATTCTCAAGAAATGGATTCTTTTGATGTATTTTTAACCACCTTTACGCACATTTCGATGGATTCCTCTGTCGAAACTAAAGTTAAGTGGTTTTTCAACCCTTCTACTGTCAGAAAAATTTTCGCATAAAAATACGTTTTCGCGAAGCCCACAAAAAATGATGGTGATATCCAATTAATATCACAAAATACAGAAGTTGTGATACCATTACAGTCTTGAATTTAAATTTCGCTGTGTTGTGTGGCGCATTGCCAGGTTTTATTGAAATCAACCTCCCATTGATATATCCGAAAAAGGGGGAAATAATGATGCTTTTTAACCACAGAACATCACAAAGCATCTGGAACCGTTTGTCAACAGCGTGTGTGTTTTCAACCCCTATCAGTGTGTTTTCACTATTCCTCCAGTATTCTCGATGTCCGAACCGTCCGAGGTGCAAACATCGACTCGGATCATTACCTTGTTGTAGCCAAGGTAAGAACCCGGATATCGAGAGAGCAACGGAGTCGAGATAGACCGAAACGATTTGACGCCGGAAAACTACAATTACAACCGATCGCTGGGAACTTTGCTGACCGAGTCACCCTGAAACTCGCTCAGAGTTCGACGCTTCCTGCACTAAGCATAGAAGAAGAATGGAAACGTTGTCAAGAAGCCATCAAAGAAGCTGCCACTGATGGGCTGGGTTTCACGTCACCACCCAGAAGGAACCCATGGTTTGACGACGAGTGCAGGCAAGCGCACGCAGCTAAACAAGACGCCTATAAAGCGACGCTGCATCGAACAACGCGAGCTGTTCGTGAACTCTACGAACAGAGAAGAAGGGAAGAGCACCGGCTTCTCAGAAGGAAGAAGAAGGAGCATGAGAAGCGCGCGGTCGAGGAAATGGAAAGGTGTTTTGGCAGGAATGAAGTCCGAAAGTTTTACCGAAAGGTAAAACAGCTATCCGGAGGATACAAGGTTCGGACCAAGGCCTGCCGGGACCAAAATGGACAACTAGTAGTAGAGTCGCAGTCTGTGCTGAGAATCTGGAAGGATCATTTCTGCAGACTCCTAAACGGCGATGACGACCCAAATCCCGCTGTTAGGCAGAATGTTCCACTCAATTTGGACGATGATAGACAAGCATTCCGTCCCCCCGACTTAGACGAGGTGAGGATAGCAATATCCAAGCTAAAGTCGAACAAAGCTGCTGGAGCGGACGGACTGTCCGCAGAACTATTTAAAGCAGCTGGAGATGACCTGGCTGGGCGCATGCACCAGCTCATCTGTAAGATATGGTCGGAGGAAACCATGCCCGATGAGTGGAATCTCAGCGTCGTTTGCCCGGTCCACAAGAAAGGAGACCCCTTTGACTGCGCCAACTACAGAGGGATTAGTCTCCTGAACATCGCATACAAGATCCTCTCTGCCGTATTGTGTGAGCGTCTGAAACCATTTGTCCATGACCTGATAGGTCCCTATCAGTGTGGTTTCAGACCAGGGAAGTCCACAATAGACCAGATCTTCACATTACGGCAGATCCTGGAAAAGACAAAAGAAATGCAAATTGACACTCACCACCTATTCGTCGATTTCAAGGCTGCATATGACAGTGTGCATAGAGACGAGCTATACAGTGCCATGTCTAGTTTTGGCATTCCTACCAAACTCGTCAGATTGTGTAGGATGACGATGGAGAACTCTCGCTGCTCCGTCAAGGTCGGTACCGAACTCACCGAGACCTTCAATATCAAAAAAGGTTTTAGACAAGGCGACGCACTGTCATGTGACTTCTTTAACATCATCCTCGAGAAGATCGTGCGTAACTCACAAGTCAACACCAGAGGCACGATCTTCCAGAAGTCAGTTCAATTGCTAGCTTACGCTGATGACATTGACGTGATTGGACGAACACAGCGAGCCGTCAATGAGGCGTTTGCTGGCATTGAAGCGGAAGCGGCTAAAATGGGTCTAGTGGTAAATGAGGGCAAAACGAAGTACATGCTGTCATCGAAGAAGGACACACAACATCGAAACTTCGAGGTAGTTAAGTACTTCATCTACCTCGGCTCCGCGGTAAACAGGGACAACAACATCAGTACCGAAATCAAACGCAGAATCACTCTTGCCAATCGCTGTTTCTTTGGGCTCAAGAGGCAATTGAGTAATAAAGCCCTCTCTCGAAGGACTAAGCTCGCTTTATATAACAGCTTGATCATCCCCGTCCTACTATATGGCGCAGAATCTTGGACGGTAGCAAAGGCGGATGAGGAAGCCCTTAGTCTTTTCGAGAGAAAAGTTTTGCGTGCGATTTTTGGTCCTGTTTGCGTTGATGGCATCTGGAGGAGAAGATTTAATGACGAACTCTATAGGCTGTACAGCGACATGCGCCTGGTTAAGCGTCTACGCTTAAGATGGCTAGGCCATGTAGAGCGTATGGACACCACAGCTCCGGCCCGAAAAGTCTTTGAATCCGAGCCATTGGGACAACGCAACAGAGGACGACCTAGACTAAAGTGGCGTACACAAGTGGAGAAGGACCTCAACCAACTTGGAGTGCGCAACTGGAGACAGCTGGCGAAAGATCGTGCTGGCTGGAGAGGCATGTTGGTTGAGGCCCAGGTCCACCCCGGACTGTAGCGCCACAAGAAGAAGGTATTGACAAATTGCCAGAAAGGTGGTCAAAATGTGTAGGAAACAATTGCCAATACTTTGAATAAAATGTTTTTACCTTCCCATTAATAATTAGTGTTTTCTAAAAAACACTCATTTCATACCGGTATACCTATGATATGGAGCACTGTAAGTCGTGGCCGCCGTGGCGTAGTGGGTAGAGTGCGACGCTCACACGCCGAAGGGTCTAGGTTCGATTCCCGGCTGAACACCTTAAAATTTTCTAGCACCACCTCTTTCGAGTTGCTGACAACACTCAAAGAGTAATAACTGTCTAAGAAAAAGATTCTCAAACTTCGCCGTTCGGAGTCGGCAAGAAACTGTGGGCACCTTCTACTCGTGAGAGTAGCGCGCACAACACGATTAGTTGGCGAGGAAGCTAGGCCCTGGTCCCCCTGTGGACTGTCGCGCCAACAATTATTATTATTACTGTAAGTCGTTTCGAAAGATCCATCGGTTTTGTTGAAAACGTACTAATGTGGTCTAAACGATGCTCAATTCTTGAGAATACCGTGGATTTGGCTGATTTTGAAAGCTTGCTAAGGAAACTTGAACAGGAGCGATATTTTCAACACTTTAAAAGTTACCTTACTTGCACGGCAACATCTCACAACGCACATCTCACCACTCAATTTTTTTTCTCTAGACTTGTTATTGCCTGTCTACTAAAGCCACAACTACGATCGAAAATTGCAGTTAACGCTTCGAATTTCTGTACAAAATTTGTATAACATGCAGATGTTGCTTGTTCGTGTACTATGTCAGGGTAAGATTGTTGAGTTTATTGAATAACGCATCGAAGGAAAAGATTCTAATCAAGGAGTCCAGTTGATACATTTGGTAATTATACCGCTAGAGATAGCCCCAACAGAAAATGTAGTCAAAAATAATTTATTTTCAGGTGGACCATCACGATTGAGACTAGACCAACTGCTTTAGGAGCTTTTAGCAAAATGTATAATTTCGAATGAACTTTGGAGCCAGAGTACCCAAAAGCGCAGTCATCAAAATAAATATTCCTAGATGCTCGGGGAGGTGCCTGTAGACACGCTTATAGCAAAGTAGAACCTAATACCTCTACAACGGTATACCGAATTAAAATTTAAAAATGTGAAAAGTTTTTATAAAAATTCTAGGCCACTATTTGCGTAATTTTGGCCTTACGGCCTGACCCTTAAATCGTTTGCCGTTTAATACTTTAAGTTCTAAGGATTTACATTATTCCATTGCAATAAAAATATAACTATGACTTTATGTTTTTCTTCTCTCTTTACAAAAACAATCATCCCTCTGATCTTGCTGCAGAGCAACTCATGTCTTTTAGACTGAGCAAAAGGAAAAAAAACTAATTTGCACAGTCCAAACAATGTGAGAGTCTCCTTCTCCGTCTAACGACACATCAGCATCTGTGCAGCTTAAACTTCGCATTGGCATTAATTGCTCTCTTTGCATGAGTTGTGCGTCCCCGAAAGGCCCTCACCACTGTCAATTGTAACTCTTGCAAATGAGTGGCAATTCCCCTTTCGTAAAATAAATGATATTTTTATCTGACAGGAGGCGGTTACGCCCCTCCAATCAATTGATTATGAATTCCAATAAATTCCGCGCGCACTGACATGCGTTTACTCATTTCAGTCTGTTGTTTGTTTCGTGTGCGTTCCACTTTGGCCAGGCTTACACGCTGGGTAAGAAGGTGAATTGTTCCCGCAGGATAGAATGCCACTTGAGCGTCGATAAAATTTAATTAACTCCTGAATCTCATTTCAGCACAAGCGCCCGTTTTTCTCAGTCCGCGCAGAGGCGGCAGCGCGGTGCGGGGAACTTGGAATTCACATAAAACAGATTAATTAACAAGGGTGCTGCCGCTGTTGCTGTTGTTGTTGATGCCCCATGCCAAAAACCTGTCCGCTCTCTGAGGTGTGGGCAGTGCCCCCCGCTTGACGATGACGACGGCGCGGCCAAAGGGAATTACTTAAAAATTAACTAAACGCCACTTGACGTTCTAAATACCTTTGCGCAGCGGCAGCAGACAACCTCTGCGCATGTGTGCCAATTGCCAACTGCCAACTAGCCGGAACGGGTGGGGCTGCCCCAGCCGCCGTCCACTGTGCCTGACAGTGGTGGCGGCAGTGTGAGCGTGAATGTGTGTGCGTTTGATCTCTGTGACCACTCGGTTCGGTCGGGAACCACCTTGGCAATTTATCCTAATCGAATTTGCTTCATGGCCATCGTAATGATTTGTATTTTAATTTTAGTATGTGATGGGGTCTCCGGGCGGAGCGGCCACGGCTGCAGTTGACCACCAGTCGGCCGGTCGGCGGATACGCCTCCAGATTTCGGCCACATAATTCAAACTTCATTAATTACACGCTACAGTGATTGACGGTGGACCATATATTTACATATTTAATTTGTTCTTAATTTGATTCTATTTTGGGGCTGAGTTATGAATAATGGGCGGATGGGATTTAATTATGGTGAATTTCCAATCACTATGGGGTGTTTGTCACTGATGCTGGCCTTTAGGCGGGAACTTTTTGGGACCTTATAGATTTGAGACTCGCAAGCAGCAGACGAGTATTGAATTTGTGGTACACCTAATGAAGAATTCCTAAACGTTTCTGATAGTCTAGGTGTATCGAGGGAGACAAACAGTGCCTGGTGAAAATTGGCTGAAGTGCAGATCCACTTAGGATTGCGATGCTAGAAGTGAAAGATGTAGAGAAAATAAAAAACAAATTGATTCCTGTGGCATAAAAATGGGAGATTATATGGGAGCACCTTTCTATTGGAATGATTGTGTCCTGGCCCGAAACAGAAACTGCTGTTAGTTTGAGGAAGAGGCTTGGCCGTCTGGTTTGAATTAGATGATATGTGGATTGCAGACCGCGCTGTATTGGGCAACTCGCGCGAGTAGACTTCTTATTTTTAAGTTTTCAAAAATCAGTTTTTGTCAATCCACCAAAAGTCAAAGCGATTTCTAATGCAAACATCTATGCTTCGAATCAGTTGTGGAGCGTTATAATAACGTTATTAGAAAAGTGACAGTGTTGGAGTGGTGTATTAAGTGCGACTCTCACACGTTTGACATCTGAACTGAACACCTCGCATTTTTCACGGCACCACCTCTTTCGAGCTTCAAGTGCGCAATTGGAGGCAACTAGCGAAAAATTGTGTTGGCTGGAGAGGCATGTTGATTGAGGCCCAGGTTCAACCCGGACTGTAGAGCCACAAGAAGAAGCTGACGTCCGCTTTTAGTAACGTCCACGTTTCCTCACCATAAAATAGGACTGGGATGAACAAGCTGTTATTTAAAGCGAGCTTAGTCCATAGAGTAGGATTGGAATGATCAGCAAGCTCAGTCCTTCGAGATAGGGCTTTACTACTCAATTGCTTCTTGAGCCCAAGGAAACAGCGATTTCTAAGAGTGATTTTGCGTTTGATTTCGGTACTGATGTTGTTGTCCCTGTTTACGGAGCCGAGGTAGACGAAGTCCTTGACTACCTCTAAGTTTCTGCTGCCTAGTGTTACGCTTTGTCCGAGACGTCGATGTTGTGTGTCCTTCCTTGATGACAACATGTACTTAGTTTTGCCCTCATTGACATACGAGTGCTATTTGTGTTGTTTACAGTAACTTAAAAGATTCATCTCGGCCAAAAAATGGAATTAAATTGTGAAAATTTTCGTGCCATTACTTTTTCCACCTTTGAAGTAGATTAACTCAACAAGAGTGCATCGATGAACTTAATTCAATTTTTGGCGATGAAGCCCCATCAAGGACCAGTGTTTATCGATGGTATGGTGAACTCAACCGAGGTCGTAGTTCACTCCAAGACGAATTTCGTGAAGGTCGTCCAAAATCAGTTGCTGTTCCGGAAACCATTGATGCTGTGTGCCAACTGATATTGCAAGATCGTCATGTGACCTATCGTAAGACTGAGACAACCTTAGGTATTAGTGGGACCAGCACACATTCAATATTGCACAAACATTTGACAGTCAAAAAAATTTATTCGCGTTGAATCCCAAACAATCGCTCAAAGAAAAGCTCGTGTCGATTGTTCGAAAGAAATGCTCCAAAATACGATCGCGGTGTTTCGAAACACGTATATGACATCACGACAGATGATGAATCGTGGATTTACGCGTATGAGCCCGAAAGCAAACAGCAATCGACTGTATGGGTGTTTCAAATTGAGCCAGATCCAACACAAGTTCCTCGCCTTTTTTTGGAAAAACTGGGCATGTCGCAACCATACCACTAGAACAACGCAGAACAGTCAATTCTGAGTGGTACACAACCATTTGTTTGGCAGTTGTCTTCCAAGAAATCGGGAAAACCAACTGCCGAAGACGGATCACTCTTCACCACGACAATGCGAGCTCTCACCCATCGGCTCAAACGACTGCATTTTTGAGCACTCAAAACATCGATTTGATGAGTCATCCGCCGTATAGTCCTGACTTGCCACCGAATGACTTCTTTTTATTCCCGTACGTAAAAAATAAAATGAAAGGTCAATGTTTTTCGACACCTGAAGAAGCGGCTGATGCGTTCAGAATAAATGTTTTGGAGATACCTCAATCAGAGTGGCAAAAGTGCTTCGACAATTGATTCAAATCCATGCAAAAGTGTATAGATCTTAATAAGGAATATTTTGAAAAACAATAAAGCTATTTTCGATGATTAATATTTTTTTTGTTCTCTTATCCCGAAATATAAAAGGCAACCCTCGTACTGCCTGTAATTAGTAATGACTTCACTGTGTTCAGTGGGATTGCGCATCATCGTTAGCTCAGAGTCTTTGCGTCTACTAAGGACTAATATGTAAGCCCCCCGCTTGAGGTGCATGTAGCGCAGACTTCGAGTTGTATCATAGTTTGTTCTTATTTGTAACCTATATGCGGTTTCATATTAATCCTTTGGTAGTTGCTGCTAAAACATCACTTAATAAGGCCCGAAACCGACATACAAAAGGCGTCATTTACAAAAAAAAAATGAAAAATTTCAGAGAGTTGAAATATTCAAATGATACCTCTCAAATCATGACAATTTGATTATTTGGCTAGAAAAATGTTATGGGGACTCTGATCCATCAAAAACAGCTATTTGTCGGTGGTATGCTGACTTTTAACGTGGCCGTACAGACAACAAAGAAGCTGAACGCTCTGGAAGGCCAATTGAGGTAATTACACCTGAAAACGTTATAATTACACACAAAATCGTTTTGGGAAACCGCAATTTGAAAATGCGTGAGATAGTTATAATAATTGTTGACGCGACAGTCCACAGTGGGGGCAGGGCCTAGCTTGCTCATCAACTACTCGTGTTGTGCGCTTTACTCACACGAGTAGAAGGCGCCTACAGTTTTTTGCCGACTCCGAACGGCGAAATTTGAGAATCTTTTTCTTAGACAGTTATTACTCTTTGAGTGTTGTCAGCAGCTCGAAAGAAGTGGTGCCGTAAAAAATGGTGTTTGTTTCAGGTACGGGAACACACCTACTGACATAAGGCGTGAATTTGGTGACAGGGTCAACAACAAAATTGACCGTGATCCCAATTTTTATTCGTCTTTTGAGCCTTCCTTTGAACAATAAATTCAACTGAAGAATTTAGAGTCACTATAGTGAAAAATTCGAGGTGTTCAGTCGAGAATTGAACCTAGACCCTTCGGCGTGTGAGCGTCCCACTCTACCCACTACGCCACGGCGGCCATGCATGAGACAGCTGATATTTTAAAGATATCTGAAGGCAGTGTGTACACTGTTTTACTTGAACATTTGTCCATGAACAAAACGGGTACCGCGTTTGCTTACAATGGACCAAAAGCAACAACGTCTCAGTGATTCTGAGAGCTTTTTAGAGCTGTTTCGCCAAAATAAACAGAGCTGCAATCACGTAACTTTTCAAACGACTATCGTCCTAACGATGCACAAAAACGATATCGTCGATAATTCGCATCGCATAACCCAGCCACTATCGTCTCGTCTACGGTCTATTTTATACACAGTTTGAGCGCTACTGACCGTAAATATCTCTTGTCATAATTGTACACATACAACAAAACAATCAATAACGACTGCCTGATAGTTCTCATTGTTTTGCTGTGTGTGTACGTAGTACGAATGAGCGAAAGGTAGTGCGAGAGGAGCTCATAAAATGTATGAAGTTTGATTTCAGGGAATATTTCAAACATTCATACTTCCGTAAGCTGAGGAATATGTCCAAAACATTTTGTAATTATTGATAACATTTGTTTTCTTAATTTTTTCTTCAAATTGACACCACTTTCGTGCCAGCCCAATGCAAAACGATAGTGAAATAGCTATCGTCAAGAACCGGGCAAGACGACAGCGATAGGCAATTTTGAGAGCACACCTGCACGCGCGAGCACCGAAATGAGGAAACGCTGTCCTAGCGTCTGGCGCATTTGCTACACGGTGCATCGTTTCCCACAACGGCGAGCAACCACAGAAAGCTGAGTCAGGAAATGTAGGTGATTGAATATTTGTAAGTTTAGTTTTAAGCAGAGATAAGCAAGGAGATACCCAACTCCCTCGTCTTCCGCCCTTTGAGGTGAACTGACAGCGTTTTTTATAAACCCCTGTCTGTGAATCCGTGTGAGCTGTCTTGATCAGCTGATTGCAAACAGCTGATCAGTTATTGAGGTGAAATATCTTGGCATTGAGTAAAATCATAAGGGTGCGTAAGTATTAAGGGTGCGAGAGTATAGATCAGGTAATGGATATTTATTCTTAAAACGCGAAACGACAATAAAGTATGTTTCTTAATAAACGTGAAACATCACCAATAAGTAATTAAATTGACAAACAGAAAACTGCTTAAACTCTTTTAATAAGCAAGTATAGATATATGGTGATAGCAAGGATTTAACGCCAGCCATAAATTTGTAATAATATAAAGCACAATTGTTGGTTATTAATCTTTTCTCTTTTATTAGGTATTCGACTATATGGAAGGAAGACGTAAATACAAATTGATTATAAGGCTTAAAATACTTTTTGAAAAGCATTTCCACACCACCCATGGGTTATGCTTATGGTGCGTTAAACGATTTTTTGTTAACCAGGTGCTCGGTTTCCCCAAGAGGTATATTGCACCCTAACTTAAATAAATTAGATTCGTTTTTGTATATTAAGCGATCTAACAAGAATTGCGTTTAACTTAACTGAAAAATAAAAAATATTAACGACATGAATATTTGGAAAATTCATTTTTGATTCAAATATTTTGACAAATGTCTAACACGAAGCATCTTATTTTCAAAATTAGGGTCGCTCGCTTTATGCTTCAACATTTTCACAATTTCGAGTATGCAAACACTCCTGCGTTTTCACCACGAAAAAATTGGGTAATTAAGGAGTTCATAAACTATGCTTAATGTGTTCATAATATTTTCCATTTATACCATTGATGAAAACAAAGATTTTTGTACAAAATTTAAATATATATTTTGTATTGTGTACAAAACATCAATGTGTAATATCTGTTTTTTAAAGAGAATCAAAATCAGGTGATTGCGGGTCTCAGAACAAAATCACTTTCTGTGATAAATGCGTGAATATCATTTTCAATTCATAGTAACACTACGAATTATTTATCTGTTTGAAATAATTTAGGTATTCCTTAATATTCTTGAAAAAAAAAAATAGGTTTACAAGCATGAGCGTAAGCATTCATTGCGAAATAGTTTTTTAAGCCTCATGTTGCATTTCTGAACACCTTTGGCCAAATCGCCTAATCTGCCGCCATGTTTGAAAAACTAGACCATTACGGTGCTGAATCCACGGATTTGCCGCCATTATTGTGGTGAATCCGCCGATTTGCCACCATTATGCACCGATTTATTCTAAGATCCAGGGATTTTGTAGAAGTGTTGGCGATTCTCAAGGGATTTTTCACACAACTACAAAATTCCTGGATTGGACAGGCATTGGGCCAGGGGCAAAAACTGGTCTAAGAGGAGCATCTCCTTGATTCCCTTATCTCTGGTTTTAAGACTCAATTGAACCAATAAAGGTGCAAAGGCATTTGACTTTGATTTTTTTTTTATTAATCTTGGTAGCGCGTTTCATTAACTTACATGAAAAAACCAAAATGATATAGTTTTGTCGATATCGAAACTCTCGTCTCTACGATATCGTCGCACAATAGTCGTCATCGGTGATTAGACCCCAGGACATTTTGCGCCGGTATGTTACAATGGATGTAAAGTGGATCCATCACTGCACTCCAGAGTGGACAGCTGCCGGTGAACCACGCCCAAAGAGTCCAAAGCCACCAAGGTCGCCTGGCAATCCGAATTTTGGGATGCGAACGGAATTTTATTCATCGACTATCTTGAGAAAGGCAAAAGGATCAACAGCGAAAATTACATGGCATTATTGATACATTTGAAGACAGAAATTGCAAAAAAACGATCCCATATGAAGAAGAAATTTTCTTCCACCCAGACAATGCTCCGTGTCACAAGTCGTTGGCTACCATGGCCGAATTGCACGAATTATTCTTTGAATTGCCTCCGCACCCACCATATTCTCTAGACCTGGCCCCCATCGGTTTCTACTTCTTTTCAGACCTCTTTTCATACCTATTTTTAGACGTCTCTTTAGACCTCTTTTCAGACCTGTGTTCAGACCTCTCATCAGACCTCTCATCAGACCTCTTTTTAGACCTCTTTTCAGACCTCGTTTTAGGCCTCTTTTCAGACCTCTTTTCAGACCCCTTTTCAGACCTCGTTTTAGGCCTCTTTTCAGACCTCTTTTCAGACCCCTTTTCAGACCTCTTTTTAGACCACTTTTCAGACCTCTTTTCAGACCTCTTTTCAGACCTCTGTTCAGACCTCTTTTTATACCTCTTTTTAGACCTCTTTTCACACCTCTTTTCAGACCTCTTTTCAGACCTCTTTTCAGACCTCTTTTCAGACCTCTTTTCAGACCTCGTTTTAGGCCTCTTTTCAGACCTCTTTTCAGACCCCTTTTCAGACATCTTTTCAGACCTCTTTTCAGACCTCTTTTCAGACCTCTTTTTAGACCTCTTTTCAGACCTCTTTTCAGACCTCTTTTCAGACCTCTTTTTAGACCTCTTTTTAGACCTCTTTTCAGACCTCTGTTTATACCTCTTTTTAGACCTCTTTTCAGACCTCTGTTTATACCTCTTTTTAGACCTCTTTTCAGACCTCTTTTCAGACCTCTCATCAGACCTCTTTTTAGACCTCGTTTTTGGCCTCTTTTCAGACCTCTTTTCAGACCCCTTTTCAGACATCTTTTCAGACCTCTTTTCAGACCTCTTTTCAGACCTCTTTTCAGACCTCTTTTTAGACCTCTTTTCAGACCTCTTTTCAGACCTCTTTTCAGACCCCTTTTCATACCTCTTTTCAGACCTCTGTTCAGACCTCTGTTTATACCTCTTTTTAGACCTCTTTTCAGACCTCTTTTTAGACCTCTTTTTAGACCTCTTTTCAGACCTCTCATCAGACCTCTTTTTAGACCTCTTTTCAGACCTCTGTTTATACCTCTTTTTAGACCTCTTTTCAGACCTCTTTTCAGACCTCTCATCAGACCTCTTTTTAGACCTCTTTTCAGACCTCGTTTTTGGCCTCTTTTCAGACCTCTTTTCAGACCCCTTTTCAGACATCTTTTCAGACCTCTTTTCAGACCTCTTTTCAGACCTCTTTTCAGACCTCTTTTTAGACCTCTTTTCAGACCTCTTTTCAGACCTCTTTTCAGACCCCTTTTCATACCTCTTTTCAGACCTCTGTTCAGACCTCTGTTTATACCTCTTTTTAGACCTCTTTTCAGACCTCTTTTCAGACCTCTTTTTAGACCTCTTTTCAGACCTCTTTTCAGACCTCTTTTCAGACCCCTTTTCATACCTCTTTTCAGACCTCTGTTCAGACCTCTGTTTATACCTCTTTTTAGACCTCTTTTCAGACCTCTTTTCAGACCTCTTTTCAGACCTCTTTTCAGACCTTTTTTTAGACCTCTTTTCAGACCTCTTTTCAGACCTCTTTTCAAACCTCTTTTTTGACATCTTTTCAGACCTCTTTTCAGACCTCTTTTTAGACCTCTTTTCAGACCTCTTTTCAGACCTCTTTTCAGACCTCTTTTCAGACCTCTTTTCAGACCTCTTTTTAGACCTCTTTTCAGACCTCTGTTCAGACCTCTTTTTATACCTCTTTTTAGACCTCTTTTCAGACCTCTTTTCTGACTTCTTTTCAGACCTCTTTTTAGACCTCTTTTCAGACCTCTGTTCAGACCTCTTTTTATACCTCTTTTTAGACCTCTTTTCAAACCTCTTTTCAGACCTCTTTTCAGACCTCTTTTCAGACCTCTTTTTAGACCTCTTTTCAGACCTCTTTTCAGACCTCTTTTCAGACTTCAAAAAGAGGCTCGCCGGAAAAAAATATAGCTCGAATGAAGAGGTGTTCGTTGGAACTGAAGTCTATTTTGAGGCCAAAGATAAATCATTTTATAGAAAAGGTATCGAAATGTAAGAGCGGCGTTGGACTGATTATATCACTTGAAGGAAACTATGTGGATGAATTAAGTCGAACTTTATCTAGAAAATGTGCTTTCATTACTTAGATCCAGGACTTATTGAGTGTTAGTAAAGGAAGCCTAATTTTCATTCGTAACTCATGCTTCTTCGATAATATCAGTTTTCAAAAAGCTTAAGCACATTGTTTCAACTTATTACCGTTGCCTCTAAAATATCTTCGTGCCAACAGCTTTTGGTCCGTAGTTCACAACAACTAAGTTAACCGCAAGTCTGTTCTTCTCTTCTCGTAGTTTCAAATACACGAAACGAAACGTCTTGGAGTAAAGTTCGTTCAACAAAACCAAATGAAAGCAGAACCGACAAGATCAAGTCTTGGCGTTCAACTATTTTGGAAAAACTATAAAATTAATCACTGATCTTTAAGTCGCACCCTGGTGGCTTCAAATTTTCGATTTAATGTGTAACCTAAATTTATTTCAAAGCTCAACTGCGCCACCACTGATCTAAACACAAAGCCGTCACAAGCCGTTCCACACTTCCCACACTTGTAGTCATGGTGATTTGAATAACTACGTAATTACCAAACAAAGCCTAATAATTCTCATTCTTACAGCGAATCCACTAAGAGACGTCATAAATATCGCAGCCGTGGCAGCGTTCAATAACTCAACTCGGCTTCACGGATCGGTATTAAATAACAGTGGGCTCGGTAAGGCACCTCCCGGTAAATAGTCGAAGACGACGAATTATTTCACATTTATGAATGAACCACACCGAATGACATAAATGCCCTCAACAATATTTAGGTTCATTAAATATTTAAATAGGCTCGCTGCTCAAGGCACAACAACAACACGAATGAGTGGATGCATTAGCTGCAATGGCACATGCCCAGCTGGGGGCCATTGTTAATTTAACAGAACCACGGGGGTCTCTGAAGCGGTCCGAAGGAGTTAAATAAATCGTCTGTGGCTCTCATAAGAAAATTAGAACAAGATAAAATATTTGATTTTGCCTGAATGAGTGTGCCACGATGACCCACCTCGGAATCTGTGGCGGACGGGATCACCGACTGTCCGAGGAAAAGAGATATTGTGAAAGCTGCTGTGCAACGATAAATCGAACGGAAATGAGGAAGAGCACTTTTTTTTGCTTTCATTGGACGCTGATGGTGATGGGGCGCGACTACGAGTACAATGTTCGCAGTTGCAACATTTTTCGCTTCTTTTGGTATCTGTGTCGCGGAATTTGAAGTCTTTGGTGGGCGAGTGCCTTGTGTCCAGGGCTTTCGAGGTCCGTTCAAAGTAATATTTGTTTTGTGGCGAGAAGATGTTTTGTGCGACTTCCATGAATTTATTTAGAGAAACCCTATTTTAATTCTTTCTATTGGGAATTTAACTTATTTGGTTTATTTTTTCATGTGAAACCCAATTTCCTCGCTTTTGAATATATTAAGCTGGTCATAAGCGTTTTGAAATTGCTGCTTGAGTGATACCAAACGATTCTGCGAGCTCTTCTTGTGTTTGACAACAGTCTTCATAGAGAAATGCTTCTAGTTCCTCATCTTCAAACTTTTTTGGCTGCCAAGGATGTTCAAGGCCAAGCTTCTTCATTAAATATTCATGTTGTACGCGTTTTTTTTTTTTGTTGGAGGTTGGGATCAACTAGACTGGAGCACTCAGACTCAAATAGTGCCTGATAGGCAGTAACCTTCATTTAATGTAATTTCTTGGTTTTCCGAAGAAAAGCCAAGATGCGCTTCTGTGATATAGAACTTAGGTTTTCAGTTCCCACCACATCAGCGCCAAATCACCGCCACCTGATTCAAGCGAAAGCGGGACACTGACAGAGAAAGTGCTCTGAAGTGTCTTCACCTTCTCCACAGGCGTCGCAGAGTGTGACATCACTAAGCCCAAGCCAACTCAGGTGCATAGCGAAGGTAAAGTGTCCCGTTAATACGCCAACAAGTCTTCTGCACTCGTTTCTGTCTAGAGATAGCAGAAAAGAAGCGGATTTCTTGCAGACGTTTGGGAGCATACTCTTGGTCACCCTGCATCCTGGAGAGTCACGCCATTTCTGGTTGTGCTGTAGGGAGACCCAACCATCGACGGGGGCCCTGACCAGGGACGCGGGTAATCCCAAGGTGGGTTCGGGTCCTACGAATGCCTCTGATGAACCTAGTCTAGCTAGTTCATCGACAGTTTCGTTTTCCAGGATCCCGTGATGACCAGGGACCCAGACAAGTCTTAGCAAATTGAGCCTGCCGATCGAATTAAGGGAAGACTTGCATTCTTGCACTGTCTTGGAAGTGGTAAGAGGATTGAGTAAGGCCTTGAGCACAGCTTGACTGTCGCTGCAGACACAGATACTTCTTCCCTTCCACCTATTCTTCACAATGTAGTTGGTGGCCATTAGGATCGCGATGGCTTCCGCCTGGAAGACCGACGCAAAGTTTCCCAAGGAGGCGTGAAGTCTGCGTTACTATTCTCCCACAAATAGAAGGGACCCAAAGTTTTTTGCCGACTCCACACTGCGAAGTTGGAGGGCATGGGCCTGTGCACGCGAGGTAACGTCGTTGATTGCGCTCAACATGGCGAGCTACCAAGACTATCCTCGTTAGTGCACAGGTCAAGTTGACATACAGCCTCCACGCGGCGTCCCCTGGATAGCCATCACAACACCCGTTGTATGGTGAACTAATGTATGCAGCGAGCCCCTCTGCCCGAGGGTTTAAATAATGGGCCTGGCCTACCAGTCTGTGGGTTGTGCGTGAGGTTAACTTTCTCACCACGTAAAAAATAAACAGTTCAGAAAAGCCGAAATGCCTCGGATAATGTAGGACCAAGTGTTGACGACCCCAGCAAACGTTATAAGGACAACGATTTGCACGTGGAATGTGAGGTCCCTTAACAGACCACGTGCAGCCGAACAACTTGCGGAGGCCCATGTTTGCTACAAAGGCAGACATAACCGCCACCCAGGAAGTGCGATGGGGTGGGCCTGGCATAAAAACGATGAAGAACTGCGATATCTAATACAGCAATTGCTATAGAGAGAGAAGGCGGCGCTTATTCGGATGCGGATTTGTTGTTCGAAGCAGACTTAGGCAAAAAGTCTTGAGCTACGACCCAGTCAGCGAGCGCCTCATGACAATCCGCATCAAGGCTAAATTCGGGAACATCAGCCTAATATGCGTTCACGCCCCGACAGAGGAGAAGGATGACAACATCAAGGATGACTTCTATGATTTCCTAGAAAGAACATACGATCGATGACTCAGCTACAACACTAAGACCGTTCTAGGAGATTTCAACGCTCAGGTGGGAAAGGAAAACATCTTTGCTGGAGTCATCGGTAAACACAACCTGCACGACAACACATCCGGAAACGGACTCAGGCTGTAAGACTTCGCCTCGGGGCGGAACCTCTCTGTGGCTAGCACGCGGTTCCCACACCTGGACATTCACAAAGGGACCTGGCGATCTCCTGATCAATCAACCGTCAACCAGATCGATGTTAGACACTCCTCCAGTATTCTCGATGTCCGAACCTTCCGAGGTGCAAACATCGACTCGGATCATCATCTTATTGTAGCCAAGGTATGAACCCGGATATTGGGAGAGCAACGGAGTTGAGACAAGCCAAAACGGTTTGACGTCGAAAAGTTACAATCGCAGCCGATTGCTGGGAACTTTGCTGACCGAGTCTCCCTGAAACTCGGTCAGAGTTCGAGACTACCTGCACTAAGCATAAAAGAAGAATGGAAACGCTGTCAAGAAGCTGGGTTTCACGTTACCACCCAGAAAGAGCCCATGGTTTGACGACGAGTGCAGGCAAGCGCACGCAGCTAAACAAGACGCCTATAAGGCGACGCTGCATCGAACGACGAGGGCTGTTCATGAGCTCTACGAACAGAGAAGAAGCGAAGAGCACCGGCTTCTTAGAAGGAAAAAGAAGGAGCATGAGAAGCGCGCGGTCGAGGAAGTGGAAAGGTGTTATGGCAGGAATGAAGTCCGAAAGTTTTACCGAAAGGTAAAACATCCATCCGGAGGATACAAGGTTCGGACCAAGGCCTGCCGGGACCAAAACGGACAACTCGTAGTAGAGTCGCAGTCTGTGCTGAGAATCTGGAAGGATCATTTCTGTAGACTCCTTATCGGCGATGACGGCCCGAATCCCGCTGTTAGGCAGAATTTTCTACTCGATTTGGACGGTAAGAGAGAAGAATTCCGTCCCCCCGACTTAGACGAGGTGAAGTCGGACAAAGCTGCTGGAGCGGCCGGACTGTCCGCAGATCTATTTAAAGCAGCTGGAGGTGACCTGGTTGGGGGCCTACACCAGCTCATCTGTAAGATGTGGTCAGAGGAAAGCATGCCTGATGTGTATAGTCTCAGCGTCGTTTGCCCGGTTTACAAGAAAAGAGACCCCTTTGACTGCGCCAACTACCGAGGGATAGTCTCCTCAGCATGGCATACAAGATTCTCTCTGCCGTATTGTGTGAGCGTCTGAAACCGTTTGTCCATGACCTGGACAAACTTTTCATATTCGTTCCTCGGCTCTCATCCCTCCTCTTCGGCCATTGACTAGGAACGGCAGCGTATGTGAAGCTCATTAAATTCCGATCTTGACATCTTGATTGGGGTAAAAAGAATAGAGTGGAATTTAATGCTTCCAAAACTCAGTCCTGTCTACTGTCAAACAAGCGTTCTCAAAACAACCTGCCATTATCTATGAATGGCTCCTGCATTGTTGAAACTGAACGAATTTCCAGCCTCGGTACGTGTTTCAACTCAACACTAAGTTGGAACTATCACATATTAGAGACCGTCTAGGTTTCTTAAAGCGATGCAAGAAATATTTCACCTCCTCTGACCCGGCAACATTATATAAGGCGTACATGTGCCCAAAGCTTGAGTACAACGCTCCTGATCCGGTGCTTCTAAGACCTCTCTGAACCTATAAGATAGAATCCAACAGCGAGGAGTAAAACTTATTGGTGAAAATAGTGCTGCGAAGTCAATCTCGCTTGAACATCGACGATATGTTGCGTCTCTTTCACTATTTTATCGCTATTTCAACAAAACAAGAGCTAGCCAGCTGCATTCCCCCCTCCCCCCCCCCCCTCCTCACCCTTTGACCCTTAAGCCCACCTTCGGGCGTACAATTAAGTTTAGAGACTTGTTCTTCAGCCTCGCCACACGAATATGGAATTATCTTCCAAGCCCAATTTTTCCCCCGCATTACAATCCACAGGCATTTAAAACCAATGAGCATCGGTACCTCCTTTCCCTCTCTTCCTCTATACCTTCGGCCGGTACTGTGATTTAATTCCAGTCATTCAAGGATATAAAAAACGCGCGCCAATTATAAAAAAAAATTAAAATTTTCTTCTTGACGAACCGTGTTATTTCAAAATCGAACAAAAAAGACCGTGTAAAAAAAGATTGTACTGTACAATGAGAGTAGCGTTCCAACGTATGTTCCAATGGAATAACACAAGTTACGCCATCTCTTAGAATACCGCACAAATTAAGTTATATAATTAATACACAACATCCGACAAGGGGTAAGGTTTTTGAAAGTAGAATTCCGGCAGTAATATAAGAAGCATTTTTTTTTTGCTGTCAGCATAATGAACATGCATACGCATACAAAATAATTTCTTTTCGTTCTGTTCTTTCTTAACTTTGGTTGCATCTGAGGTTAAGGAAAGAATAAATGTTTAAGTTCAAAATAGACTGTCCTCGCCTGCCTTTAGCGTTCAGCATGCACTTTGGATGGCACAACAGGCCAATGGATCTGCGTCCCAGTCAACGTTTTCCCAACTTTGTTGAGGTCCCTCTTCACATGTGTGTGTTTTCGACCTATTTGGGGAAAACGTCCTACGCTGTGTTGTATTAACCTGACAACACTTTTCGGACTGGAGCTAATTTTCCTGCGCGCTTGCGCGTTGTGTTCATAAAAACTTAACTAGACACATGCTCTTTATAAAGCCTATAGAATTCGTCGTTGAATCTTCTCCAAGTACCATCAACGCAAACGGGACTAAAAGCTGCATACAAAACGTTCATCAGGAAAAGACATTCATATTCAAATCTCCGCCCCATAGACCAAAATAGTGTTGATCAAAGTGGTAGTTTTTTGAAACTCTAGGTCTGTTCCAATTGATTTGTGTACAGAAATTCGTAGTTGAGTAATTTGGGTAATAATCTCTCTTGCAGAAAGTAACTCTACCGAAACTTGTAAAGGGACTTGTAGCAGAAATTCGTAAACAGCTATTAGACATATGAAATGTCAGAGATTTTTTATTTTCGATTTGACAGCCATCTGCAGCCGTTCTTCGTCAGAAATTCGTAGAGAGGGGAAATATTTTGCTCTCTCTTTTCGTTTTTTTGTAGTTTTTCGGGCAAATTCGTAGACATTCGTAGCAATTCAGAGCAATTGGAACGGACCTTTTATTTATCGACTGTACAGTATAGGTTTGAGTCTTCACTTAATTTCACCACTGATTTTGCTCCCATTTTTGTTTTGGAGATTAGGAAATACTTCAATGGAGCGCTTAGACTCAAACATTTTACTATCAGGGTCTTTTTGTTTTTTATTTTGTTTGGGATGTGCCCAAGGAAGTGATAATCTTCCGAAGATACTAACAGCCCGAGCTGTGGGCATGCACGATTGACAACCCGTGATAATCAATTACGAGAATACGCCTACCTACTAATTTACACCCTGCACACTTCAACCACTCACAGGGTTGATGTAATTTAATGTAATTTCTTGATCTTCCGGAAAGCTAGCAAGCGCTTCTGTGATAAGGAGCCTAGGTTAATAGCTACCACCATATCGTCGCCAAATAGACACCAGCTGATCCGAGTAAAGGCGAGGCATTGACAGAGGAAGTGCTTTGCAGTATCTTCACCTTCTCTACAGACGTCGCATGGAATACCGTCATTAAGCCCAAACACGCTTAAGTGCTTAGCGAAGGCAAAGTGCCCCATTCGCATGACAACAAATCGTCTCCAGTGTCTTTTGTCTAGAAATAGAAGAAAAGCCGCGGATTTCTTACCGATGTTTGGAAGTATTTACTTAATCAGCCTGCTTGCTGGAGAGTCATGTCTTCTCTAGTTGTGCTCTCGGCTGACGCAACCTTCGACGGAAGCCCTAACCAACGACGCGTGCAGTCCAAGATGTGTTTGGGCCCAGTGAATGCCTTTTATGATTCTTGCCTAATTTCCTAGGCACCGCCAATTTCATTCCCTATGATCCTGTATCGTTGTGGAGGTAAGGTAGCTGAGATATTTGACTTTACATTTGAGACATCGGGGCTGCACGCACATTTTTGCTGATAAATTTCGTTTACCAATGGACTCATATTAGCAGCTTCCTTTTCAATCCCAGCAAATGCCTAAATGATGGTTCGCTGTTTTCGCACAGTTATTATTGACCTGTTATTCTCACAGGATCTCCTCAGCAAGCAAATGCAGCACATCGTCTAAAAACATTGTCATCGTGCAAAATTTGTGAAGGTTGACAAGGAAGCCTGGCACATAGCGGCTCGTCTCTATGTACACTGTCAGAGGCGAAAATAAAATCGACAAAAAGTCAGTTGACTTCGAACTGCACTCTCCAGGAAAAAGAAAACCTGGTTTAGAATGGTCTTCCCTGATCTGAAACCACACTCAAATGTATCTACCACATTGCACTGGTTTGAAGGCAGTTTAGAGAAATAATTTAGTGCCTAATGTTAATACTGGAAACCTTTTGTGTTAAATTAAAGAATTGATTTTTAAGTTTATAGTCCAACTAAAATGTGGCCGTTGTGGCGTAGTGAGTCAGGTTCGATTCTCGGCTGAACACCTCAAAGAGTATTAACTGCCTAAGAAAAAAGCTTCTCAAACTTCGCCGTTTGGAGTCGGCAAAAAACTGTAAGTCCCTTCTACTCGTGAGAGAACAGTAGCGTTCACAACACGAGTATTTAATGAACAAGCTAGGCCTTGTGTGAACAGTAGCGCCACCTAATTATTATATAACAGCCATAAATCATAACAAAATGCTCATTCGTTTTGCAAATACGTGTCGTTTCGTAAACATGCTTCACTTTCATATACGGTTTGTTTCTGTTCAAAACGTAAAGAGTACTTCACTCAAACGATTCCTTCTCCATCTCTCTGATAAGATTTTAAAACAATCTCTAAAATATTAGTCCTCTTTGGTAACGATCCAATCACTGAGCCATTCTTCGATTTCTTTAAAAGACCCGAACTGTTGACTCCCTAAATCGTTATGCATCTGTTGGAAAAAGCCTGTGGTCAGAATGAGGTCTGGAGAATATTGCGGGTGAAGTGGAGACCTTCCACTTAAGCGCTTCCGTATAGTTTTTGATCGCTACTGCCACGTGAAACTTGGACATGCCTTGCAGTGGTTTTTGGCCGTTTTCAAACACTGAACATACACATACACGGCTTCGATTAGTTTTAGCAGGTCACAGTATGGTACATCACACCCGTCTTATTCTAACATATGCATGCATGACCTTTGAGCCGTTAATGTTTTCTTTGGCGTCGGTGTAGGCGATAATGGAATGGGTTCACCATGCTTTGCATGTTAAATTTTGATCTTGGGTTTATTATAGGATAACCACTTTTCATCTTCAGTCCCAATCCGGTGCAGAAATGTCTTCAAAAAAGATGTCTTTCAAAAAACAGTTCCAAGGTGAAAAATCGCCTTAGGACATCTCTCGGTCTTAACTTGTGCACCACCCAATTTCCTTGCTTTTCAATTAATCCAAATTTCGAAAACAAAACGAAATATGTTTTCTAAGTCGGTCCCAACGATTCTGCTAGTGTATTTTGCGCTTGACACGAATCTTGAAACCTTTTCGTCAAACCTTTTGGACTGTCCAGACCCCCCAATTTGGCGGCCGTGGCGTAGTGGGTAGAGTGCGACGCTCACACGCCGAAGGGTCTAAGTTCGATTCCCTGCTGATTACCTCGAATTTTTCACGGCACCACCTCTTTTGAGCTGCTGGCAACACTCAAAGAGTAATAACTGTCTAAGAAAGCTTCTCAATCTTCGCCGTTCGGAGTCAACACAAAACTGTAGGTCCCTCCTACTCGTGAGAGAACAGTAGTGCGCACAACACAAGTAGTTGATGAGCAAGCTAGGTCCTGGTTCCCCTGTGGACTGTAGCGCCAACAATTATTAAAATTATTATTAGACCCCCCAATTTATTCACACTAAACGTCAATAGGATTCAGCTGCACATTCTTACAACTTTTCAAAAATGTTAACAATTTTCGAGAAGAAAAACAATGTTGTTGTCTACCATACAAGGTTGATGCGTATTAATAATTGCTGACAAACGTCACACCATTCCAGTGAAGTAGGTAACCGCTTCCAAGATCAGCCACAACTTACAGGTTGCGCCATCTTTTGAAAAATAAATTAATTTGTACCCCTAGATCAACTCCACAAAAAAGAACCAATAAATGTAAGTGTCAAAACATTATTGAAATTAAAACGCTCTACACTAATTCCCTAACAACAAGTTTTCTTTTCGTCCTCCTTCACTGCCTCCCTCTGCTGCGCAGTCTGATACATGTCATCCAAGATGTCCTCCTCGCTCTTTGGCACGTAGTAATTTGTGATTGGATTCTTATAAAGCGGATTTTCCATATTTCTTAGAAACTGCTCCTTCTTCTGCTTCTCAAAGAGTGCGTACTCCCTGGCGTTTCTCACCCGCACACAGCACATGTACAGCACCACGAACACAAAGCCCACAATGAAGGTTAGTATGGATATGTAGCCACCCATCTGGACGAGATCAAGTGGTGTGTAGTCCTGAATCCAGATCTTCAGCGAGTATGTCTTCAGTAGCGGTTGCATTTTGTAGATAAAGTAGTGCGTCTGATTCTCCACAGACGCCCTGCATACTCCTCCCGATTCTGAAACAAAGTGCACGAGTTAGACCCCTTTGGAGCTGCAAACCATTACATACCTCGATTTCCAACAATGATCTCGTAGTCTGGCATGTGACCGTCGCTAGTTGCGCACACTATACTCGCATTCGTGCAGTAGAAGGTGCCTTTCTTCTGCTGTATAAGACACTTTACACATGGCACATAGAACTCACAAATGCTGTTGTTCAGGAAGTCGTCCCCGAAACCTCCGAATGTTATCTCGCAAGTCTGACCCGTGTACCCCAGATCGCAGTCGCACTTCCCACAGTCACACTTGCCGTGCGACGAGCATACTTCTCCGGTCGGCGTTAGGCAGCCATCTGTTGAGTCCTTGCAGTTGCAACGCTTCCCATTCCATCCGTACTTGCAAATGCACTCTCCGCATGAACAGTAAGCCATCTCCAGATCGCAGTTTGAGCACTCGGGACATTCGCAGTATCGCCCACTGTAACCATAGTCGCACAAGCACTCGCCACAGTCGCACTCACCGTGGTCGGAGCAAATGGGATTTACTTTCCCCACAAATGACGTTGGCTTCCGACACTTGTCCATGATGCCTGCCATTGTCGTGCCATTCTCGTAGCACGAGCACAGTAAACCAACCCTAGATTAAGGAATATGAAATTGAATTAAGATTTTGCAGCGAAAGTTTGAACGCTTTCTTACCATCCCTCATCACATACGCATTCACCACACTTCAACGCACCGTGATCGCTGCAATATGAACGCGCCTCATCGTCAGTAATTATGCCCTCCTCGCATGGACACGGTTTTTGAATTTCAATATCCAGTGTAAGGTACTCGGACAATGCAGACTCCCCAATGCGAATGGTTCGTTTCTACAAGCGTTTGACATGACAGTTCTTCGTGCAGAAGTCAGCGAAAATCTACTCACATATATACCATCGTCGGGAAAGTCGTTCAGAGTCACATTGACGAAGATGTCTACCTCAACTCCCATCTCCAGCTCGTTGCACTGGTTCCTCACCTCTTTCTGGGTAAGGCGTCCACCGCAATCTGTTTCGTATGTGACTGATATGAACGACGGGCTGTCGTCTGTGAATTTAGCTGTCTTCAGAAACCTCTCGTAGCTGAAAAGAAGGGCTACATAGACATCAAATCAGGAAAACACAAATGAGGTCTTACCTGCTCTTGATGACCTTCAAAATGTTGGATGAGTCCTCAGCGATCTTTTCCACGTTGCTCACTCCATCCATCAATTCGCTCATTTGCCGGTAGGTTTCCTGCACATTTGAAGTTACCGCGAAAATGACGCTGATTTTCCGTTTCACCAGTTCCCGGTAAATTTCTTCCAGCGATGGGTAGTCGTACTCTAGGCTCCCGGTATACTCTCCCGACTCGTCCAGGTGACACATTCGATCATTCCGTCGAGTGATGCCCGCCAAGAGGCCATCGCCAGCAAAATGCATGTACCCATCGGTTACCAGCAGGACGATCTTCCTTGCTTCCTCCTTCCAGCCAACCTTGTCAGCACAAACAATCACTTGCATAAGAGCGTCCATCCCACCCTCAAAATTGTCCAAGTTGCCGGTGATTTGACCACCAGCGACGGATTGGACGAAGACGTGTGTGTCTTCGGTGAGCTCGAGGCGATGTCGGAAGTCGTAGGTTGGCTCGCATTTTACATTGGCCACCGCACATGGATTCTGTTTCAAGTGTGGCATAATCATTGGCATTGCAGGCTTGTCTGCAAACGACCCGAATCCAAGGCGATAGTTGCCTGTAAGGTTGCGCAGTGCCTCGGAGAGCTCCGCACCCATCTTGATCAGGGTGTCCTTGTCGTCACGCATTGTCCAAGTCAGGTCCATCAAAAAGTACAAATCGAGGGGATAGTTACGTGCCGGTCGGTAAGTTAGTTTGATTTGTTGTGTGTGAGCTAAAATGGGAGATATACTTTGAGGTTAGACGGTTCCTCAATAGCCGTGTTTTTTTTTGTAAGCGTATATACGCTTAAATGAAAAGTGCACAAAAAAACGGCCATCGCCGCTTAATAATTCATCAAAATATACTTGGCAGCACTTTGCGTTAATGACATTCGCGTCGTACATTTGTGTGCTTCCTTTATTTGTGAGTGAGATGGTCATTAGCTATTTGTGGTGTAAATTAAAGGGATAGCGAAAGCAAAAAAGTTCATATTCTTCTTCTTCTTTCTTCATTTGTCAGGTGAATTTTTTGACACAGAATAAACTATCGATAACACATAGAAATTTCGCTTATTTCATAAGCGGCGATAGATATCTGAGTTAACTTAGGCGGATATAGGATTTTTTGTTTGTGTAATTTACATGCAAACTGAAATTTAAGCGTATATACACACACTTACAAAAGTATACATACATAATACATAATTTTCAATATTTTTCTTAAAAGAAACGCACAACTTGAAATATTTTCCACTAACATTATTTATTCACATTAAAAAATAATAATAAAACAAAGTAAAACATAATTCATAACAGAATTTAAGAAGAATACCTTGTTTTTAATTTTTTGACACTTTGGAGCTATCACAAAAGTATACATACTCCCAATAAATATTAGATTTTCCATTGTTTTTGCGATGAGCTGTTTAAATTTTTTGGTGCTCTGCATTCAATACGCATTTCTGTACCAGAGAAGACAGTATTTTTTAAATTTGACAAAATACTGCTTAAGTCAAAGCAAATACAGCTCTGTGCAAAAAAATAGCACCACGTTGAGGTCTGCAGTTTGGATGCTAATTACTTTTCTCCATGCTCATGTAAAGACACGATATTTATTGTAGGACATCTGTTGGGTATCAGTAATAAAATGCAAAAAACAAGATAAGCAAAGATGCATTTTAAGGCAAGAAAGTTCCCGTTATACGAAATGAAACCGAAATTTTGGTGTGGAAAATAATATCACGACCACATAATAGTGGTCGCCGTGGCGTAGTGGGTAGAGTGCGACGCTCACACGCCGAAGGATCTAGGTTCGACTCCCAGCTCAACACCAATTTTTCGAATTTTTCACGGCACCACCTCTTTCGAGCTGCTGAAAACACTCAAAGAGTAATAACAGTCTAAGAAAGCTTCTCAAATCTCGCCGTTCGGAGTTGGCAAAAAACTGTAGGTCCCTTCTACTCGTGAGAGAACAGTAGCGCGCACAACACGAGTAGTTGATGAGCAAGCTAGGCCCTGGTCCCCCTTTGGACAGTAGCGCCAACAATTATTATAAAATAATAGCACCACAAGTAAAATGTCGTAAATAAAATGCAAAATTTAGTGGAATAGTACGGTTTTTATTTTTTTTTATTTATATTACTGTTCTAGTACTTCGTCTTATAACTCTTATTTTTGAGCATAGCGGCACAACGTGGTGGCAGAGAGTCGATTAGTGCCTCACATCGCCGAATTGGAATATCACTCCACGCAGCCTGCACAGCTTCCCATAGCTGTAGTGTATTTTTTGGTTTCGCTTTAAAAACAGGTTTCTTAACATCTGTCCAAAGATTTTCAATGGGGTTTAGGTCTGGAGATTGCGGCGGCCATGCCATAACTTGAGCCCCATTCCTCGCAAAAAATTCCTTGGCCAATGGCTTCAGGTCATTGTCTTGCTGCAGGACCCATCTGAGATTCATATTCCAATCGGCGTAGGGCAACATGGTTTCCCTCATTATGCCAACATAAACTTCGGCGGTCATTATTGGTTTTATCCAAAATATAGGACCACTACCGTTGTAGGAGAAGCATCCCCATATGTTAATTTTCGCGCCGCCGTGCTAAATTGTTTTTAAAGTACACTCCGGTTTAAACTCTTGGTTTTTTTGCCTGCGAACAAATGTCCTGGTCCCAGGAGTTCCAAATAAACCAATTTTAGACTCATCTATGCATAATATATTACGACATTTGGTTACTTCACAGTTCAAATGTTCTTGCGCAAATCGTTTTCTTTTATGAAGATGGACCTTTTTCAGCAAGGGTACTTTTCTGGGACTTCTGGCAGGTAGTTCCTTCTCTATCAACTTCCTTCTTATGGTTGATGTTGATACGGGCAGATTTAGTTCCTCTTTTATTTTGTTTGATGTGATGAATGGGTTTTGTTCCACTAATCTTATCATTCTTCGCTCATCGGTAGAGGTTAATTTTGATTTTCTCCCTCTTGTTTCTTCTTTTTCGACGTGTTTTTTGCATTAGTAATCATTTTATTCGAACAACCAACGATTTCCCGAATAAATTTGTACGTTTTTCCGTCAGAAATTAATTTTTTTATAAGTTCACATTTCTTAGGAGTGCAATACACACCGCGACTCATTTTGATTGCTTAAAACGTTGTATTTTAAAAATACTAGTTTCAAAATACTATTTTTACTTAAATCTTTTGACGCACAAAAAAAAACCTAAACACCACCAAACACTTCGAAAACACTTTTTAGAATGAAATGGTGCTATTATTTTGCACACCAAAATTTCGGTTTCATTTCGTATAACGGGAACTTTCTTGCCTTAAAATGCATCTTTGCTTATCTTGTTTTTTGCATTTTATTACTGATACCCAACAGATGTCCTACAATTAATATCGTATCTTAACATGAGCATGGAGAAAAGTAATTAGCATCCAAAGTGCAGACCTCAACGTGGTGCTATTTTTTTGCACAGAGCTGTAACATTGGACGTCCCCGGAAACTGGATAAAAGAATCCAGAGATGATTGAAAATCCAAAACAGAGCGCTGTTAAACTTACAAAAGATATCGGAAATGAATACGGAGTATCTGTTAGTGCAGAAACGGTTCGTCGTTGTATAAAAGAAGGGGATCTCCGTTGCAGAGTGGCAAGAAGAAAACCGTTCTTAAGGAAGGTAAACAAAGCAAAACGATTACCATATGCCCAGAAATATCATAACGTCCATCTTACAGACCCTTCGTTTTGGGAACAATTCATTTTCACCGACGAATGCAAATTTAACATTTTTGGTGGTGATAGCCGCGTTAAAGTATGGAGAAAAAAGAACACTGAGCTTGAACCAAAAAATGTTGTTCCTTCCGTAAAACATGGAGGTGGATCTGTCATGGTATGGGTAGCAATGGCAGCAAGTGGTGTTGGTGTTTTAAGGTTTATAAATGGAATAATGGATAAGCATATGTACATAGACATTTTGAGAGATAGGTACCTTCCGAGCGTTGAAAAACTACAATTAACGGGCAAAGATATGCTATTACAAGATATTGATCCTAAGCACTCAACCGGTTTAGTAAGGGAATGGCTGCTCTATAATATCAAAAATAAACTGGAACATCCACCACAATCTCCTGACTTAAATGTCATAGAACACTTATGAGATCATTTGAAACAACAAGTTCGGAATAGGCGAGTAACATTAATTTCAATGCTAAAATCAGTTCTGACTAAGGAATGGAATAAAATAAGCTCAGAAATTACTCATAAATAAGCGTTTTCCATACCTTCCCGTTTATCTGCAGTTATTAAAGCCAAAGGAGGCCATACTTCTTATTAATAGTCTAACTATTCTTATATTTTTAGCTTTTATCAAAATCGTATGTATACTTTTGTGAGAGCTTCAAAGTGTTAAGAAATTAAAAATAATGTATTATTTTTAAATTTTGTTATGAATTATGTTTTACTTTGTTTTATTATTATTTTTTAATGTGAATAAAAAATATTAGTGGAAAATATTTCAAGTTTTGTGAGTGTGTGTACGCTTGCAAAAAAACCACACCTTATGATGGAAACTAACGTAATAGAGAAGGATTTTAAATCGACAGAAACAGGAGGAGAAGGAAACAGTGTAATGCTGCATATAAGAGCTACCAGGTATATCGGTATGAAGTGAGCGTCAAGATACAAATGTCTCGATAGGGAACATTCTCTCTCTTCTTTTTTTTTTTTTTTTGTTGCTATGACATCTGTGAAAAATATTTAGTATACATAAAGTCATTGAACAGCAGAGATAAGGGAGCCAAGGAGATACTCAACTCCCTCGTCTTCCGCCCTTTGAGGTGAACTGACGGCGTTTTTTATAAACCCCTGTCTGTGAATACGTGTGAGCTGTCTTGATTAGCTGATTGCAATCAGCTGAACAGTTATAGAGGTGAAATGTCTTGACAGGGAGTAAAATCGTAAGGGTGCGTAAGTATTAAGGGTGAGAGAGTATAAATCAGGTAATGGATATAATTTTCTTAAAACGCGAAAGGATAATAAAGTATGTTTCCAAATAAACCTGAAACATCACCAATACAGTAATTAAGTTCACAAACAAAGAACCGCTTAAACTCTTTTAATAAGCAAGGATTTAACGCCAGTCATAAGTTTTTAATAATAAAAAGTACAATTGTTGGTTATAAATCTTTTTTCTTTTATTAGGTATTGAAATATAAGGAATGAAGACGTAAATACAGATTGATTAAAGGACTTAAAATACTTTTTGAAAAGCATTTCCACGCCACCCATGAGGTATGCTTATGGCGCGTTAACCGATTTTTTGTTCACCGTGTGTTTGGTTTCCCCAAGAGGTCTATTGCACCCGAACTTAAATATATTAGATAAGTTTTTGTATATTTAGCGATCTAACAAGAATTGCATTTAACTCAAAAATTTAACAGGAAAATAAAAAATGTTATCGGCATGAATATATGGAAGACAAACTTTCGATTTAATTCTTTTTTTACAAATGTCTAACACGGAGCATCTTATTTTTGAAATTAGGGTAGCTCAAATCCCTGTTCCAAAATTTAGTGACAAAATAAATTCTAATTCTAATAAAATAATTTAAAATGAAGTCTGGTGGCAAATTTTCACAGCAGGTATATTTATTTTCGGTGATCAGTAAAGTAAGAAGACGTTGTGCAACTCCCCTTACATAATAACATTTGTCGAATGAGTCCAAAAACTTTTACTCAAGTTTTCGGATGTATTCCACAAAATCTCTTGACGCCGCAATAAGATTGCATCCATCGAATTGCTTAAAAGTTGTAAAACTTAAGCCAGGCGAAGCATCTGCTGTCCCTAATGTGGGTAAAGGCATACTACACGTATGGCTTTCGTGACACTTTCTGTAGAGCCACCCACAGACATAAATGAAACTATTCTCTTTCACAATTCACTACAATTACTATTATTTAAATAGAACAAGCACGCACTTTGTAATAATTTAGTTCTTACCAAATATGCAAATATATTAAGCACTTGAAATCGCTTTTAAGGAATTAAAAGAACAATTACTAGTAATTATCAGTGAGTAATTAACTCTGACTATAATTGCTTTTTTATAACCGTACCCATTCACTTTTACTAAACATTTTGTTCTCGTACGCAGAATCGCATAGCGCATAAGCAAATGTGTGCAAAATTTTGCAAAATTAACGAGTACGCAAACACCCCAGCGATTCCACCACGAAAAACTGGGTAATAAAGGTGTTCAATAACTATGCTCGATGTGTTCATAATATTTTTCATTTATACCATTGATGAAAACACATATTTTTGTACAAAATTTCAATATATATTTTGTATTTTGTACAAAACATCAATGTGTTACATCTGTTTTTTAAAGAGAATCAATTTTTACACATAAAAGAGGTTAGTGCGAATCTTAGAACGAAATCACTTTCTGTGATATTAGCGTGATTTTCATTTTCAATTCATAGTAACACTACGAATTGGTTTTCTTTTTCAAATAATTTCGGTATTTTATAATATTCTTGCAAAAACATTGTTTTACAAGCATGGGCTAAGCATTCATTGCGAAATATTTTTTTAAGCCTCATGTTGTGTTTCTGAACATCTTTGGCCTAACCGCCTAATCTGCCGCCATGTTTGAAAAACTAGACCATTACGGAGCCGAATCCACGGATTTGCCGCCATTAGTGTGGTGGATCCACCGATTTGCCGCCATTATCCACGGATTTGGTCTAAGATCCAGGGATTTTGTAGAAGTGTTGGCGATTCTCAAGGGATTTCTCACACAGCTACAAAATCCCTGGATTGGACAGGCATATGGCCAGGGGCAAAAACTGGTCTAAGATGAGCATCTCCTTGATTCCCTTATCTCTGTTGAACAGATAACATCATATTTTTTCATCGTGTTAAAAATATCGAATTTTGTACCAGACTGTGATGATTTGCGGAAAGCATTAATTTTTTGTTTTCATTTGAAGAAAAGTGCTGCAGAGTCGCATTGAATGCTTGTCGAGGCATATGGTGATCATGCTCTATCAGAAGCAACATGCAAAAGATGTTTTCAACGGTTCAGAAATAATGATTTTGATGTGAGAAATGAAGAAGGTGGAAGACCACCAAAAAAGTTTGAAGACGCCGAATTGCAAACGATATTGGAAGGAGATTACACTTTGAGTCAAAAGCAAATGGCAGCAATGTTAAATGTTGCACAACAAACAATTTCTGGCCGTTTAAAAGCTATGGGAAAGATCCAAAAGTGTGCAAAATGGGTGCCACATGAATTAAATGAAAGAGAGATGGAAAACCGAAAAAACACTTGCGAATTTTTGCTTCAAAAACACGAAAGAAAATCGGTTTTGCATCGGATTGTGACTGGCGATGAAAAATGGATTTATTTTAAGAATCCTAAATGGAAAAAATCATGGGTTAATCTTTGACAACCATCAACATCTTGGAGAGTAATGCATTTCAATTTGCATAAGTTATCGATAATATCAGACGTGGTTTTGTTCTCGTTTTTCTTTTCGGTTTAATAAGCGCTCGACTGTGAGGCGGCAATGACGCGCGGGGAATGCCTTTTGGCAGATTACAACTGTGCCTGGTGTTCAGATAAGGTGAGAGAAACGAATTCATTCATTAGAGACCGCGCATTGTCTTCGGCAAGAAGACAATGCTGAGTGTTTGGTGGGACCAGAAAGGTGTACAGTATTACGAGCTCCTAAAACCTGGTGAAACCGTTAATACTGATCGCTACCGACAACAAATGATCAATTTGAACCATGCATTGATCGAAAAACGACCAGAATGGGCCAGAAGACACGACAAGGTAATTTTGCTCCATGACAATGCACCTGCACACCGGTTCGGGAAACAATCAAAACACTTGGCTAGGAACAGCTACCCGCCGTATTCACCAAACTTGGCTCCTTCCGACTAACATTTGTTTTCATCGATGGCACACGCATTGGCTGAGCAGCACTTCCTACGAGGAGGTCGAAAATTGGGTGTCTAATTGGTTTGCTTTAAAAGACGAACAATTTTATTGGCGTGGTATTTACAAATTGCTAGGAAGGTGGTCAAAATGTGTAGAAAACAATGGACAATACTTTGAATAAAATGTTTTTACTTTCCCATTAATAGTTAGTGTTTTATTTTCAAAAAGTTTTTTTCATTTCATACCGGTACACCTCGCAACCTTCGTACACCCAATGCCACAATTGATTTATTATTGAAGGACCCGTTCGGCAACCCCAATAGTGAATTAGCTTCCAAGATCGTTTAATTTAACCCCACTTGACTATTTTGGGGGGGTATGGGACTTCGCATATCCCGGTCTATTCGACTCCATATCGAATATATCGAGAAGAATCACCGCTTACATTCGCCGCTTTGTTGCCAATAAACGGCCCCAAATGTTGGGAAAAGTATCGAATATTGGACTAAGTCTATAGGTCAACAAGACCTTCTTTGCGCCCACAGCAGTTATATTTCATGTAAAGCAACTGATATACAGAAAGCAACTGGAGTGTTCGTCGTAACACAGTAAACAAACCTCCACGCAGTTATTTAATTAAAATCAGCGGTGTATATTTTATCATTAAAACAGTCAAAACAATTCCCTACAAATTTAAGGAAAGTCCAGCAACCTTGTCGTCACTCCAAATTCAATCTCGAGCTTGTCACTTTGAAGACTTTCACCCACATCAAACAATTAAAAAATTGCAAAGACTGCAGTAAATCCGCACAAACTGTTTTCTCGTACGTACAATCGTTGCCACTGTTGTCACTTGCATTCAAATTCCTTTCCACACAGAAACAATTAAAACCAATCGCCGAGCTAAGTAAACAAACGGAGTGGGCTCCGGCGTCTACCTCGATAAGTGCAACAAGTCATACATCAAAACGTCACTTTGCGTTCTCGGAATCTAAAAAATGTGTCTCCTTATCACGACAGCCACTGCCCCACTTAGTAGCCATCGCAATCAAAATGCAAATAAATGACATCACACTTACACTTCACGAGCTTCATTTGCACCCGCTGCGGCCGGACTTGTGTGGCCCCATGGGTCTCCTCTTGGAAGTCTTGCAGATCACCATCGCTGAGAATCGATGTCTTCTGATCGTTGAACCAAATATGCGCGTCATTGCATCCGAACTCGACTAACTGATCCCGCGTCAGGCAGCGTGGGAACTCCTTGTACGTCTACGTTATGAACAGATCAACCGGTGAGCAGGAGGTGAGCGCGGTCTCTTATGAATGAATTCGTTTCTCTCACCTTATCTGAACACCAGGCACAGTTGTAATCCGCCAACAGACATTCCCCGCACGTCATTGCCGCCTCACAGTCGAGCGCTTATCAAACCGAAAAGAAAAACGAGAACAAAACCACGTCTGATATTATCGATAACTTATGCAAATTGAAATGCATTACTCTCCAAGCCACCTGTTCCCGGAATCTTTGTGTGCAAGGCCAGCGCCAAGAGAACAATCAGACGCGCAGTGACACACATTTTGACACTTCTGAGATCCGCAGGGGGGGAAAACACGGAGAAAAACAAAAACACTTGGCTAACGGATCGGTGCTTGGTAGTTAGTGCGATCGATTTCGCTCAACCTCGGAGTGTAGACTAAACTCGATAAACCTACGAACACTATCTTTTCTTAGTGCTTAGGAATTACACCGTTATCTTATCAATTTTATTAAATATCTTCTAGTACATACTCACGAAGTGTTCTGGGCAGTGCCTTGCCGAAGGCGAACTATGACTCAATTGAGACATTTTCGCTAAACAATTAACAGTCGTGCACAAACTAATGTAGGCACTATAAATGCGATAATGCCGGGAACTTTCGATTAGTTTTCTCCTAGGGAGGTAGGTTTTTCCACAGCGCTTAGTTATTATTTATTGAGAATGTTTTTGCGTTTTGTTTGTTAAAACAATCAAAGATCGTACTTATGAATGCTAGCAACAAACACACAAGGATCTCACTCATACGAGGGTTGCCTTTTATATTTCAGGATTAGAGAACAAAAATAAATATTAATCATCGAAAATCGCTTTATTGTGTTTCAAGATATTCGTCACTTCGCACTTTAGCGTGCGTTTGAACCAATTGTCGAAGCACTTTTGCCACTCTGATTAAGGTATCTCCAAAACATGCATTCTAAACACATCAACCGCTTCTTCAGTTGTCGAAAAACGTTGACCTCTCATTTTATTTTTTACGTACGGGATTAAAAAGAAGTCATTCGGTGCCAAGTCAGGACTAAACGGCGGATAACTCATCAAATCGATGTTTTGAGTGCTTAAAACTGCAGTTGTTTGATGCAATGTGTGAGAGCTCGCATTGTCGTGGTGAAGAGTGATCCTTCCTCGGCAATTGGTTTTCCTGATTTCTTGGAAGACAACTGGCAAACAAATGGTTGTGTACCACTCAGTATTAACTGTTCTGCGTTGTTCTAGTGGTACGGTTGCGACTTGTCCAGTTTTTCCGAAAAAAACAGGCGACCATTTGGAAGTGCTTCGTGCGCGAGGAACTTCTGTTGGATCTGGCTCAATTTGAAACACCCATACAGTCGACTGCTGTTTACTTTCGGGCTCATACGCGTAAATCCATGATTCATCAGCTCTCACGATGTCATTGACAGGTTTTGAAGCACCGATATCGTATTTTTGGAGCATTTCTTTCGACCAATCGACACGAGCCTTTTTTTGAGCGATTGACAAATTGTGTGGGATCCAACACGAACAAATTTTTTTGACGGTCAAATGTTCATGCAATGTTGAATGTATGCTGGTCCCACTGATGCTTAAGGTTGTCTAAATCTCATGATAGGTCACATGACGATCTTGCAATATCAGTTGGCGCACAGCATCAATAGTTTCCGAAACAACAACTGATTTTGGACGACCTTCATGAAATTCGTCTTGGAGTGAACTACGATCTCAGTTGAATTCACCATACCATCGATAAACACTGGTCCTTGATTGGGCATAATCGCCAAAAATTTAATTAAGTGCATCGATGTACTGTTGTTGAGTTAATCCAAAAAAAAAGTTGCAAAAAAAATCGCACGAAAATATTCAAGATTTAATTCCATTTTTTGGGTGAAATGAATCTTTTAAGTTAATGTAAACAACACAACTAGCGCTCGTATGCCAAATAGTTCTGAGTACGTATAACCTCAGAAATGGCAGACCTTACGATAATAAAAATTATTGGTGCGACAGTCCACAGGGGAACCAAGGCCTAGCTTGCTCATCAACTACTCGTGTTGTGCGCGCTGTTCTCTCACGAGTAGAAGGAGACCTTACCTTACGATAGGGTTGCCCAATCCAGAAATATAAAATGCAACCCTAGTAATGAAAGGACAGTTTTTAAGGTCTGACACGCACATTTTCAGACCGTAGCAATGTAAAATACTCGAAGTACGCTTCTGAAAACTATGAAACTATTTTTATGGAGCCCATGCGCTCAAAATAAAGGCGACCAATATCTTTGTCTTGATGATCCCGTCACCTGCAATGCTTGGTACCTTTTTTGTAGAAATTCACACAATGTTTGCAGTTGGTTTTTCTAAACCTTGCTCAAACAGGGTTCTGCTTTCGTGATTTCTTCGCCTTCGTGATTAGATGAACAATAAGAAAGCCCCTAGATATCGCATCAAAGCCGATGTTGATAGGCCTTCCTTCGTTGCATCTACGATTGCCTTAATGGAGTTTGATGCTGACTGTTTGCCTTGATGACCAGCCTTGAGCATTTTTTCGATGTGCACTCCAAAAATTCTTCTTTCGTTGTCATACCTATCGTTTAAAGTTTCCCATGCCGTTACATCGTTTAAAGTTTCCCATGCCGTTACATAATTCGCACCTAAAATTGTTAGGTGCTGTATAGGTGTTGTATTGACTCTCCTTCTAAAAGAGTTTTGAGGTATTCCATTTTTTCTGAAGTGCTGAGAGTTGTTCTGTTGTGTATAATGGTGGTGAATATATCATGAATTTCCTTTGAATATAGGAATTTTTTAATTGTGGCAATCGTGCCTCAACCTGATGGTGTCTCTCTTTAATTACTATTTGCCTTATTTCACTGAGTTTTGAAGCTATTTTGTGAAAACATCGGTTCAGTTATTTTTGTACTTCCCGATACTCGTCTTTTACCAGATAGTTCGCTTTCAGCTCATTCTCTGAAGCGTTTATCACAAAATCTTTGTGTAACTCAGTGAAGCTTCTTAATTGGTCTAAAAATATTTTTTGTTGAAAGTTTTGCATTTCCGTTGAACAGTCAGTTAGAGCTGCCTCTTTAAATTCCATTATATTATTAGCTTTGGTCTTCATTTTTAATTTCAATTTGCGAACGCTCCCGTCCCAGTTTTTCTTCTGAAGAAACTGGTGCGTTGGTGTACGGATTTTGTTGTTCAATTTTTGCCTTCAGCTCTTCAAAGGCAACTGCTCCACTGACATATAGGCTTGTTTTAGCTATTTTCTCCCGTAGCTGTTCATAGAGATATCGCACTTTCTCTACAGTTTTATTCTGCATGTACGGAGTAGCATGCTTTACCAGTTTTTCTATGTTTTTGTGGTTTTCTAGAAACTCTGCCCAGATTTCGTCTGTACGATTTAGTTTCTCTTCCAAATATAAGGTTGTCATATCTCCCCTCCGCCTTTTTGTCTTTTAAAATTTCCGGCTATGTACAAAGCGCTTCGGTCTTTGGTTCTGTTTGTGTTGATGGAAAAAAAGCCGATGCACCAGGTCATGTAGCTTCGGATACAATGCTTTAAATGACTAGCCTATGTAAAACGTGTGGATACCGTTCCTCGTGCTCGAAAAACCTTAATAGTCAAACCATTGAGATAAAGCAATAGAGGATGGCCTAGGCACATGTTAGTGCGTATCATATTAAATGATATATATAAATATCTCCTTTCCGCCTTTTTGTCTTTTGAATGTTCCGGCTATGTACAAAGCGCTACAGAGGTATGACAACACTATACACAATTTGAAAGGTCTTGACATAACCTACACAACGACGCTATGCATGATTAGTTTGAATATTGCGTTCAACAGTTATAGACGTGTAAACATGGAGTTCTCTAAAGCCGAAATTCGAGCTATTTTAAAGTTTTCCTTCTTTAAAGGCAAATCCGCTAGAGAAACGTTCCGTGAGATTAATGGTGTTCTGGGGGATGGTACTCTATCACTTCGAACCGCGGAGGAATGGTTTCGACGATTCAGAGCGTGAAAACGACACCATGAATAAGCCAGCCGGCGGAAGACCTGTGACGACGAATACCGAGTTAGACCGGCATGTGGCATCTCGTGACATCGCCCATGAGATGGGAGTTAGTCACCAAACCATTTTAAACCATCTGCAAAAGGCTGGATACAAAAAAAGCTAGATGTTTGGGTGCCGCATGATTTGACGCGAAACAACCTTTTGGACGGAATCAACGCCTACGATATGCTGCTGAAACGCAACGAACTCGACCCATTTTTTGAAGCGGATGGTGACAGGCGTCGAATAATGGATCACATACGACAATATCAAGCGAAAACGGCCGTGGTTAAAGGCGGGTGAATCGTCCCAAACAGTGGCTAAGCCGGGACTAACGGCCAGGAAGGTTTTACTGTGCGTTTGGTGGGATTGGAAGGGAATCATCCACTATGAGCTGCTCCCATATGGCCAGACGCTTAATTCTACCATCTACTGCAAACAACTGGTAGTATGTTTGTAAGTTCTTTGATTTATTGTCACTTCCAGTGTGAGACCTGGTTACACTTTTTCACTTTCCAATGTGGGCCTTGGAAACGCCTTGGTCGTTTTGTTACCAATATAATCGAAGGACCAATTAATAATAATTGTTGGCGCGACAGTCCACAGGGGGGCCAGAACCTAGCTTGCTCATCAACTACTTGTGTTGTGAGCACTACTGTTCTCTCAAGTAGAAGGGACCTACAGTTTTTCGCCGACTCCGAACGGCGAAGTTTGAGAAGCTTTCTTAGACAGTTATTACTCTTTGAGTGTTGTCAGCAGCTCAAAAGAGGTAGTGCCGTGAAAAATTCGAGGTGTTCAGCCGGGAATCGCACACCCCTTTGGTGTGTAAGCGTCGCACTCTATCCACTACGCTTCGGCGGCCAAATTGTTTGCTTTAATTATCAAACAGAAAAATGATGACTCCTTACCGCTAGTGAGGGGAAGTCAATCTTTGGTGGTTACTTTACTGAACTGCCCTTTATTTAAATATATTTTCACTTAATTACTACAAAATTGCTTACTCTACGATATTATTATGAAAACGCGGAGAAACGAAATGTACAAATTTTACGAATTCACTCTCAAACTGACTATACTACACTTCCGTCCATTCTCTTTCGGTACCCATCTCATCTGTTCCACCGTTCCACCTCTTCTGTCCCTCTCCTGTCAAACTAGTGGGTTTTCCCATTATTCCCTTATTTCTACAAAATACAAAGGTTAATGAATCGTACTGTTGTGCGTTGCTGAGCGCTGTGCTTATCGTTTGGCGTCCTGTTTCATTATTTGTTGTGAACGATCACAACAGTCCTCAAGTCAGGCATTTTTAAATTGAAAGTCAAATTTACGAAAAGTTAATCTATTCAAAATTAACAAAACTATGGATTAAGGGGACAGCATGCTTTAATGAACAGATTTTGGTTTACTTTACAATTTTATCGTCAATTTGGAAAGTCGTGTTACGGAAATGGGAAGCACGCCCTGCTCCGAGTGGTCTCTCCGTCTAGTCTCTTTCTTTTGCTATTTGCTTCCAGCCCGCACGTCGAATTAATAAAGGTCCCTTCCCAACTGCATAGACACCGGGATCATTCTTTAACAAGCTGTCCATTAGGGGTTGCAGTCGAAGTATTTTCAAGCCAAAACGATCGCTCTACATAAAAAAAAACCTGTGGACGATGTCGCTGTCCATAAGTTCATACTGGATCAAAGATTATTCGAAGCACTTTCCTCTAGACGCGATTAACTGTACATAAGGCCACCTTGGGTCTTAGAGAGGGGTCTTGTCCCTAAACGAGCTCCAAGTCGAAAATCTTGCAAAAGCTTCGTTTTATTTCTGCTGTGATTTCAGTGCTTGCGTTAACTTAGGATTTAAGGAAAACAAAACCTTTCACTACTGTAAAGAAAAAAAATTACCTTGCATCGTTTCTAGTGAACCCGTTTCATCATTGTCCACATTGACGCCAAAGAACAACATCCACGGCTCAAAGGTGATGCTCTACATGTGTTGGGGCATAAGTGTGTGGTGAACTATGAGCTGCTTAACCATTTATGGGAAACGTAATCGAATACAAATTGTATCGTTTTAAAAATGACCAAAAACGGCTGAAAGACATGCCGAGGTGTTTTAGAAACATGAAAACGCTCGGTACCACGTGGCTGCAAGTCAAAAACTACTTGTAAACGCTAAAATTCTTTAGACCTTGCTCCTTCCGGTTTTTTCGACTGTTGCAAACGAGTTGAATTCCGTTTGGGTCTTATGAAAAAAATTGAAGAACGTCTCAATGATTGGATCCAGAGAGGACTCATGTCTTAAAGGTGTGAGGTTGAAAATTTGCTCAGGGATGGAAAAAGAAGTCGCTTTTGACAGATAATACTCTGATTGATGTTGACCACAAAAAAAAAACGACACAACATTTAGAAATATAAGTTTTCATACAAGTGAGGAGTTTAGATTAAACGTTTAAATAATGTTGTTCAGCTGAGAAGATCCTGCGTAACTCACAATTCAACACCAAAGGTACGACCTTCCAAAAGTCAGCTCAATTGCTTCTTTACGCGGACGACATTGACGCCATAGCACGTACAATTAGTCATCAATGAGGCGTGTTAATGAGGTTATACCTAGTACGAAGGTTGCCTTTTATATTTTGCGATTCGACAACACTAGTGTTGCAATCTGGCAAATGCCAGCTCTATCGTAAAGTTTAACATTTGTGAGGTTATACGTACTCAGAACGTTTTGACATACGAGCGCTATTTGTGTTGTTTACAGTAACTTAAAAGATTCATCTCGCCCAAAAAAATGGAATTAAATCGTGAACATTTTCGTGCGATTTTTTTTGTGCAACTTTCGACGTGGATTAACTCAACAACAGTGCATCGATGAACTTAATTCAATTTTTGGCGATGAAGCTCTATCAAGGACCAGTGTTTATCGATGGTATGGTGAATTCAACTGAGATCGTAGTTCACTCCAAGACGAATTTCGTAAAGGTCGTCCAAAATCAGTTGTTGTTCCGGAAACCACTGATGCTGTGGGCCCACTAATATTGCATGACCGTCATGTGCCCTATCATGAGATTGAGACAACGTTCGGCTTTAGGGACCAGCATACATTGAACATTACTTGAGCATTTGACCGACAAAAAAATTTGTTCGTGTTGGATCCCACACAATTTGTCAATCGCTCAAAAAAAGGCTCGTGCCGATTGGTCGAAAGAAATGCTCCAAAAATACGATGGCAGTGCTTTGAAACAGAGCGTCACATTAGGCAGCAGAAACTTCGATAATGACCTCGGCTCTACGCCAAATCACCCCTGGCAATCACTGCCTTTTTATTTCAACAGGCAATTGAATAATAATCCTGATCTGGCTTTGTATAACAACGGTATCATTCCAGGCCGGTTTAACGGCGCGAAAAGTTGGACGCTACTAAAAGCAGAACTTTTCAAGAGAAAAGGTCCTGTTGGCATTAATGGCTTTTAAAGGAGAAGATTTAACGATGAACTTTATGCGATCCGCGAAGGCATTTGCCGCTTTAAGCGTCTGTTGCATCACCACAAATAATTAAACATTTAAATAATAACAAGGGTAAATTTCCAACGACACCTTGCACATTTGAAAAATCAAAACAAACTCAAATGTTAATGTGCGAAGTATCGGAGTTGATCGCTTATGCTCTGTCCAACATTGAGACTAAGAACACATAATAGCTAAAGAAGGAGAGAGAGCATAGATCGTGCCATTATAGATCTGTTCCAAGTCATTTGTGTACAGAAATTCGTAGTTGAGTAGTTTGGGTAAAAATCTCTCTAGCAGAGAGTAACTCTACCAAAACTTGTGAAACGACTTTTCGTAGAAATTAGTAAATAGCTATCGAATATCAGATGTTTTTTTGTTTTCAGAAGAAATCAGCTAATAGAACACTTTTTCGTAGTTTTTCGGCAAATTCGTAGACATTTGTAGCAATTCAGAGCAATTGGAACGGACCTTTAATAGGTGATCAATTCACAATGAGTTTCACGCAATTTTTATACTAAATGTTATAGCTGAGCATCGTTGTATTGAAGACAAAAGACAGATGTTGGATTGTATAACTGAGAAACTGGGTCAACTTCCCCATTCTGTACGACGTTATGCATCAATCAGCTGTGCTTTATAAACAGAAGTTACAAATAAAGAAAATAAGAAGTATTATGAGCGCCAACATAAGAACACAACAAAAAAAAACTTTTATTACGTGTCTTAAACTAGTGTTTTAACTGTCAAAAAATAAACCGGGAATTGATATATGTTAGTCTACTTCCCAACAAATTATCACGTTTCATTATTGGCATTTAAACACGAATGAGGACATCTCCTCTCAAATAGCGCTTCAGGGACAAAACTAAAGATGACAAGGTCATGTTGAGAATGGATACTACTTCTCTGCACCTAAGTTTTCAAATTCAAGCCATAAGCACAACTCAACAGAGGGCGGCCTAGGTTGAAATGGCGCACACAACGGGAAAAGTATTTCAAGCAACTTGGAAACATTTGCGACCTTAAATTGTAAAACCACACATAGAAGAAAAAACAAGTGTCCCAGCTTGCGCGTAAATGCGATGGGAAACCAAGCTGCCAAAATGTATTCAATTTCTCCCGGGCAAAGATTACAAATCCCAATATTTTTTAAATATAATAATCTAGGTAAATAGATAGATAGCTTTATTTCGTTATAAATTTACAATGGCTTCGTTATTGCACAATATACTATTAATTACAGAGATTTGATATTTTTATTATATAACTTTCTTCTGAAAAGTTATTACAAACATTTTAAATATGAAACTAGACAAGAACTTGAATTTTGAAGGAATCACGACAAAACCTTCAATATAAGGAGAATTAATCTAAATTCAATGAGAAATATTTTTCCTCGTTAAATAAATCATCGTGATTGAGCATTTAAATAAAAACAAGAAATAGTACTCGCAACAATGGCGAGAATATTTTATCAACGTCATCATCCGTTTGGGAAACACAATTATAACCAACAAACAGTGAAACAAATTACTCTCTTTGTCTTTCAATTCATTTTTATTCAATAATTCATATCAAACTTACATACTAGACAAAAATGTTTAAAACTAGTTGGACGAACATTGTTATTACTACTAACTTACTAGGCGGGCACTCTGAGCTAAACTTAATAGTAAACTATGTCTTTTGACTTAACCTAACAATTTATATGTATTCAAAGTAAATTTACGTTAAATTTAACTGTACAAATAAATATTAAGAAAATTGCAAAAAACTTAATATCAGAACACGAGAAACAAATTACATATTCACGAACATTGCATACACATAGGCGTGTATTTGAAGGGGTTCGTGGACTTAACATTAACATATTCCAGTTAAATCACTACAATCAGTTTTCCAGAAGGCGCATAGCCACAGGAGTCGCAATTGTATTTGACATATTACATTTTTAAGTACACTTAGAAGAAATCGAAGGACTTTGTTTAGAATAAAATTTAAGGAAAAGTTGGTGGGACGGGTGAGCTAGCCAGCCAACTCAATATGGACAAAGAAATATACTGGCAACTGCTAAGGACCAACAAAAGTCTATAGAAGGTTTTCAAATCAGGAAATCTTATCATAACCTTCAAGTACTCTAGTACTTACTCATAAATATGAATCTAGATTTTGAGTTAAGTAGTAGACAATGGATTTTTCTCGATGCCCGATCGGTCGTCAATTAATTTTACTGACAAAAAGATAACTCAGTCAACGATGAAAAGCATTTCTGTCTCGAAAAATCCTTTAGAACTTATATTAGGTGTGTTCCCGTACTCATAACAAACAACACAAAACAGTGCAAAACAACACAAATTAACTCGAAGTCTGTTCCCGTACACTGAAAAAATGGGTTTAACGTCAAATGACCGCTCTCTCAACAGAGTAAAATAATTCCCCTCCCTGCTCATTTTAACACAAGAAATTTTTGTGGGTTTGTGGTTGGTTTTCTGCCAAATTAATTGTGCGTACAGAGATAAGTAGGCATAGACCCATTATCTCTGCGTACGTGTCTCAATCTTTGTTTTCTTTTTTTTTTTTTTTTCTATAATTTGACATTTCTTAATATACTTATACATTTGGTTTAGATACGTTCCCGTACTTTATCTCTCTCTTTGAGAAAGTTTTATCTCCGCTCCTTAACAAATGACAGACTTCAGAATTTGGTACAGAAAGTACTGAAACATACATATTATGGCAGTCGAAAGCATATTAGACCTCTCAGATTGGAAACATATGTAACCACCATGCTTCAAAGTCTTTTGATGACCTCAATTTTCTAAGTTAATTTACAGAGAGTACTGTAGTCTATTCCACATGACAAAATACAAAACTGATCATTTCACATGAATTTTATGATACCAAAACATTTTAGACCACAAAACCAAGACAATAGGTCTGTTCCAATTAATTTGTGTAAAAAAATTGAGTAGCTTGGGTAAACATCTCTCTTGCAGAGAGTAACTCTACCGAAAATTGTGAAACCACTTTTCGTAGAAATTCGTGAAATGTCAGACGGTTTTTTTGTTTTCGATTTGACAGCCATCTGCTGCCGACCTGCTGCCCACAGGTTTTTCTTCCGCAGAAATTCGTAGAGAGGGAAAATATTTTGCTCTCTCTTGAGCTCTCTCTTCTACGAAAAAATTAGCTAATGGAACGCTTCTTCGTAGTTTTTTGGGCAAATTCGTAGACATTCGTAGCAATTCAGAGCAATTGGAACGGACCTAATATTACCTCATTCAAACTGCAATTGGATGCATTCAATTTATATTTACCTGCCATTTGAGCGCCATCTGGTTTTCATCATACTTACTTCCCGAATAATATCAAATCAAATGTCAATGGGTGTGCATATCACCAACACAAACGAAGAAAGGCAGTTTGTTTTCCATGCTATTCTTGGAAATGCTATGACGTCGTATCGGAGGAAAATTCACTCTGTACACAAACATTTATTAAAATCTTTAATGGAGGTGATTTCTGCTGTAAGCTTATATCAGTTGCTGAATTACTCAGGTTCTTACTGAAATGAAGAAAGTTGTGATTGTTATATCTTCGATATAAAAATAGTATAGAATAAAACTATTTTTAATGCCATAGCACTATTTCTAATCTATAATATATCGTTCAAAACATTAATTTGTTTTAAAAATTTGAATGCCGTGTTCCAGCTTTATTATCAGCTTCTTATTTTAAGCACGTTTTTGTCGTTTTGTTATGCCCGGTAATACGCAGCCTAGATAAAAGAAAACAGTCAACGACTTGGGTACATTGAATTCGGCATAAATTTATTTATGTAGAAGCAACCACTGAATGTACCCATTTGACTACTTCAAACACACCCAATGACATTCAACGAAGCAACTCTCAACAATTTGACAGCGCCTACCTTGTGCGTGGATTGGTTGAAATCTTGAATTATACCCATTCCCACAAGGTGACAGCTTTTCTACATCACTGACAAGTTTTATCTTACGAGTCAGCAGAATAAACCAGCTAATTGGGAATTTTCAACAAAAGACAAAAACGAAAAACGCAAAAATCTAGGGTGTTGTGTGTTTTTCCTCATGGAAATTGTGTGATAAATATGATGCGAGTCCTTCGCTTACCGCTCCCCACTGTCAAGTGAAAGTTTGTGAACCCAATCAACTATGTAGGGGAGAAAAAAAAATAATCTTCATGTCCGCACCCTTAATCGTTGCATTCATCTGCCTCACGTAATATATTTTTTTTCTTCTCCCTCGCATGCCGTGTATCTTTGGTGGAACATTGGAATTGTAATTTAGTCATTTTTATATCTACACATAATTATTCAATTTAAACTTCTCATCGTATTTATTTGCTGAATGATATTTTTCTGTGTCGCTGTGCCTGTGGAGGAGTGGACAAGTGGATGGGGGAGAATCTGGTAAAGTGCCCGCAGAGATGCAAAAAATGTGAAAAATTTAATCGATAAATAGAAAGTACGAGTGGTGAAGGAGAAGCAAATACAAAAATAAGAAAAAAAAAACGAATTCGTGATTTTGTCATATAAACCCGCTTGTGGGCAAACGTTTTAACCAAGAAAGTGTGAGCCAACATCAAATGACAGTAAAAAAAAAAGTGTGCTCATTGTTCTGCGAAGATTTAGTGACTGGAACTTACATAAATTTCGGATGATCGCATCTTTAAAATTAATTCAAAAGTAAGTGCATGAGTTTTTGCAACAACAAGATGTTTGTTTGTAATTGATATTTTCTTTCATTGGTTGTGAAGTGACGTAGAACTGATTTATGCGGGGAGAGAAACGAAACAATTGCTCACGACCAGTGATTGGTGTTCGTTCGTTTTTCGTTTTTTTTTATCGTTTACTTAATTTTGCTTTTCGATTAGTGCTACAGTGTTAAGATGTGATACGTAATGGGCTGCGAAAACAATTCAAAAATGGTTTGATGATGGGTGTGGCAAATCTGCAAGAAGATAGTTTTCGAAAATGTAAATCGAGCGGAAGTAAATGGTGCAGCGTTTGGTTTGAATGCGCAGCAACCACTTGCAATTATAAGAAAAGAATAGAAATACTGTTTCTCGTTTCCAGTCCCCAAAAAAAGAACACCGCGTCGTATCTATTGAGATATTGACGGAAATTCCTGAAAGGAAACCCCAAAGAATATGGCGAATGATAGTTAGCATTTTGGGGCAAAGTTATCTCTCCAGGAAATACCATGTTGAAGAAATCACACGTCATCGCCTAGCTTGGGCGAGCAAATAAACGATGTAATGATTGTAAATGACTAAATGACTCAAAATTGTTCATTGGTATAGATATTAAAAGCCGGTGCTCGTTAAATGAAAAGAATGTTGTCTTTGCCAACGGCATCAGCAATCAAGCGTATGTTTTGAGTATCTGATCCGGCGCGAAGGAAAAAAGTTTTTTTTTTCGTTGGGGTCGATGTACGACGTACGAAAAAACCACCCCACTATCATTGGAGATTTCGCTATACGATGGGGGTGCGAAACTGACTGTGTACTCACTCCTGAACAGTAGTGATTGATGCTCTAGTCGTCGTCGGTGTTCTAAAAAGAAAAATTAGTTCAGCCAATCTGAGAAAAAGGTCAAACCACTTGTGGGCGAAGCGCAGTCTACGTTGCACAAAGAGTTGCAAAAGGTTAGGCGTTGCCCCGTAATAAAGTAGAATACAATATTTATCTATTGATAACCTGCTTATGCACTTGTGATGATGTGATATAGGCCATGGCAGTGAATGTTCATTACCTTTGCTCGAATGAACTTATTAGATGGTGCAGCCTAATGAAGGGGACGACTGTTGTCAGTGGAAACTGCAGCTTATTAACTATAAATAACATGGTTCTGCAGGTGAAACAATCTTTGGTCGAAAGGAATCTATGCAATGCACAGTGGGGCAAATCGAAAGAGAAAACTGCAAACCTGTACAAGGTTCATTCAATCAGAACGTTTGACATAGTTTTATGAACCGATTTAAGCTGTACCCATACTCTAAATCCAAGTCTATGGCAATAGAAACGGTCACTGTGGGTGAATTAATTCTTGTTCTCAAAACGTTTGTGGCTTTTGCTAAAATCATTTAAACGGATGTCATGTCCTTTGCCTGATCATACTCTTGAGTATAAATCATCAGCCTTAGTCAATATCAAACACAACACTGAACAGCCATCAGTTACAAATGTTGTGCATTTTCTGTTGCGTACCGCTCTTATTTTACATTACTTCCAGTGTGACCACAAAATGACTAATCGAAGCCATTCACATAAACGAAACCACTAAGGGTTGCTTGCCTTCAGTTCATATCGGTTGTGTTATCAGCCTGGCGGTTCCCAAAACAAAACTCGAACTCAAATATAAAACATGACACACAACTTCTATCGGCATTTGTTTTTTTTCATACGCACATGTACAGTCCGTTTTCCCCTCTTGGATTTATTTGAAATTCCGGACTGTTTCCGTTTCGTGGTGAACCTTGAAAACATGAATGAATATGAATGACATGCGGTGATACCAAGATCAATCAGCGGTTTGTTGAGTTGTATACAGATAAGCGTGCGCGTTCCTCCATCTCAAGTACTAGAAACTCTTACCGATGACACAAGCACAAATCTAAGATATTATGCGGTGTTATTTTATGACAGCTTAGATTTTCAATACAATTTAACAAGGCGTGAGTATTGTGGTTTACTAAAGAACCTTTTAAACTTAAAACTAAACTTTCATTCATCACAAATTTTTCACTCGACAAACGATATCCAGTTGCAGATATCTATCAGAGAGTCCTAAATAACAATTAAAAGTTTTCAATTTCCCCCGGTAGCAGTTAACATTTGACTGTGAGGCATTATAACTTTTGACAGACTACGAATTTTATGTTAAAAATAAGAGAATTTAATGTTTGTTGTTGTTTTGTTTTCAAATCAAATTTACTTTTGTAGGGAACGGTTATGGCACTTATCTTTCCCCTCTGTCAAATAAATAGACAAGCAAATTTTTGTAAACACTAAGTACTAATTGCAACAACTAAAATATTTGACTACTTGTGCGAACGAATAGTGGACATTGTCTAATTTGCAATAACCGCCCCCTAGAAGACGCGCTTATTAGCCATGTCGAGCAAAATTTTAAAATGACCCCAAGATGGAGTGCGCTACAAGACAATTGACAAGAGCTAACGAATACTCTCTAACAGATCTTATCTTGCTTTAAGGGCATTCCCATCTCACCTTTTGGAGTTGGAATCTACTTTTTGCCTTCCCTACAATCAGACACAAAAACACTTTTTTAAGTGTAGAATGTACATTCGTTTGCAAACTATTGGGACGTTATTAAAAAAAAAAGCTAAAGAGGGTATTAGCAACCGGGCTTAGATTTGTGTTTTAAAATAGAAGAATATTTTTCAAATATTTATTCTAGTAAAAAATTCTACTCTCCGATATACAGTTGTGTTCATAAAAGGAGCAGTGCTCCTGAAAAAAGACAAATAATTTTCTATTAATTCAAATTGTTTTATTATTTTTTCAAAAAACAGAAGTAAAGTATTTCAGTCTTAACAGGTATATCACAAATAAACGTTGTTCATAACTTTTAACTTTTTTTTTTTGGTCGTAGTAATATTTCGCAGTTGTTAATAAAAATAGCAGTGTTTAGAATTATGCTGGGCCTAGACAACAGAAATCAATGAAACAATATGAAATCATTATTATTTACAGCTTACCATTAGTACTTTGTGGCAAAGCCTTTGTTTTTATGCACTGCACTGCATCTTCGTGGCATTGAGTCCAACAGGCTCCACCATCTCTTACTTGGTATAGCTTAACATGAGTCTCGCACTATCTCCCACAATTCCTTTGCGTTTTTTTGGCTAGGCCTCATGGACAGAATTTTTAACATCGCCCCACAAGTTCTCAATGGGGTTTAGGTCAGGGGATTGTGCTGGCCACTCCATAACGCTTATTCCTTTTTCATAAAATCAAGATTTTGCCCATTTTGACGTATGTTTTGGTTCATTATCTTGTTGATATGCCCAAGCTAGTGGCATTTTCTCCTCGGCATATGACAGCATCACCTCTTCTAAAATTTTTACGTACTCAGCACCGTCCATTATACCCTTGATAAAATATATAGGCCCAACTCCATTATATGAGAAACAGGCCCAAATCATTAGTTTTGCTCCTCCGTGTTTAACAGCTTTAACTGTATAACGGGGTTTATTTTCTTCATTCTTTGGTCTTCTTACATATTCCCGACGACCTTGGACCCAAATAAGACTATTTTGTTTTCTTCGCTCCACAGAATATTCCTCCATTTCTCCTTAGGCCAATCATTGTGAAAATTTGCGAATGCCAATCTTTTTTGCACATGCTTTTTTGTCAAAAGCGGTACTTTTCGCAAGCTTCGAGCTGGTAGTTTAGCCTCTAAAAGACGTCTTCTAACCGTCACAACACTCACCGGGAGTTGGAGTTCATCACTTATGTGTCTGGAGCTTATTGAAGGGTTCTCCTTTGCCATGTTGATAATTTTTCAGTCAGTTCGCTAGCCGCCACTCTTTTTAAACTGCGTGTTTCTGGCCTAGCTTTCCAGTTTAGCGCATTGCTGACCATTTTCGCTGGATATCCTATGATTTCCTGAATTGAAGCCTATATTTTCCCCACGAACGCAATTTTTTGATCGAATTCCGCATATCTTCGGCACAATGTTTTGAAAGACCCATATTTCTAACTTTAAAGTATGTTAATAAAAGACAACATATACAAAAACATTCACTTACCAAATAAGAATACACAAATATTTCTTAAACTCTAAACAACAATTTCTGAGACACTATCGTAAAACCAAAAGACTGTTATTTTCATGAACAGGCTTCAATCTACAGATTTCAATGAATAAGTGAAAAAAGGAGAAAGTAGGCCTCTATTTTTTATTTATTATTTCTGGTATGGACCCTGGCCCCCCTGTGAACTGTCGCACCAACAATTATTATTATTATTGATATGTTTGTCTAAAATGCACTAACTTCAGCCTACCCGAATGTGTTATTGTCATCCTATTTTAAACTTTTCAGTAAAATTCATTCGAACATTCTTCTCACTTTTAGCGTTCTATTACGGTTTCAGTTTACTAGTCATAAGCTTAAGTAAAACACAATTTGAATGTTTATCCTAATAGTTCTTAGAATAGTTACATTTTTACATGCGGCAACCCCATCTTCCATAGGGTTTAATGGCATCTATACCGGATGTACATGCACGAAACTGCTCATTAGCTGGAAAACATAAATTCTAAGCGGAACAAAACGCATGCTTGTATAGTTTCTATTTTTCCACTGGGGATTAGGAATGCAAGACAGCCTAGTTTATTTCAATAAAAACTCTTTATGTGAAGCAGTTCAGCAACAAACAACCATACTCTTTTCACAAAGTGTAATCTATAATTTATTCGATAACTTTCAATTCATATTTTTGTCATTCTCAAAAAATCCACAGAAGTGAATGAATGACTCATATATTTTTTTATTCCAATGGTCTGTTGCAAAACAAGCATGCATAAAAGGCTTTTGCTACAAGTATTTAAATTGGAGCCTCAATGTTTAAGGTCAGAAGTGAGTGGTGGGTGTGACCACATATCTCGTAAGCATTTAACTTTTGGCGCGTAATCGCACCGTGTATAGACGCATTTTGTCGTGATTGAATACGCTTTCAATTACAATAGAGTGCAATATGTTCTTCAGTGTTTTTTGCTTTATGTGAGATGAATACTAACTTTTTCGTCTGCTTCGAAGTATTGTATACTGATTGGTACTTTTATTTAGGCATCATTCGTTTGATCAACCAGAATTCATTGATCTTCTTATTTCATGTGAGAAATCTGTGATAAACTTTATTTGCAACCTTGCAAGCCAACTCTTAGAATTATAGTAGCATTATCTATAATACTTACCCATTATCCCAGCATACATCCATGCGCGCAAATGCTTCCTATATTCACTATACATATCTCGGTACTGAAATTGCGAAATGGCTAAGTGATAAAGATGTTTACCTAAAAAACCTTATCGGAGTAGTGGCGACGAGAAAATTTGAAGCAATATGACAAAAACGAAATACTGAAAGGAATTATTGAGAAATAACGATTCTTAAATATGTCAAACGCCGGATCAAATACTTTGGCCAAAAGATAAGTGGAATGTGGCTTGTCCCACGTATGTAAATTCCATTCGAATACGTGAACTCAAGTTTTCTTAAATTACTCTATGTGCATGATTTTTGAAAAGGAGCAAAAGTTATTCGATTTTTCAAAGAATAATGTAAACACAGGATTTACTTTAAAAAAATGTATAACATTAAGTACCAATTCTACTCTAACGTGTTGAATAATTAAATGTAGGGTGGCTTACTTGTTTGCCACATCTGAAACACTTCAAGAACACACGCTTGTAAACTCCTAAACACAGTCATTCTTTCTTACAGTTTATGCACTCACCATGTTCCCTTAATTATTTCCTTGAGGCTTCTCAGAAACTGCTTTCGGCATTTCAAAAAGATTGTAGTGTGAATCTAATTATCAAGTGTTACTTCACGAGCCTTTTCTTTTCAAACAAACAACACGCTTCTCATACAGAAACAAAACTAGTTCTCAGCAAATTCGTCTGATTGTGGAATGACAGCTTTGTTAGTGATTATTGATTTCAATCACTCACAGAGCTGTCAATTTAAACAAGTTTATCGGGATTCAAACTCGACAGGGCACGTTGCATAGGATGTCATTAAAATATCTGACTTTTCGGTACTTTAGTTTTGCGTTGAAACAAAGGAAATGAAAACTTTCAACAATAGTTCTGATTTTGGTCAACTGCCCAGAATGTCGTCACTTGCTATGTCGTCTTCTTGCATAGTCCCACCGAAGAGAAACAAAATGCAACACAGGCAGTTCAATCATGGTTAACCTCACTTTTACCATTTACATTTCATTTGCAATGTTGTCGTTTGTCAACAACAAGCATTGAAAAGCTCTATTATAGCGTGAACTGAAATGTATAAAAACAATTTTAAATGGCCATTTAATTGCCGTCTAAAAATCTCCAAATCTAGCCTGCAATAACAACTCCGTAAGAGACACGCATATAAGCGACGGCGAGCACAACCTGAAATTGACCCCAACTTGGAGTGTGCTTCTAGACACTTGGCAAGAAATTGCATGCTCCACACAAGTATGCGGCGTCCACGGTCTAGGTTTATCTCAGGATGTAGCGCCACTTAAAGAAGGTATACATGCTTTAGAAACTTATGTACAAACGCTATCTCATTTCACGTTACATATATAATATCTTCGCATGCTGACTGGTCATGAGTGTATTTAAAATGACGCTCCAGTAACCCCGTATGAAGCACGCACTTGGGACGTTGCTACTTCGAAAGTCAGTGCCAATCCACGCGCACACTACTTGCGGCGGAGAAGCAGACAGATGTCAATAATTCATTTATTATTTGTTTACTTTTAAACTAATACACACCTTTTCCCTCTTATTTCAGGAACAGTTTTTCAAACAGACCTCGCTTATATATGATGCTTTAAATTAACTGCCAAAACAAACAGTTTATATACTTAGAGCAACAAAATGCCGCTTCCTAAACGATCCATCGAGCCAGTGCATGTGGCTCGTTCTGTTTACCAACAAGAAGAGCTGCAAGTCACCGAACTAGAGACCGTAACCAATACCACACTGACAAACATCATACGTCAGCTATCATCACTTTCTAAGCATGCTGAGGATATCTTCGGTGAGCTCGCCCGCGATGTTGGGAATATCGGGGAGCGCGCCAATTCTCTACAAGCACGAATAGATCGACTGGCGATCAAAGTCACTCAACTGGACAGCAATGTTGAAGAAGTTCCTCTCACGGACATACAACGCAAGAAGGCATTCAAATCGGCCAAAGTATTCGATCAGCAGATCTTCTCACGCAACACCATGCCCACACCAATGATGGAAACATACAATCAATGCGATAAACCACCGCCGCTTGACAAGTTGAATGTATATCGGGATGATGGAAAGGATGGCCTAAAATTCTACACAGATCCGAACTATTTCTTCGAACTGTGGCGACAGGAGATGCTCAAGGACACCGAAAGGGTGATGCACGATAAGGGCAGGAAGATGCATCGACCACGTCAAGACGGAAGTAGTGGCAGTGGTGGAGGCGGCGGCGTAAGGGGTCACAAGAAACGCGTGCGAATTCCGCACAACACAAGGGAAAAGCAGCGTCAACTGGTGATCGGCCATGGGGAGACACTGATGCCCAACAATGTAATATATAGGACACCAAATTCTGTTGTGACCGATGAGTCCGGTTATAGTAGTAAGTATTGTTTCTTTTATTTGAAATTTTGTCTAGAGGAAGTCCTAAATAATCGCTTATCCCAGCAGCTGAAGTTTGTATTGGTAAATATTTCTCGTTGTAATTCATTTGCCCAGTGGCGAATGGTCATTTCCCAATTCATATGTCCATCAACTTCAATTTGGATTCATTCTTGTCGTGACAAATTGCTCTCGCAATCACAAATTTCTTCTAAAGATAAGCAAACTCAGTTCCCTAGCAGTGCCACTGCAACTAACCAGTAATTGTGTTTCCACACTCCAGAGGAGGATACAGATTCCAAGACATCTAAACTGTTCCCCTGTGGCCTATGGAAAAATAAACCCACCTATTCCCCTGCCAAAAAGGCTCCATTTCTCTCATTTCATTTTTGTATTCCCTTTCGTCAATTCATTTGTTACGTTTTGCAACTGATATCTTTCTTCATAGGTATGGGGATGTACGACACACGACCACCACGACCTAGTTCAATTGAATTGCGACGCAGCTATCCGGCTGATACAGTTGACACGTACGGTCCGTTAACTCCTCACACCGCAGCAGCAGCAGCTTCGGCTGCTATGGCTGCTGGTGGCAATGGTATGCATCCGTCACAACATCAGCAACACCATATGCAACTACAGCAACAACAACAACAGCAACAATACGATGAAGGTGCATATAATTCTCAGACATTATATGGATATACTAATCACAGTTCAATGTCGTCAGAAGTCATATACGCGGCTGGTACACCATCACGGACGAAACCACGTCCATCGCAACCACCACCTGCTCCTCCATCGAATGGCAGTGGCGCTGGCACACCAAACACATCGAATGCCAATACTCCGACAAGGGGGCGAAGTATGTCGACAAGCCGAGATGCTCTACCACCGCCACCACCCATCCCAGATGGGCCAACATCACCATCGGCAATGACTCAAATGAATGGCGGTAATATTGCGGCAAAACTATTGGCACGCACCAATAGTACATCCAGAGTCAGCTCGCCACAACTGGCGCCCAGCAGTAGTGTGCAGGATGCTAATGCCCTTGTGATGGCTCAGTTAAGCAACCAGATAAATAACTTCAACAACAGCAACTTGTCACAACAAATGAACTCGCTCAATGATCTTCCACCACCACCACCAATTCCAGATCAGGTTTGTTGCGATTACATCCAGCTGCAAGGGATTTAGGGCACAAACCTTATGTATTCTCATTTAATTACAGCATTTACCAAAAATTGCACAACCAGCTCCACCACCACCACCTCCACCGCCGCCGGTAGAGGCACAGCAGCAGCAGACAGGACATGTCTTGAAGCCAATTGCCAATGGTGACATTCCCACGGCTATTTCGGCACAAAACGGTGTTATTCTATCGTCCGGCGGGCATATGGTTGGCGCTAAGAAGCTATTGCCACCGTACCACGACACTAGGAACGATTTAATGAAAGCTATTCGCGATGGTAAGTTGAACACTTATAACTGTTTTAAGTGGGGCGATAAAATATGAAACGACCGGTAAAAGACACATTTTAACACGACTGCTAACATTTTGACTATTTCGCCCATGCGAAGGAGTTGTAAATGTTTAAGTTGCTTATGTTCTATGTCGTTAAGGAAATTTGGTATCCATTTAGTCATTTCAAAAGCTATTTCAAAATTGAGAATAGATAGAAACATGTTACATTACATTTGGTGGCATGGAGTTTCAGTTTAGGTAAAGGCTGCGATCGATGAACATATAACTAAATAGGTAACATTCGATATATCCATTGATTCGACGTAGTTTATGGCATTGTATGCAGAATTTTATTTATGTTAGGAGACAGAGGCATGTTACATTTGGTGGCATGGAGAGTATAGTTTCAGTTTGGGTGAAGGCTGTGCAAAATGCGTTTTCGCTTGCGATCGTTGAACATCCCTAAATCAGCAACGTTCGATATATTCATTGATTCGGCATTGTGTACAGTTTTATTTGAGCAGCAGTTGAATACTTTCACCTATTCTAAAACCTGTTTTCCTGCAAATATTTATATACAACCTTGATTTCAGATTAATGGTAGCTCATCAATAAACATTGCATCACAGTTGTAAATAAATGACAGAGCTGTGGTATATTTATATCTCCCTAGGGGAGATAAGACCTTTAAGGTTTCTTTTTAAACATATTCAGCGATAAGAGCCAGGGAAACGTATTTTGTGTCGTGTCATTAAAACAAAGCGTAATATTTAATAATTTACATTGTGTTGTGTTAGGACCATGATTAGCGTTCTTATACTAGACTTGTTTAGTGTCCGTTCCAGGCATTCAAGAAACAAAAATGGTCTACACAGTTTCTTATTCTGTCGTATTATTACTGTTCGAAAGAACACTGTTAGTCCATTTCATCTAGGTCTACCATTTAATCTTATTTTTACGGATCCCGCTTCTGTAGCTTGTTTTACCTACCTTTTTCAATGCAATCAGGGTGCATTGGCGGTTTTTCCCTTTACTTTTAATAGCATTCTGGATTGTAGAGTGGTAGATGTGGAAGTATAAATTTAAAAAGCAGGTGTCTTGTGAGTATAAATAAAAAAACAATTGATACCGTAAAGAAGATATCAGGATTTTCAGTTCTGGATGAATTTGTGACCACCATCCCAATTACGTCCGTTTGAAGCGGACACGTACGCCACGCACGCATTGTATGCCCCACTCAACAATTTTATGTCCACTTTAGATAGATAAGTGGGTTGTACAATAATGTGGACAGATTCGAGTGTTCTAGAAATTTATTTTCCTTATCCATGAAAAATCGTTTCATGTATTTAAAGAATTATTTATCCAATCGCATTGACAAGTTGTCGACGATATGTCCAATAAAAAACTAGAAACCACTTTCCAATTATTTTTTCTCCTTAACAGAAATATTTCACGCAACCCACCCTTATCCTTTCCTTGCTGCTGTTATTGATATCAATCTTTATTTTCTTTTTTTTTTTCAGGTATCACACTACGAAAAGTAGAAAAGTCTGAACAAAAAGAAATTGAACGTAACACAGCACTACACGATGTAGCATCGATTCTTGCAAGGCGAGTCGCAATTGAACTTTCTGAATCTGAGGAATCCGAAAGTGAAGACGACAGCGAAGGTTGGATCGAGCCAAACGAGACGTCCGCCTAAATTAATGTTCACAGCGCATTAAAATAATTTAACAAAAAGAAACACAACAAGTATATCAAATAAAAAACGTTTTTATTGCAAAAGAAGAAAAAAAGAAAATCAAAAAAAAAGAAAGATGAACGAAAGATGAAGTACACAGTCGACACTCAATTATTCGACATTCTGAATATATGCTTTCCCCCTTCTCGCTTCCTCTATGGCATATTTAATCGGAATTCGCCAGCAATTAATTACCGTTTATTTTTCTGTTTGAGGAATAGAAAGTATTTTTTTTTTTTGCAAAATTGGTTGTACATTAATAGGTTTGAAACTCCGTTTCTAATTGCATTAGACTAATTGAGTATAATTTCCACAAGTATTCCGAGTAACTGAGTCTTAGCTGTGTTCACGAAAAATAAGTATTGAAATCCTGATCAAAATGTTGAACGTTTTGATGCAAAAAAGTGCACACCACCCGACCGCAGTGGATGGTGTGCTTTTCTAAACAATAAAAATACAAACAATATTTATATTTATTACACTATTTAAATAATCTTTTTTAATAAAAGCCCCGAATATACAAAATAAATATAAATACTATCAAGGATTATTCTATGTGTAGGTTGTAAAATATTGAATCAAAAAGAAGAAGAAAAAAGCATAGACCACTGCTTCTATGTAACAGCTGTATTTAAAGATATTTTAAATAAATTCTCTTCGTAAATCTCTCTCTCTAAGCACAAACCCTCTCCTCCCAAATACACAGCATTACTTGAACGCATGTAACATACCAGTATAACCAAACCCTCCAGATCATTGTCTAAACAAATCGCCTAACCATCCTTGGCGCACATTCGCTTTTTTGTCGCATTGCTCTCAGGCAGAAAAATGAAAGCATTGAGGTTAAAATTTACTAAACTTAACCGAAGACAGGCGGAGGAATGTGTCCCGTTTCTGTCTACTTTACAGTTCAATGAAATAGTCTTATTTGTAAATAACAGAATTGAATTCTATAATTATTGTATTTCTTTTTTTTATTATTGTTTATATTTTACTAGCGCTTCTAAAAGGTTTATATGAAATATTTATATATATACGTACCATTTTTTTCCTTTATTCTTGGTTAAAACAAATATATATATATATATATAAAGGTGGTATACATATGCAATAAAAGAATTTCAATACGAAATAGAGTGTTTCCTTTGTTGAATATAGCATATAGTTTAGGCTTAAGTGTTTAAATAAACGCTTGTATTCTCAGTGTCAGTACTGTGTCTTCAAACATGTTTGACAGCATGAACGAGGGAACATCAACTGAAAATGGCTTGAGTGTTGTGATGGTGAGAAGACGTCTTTTAGAGGCTAAACAACCAGCTCGAAGCCTGCGAAAAGTACCGCTTTTGACAAAAAAGCATGTGCAAAAGAGATTGTCATTCGCAAAGTTTCACAAAGATTGGCCTAAGGAGAAATGGAGGAATATTCTGTGGAGCGATGAAAGCCAAATAGTCTTATTTGGGTCCAAGGTCGTCGGGAATATGTAAGAAGACCAAAGAATGAAGAAAATAGTCCCCGTTGTACAGTTAAAACTGTTAAACACAGAGGAGCAAAACTAATGATTTGGGTCTGTTTGTCATATAATGGGTTTGGGTCTATATATCCTATTAAGGGTATAATGGATGGTGCTGAGTACGTAAACATTTTAGAAGAGGTTATGCTGTCATATGCCCAGGAGGAAATTCCACTAGTTTGGGTATATCAACAAGATAATGACCCAAAACATACGTCAAAATGGGCAAAATCTTGATTTTATGAAAAAGGAATAAGCGTTATGGAGTGGCCAGCACAATCCCCTGACCTAAACCCCATTGAGAACTTGTGGGGCGATGTTAAAAATTCTGTCCATGAGGCCTAGCCAAAAAAACGCAAAGGAATTGTGGGAGATAGTGCGAGACTCATGTTAAGCTATACTAGTTGAGAGATGGCGGAGCCTGGTGGACTCAATGCCACGAAGATGCAGTGCAGTGCAAACAAAGGCTTTGCCACGAAGTACTAATGGAAAGCTGTAAATAATAATGATTTCATATTATTTCATTGATTTTTGTTGTCTAGGCACAGCATATTTCTAAACACTGCTATTTTTATGAACAACTGCGAAATATAACTACTACAAAAAAAAATAGTTAAAAGTTATGAACAACATATATTTTGTGATATACCTGTTAAGACTGAAATACTTTACTTTTGTATACGTTTTCTGAAAAAAAAAAAAAAGACAATTTGAATTAATAGAAAATTATTTGTTTTTTGAGGAGCACTGCTATTTTTATGAACACATCTGTAGGTGGCCGCCGTGGCGTAGTGGGTAGAGTGCAACACTCATACGCCGAAGTTCTAGGTTCGATTCCCGGCTGAAAGTTTCGAATTTTTACACCACCTCTTTCGAGCTGCAATAGCTCACTGTCTTCTCAAACTTTGACGTTCGGAGTCGGAAAAAAGCTGTAGGTGCCTTTTACTTGTGAGAGAACAGTAATGCGCTACTTCAGCCTAGGCGGTGCTCTGTTGCGTTGTTCAAATGGCACGGATTCAAAGACTTCGGGCCGAAGCAGTGGTGTCCACACATTCTACATGACCACCTTAAGCGTTGTATCCGAAGACGCTTGACTAGGCTTATGTCACTGTACAGCCCATAGAGAGCCCAACGAAAACACGACCAAAAACCGCACGCAAAACTTTTCTCTCGAAAAGACTAGGAGCTTCCTCATCCGCTCTTAGTAACGTCAAGGTTTCCGCCCAATAGAGTTGGACCGGGATGATCAAGCTGTTATATAAACCAAGCTAAGTCCTTCGAATGGGAGACTTTTTTACTCAATTGCCTCTTAAGCCCAAGAAACAGCGAATGGCAAGAGTGATTCTGCGTTTGAATTCAGTACTGGTGTTTTCCTTATTTTTGTGAGCTTACGATGTGTTCTTTCTATCCCAGAAATAAAAAAGCAAAGTTTGACGAAAATGTTCGTCTTGATTTTCCAGTTTTCAACAGACGCCAAAAAAAACTACACAACCGATTGTAGTTGAATTATCAACCATTAAATAAGAAAATGTGTTTGACCTTTCGATTACATCAGCAAACCTAAAATCGGCTGAACACCTCAAAATTTTCACGGCACCACCTCTTTCGAGCTGCTGACAACACTTAAAGAGTAATTACTGTCTAAGAAAAAACTGTAGGTCACTTCTACTCGTGAGAGAACAGTAGAGCGCACAACACCAGTATTTGATGAGCAGCTAAGCCCTGGTCGTCCCGTGGACTGTCACGCCAACAATTATTATTATTATTCATTTGCGAAACTCATGTTTAAGGCTCGAATCGAAGTGTCCAATTTGTGACAGCAGCACAGTTGAAAAAAAAATTAAAACTTTCCAACTGACTTTGAAAACTAATTTTATTTTGACATCGACAGTTGTATACAAAGGGGCACGCTCAGAATTTTTTTCTCTTCTTCGCTTTGAGGGCAAGTGGTCCCGGAGTTTTGAAGACAGTGCTAGAAAGAAAGACGCTCATAAGAATAATATAAATTTATAAAATATGAATCGACATACTGGCAGGTTGTGCAGATAGGACTGAATTTGCAGAAGACTAAAAGAAAAGAGTAAGGGGATCATTACCGGAATTAAAGTGAAAACTTATTGATTGTTTTACTTACTTGATAGGCATGCAGAACACACGTAACCTATATCAATAACCTCTCTGTGACAAAAACATGCTGCTCGGTAGTCCACCTTCTCTGCCGGCGGCAGAACTAACTTTTTTCTTGTTGGAGGATCGGGTAGGAACACCCAAAGCAAATACTGAAGCATACCATCAATCTGTGGCAAACGTAAATAATGTCCTCCAGTTATATCGCAACCTTGTTGGAACAACTTTAGAGTCTTATCAATGGCACAGACATCTAGAGTTATTTTCAATTTGCGACATGTGAAGAATACATTCATGTAGGTGAGATACTGAGACGCACATTCGTTACTGCCAGTGATCACTAGAATTCTTGGGTTTATATTAATGTTGTCATCCTTTTGTCGCAAGACCTATATAAAGACCAATTTGGTTGTTTGAAGAACATTCCTAAACAGGGTGACTTACATTGTTAATATAGCACAGCGCCAAAGTCATGCAACCTGCCAGCTTTGATTCACACAGTGAAGTTATTTTTGGGGCTGAATTCATTACAGAGAGTAACCTCTGTTTGATGGTCTTCTCGACTTGCGTGAATGCTTCATACTGGCCACCGGTTTGGCGGAACTCCATTGGCGTCGCAACTGGATACAAATATTCGCTGCCGAAAGAATTTATATCATCATCGTTACAATGTACCGAGTTGGAGAACATACCTGCCATTGTGATGACACGATAGTACTGCGAGCTTGTTTTGTGTCTTTTGCATTAAGTGAACATTTCCGAAGGCTATCGTAGAATCCACCAGCTGAGTTAGGTTCTGAGGATTTTGCCGAAGTATCCGTAGGGATGGATTTGTATCTAATACGATTACAAGAAGGCTCACGCTGTTTGAATCTAGAATGTGAAATTTAATTCGGTTAACTCAAATTAACAAACGAATTGCTTGTTTAACACACCATCAGACATTTCCCTAACAAATTAATCCAAACAGTAAACAAGGCGATAGGGAAGGTACATTTAATTTTGATTCTGTCAATTTGTGACATTTGACATTATTATGCGCATGTGTTTGTGACCAAATGCGCCGTGAATTTGTGGGTAATGAGCTCCTATAATTTATCAAAAGCGGTAGTTGATATTTGAATTTTTGAAATCCTCTTATCGCGAATGTTTTTCAGTTTGCTAATTGGTTAGATTTAAAGAAAGTGGCTCAGTTGGTTGGTTACAGATTGCTAATTGGTTAGATTTAAAGAAAGTGGTACCAATTTCTGAAGAAAAACGCAATTTCTTTCGTTCTTGCTTAAATTAGTTGATTTCTTGAGACAAACTTGTTCTGCGCCCGGAATGTACCTAAAATTTAAAAAATTATAATATTTGCGAAATGACAATTTATGCGAAAATAAAAAATCACTAAGTACGTGCAACATAGTTTGGTATTCACTCCAAAGATTGCCACCACGGAGAACAATCATCATCTAAATGGCAAAAAACTCTAAATATGGTAAGAGATCAAAACGAAAAAGAAATATACATTCATCAAAACTGCCAAAGGTTATCATGATATTTGATATCGCGAGAGAATTTGCAGTTTAAACTTAAATCCAATACAAATCTTTCTCAACCAGTGATTCTGCACAGTAAAATTAATTTGACCGATGAATATCGTAGTTAAAGGTTCAAGCGATTTCCCCTGTAAATGCACGAATTAGGATAATTCGGAAGTTTTTACAAGTAAAAAATGTAGCCTTCTCCTACAGTCGTATGAACGCAGTTCCTAACCGAAGCTCCTATAATCCTATCTCAAGTGTGGGGAAAATAAAACTCAGAATCAATTCCCCCTGTTAACACACGAATTTCTTATGTCATCAACTGTCATCCAATATATTCTCTGGTATCTTTAGAGTTTTGAAAACAATCTTTGCCGTAGATTAGCAACATGTGTTGATAGATTCCATTATTTAAAGAAAGTATTTTGCATCACACTTAATAAATGTTGAAATCCCGAAATGTACTGTTCATCCAGCAAAGATGGAAAGGTGGCAAGCAGCGATGGGTAATAGTTTATACCTCCTATCATTCAATAGAAATCTTTAAGTAACCCAATTATCTCAATTTCATAACACGGTAGTCGGTTAAGCAAAAGAAGAAAACTGTTACAGATCGCGTGCTGGAAAATTTCGATGACTTCTACGGATCGGTATTTGGATTACGATGGAACAACATGAGGGCCGCTCTGTTATCGGAGCAGAAGTACATTGCAATGGTGAACAATTTTGGTTCTACAGAAAAAACTTGCAGCATGCTGGAAATGGATGGTGAGTAGAGCTGATGAACACCAAACGCAGAGGTTATGCAAATTTTTTATTTTTTGTGTCACTCAATTGGTATGCGAATTAGATGACTCTCGAATCTTGACCCATCTGCACACATTACTTTTATGTCTTTTCAACCTTACTCATTAAATTTGTTCTGATTGCATAACACAAGAAAAGCCGGCAAGTTAAAAACGAAAACCGAGGTGGAGCCAAGATGAGGGGAATATTTGGTTTCCATGACAGGGAGAAAAAACAATTTGACAATGTTATTTAGTTTTATGAACGCGCCCAATTATATGTGCGGTAGAAAGTAAAGAGAAAGGACAGAATTATATAAGCAAAGTAATTTGTATTGAGCACTCGAGTACCCTGTCGGCATCTTATACAGTGAAACACATTCTCTTAAAAATGATATCAGAAAGAAGGAAAACAAGAGGAGTATAGGAATAGGCGTTGTATGTGGTACTTAATACAGCGGTTTTTGTTTGACTTCTAAACGTTGACTTTCCTTTATTAAGAATTCTGCTCATACTGAACTTCACGTTAGTCCACGTTTTTTAATATATATATATATATATATATATATATATATATATATATATATATATATATATATATATATACAAAAAGCCTAAGTAACGGAATACTCATGCAGTGTATTGTTTTTTCCGGCAGTGAGAACCTCACAACTTGTACAAAATTTGAAGCTATTAATTGAAACAAATCAGCTAATGTGACACTTTCTTTCCCGCAGGAGCTATAAACGTAAGATCACTTTTTAATCTTGCAAAAGAACGCCAAGAGACTGAAAATCAAGAAACAGCGAACACCACCACAACCTACAAACTCGACGATCGGCTGGGAGTGATCATAAAGAAGCAGGAAGATCGTGAAAAGCAGTCAATATATCCAGAGAGTGCTGAGGAATGTGGTTCCACAGACGAAACGTTTTTCAAAAGTGAAACCCAACCAAAGACAGATTTCAGTGCCAGCAAATTTAATTCCCAGCAGTCACTTCAAGGAGCAATCAACGAGCGAACAGAGCTAGACACCCGCCGACTGGTCGACAGTGAACTCGAATCCGGTGGCTTGTACGAGTATGTCCCGGCAACGAAAATCAAAGGCATGGAGGATTGGATACCGGAGTCTGATCATTATAAATACTACCAAACAACCACAGACTTTCCGCTAACAATCGAAATAGAGCCAGAGCTAATTTATCCAGAGAACATGTTCCTCTACACCTATGAAATGGGAAATTGTTCAAGGTTCAAAGCACCATTTAAGTGCGTCACTGGTGTCCTCTCGCATTACTTAATGGACGGTGCTTCAGTTCTGCCGCCACTCTTTCTTGATGTAAAGCACGGAGACAAAGTTCTGGACGCGTGTGCTGCCCCTGGTGGGAAATCACTTTTTATGCTCGAAACAATGCGGCCCGATATTCTCGTTAGCAATGACATTCAAGAAAGCCGCGTTCGTCGCATTCGAAAAGTGATGAATGAATACCTGTTTGACTTTAGCGAGCGCTGGGAGGGGAAACGCTGTCTGATAACACAAAACGATGCCCGCAACATTGAAGACTACGGGATGTTTGACAAAATCCTAGTTGACGTTCCCTGCACCACAGATCGGCATTCGCTTAACGAGAACGATAACAACATATTCAAGTCATCTAGACTGAAAGAACGCCTACGAATACCTGAATTGCAGGCGAGCATACTAACAAACTGCTTGCGGCTTCTTAAGCCAGGTGGTAGCTTGGTTTATTCAACCTGCAGTCTGAGTCCGATTCAAAACGACGGTGTTGTGCATATGGCCATGCAGAACGCATTCATTGATCACGGCATCACAGTCACTGTGAAGGACTTAAGTCTGCTAATTGAATTATTTAGTGATATATACAAATTCGAGAATCCAAAGGGCTTGAAATACGGTCAGATGGTGATACCATTTCTGCCAGCCAATTTTGGGCCAGCTTACTTTTGTAAATTGACTAGAAATATGTAAAAAATTAAAATAACATACGAAACGGAATGATCCTTTGTTTTTATTTTTTTTGTGAGGTTACGTTGTCCTCTCTCTATATCTCAGTTATACTCCTTCAAAATAAACATTTTCAAAAGTAATCTTGCATTTTAGTCAAACCTACAGGACGATAAATTGTGTCCAAATTCTTAACCGTTTACTTTTGCGAATTGACATTGATGACAAGGTCAAATAATTCTTAAAATTTTGTAGTGTTAATCGTGTTATTCCCCCTGATTTTACAATGGCTTTTTGAAACCTCCACAAAGTTCCGACAAAGGAACTCAAAAAAGGACATGTTTTTTAAAAATTCAGAATAGTCGATGAAAATGTTTTCATTTAAATCATTAAGTAATAATAATTGGGTGGTGCTACAGTCCAACGGAGGACCAGGGGCTAGCTTGCTCATGAACTACTCGTGTTGTGCGCGCTACTGTTCTCTCACAAGTAGAAGGGACCCAAAATTTTTTGCCGACTTCGGCGAAATTTGAGAAGCTTCTTCTTCTTAGACAGTAGTTACTGTTTGAGTATTGTCAGCAACTCGAAAGAGGTGGTGCCGTGAAAAATTGATGTATTCAGACGGGAATCGAACCTAGATCTAAGGCGTGTGAGTGTCGTACTCTACCCAATACGCCACGGCGGCCACCAAAAATCGTTAAGTACACTATACATAACTTTGTCAATTAACTGTAGTGTCTTCCGTGTTTGAGTGCGTTTCGTAAGAAGATTTCGGGTTCAATTCAAAAGCATTAAACACTTCTCAGAATTTGTGATCATTACTAGTTGAGCTTGAGTGCACCACACGAGACCTTTCGTATACTTAAATATTAACAAGCGATATATGTAACAAGTTTCATTCATATTTGTTAACCCTTTGAATTTCACCAATTGCAGAGAATGTTTCACCAATTGCAGACAGGGCTTTTTTTGGTACAAGCAGCAGCTCAACTTACTTCCGTAGTAATTTTTATCTATTTCGAAAATAACAAAATTGCGTTCACTCAAAACTCTATAACCGCAAAATAAAAATTAGTGAAAGCAGTACACGGATCTTTTTTACAGCGGTCCTCGCTTCAAATTGTATGGACTTAGCTCAACTTGTGCCTTTCAATTCAATTCTCAACTAAATAAATAGATTCTTTGAGCCCTTTATACACTTTTCGTCCACCAGCTTATTTTATAAATTGTCTTCTGAATTCACATCAAGTAGGTGATCTATTTGTTGTAGTTTTAGGCTTTGACACTAGTTCTGTGACGTGCCGGGCTCCAGTACATAAGTATTGAATTGACTGATCAAATATTTAATTTCATTGCAAAATTTATGGAATGCCAATAATGAAGGTATTTCATATTTCATTTACATAGATTTTATATGTTTACCGCGGAGCCGAGGTAGACGAAGTCCTTGACTTCCTTAAAGTTTCTGCTGCCTAGTGTGACGGTCTGTCCGACACGTCGATGTTGTGTGTCCTTCCTTGATGACAGCTTGTACGTAGTTTTGCCCTTATTTACCGCCAGACCTATTTTAGCCGCTTCGGTTTCAATGTCAGCAAACGCCTCATTGACGGCTCGCTGTGTTCGTCCAATCACGCCTTGTCTAAAACCTTCTTTGACATTGAAGGTCTCGGTGAGTTTGTTACCGACCTTGACGGAGCAGCTAGAGTTCTCCATCGTCATCCTACACAATCTGACGAGTTTGGTAGGAATGCCAAAACTAGACATGACACTGTATAGCTCGTCACTATGCACACTGTCATATGCGGCCTTGAAATCGACGAATAGGTGGTGAGTATCAATTTGCTTTTCTTGGATCTTTTCAAGGATCTGCCGTAATGTGAAGATCTGGTCTATAGTGGACTTCCCTGGCCTGAAACCACACTGAAAGGGACCTATCAGGTCATGGACAAACGGTTTCAGACGCTCACAAAATACGGCAGAGAGGTTCTCGTATGCGATGTTGAGGGGATTAATCCTTCGGTAATTGGCGCAGTCAAAGGGGTCTCCTTTCTTGTGAACCGGGCAAACGACGTTGAGATTCCAAACATCGGGTATGCTTTCCTCTGACCATATCTTACAGATGAGCTGGTGCATGCGCCCAACCAGGTCATCTCCAGCTGCCTTAAATAGTTCTGCGGACCGTCCGTCCGCTCCAGCAGCTTTGTTCGACTTCAGCTTGGATATTACTATCTTCAGCTCGTCTAAGGTGGGGAGACGGAATGCTTGTCTATCATCGTCCAAATCGGATGGAACATTTTGCCTAATAGCGGGATTTGGGCCGTCATCGCCGTAAAGGAGTCTGCAGAAATGATCCTTCCACATTCTCAGCACAGACTGCGACTCTACTACGAGTTGTCCGTTTTGGTCCCGGCAGGCTTCGGTCCGAACCTTGTATCCTCCGGATAGCTGTTCTACCTTTCGGTATAACTTTCGGACTTCATTCCTGCCGTAACACCTTTCCATTTCCTCGACCGCGCGCTTCTCTTGCTCCTTCTTTTTCCTTCTGAGAAGCCGGTGCTCTTCGCTTCTTCTCTGTTCGTAGAGCTCATGAACAGCCTTCGTTGTTCGATGCAGCGTCGCCTTATAGGCGTCTTGTTTAGTTGCGTGCGCTTGCCTCCACTCATCGCCAAACCATGGATTCCTTCTGGGTGGTGACGTGAAACCCAGCACATCAGTGGCAGCTTCTTTGATGACTTCTTAACAACGTTTCCAGTCTTCTTCTATGGTTAGTGGAGGTAGCGTCAAACTCTGAGCGAGTTTCAGGGAGACTCGGGCGGTAAAGTTCCCAGCAATCGGCTGCGATCGTAGCTTTTCGACGTCAAACCATCTTGGCCTCCGTTGCTCTCTCTATATCCGGGTTCATACCTTGGCTACAACAAGATGATGATCCGAGTCGATATTTGCACCCCGGAAGGTTCGGACATCGAGAATACTGGAGGAGTGTCTGACGTCGATCGCAACGTGATCAATCTGGTTGACTGTTGATTGATCATAAGATCGCCAGGTCCCTTTGTGAATGTCCAGGTGTGGGAACCGCGTGCTAGTCACAGAGAGGTTCCACACAGAGACGAAGTCCAACAGCCTGTGTCCGTTTCCGGATGTGTTGTCTTGCAGGCTGTGTTTACCGATGACTCCAGCAAAGATGTCCTACTTTCCTAGCTGAGCGTTGAAATTATAAATAGAACATAAAAAAATTGTGGCTGCCGTGGCGTAGTGGGTAGAGTGGGACGCTCACACTCCGAAGAGTCTAGGTTCTATTCCCGGCCGAACACCTCGAATTTTTTCCGGCTGAACATCTCGAATTTCTTTCGAGTTGGTGACAACACTCAAAGAGTAATTACTGTCTAAGAAAGCTTCTTAAACTTCACCGATCAAAGTCGGCAAAAAACTGTAGGTCCCTTCAACTCGTGAGAGAACAGTGGCGCGCACAACACGAGTAGTTGATGAGCAAGCTAGGCCCTGGTCCCCCTGTGGAATGTCGCGCCAACAATTATTATTAATATAAAATTACAGTTACGAGCAAATAAAAAAGATATGAATAAGTGTAAACATGTATGGTACTCAAATGAATATTAAAGACGAACTCTGTATACACTGGGTTCCAGAAAACGCAAATCTGGTATCGAAGAAAGAAGAACTGCCAAATAGATACTATTGTCAACGCTTAACGCTCTTTGTGTCTTCGGTATTCATCGTTGCGGTGCATTAGCGCTGAGCTCAATGACGAAGAATAATTTCTCAAAGCAAGGCATGCGTTGGACATTCTGATTATAAAAATAGATAAGGCAACGGCTTTGTTTTCATCCTCGCATATTTCCAATGGTAGAGTTCCAAATCATGCTTGAAGGTGGAATTTTGACCCCGGGGCTTGATAAAGGCAGAAACTTAGTATGACCTCATCTAACATTAACGCTGACAACATGTTTTTGCAGTGTCCCTAAAAGAAGAGGAAACTGATACCACCTTAGGGTGCACAGCATCGTTGACACAAAACTTGTAGTCTAAGGGCGAGTAACAGACAAACAAACATTCAACAGAAAATGCTTCTTGACAAGAAAAATGATAGAAATGTCTAACAGTGTCGCTGTTTCTTTGCTTCCGATGGTCGAAGATTCCAGGAACAAACACGACCGAAATTTAAAAAGACAACCATGAGTCTGGTAGCAGACTTCAAAATGCACCAAATAATACCCACAAATACGAAGACGAAACCAAGCCCGGTACCTGGAACATAAACTCAAAACATCTCGTCTATTAAAATTGTAGAAGCAAATTCCTGTAACATAACGGGTAGTGTAAGTCTTAATATGGTTTGTACAGCACCGAAAGAAGAGTTTCAAAGGGGTTTCAAACTCTACATTCGCATCCAAGAAGATGTGTTTTTGTGTTATTATCTCCAATCTTATGATAGAGAAATATTTAAAAAAAATACGAAACGAGGGTAAAACAAATAAATGCTCCTTATGGAAAGCCAACCGTCGGACACCTTTTAGCACAGAATAGAATTGTCAATAGTTCGTACTTTGAGATAGTAAAGGGACTTTCAACATTGGGATAAATATTAACTCCACGAATGATATCCTAGTGGAAAAGGAAGAGCCTTTAGGATCAAAAGTCAAAATCCAAAGGACCAGGCGAAACAGTCGTACTAGTCGTAACACTTATGAATGCTTGACATATGTAGAGCACGAACTCTACATGCTGTACCTGTTCAGACCTTCGGCTACGTCCATCGAGTAGACAACAATGCACTAGTTAAGATTGTCTTGGAGTATCAGGCTCCAGGTTTGATAAAGAGAAAAAAGTGGAATCTCCGCTGTGTAACTGTGATCTGATGGTTTATGCCAACCGTTAAGGAAAAGTTTCAATTGCTCAGGTTGAGACACACGAATAAGGCCTTAAATTGACAATTTTTTTCCAAGTTCCTTCTCACAGCACACTATTGGCCGGCGTGGATTCGTTCCTTAAATTTACTTTGCCATACATACAACTATTTTTACTCAGATTCACTTTTCTGCTCTTAAGCGCTAACCATCGGAACACGTAAAATTATTTCATGGCTGTCATGTAAATCATTTATGGTATAACATCCCACCACTTTACCGACACCTGCAATAAAAATAAAAACGACGCTCATCCTATGGAAGATAATTATGTTTCCTCTTTATTTATACATGTATCTGCTCTAAGTACAATGATTGCGATAAATAAATATAATATTGTATGCCTAGCACTGATTGGTTCTAGAGAGATTCTGTTCCTGTTTTCGTTTGCGGTAGAAAATAGATTGTTCCTGTTTCGTAAAAAAGCCCACGTGTGTGAGGTGGGTTGGAGGAGAGTAGAAAACCAAGTCTATAGACTTTTAGATTACAGTACAGTTTGGGTGTGTATATTATACAACTTCGTGCAATTTTAAGTACAGCAACATTCTTAGAATTTATTAAATTTAAATTAATCCTTAACACATCAATTTTGCATTCGACTTTGGAAATTTTTGCATTTTTTTGTTTTCGAAACTTTGAAATGAATTTCTTAAGCCTGTCTCTTAAGCTCATGCTCTAATATTAAGTACGCTCTACTTTTGAACTGGATTCGAGGTGGTGTTCTTGAGTGGGGTGTTTTCGTCCTGCTCGCCCCGTTCGCTGTCGATCTTTGATGGTGTCTTGTTCCATGACTGCTCCTCGCCCGATGCAAACAGGACAAACACGAGGAATTCAATTGCAAATAGAACAATAGTGACGAAGAAGATTATTCGCCAAGCGTGGATGTTTTGCTGTGAACGAGAATGATACATTGAAGTTTGAGATGATTAAGCTGCAAGTCCCAGGCAGTACTCACGTTTCCCTTGGTGACGAATCCAACGAATAGCGGGACAATGATGCCAGGCAGTGTGGCGGCGGTGTTGGTAATGGCGACGAGGGTTCCGGCGTAGTTGGGTGCAATATCGATGTGATTCGACAAGAATCCAGAGAACATGCCACCCATGCCAATGATGCCAATAGCCATCAAGACAACAGCAGCGGTGTGGCGGCAGCCGATGTAGCACAAACTCAACAAGCACACTCCAGGAACCAGTGTGGCGAAGCTAGTAGCTGTCTTTCTGCAAGTTGTTGTTGTTATTTTGCCTGTAAATCATACAAAAATGAGTAAAAAAAAAACACGAAAACTCCAACAACCTACCCTTGGCCTTTAAGGTATCCAAAGTCTTGCCCAACACAATACTGAAAAGGAACATAGGGTAGTAGGGGAGAGCACTGGCTACGGCATTGCTGGAGACGTTGAACTGCAGAACCTGCTTCATGTAGAATGGAATTTCAATCAGGAACATGTACCAGCCCCAATTGCTGCACACATGGGCGATGAGAATAGCCCAGAAGGGCACCGAAGTGAGCACTTTCTTCCAAGGAACTGGGGGATGTTCCTCCTTGATGGTCTCTCCTTGTGTTGTTCCTAGCTGAGTATTGATCATTGTTCTCTCCTCATAGCTGATAAGCGGCTGCTTGTTGGGTGTATCTTGAGCCAAAATAATCCAGAGGATCATCCAAAGCACACTTAGACCACCCATAACATAGAAGACCGATTCCCAACCCCACTTAGCGGCCAAAACACCGGCCATCAAAATGGATTTGGCTGTTCCAAAAGCTGTGCCCACGTAGATGATGGTTGACATGACACTTCGTTCGTTTGGTGGTGCCCAAGCGGCGATCATACAATGCATGGCTGGGAAGGTGGCACCGCCGCCAATGCCTTCAAGTACACGCAGAATGATAAGGCCGATGTAGCTGACTTTGGTGAGTACTGGTGTCAGGAGGGTGCAGATCACGTTAATAGCGACGGAGAACAACATCACCCATTTAGCGGAGAAGTTTTCGGCAACCTGGGCCCCGGGAATCTGCGAGACAATGTAGCCCCAGAAGTAGCAACTTAGCAGAGTTCCTTGAAGTGGTTCGCTCCAGACGAAGGGACCCTCCTGAAAACAAAGTGAATAATGTTAAGTTACGGTAATCATAAGTTTTTCTCTAATAGTGATGATTTTTGAGTAAAATAGCCCTACATGAGGACACAACATTGACATTTAAAAGCTTATTAAGTCTGTCTTAAAAATTAAGTTACATTGAACGTTAAGAACTTAGAACTTAATGATCTACATGATTTGTCCTTAATACCGATGCGTCGGGCAACAAAATAATGAATACGAACTATTATTTAATCTTTCACCAATCGACTTACAAATAAAAAACGACTACAAAGTCCTGAAAATGTTCTCAAAACGGCATTGCCAAATGGCCTATGTAGCTGCTCGGTTTTCTGTATCAGATAGTGCATAGCAAGAACCAAAATCATTTGTCAACTATTTGTTAACCAGAGAACTGACAATCCTCTGTAAATAATTGCCACATAGATTTTTTCAAGAGTTACTAATATTCGAACACATATTTTTTGAATTTCAAACTAGTCCTTCCTAGTGTAGAGTTTTGAAAAAATCAGACCAGGAATTTAGAAAAACGGTCAAGACACAACTTTTTCTATCCGAGTTTCTTCTTCTTCTTGCGGCGCTACAGTGCATTGTGGAGCTGGGCCTCAACCAACATGCCTCTCCAGTCAGTACGATCTTTCGCCAGCTGCCCCCAGTTCTGCCAAGTTGTGTGTGTAGTGTCTCTCGAAAAGACGCAGAGATTGACCAGGTCAAAATCACAAAATAGACACTGGAATAGAGACTTCTTCGCTGCCACGTTGCTTATAATTTGTTGTTTTTTGTTTCTCTTATTCTTGAGGTTTGATAGATCAAATTTTACAATGATCCAGAAAGAGAATCAAAAGAACACCAAAGAAATGTGGTCGGCGTTCCCTACATGTTTACTGATTCCACAGGGGTATATGATAGAGATGAGTGGTGCAGTGCCGCGTTCCAATTTTGCTTTCCTAACAAAACTGTCGGAGAAGTTAAATTCTCAATTCACCGTAAAGGTCAAAAACGATAACTCACCAAGATCTTCAATGTCAACAAAGATTTTCGGCAAGGCTCTTAAGTAAGTATTTTAACATCATCCTCGAGATAAGAGTGACTTTTTCAACAACATCATGCAGAGCTTTCAAGTCAGTGAGAGAGGCATGGTGTTTAAGAAGTCCGTTTTTGCAGCCGCTTTACGCGGATAACATTGGCATTTTTGGACGATTGGACGAAAGTTTTTGCTGCTGTTTTTACGGGTGCAAACTTGGTGCAAACGAGCCATTTGAGAATAATTTGTAAACGAACACCAAAGAAATGTGTGTTTTTTAGTTCACCATATTTCACAAAAGTACAAGCGAATAGATTGTCTGTTTCCTTACCGAATAGCTTATTAATTAAGGTTGGCAACAAACTTTTCAACATTTATTTATTATTTTTTATTTGGCATCATTTTAACAATTTCTATAGTTTACAAGATTTGTTTGGAGAGATATGGTTAATGTACCTTACTACTACAAAATTCATAAAATTGGTTAAAATAATATCACAGATCTTTTTATACATTTTGAAGGAAAAGTCATTACAAAAAACCTTCATTAAGAACTTTTGAACATTTTTCCCCATACGTAATAACTACTTTGGCGCTAGGCAAAGATCAAAAGAAACATTCATAGGGCCTGAATCTAGCTTGGAACTGCCCGCGTTCGCGTTGGGTTACTCGACAGCACAACCAGGCGCGGCTTGACCCTCCACGATGATGTACGTGGATGACCACGTACGAATACAAGTACAGAAAAAAAAACCCGCGGAATTCTCTCCAGAGAGAGAGGCGTTACATTCGCTAAGCACTAAAGTGCGCTTGAGCTCAGTGTTTTTTTAGCTCAGTGAAACCATTTGCGACGAATGTACAGAAAGCAAAAATTGCATAGCATATTCTCGGTAAATGTTTTTTTCCTTTGTTCGGATCAGACGGAGGTTGCTGATATGGATGGAGCTAAAATTCTAGGCTTCTTAACACAGAAGAAATGTAAGTCATTGCCTGGAAACAATTGACAAGTTTGCGATTCTGAGTTCTAGTGCAGGTTTTATAACCTCAAAAAAAAAATAACTTGTTCTTCTAATGGCGCTACAGTGCGGGGTGAACCTGCGCCTCAACCAACATGCCTCTCCAGCCACCACGATCTATCGCCAGCTGCCTCCAGTTGGGCACTCCAAGTCGGTCGAGGTTCATTTTTGTGTGCGCTACCTATGTCTAGGCCGTCCTCTGGGGCTGGAGCAGTGGTGTCCATACGCTCTACATAGCCTAGCGTCCGAAGACGCTTAACCAGGCCTATGTCGCTGTACAGCCCATAGAGTTCGTCATTAAATCTTCTCCTCCAGATGCCGTCAATGCAAACAGGACCAAAAATCGCACGCAGAACTTTTCTCTCGAAAAGACTAAGGGCAAGATTCCGCGCCATAAAGTAGGACGGGGATGATCAAGCTGTTATATAAAGCGAGCTTAGTCTTTCGAGAGAGGGCTTTATTACTCAATTGCCTCTTGACCCCAAAGAAACAGCGGTTGGCAAGAGTGATTCTGCGTTTGATTTCGATACTGATGTTGTTGCCCCTGTTTCCCGCTGAGCCAAAGTAGATGAAGTCCTTGACTACCTCGAAGTTTCTGCTGCCTAGTGTAATGCTCTGTCCGAGACGTCGACTTTTTGTGTCCTTTCTTGATGACAGCATGTACTTTGTTTTGCTCTCATCTACCGCCAGACCCATTTTAGCCGTTTCCGCTTGAATACCAGCAAAAGCCTCATTGACGGCTCGCTGTGTTCGTCCAATCACGTCAATGTTATCAGCGTTAGCTAGCAATTGAACTGACCTTTAATATCGTGCCTCCGGTGTTGACTTGTGAGATAACCACGATCTTCTCGAGGATGATGTTGAAGAAGTCACTTGACAGTGGGTCGTCTTGTCTAAAATCTTTTTTGACATTGAAGGTATAAGTGAGTTCTTTACCGAACTCGACGGAGAAGCGAGAGTTCTCCATCGTCATCCTACACAATCTGACGAGTTTGGTAGGAATGCGAAAACTAGACATGGCACTGTATAGCTCGACTCTATGCACACTGTCATATGCGGCTTCGAAATCGACGAATAGGTGGTGAGTGTCGATTTGCACTTCTTAGGTCTTTTCTAGGATCTTCCATAATGTGAAAATCTGGTCTATTGTGGACTTGCCTGGTCTGAAACCACACTGATACGGACCTATCAGGTCATGAACAAACGGTTGCAAACAATACAGCAGAGAGGATCTTGTGTGCGATGTTAAGAAGACTGATCCCTCGGTAGTTGGCGAATGGGGCAAACAACGCTGAGATTCCACTCATCGGACCATATCTTACAGATGAATTGATTTTTACGTCCTCGGGCCATATCTTACAGATGAGCTGGTGCATGCGCCCAACCAGGTCATCTCCAGCTGCTTTAAATAGTTCTGCGGACAGTCCGTCCGCTCCAGCAGCTTTGTTCGACTTCAGGTTGGATATTACTATCTTCAGCTCGTGTAAGTTGGGGAGACGGAATTATTGTCTTCTTCTTCTTCTTGTGGCGCTACAGTCCGAGGTGGACCTGGGCCTCAACCAACATGCCTCTCCAGCCAGCACGATCTTTCGCTAGCTGTCTCCAGTTGCGCACTCCAAGTTGGTTGAGGTCCTTCTCCACTTGTGTGCGAAGTTCGTCTTTCGAGAGAGGGCTTTATTACTCAATTGCCTCTTGACCCCAAAGAAACAGCGATTGGCAAGAGTGATTCTACGTTTGATTTCGGTACTGGTGTTGTTGTCCCTATTTACCGCGGAGCCGAGGTAGAGGAAGTCCTTGACTACCTCGAAGTTTTGTCAAGAATTATTGTCTATCATCGTCCAAATCGAGTAGAAAATTCTGCCTAACAGCGAAATTTGGGGCGTCATCGTCGTTAAGGAGTTTGCAGAAATTATCTTTCCAGATTCTCAGCACAGATTGCGACTCTACCACGAATTGTCCATTTTGATCCCGGCAGGCTTCGGTCCGAACCTTGTATCCTCCGGATAGCTGTTTTACTCTCGGTAAAACTTTCGGACTTCATTCCTGCCATAACACCTTTCCATTTCCTCGACCGCGCGCTTCTCATGCTGCTTCTTTTTTCATTGCTGAGAAGCCGGTGCTACTTACTATATATCTCGTTCCTATACACACAATATAGTAGTTTCTTGCTTGCTAGAGGTTTATTAAAGCTCTCCGATTTAAAATTGTTTGAAATTTTTGAGGCACACTAATCGAAATAAGTTACCATGCCTTTTAAGATAATGCGTCTTTTGAGACAATGTGTGAACAATATGGTACAAATGGTATGAAGAACTTATTATTTACAAACGTCAACTATCAGTGAGAGAAGCACTGGGGGTACAAATAATTTACCAGCAGCATGTTTCAAGACAAAAATACATTTGTTCAAATGCATTTCATCTATAACTATATAAGGTGTAATCAAGCCGAATTTTAAAATTCAGTCCTTAACGCTTTTCGAAAGAGAAAGTTTTGTGTTCGTTCGAAATTATCTTAGTGGCTTTTAAATACACCAACCATTCTTTTTCTGTCACTGCTGCTAAGACTTTAGGGTGCGTTCATCGCATATGAATTGAATAATTACTGTCTGAGCTTAGCTAAGAACATTACCATATGTATCACATTCCAGGAAATTAACAAATTTTGAATTGGAATACTTACATCACCCTAACTTTTTGAGCATGGTTAGTTTGGCTCAATTGAAACATTAACTGCCTTACCTCCATTACAGTAGTCACATTACCGGCACTATCGGGAGGACTGCATGTCTCTGGATCGGTTGCATTTGATAGACTTGCGGCGCCATGCCCTCCATGCCCACCGTCATGTCCGATTGCTGTGTGATTCAACATGGCCACCATGGCGACACTAAGGTTCACTTTCAGGCCATAGATAATGGCCATACCAATTGAGCCAAGAACGGCAAGAATATATCGTGCGGGAATACATCCTGAAAGAAAGAGAAAATTCATTTTAAATAAATGTGTATTTTTGAAAAAGTCTCATTCATCAAAATATCACTCGCATTAGGTTCACAGACACCACGAGCATTAAATGTCTGACCTGGTTGGCTAATGAACTGAGTTAAGTTATGTCGTAGTCGTTTGTGTTTGAAGTCACTTTTTTGTAGAACGTGCAAAGAGTTTAAAATTGTTGATGAAAGTGACAAAGGCGTATACTCCAACTAAATGCTTACTTATGGTGAAATTTATAATACAGAAAGGCGTATGCCGAATGATTTGCATGCCTTAATTTTGGAATTTGTTGAAAATCAAATAAACATTGGTAGTTATTTTTGCTGAAATACAAAACCGAGCGTTACATATTTACTTCTTTCGCTGAACAGATATTCTACAGAATTAAAAGTGATTTATGAAGTGGTTCTTTAAATTGAAAACAACATAAAACATGTTCATCAATGTCTACAGATAATCAAGAGTTTAATGACAATAAAAAGCGTGTGATTGGCCTTAAAGAAGAATCGAGAGATAATAAAACAGAAATTTGGGAGGCTTGAGAAAAACTATCAAAATGTAGGTGACTTACTATACAGCGAAATGGATGGGACGTAAAGTTAATGCCACAAACAAACAAAGCTAACTACAAATTTTAATAAGGGTCGTCACGGTATTCGTTCGACGAATTTACTTGAAATTTTCTTATATCGGCATTTGGAAATTACGAAGTTTTAACTTTTCCGATTAAGTATTTCGGATTTCTAGATTTTACCTTTTATCTGGAATGGATGATAGATAATAATAATTGGCTGCCCCGACAGTCCAAAGAACAGGGCCTAGCTTACTCATCAAGTACTCATGCTGTGCACGCTACTGTTCTCTCACGAGTGACGGAACCTACAGTTTTTCGCCTACTCCGAACGGCGAAGTTTGAGAAGCGTTTTTTAATAAATTATCTTTGAGTGTTATCAGCAGGTTTAAAGAGCTGGTGCCGTGAAAGGTGTTGAGCCAGGAATTGAACCTGAACCTTCGGCGTGTGTGTGTCGCACTCCTCCCACTACGCCACGGCGGCTACATGATTGATATTAAGAGGTTTTAAATAAGCTTTTTTCATTAAGGACTTGACAACCTGTTTTAATTAAAGCAAAGGCAATTTTAGATATTTCAAAAAGTAGTTTTATCAGCTAAGTAAACAATTAAATGATTTATGAATGAAAATCCACAACGTGTGTACACTTTTCAACGACTCAGCTACACACTTCAATCGAAACCGTGTTCGTGGCTCTGAGCATCGTGTTTGTTGGCTCTGAGCAACGTCGTGTGCTTGTTGCCAAACTATGAATTTATGTAGCCGCACATAAAATAGGCAAGCGGCGTTGAGTTAAACAAAAGAGGCGGCCAATCGACTGGCTCATTTTTAAAGATAACACGCTCACCACACCCACTCTTCAATAAGTCGATTGTAATGTGTGCTGTGTCGTCCAAGTTCAGCTTTAAAGGTCTAGTAACGTAACAACCGTTATTGTCGATGATGAAAATGTTAAGTTTATGAAATAAATTGAAAGTGGCAGTTTGATATTTACTGCAAAGTAACGTGACAAATAAAATACAAAGTGGCCGGTATTGGAAATAATAATTAATAATTGTTAGCGCGACAGTCCACAGGGGAACCAGGGCCTTGCTTGCTCACCAACTACTTGTATTGCGCGCTACTGTTTTCTCACGAGTAGAAGGGACCTACCGTTTTTTGCCGATTCCGAGCGGCTAAGTTTGAGAAGCACAAGTATTAATCTTTGAGTGTTGTTAGCAGCTCGAAAGAGGTGAAAAATTCGAGGTGTTCAGCCGAGAATCGAATCTAGGCTTGTGAGCGTCGCACTCTACCCACTACGCCACGGCGGCCGCTATTGGAAAACTCTTTGCATTTATTCGCGTCAATGTTCTCTGCCTGTTATCAAACATTGTGTGATTTTGTTTTCACGCCCTACGCGTTTGCCCAACTTAACTAATTCTGTGCCAAATAATCGTTATTTCATATCCTTCTTTCAATCAAAAAAATTATTGCTTTAGTGCTTCCTTGATTCGTTTTCTCGTATGAAGTTTGCATATTTCGATGTTGATGTAAGTTGAAAGGCCAAAATCCATGTAAACACATAATTGTTAGCTTTGCTGTATGAATTCGTTCAAAACGTAAGTTGAATTGGCTATACATAGCACTGTTGAAAGTGACTTAAGAACAGAGAAATAGAGTTCCTTAAGATTCAAAGTCGAGGGATTTTGATCGTTCTTTTCATCGCTCCGTAATGAAAAGCAATTTATTGGAGCCAGACCAAAACTAGGGGGATAATTTTGTGCCAAATAATTGTTTCATTCATTTCATTCTTCTTTCAAGCAAAGAAATAAAGGTTTATGCTTATCCATAATTGCAAATAGTGTACAAAAGTCCTTCTTATTTTCCTTAACCTCAAGACTAGTTAATTTAATTCAGACGCAAGGGGAAAGACAAAAATCTTTAAGGTTACAGAATTGAATTGCTCAAAAAGTAAGTTGAACTCGCTGTAGAATTAGAGGCTCACCTCAAAGCATGATTTCATTTGCCAAAATTCATATAAGGGCAAGAAAGCAAACTTTTTTGAGATTCAAAGTTAAGAGATTTTGAGCTTCTTTTTCCATCGCTTCGTTATGGGTGATGAAAATGAATTATACGAGGATTTCAGGATTAGAGAACAAAAAAATAGCTTTATTGTTTATCAAACTATTCCCCATTAAGTTCTACACACTGTTGCATGTGTTTGAACCAATTCACTTTTGCCACTCTGATTGAGGTATCTCCAAAACATGCATTCTGAACGCATCAACCACTTCTTTAGGTGTCGAAAAACATTGACCTCTCATTTTATTTTTTACGTACGGAAATAAAAAGAAGTCATTCGGTGCCAAGTCAGGACTATACGGCGCATGACTCATCAAATCGATGTTTTGAGTGCTCAAAAATGCAGTTGTTTGAGCCGATGTGTGAGCGTTCGCATTGCCGTGGTGAAGAATGATCCGTCTTTGGCGGTTGGTTTTCCTGATTGCTTAGAAGACAACTGGCAAACAAATGGTTGTGTACCACTCAGAATTGACTGTTCTGCTTTGTTCTAGTGGTACGGTTGCGACTTCTCCAGTTTTCCAAAAAAATAGGCGACCATTTTCTAGGAAGTGCTTCGTGCGCGAGCAATTTTTGTTGGATTTGACTCAACTTGAAACACCCATACAGTCGACTGCTGTTTACTTTCGGGCTCATACGCGTAAATCCATGATTCATCAGCTGTCACGATGTCACAGACGTGTTTCGAAGCACCGATATCGTATTTTTGGAGCATTTCTTTCGACCAATCGACACGAGCCTTTTTTTCGAGCGATTGACAAATTGTGTGGGATCCAACGCGAACAAATTTTTCTGACGGTCAAATGTTCATGCGATATTGAATGTATGCTGGTCCCACTAATGCCTAAGGTTGCCTCAATATCACGAGGGGTCATGAGATGACGATCTTCGGAATCGGATCTTCAGATCTTCGGATCGGAACAACAACTGATTTTGGACGACCTCCACGAAATTCGTCTTGGAGTGAACTACGACCTCGGTTGAATTCACCATACCATCGATAAACACTGGTCCTTGATGGAGCTTTATCGCCAAAAATTGGATTGAGTCCATTGATGCACTGTTGTTGAATCAATCCACGTCGAAAGTTGTAAAAACTAATCGCACGAAAATTTTCATGTTTTAATTCCATTTTTTTGGTCGAGATGAATCTTTTAAGTTACTGTAAACAGCACAAATAGCGCTCGTATGTCAAAACGTTCTGAGTACTTATAACCTCAAAAATGTCAAACTTTACGATAGAGCTGGCAGTTACCAGATTGCAACATTAGGGTTGCCCAGTCCCGAAATATAAAAGGTAACCTTTGTATGGGGCACGCTAAAGAAAAGGAAGTCAAATGAAAGCTGCACGGATAGTTCGTCACATGTGTCTTCTGATCGACAGAAATTCCACTTTAACATTGTTTAACAAAATTTGTATCTAGTAAAGGTGTATTTAATTTGAATTGTGAGACGAAATTAACTCGATTTATTGACCAATGCACGTAGAGCACGCAAAAATTGTTCAATACATGGCTGTGTTTTGTTACGGAAGCGGCAACCTGAACAGCAAGCTCGGATGGGAGCTTCTATCTCAACAGATATGGTATCATTCGATCATTGTCTTTTCCGAACAGAGCCTGACTGAACTTCAGTGAAAATGAAAGCCGCTTACAATGTTCTAAATTTAAAAAAAAAATAGTTTACAACTGATGGTTATCCCCCAAAACGGAAGGTCGTCTTGGAGACATATTGGAAGATGATTGAACCAATTTGAGAATACTGCGACAAATTGCCATACTTGATCGGTTGTCCTTTGGTAAACGTAAGAGTTGTTGAAACATAATAAAATAACGAAAAATTAAAATTTTATTCATGCTGAGCAGTGTGCTATCTTTTTGCACCACGAATTCAGTTCATTGATTTTCTTTTTTCAAAAGTTGAAACTACACGCTGTTTATTAAGTGGTGATACGATCTAAAAAGTTGGTAATTTAAAAAAAAATAACCCATTTTCCAGGGAGTCTCCGACTGCAGGTTAACATAGACATTTTCCTCACCTTTAAGGAAGCTTTCCAAATAACATCAGTTTTGCAAAAGTTACACGAGTTTCCTTCAAATCATCCGTTTCACCCTCTCCTCAAGTCTTAAAAACTGTCATTACTATAAAACTGTTAATCAAATTTAAAGGTTCTCCCAAAAAAAGGGATCCTAATATAACTCTCGGGTCAACTAATCGCCCCGCGTTTGCAAACATTGATGGCATTTCTGCAGCCACCAAAAGAGCAAAAACATCTATTTTAAAACAATCGCGGATTTCTCTCTCAAAACAACAATCGCCAGGAGCATCCGCTACGCCCGCCAAATACCCATCGCCATGCACAACAAATGACATTCAGTCTGCGCGTGTGTGCGGAGATACCGACCACCACATTCCTCCAGAGCTTTGTAAATAAATTCCGTGTCACTTTGAAAATATTTCCCTCATTCCTCTCGAAAAAATCTGTGCTTGTGCGCGTTAGGCCTTCGTATCCATTCACCCTCCCGCCGCACATTCACCCATTGCCACCGCGTGGATCATAAACCGATGAATTTTTGTGTATGCCAAGCAGTTTGTTTAAACCATTTTTGATTACCCAACACTGTCTGACATTATGGCTGGACACACTTTGGCAGTTTATTGCTGGCATCTCGCAGGGGTTAACACCGCCCGGCTTGGCCTTGTTTGTTTAGCTGGCCAGTCGGAGATAAGGCTGCCACCAAGAATTAGATATCATTCTGTGCACACAATTCATTTGATTCTTGCACAGTAAATCGGCCACGTTTGGCTATTTTTAGCCAAGTGTATATGACTTCATGGATTGTTTTTCAGCCGAATCTTGGAATAAATAAATTGTTTCTGAGATCACATCGCCATCGAATTGCGATCAGTGCAGATGTTCTACTTGCTTCCACATTACTGTGAGAACGAGTTTGTGTGACAAATAATGACTTAATGAGTACTTCGTTTAAGAGATCATGCAATCGGGTGCTGGACCATAGCTCCTAATTTGTGTGTCTCTTGCGGCACGCTCATCAGACTGTCACGTCGAACACATGTGTCTCTTGCTATCTATTGTCTAAATCTTTACAGAATTGTTGAGAATTTCATCAAAACTCGTTTAAAAATTTTTTTTTTTTTATTGCGAGACTGCAAGCAAGAAGGCGATAACTGCAATCTTCCTTACAGAGCAAATGAAATACTTTGGCGGTGAATGAGCTGAATCTAGATTGCATTTATTTGTTTTTTTTTTTAATTTTAGTACACAGCAACTATGGAATTTTACATCTTTTAGTTAAAGATAACGCTTTACTGCTAAGAAATTATTCGACACGCTTTGCAGAATATTTTGATGCGCACCGCATGAAAGGAAAACATTTTGGGGGTTGTAGACTTGAAAAAGAAAAATTACCTCTTACTGAAAAGAATGCAATTATAGTCCTTATTTCTTTGAAATATCTGTTTGCTTTGGTCTGTAAGTTACAAACAAAACATATAGAAAAATGATCTTCTCCATTGATGGCTTTTGCTTCGTTTCTCTTAAAAGTTGTACTGCTTATTGTGCTAACTACAAAGTTCCTTACATGCATAACTGAAAGGCAAAATATAAGGTTGGCCAATTCAGCTTTTTGCTCATTATTCAATGCTTCATAAAAAGTGTTACAGCGACCAAACTTAGTTCAAATATGCGCCGTTTTGTTCAATAATCTGTCTCCATCTAGACGGGAACTTCATAATACCCCCCCCTCGTAGAAGCCCCCCTCCTTATTTGCGAAGAACTCGTAAACGGTATTGGATTTTGCAGTCAAGGCAGGCGGTGAGAACATTTTTACACAACTGTATAACTTGTCGGCGTCAGAGAGGTGCGGTTTTGTCTCAGCAAATGGCATCGTTGCCACGTCAAAGGGTAACTGCAGCTCGTCCATTTATTGCTTCTGGGGTCGACTACTGTGGTCCTTTTACCCTGCGTATCGGAACGAAAAGATCACGCTCTACCACCAAAACGTATTTGGCAATTTTCATTTGCATGGTTACGAAAGCTGTGCATATCGAAGTGGTGGACGACCTGTCCTCTCAAGCGTTCTTAGCTGCGTTTAAAAGATTTGTAAGTCGACGTGGGCCCTGTCATCATCTGTATAGCGATAATTCGACGGCATTTGTTGGAGCCAACCGACTTCTTAAAGAAGACTTAAGAGCCTGGAGCAGTGAAGGAAATCGGAGCTCGTTGGCCAATATGGGAACACATTGGCATTTCATAACTCCCGGCGCTCCCCATCAAGGTGGACTATGGGAGGCTGCGGTGAAATCGGCCAAGCGTCATCTGGTGCGTTTAGTTGGAGCGCAAAGTCTGTGGTACAGCCAATTGCAAACATTATCGGTGCGTATTGCGGCGTGTCTCAACTCCCGTCCGCTGGTACCTTTGCACGATGACCCCGAGGATACGTTAGCTTTAACGCCAGGACATTTTCTGGTTGGGACTCCGCTCTTATCTTAGTCTTATCGAAATTCCGCGCAATCGGCTAAAGATGTGGCATTGGATCCAGCAAACTTGTCAGAGATTTTGGCAACGATGGAGTGACGAATATTTACATACTTTGCAAATCCGAGGCAAATGGCAGCGACGAGAGGATGACGTGCGAGTTGGTGACATTGTTCTTGTTAGACATGAAAATTTACCTCCAACTCATTGGCGATTGGGTCAAGTTATAGAAGTACACCCGGGCAGCGACGGACTCTTACGCAACGCAATTCTAAAGACAGCGAAGGAAGTTTTCATCCGGGCAGTTCAAAAATTATGTCGACTAGTGGAGTCTTTCGAACCAAATGGTTCGGCCGGGCAGAATGATCAAGATTCGGCATCACTGAAACAGAAATTTTGATCGTAAAAAGCCGCCGTCAACTATTTGGAACCAATCGATAACTGAACACCTTTTTTTCCTTACTTTTTGGGCCTGTCAGTTTTATTTGTTTTGTGCGTAATACACGGCCTTTGCCACCATAATACTCGATGATGAATTTATAATATATGATAAATATAATTAAATGAACTCAATAATTTACCCGTGAATAAAATATCAGTGAATATAACATTTTTATCTTGATTTATTGCCCAACAGACAGGAACAGGTGGTAATCACTTGGCGCTATGTCTAGGCTATATGGTGGATGCGAAAAAACCTCCCATCCGAGCTCCCGAAGCTTCTGACGACTCATCAACGAAGTGTGTGGTCTGGCGTTATCCTGGTGGAAAATTCCTGTTGGAAAATTCTGGACGGTTCTGGTCGATCGCCTGCTCCAAGCGGTCTAGTTTTTCGCAGTAGATGGTAGAATTAAGCGTCTGGCCATTTGGGTGCAGCTCATAGTGGATGATTCCCTTCCAATCCCACCAAACACACAGACCTTCCTGGCCGTCAATCCCTGTTTGGGACGATTCATGGGCCTTCAACCACGACCGTTTTCGCTTGATATTGTCGTATGTGATCCATCTTTCGTCGCCAGTAACCATCCGCTTGAAAATGGGTCGAGTTCGTTCCATTTCAGCAGTATATCGCAGGCATTGATTCGGTCCAGAAGGTTTTTTTTTGCGCCAAATCTTGCGGCACCCAAACATCAAGCCTTTTTTTTGTATTCAGCCATCTGCAGATGGTTTAAAATGGTTTGGTGACTAACTCCCGTCTCCTGGGCGATGTCACGAGATGCCACATGCCGGTCTAACTCGATGATTTCCATGATTTGATCGATATTCGTCGTCACAGGTCTTCCGCCGGCTGGCTTATCCATGGTGTCGTTTTCACCGGCTCTGAATCGTCGAAACAATTCCTCCGCGGTTCGAAGCGATAGAGTATCATCGCCCAAAACACCGTTAATCTCACGGAATGTTTCTCTAGCGGATTTGCCCTTAAGGAAGGAAAACTTTAAAATAGCGCGAATTTCGGTGTTAGTGAAGTCCATGTTTACACGTATATAACTGTTGAACGCAATATCCAATCTAATCATGCATAGCGTCGTTTTGTAGGTTATGTCAATAACTTTCAAATGATGTATAGTATTGCCAGATACGAGCTTTGTAGCGCTTTGTACATAGCCGGAAAATTCAAAAGACAAAGAGGCGGGAAGGAGGTATTTGACAACCTCATAATAAGAGCATGGTCAAGATTTCTTTACTTTCTGGAAAATTTTATATCCTCACAAAAACTGTAGGTTTTGTGATATGTAGAAAAATAAGGAACACAACACAGTCGACTGGACTTTGAATGGTGTATGAATGTTGAAATAAAATGGATTGGCCTTGTTTGTTTAGCTGGCCAGTCGGAGATAAGGCTGCCACCAAGAATTAGATATCATTCTGTGCACACAATTCATTTGATTCTTGCACAGTAAATCGGCCGCGTTTGGCTATTTTTAGCGAAGTGTATATGACTTCATGGATTGTTTTTCAGCCGAATCTTGGAATAAATAAATTGTTTCTGAGATCACATCGCCAGGGGAATTGCGATCAGTGCAGATGTTCTATTTGCTTCCACATTACTGTGAGAACGAATTTGTGTGACTTCTAAGATGACAAATAATGACTTAATGAGTACTTCGTTTAAGAGATCATGCAATCGGGTGCTGGACCATAGCTCCTAATTTGTGTGTCTCTTGCGGCACGCTCATCAGACTGTCACGTCGAACACATGTGTCTCTTGCTATCTATTGTCTAAATCTTTACAGAATTGTTGAGAATTTCATCAAAACTCGTTTAAAAGTTTTTCTTTATTGCGAGACTGCAAGCAAGTTGCCGCTGGCTGCAATCCTCCTTACAGAGCAAATGAAATACTTTGGCGGTGAATGAGCTGAATCTAGATTGCATTTATTTGTTTTTTTTTTTTAATTATAGTACACAGCAACTACGGAATTTTACATCTTTTAGTTTAAGATAACGCTTTACTGCCAAGAAATTATTCGACACGCTTTGCAGAATATTTTGATGCGCACTTCATGAAAGGAAAACATTTTGGGGGTTGTAGACTTGAAAAAGAAAAATTACCTCTTACTGAAAAGAATGCAATTATAGTCCTTATTTCTTTGAAATATCTGTTTGCTTTGGTCTGTAAGTTACAAACAAAACATATAGAAAAATGATCTTCTCCATTGATGGCTTTTGCTTCGTTTCTCTTAAAAGTTGTACTGCTTATTGTGCTAACTACAAAGTTCCTTACATGCATAACTGAAAGGCAAAATATAAGGTTGGCCAATTCAGCTTTTTGCTCATTATTCAATGCTTCATAAAAAGTGTTACAGCGACCAAACTTAGTTCAAATATGCGCCGTTTTGTTCAATAATCTGTCTCCATCTAGACGGGAACTTCATAATACCCCCCCTCGTAGAAGCCCCCCTCCTTATTTGCGAAGAACTCGTAAACGGTATTGGATTTTGCAGTCAAGGCAGGCGGTGAGAACATTTTTACACAACTGTATAACTTGTCGGCGTCAGAGAGGTGCGGTTTTGTCTCAGCAAATGGCATCGTTGCCACGTTAAAGGGTAACTGCAGCTCGTCCATTTATTGCTTCTGGGGTCGACTACTGTGGTCCTTTTACCCTGCGTATCGGAACGAAAAGATCACGCTCTACCACCAAAACGTATTTGGCAATTTTCATTTGCATGGTTACGAAAGCTGTGCATATCGAAGTGGTGGACGACCTGTCCTCTCAAGCGTTCTTAGCTGCGTTTAAAAGATTTGTAAGTCGACGTGGGCCCTGTCATCATCTGTATAGCGATAATTCGACGGCATTTGTTGGAGCCAACCGACTTCTTAAAGAAGACTTAAGAGCCTGGAGCAGTGAAGGAAATCGGAGCTCGTTGGCCAATATGGGAACACATTGGCATTTCATAGCTCCCGGCGCTCCCCATCAAGGTGGACTATGGGAGGCTGCGGTGAAATCGGCCAAGCGTCATCTGGTGCGTTTAGTTGGAGCGCAAAGTCTGTGGTACAGCCAATTGCAAACATTATCGGTGCGTATTGCGGCGTGTCTCAACTCCCGTCCGCTGGTACCTTTGCACGATGACCCCGAGGATACGTTAGCTTTAACGCCAGGACATTTTCTGGTTGGGACTCCGCTCTTATCTTAGTCTTATCGAAATTCCGCGCAATCGGCTAAAGATGTGGCATTGGATCCAGCAAACTTGTCAGAGATTTTGGCAACGATGGAGTGACGAATATTTACATACTTTGCAAATCCGAGGCAAATGGCAGCGACGAGAGGATGACGTGCGAGTTGGTGACATTGTTCTTGTTAGACATGAAAATTTACCTCCAACTCATTGGCGATTGGGTCAAGTTATAGAAGTACACCCGGGCAGCGACGGACTCTTACGCAACGCAATTCTAAAGACAGCGAAGGAAGTTTTCATCCGGGCAGTTCAAAAATTATGTCGACTAGTGGAGTCTTTCGAACCAAATGGTTCGGCCGGGCAGAATGATCAAGATTCGGCATCACTGAAACAGAAATTTTGATCGTAAAAAGCCGCCGTCAACTATTTGGAACCAATCGATAACTGAACACCTTTTTTTCCTTACTTTTTGGGCCTGTCAGTTTTATTTGTTTTGTGCGTAATACACGGCCTTTGCCACCATAATACTCGATGATGAATTTATAATATATGATAAATATAATTAAATGAACTCAATAATTTACCCGTGAATAAAATATCAGTGAATATAACATTTTTATCTTGATTTATTGCCCAACAGACAGGAACAGGTGGTAATCACTTGGCGCTATGTCCAGGCTATATGGTGGATGCGAAAAAACCTCCCATCCGAGCTCCCGAAGCTTCTGACGACTCATCAACGAAGTGTGTGGTCTGGCGTTATCCTGGTGGAAAATTCCTGTTGGAAAATTCTGGACGCTTCTGGTCGATCGCCTGCTCCAAGCGGTCTAGTTTTTCGCAGTAGATGGTAGAATTAAGCGTCTGGCCATTTGGGTGCAGCTCATAGTGGATGATTCCCTTCCAATCCCACCAAACACACAGACCTTCCTGGCCGTCAATCCCTGTTTGGGACGATTCATGGGCCTTCAACCACGACCGTTTTCGCTTGATATTGTCGTATGTGATCCATCTTTCGTCGCCAGTAACCATCCGCTTGAAAATGGGTCGAGTTCGTTCCATTTCAGCAGTATATCGCAGGCATTGATTCGGTCCAGAAGGTTTTTTTTTGCGCCAAATCTTGCGGCACCCAAACATCAAGCCTTTTTTTTGTATTCAGCCATCTGCAGATGGTTTAAAATGGTTTGGTGACTAACTCCCGTCTCCTGGGCGATGTCACGAGATGCCACATGCCGGTCTAACTCGATGATTTCCATGATTTGATCGATATTCGTCGTCACAGGTCTTCCGCCGGCTGGCTTATCCATGGTGTCGTTTTCACCGGCTCTGAATCGTCGAAACAATTCCTCCGCGGTTCGAAGCGATAGAGTATCATCGCCCAAAACACCGTTAATCTCACGGAATGTTTCTCTAGCGGATTTGCCCTTAAGGAAGGAAAACTTTAAAATAGCGCGAATTTCGGTGTTAGTGAAGTCCATGTTTACACGTATATAACTGTTGAACGCAATATCCAATCTAATCATGCATAGCGTCGTTTTGTAGGTTATGTCAATAACTTTCAAATGATGTATAGTATTGCCAGATACGAGCTTTGTAGCGCTTTGTACATAGCCGAAAAATTCAAAAGACAAAGAGGCGGGAAGGAGATATTTGACAACCTCATAATAAGAGCATAGTCATGATTTCTTTATTTTCTGGAAAATCTTAAATCCTCACAAAAACTGAAGGTTTTGTGATATGTAGAAAAATAAGGAACACAACACAGTCGACTGGACTTTGAATGGTGTATGAGCGTTGAAATAAAATGGATTACATAGATTTTTGTTGTAGGTTATGTCGAATTGGTGTGCTAGTTTGATATATTGGCCAAACTTATCCAAAGTGAAATGATTGTGACGCCACTTTAACAGATGGCTGTTGTTTTCCTGATCTGCTTGGTGCCTATGTGGAATAATTTTCAAACTTCTACTGGTTTCGGAAATTTGTTTTTCAAACATTTCTTCTCTAAATTTCTGAGAGTGCGACACTCACACGCCGAAGGTCCAGATTCGATTCCCGGCTGAACACCAAGCATTTTGTACGGCACCACCGCTTTTGATCTGCTGACAACACTCAAAGACTATTAATTGTCTAAGAAAAAGCTTCTCAAAACTTCGCCGTGTCGAGTTGGCAAAAAACGTCTACTCGTAGGAGAACAGTAGCGCACACAACACGAGTAGTTGATGAGCAAGCTAGACCCTGTTCCCCCTGTGGACTGTAGCGCTACCCAATTATTTATTATTATTATTCCTTAAGAAGTTTCAATGTTTTTTTGATTACCAAAATTAAGATGAATATGTTACCTTTATCGTTATCTGCAGTACTGGCAGTTGCAATTATAATGACCAGAGTTATCTTTCAGACCCATTTTGCGACTTATGCCTCGTCGATTTATTTAATTGCATGATTGATTGTTTACACAGGCTTTGAGCTTTGGGATATGGAATTTGTAATTTCGACTGAAAGATGACTTTTAAAACGCGGGTCATGTGAATGTCCCATCATCTCGTAAATTATAAAAGATTCCACATTTACTTGGTTCGTCTCGAATGTTCCAGCTATCTCTCTTTTTATTTTATTCCCCTCTCTTAAAAAAACCAACGATTTACAGCCAATGCTGTCAAATCACAAATTTAATGACGGTTCTTTCAGGAACTGTCACAAGCACCGCCTAAAGAACACACAAGCAATTCGATCAAAGTGGAGACGGAATTATTTTTAGTTCAATGGAAAGGAACTTCCACCGACTAAATGTCAAGACATTTGTGTTTCTAAATTTAATAAAATTCTAAATTTAATATATGGTCACAGAGCGTCCCCTTTCATTGATTAATTGATGTCAACAGTGATCTCACTTTGAAGCCACCACCAAGAGGCAAATGTTCGCCGATTTGACGTCAATTTTGCCTACTTGCCCAAAGTCCTCATGACTAACTCCACCGTGAGCGGTGAACTTTTTGCTCGGTGCTGCGTCACACATCTTGAATTGCTAGTGCTAGGTATATTAATTTGCATTTGTATTCAATTTTGGAAAACAATTTTTGACTCAAATACCCCGCACTCCAGCAACACGCAGCTTTGCATTTGTTTGAAAAACTCGCAAGCGCCGATGTTTATGGCAATGGTTCACGTTCAGTGAGCACCGCCCGGAAGAACTTCGACTAATTACCACATCTCGCTATTGTTTTAAACAAACTCCGAGGGAAACCTGGATGACGAGTGGTGCGTAAACAATTGTATACCGAATGTAGGGTCTGTCACTGCAATCGGACTGCGATATGTCAGAGATTCCGACCTATCCGGAGTGTCTATGAAATGATGAACAGCAGCGTTTCTCTGCTCTGTGATCGATAAGGTTGGCGCATGTCGGTTTTTGTAATTGAAATAACCACGCAAGCTTCCCCATCGTCGCACAAGCAGTCAGAGTAGCGCCCAACTTTATTGAGGGTTGATCTCACTGAACTACTGCAAGTGGATATGTCACCCTTTTGGGAGGCAACGAATGCTTTTGCTTATAAAAAAGCAATTAACGGCTTAATGGGGCCACGCGCACATTCATCAGTGCTACGGATGAGGCAGCCGCAGAACAGAAGGGTGAACGGCGGCGTTGTTGATTCTTTCCGCGCAACACACACACACACGCATCGATGAGGAGTGGAATTCGAATGTCACGTTGATGAATTTACTGATTGAGGTGTCATGGGGAGGCAGCGTTCCTTGCGAGGCGGCAAAGAACAGAAGATTGAAGTTTTATGGCGGACGTGAAAAGTTCTTCGGGGACGCTTCACAATGTACGCGCGTTCCACTTGGAGTCCATTCAGAAGCACAGAATGAAAGTTTGTGAAGGGGCCGCATGAACCGATTAAAATTAGACGGAAGGCGGTTCCCTTACAAATAACATCAATGTTTTGCTTTGTTAATTCTGTTCTTTGGTAGATGTTTAAGTCGAAGCCAAATTTTCTGACAACTATAATTCAAATTAAACAAAATAAACAGACGAAGCAAATGTGAGCCAAGTGGAATGAAGAGTAGGATATTTCTTCGAAGGAAAAAAAATTGTCCAAAGGTCAAAAAATATCTTCAGGCGTAATATGAAACCCTCCCAATAAGGCAGTTATTTTTGTCTAGCAACTTTGGTAAACAGAAATCGCCTGAAAACAAGACCCTTTGGTATTTAAAGGTAAGGCATCCCTGCAGATGTTTACGCTATCTCAACAAAACATTTCAGTGCGAAATGCGTGGTATTCAATAAATATTCATTGCGTGGTCGTAACGATGATTCAAATGTCAACGGGTTGGAAATGGCTGAATGTGACCTTTCTGATATGGACATTGGAAATATATCCGCTTTTACATGTTACGTTATATATTAATGTAAGGTGGTGTAAATTAAGAACAAAGTTATACAGGAATTGGTTTTCAGGGCAATTTGTTCCTAGATCAGGATGATGAATGCAACACATATTAAATTACTCCAAGACGAAAGTCCCAAAGTTCGAAAATCTGTGGCATTCCTTAGAGGAAAAACCTTGAAGATCAGCAAATAACACCCAATTAAATTATTTAAGAGTCGTAGAATAGTGTAATAAAATCACACAGAACATCACTAGCATTATTGAAAACTGCAACCAAAGAATTTCTTACTAGACGCCTGAAAAATTGGCTTAATCTGTATTGTATTTGAAAATTCTGTCCGTTCCTCAAGAGAATATTATTATTACGGGAAGCAGAAGCCTATAAGGCGACGCTGCATCGAACAACGAGGGGTATTCGTGAGCTTTACGAACAGAGAGGAAGGGAAGAGAACCGGCTTCTCAGAAGGAAAATGAAAGAGCATGAGAAACGCGCGGTCGAGGAAATGGAAAGGTGTTATGGTAGGAATGAGGTCCAAAAGTTTTACAGAAAGGTAAAATGGCGATCCGGAGGATAGAAGGTTCGGACCAAGGCCTGCCGGGACCACAAAGGACAACTCGTAGTAGAGTCGCAGTCTGTGCTGAGAATGTGGAAGGATCATTTCTGCAGATTCCTTAATGGCGATGACAGCCGAAATCCCGCTATTAGGCAAAATGTTCCATCCGATTTGGACGATGATAGACAAGCATTCCGTCCCCCCGACTAAGACGAGGTGAAGATAGCAATATCCAAGCTGAAGTCGAACAAAGCTGCTGGAGCGGACGGACTGTCCGCAGAACTATTTAAATCAGCTGGAGATGACCTGGTTGGGCGCATGCACCAGCTCATCTGTAAGATATGGCCCGAGGACGTAAAAATCAGTTCATCTGTAAGATATGGTCCGATGAGTGGAATCTCAGCGTTGTTTGCCCCATTCACAAGAAAGGAAACCTCTTTGACTGCGCCAACTACCGAGGGATCAGTCTTCTTAACATCGCACACAAAATCCTCTCTGCCGTATTGTTTGCAACCGTTTGTTCATGACCTGATAGGTCCGTATCAGTGTGGTTTCAGACCAGGCAAGTCCACAATAGACCAGATTTTCACATTATGGAAGATCCTAGAAAAGACCTAAGAAGTGCAAATCGACACTCACCACCTATTCGTCGATTTCGAAGCCGCATATGACAGTGTGCATAGAGTCGAGCTATACAGTGCCATGTCTAGTTTTCGCATTCCTACCAAACTCGTCAGATTGTGTAGGATGACGATGGAGAACTCTCGCTTCTCCGTCGAGTTCGGTAAAGAACTCACTTATACCTTCAATGTCAAAAAAGGTTTTAGACAAGGCGACCCACTGTCAAGTGACTTCTTCAACATCATCCTCGACAAGATCGTGCGTAACTCACAAGTCAACACCAGAGGCACGATCTTCCCGAAGTAAGTTCAATTGCTAGCGTACACTGATGACATTGACGTCATTGGACGAACACAGCGAGCCGTCAATGAGGCGTTTGCTGACATTGAAACCGAAGCGGCTAAAATAGGTCTGGCGGTAAATGAGGGCAAAACTAAGTACAAGCTGTCATCAAGAAAGGACACACAACATCGACGTCTCGGACGGAGCGTCACAAAAACTCAATTATGTCTGCCCTTATTTCAAGAACTTATTTAATAAAATGGTATTTCTTGTACACGCTAATGGAATAGTCAAGATGGAGAAACTAAAATTTGTCTTTAAAGTAAAAAAACCCACTTCGGACGGTAAAACAAATTTTATAGCAGCAACCTCTATTATCGATGAAGATGGAAAAACGTTTTCGTTGATCGAGGACTTGCAGTCATTACAACATCACAAGGAAACCAAAGAAACGCAATCGCTTGAAGGAGTTAATTAACCAAATTAATTATTAACCAAACAATTTAAAGAAACTTGCTTTGATAGCAATAGAAATATGCTTTTTCAGGGTGAGTACCAAGAAGAAGTTATTTTAGATATGTAAATTGCCATACAACTAACTAATGAACGCTAACAACTCAATCATAAAAGCGCTTGAAGAATTGCTGGAGAATCAGGAAAAGAACAAGAAGCAAAATGCAAAAAATGGAAATGCAAAATACAAACAAAAAAAACACAACCAAGTTTTTGTTTTGTCATACTTTTCTTGGAAAAAAAACCAACACATATGTATATGTATAACAAATAATTTCACGCTAAGGTCTAAGGCAGTTCTAGGCTCCAAGGGAAATTTCAATTAGATTAGATATAGAATTACTTAGAACACCTGTTTAGGGTCAGCAAGCTAGATGTTAAGCCATTGTTAAGATTAAGTTCCATAGTTTTAAGTATTTTCCTTTCATAAGATAATTATGTATATACAGTTCAATAAAAATGCGCTAAAAAAAGAAGCTAAATGCAAGAAAAGTGGCTGAACGATTTGTTCTAGAAAACTTTAATGGAAAGCACTAAAAGAAGAATGTTCTAGATTTAAAACTAATTTTTGTGAGGATTAAATTGTAATTTTGCGAATGTTTCTAGAAATAGATTGGCACAACTCTAGGATAATAAAATACATTTTAAAATCAAATTGGGCAGGATGGAAACAACATGTTTTTCAAACTTTTGCCAACAAACCTTAATCTGCAAGTAGAATCACAGTGGCTTGCAAATGCGAGGTGAGCTCATTATGGAATTAAACAATAAAAAGTGAAAAACTGATGCTTGAAACTAGAAGCAATTTTGATAAATTGATAATCTTGATTGATATCATAGTTGCTGGTCTGCCAAATTATGTTGTTAACAAAAATAACAGAGAAGAAGTCTTGGAGACTAAGGGTCTCTTTAATGAAACTGGAAAACTTTGACATTTGGTTAACAAACGAATTCTTAAACGTGAATATTTCTGTACTATCAACAAAGTAAAATTGGATAAACAAAAAATTTCATTATCATGAGAAATTATATAAAGGCTTGCGATTCTATAATGAGGCTACATGTTGGTTTAATTCAAAGAATGCCAATGATGGTTGCAAAAAATTTGTAAATAATGCAGAACTTGAATGCGAATTGAAAAATGAATATCCACAAAATTTGCAACACCACCATCAAATGATGAACTACTATTAAATAGAAAAATAAATGTATTCGTTATAACGTCTAATTGATAAATTCAAAATTATTGAAATTATCTGACAAACAAATATCTACGAAAATATACCTATAAATCGAATTTTACAATGTTGATGCTCTGAGTTGGAAGGATTATATTGAAATCGATAATGATAACATAGGTGGGCGCCGTGGTGTAGTGGATAGAGTGCGACTCTCACACGCCGAAGGTCCGGGTTCGTTTTCCGGCTGGGCACCTTAAATTTTTCTGACAACGCTCAAAGAGTAATAAATGTCTAAGAAAGCATCTCAAACTTCGTCGTTCGGAGTCCACAAAAAAACTGTAGGTCCCTTCTATCGTGACAAAACAGTAGAACAGACATCACGAGTAGTTGATGAGCAAGCTAGGCTCGCTCTGTTCCCCTGTGGACTGTCACGTCATACGATGATATCATAGTTACAGAAGTACCTGATTGCTATTCAATTTTGGAAGGAATTTTACATGCTGCTGATGCTAAAGATAATGAAGAAGATAAAGCCAAAAGAATAACAGTGAGCTCCTGGGAATGAATTGCATTGAAAACAAAACCGATTTATTGCAATCTGCAATTGAAATGACTTATGATGTACCGAATTAGGTCCAACACTACCTTTTTAAAAAATAAATTTTATTTTAAAAGCCAATTGAAGAATAATTAATTGTATGGTGCGACAGTCCACAGGGGTCCAAGGCCTAGCTTGCTCATCAACTACTCGTGTTGTGCGCACTACTGTTCTCTCACGAGTAGAAGGGACCTACAGTTTTTTGCCGACTCCGAAAGGCGATGTTTGAGAAGCTTTCTTAGACAGTTATTACTCTTTGAGTGTTGTCAGCACCTCGAAAGAGGTGGTGCAGTGAAAAATTTGAGGTGTTCAGGAGGGAATCGAACCTAGACCCATTGGCGTGTGAGAGTCGCACTCCACCCACTTCGCCGGCGGCCACAAAAACCAATTTGAAAGACTTAATTGAAGCTATTGGAAGCATTTTCCTGTTTTTTTTTTTTCTTACATATATACTTGTTCTTAAATAGAAAAGGCTTTTAAACAAGAACACAGTAATCCAACTAGTTGGAATTTTTTTGATAAGTCCCTCGAAATCAAACTAATTTTAATATCCCGTTCAACTTAAAGGATTTCATCTGTATTTCGAAACATGTATTTCTGTATTTATTTTGTATTCTTTTGAATCGAGACTATCAACATTAAAAAGAAGAATTCACTTTCTAGATATATCCAGGGATTTCTCATTTTCTTGTAGCAACACAGTTTAAATAACGGATATTTTTTCGCTGCAATACTTTCAATAAAATCCTGTTCCTTTTTCTAGGTTACACTTGTTGTTGCTAGTTATAATTGCGATAATGAAAAAGGGCAAGTGCACTGGAAAGTTTTGTGCAAAATTTGTACTTCCAAAATGTTATAAATAAAAAAACATGGTACATATAAGAGCAAACTATAACAATAATAGTTTTATCTATTTATTTTATTTATAAAAAGCATACAAAACAATATAAAATTATAAGGTAGCTAAAGAAAAGCCGGAGCAACACAAGGCCCAAGGCAAAATAATAGTTTTATTCAAGTCAAAATTAAAAACAAAAGTCTACTTGTCACTGTCAGGTAATGCAGTGCTTTTAAAGTTTGAGTGACCCTGTGAAATGTTTGAATTCTTAAAGAAGATATGTGAAAATGAACTGTCCGTTTCCGCATAACAAGACAACAAAAACAGTCAAATTTATTCATTTTAAGAAATCGTTTTCTTTTTAATGATGCCCTTTCTTTGTTTTTATGTTTTTTTCTATTTTTATATTCAACTCTTCAAAAAAATTCACAAGTTTTGTATAATTTGGTAACGAAGCGTTGAAGTAAAATGCAGGAAAGAATATTTTAAAAACATTAAGAATAAAAAGGATTTTAAGTTAACAGTTAGGTAAATTTCTATAAGTTCTTTATGTCGGGTAGTACATATTATAAGTAATGCATATATTGAGCTTATTTGCATATTAAATAACCATTTATTTTTTCGCCAATTGAGATGTATGCCCAACGGGAGTGTTTAAAGTTTTATATAAAAAACTAGATCTGACTGTAAATTACGATAAATGCTTTCAAACATTCTTTCAAACTCTTAAATTTTGAAATAGTTAGGTAAAAGATATTTATCTAAACTTGCATAACTTTATTCTGTAACTCTCCCTTTGTTTATGAACTGGACACCGTGTGTATTTTGATCCTGTTTGTACTTCATACATAAGTTTAAGTTCTTTTGAAAACAATTTTCTATTATAAAAAACACCTCACAAATCTTATTCTTATACTGTAGAAACTAACTTATATTATAGTGGCTTAAAAGCTGCAGCAATTAGCTGAGAAATTATTGCATATTTAAGTCTTGGACTCAAACTTAAATGCAGTGCAGATGAACATATGTATATCCAACTTATTTCATTTTGCACAATGACTAGAATTTACAAAGTAAAAATAAAAACATACTGGCCAAAAATAACACATTCCACGAAAATACAAAAATATCAAAATATCAACGCAAGTATTGCTGATCACCCAAAATAAAAAAATATCTAAAAGAATACATTTTCGAAAACTCAGGTTTTTTTAATCCAAAGAAATCGCGACATTTTATTTAAAATTGAATTTATTTAAACAATTAAACATGCACCCACATATAATACTCATCCAAGAAACAGGGGATAATTCACACGAATAAATTTAAATGAGGTCGGATTCTCGATTTGGCGAGAATAAATGTTTTTTTGTTTTTTTTTTTGGTTCAAGGATTTGGAAATCATAGCAATTCAAAATTTCATTTCCATTTCTATTTTCTCTCATCGAAATATTTTCGAGAAAGAAACGACAAAAAGATCGACTCCAATTTGTCTGCTGGCTGAATGGAAAGTATAACATTTTAGACCGTTTTTATGACTGATGGTGTGGAGTAGTCTTCCCAGTGCATTTCCCGCTTGAAAATAACATGTTTGACACCCGAATGTTCACTTTCCATTTCATCTCAACACCGATGAAATCAATAAAACCATTCTTAATTGTCTAGAGGACAAAAATACACATTTCCCGTCACCATCTATATCACCAATCGATAGATATCCTTGTGAGTGAACGAACCAGCCGTCACGCATATCTAATTATCTGTCTTTCTGCCCTAGGGATAGGAGTACAAGCTTCAAACCACAATGCGGTGGAAACCAGTGTTCCTCCCATATGGATATCATGTCATCGACCAGAGGAACCAGACACCAAAGACCGATCCTGTGTGGCACACAGCGAGGGGATGCAAATGAGATAAATTTCACCAGAGCACTTTCAAATTTCAAACCAGTAACCGACAAAAGTCTTCCAAATGCCCTTCATCTATACTCGAAGTTACCGCAGTACAACCCGGCGACAGCGAGTTTTATGACTTAGCGTGACGTGACGACATAGGAAACTCCTTTATCTGTGACGCGGGAAGGGTGACACATATTTTGTGTGTGTTTTGTTATCATCCGGCCACTCAGACTTCAGCCGAAAGGCGAAAGACTTTTAAATGACCTTCAAAGACGACAGGAGGAGTCAATGTGGATACACACATCTCACTGTGAATGTGAGGTGAACTGACGATTCGGGATTCATGAAATCTCCCAATCTATTCGGATACATATTCAACAGTAGCAAAACAGGCCGAAGGGATGGAAGAAAAAAATCTTGAACGTTGTTGTTGTCTGTTGACCTTGCACATGACTTAGAGGTCAACTGATTTTTAGTCCTTATGGTAGAACACAGACACAAACTCGTCACTCGCACGCACAGAAGCGCCCACATACAGTGATGGCAGACGGCAGAGATACTTACGTCCCAGAATGTTTCCCTTGGCTGGTACTTCCTCCACCATTTCGCTGAATTATACTAAAAAACTGTTTCACTCTAAAAACACAAACAATTTTTGCAATTCAACCGAACTGAATGCTCTCTTCGGGATAGGAAACTAAAAACTTTTTACACCGTTCCGGATGTCTTTGCAATACACATTTCACACAGAGAGCGCACAACCGAATGAAAACGCTACTCGAAGCGGAGAATTATTTTTTGTAACAGATTGCGGCGAACGTCCCACACGGGAGTGTATCTGAAACGCGCATAAATACACAAAAATCCTCGGACAACGAAAAATTTGCTTGCTCAACTCAACAGTTCGGCAGATGGTTACGAACTGATTCCACCGCTCGAGGAGCATGTACTTTTTCTACGCATGACCAGTGTTACCACAACGCGCTGTAAGGTATCGAAAAACCGGGGAAAGACCATCGTTGATGTTTGTTGTTGTCTTACTTCGTCTTTTTTGATTTTTTTGGAAGTTTTTCGTTTGATGGAGCAAATCTGAGAACGTTTCGCAGCTGATTGCAGTTCATATGTATGTTGACAATGATCCAGAGAACTTTGTGTGGCTGTGAGTTGCTTCTAAAAATGTCCATTACAGTCAGTCTCGCGCCGTCTATCAAATATGACTTTTCCGAAGCTTGGGAGTAACTTTTTCTTCCCACTCCGCAGCAGAGGCAACTCTTCAACTCCAATTGTACTCGTCAAGTTGATGGGGATTTGTCACTGCCCCCATCAAAGTCCATCTCTCCCGAGATAAGCTGTGATGTAAACAAACGCCCGAGAGGACCATCTGTGCGGCAATCGACGTCGCATCAACTTGACCTTCTGAGCTCGGAACAACTAAGGGGGAATGTGCCTCTCATTCCTTGACAAATTCCATCTGCAATTTAGTGGCGCTTCATGACCTGAATTGCAATGCAAATGATCTTGGCTCGAACTAAATTCCCCAACCAACTGTTGAATCGCATTCTGCTGCGACGGCGACGGGGTTGAGCAGCTCGGCACGCTGTGAGTCATTCCCCGCAATCGTCACTCGGCGACGACGGTGGAGAATGTATCTCTCGCTACTGCAATAGTTTGGTGGTTCAGTGAAATGCGATTTCTGAGGAAGAGGAATGAGTGTCATGTCGCTGGGCGGATTGATTGTTTTCGAGCGTTCACTGTTACGTTGAGATCGGTCGTGTGGTTTACGGCTGTGCGCTGACGTACGTTATGGTGGTCGCATGAGAAATGTTGCATTGCGTAGGCTAACCGTGAGACGTGACAACACACCATGCCTCTAAGGCAGAGGTAGAGCATGCACCGAGTCGCATTGATGGGCTGAATCAAACACACGGTTGGGAGTGATGGATTTCAGATATTGGTTGTGTGGCGGGACGCAAACCGCAAGTGGGCTCTGCGTCAGAAGGTGAGTGCTTGTGACTGTGTACGTGTCTGATGAGAGTGAAAGTGCATTGTTCGATGCTATTACAATTGACTATTGTTAGTGAATTACGAAAACTTCAAGTCTGTTTAATAAGAATCGAAATACTTTCGTGAAATAGAAAAATGAACAGGAAAGTGTTCAATAGAATATTTTAAAAATTAGAAAGCAGGAGTTCTTGTGTCAAAACTCAGTACTTCACTGAATTTTAATTCTGATGTTTTTTTTGGAATAGAAAAATGAACAGAAAAGTGTTCAATAGAATATTTTAAAAATTAGAAAGCAGGAGTTCTTGTGTCAAAACTCAGTACTTCACTGAATTTTAATTCTGATGTTTTTTTTGGAATAGAAAAATGAACAGAAAAGTGTTCAATAGAATATTTTAAAAATTAGAAAGCAGGAGTTCTTGTGTCAAATCTCAGTACTTCACTGAATTTGAATTCTGATGTTTTTTTTTTTGGAATTGAGTGTCAACATTTATATTGAGGAACAAATGTTTTTATTTTTTAGATGTCACTGCTGCTTTCTGATGTCACTCCGAGAAACTACATACATTGAATTGTTTGTTAATCTTTGGGATACACGCTCTTTGGTAAGCAGAAAAAAAAATAGATTTTTCATTTCTTATTGTGTTTGAAAGAAGTAAAAAACGCAGCTCCGACAGAGGGCCTTGTAGCATACTTGTAAAAAAACGTTGACACAAGATCTTTTCAAAAATAGGTACTTTAACACTAGAATGCCCCTACGAAAATCTTCGTTGTGAGTAAGTCATTCAGGATTTTGAGTTCTAGCTGACTATTAATTCTGTAGAACTTCTCAAAAAGCGATTATATAATTAAATAAGCTACTTCTTTTGTTTGCTTATATCGATCAATAATTCGGGAAACCGACGATTTATGAATGATATATTCTATAGCTATATCCTTTTGTGAAATGCCTGATGTGAAATCGTCCACAATACGGTGCCTTAACGCATTACCAAACTTATTAAGTGCCATTATTGAAATTCGCAAGAACACGAGAGATCTGGTATGTTCAAAAATATTTATGCAAGTGAGCCTGCAGGTAGCGAGCTTCTAACAAGTGATCAATACAATATTACTCAGAAATAATAGGAAACATCTGCGATAAATATACTGTAGAGTGTTGCAGTCACTTCAGTTACAATTGTTTTGTCGCGAGACAGTTTTAAGTTCCTTAGCATAATGTATCCTAACTTAAGAAATATTTATTGGATTTTCATGAATTTTTTGTTGTTGTTTAATTGCTTAAATGTTTAAAAGTATGTGAAGTTTATTGTGTATTCGGATTAAAAGTATAATGAATTTTATGAAATTTCCTGGTTTCTCTTCGAGTTGCAAATGTTTTATCCGATACTGTATATGTACATATGTACATACAGTTGATCAAAAAAGAAATCGGACACTTACCTCTTTCTCATATAAACCACAAAATACGGGAAAATAATAACTCAATCAATTAGTGTCAATGGTATTTTTGAAAGCTTGTATTACGAACGCTGAAGTAATAATAAAAAAACAAATAAATGCATAAATTATTATTATTTTTAATACAATTAAAAACAAAAACTCCTTTAAAAGCCACATCAAAAAAGAAATCGGACACTTCGTTATACAGTTCAACAAGTATTGAAAAAAAAAATAATAAATAGAGGAAAAAATTGTTTAATACTTAGAAGCTAGGCCCTTGTTCTTTTTTACTGCATTCAGCCTATTTGTCATCAATTTTACCAATTTTTGGCAGTACTCTGCGGCAATTAACTTCTTAGACCTTCTCGATTTTGACAAATTTTTAATGGTGTTATTTGTTTTATACCTTTTTATGATATCGCCGACTGTAGAGTGACTTGAACAGACAACATCATATTTTTTCATCGTGTTAAAAATGTCGAATTTTGTACCAAAGTGATGATTTGCGGAATGCCTTAATTTTTTGTTTTCATTTGAAGAAAAGTGCTGCAGAGTCGCATCGAATGCTTGTCGAGGCATATGGTGATCATGCTCTATCAAAAGCAACATGCAAAACATGGTTTCAACGGTTCGGAAATAATGATTTTGATGTGAGAAATGAAGAACGTGGAAGACCACCAAAAAAGTTTGAAGACGCCGAATTGCAAACGATATTCGATGGAGATGACACTTTGAGTCAAAAGCAAATGGCAGAAATGTTAAATGTTGCACAACAAATAATTTCTGACGGTTTGAAAGCTATGGGAAAGATCCAAAGCGTGCAGAATGGGTGTCACATGAATTGAATAAAAGGCAGATGGAAAACCGAAAAAGCACTTGTGAAATTTCAAAGACACAAAAGAAAATCGGTTTTGCACCGGATTGTTACTGGTGATGACAAATGGATTTATTTTAAGAATCCTATGCGGAAAAAATCATGGGTTAATCTGGGACAACCATCAACATCGACTGCAAAACCAAATCGATTCGGCAGGTAGACAATGCTGTGTGTTTGGTGAGACCAGAAAGGTGTGCTGTACCACGAGCTCCTAAAACCTGGTAAAATCGTTAATAATGATCGCTACCGACAACAAATGATCAATTTGAATCATGCTATGATCGAGAAACGACCAGAATGTGCCAGAAGACACGGCACGGCAATTTTGCTCCATCACAATGCACCTGCACACAAAGCAAAACCGGTTCAGGATACAATCAAAACACTTGGCTGGGAGCAGCTACCCCACCCACCGTATTCACCAGGCTTGGCTCCTTCCGGCTACCATTCGTTTTCATCGATGGGACACGCATACGAGGAGGTCGAAAATTGGGTGTCTGATTGGTTTGCTTTAAAAGACGAACAATTTTACTGGCGTGGTATTCACAAATAAAATGTTTTTACTTCCCCATTAATAATTAGTGTTTTATTTTCAAAAAAAGACGGTATACCACTGAACTTATTTTACAAATGCGAAACGAAACATTTGAAATTAAAAATTAAGAATTTTGATTGCTTAGACAGGGATAAAATTTGTCCGATTTCTTATTTTGACGGGAATTTTTGGAGTACTTTTTCTTAAATTTAACCAAAAATATTTAGCCATGAATTCATATGTTGTTTGTTATTCCTGAAGAGCTCATAATACAAGCAATTATAAATAGCATTACCACTATTCGATTGAGTAATTTCATAGCTGTTTTTTGTGGTTCATACGAGAAAGAGGTAAGTGTCCGGTTTCTTTTTTGACCAACTGTATACTGTCACGCCCGTCCCAAGGACACAGGACCCAGCTTCTCATAAGCTTTTTGTATTGAGTTCGCTTCTGTTTTCTTAGGAGCAGAATGTACCTTCTCTCTTACCGACACCAAGCGGCGAAGTTTGAGAAGTTTTTTCAACGACAGTATTATATTATTCTGTGAGTGTTTGTTTTCAGTTTCAGTTGAAAAGGCGGTGCAGTAAGAAATGCGGGGTGTTTAGTCCAGGAATCGAACCTGCACCTTCGGCGTTTGAGTGTCGCATTCTACCCACGCCACAAAAAAATATGCTATCAAATTGAATAAATTTAGCCTCTTTTAGCCGGCTTCATTCTGGGTTGTGTCAGATTTTCAAAGTGCATTTCATCAATTTCAGGCGATGTTACTTGCACAACTCACACCTACATACATATATCAAAGCTTCCTGTCATTCCAAAAATGTTTCAGTACTTTAAAAAGAAAAATTAGATTTTCAATAGTTTTAGAAAAAGAAAGGCAGAGTGGATTCATGTGAGGTTCTACTGACTTATATTTAGTTTATAGTTATACATTTGCAAATTTATGAAATCTGTTACAAGTTGATGGGACTTTGAAAGTGCATCACACTTTGTTTTTAAGCAAGCTTGAATCTTTGGAGAAGCTTTCAGCAATAATTGAATGGTTTCCCAATCGTTTAATGAGAAGAAAGCAATTAACAAAGATCGATAGTTATAAATCCCGCGTAATAAAGGTAAGATCCGAAATACCACAGAGTATCCATTTTGGCCCGTTAATAATAATGATTGAATGACGCGCCAGTTCACAGCGACAGGGCAAAGGCCACAGCTTATTCATCTACTACTCATGTTGTGCGCGTTATTATTCTCTTAAGAACAAAAAGGTACCAACTCTTTCGAGCTGATGACAACACTCAAAGAGTAATAACTGTCTAAGAAAGCTTCTCAAATTTCCCCGTTCGGAGTCGGCAAAAAACTGTAAGTCCCTTTTACTCGTTAGAGAACAGTAGCGCGCACAGCACGTGTAGTTGATGAGCAAGCTAAGCCCTGGTCCCACCGTGGACTGTCGCGCCAACAATTATTGTTGTTATTAATTCAATGACAGTTAAATTTTACTTGTATTTCATTATTTAATTTTTAACGCGTGTGCTTACTTCCACTATTACTCACTTAATGCTAAATAATTTCCTATCTGTCCTCCAGTAGCCCTATCTTTCTCTTTGACATTTTTATGAGTATTTTTTCTCTTTATTTTTTCGCTGCTACAGTACGAAGGTTGCCTTTGTCTCGTACCTAAATTTTTTTGTCAACTTCAAGCAGCGAAGTTTGAGAAGCTTTTTCATAGACATTGGAAATAATATCTAATACTCAACATGGATTCATGTGAGATCTTTTTGTACTGAATTTAGAAATTTAGAAATTCGCTTACGAGTTTATAAATGCACTCCACTGCCTTTGATAAAATGAACTCCGCTTTGCTTTGAAAAAAGCATCACTCAGTAATGCTAGGATGGTTTTTCAATTATTTAACGGGAAGAAAGCATTAGGTGAAGAACGATAATTATAAATTTCGCCTAATAAAGGTTACATGGCGCATACCTTGGGATAGTCATCTGGGTCCTTTACCACATCTTATATTCATAAATGGTGTTCATAAAATATTAAATTTTTGCGGATTTTGGAGATGATCTTTGATTATTTTTATCGATTAATAGTACATATAACAGACTGTGGCCGCCGTGGCGTAGTGAATAGAGTGTGACCCTTGGGCTAGTTAGACAGTTTTGTAAAAATAAAGCATATGTAACAAGTATTTCAAAATATTTTATATCTAGACATAAGCAAATGATACATATAATAATGATCTAGACTTAAAAAATACATTTTAAACTAAACTAAAAGCACTGCGACCCTGATATTTCAAAGATCCTAGGTTCGTTTCCCGGACCCGAACACTTAAAATTTTTCAAGTAACTATTTATGTCGTTCGAAGACGGCAAAAAACTGTATATCCTTTTACTCGTAAACTCCTTTCATTTCGAAAAGAAACAGTATGAATTTTCACGATATGTCTAGTCTAAAATCAGTCTATATTTTGTTAGTTAGATCCTGCTTTGAATATTAATCCATTATATGGGACTCACCTTACAAAATTCAAGAACTTATGTGGATTCTAACGAAAACTTCACGATAAATGCTTTTCGAAATATATTCCTTTGAAGATTTTCCAATTTTTAAGAAAGATGTCCAAAGGGGGACCAAGGCTTAGCTTGCTCATCAACTACTCGTGTTGTGCGCGCTACTGTTCTCTCATGAGTAGAAGGGACCTACAGTTTTTTGCCGACTCCGGACGGCAAGATTTGAGAAGCTTTTTTAGATAGTTATTACTCTTTGAGTGTTGTCAGCAGCCCGAAAGAGTTGGTGCCGTGAAAAATGCGAAAAATTGGTGTTGAGCTGGGAGTCGAACCTAGACCCTTCGGCGTGTGAGCGTCAGTGTGTGAAGATCAGTCTAGAATGATGTGAAATTTAAATTTTGATTTAAATACAATCTGTCTAAGCCGTTTCAAGCGCTGAATATACGGCAGATATGTTCTGTATGTCCTGTTTCCTATTCATACTGTTGTTGGTCTTGATTATGTGTACGGTTTCCAGAGTGTACCTTTTGCTAGTATGTTTTTCCGTTTGCAGGATTTTGACGGGTAGATGGTTTGTCTGGGCGCAGTGATTAGCTAATGCTGTTTTCACTGAGTTCTTGTTGTTGATGTGTGATTTATGACCAACTAATTTTGTGATAATTTTAAGCAACATTTAGACTCTAACGTCCATATCCATTTGTAACAACAACACAATTAATGGAAGTTCATTGTTCATTTGTTAAATTACATTGTTACTACCATATGTATGTATATAAAATATTTTGTTTTATTGTTTCAATAAAAAAAGGTCCCCTGATGAAGGCAGCAATCCCTGCCGATACGTTGGGATAATAACAATGAAATAACCTGGTTTCATTGAAAATCAACAGTTACCAAAAAAGCCGATAAGGAAAGACAGTTTCTCCTGTCTCCTTAGTCTTTCAAGACACATTTGTTGTGTAAAGCGATACTAAAAGCTTACACTTAGCGAACTTAGTGTTCTGAGTGCACTGTGATGGAGTAAAACGAAACACTTTTATAAACGATAAAATCGAGTTTGATATTCTAGCATTGATCTATTGCAGTTGCAATTGCAGTTGGTGAAAGCAGTTTGGGAGAACACGACACCCGTTCCCCCAAAAGTTTTGTTGCCAGACGAATGACACGCAGCAACTTTCATTCCAAATGCTCCATAAGTATTTTGATTAAAACAGTTCCAATGGTAACGAATACAGTAGGCACCCACAAGAATACAAGTTTTAATACGTTTATTTTTGAACTCTGTCGTCATTGTGGTAAAACGCCAATAATCTTTAAATTTAATTTGACTCAATCGATCTATTTCTTTTGACATTGTTCAGAATACGTTTTTAATATTGAGACGATGTTGCCTTTATGACACTGCACATTTTATTTTGTGTCACATTTTCTTTTGCGTAATTGTTTTTTTCAGCGGCTAAAGTCAAGAAAATATATTTTCGGACACTCATTTCATTTTTTCATTTTTGGCATATTTTATTAAATATCTAATCTAATCTTATTTTAATTCTAGAAAAATACTTAAAACTAGCTAACATTCATTTTAACAGTAGTTCTTAAATCTAACTTACTGACCATTAGCAGGTGCTCTAAGCTTTTCTTGATGTAATTTAAAAATTGCCTTTGGGCAAACAAACTATTGTTACTAAAATTTTGTTTTTATAATAATAATTATTATTATTTTTTTTTTATATATATTTGTGTCACATTTTCTTTTGCGTAATTGTTTTTTTCAGCGACTAAAGTCAAGAAAATATATAATTTCGGACACTCCTTTTATTTGTAATTACCAATAATAGATAAACACAAATAATTGCCTAGAATTTTTCCTTTAATGCACTTTACATGTGCTGCTTTAAATTTGTCTAGAAATTACTGAATCGAATATCCCTCTCTAAGATCCCCTCAGACGCACCCTAATTATGTTGTTTAAGGTATGTGCGTACACGCAGACACACATCAACTCGAATCACATAATTCTAGCGTGGAAACGTTGCATCGACCACTTCTCATCACCTGGGAGTCTCCCATGTTTCGTGACAATTTTCCTTGGACTCATCGATACCGTACCCACACCTGTGTCCTTCTTTTCAAATTTCCAGGTCAACTCAAAGAAAACGAAATACTCAGTGAAGCCACGCACATAAACATGCCCGCTGTAGTAGGTTGCTACCCTTGTCAAGGCATAAATTATCGTATTTTCCTAAATGACGTAATTTATTTTTGGTGGGCATAGCGCGACTTCCGGTTGGGACTCTTTTGTCTTACATATAGGTGTTCCGGTCAATGAACTTGGTCCCTTTTTAATGTTTAGTATTCGTGTCTGGAATAAGGTCCCCCAAAGAATGTGCAACCTGCACGGTCTGGGTGAAAAGAAAACTGACGTGTGCTGTACAAAACAATTTACGATGTCAGAACTTCACCGTTAGGAGAAAGAGATCAGATTTTTGATGTGGTTCGTAATAGGTTCGTTCCAATTGCTCTGAATTGCTACGAATGCCTAAACTGCGAAAAAGCGCTCCATTAGCTGATTTTTTGTAGAAAAGAGAGTTCATGAGAGAGCAAAATGATTCCCCTCCCTACGAATTTCTACCGAAGAAAAAACTGTGGGCAGCAGCACGGCAACAGATGGCTGTCAAATCGAAAATAAAAAAACATTTCATATATTTGATACCTGTTTACAAATTTCTACGGAAATTCGTTTCACAAGTTTCGGTAGAGTTACTCTCTCCAAGAGAGATTTTTACCCAAAGTACTCAACTATGAATTTCTGTACACAAAACAATTGGAACAGACCTAATATTTTCACGCAGGTTATAAGAAAGAAATGTCAACTTGAGCGTGCCTTACCTACCCACACAACATTTCAGTTGTCACATGTCTCATGCTCAAGTCAAACTAAAGAAACAACCAGAACCTATTTCAAACCGCTGTCAAGGTGGCATTTTTACCGTAGTCACTTATCAAAAAATATCTAACACAAACAGTCATTTTTTTCTCAAGAATATTTCTCCGCACAAGGTGCTGGGTTGGGTTTTGACTGCCGCCACGTTGCTTTGCTTAAATATTTTCGTCCACAGTTATTTTTATCATTCATGTACAGCCAAGTGACTAGCGGCATCTTCAACCGATCACATACACAGATAGAGAGCCACACAAGCGCGTCCCCCGAGAGGGGAAAAGATAGTGGAAAGACTGGAAACCCAAGTGAACCCAAGCAATTCATCTTCATACGCCCGGTAAACTGTACCCACACGAACGCGGAAGTCTGCACGACGAAGAAAGCGACTCTTTATCCTATTTTCCCCTTGCAAAACAGGATCGCTGTTGCGTCTCAAAACATACAAGTAAAGAAGCCTGATCTGATTATTCACTGGCGAACGTGAATCCAATCACAGCATGCTCTTAAGAGCGCTTAAACGTATTGAAAGTGAAACAAACGGCTCAATGTCAACTGAATGACAAATATCGACGCCCGAAACATCTGTCCGAGTTCAACGGCTCTCGCTGACAGAAATTCACTGCGCGGAAGCTAATCCATTCAAACTAGTCCCAGTACTTTGCTCCAAGATATATATGTAGATATGAGTACGTCATCGTTTGATATGGCATCATGAATCGCCGGTCGATGATTATCTCTTGGGGGCACGGTTATTGCGAGAGAAACCCGTTCTGACAGACAATACTGACGACACGTTTACCATTTGTTGTAGAAAGACCCTCTGCGTTTGTTTGGTTTGCCGCTTTCAGATTGTACACTTGATTTACCCAATGACTGTACCAAAATGAACCATGAAAGCGGTGGAATCAAGGAGTTAGCCGTGACCAGATTCGCTGAGTCTTTTTTTTTATGGAAATCTGGAATTATTGAAAGAGTTTGTTGGCACCTTTTGTCCATTAAATGGATTATTGAATATACACATAGTCAAAAAGTCTCCGTACAAAATAAAACTCCATAAAAAAAACAATAATTTGGCAATACAAAACAGACATGTGCTATATTCCTTTCATTTATACAAGTTACAAAACTTTCGGTAAATTTTCAATACCGTTATGAGAACGCATAACGACAAGAAACTCTCCGTACAGATGTTTTTCTTTTGTTGAGTTGGCTTGTAGGTTTGAAAGTTCCAGAATCAATCTGTTATTTGGTTGGGTAAAAATATTCAGAATTTTTATATAGTGTCTTTAGGATTAATTATTAATTTTTCCGCTGATAACAAAATAAAGTTCAAAAATGGACAAATCCCTTTTGGCTACAAAACATACAGTACCTCACAAAATTGAGCATACACCTATCATTACTTCATATTCGTGCTACCACTTTTTTGTTTTATTTTTTTGGTATGCAATCATAACTAAATACATATCTTAAACAAGAGTATATACCAAATTCACAACCAGGTGACTTCCTACCGGTACTTTTCGCATGAAAAAGGAAACAAACCCTGAAATCGACACACAAAATTGAGCATACAGATGTCATGTGTGCGTTATACACAAGTTTCGCAAAATCGATACACCGAAAATTTGTTCAGGAATGAAGCAACAAATGTCCCTGATGATCATTTCTTGTACACGCTTTTGAACTGAACGGACCGATATTCACTTCATTGTGCGAAAATATGGAAAACATGCGAAAACAGACTATTTTGTCAACGAGAATGCTCATAATTAAGCTATTTTGCGAGGGAAAGTCGATGCGAAAAATAGGAGAAACTGTAGGGGGATCGCATGCAACGGTACTAAAAATAATAAACAATTATAGATATGAAGGGACACTAAAAAACAGATCTGGAAGGGGAAGAAAAAAATTACTTTCAGAACAAAACGAGCGGTATATTGTTCGGACAATCAAGTCCAATCCAAAATCTAGCGTTCCAAAGTTGACGGCTGAGGTGTCATCCGTTAATAAGCCTCTTTCAGTGGAAACCGTTCGCAGAGTCTTGAGAAAGGATAATTTAAATGGTAGGATCGCCCGAAGAAAGCCGTACATTTCCCTAGTTAATAAGAAAAAAAGATTGGAGTTTGCTAGGCAATATGTAAACCACCCGGAAAGCTTTTGGGAAGGTGTTTTGTTTTCAGATGAAATAAAAATAAATTTATTTGGGTCTGATGGCAAACAAATTGTTTGGAGGGAACCAAATACAGCTCTCAAAGCTAAAAATATAAAGTCAACCATAAAACACGGGGGAGGATCTGTGCTGTTGTGGGGCTGTATGGCTTCAAATGGCTGTGGGAAGTTTAAGCTGTGAGTGAATGCTCAATTTTGTGAGGTACTGTATGTATTATGATTAATCTGAGAAATGATGCAAAATGGGAGAAATATGAGATATTTTTAAGTGACGACGTTCTTTTACCCATAAAAAAAAAAACAAACACAAAATTTAAATTGAATCTAGCCAATTGTCAATGAAGCAAGATTTGAATGTCCAAAGAAGGTAAATGTTCCTACGGAAAGGCGGTTGATTAGAAACATCGAAGAAGATCCTCGGAAAAGTGCTCCTGTGATTGTCGGTAAATTAAACACTAGTGTTGGTACAGATGTAACTGCTTAAACAGTAAGAGAGGACGCTACAGTCCACAAGGGGACCAGGTCGTAGCTTGCTCATCAACTACGAGGGGCGTTCATTATAATCTCTGTATCGGGGTGAAGCTGTCGTTATATATATAAATTGACTTATTTATCAAGTAACAATATTATTTTATTGCATTTATGTAAAATTTCATATAAATTTGATTATTAATTCGTGTTTTATCTCTAGTTTAACAGAATCATAGTGGCACCTGAGACGATGATGGTGAAAATTGAGCATCGCGCTGAAATTAAATTTCTCACTAAGCAAGTCAAAAAAGTGAAAAAACTATTCATGAAGAGACGGTGGCTGTTTACCAGGGTTCCGCACCTTCATTATCAACGGTGGTCAAGTAAGTTCAAGAGAGGCAGAGAGAGCATTGAAGACGCCCCCCCCCCCTGCTTGTATGGGAGAAAGCATCAAGGAAGGCGAAAAACGTGTTCTTGAGGATGCCCGAATAAAGGTGAAAATGATGGCAGAAATCACCAAGCTTTCAACTGGTACCTTCGCACCATTCTTCATTACCATCTTAACCATTCAAAGGTCAGTGCAAGGTGGGTGCAACGAATGCTCACAGCGCCTCAGAAAAAAGTGAGAATCGCATGCTGCAGAGAGATTTTGAAGATGTGTAGTAAGAACGCGAACGGTGTTATGGATCGAATTGTTACTGGGAAAGAAACATGGGTTCACCACTATGACCCTGAAAGCAAACAAGAATCCATGCAGTGGCATAAAAAAGGAACAGACCCCTCGAAGAAGTTCAGAGTCTGCCGGAAAGCTCATGGCCACAGTTTTTTGGAACTCAAAGGGAATCTTGCTCATTGAGTACAAAAAAAGGTGAAACCATGAACGCCACATTCTACGCTTAGACTTTGCATAATTTGCGGGAGGAAATTAAAAAAAAAGAAGGGGTAAACTCGCAGCGGGTGTGTTGCTTCTTCACGACAACGCTCCTGTGCACACGGCACGAGTTTCCAAGGCTGCTGCGCGAGGTTGTTGATTCGAAGAAATCGAACACTTACCCTATTGTCCAGACCCTGCCCCTAGTGATTATATTCTGTTTCCGGATTTGAAAAATTTCTTTGTGGAAAAAGATTTTCGGATGATGAAGAACTCAAGTCGACAATAAATGGGTATTTTGCAGATAAAGAGGATTTTTTTTGAGTGTTTAAAAAAGCTTATCTCAAGATGTAACAAATACATTGATGCTAGGAGAGATTATATTGAAAAGTAAAAATAATTTAAATTGAATTCGCATTTTCCTTCATATCGCCCCTCGTATAATAATAATTGTTGGCGCGACAGTCCGCAGGGGGACCAGGGCCTAGCTTGCTCATCAACTACTCAAGTTGTGCGCGCTACTGTTCTCTCACGAGTAGAAGGGACTTACAGCTTTTTGCCGATTCCGAACGGCGAAGTTTGAGAAGCTTTCTTAGACAGTTATTACTCTTTGAGTGTTGCCAGCAGCTCGAAAGAGATGGTGCCGTGAAAAGTTTGAGGTGTTCAGCCGGGAATCGAACCTGGACCTTCGGAGTCTGAGCGTCGCATTTTACCCACTACGCCACGGCGTCCACAGTAAAAAACGTTCTGAAAAGGATTGGGTATAATGGTCGAGTTAGATGGAAGGAGCCATACATTAGGAACGCTTATCTGAAAGGCAGGCTTGAGTACGCTACGGAACATTTGGACAAGGATAATTTATTCTGGGATAGAGTATTGTTTTTTGATGAAAGTAAATTCAACATATTTGGCTCTTATGGTTTGCAGAAAACCAAATACTGAATTAAATTTGAAAATTTTAACGCCTATACTAAAGCACAGTGGTGTCAGTGTAATGGTGTGGGGATGTATGGCCTCTTCCCGTGTAGGAATCCTTGTATTCATTGATGTAACAGTAGATAAAATTGGGTAATTGAAAACACTCAAAGAAATTCTCCATTCAAGTGCTCAAAAACTCGGTCTAGGAAATGAATTCATATTCGATCATGATAATGACCCAAAACACATATAATTATTTGCAAAGGAATGGTTAGATTTCACGTAAGAAATCAAATTAAGACCCCTGCGCAATCACTAGACTTAAATTCGATTGAGCACTTTTGGGATAATCTAGAAAAAAAATCGGAGACATAAAATATGTAACAAAACGGAGTTAAAATCTATCATAGTTGAGGAATGGAATAAGAAATCTGCAAATACGACTTCATTGCTACATTCCATTCAAAACAGGTTAAAAGTGGTTATAAAGAACAAAATAAGTCCTACCAAATACTCATCTTGTTGAGAAGTTAATTTACATTATTTGCATTGACTATAATTCCAAGAAAATCGAACAGAATGCAACTGTACGGAGACTTTTGGTTATTTTATTTTAACTCTAATTCCGTGAATTACTTTAAGTTATGTTTTCTTGCAATGAAATGTTATTTACTTTGGACTGAACTGAACGCTGAGTATAGTACTCTTCCAATATAATTTTGTTGCAAAATTTTCTAAAATATCCCTTCATTTTAGAAACTTAGGCGTACGGAAACTTGTTTGACTACGTGTAGTTCTTAAATGAACATGTGGTCTATTTTATTTATTTCTGCTGGTAGCCATGGCGTAGTGGGTAGAATGCGACGCTCTCACGCCGAAGGATCTCGGTTCGACTCCCAGCTCAACACCAATTTTTCGAATTTTTCACGGCACCACCCCTTTCAAGCTGCTGACAACACTCGAAGAGGAACAACTGTCTAAGAAAGCTTCTCAAACTTCGCCGTTCGGAGTCGGCAAAAAAACTGTAGGCTCCTTCTACTCGTGAGAGAACAGTAGCGCGAACAACACGAGTAAGTTGATGAGCAAGCTAGGCCCTGGCCCCCCTTTGGACTGTAGCGTCAACAATTATTATTATTAGTTAAATTAGTTGTATAGTGAAATTCTTTTAGCTCACTTCATTCGGCCAAGTTGAGTGTATTGCAAGTTGAGTCTTCGTTATGCAATTGGCTTGAGTGGAACAGATATATCCATCACAGGGTAACACAAAACACTACGTTCTCTAAGTGTTAACTCTCAGTATCGCTTTACACAGCAGATGTTTGCTGAGCGACTTAGGATCATCTACCGACTCTTATCGTCTTACAGATTACTTCAATAAATAATATTAATTCAAATACGATGCAATAATCATGTTTTTAAATTCTAACCATAGCAAGCTAAAATCAAATTCGTTGCAAAGATCATTTAATGTATTTATACACCTTGTAATAGGTTCATTGCGACCATAATTGGCCTTTTGTTAAAAAGGATAGGATGCCATCAGCGACTTTATAATTCCTTAGGCTGATTCAAACTATAAAACCAATTGGTTTGATGCACACATGACGGTGTCTATTTCCTATAAAGTAATCCAATTTTATTATTTTCCATCATGGCCTCATCCACTTTGACATTAAAAACAATTAAAAAGCCTTTCCTTTACCATAAGCTAACCAGGCTTTTTAAACTATTCCATAATCTATCTCCATTTAATGTTATAAGTAGTGAAAAACAATTACAAGAACAATTATAGAGAAATATTTTTCAACAGAGAAAACATACACAATAGTCGAATGGAATTAAAAAACTTTTAATTGAACGAACTTTACGAGCATAATTTGGTCATTAGCCCCACACGCCATAGTAGGGTCCATATACAGGCAAACTCCATGAAAGGTATTAAATGATTAGAGCACGTTTCATCCATAAACGAAATATCGACGCGTTTTCAAAGGGTGGTACGGCAGCATACCTAATGACTTTGGATACAAATATATCGCCATTCGAAATATGCTTTCTACCTATTTTCGGCTGAAATCGATCGAATGTATGTAATTCTGTTCGATGTCAGTCAACCAGTCCAGCCCACCCTATTATCAATTGTGGAATTTCTCTCAAAAATAATCGGAGCGTCGCTATGAACTCTAAAGACAATTGTCTTCTTGCGATGTAGTCAGAAAATTGTACAAAAATTCGCAAAGGTATGTTAGCACCTACTTCGAATTATAAAAAGTATACCTTTATCAAAGTCAATTGTTCAGTGGAAGTGCCCGAGAACAAATAGGTCCGTTCAGAAATCTATAAACTGGAAGAGCAACGATATACAACATAATTCCTGTTGCATTTCTTCGCCTTTATGATTGTTTTAAATGTCATGTACTGCGTTGAAGCACAGACAGAAAATGTATACAATAATTGGTGTGTCATTTACATTCCTGAGCATTGACCATTATTTAAAATTTACTTAAATTAATAACCTTTTTTCTTGTATGTAGTTTACCAAAGCCTCTGAGTGTATGAAAGGTGTTGGTACATAAATATGAAGAAATAAATATGAATTCATTCATTGGACTAATTTTGTACCTGGGCTGAGGTGAATTGAAATAATTGATTATTACTATGGACAGAAAGACACACAGGCACATATCTTGCAAGAGAATCCCGTTTTGACAGACAATACTAACGGCACGTTTACCATTTGAGGTCTGGAAACACTTTGCGTCTGTTTTGTTCCAAGAAAGTGGAATCAAGGTGTCAACCATAACCCGATTCGCTCACTTTTTTAATATCGATTTCAAGCGTTCTGCAAAAGATCGTCGATAAATTGCGCTGAGGTGGATTGAAGTAATCTACTGGGATTACAGGCCAATGCTTGATCTACGTCAAAAGTTTCAAAATTTCTGAAACTCTAAACTAAACTAAAACAACATATGAACTTATTATAAAAAGCAGGGTGCAGTTGCCGAAATTCGAGCACTTGAATCGAACACTAAAAACTTGTTTAAATAAATTCAAATGGGACTAAATGGTTTGTCCTGCATCATCATTGCATCTGCATCAAAAAACGAATAAATAAAATAAATTCACAATTTCAAATTTAAATTTTGAATAACTAATTCGACGAAAATATATGTGAATAAGTGTGTTCCAGTTCCAACAACATGCCTCGGATAAGGACGGATCAACTGTTGACGACCCCAGCAAACGTTTTAAGGACAAAGATTTTCGGTTTTTCACGTGGAATGTGAGGTCCCTTAACAGGCCACGTGCAGCCGAACAACTTGCGGAGGCCCTTGACAGCTACAAAGCTGACATAACCGCCATCCAGCAAGTGCGATGGGATGGGCCCGGCATAAAAGCGATGAAGAACTGCAATATCTACTACAGCAATTGCTATAGAGAGAGAAGGCAGCGCTTATTCGGATGCGGATTTGTTGTTCGAGGCAGACTTAGGCAAAAAGTCTTGAGCTACGACCCAGTCAGCGAACGCCTCATGACAATCCGCATCAAGGCTAAATTCGGGAACATCAGCCTAATATGCGCTCACGCCCCGACAGAGGAGAAGGATGACAACATCAAGGATGACTTCTATGATCTCCTAGAAAGAACATACGATCGATGCCCCAGCTATGACACCAAGATCGTTCTAGGAGATTTCAACGCTCAGCTGGGAAAGGAGGACATCTTTGCTGGAGTCATCGGTAAACACAGCCTGCACGACAACACATCCGGAAACGGACTCAGGCTGTTGGACTTCGCCTCGGGGCGAAACCTCTCTGTGGCTAGCACGCGGTTCACACACCTGAACATTCACAAAGGAACCTGGCGATCTCCTGATCAATCAACCGTCAACCAGATTGATCACTTTGCGATCGACGTCAGACACTCCTCCAGTATTCTCGATGTCCGAACCTTCCGAGGTGCAAACATTGACTCGGATCATCACCTTGTTGTAGCCAAGGTAAGATCCCGGATATCGAGAGAGCAACGGAGTCGAGAAAGGCCAAAACGGTTTGACGTCGAAAAGCTACAATCGCAGCTGATTGCTGGGAACTTTGCCGACCGAGTCTCCCGGAAACTCGCCCAGAGTTCGACACTTCCTGCACTAAGCATAGAAGAAGAAGGAAGGAAACGTTGTCAAGAAGCCATCAAAGATGCTGCCACTGATGTGCTGGGTTTCACGTCGCCACCCAGAAGGAACCCATGGTTTGACGACGAGTGCAGGCAAGCGCACGCAGCTAAACAAGACGCCTATAAAGCGACGCTGCATCGAACAACGCGAGCTGTTCGTGAACTCTACGAACAGAGAAGAAGGGAAGAGCACCGGCTTCTCAGAAGGAAGAAGAAGGAGCATGAGAAGCGCGCGGTCGAGGAAATGGAATGGTGCTTTGGCAGGAATGAAGTCCGAAAATTTTACCGAAAGGTAAAACAGCTATCCGGAGGATACAAGGTTCGGACCAAGGCCTGCCGGGACCAAAGCGGACAACTCGTAGTAGAGTCGCAGTCTGTGCTGAGAATCTGGAAGAACCATTTCTGCAGACTCCTAAACGGTTATGACGGCCCAAATCCCGCTGTTAGGCAGAATTTTCTACTCGATTTGGACGATGATAGACAAGCATTCCGTCCCCCCGACTTAGACGAGGTGAGGATAGCAATATCCAAGCTAAAGTCGAACAAAGCTGCTGGAGCGGACGGACTGTCCGCAGAACTATTTAAAGCAGCTGGAGATGACCTGGTTGGGCGCATGCACCAGCTCATCTGTAAGATATGGTCGGAGGAAAGCATGCCCGATGAGTGGAATCTCAGCGTCGTTTGCCCGGTCCACAAGAAAGGAGACCCCTTTGACTGCGCCAACTACAGAGGGATTAGTCTCCTGAACATCGCATACAAGATCCTCTCTGCCGTATTGCCATTGGGACAACGCAACAGAGGACGACCTAGACTGAAGTGGCGCACACAAGTGGAAAAGGACCTCAACCAACTTGGAGAGTGCAACTGGAGACAGCTGGCGAAAGATCGTGCTGGCTGGAGAGGCATGTTGGTTGAGGCCCAGGTCCACCCCGGACTGTAGCGCCACAAGAAGAAGAAGAAGAAGAAGAAGTGTGTTCCAGTACTTTCTGTACTAAATTCTGAAGTCTGTCATTTGTTGAGGAGTTAGGGTAAATCTCTCTTAGAAAGAGGCAAAGTAAGGGAACACATACTCGTATAAACCAAATGTGTGAAGTATGTCATACAGAAATATCAGGTTTACTTTTTCGATATGGAAAACAAAAACAACAACAAAAATTGAGACACATACACAGAGATAATGGGTCAATGCGAACTTATCCCTGTATGCATAACAATTAATTTGACAGAAAACCAACATCCTACCCACAAAAATGTCTTGTATTAAAATGGGCAGGGTTTAAAAATATTTTTCTCACTCGAGTGAGCGCTTATTTGACGTAAACCATATTTTTTCGGTTGTTTTGTACTGTATTGTGCTGTGCTAAGAACGGGAAACACGCCTTATTTGTAATAATAATTGTTGGCGCTGCAGTCCAAAGGGCGACCAGGGACTCGTATTGTGCGCGCTACTGTTCTCTCACGAGTAGAGGAACCTACAGATTTTTACTGATTCCGAGCGGCTAAGTTTGAGAAGCTTTTTAAGACAGTTATTACTCTTTGAGTGTTGTCAGCAGCTCGAAAGAGGTGGTGCCGTGAAAAATTCAAAAAATTGGTGTTGAGCTGGGAATCGAACCTAGACCATAGTGAGCGTCGCACTCTAACCACTACGCCACGGGGACCACCGGCTTATTTGTACAACATTTTATTTAAACATAGTGTAGGAGACATTTTTAGGCAGGCCTACTTATGAGTTTACCGTAAGTACATCTATAAATACATATTTTAATTTTTGGGACGAATCAAAGTCTTGAGAGCAGGCCTTCGTATATTCAATCGAAAGTGCCCGGAAAAACATCGACAGCTCCTCTTTGTCGTGTGCTTCGTTAGGCAAATAGTGTTGTTGTGATTTCCGAATTTATTAACTTTCTTTTTCAACGTTCTTCTTTACCCATCCTTAGATTTATATAGCTTGAATTTTATTTAGTAAATAGAGGGTGCCAAATTATATTATATTATTTCAAAACTCGGTTTTGGGAACACATGTTTTAGTAAATTGTAAGCGCAAGTTTTGCTTAAATAAGCTTGAGGTGAGAAAAACTGAAAAGAAAGAAAGTACACTCTTGCGTAAGCTTCAAACTATTAAATCCTTAGAAATGGAATGGAAAAATTGTGTTTTTGGTTATTGTATACTGTAAACGCCAACAAAACAAAATCGCTTTACCCGTGTAATTTTACAGATTTTTAAATTACATATGTATGTATCTGAAATTTGAAACGTGCTGTTAAGTTTACCCTTGTTTACCCTAAAAATCTTCAACTAACTTTAATGTTAAAATTAATGTTTTGTTTTTTAAAGATTGAAGAGAGTGCTGTCGTTTACGTTTTATTGTGTGTATTGTGTTAAAATGAAGGTTGACACATAGAAGTATCCTTAAAGTTTTTGTTTCATTATTTTACATTTATTATTATTTAATAAAACAAAAGTTCATTTAATATATTTCCTGTTCAAACTTAAGAAACTAAATTCGTAGACGTGTCCATTTCGATAAATTTTTAACGAATATACACAATGTCGCAAAAATGCTTTCCTTCATTCAAGCTTAAATTAAATAATTTTAAATAATTTAAAAAACTTCTTATAATTTAGATCACAAAATCTTTTGTGCCAGTATTCGAACAGATTTTCAGGGTTGTTTGGAGCAATGAAACTTTTTCTGGTCTACTTCTTCCGAACAGTAATTAATGCCAATGTCTTTTCTTGCTTTTAATTTGAAAAATGAAACTGAAAAAACTTTCAGACGTGATGACACGAGATTATCAAACAAATAGTGAAGCCCAGCTAGAAAAAGGCTTAAAGGGTCCTGGTGAATATCACTGGAACTTTCTAGCAGCATGTATTGAATTTGAGGAATGTACGTATAAAAATCAATTGGTTGTAAATGAATGGTTCTTTCAAACAAAAATGAGGAATGCAACGTCAATGACTCGCTCATAATAAATATTGCTAAATACGGCTTTTCCTAAAAAAAATTAGCTTCCAAATATAGAGTTTACGAAAACGTGCTCGACACAGACGCCGTCGAAGATAGTCTAAAAAATATGCTAGTTATGTTACCATTACACAACCTATGTATGTGCAATGACACTTCACGAGGCTCAAAATGGAAACTTTGAAATTTTAATTATTTATGTACAACTTGTTTTTACTGTGATTTATTTTTTATTTAAGTTTTTAGATTTAAGGAAAGAATTCTAAAAAAATACTTGGCAAATGAATATGGCTTCGTACGTTTTTTATACCTTTTGTGTCTGTTCAATGACGCCAAATAAAAACAAAGTAACAAGGAACATTTTTTTCATTTAAAAAAAAGATATAAAAAAAAATAATTAATATATCATTTTTTTAATTTAGTGTACGAAGGTTGCCTTATATTTCGGATTGAGTAACCGTAGTGTTGCAATCTGGCAACTGCCAGAACTCTGAACGTTTTGACATATGAGCGCTAGTTGTGTTGCTTACAGTAACGTAAAAGATTCATCTCGACCAAAAAATGGAATTAAATCGTGAAAATTTTCGTGCGATTATTTTTTTAAACTTTCGACGTGGATTAACTCAACAACAGTGCATCGATGAACTTAATTAAATTTTTAGCGATGAAGCTCGATCAAGGACCAGTTTTTATCGATAGTATGGTGAATTCAACTGAGATCGCAGTTCACTCCAAGATGAATTTCGTGAAGGTGGTCCAAAATCAGTTGTTGTTCTGGAATCCATTGATGCTGTGTGCTAACTGATATTGCAAAATCGTCATGTGACATATCGTGAGGTTGAGACAACCTTAGGCATTAGTGGGATCAACATTTGACGGTCAAAAAAATTTGTTCGCATTGGATCTTACACAGCTTGTCAATCTCTCGAAAAAAGGCTCGGGTTGATTGGTCGAAAGAAATGCTCCAAAAAAAAGATCGCGGTGCTTCGAAACACGTCTATGACATCTTGACAGGGAATGAATCATGGACTTACGCGTATGAGCCCGAAAGTAAACAGCAGTCGACTGTATGGGTGTTTCAAATGGAGCCAAATCCAACAAAAGTTGCTCGCGCACGAAGCACTTCCAAGCAAATGATCGCCTGTTTTTTCGGAAAAACTGGATATGTCGCAACCGTACCACTAGAACAACGCAGAACAGTCAATTCTGAATGGTACACAACCAATTGTTTGCCAGTTGTCTTCCAAGCAATCAGGAAAACCAACCTCCTGACTTGACACCGAATGAATAAAATGAGAGGGCAACGTTTTCGACACCTGAAGAAGCGGTTGTTGCGTTCGGAATGCGTATTTTGGAGATACCTCAATCAGAGTGGCAAAAGTGATTCGACAATTGGTTCAAATGCATGAAAAAGTGTATAGATCTTAATGCGGAATATTTTAAAACAATTAAGCTATTTTCGATGATTAATATTTTGTGTGTTCTCTTGTCCCGAAATATAAAATTCAACCCTCGTATGCCCAAAACTTGCGTTCGAAATTAAGAAATGTTGGCTTTTTTCAGTTATTATAATTAAAGTGTAGTAGAGAAAATACAAATCAAAGCTATTAACCTTAAATCACAAATTTATGACTAACAGTTTTGTCAGAGTTATGGTAAACCTTTTTGTTAGTCGCTAAGGGCATGATTGTAGCGGAAACGCACTAAAATTGAACTCTTTTATATATGTTCGAATATAACGTTTGTAACAGAGTCCTATTCTAGATGACATCAACTTCTGCAAGGTCAACGACACCAGAATCACTGATTTCTTCAATGATCAGTGAACAAATATAGGTTGCTAAGGCAAAAATTAACTCGAAAGGGAAAAAATAAAGATGGAGTCAATGTGGCGACATAAGCAATTAGAGTCAATTTTTTTGCCACACACAATTTCATTGAGAGCGGCACCACCGGACGCTTATAGTTCAGTTTGTGCTGCCGCTGAAATATGTGGAATAAAAAATGTGAAATTATTGCTTTGTGCCCTCATTAAATAGTTTGAACCTCATTTTGGTCCATTGACAACAAATTCGTCTTGAAACACAACCGACAACGAAATTGGAATGGTACCGTACTTTATCACTTGTTGCACTACTGGATGGCTAATAAGTGGAATTTATTTACGTTTGCCGAAATCAAGTGTTCTCTGAACACAAATTTGAGTTTGAAATAGCGGTATGGATTAAGTTTTACTACATGGTAAAAGAAAGTTAACGGAAATATGTGAAGTGATGTTCACGGTTTGAAAATGTAAAATTTGAGTAATGAGAAGTTCACAGATGAAAACAGGGAGCTGAGTATGATTGCGCATCAACTATCGATTTCAAAACCACATACCGCAGTAATAATTTAGCCAAAGTTTAACGTTCCCGTCGATTTTGGTTTCCAGATCAAACCAAAAATGGAAGAACATTAGATAGAATAGAACATTATTTTCTTCAACGCGGTTCTTTTCATATTTAACCCCATTTCACTTAAATAATATGCAGAACATTGTCGAATAATTTCCAGTCTTGGAAAAGGAACAAAAAATGTTCGAAATCCCAGACAACTGGCGCCAACGCGAAATTCTCTTGCGTATTTCAACATGTTTCTATGTACCCATCACGCATCTTGTTTATGTGCGGCTGTTGAGTCTGCCCATGGTCCCACTTAAAAAGCCAATATCAATGGCGGAGCAGAATTTTTTTTAGAAAAAAACGCCAGAAAGAATTCGAGTACATTCAAGGGCATGATTGATCTCAATTGATTTGCCCATCAGCAATTGTTTTGTCGTTTCAGTTACATCATCACAGCGGGCGCCTTATAGAGTGAACAGCATGTGGGCCAGCACGTGAACGTATGCTGCTGCCCAATTTGTAACGCACTTCTGAGTGTTTCCCTTGTTCACAATCATCTGCGTGTATCCAGATAGCACTGCTTTATAGGTTTAAATAATTAAAAGTATGCCTATGACGATCTATGTCAATAAAAGATCGAGCAACTTCGTTAAATTCAATAAAAGACACCAATTACTTCAGCGAAATGGCGTCCAAATGAGTGGTGAAGATCTCTACCGACCTCTGAGGGACAAGCAAAACCAATTGAAATGAATCAAAACTCTGTAAATTTTCGAATGAAAATTGACACAAAAAAGGACGGACGAAATTCTGACACGTCAAATACATTTTTTAGACTTTGATGGGTGTGATGTCATTTAAGGTTTATTTCATTTCGATGGGTGATTCTTTGTTTTCATTTATCCTGGAGTGTGAAATACCACTTTTAATTGCTTAGCGGGCTATCGTGGACATTATGTAATACCCCCAAACTCTTGGCTTAAAAACTGAAGGAAGGTAGATAGATAGATAGATAGATAGTAATTTATTAGTTTAACAATAAACTCTTACAAATTCAATTTCATTCTTAATAAAATCTTAAAACATGTTGAACAATTTGCTTTTTAAATCGAATAATGTTGGTTTGATTTTTGATATCAGTATTTAAGTTATTGAACAATTGCGCACCTTTGTATAAAACATTATTTTGTGTTCTATCTCTCCTATATAGGGGTAACCGGAAGTCTCCTACATTTCTTAAGTTATAATAGTTTCCTACATATTGCAAATTTCGTTGTAAATATACAGGAAATAGTCCATTTTTTAATTTAAAAATAAAAATTAGTACATTCATTTTCAGTCTTTGTTCGATATTCAACTATTTCAACTCGTTTAGCATATCAATACTATGAGATCTTGATCCATATTTAAGTATACATCTCATTGCTCTATTTTGTAAAGTTTGAAGACTGTTAATTTTATTAACATTACATAAAAATAAAATAGAAGAACAATAGTCAATATGTGGTAGTATAACAGAATTGTAAATATTAATTGCACAGTCTTTTGAAATCTTTTTTCTTATTCTAAATAGGAAGTTTATTGTCTACAATTATTCCTAGATATTTAATTTGGCTTACACACTCTATAGTATTATTATTTATTTCGACATTTATATTATCACAATTTTTACCAATGCACATACATTTAGTTTTTGAGACATTTAACATTAATCTATTTTTGCATAACCATATATACAAGTTTTCAGCATCAACATTTAATTTCGTTTCACAAGTATTTACATTCTCTCCAACAATATATATTAGCGTATCATCGGCAAACAATGAAACATTTGAAAACTTAAGACAATCCTCTAGGTCATTCACATATAATAAAAATAATATCACTCCTAATATTGTTCCTTGCGGGACACCCAGGTTAACCTCTTTAGGCGTTGAAAATTCTCCTCCTAACTTTACTCGTTGTGTTCTTAAGGATAGAAAAGACTCAAACCATCTAAGTTCTTTGTCCCTCACACCATACTTATGTAATTTATTTAACATTATAGATCTGTCTACTGTTTCAAATGCTCTTTTTAAATCAAGAAACAGCCCTAGTACCAATTTTCCTGAATCTAGTTCTCTCTTCCATTCATTTAGGACCCAAGCTAAAGCTGTCTCCGTTGAATGGCCTTTCCGGAAACCCGATTGTTTTTCAGAAAGCGTTCCAGATTGTATTAAAAACTGTTCCAGTTGTATGCGTACCACCGTCTCGAGAATTTTTTCATATAGGGGCATCATGTTAATTGGTCGGAATTGCTCTGGTTTTATTGCGTTATGTACTTTTGCCACCGGGATTATAATTGATTCCTTCCATGAATTTGGAAAGATGCCTTCGGTTAAGGAATAATTTATTATTTTAACTAGCACTGGCAAAATATCATCCTTGCAATCCAAAATCATGCTTATATTTAGTCCATTTGAATCTTTTTTATTTTTCATATGTTTTATTATTTGCTCTAGTTCTAAAGTATCTATAGTTTTAAATTTAAAAACGCGTACTGAGTCTCTAATATTATCACTATATTGGGTTATTGGTATGCTCTTGTTTATTTCCACGACACTATCAACAAAGAATGTATTTAGACTATCTGCAATTTCAGATGTGTTAGTTAATTTAACATTGTCTATTTCGATTTCACACACTGGTGACTGCACTTTTGACAGAACATATTTCTTAATGACAGCCCACATAGCTTTTTGGTCACCGACTTTTCCTTTGATTTTGTTCTCAATGTAATTGTTTTTACTTTTTGTACAAAGGTTTTTATATTTATTTCGTACAGCTTTGTATCTTACCCAACTTTCCGGTGTATTTAAAATAGAGCATGTTTTTTTCATTTTGATTTTTTCCTGCTTAAGTTGACTTAGCTCAGTGTTAAACCACTCTACGTAATATTTTTTGGTTTTAAGAGATTTAGTTAACATTTGTATACAATTTTCGGTAAAATTTAGATTACTTTCAAGAAATTCGCTAAACATTATATTAAATTCTCGAACACACATATTCTCAGATCGGTACACACCAACAAGATTCCAACATTCAGATTTACACTTAAGTTTTATCATTAGAATCCATGGCTTATACTGAATAGATTTTGATACTATTTCACTAGATTTAATTTTATTAGTAACATACACTATAACTCCCCCAGTGTGTCTTGAGTTTGATGGGCAACAAAACGATTTATAGTCAGGTCACCAGGTTAGTCATAGGTCACCAGGTTTGCGTGGCAGGTCAAATACGTCAGTCGCTTATCTTTGCAGGAAACTAGCCGTTGGCCTTGAATTTAATGTCGCCTTTAAGTAGTCATTAGATTGCTGGCTAAAATACGCAAAGTCTGTGCAGACTAAACATAGCCAGACCTGCGGATCTTTGCTGGAGGGGGTGCGTGCGTGCTGATTTCCTTTCACGAATGGAGTTGAAGGATTTTATGACGAGTCGATCAAGTCGTTTACAAATATACATATTCTCAAGTTGTCAGTAAATGGCTAACAATGTTTACATGTCTTCCGTAATTTGGGTTTATGTGTCTCTAGCAGACACACAAACCCAAGAAAAAGGGTTCTCTAATGGACAGAACTTTTTCCACCTTTATTATAAGATTACATTTTACGTTTTAAGAACTAAACAGAAGTTTGCCTATTGAGATTTTTTGATTAACTTTTTTCTAAATTTAAAACAAACAAAAAGAATTCATTCACTCAAAATGTATCTTTCTATTTGTGCACATTTTGATTTGCATTTTGGGGTGAAGCTGTAGTTAAATATAAATTGACTTATTTATCAAGTAATACTATTATTTTATTGCATTCATATAAAATTTCATATAAATGTGATTTTTAATTCGCGTTTTATCTCTAGTTAAACAGAATCATAATGTCACCTGAGACGATGATGGTGAAAATTGAGCATCGCGCTGTAATTGAATTTCTCACTAAGCAAGGAAAAAGTCAATAACTTAATGAAGAGATGGTGGCTGTTTACCAGGGTTCCGCACCTTCATTATCAACTGTGCAAAAGTGGTCAAGTGAATTCAAGAGAGCATTGAAGACCACTCCTTCTCCGGCGCCACGGCTACTGCTTGTACGGGAGAAAGCATCAAAGAAGTCGAAAAACTTGCTCTTGAGGATGCCCGAATAAAGGTGAAAATGATGACAGAAATCACCAAGCTTTCAACTGGTACCCTTCGCACCATTCTTCATTACCATCTTAACCATTTAAAGGTCAGTGCAAGGTGGGTGCCACGAATGCTCACAGCGCCTCAGAAAAAAGTGAGAATCGCATGCTGCAGAGAGATTTTGAATATGTGTAGTAAGAACGCGAACGGTGTTATGGATCGAATTGTTACTGGGAAAGAAACATGGGTTCACCACTATGACCCTGAAAGCAAACAAGAATCCATGCAGTGGCATAAAAAAGGAACAGACCCCTCGAAGAAGTTCAAAGACTGCCGGAAAGCTCATGCCCACAGTTTTTTGGAACTCAAAGGGAATCTTGCTCATTGAGTACAAAAAAAGGTGAAACCATGAACGCCACATTCTACGCTTAGACTTTGCATAATTTGCGGGAGGAAATTAAAAAAAAAGACGGGGTAAACTCGCAGCGGGTGTGTTGCTTCTTCACGACAACGCTCCTGTTCACACGGCGCGAGTTTCCAAGGCTGCTGCACGAGATTGTGGTTTCGAAGAAATCCAACACCCACCCTACAGGCCAGACCTTGCCCCTAGTGATTATTTCCTGTTTCCGGATTTGAAAAAATGTCTTCGTGGGAAAAGATTTTCGGATGATGAAGAACTTAAATCGGCAATAAATGGGTATTTTGAAGAGAAAGAGGAAATTTATTTTTTTGAGGGTTTCAAAAAGCGTATCTCAAAATGTAACAAATGCATTGATGTTAGGGGAGGTTATATTGAGAAATAAAAACAATTTAAAATGAATTCGCATTTTCCTTCATATCGCCCCTCGTATAATAATAATAATAATTGTTGCCTCGATAGTCCGCAGGGGGACCAGGGCCTAGCTTGCTCATCAACTACTCGTGTTGTGCGCGCTACTGTTCTCTCACGAATAGAAGGGACCTACAGTTTTTTGCCGATTCCGAAAGGCGAAATTTGAGAAGCTTTCTTAGACAGTTATTACTCTTTGAGTGTTGTCAGTAGCTCGAAAGAGGTGGTGCCATGAAAAATTCGAGGTGTTCAGCCGGGAATCGAACCTAGACCGTCGCACTTTACCCACTACGCCACGGCGGCCACCGTATAGTCACTGTTAAATAAAGACGACGGTTTTGGGATAATTCATAGGGAATGCATAGGTTAGAACGCAATGTAACTTTCCGGATCATTTATGAGAAAACGAGATCATTTCCAGTTTGTAGCTTGAAAAGTAGACACAAACAAATCCTGTATGTTTAATTCGTGCAGACCGCTCAAAAGGTCAGACATAAGCCTGGTCATGGGAGCCATAACGAGGCCACTGCCTTATCGGTGAGCATGCTAGGAGGCTAGGGGCTCCCTCAAACGATTTTTGCAGAAGCTGTAGGGATGAGGAAGAATCAGAAACTCTCCTACACCTGTTATGCACATGCCCGGCGCTCTCGCGCCTCAGACACAAGGACTTTGGAAGCTATTTCCTCAACGGCCTACATGACCTCTGCTGCCTAGTGTGACGCTCTGTCCGAGACGTCGATGTTATGTGTCCTTTCTTGATGACAGCTTGTACTTTGTACTACCGCCAGACCCATTTTAGCCGCTTCCGCTTCAATGTCAGAAAACGCTTCATTGACGGCTCACTGTGTTCGTCCAAACATGTCAATGTCATCAGCGTGAGCTTGCAATTGAATTGACTTTTTAAAGATCGTGCATCTGGTGTTGACCTGTGAGTTACGCACGATCTTCTCGAAGATGATGTTGAAAAAATCACATGACAGTGCGTCGCCGTGTCTAAAACCTTTTTTGACATTGAAGGTCTCGGTGAGTTCGTTACCGACCTTGACGGAGCAGTGAGAGTTCTCCATCGTCATCCTACACAATCCGACGAGTTTGGTAGGAATTCCAAAGCTAGACATGTCGCTGTATATCTCGTCTCTATGCACACTGTCATATGTGGCCTTAAAATCGGCGAATAGGTGGTGAGTGTCGATTTACTCTTCTTGAGTCTTTTCCAGGATCTGCCGTAATGTGAAGATCTGGTCTATTTTGGACTTCCCTGGTCTGAAACCAGACTGGCAGGGACAAACGGTTTCAGACGCTCACACAATACGGCAGAAAGGATTTTGTATGCGATGCTGAGGACACTAATCCCTCGGTAGTTGGTGCAGTCAAAGGGGTCTCCTTTCTTGTGGACCGGGCAAACGATAGAAGGTCCTGTCCTCATTAAAATCCGATGTAAAATTGCAGATTTATTTGGTTTTTCATATTTTTCATGGCTTAATTGAAAACGTTGACAATGCTCAAAGGGCTTAACAGTTAAAAAAAAAACCTTTTCTAACTCGTGCTCTGCAGACGGCATTGAATTGTAAGTCTACTCTGTTCTTGGGAAAACAGTACTACGGACAACACTGATAGTGGTCCAAGAACTCGTATTATAACACTCGTCATTTAAAATAAAACTCAAATTTAACTTTTCACATTTTATTAATCAAAATCGAATCTCTATTGATACTCAGAACCGAATGAATTAAATATACTCTTAATTCTCCACTCGATAGTCCCTTTCAATATTTTGTCCAAATTTTACCACAATGTTTGAAATTTATACCTGTTGTGTATTTGAATTACCGCATCCCCCCCCCAAAGTATAAATCTTAATCCCATAGAGCACCTTTGGGCTGTTTTAGAAAAGGAACTTCGAAAAAGAACCATTTGTACCAGAGAAGAGTTAAAGACAGCATTGTATGAAGAATGACAAAAAATTCCATTAGCTGTAACAAAAAATCTGGTCGAATCGATGAACAGAAGATTGCAGGAAGTTATAAAAACAAAAGGACAACACACACAATATTGCTATAGTATGCAGAGAAAACTTTCTTAAGCGGATAGTATGCAGAGAAAACTTTCTTAACCGGATACCGTAGGGGTGGGTTTTATTTTTATTCATAATAGAAAAATCAGGAAAAAAACTTTGTTAAGGAAGTGGTTAATTTTTTTTAAATGAATTGTGGCTTTAGGGGAGCTCTTGTTGTGATTTTAAGTATATATGGATTTACTTTGATCTCATACGCTGCAAAGTGCTACACACTCAACATGTCCTCATAAGGACAGAAGTTTACCTGAAAAGTGTCCACCTAGGACTAGTGGCTAAGTGCAATGAGTCACGCGTCGAAAGTCCGTTCGATTTCTACACAACACAACTTACCTCTGCATGATCAGAAGTTTTTACCAGTCCCAGTTTTTATCCACGCAACCAAAATTTAAGTAACAACAATATTTTATTCCATTTGTTTTCCAAAGTTTATTTCATCGTCAGAGCTCATGTACATTCTTCATTATTTTATGACACTAACATTTCTAGACTTAACATACAATGCATACGTTTTATTTAAATACCTTCTCAAAATAAACATACATACACATATATTGTCAAAAAGTGTTTTGTCTTCACGTTTTTTTTTTTTACTTCTCTTTTATAGATCGCATAATTTTGGTTTTCTTAGTTAATCAAAGACGATTTGTGTTACAAGGTCGCGTTAAAATATAAGGGCTATGTGGGAAAAAATACGCCCCGCACTGGTAAATCCGAAGTTTATTTTAATAAAAAATAAAATTTATTTTCATAAATATACCACTTTATATATTATATATTCAAATTCTACTTAGTCTGTACAAATACTAATACATTTATTTAATTGAATTCTTTGTTTATCGTTTTGTTTTTCTTATTACCTTATCATTACATATTCGTTACAAGGTAGTTTTTATATTTATTGTAATAATTACATACGCACAAATCTAACCATACATAGTTGTATATGAAAGACCTAGAGTATCTTATAGGTTATATAATTAAACAAAAAGGGCAAAACAACGTTTTTGGAAAAAAAGCATATGCTTCAACTTATTTATATATATATCCATTTTTTTAATTAAATATAGAAATATGTATATTTTTTGTTTTTTTAGAAGCAGTGCACTTTATTATGTCGTTCATAGAAAAAAAGCATTGAATCACAGTCTAGAGATTATTACAACTATTCAAGTATGTGACGAGAAGATCGAAAGTTTCTTCTAGGATCGTCTTCAAAAAATGCAATCAAAAGCTTAGAAGGGAATAATTTCATAAAGTCCGTTTAAGCTCGGAAGGTTATTTTACAACAACGTACTCTACACTAGCTGCAGGGGTGTTGGAGATATAAACGAAACGTACTTACACCTAGGAGATGAGCACATTTGTAATTCAAATAAAGTGCATTTAAATTTAAATTAGTTTGGATCACCTAAATGTTTGAAAAGTGGATGATACCGCTATTGGGATTTGACGGATATTTTTGTATTTGGGTCGAAAATAACAGGCAATGAGATCGCAATCACTTTTGCGCTTCTTTAGGTTTATCTAAATTATAATTCTATTAAGTCTTTTTAGAGAATTTGAAAGATGAGTTGGTGCGAAATATGACTAAGGTTTGAAACGATATTTTGTCCCAGAATGAAGGCATTCACAAAAGTGGATGCAGGATGTTGGTTTCTTGTAAACATATTCTTCTTAATCCTTTCTACCACCTAGGATAAAGACCGTATATGCAATTGCGGAACTCCGTAATGGTTTGAACTATTTTAAATGAAACAAATGACCAGCAGATTCTAATTCGATACAAGTCATCTCGCTTACGACAGTTTACCCCACGATTGATAAAATCTTCCTTCGCCAATTTATAGCTACCAAAATCGTTCACTGGACATTGAGAAAAAATGACATAGAATGATTTTTTTTTTTTGGCAGGGATTCAAGTATTTAAGATTTAACGTCTTTAGAAAAACTGGTATAATGGGATAAAATTGATAAACTGGAAGTTTACTTTGCAGATGAAAATATCAGATTTAGAAAAAAAATTGATAAAGAGGAAGGACAAGAAGCTTTTTCCGATATAAGTGCGTACTTTTGTTAATAATATCATTAAAACAACATCCGACTGTTGTTCTAAAATGTATTCTACGTAAGTTAAATACAATTCTCCTTCCTTCATTTTGACTTGACTTTTAAAGTAAGGCATGGCTTTTAAGATGATTGTGGTAGGAATGGTGAATAATAATTTACCACTATCCTGTGTAATCAATGTTCAGGGACCACCACTGAATTAGATGACGATTTGGAGTCCCGAACAGAATCACTACGATAAAGCAAGCCAAACATTCCACTTGACGAAAAGCTGAACAGTTGGCTTCCTCTAATTTTATTCAAGGCATGGATGTTTTTCCAAACCTTCAGATGCATACCATAAAAGAAAGACACTCGATTTCATTCTGATACAGTATGGAAAATGACTAAGTTGGACAACGTTTAAAATGATTTAAAAAAAGGGGAATGGTTTAACAAAAAGAATATTTTGAAGACAAGTACAGAATTACTACAGCCGCCAATAAGTTTATCCAATATCCAAGAACAGGAAAATGAAAGAATATAAAAACGAAAACGCTACAAGAATAATTTTCAAAACATGCTGAACATGTTAGAGTGCACATCTTACATGTCTAATCTACAGTTTTCCCTAAGTTATATCTTTGCACTGAAATTAATCCAATGATAGCAGCATAACTAAATCATTTTAAGCACCTAAATCCAATCAACTTCGTCCTTTTAACATACACAAATTAATTTTGTTTCATGTTTTCTTTCTTTTACATATTAGAAATAAAGAGGAAAATAATAATCACATCGAGCATTATAAAAGTAACTTCGTTAGTAATTTATTTATTTTACAGGACTTATCTCTCTATCATAGAACAGCTCTCTATCTATACTTAGGTTTGTGCATTTTATGTATATATGTATTTTAATTTAATTAATATTTCATTTTTACACTCTATTTACATGAAAAAGACAAAGTTTCTGTAGGAAGTAAGGTTGAGGAATGCTTCACTTGGTTACTTGACTTGGTTTGACAATTTCAATTACAACTCACCGCTGTAATAGGCTTAGATTTGAATATTTCGTTTTAGGCAACTTTGTCGTATTAAAAATGCACTGAATATAAAAATTGAGGGTGGCAGCGATCGAGCGACTAGTAATGTCAAAATATTATCCGGTTGTGAATGCTTATGTTGTTGGTCATTCGGTTGTTGTTGTTGTTGTGGGTTGAGTTTTATTGGATAACTTTGTGAATAGTTATCGTCTAGTTGTCGAACGATACTCCTTCTTTGGATTTCTACTGGTGCTGTTGCGATACGATGAACAACAACAGTACATATGGCTGAAGAATTATCGAGCAACAAATTCAGCACTCGTCATTCATCCCACAGGCACTGTTGCTTTTGTCGTACATAGTAGATGTATTGTGTACATTTTCGGCAGGTTTTAATGCCACAACGGTAATTTGCACCATTTTGTCCACCACCAACCGACTGGTCGGGTTTACCTTTGCAGTATTTGAGACCACAAGGATACCAACCAATGCACATTTCCAATGTACAGAGGCAGGGTGCCCAGAAGCTGGTTACTTCACTGCAGTGTGATAGCATGCTGTCGGGGAAGAGTAACGTTGCAGCCTCTAAACTTGATATTGATGACCCTGCAAAGAAAGTGTGTTTATTAATTTTTTTTTAAAGAAGGTTCAAGCAAGATGGTATAAAGAAATTTCAAAGTGAACACAACAAATAGTTAATATCCTTGCGGATACGACATCTTTCGACTTATATAAATCTTATATGAAGTCAAAAGTATGTCATCATTTAAATAGATTTGTTATTTATTGGATAAGGGAAATGCTTGCAAATGGTAGCAAAGAAAAAAACTGGAGTCAATAAATATAAAGTCTACATTAGTAAGTTCTACCCGGGGTGGAACATTGATGGCCCTCGGGCACTGCGCTTATATGGCGGCGCGAACCACTGGTAATCTACAAATATTAATAATCTATTCCTGAAGGTACGACATGTTCTTTATTGTGTTTCTCAAAGAGAGCAGAATCTGTTATAACAGTCCCGTTCTACAAACAACATCTCATGCAGGCAATGCGAAGAAATATGGAAAAGATGCACCGGATAATGCGCCTTAAGGTTGGGACTTAAAAAGCGACGCATTCGGTCACCGGTCAAGATGCGTCGGGTAGAGCACGTTAAGGTTAGAACTTAAAAGCGTGCTGATTAGGGCAACATTGTGACTAAATTCCTTGGAATGCTTTCGTTTCTTTAAACAGAAGGTTAATTAATCTTTCATTTTTCGTAGCTCAACAATTTCCAGATTTCCGTTACTTAGAAGTATTCCGAAAGTTTATTTAAAAAGTGCTTCCAATCGGCGCGGCATTTTAGATCCTTTTTACTCAAGAAATAAAGAGGCTGGACCGTGTTCTCTCATCTATTACTTAATACTCACATAACGACTCATAGAACATACGTCAATATTAGACATTAAACAGAGTGCGTACAGTAAGTACTGCAGGGACGAAAAGCAAGTTTCGCTAAGGGCCTGTGCTGCGATTATCCATATATAGATACAATTAAAAAGTTAAAATCATCCAGTCTGATAAAAATCGAGTCACACTGAGGAAAATTGTGTAGATATTATATTCAGAGCTCAGATAGGCACAATGAGCACTTTTAAGGTGTTTAAAGTTAGTCGAATTGTTGTTTTACAGAGAATTATATTTTCGAGATTACCCAACCAGGTATGGGATGTCAACTATAAATAGTAGGTAAAACATTTTCTCTTTTCAGACGCAGAATTTTTGAAAATTGAAACGTTGTTAACTGATTATTCAAGACAAATCGATTACACACATAATTTTCGCAAATATTTTCAGAGCAAATATTTCAATATTAAAATTTTTCTATTCACACCCACTCACCTGGAAGTTCAGCCCAAGCTTTTACATCTACATCTCTCACATATGTTGCATCAGCGGCCTCTGAGCATAGACCAAGTAGATGTCTCGAAATTGGCATCGATTTGTTAAGATGTATCCATGATGTCATTGTGACAATTTCTTTTTCCCTTTCCTCTTCGGGAACTCGTACCGTACTTGGATTCTTCTGCCGTAGTTTCGCCATCGCGTCCGATGATATAAAGTCACCTTTCAGAAATTTCGTCACAAAACACATGACTTGGTATTGGCTCTGACCACGTTCTTCTTCCCCTAAGACCAGAGCTTTTAGAATTTTCACTTCCTGTTAAGAAAAACAAAAAACAATTATTAGTTATGAGTGTTTGATTGTTTGGTACGTGAGGAGAGCACTTACATTTCTAAAATCTATTAATTGCGATATAAGTGTACCGTCAGTTCTTTGAAATTCTAGAGTTACTAAGTCGTCGCTCACGTTCGATGTAATGGTTTCTTGTATAACTTCTCCACCCTAGAAAGACATAAGTGTACAGAAATTGAAATAAAATGATATATTGTAAAAGTGCAATGTTTTTAGCGAAAATCTGGGAGAGCGCGACCTTCCTGGTTTTTATGAAATCGACAAATTTGTATGGAAATTTCGGGTTTGTTTGAGTGAATGCATGGTACAACACTTTTTTACATTTCGGCATCTAATATGTGAAATAATCCAAAATCTGATTCATTAAGGAAGTCAATGTGGGACAGTTGAAAACCAGGCGCAAGGACACTGTATTCTTTCCTCTTCAATATTTAATCCGCATAAGCAATATGTGGCCGCCGTAGCGTAGTGGGTAAAGTGCGACACTCACACGTCGAAGGTCTGAGTACGATTCGAGGCTCAACACCTTGAATATATCACGGCAGTACTTCTTTCGAGTTGCTGACAACACTCAAAGAGTAACAACTGTTCAGGAAAGAGCAGAATCGGGAAAAAACTGTAGGTCTCTTCTACTCATGAGAGAACAGCAGCGCGCACAACACGAGTAGTTGACGAGCAAGCTAGACCTTGGCGTCCTGTAAATATTAATCCTTATATATTCTGATATAGACTGAGAATGGTTTAATTTTGTAGGTCTTTTTTGACCATTCTTGTTTTCAACTGGAGTGATTTCTGAAAAAAACAATTCCGAATTTTTGGACCACACTCAATTGTCCAAATGTAAACTATTACCAGTCCACAGATGTACTCGCTTTTAAAACTTATTATCATATGCTAAGAAAAGTACTTTGCTTAAGGCCTGTATTTATGAGGCAACACGACAGATGAGCATGATTTTTGTCTTGTGCATCAGCGCTTCTGGAATATCTTGATTTTATTTAGGAATGTTCTAATACTTTTCTAAACAACTTTGAGACAGTATAGGACGTGATTTCAACAGGCGCTACCTTTTAAACTTTAGTCATATTAGATATTAAAATAGTTGGTTTTGCGGCGTGAAATTCGGGTTATCCGTCCAACAGGACGCAGCCACTTGGCTTGCCAAGCATTTTTCTTTATACTTAACTGCGACACTGATTTGTAGGGAAAGTGGCATGACTGAATCTATTTTCCGCAATTCATTCCAATATGGAATTCATTTCAATCAAGAGACTTCCCCACGTATCTGTTTCTATTAAAAAGAGGTCTCTCCACTATACTATCTTTGTCTTTTTTTTCTTGTCTTTGTCCTTTAGTTTACTGTTTTTGGTGATCATACATTAGAATAGCAAGCCACCAAGTAACCGTACATCCTGCTTAATATAGGCTTATTATGGGCATGGCCTACGTAAGCTTTTCTTTTTAACGCGACCATATTTTTTTACGGGGAATCAGTATTTAAAGTGCACAAATCTTTAAAGATATTTCGCGGTTCAATCTCGATTTACACCTTTCATTGAGCAATAAAACTAACCAAATACTAAAAGTTATTCCCCCTCAAGCTGTAAAATGCTATTTTATGACCGAGAACTGACTAATTGCTTTCTTTTATTTACGTCAAATAGCGCTTATTGTTTAAACACACTTGTGCATGGGAATCAACATTCCTTTGTGGCATATGATGAATGAAATAAAGCTTTCCTCATAACACTCGATGCAGGAATGATGCGTCGGCTGATTTTCTCTAAATATACAAGACCGTTGTCTGCTCCTCCAATGATCTAAACGTAAGCGGAACATAAATTAGCAGTTCTTAATTTTCCTTATGCATACGTTTTAACTAAAGTGGCAATAGAATTCTCATCTGATGACAATCTACACATTCAAACTTATTCAAAGTTAAAAATAAAACACGAATGAGTGTGCCGTATCTTAATTTTTTGAAGAGTTCCTCTCTGTCGCTACGGTTGGCAATGTTTAGTGTTTAAACGTCCAGCTCATCCTATGTATTTCTTCGTATAGTATTAAAGCTGACATAAAATACATCACACTGCAATTGAGATTGAAAATATAATCCTTTGTCACTTGTCACAAAAAAACTATGCATGACAATTTTTTTTTATTGAAAATCTTATGTTCGTGATTTTTGAATGAATGTACAGAGCAAAATCAATGATGAATGCCTGTAGCCACTTCACGCTGTACACAAGCAAGTACTCGAAATCAAATCTGAAAAGTAAACCACTTCTTTCTATTATCACACAGATTACCTTGTGAGGGAATTCTACTTCAAGATACAGAAACAACGCAACAAGACAAAACGGAGAGTTCAAAGTTTATCAAGTACCCAACCATCCTACGGCAAAATCTCGCACATTTCTCTATGGTCGAACTGTTGAAAATGATGGAATCGTATGTTTCGGCCCGCAGCATCACCCGCGGAAGCAACTAACACTGATTTTGAAGAATTTCTTACCTGATTTTGCACATTAATCAAGAGCTGGCTTTGAGCATTTGACAGGATATTGAAAAGTGCTAGTACTCCGAGTATCAAGGCATTGAATTCAATTGAGGTGAAATTTAACATTGTTTCACTTGGTGTGGTACTTTTAACTAATCACTGAATAGTTGGACGATATTTTTTCGTTAGTTACGTGAAGAGAAAACAACATTGCAAGCAAAACAAAAACTCCTGTCCACTTATTTTCTACTTTGCAATCATCTTACACACCAAAAAAAAAAAACAATGTAGTGACAGCGCCGACCCATTTAAACATCAACCACTGGGATGGCACATGACAGATTGAATGGCAGTACTACAAATTAAAATGGTGTGTTCAGTTGAAAAATTGGAGAGATGTGAGATGCGTCATCAAGTGAGGTTTGAATATGACACATAGAGCAGAGACCAAGCGATTAAGTTCTAAAACGGACAAATCTCTTTCTTAAATCACCGCTTGTATAAACCGACTTCGAAACTCAGTAACTTGAAAAGAAGGTTTTCATTTAATTCATATATTCCCAGACCCCATCACACCTTTATTTTAGTTTAACATTGATGTTTTATTGACTTCATTGAATATTCTGATCAAGCATACAGAATTCCTTTATATTTTTACTGGCACATATGCTTGTGAAATATAGACTATAATTATTTTGAAATAGCGTTTTTGATTTCACCAGCATCAAAGTAAACTGTCTTTTTGGTAAACTGTTTTTTCGATTACCAAGTACAGAACAGCTCGTCATTCAAATTCTTCAATTTTGATAGCAAATTGTTATTAAATTCAAAAAGTAATTTTTTTTACAAAAAATGACAAAACGTCAAATGTCGATAACACAGACCCCATGTTATTTTTACCACTCCAATTGCGTTCACCTCCAAAAAAAAGAGACAGAACATGCCCCGCACGATAGTCACTCTTTCTCACTCTCACATATTCTCTCTCTGAGGCAAAATATATCAAAACTCAATTCATCCACACATTTTGTGTTAAAAACAACTGCGCTTGTGTCCATCGTTTTGTGCATTTCAATTTAACTTACATATGTTCAGATTTTTCTCCATCTCACCGCGGTTAGAAAAATGAGAACACACCCCGAACTTCTTAGTTAAACTCCGGTCAATCTCTTGGTCGTTGTCTCCCGGTTGAAGCATAAGGAACTCTCTTGAAACACTTCCGCTGTTATGTTTCCCAGTTCAATAGACGGGTTCTCGACGAAAATCGATGGTTTCACGTCGACTAGTTAGTGCAAAAAGTGCTAAATTACATATTATCGAACCAAAGAAATGATATAAATACGGGAAAACATCTTTAAACAATTGTTTAAAACATATTTCTTCCATAACAACAAACGAAAAACATACAAAGAATCCACGAGAAGAATCAAAAGATGGCAGTAACACTTCACTGCAATCGAATACATAATTCGACAACCACGGGCCATTCCCAATTGGTTCGATCACTTGAGAGGATCCTGGAGGAGGCCAACCTCAGTGGGGAGCTGCTTTTAGCAAACCGCAAACTGAAGGACTTTCCGAAAGCTGCAACCAAATATAATCTATCGGATACTGTTATTGCAGGTGGGTGTGTTTCTAATTATTGTACGAGTATGATGTATTGATTGGGTGTGGTATCTGAAAAGAAAAGAAGGAAAAAATCCGTCGCCTCTTCCTTTTGTGGAATGGGGCAGAAGACGACTTGCTCATATAGGGGACTTGCGGACTGTAATGATATGCTAAGCACAAACTATGACGGATGTTTGATAAGGGTTTGAGAAGCAGACTGTTGGAAGGAAGTGATTTGACTGTACATATGGTTTTCCTTTATAGTTTTTTAGGGGTTCTATCTGGAATTGTGGTTTGGGCTTTTAAAAATTATGCGATAAAGCAGGATGTTTACATTTATTTCGTTTTATCAATTGATGCGGATTTTCAAGTTTAGTTCTTTCTTTTCTTTTTTCTTCAGACAGCCGGTAAAATTTTGCACATTTCTTCGAATAATTTTTCGTTGTGCACAAATGATTGTGAGGCAGTTTGAAAAGTTGTTGATAAAAGGACGTGGTTAAATAAAAAAAAAATCCAAATTCATTTGAGTTGCTTTTACAACTCGCCAAATATACTTAGAACATTCGGATAAGCAATTTATCACATTAAAAAACTATGATTCCTCAGACTTGTTCAATAAGAAAACTATCTATCTAAGTCTACGTATTTATTTTTAATTGTAATATTTTTGATAATTTAAATAAATTTCCCTTTCCACTGTTTCCGACAGCAAAAAATCTGATAATTCCTCAATCTTATCATTCTTTAACTAAATATTTTTGGTTCGATGTTTCACATTAACAGCCGTTCAACAGACTAGACAAATTTGTTGATTCGTTTTCTAAATTAATTTGAATTTTAAAAATGTATTTTCGTACTTTTGTTACTGCTTCCCCTTTGAATCGGAAAATGAATTGTAAAAATATAGCTTGAATACATAACCTGAACGAAGTGAATGAAGAATGTGAGTGAAGAATGAGCATTTAAAAGGATCTAGTCAATTTAAACAAAAGTTTACATTTATTTAAATGTGGTTAGGATGAATGGCAACGCTAGTAATTCGAAGTCTGCGCATATATTTAATCAGTTATTTTTAAGAAATATCTGTATTGAAACTTTGCTTTTACTTGACTATAAGTTTAACTAATTTGTTTTACGTTTCAAATTGTTTACACCTACTTTCAAAAATTTTGTCTCAACATTTTAAGGGTTTTGATCCTTCCTTAAGAATTTGTGAAGTAATCACAAATCCGCAGGGTGCACAGAATCCATGCTTATCACATTGCTAAAGTTTCAGCATTGTGAACTCGCCACTATCCTGCACGCAATATGTATATAAATAAGTAAAAGAACGTATATTAAGTATTTTCAGTTTGTCAAACCGGGGTCGAAATGAATCTACAAGTACATGGCGACATGGAGTTATTAGGGTCATATATAGGACGGAAAATGCATACGCAACTCTTGCAACAGATCTATCCACAAGAACCTCAAAGCCAAAATTTAAAGAAAAGTAAAATTCGACAGACTCGTTTATACAGTTAAGATTCATTTCGGCACTACTTAAGCCCAATACAACATTTTAAAATAATTAATAAATTGCATGAAGGACAAGACCCTCAATTCTGCCGAAACTACTGTGCGCTTCCATTCATAACTGGTTTCTTCTGTCGTTAAAACTTGTACATAAAGTGCCCTTAACGACTTCCCGAACACATTTAATTCAAGATAATCAAACGTGTCTAGAATATCCCTTTGCACGGAAATGTCAATTATTTCAGATACACATTTAGTAACGGCCTTATCTCGAGCGTGCCGGGAATGTATGTGGAAAGAATCATTAATTACATAACATGCTCCTCGGAAACAGTCACACTCACAATTTGCAATGTTAACTTTTCAGGAAAACGCAAGTGCTCGAAATGTTTGTCGTGTGTAAGTATACACACAATAAGTTTAGCGAATCATTTGATTAACCTTTATAAGCTCGTTTTTATGCGTGTTTAAAGATAGACTTTGAGCGGGAATGATTCGGGGTAGATTGGAAGCGAACACCTCCTTTTTTATTAGAGTTGATTTCAGTTGTGAAAATCTTAAAAGATGAAAATGAAGAAAATGTCTTTTAAAGGGTTAGCAAGAGTAGGGTGTGTTGGCCTTTCCTCCTTTCTATCAAAGATTCTGCAAAGATTGCTGCAATTGCGACACGTTAAAATGTTTTCTGTGAACAAGAATTAATAAAATCCCTCAATTGAACAAATTAAACTAATCGATTTCCATTTCCATTTCAGATTTATCACGTAATCGTTTCTGTGAGCTACCTGAAGAAGTAACGACATTTGCGTTCCTGGAGACATTGCTCCTATTTCATAATACAATTCGTCATATTCCTGAATCAGTTAAACATTTAACTCTACTAACGTACTTGGATCTACGTAGCAATCAACTATCGACACTTCCGCGAGAACTATGCTTCATGCCACTGCAAGTTCTGTTGGTTTCAAATAATAGGCTGGTATCACTTCCCGAAGAACTGGGTCGAATGGACAAGCTAACAGACTTGGACGCTTCATATAATCAGCTGACGGCGCTGCCATCGAGAATTGGCGAACTGCGGAGTTTAAAATCGTTCTCGTTGCGAAACAACCAAATCTTGTATCTTCCCAGAGGTAAATTACTGCTTTTTTTACTCCATTTTCTGCATATCCGGAGACAGGTCAGGAAAACATTGGGGTGTCGTTGACTTAAAAGATGCTTCATTTGTGTAATTAAAAATTGGGTACAATTTTAACGACTCATTTTTCTATTTTTAAAACCTAATGTGCCTTAAAGTCATAATTTTGTTGAATTATTCATTGTGTGTAGTCCATTAAAAGAGGCACATGATGCCCAATTAAGCAATGCTATCGCAAACGCACATAAGCACGTTCATAATTTTGACCTCATTTCCGTCGTACGCGACGGATAATTTTTATCTGTTTGTCTTCTTTCAGAACTGGCATGTCTTTCACTGGTTTCTCTAGATGTGAGTAACAATCGAATAGCCAATCTACCACTTGAAATACGCCAAATGACAACTCTTGTCGAATTTAATTTGGGCAACAACCCCTTAACCTCACCTCCAGCTAGTGTATGTATAGGTGCCGAGTTAAAAAAAAAACCATCTTATTTAAATCCTATTTGAGCAGCTCTGCGTTCGAGGACTTGTGCACATATTCAAGTTCCTTGAAACTCAGGCGAGTAAAGAAGAAAAAGGTTGCCGCGCTGGTGGCAACTACGATGGGTACACAACCCTGCGAAGAGCACCCAAGCAACACGCTGGAAGCATATTTGAGTCCGCACGAACTCCACGAAGTCAAACCGAGTTTGGTTACAACACCTGTGATGGAATGGACAAGCGATGGTCACACGAGTCACCAAACAGTGAGTACAACGAATTCATTGTTCCATTTGGCATTTAGGTTAATCTCTTCTCATCTAGGGAACATCAAAAGCGAGCTATCGTCTCCAAGGAAAATCCTAACTCCCACAAACGTGGATAATTTTCTCTTGGACGTAAACACAAGCATTGAATCGAATGTCTCTAAGGGCTCACCGGGAGGAACAAAGAATCTATCCTCGCCTGAGCGTAATTTTTCCGATCAGAACCAAGTGAACGACGAAAACAACGGATACACTCATTCTAGTTCAACCAGCAGGTATGGCTGTCACAAACAAACAAATGCATGTTTCTAACTTCTATTTACCCAGTGGCTCGACCCCCGAAGATGATATGCTTATCGAGAATCAAGCGTTCATTGATAAGAATAACAAACAAGGTGGAAACATACAACAAACATATCGAGAATACAAAGAAGCACTTAAACAACAACGAAATCAAGAGATCTCAAGCGTGTACAAAGCGAAGCCGAAGACGCATCATGAAGCAAACGAAACCAATGGGACCACAAACACGAGCAACAACTACGATGAAACCGAATCTCGCTGCAAAGAGACGATTGCAAATAACATCACGGATGACACCATATCTGTGCCAAAGAAGCCCGTTCAAAAAGTCATACCATCCCGGAACACGGAGATCATGAACAACGTGTCCCATCCGAAATCGAAGGAAAAGAATTCTAGTCAAAACACAAATGGTGAATGTATAGGTTATGTTAAGCCAAACAGTCCAATGAAATCACTAGTAAATGGCGATATCTCAACGAATAACAATTCGATTGCGACAAATGGAGTTACGCGGAACAAATTTGCGGCTGCGGTGCCAACCAAACAGCAGTTGCAGCAACAACAACACCAACAGTTTTTAGCGCAGAATAAAACGAACAGGTAATGCGCGAATAATGGATTGAGGAATGCGTTTATATTGATTTGTATTCCTCTTTATCAGGTCTGTGACTTGGAACCACGATTTGCCACCAGAGAAACTAAGCTTCACCATGCGACGAGAGTTTGACAGGCAGAGGGAAGAGAGCGAGCTCATGATGCAGCTTAGAAATGTGAGTTGACTTGAAAATTTTTTTAATGAAAACAATTCTGTTGTGCCTTTTATTTTTCACTATTCATGACTTTCAGTCTTCATTTACTCAACGACCTTTTCATGTTGCTACTCTATGCTATAGCCAACCGCCTACTTGCAGTTGGCATCATTTGTAAATCACTTATATCTATGGTGGATAATTTTTGCAATTTTGTTAGAATCTATAATCGAATAATACAGTTCAATTCGCCTTAAGTCAAGACGACACATTGGCTATGGTCTATCATTTTTCAAGTTTCTGTAAACGAAAATGAGTACAAAATGTTTTAATCTTACAAGATTGGATTTGCATTTAAGCTTTTAAAGATTGCATTGATTGTAGACTACCAAGTATGCGATTTTTAGACCGATTGGATCCGCCAACCAGATCGCCCAATCCGCCGTGGCGTAGTGGGTAGGGTGCGACACTCACACGACGAAGGTCTAGGTTCGATTTCGAATTTTTCACGGCATCACCTCTTTCGAGCTGCTGACAACACTCAAAGAGTAGTTGTTTGAGAAGCTACGCCCCAATCTTTTGTTCACTGTTCCGCCAGCCAACCATTCTTTCGTCTAAATCCACCATATCGCTTTCATATATTCTTTATACCGTTGCATTGTAATGATTTAAAATCGACGACTCTTCGAACTAGAGCAAAATTTCTTAAATGATAGCATCTGTCTTTCTGCATTTTTTTAAAACATTCTTACTTTGTTTCATCCCTTTCAGATCATCCAAGTCCGTTTAAAGACTATCCTCCCAGAAGATATGGCATCAGCGCTCACTGACGGTGTAATATTGTGCCATCTGGCGAATTACGTTCGACCACGGTCTGTGGCCAGCATTCATGTGCCGTCCCCCGGGGTTGTGAGTTAAATAAAATCTCTCCCGAGCAATATATTGAATGAAATACTTTTCTTTACAGTCGAAACTGACGATGGCCCGGTGTCGCAGGAATGTTGACAATTTTTTGGAGGCATGCCGTAAAATTGGTGTCGATGAGGTAAATAATTCCTTCTTTTGTTCGTCTTCTTCATTTCCTTTCACCAGTCTGTAATAGTGCAAATCTCATATCATCCCTTAAGGTAGTTTGTGATAACACGGTTTCATTTCAACAACTTGCTTTAGATTTATTCATTTTCAATAAATGTAACGTGAACTTTTCGACTTTGTCGCAGCAATTAATTATGAAATCTTTGCTATGTTTAGCTTCTAGTTGCTAGACTTCTATTGCTGATCTGCATTTTGAAACTGTCATAAAATCGCTATAGTCGCTAATTTAATTTTTCCCCTTCATTTATCTTACTACGCTGAGGTCTCTCTCAAAAGATTATGACTCTAAATCATCTACTTTTTATGGAATTACAAAATGTTTCATAAAGTGGAATCTGATGATCAAAGACTTAAGAGGCCGTCCGTCTATCGCTCCTGGATATTTTTAATTTTAATTGTTAATAAATGAGCCTGCTTCAAGTTAATTCCCTGTGGAAAATGTTTTCCCCGAACACCGGAATCTTCACATTTCCACTGAATTCATATAAACGATAAGATAAAGTGTGAAATGCAATAAAAAATTTAATTGCCTCAGCGTCGCTTATAAAAAAATGTATAATAAATTAAATTGCTACGCAGAAGCGCTTTCTTCATCATGTCCAGTCGCCTCTTGCGTTGTTTGAGTTTCTGTGATGTTTCATGCCTCAATTAATAAGCGTCATGTGGTGTTGATTGAGGCATAAAAACAAACAATTAACCTATGGCACTCAGTTGCCTTGGCTTTGCAGCCTCATTTTGCTTGTCTCTTAACATTCGAATTGAGATTGTCTGTTTTGTTAAGGGAAATACAAGTAATTGATCGTACATGTAAGTATGTTGTTGCTCACCCATACATGTACCCGTATAGGGTAGGGTCTTTAACAAAAATAAAAATTGTGTTATAAATATTGTGTCTGCCAAGTAATGAAAGTGTACAAGTTCACGGCTGCGAGATAGGAATGCTGGGATTTTAAAAAAAATTAAATGGTCTATTCATACTTGTGAATAATTTCAATATGGCAATGTACAAACAACCTTTTTGTTGTCCAATGTATTAACTAATGAACTTCTGATTGATAAAAAATGGCCTTGCGGTCTAGTTTTGCAAACTAGACTTTGTACAAGTTTAGACTTTTTTTTTCCATTATCGCTGGAATTTTATTGTCCACGTCTTACAACACCAAACAATATATAGCTCCATGAAAATAAAATTCACCTCGTTTTTCTACATTTAGCCCAATGTTCAACTGGAGGTGAAGCTTTCTGATGCAATAACTTTAAGCATTACAAGTGTCGAATTAATAATAATTGTTAGCGCGACAGTCCACAGGGGGTCCAGGGCCTAGCTCGCTCATCAACTACTCGTGTTGTGTGCGCTATTGTTCTCTCACGAGTAGAAGGGACTTACAGTTTTTCGCCGATTCCGAACGGCGAAATTTGAAAAGCTTTCTTAGACAGTTATTATTCTTTGAGTGTTGTTAGCAGCTCGATAGAGGTGGTGCCGTGAAAAATTCGAGGTGATCAGCCGAGAATCGAACCTAAACCCTTCGGCGTGTGAGAGTCGCACTCTACCCACTACGCCACGGCGGCCAGTGTCGAATTACATACTTCAAATACTTTGAAGTTGCTGCTTGCAGCATTGACGTTCTCTTTTGTGAAACTCTTGCTTAGCACTTGCAATTATGGAATAATTTTTTCTAGTTTGATTTCAATTAAAGGGTAGGAAGTGTTTCCACAGTTTTTGAAAAAAAAAAAACAACGCAAATACAATTTTTTTCGCTTAGTTGTTTATGCATCGTGTAACCTTTTTAATGATCAACGCCTTACTTAACTTACTTACAAACTTACTACAAAGTGGAATATATTTTTTCACTCTTTTACTATTTTACAAAATGTGATGATGCCTTCCCGTACGACAAAATTGTTCATGTCTTAGATCATAATTTGGCATACGTACGTAGTACATTTTTTAATACCAATCAGATTTAAAAGAAACGGAAATTCTGTTTGGCAAACAGTTCTTTCTCTTTGCTTGTTCTCGTCTTTAAAGCACAATCAAACAAAACTAAATCTATCACAAAATAAAATGTATATTTCAAATGGAACTTATTTTTATTTTGGTGAGACGTATTCAATGCAGCATATAATTTACTAAACCCATTTCCTGACAAATTAGTGGATAAAAAGGGGTATATTTATTGGTGCCACCTGTTTGCAAATCTTCATTGAGCACTACTATCTTAAACTATTAAAATTATTATATGTTCTATATTGAATAAGATAAATTCGTTGTTTCATTATCAACTGGCAAAGACCACACTCCATCGGTCGCAAAGAGGTAGTTCGCAGAGTTATTTATAAAAATGAATTTATATTCCTTGTTTATACCTTGTTTTTAACGAGATAAAGTATACTCCCTTACTTCTTTTTTTATGTATGTCAGGAATTAAAAAGTTGTAGGTCCTTTCTTTTCTATCACCCACATCTGCGTTTAAAAACAGGAGTTAACCCATATACAAATCAGTATAATAAGATTTCGTATCTTCATGATTTAATTACCTCCAATGAATACGGATCAGAGATGCTGTAAAAAGGATAATAAAAAACATAAATATATATATTACAAAAAGAAAGCACTTGAAAGAGATTGAGCATGACGCATGATGTTATATAAAAATCATTTCATTACTGGAGCCTATTCTTTTTGGTGGTTAACTTAGAACAGCAGAGTATGTTAAGCACACAAAAACCCCAACAAAATGACTGTAAAATCTATGAAAACAAGATCGGAGTCGGCAAAAAACTGTAGGTCCCTTTTACTCGTGAGAGAACAGTAGCGCACACAGCACAAGTAGTTGATGAGCAAGCTAGGCCCTGGCCCCCTGTGGACTGTCGCGCCAACAATTATTATTATTACTCTTATCGTTAAAAGGAAAGTCTTGACAGTGCCACGTGCTTCACCTCAACGCCTAATTTGAATGGTTATATATTGTGTCATCATCGTCATAAAAAAAATCATCAGGCTCTTTCTGCACTTCTTGGATAAATATTCAACGTAATGTTTGATTTCCAAAGCAGTATGAATATTTAATTAAGTTCACTTATCCGATTGCATTCCTTTTCTTCAAGGCTTCAGCGGTCATACGCGCTCAGACTGCGGCACTCTTTCTGACAATAAGTTGTGTTTTGTTATTTGTTCTTTTTCCATTTCATAAGAAGATGGAATATACGTCCTCGGAAAACAAAGTATTTTTTTTATATTTTTAGTTATCAGCCAATCTAAATAACAAATTTGTTCAACAATGTAATTTAGCCCAAAAGAAGATATTAACTCTGTAATAAATCTCTGTTCATGTATTTGAAGCTCCATATTCTTTAAAGGACTCCATCTTTTGATCTTTTCTCGCATTTTTTCTGTTACATAATTGGAAAAAAAGTCGCTGGCACTTAACTTAAATCCTCAATTAGTTAGTTTCTCACAATCTAAAGGTATACAAGTGCATTTAAAGTCCCAGTCAAAACGGTTAAAGATGTGTAAATGAAATAAATGAATCTAAAGCATTTTGTTCAAAATGAAATAACCTTCAAATTAGCTTTTTTTTTAATATGAATATCACAATTCCTCCAACTTATATGTTCACTTAAAAAACAAAATAAAATTAGAAAGAGTTATTGCTAATAACCCATCTGTAATTGGTGTTGGTTGCAGGAGTTGATATGCTCTTGTGAAGATGTTGTGCCCCCCGACGATGATGATGATGATGATGATAGTAGTCACCGGCCGGTAATGCCAAATCCGTCAGCTGTTTTTAAAACAGTATCGGCCCTTCTGTTAACTCACTCAAACACTCAAAGTGACCAACAAGAGTTGCATCAAACCGTTCAACAGCATCAAGATCCCCACCAGCAGCAACCACAAGAATTAATGGAAGAACATCAACCACCTGCAACCAACATGCAATTAACAGAAAAATGGGAAAATAAATTGAATGCGATGCGCGAGATGACCACGGCTGCAATCACGACCACTAAAGAACAGCAGCACGAAGAGGAAGTCGTTGTTTCAACTAAAGAAGGTCAATTTGGCAAGTTTCTCCGTCATGCCAAAATCAAAACATTCCAAAAAATCAAATTGAACCTCACAAACAACAATGGTGGTTTGAAATTCAGCATCGGTACTAGCAGCAAAGACTGTCAGCTGCAGACCATAGAAGAGACCGAGACGGACAGCTATCAGATTGTGAATGAAAAGCTCTCCCCAGTCGTTCTCAAAGTGAACGATCTAAACACGATGAAATTCAAGCTTTTAGAAATAACCCCGTCAAACAATAACAACGACGATGGTCGTGATACTGAGGTCAGAGTGAGTGCGGCAAATTGCGTTCCGCAGGGTAAAGCAGCTGTGGTTAATGAGAACAGCAGCACACCGAAGATTGTCACAAAACGAATCGAATTCTTTGAAGACCGATGTAGCCCGAGTGGGGAAGTCAATAACACACCTGCCAAAAACATCTACAGCATATATCAAGCAACGAACGCTGCTGCGGCGTCGAAATCCGTCGAAGACGATCGCCTGTTGAATCATGACTTCAACGTCCTCACAATCGTCCTGTCGTGCGTATTCATTGCCACGTTTGTTCTGCTGGTCATATTCCCGCTTCCAGACTAAACTGCTACAGAACACACTTATTTTAAAAGAGGAGGATTTTTTTTTTGAAGACTTAAATGCTTCTTTGCGAATTGTCGCAGACTATTTTCAAATACTTCTTGCTTTAGCCTACATGGAAAATCAAAAGACTTTCAAAATACATTTATCAAAACCAAAAGAAAACAGTAGAACGTTGATTGCGCATCGAAATAATTATCCTTGGCAAAATCGAGCCAAAGGAAAAGACAATATCCCATAAAATTAGCATTTAACACGGAGTGTTGTTGCATTTAGCCCAGTTCTTAATTTTGTTTTGTTGTATTGAAAGAGGGAGAGAAATAGAAATCGACTTTCTACTGTTGCAGTATTTTAATTTATCCAGTAACTATAAGTAACGATTGAAACGTTTTGAAATGTGTCTTAATTATACAACATACTTATGTACTATGTATCGGAGCTTAAGCTTTGCTAAGAGATGAATTAATGTAAGAACAGCGAATGAAAGACATGTATGAGAGCTGAAGAGTATATTTAATTGTAATGGGAAATGAATATTTAGGGGATTATTTGTAATTTTTTACATCACATGCTTTTTTTGAAATCACAGCTAAAATTATATTCACTGAAGTCGTTTTTTTTTACTTTTTTTCAAGAGTTTTTTAATATTCTTAATTTATTTATTTACTTATTTATTCTATTTATTTAAACAATATGAATTAATATATGAAGTTGCACATTTAGATTTAAACGGTGTTATTATTTTAATTTGCATCATAATCATGTTGCTTTTGTTGTCCACCTTTGCATCTGACGCCGATTGACTGCTTCCAGCACTTTAAGTTTGTTTTAACTTTGTTTATTTCTAATCTTAAGTACAGATAAGCATAAGATGTTGTGTCTCATTTTATTTTGATACCGAATGACTTGCTTTCCTATCAAAATGTTGGAATATTGAAAATTGGGAAATGTAGCAAAAGAAGAAAAGAAAATTGTCCAGAAAATTTCAAAAAGTAAAACAGCTTTGGGTTGTCAGGGTCACCGTCGGAGCGGAGTGGCTAGTTTTTTCACATGCAAAAGGTGAACTTTGCTGGGCAAACGTTTTCATACTCAAATTCGTATAAACTCTAACAAAGTATTAATTTCAAATGAAAAACTTGTCCAACCTCAATATTCGGTGTCGTCTATAAACTATAGGCTCCCTTAAAATCTAGCACCACTGCAATTCATTGCCAAATAGGCAGTGTTAGGGAATGGTTTAGATTCCTCGCTTAAGCTGGAATTCAGGTTCTTGTCTTAATCCTTGTACAAGATCTTGTTATACATTATTCCACGACTTTAAAGTTCTGGTTTCAATTTTAAATGGGGAATATCGTATTTCCCTTTATTCTTCTCCCAGTAACACAAAAAGAAAACAAAAATATCTATGGGAAAGTCAACCCAAACTAACCTTACTTTTCTTACGTATATAATCACAATGCGTGCGAATTAACGTCAAAGAACTGCTAAAATATGCTACATAGAGAATATAAAAATGTTCATACACGCTTTTATGTTACACTGTTACTTAAAGTTGGACGCCTAAGCAAATTGATCTGTTTTTAGAAGCAGTTTATTTTCATCCACTTCATTTTTAGTTTACAGTTCAAACGTAGAGTTAAGGTCAAGAACAGGATATGACGAAAACCTACAAATCTGTGATGATGACGTCGTATACAGAAATACATTGCGCAAAAAATGTGTTTGGCAGGTTTTCAATGCATTTCACCTCTGATATCTTTCCGCAATTATCGCACTTTAAAATCTGTGAAATACGTGTGAAGAATTAAAAATTTATGGGTGATTGTTACTTGGTGAGAATTAATTGAATAGGAACTGCATTACCTAGATTACACAAGCGAAATGAGAAAATTTAGCTAATATTAAAATTTTCTCTTTTCAATTATAAACTGTTTTAAGCGCCCTTAGTCCTTCAAACTGACGCAGGCATGTCGTGACCAATGAAAACTAGTGAATATATGCATTCTGTAGTTCAAACATTTTAATAGGAACAAAACTTCTTTCAAAAAAAGATTTGTAAAACTTAAAGAAACTTAAAGATAAGACAATTTTTTACGTTGAACTTGATTCATACAAGCCAATGAGACATTGGCATATCTATAATTTTTCTACAAAACATATTAACGCTAAAATCAATAAAGATCCCAAGAATTTTAATTATGAAGAGTGAGCGTTCTGAAATCACATGCAGAATGTTCTGACCACAACAGTGCAAAATGCCCAGAATCTCCAAACGCTTTTTGGAATATATATATATATATATATAAAAGTCTTGATCCATTTTATTTGCACGTGACGTATATACTCGTACAACAAGTGCATTAACTTAAATGTTTGCGGTAGTAAACAGTCTTTGCAAACTGCAATATATTTATACGTCAAAAAATAGTTTATTTCAAAAGGTTTATTTCACTATTCATTGTTCGACGCAAACATTATATTCCGAAACGTGAGGAGATTTGACTTTTTTTAATAAAACAAGAACGGATTAAGATATCCAGAAGAAATGTGTTTAAGAAAATGTTGTGGCAATGTCTGAAATTTATCTTCCTTCCTCGCATTTGCCGTTGTACTCAAACAAATTTTAGCATTAATTGGCTGAAATTCCAGTTGTTTTACATTCCATATTGGGTCTGAGCCCAATTATCACTGCCGGCTTGTTAGAATATACTAAAGATTTCACGTAGCCACAAAGAAAATAGGTGAAAGTCGTTAACCACATAAACTGGGTTGCCGTGCTACGGGTACATTTCTTTAAGTAACGTGGTTGCTAACTAATTCTGCATTAAATAATAATACACTGTGTGGCTTGACTGTGGTGTTGAAAACACGTACTGACCATCTATTAAGCAATCAAAGCCAAATATCTCTTATCGTAGTGTGATTGCGATTAGCATTCGTCAAATTATCAAATAAAAAATAAGGTCCAATGAAACTTCCGGAATGTAATCCACGCCCAACAGCGATTTTTCTGGATGTAATGATGTCTGCCTACATACGCTCGTTGATAAGCCCATTACAGCAGAAATGAGTATCAAATTTGAATAACTCGCAAATTTTGAGTAAAAATGTACAAAATGCAATATACGTCGTTTGCAGTTCTTGTCGAAAGATAGTTTTGAGCGTTCTTTTGAAATAACTCTTTTCATTTCATTATTTTCTTTGTTATTGTAGTAAAGAAATGCTGTTTCCATTTAAAAAAGGCATTTTCTTTGTAATCCACAATGTCGCCCAACTCCAACTGTCGCCAATTTAAAAACAATTCATTTCATTCTAGCTTGTTACATGTACAACTTTTTCCAACTCCTTAAACCGAATCCGGTGCTCAGATTAGAAACTCAAATTTCCGACAACTAAAGCTTATCCATTTCTATAAATATAATTAATTTTAGTTTCGATTTTCGTTCAAATTTAACATTGTGTTCTATTTATTTGCTTACATTGTAGATTTAAGACACTTTGATACAATTAACAACACACAAACGTATACGCACTTTGCTTAGATACTTTTGTGCGCACATAAAGTTTTTGCTAGTGTTTCACTCCACAAATTGATTTCAAGAACGGTTAAAGAAGAACACCAAAAGAAATTTAAATCAATATACAAGTATTTTAAAAACAAAACAATTGTAAGTGCCTTGAATAAAAACAAAACAATCTTCACAGAAAGTATATGAAACAAAAAAAAAAAAAAATAAATAAATACTGTGCATCATAAAACCTTCAAAATACTTTCCTGCAAACCGTTGAAAAGAAACTCGTTTGTGAATGTCCGATGAAATGTATGATTCGATTAATTTACATATAAGCAGATTCCTTTCCTAATCACTAAATACTTCGAAAAGGCCGGTATAGGAAAAATATGAGCACATCAGCACCTACACACGCATTTCCTTTCAGTAGATTAGATTTAAGAGAAGGCTATTGTAGGAAATCGATATAAGAATGATAAAAGAAAGTGATTCTTATATTAGGTCTAAGTGAATGTAGACGGACATAATTACGACATGTGTACATATGTGCATGAAAAAGAAATGTTTTATATAAGGCACGTTTTAAAAGAAATACCTTAAAAAGAGAATATATTCCATAAAATATGTACTTATTTTCATACCTTGAACTTCCTATAAATTAACAAGACATATTGCTTTGTTAAGATCACAAGATTCAGAGAATAAGTAAGAACTTCAAAGTTTCTTAAATAACTTATATAGATAATGTCATTTAATTGTAAAATGCAGTTCGCGTCAATACCGATATGATATGAAATTACCCTAAGTTTGCTAAAACTTACTTCCAACATATTTTAATGTAAAAACTTTAGTAGTAAAGGGGAGTTTTGTAATATTTTTTATAACTAGTTCTCTTGTAGTAGCCGGCGTTGTGGGTAGAGTGCGACACTCACATGTCCTTTGACTAAACACCTCTTATTTTATAAGTCACCACTTCTTTTGTCCAGCCCACAACACTGATAGAGTACTAGCCGTTTATTAAAAAGCTTCTTAAATTTACCTCACACGGAGACAGACTTCCATTTACTCCTAAGAGAACAGTATTACGCGCAACCGGCCTTTGTGGAATGTTTCGTTATTACGTTTTATGTATAATATCAAATATCTCACTGCATTTATTCTGAAATCCCTTTCACATATGGGTTCGTTAAGACTGATCTAAAAGTAAATTCAAATATACAGAAAACAGGAAAAGAGAGATGGTGGCAATAATGGCCTCTAGTCTATTTAAAAGGATTACATCCCTCTCTGAAATTGAAAACTTCTTCCAAATGCTTCAATCCAACATTTCCCTGTGAGAAAAAGAAACTAATTCACGGGAGTGTTGTATTGTAAGAACTAGCTTTTCTTGTTTGCTAATGTGTGGCTCACGAACAGCTAAGGAATGTAGTTTAAAAAATCACCAGAAGGGGATTCGTGTCAGAAAAAATATTAAAAACGTCTTCATCGTTCCTTATTTTAATTTAAGCAGATTGTTATGTAAATTTGATTGTTCCTAGAGAAGAATTCGAGAAGAGTTACGAAATTCTCTAAATATTCTCAAGAAGCATAACACCTTCTTTGAAATGTTAAAAATGTTTCTAAGAATATTTTATTTGATAGGGCTTGTCTAAAAAATTTGTTTGGCCCCCGCATTTCAGACTTATGTGAACAAAATAGGAACAATTCATTTGTACTTTTGACATCACAGTCTGTAGAAAACGGCTGAATATATATCGCTAATGTCGCCAAGAATAAACGTCGAGCGCAATAACACCGACACCAGCATTTGAAATTTTCCGATATTTATTCCATTGCAAAAAAATATTTCTAAAAGATTTGACAACAAAAGCGTTGAAATGACATTACTACGGATTGTTACCGATCAACTGTAGCTTATGTCTGCTAATCAAATAAAAAATAACTAAAATAAATGTAATCGCAAACGTAATGTCAATACCAATTGTAAATGATTTTTTAAACATTGTGGAACGGATTGTTATTTCCACAAAAAAAATATCAGATCTTGTGATCACTTTTGTAAGCTAATACTTATTCAATTGTATTGTATGCCTTATGGTTTAAGAAAACAAACAATGTAGTAAGAATCCTCTACAAAGTCCCATTGCAAGGCTTTTTCAATGACCAGTTTCATTTAACACGTTTAAATGTTTCTTCCCAAATGAAAAACAAACCAAACAACCCTGCATTTATCTACTGTCCTAATATGTTTTAGAAATACTACCGCGGTAGTTCTAGCGCATACCACATTCGTATTGTATACAAACCATAAGAAACAACAGGATAATATATTTTAATATCCTCTGAAATATACATTAAACCGTTTTTAAAAAAGAAAAATCACCGGGTCATAGTTTTCATTGCATTTTGATTTTTTTTTTCCCATTATAGAATTTGATTTGTTGCGCAGCAGATGTCCTTGAAGGAAAGGGAGTCGTCCAAGTCGCTATCACCGTGTGCGAACTCTTCAGATTACATCGTGGACAGAGCGAAAATAATACAGGATCGCCGACCAGAGTAATTCGCTTATCTCCGTCACCAGTTATCTAAAGCCAATTGACGGCCAGACGGCGTTCTACTAAATTTCTGTATTTAACTTTTTTTCAATTTGTGTTTTTACTGATTTCACTTTAACTATATTTGTACATATCTCTGGAATTGTGTAACTTAAAAAAAAAAAAAAAAACTAGTGTCTATTGTAGGTCATGTGTCCTGGCGAGATTATGCTTTCCATAAAATAGTCAAGTTGGTCTTCGTTTTAGATGGATCCGCATCCAGTCATGAGATTATATTGATGTAGCAATATGTAGTATATATTTTTAGAGGTCACTCTGTATTATATTTTTGTTTGGTTAAGTTTTTTGACCCCACTGTACACTCTCTGGAAAGCATACTCTTCCGACACGACAGCGCAGACTATATTTCACAAAACGGATTGTCGTTCTTATTTTAGCGGTTAAGATTAATGTTTAAAACTAGTTCTCTCGATTGTATTATAAGAATATGTATTTACATTTCAGAAATCACAATTTACAATTATTGCTGCAATGAGTTCCAAGGAGATTCACTTTACATTATTTTCTGTCTTTTTCATTCATATTAACGAACATGAATCAAATGTGATTATTTAAACTGTGTTGTAGGCATTGTGTTTTCCCTTACCTTGTTTTTTTTTCAGTGATCGAGTGTTGATGTTTGCAAAAAACAGAGTTGACACTAAAAAAAAAACGAATCAAATCTCTGCATGTGAAATGGCATTAGTTCTCAACGCCAGGCGCTAGCTGCATGTGCAGACACCCATTTTTCATAACCCTTACGCCTTTTCCATCCTTATTATTGTTCCAAGTTTACTTATTCAATCTTACCCAATCGGTCTCTTCACTGATAAACCCTGTATACATATATATTGTTTGAAATTGTATTAAGAAGCAGTGGTCAAGTACTCTATGTCCATACAGAGAGTTCTATTTAAAAAGTTACAAATTATAGGCAAATTTTATTCCTTTTTTTTATTGTCTGCGGCGTCCCAATTGATGAAGCTCTGTGTTGTGTTCTTTCAACAACATGAATGTTGTGTGGATAAATGGATACGCACAATGCTGCAAAAGTTTCTGGTATAAACTCCAGATTCTAACTTTCAGAGTAATCAATCTCATTGGTGATTGCTCAATTAAACCACTTTCAGCGTGTTACTTACACACAAAAGAACACAAAGCAATTGTTTCCGAAACCAAATCCTTCAGCATATGTCCATTTTTTGGTTTATTATACATAGGCTGTCTTTTTCGATGACTTTAGCAAAGATGTGTTGTTTCAGTTGTACGTTAAAAACACTTAGAAACAGTGAATATTATATCATATCGACAGCTCAGCTCTTCTTTTGAGACAGTATAAACGCAAACCAGTTTGATTTTGAAAAATTTAGCTTTGATGAAGAGTTTTTTTTTCATCATATTTCCTTTTTGTATTCTTTTCTGACTTTAAATAGCCTTAATATTTGCGAATTCATCATTGATCATCACCTTTTATGTACATTACTAAACTTCATTCGATTAGTACAAAAATAAAAGCTTTGGAGTTTACCTTGATCGAATATTTTCTTAGACGCAAGAGAATTATGCACCCAACCTAAAATAACTATTACTAGGGCTGCCTGTATTGGAAAGATCGCCTAGATCGACTTATTTGATTACCCAGCCGGATTCGTTGTGCACTTACATATCGCTTCCAACTGTAGCTGCGAGAAACTTTTTATACATTGCAACTCACTTCCTTATTACAAATTTTTATTTGTGTGCACCAAAACCGAATCTCATAGGTTTTGGTTACTTTAGCACTTACTATATCGGCTTAGCTCATCGAACCTGTTTAGAAGTTATTTCACAGTTTCAAATCAAGGGCTTTGGCTCATTAATTTTTTAAATAAGTCTAGTCTTCATATTCACTTAGTTTAAAGAACCTTCACAGATGCATGTCCTTTTTATATTACAGAGGAAAATGCAACTCTCTTGGAACTCAACGCATATTTTTTATTTCATTTGAATTTAGAAAATTCCTAGTTGCTTATATCTTCAGTATTTAGTTTCACAAGCAATTTGTATTACGACTAGATTATAATTATTGTTTTATTGTCTGTAGGTTTATTTATTTGTTATACTTCAATCGAACCACCAAAATAATAAGGTCATCGATTGTCGAGCACTATGTATACAGCGGCTATATGACGCGTGTAATTGATCTGAAAACGATTTATAAGCATTCAAAAACAAAACTTACGTAAAAAAGAAAGATTTTTGCCTAAATAAAATGAACCAATTTGATACTATACTCATAGATTTGATTGTTTTATTCTGTTCCATGTCTATCAACTTTAAATTCATCACAAACAATGCGATAAAGAATAGCTTGCTTTCCCTTCATTCACATAAATCGCCTTTATCTTAAGAGAGGAATTTGCGATTATTAATGTCCTCTTTCGTAAAATTTTAATATGAATTAAAATATGATGGTGGATAATATCAGTTGACGGAATACATTTGTTTACGTTCTCGGCTATGCTAACCGATGTGACGGCTAAGTTGGCAGTTTGGTGATACCTCGAAGCGAACGAAAAGGTAAGAGAAAAATGACAACGTTATAACATTAGTTGTATTCGAAAGACGAATGGATTAAACAAAACTCGGCTGATAAGAGGATCTAGACAAATACTAAAATATCAAAGTTTCTGAGAAAGATATGTAAGCATCTATTTTAAATGTTCAATTGGCACATAAAGACTGAGTTTAATGTATAATGTACTTGAAAATACTAGACAGGTTGATCATGGTTAACAATGATGGAAGATACTTAATCTTTATAAAGATAGATTCCCATATGGACATGGCCAAACAATTTCCCTCAAAACGCCCAGAAACGTGTGTAAAAAGAAATAAAAATCATTCACTTATATAAGAAATTAAATAAATAATTTTTACTACTGGTAACGAATTAACAGATACACGAAATATAAAAGAAAACATAAATGACGAATTTATCCGATTGATTTTAGAAACTAACTCTAACACTGTCTTGGGTGAAGGCAACATTTAGTGAGCGTTTTCTCAAAAAACAACTATCATTCCAGTCCTCCAAAGCATTCCTCCGTCAAATGGTCTCCAAATGCTGAAAAGAAACAAAGAATGTTTACGAAGGGAATAAACTGAAATGAGAAATTCAATTTACATTCACAATTTTCGCAGTACTTGCGGGGTGGAGGAAGCACTTTATTGGTATTATCTCTCTCCTTGAATTCGATGTAGGCGTCACCTCCATCAGATTCTTGCAACGGGCAATCTTCAGTTTCATGCAAGTCAAATTGATCACAGATATCACAAAACATTCGAGGAGCTGGTTTCCTTGCTGTAAGTGCATCAAACATGTAAGGTCTGGAAGGAGGGAGAAAGAAACCAAAAGAGGAGGGATTTATACATTCCTTCAAGAAACGAAACTCTTTAAGCTACAAGGAAATCATCAACATACTTATGTAGGTCAGTTGAAAACGATTCTAGCGCTGTGATCTTGGCCTTTAGGGTATCATTCTTTTGCTGCATATCAGCAATGATTGAATTTAGGAAGTTTATCTGTGCGGTTTTGTCCTCTTCATAGTCTCCCTAAAAGAAAAACAAACAGAAATATTTGAAAAAATGTTACAATATATAAACAAATCCTTACCTTCGACTCCACAGATGACTCTTTACTTTGCCTCGCCACCTCCTTTGTTTTTGCACTTACTTCCACAGTTGTATTTAAGGTATTTTGGTTCTTCTGGTCGTCTTCTGATTGTGTCGCAAGTATAACCTCCTGCAGATTCTTCACTTTGTCAGCCAGTGACTTTGCCAACACACCATTTGCCGTGGAGAGTTCATTGAAACGATCAATGAATCCCTCCATGTAGGAAATTTGCAGTGTGCTCTTGCTTAGCAACGCGTTTATCTTGTCAAGACTCTTCTCAAAACTCTCCAACGGTGCCATGCTGTTGGCGAAAAATTTCGAGAGCTTGAAGCATTCAACTTGAATGTTGCTATTCGCAAGTTCGATCTCTTCAGAGAGCTTACTTGCTTCAGGATCATTTGAGTTTTTGTGACTAGAAACTGAACTATTGTACATTCGCAAGACGTCATTCATTTGGGCATGACTCTTGGTCAGTTTAAAGTGAGAATAACTCAGAGATCTTAAAGCAATTTTAAGTGCTTCAATTTTCTCAATGAAACACCTCGTTGTGTCGAGATCAAGTTGAAGAGTGTTTGCTGCGCACTCTAGCTCAACAACGTCCACATCCTTGGACTGTGGCGAAAAACGCTTTTGTGACAAGATCTCCAGCTGCTGGTTTAGTTCGGTTTCATTTGCCTTTAGTACCAACTGGTAATTGTCAGCCTTGTCCTGCAATACCCGCATCTGCTCGGATAAATTGACTGTGGTGTTTGAGTTCATCTGCAGCAAGAGGTTCTCGCGGCTGCACGAGATGTCTTTTCGGTTGAAAGTCTGCTTAAGAGATTCGAATCGACGGGTAAGATCATTACAATCGAATTGTAATTTTGCGGATTTCTCTTCGGCTAAACTGAGAAGTTTAGCGCGGGTCTCGCTATCAGGCGAGAACGACCGAATGTCTTGATCGAGACTTTCCATTTGAACAGTGATCATATTGAGGAGTTGATTCACTTCGAGGAGACCAGTTCCAAGGTAAAGGCGTTCGAAGTCGGAATCTTTTCGTTTAGGAGTGTTAGCACTGGCTAGAGATTTCTCTTTTAGCTGTTCCTCATGGTCTAACGCATTTTCATCGACAAGTTCCATTTCCAAACTTAAAAGTCTCTCCTTGAACCGCTTGAGAAGATCATTGTTAGTATCTTTTTCGACAAATTTTGCGTCAAGATCTTCTCGAACGGTATGAAGAAGGGCAACTAAGCTGTCTTTTGAGGCAACTTGTTCGGTTTTTTTATTTACCTTGGTCGTCTCAAGTTCCTGTTTTTCAACTTCAAGCTGTTTAATCTTTTCCTCATTTGCTATATGATCGCGCTGAAGTTTGGTGTTCAATTCTGAGAGGCTTTTTGCGGAAGATGCAATCTCGACAAGTTGACGAGAAATATCTGACTTCTCTGACTCTAGCATGTCCTTTTTTTCTGTTGTAGATTTTAGCTCCTCTTGCAATCGACTATTTTCATGAGACAAATCCAGGCAGTCCGCAGTGAGTTCTTCGAGTCTCCGCGACACTTCTTGTTTCTCGTTCTCTAGCACCTTTGCCTTATCCTCGCTTTCCTTGAGCCTACTGTTCTCATGAGATAAATCCAAGCAATCTGCTGTAAGTTCTTCAATGCGGCGGGACATGGCCAGCCTCTCGCTCTCAACCAGTTTAGCCTGCTCTTTGTTGGACTCTAAGTCTTTCTGCACCTTGGCACTCATTTCTGATATGTTTTGGCAGTTTGATGTGGCTTCTGCGAGTTTCTGTAAAATTTCAGTCTTCTCCTCTTCAAGGCGTTTGATGTTTTCCTCATAGGCACTAATTTGTTGCTTCATCTTATCGGATGTCTCAGTTGTTGTTTTTAAGCTGGCTGTGATGATTTCGAGTTGCTCAGTCAATTCTTTGATTTTGGCCTGAGCCTGGTGAATTTGCTCTTCGCTTGCCTTTCGTTCCAATGCTAAGTTTTCATTGAGTTCAAGCATACCAGCGTTTCCCAGCGCCGCAGCTTCTAGTTTCCGGGACAAATCAAATTTCTCTAGTTCCAGCTGATTCGCTTTTTCCTCCGTGGATTGCATCTTTTGCTGCAACTTCTCATTCTGTTCTGATAAGCTCTGGACATTGGTGTTGAGCTCTTCAAGCCTACGGGAAATCTCAAACTTCTCCGTTTCGAGACGATTGCCTTTCTCTTCGCTCACTTTTACTTCCTGTTGTAGTCTCTCGTTTTGTTCTGATAAACTTCTTAGATTCGAGTTGGTGTCTTCCAGCTTTTGTGAAATATCAAATTTCTCCATCTCAAAGCGCTTGGCTCTCTCGTCAGTTGCGGCCAAGTCCTGATTCAATTTTTCTGTGAGTTTTGTCTGACTCTCCAATGTTTTGGTAATAGACTCAAGTTGGCCGGAGACGTTAAACTTCTCCAGTTCAAGGTTCTTGAATTTTTCATCGTTTACCTTGATCTCTTGTTCCAGTTTTTCACATAAGTCCAACAATGTTTTATTCTTTTCCGTCACCTCGGCAAGATCGCGCGTCAACTCAAACCGCTCCACTTCAAGTTTGCTAATTTTCTCTTCCTTGACTTTAACATCCTGCTGAAGGGAAGCATTCTCTTGTATTAGATTTGACTCAGATGTAGCACCGGAGCTCAGCTGTTCCTGAATCCTTTGGTTCTGCTCCGTAAGGCTCTGCAGGTTTGATGTGACGTCCTCGAGCTTCTTCGACACGTTAAACTTTTCCACTTCGAGCTGTTTGATCTTTTCCTCATTTGCCTTTTGCTCCGCTTGTAGCTTGCCATTTGCTTCTATGAGGGTGTTGTGGGTTGCGGTGAGCTCTTCAAATTTACGGGAGACATCGAACTTCTCCACCTCAAGTCGCTTGACTTTATCTTCACTTTCGTTTAGATCATGCTGCAATTTTTCAGTTGTTTCGGTAAGATTATTGCAGTTTGCTGTGACATTTTCGAGTTTACCTGAGATTTCGAATTTTTCTGCTTCGAGGCGTTTCGCCTTCTCCTCGTGAGACTTCAGCTCGGTCTGTAGTTTTTCAATTTGTTCTGAGAGATTTCTGTGATTTGCAGTCAGTTCTCCTAGCTCCCGGCTCAAATCGAACTTCTCCTTTTCGAGCCGCGAGACCTTTTCATCACTGGATTTCAGTTCCTGTTCAAGTTTTACTTTCTGTTCCGCTAATCCCCCACTATTCGCTAGCAGATCTTCAAGTTTTCGAGAAATGTCAAACTTCTCCAATTCTAGGGAGTTAAACTTCTCTGTGCCGGACTTAATGTCGCTTTGGAGTTTGTTGTTTAGCTCCATAAACGTTTTACACTGCCCAGCCTGCTCCTCTAGTTTTTGAATGACTTCCTGTTTCTCAGTTTCCAGCTGCTTGTTCTTAGCCTCATACGCCTTGATCTCCTCTTTCTGCTTTTCGATTACCTCTGAAAGACTGTTCAAATTCGACTTGACGTCTTCCAAGTTTCGAAGAATATTTGATTTTTCGTCCTCGAGACCCTTCACCACTTCCAAGGTGTTTTCCAAATCCTGCTGCAGTTTCACATTAAGGTCTGAAAGACTTTTCACGCTGGAGAAGGCATCTTCGAGTTTTTGCGAAGTGTCCAAATTCTCTTTTTCCGCTTGATTCCTCCGCTCCTCACTAGCTTTTAAGTTTTGCTCCAGCTTTTCAATTTGTTGGAGTAAACCATTCCTATTTGATGTGACTTCTTCAAGTTTTTGTGTGATGTCGAGTTTCTCTCCTTCAATGCGCTTCAACGCTTCCTCAGATGCCTGTAAGTTCTCCTGAATGTTTATACAGCGCTCCAATTCACTTTTTGATGACGTTTTTGCTTCCTCCAGCTTCTGCATTAATTCCGACTTGAGTTGATCGGTCTCTGTGCCCTTAGCTTGCACCGTATTCTCCAACTGTTTGCATTTACCGGCTAGGTTTTCATTCTCGAGCCGCATTAAGCTCAACTCCTTTATGACTACAACAAGGCTTTCTGACAACTCGCTAAGGAATCTGCCCTCACCGTTGGGCAGACCCTGCTTGAGGGCAAGATCTCGTCGAATTTCCTCGGGGTCTTCAATGAATTGATTAAGCCTTTTCTGGAAATCAGCCTCATTGTGTTCTAGGTTTTTGATCCTGTTGAGCAGATTTTGAAAATTGTTCAGTGCTTCTAGAGCCTCTGCCTTTTCCAGTTCCTCATTCTGATTATGCTTGTCCAGGCTGCTTTCAACGGAGGTTGAAATATTTGTTGGGCTGGCATTTAGGTTGTACGGCTGAGTGGTGGCTGAAATTAAATCCTCTACTACGAGGGCAGAAGATATGTTTTGGTTGGCTGGAATACAGAATATTAAAATACATGATATTTGACATTTGAAGTCTTTATTTTGGACTTGGCCTTGTTCGGAAGTGCATTCGATTTTTCTACAACTGTATAAGGATGAGTCATGATTTGTTAAAGTGGAGATATTAAAAAAATCACGTTATAACCGACAGTTCTTAAGACATTCAAGCCGTGATATGTATACGGCGCCAAGACTGTATGTTCAGTATACTCATACCATATTTTCATTATGGTAAAGTACACGAACGAACGACTGAAATTATAAAAATTTTCTTCCGACATTTTGAACCGATTGCCGCAACTTTAAGAACGACAACTTCAATTTCCGGACCTTATCGGTATTATGGACCGACAAAAGCAAATTTAGTGGAAAGATTGAGTGTACATATTTGTTGCTTGTGTTGTGCCAGTGGGACGATGGATTGGTAAAAGTATAGCGTTGCCGTTCAGGCATCCGGATTAAGCAATCGAAATCAGCCAAATTCACGGCGTTCTCAAGAGCACCACGGGCATCGCTCAGATCGTGTTTTTTGACTAAGGATCTTGAATTACGCCCATACAAGATCAAGTTGACTCATGAATTGAAGCCGACGGACTATTTGAAGCGACATACGTTCCCCGATTTCGTTTTGGAGATGGTGCGCGAAGTTGATTAATTTCCCCGCAAAATCATCTTTAAGTACGAAGCTCTATTGTTGAACAATGGGTTTGTTATAATTAAAATACATATGCGTTATGGGTCGAGTGAAAATTCACAGTTCTCCTACTTCTTCTTGTCGGGGGTGGAGCTTGGCCATCTCTTTCCAGCACGATACTTCGCTAGTTGCCTCTAGTTGTGCACTCCAAGTTGGTTGAGGTCCTTCTCCACTTGTGTTCGCCACTTTAACCTAGGCCGTCCTCTACTGCATTGTCCCAATGGCTCAGGTTCAGACTTTTCGGGCCGGAGCAGTGATGTCAGTACGCACTACATGGCCTAGCCATCTTAAGCGTTGTATCCGTAGACGCTTGACCAGGCGCATGTCGCTGCACAACCCATAGAGTTCGTCGTTAAATCTTCTCTTCAAGATGCCATCAACGCAAACAAAACCAAAAATTGCACGCAACACTTTTCTCTCGAAAAGACTAAGGACTTCCTCATCCACACTTCCTCATCACACTTCCTCCACAAAAAATATCTGTTTGGTACAATTTATATGCCATCGGTGTTATTGCGAATATTTTTCGATAAAAACATGATTATCCATAATTTTTAGGCCATATTGGAAGATATGAACTCGGACGGTATGTGGTTTCACAGATTGGTGCCAGAAGCCGCACATCATGCATACGTCACAATCGATTTGTTGAAGAGCAAGTGTGGCGAGCGTGCTATTTCAGGAAATGTTTCAGTTTCCTCGTTCGCTCGATTTAACGCCACTTGATCTGTCATTGGTTTATGCCAACAAACCGACGACGACAGTTCAGTGCCAAAAATGTGCCCGAGTCGTTGAAAATTGGGTTCAACGAACTGACCGCTGTAAACTTCTTTAACTTCCATTTATATATTATATAACTGATTGTACTTCAAGCTTTAATTTTTAAGTTCAAGTTTCACTCTTAAAAAGTTGTCAAGTCTCTATTGGAAAACTCTTTAGAAGACAAAATATTAGATCAATGATCAAAACGGTAGAATCACCCAGAGATTAAAAAAACATTAAAGGATTTGAATTTGCATAGCCGTCAGGTATGTAAGGTGATAAGCTGATTTGTCCGTCTTTTATTCCATTTTTTTTTTTTTTTTTTGTTACAAAAGTTCCGACTACATTCCATTATTCACGGTTGTCACTGATGCAATTTTTGATTTTTGTGATTCAAGTACACCTGAACAACATGTACATATACAGTACCTCACAAATTTGAGCATACACCTATCATTACTTCATATTCGTGCTGGTTTAAGACCGACCACTTTTTTTTTTTGATATACAATCATAACTGAATACATATCTCAAACAAGAGTATATGCCAAATTAACAGACAGGCGACTTCCTACCGGTACTTTTCGAATGAAAAAGGAAACAACCCCTGAAATCGACACACAAAATTGAGCATACAGATGTCATATGTGCGTTATACACAAGCTTCGCAGAATCGATACACGCAAATTTGGTTCCGAAACTAAGCAACAAATGTCCCTGATGATCATTTCTGCACACGCTTTTGAACTGAAAAGACCGATATTCTCTTCCTTGTGCGAAAATATAGAAAACATGCGAAAACAGACTACTTTGTCAACGAGAATGCTATTTTGCGATCGCAAGCAACGGTACAAAAAATAATAAACAATTATAGATATGAAGGGACACTAAAAAACAGATTTGGAAGGGGAAGAAAAAAATTACTTTCAGAACAAAACGAGCGGTATATTGTTTGGACAATCAAGTCCAATCCAAAATCTAGCGTTCCAAAGTTGACGGCTGAGGTGTCATGCGTAATTAATAAGCCTCTTTCAGTGGAAACCGTTCGCAGAGTCGTGAGAAAGAATAATTTGAATGGTAGGATCGCCCGAAGAAAGCCGTACATTTCCCTAGTTAATAAGAAAAAAAGATTGGAGTTTGCTAGGCAATATGTAAACCACCCGGAAAGCTTTTGGGAAGGTGTTTTGTTTTCAGATAAAATAAAAATAAATTTATTTGGGTCTGATGGCAAACAAATTGTTTGGAGGGAACCAAATACAGCTCTCAAAGCTAAAAATATAAAATCAACCATAAAACACGGGGGAGGATCTGTGCTGTTGTGGGGTTCTATGGTTTCAAATGGCTGTGGAAAGTTCAAATTTATAGAAAATACTATGGACAAAATTGGGAATTTGAATATTTTAAAACGAAAGTAAAATTAGGTCTACCTTCGGTTTTCTACTTCCAACAAGATAATGATCCGAAGCACATCTCCCATTTAGGTCGCGAATGGTTGCTTTATAATGCTCCAAAGCAGCTAAAAACACCCCCACAATCGCCGGATCTTAACCCTATTGAACATCTATGGCACGAAATAAAAGTCGGGGTTAAAGAAAGTACCTGCTCCAATAAGCAGGAGCTAAAAGCTAAAATTCAGGCAGCTTCGAAAGGGATTCAGCCATCTTTTACTGAAAAACTGGTAAAATCCATGCCACGGCGGTTACATAGATGCTGAAAGAGGTGTCATGCGTTACTGAAATTTTATTTGTAACTGTTTTTGTTTTAGTCGCAACTCGAATTTACTTTAAGTGTATGCTCAATTTTGTGTGTTAAAATTAAGTTTTTTTATTTTGCTTAAAAATAGCAAGTTTTTTTTTAATTTTCATATTTTTGTTTATGGTTTTTAGCAATTTAAATATGCCAATTCGAACTGCACTTAAGTTTTATTTATTAACTACCTTTTGTAAGGCGAAAAAGATGAAAATATGTTTAAGCTCTGAGTGTATGCTCAATTTTGTGAGGTACTGTATATGCCGGTTTTAAAAGAACAACAGAATAGAAGAAGCGTACATAGTACCGACCACAGAGAATGGTCTAAAGGAATAATTTAATTGTTTCCCCTTGTAACAATCGATGTTTAATAATTTTACAATACATAACTTGTTGTTTAGATTAACATAACGTATGTTTGTTAATTTCAAGTTAAGTATAATCACAGCGGGGCCCAGGCCTAGCTTGCTCACCAACTACTCGTGTTGCACTCGCTATTGTTCTCTCACGAAGGGACTCTGTAGAAGGGACTTACAGTTTTTTGCGGACTCCGAACGGTGAAGTCTGAGAAGCATTATTTTTAGACAGGTGGTGCCGTGAAAAATTGGAGACGTTCTGGCGGAAATCGAACCTGTACCTTCGGCGTGTGAGTGCCGCACTCTACCCAGATCAACACGGCGGAAACAAGTATAAGTATAATCGGAATTTTCAAGAAATATCGAATTCAATTTATGAGTGAAAAAAAAAATTATAATGAAAAGCAGATTAATCGAATTGAACCCCATTTCAACTAAACAGAAAATTATCTTCTGCTCAACTATGGACTATATTAATTTATTTTATAAAGTCATTTCGAGTTTGGTGTCTTTAGACTCTCTCATTAGGCGCATCTACTTTATTTTTTCTTCACAACGTGTGTGTCTTCTATTTCAGTGCTTTTTTCAACATGACTTTCAAACAACATGATAATTCACCGATTACCACGTGACTCATCCCATCATCCCATTGTAGGACAGCTATCAAATATAAATAAATACAAAGCATTCCCGAACAAGACCAGGATTAGTTCTTCGAAATTTACCTAATGTTAAGGCGGCAAGCTTTTGTTCTAGATCAGATATTTTCTCTTTGTATACTTGAGTTTGTGCCTGAAATGATGTTTCTGGAATAACTTTTACAACACATATTTGATTATCATAAATTAAAAAAATAAAACATTACAATCTTAAATTTTTAGTCACTGCTGGTTGACATAGGGAATACAATTTACACATCGGTGCACCAAAAAAAGTTCTGCTTTAGAGTAGGCAAAATAAATTTGTGAATAAATACTTAATCAAACCCAATGTCCTATCTATGCCCTATATAACACTGACAATTATAAAGTCTATAGCTACTATGGAAAATTTCAAAAATGTATAAATAACCTTAATATTGTTCTTCAACACACAATTAAAGTGATTAACTTAACTAGTTACAGGAAAAGTGTTATTCGCTCCAGGTAAGTAAGTTAACAAATATTTAAAGATTCAAGTCTAACTCGGAATCATATTGTGGCACACTGAACATTCAAAAAACTGCGTTCAAACCCGTAACCTGAATAATTAGTGTTCTGGAATAAATTAAAATCATTTTTGTACACAAAATATTGTTGTTCCTTGCATTATGGTTTCACTTTTGATGTGATTAAACAAATTTATCGAGTAGTCGTTGAACAGCATTAAATTGTATTCTTTGAACGAACCATAAAACGAATTCATATTGAGAAGGTCTTTTTAAAAAAGTCGTACACATTTTCCTATGAGGATTTAACTGTCTGTCATAAACAGTCTTGCTAACTAGGTTTATTCACGAACCTCCACAAATCTCTGTCAACATACTTTAATTGACGTGACAAGTATAAGTATAAGTAAGCGAACGTTTGTTAGCGAAAAAAACACACTTAATGCGCCACTCTGTCCATTGTGTCCACGAGCAGATTGCTTCATTAGTGTTTTTTTTCTAAACCACAGTTACTTGTGTTACTGTTGAGGTATTTCATGTTAATGCCACAGAGATCACATAGTTTATTTGAGTACTTCCCTACGCTTTTTTTTCCTTCTTCTTACAAGAGCTTAAAATTCCAGAAAAAATAAGGATTCTCCTTGTATTTGAAATTTCTGCAAAAAAGATCCAGAAAAATTGAGGATTCTCCTTGTATTTGAAAATTCTACAAAAGTCATTGTGAAAGATGTCAATGTTTAACCTGACGACCAGGGAGCTTACAGTTTAGCAGTGGCCAAATAGTTTGGTCTGTAAAACCTGTAGGGCACTCTGACTTCCTTATGTTTTGTTTGTTTATTGTTGGTACTTTCAGTTAGTGTAGTGAAGTTAGTTAAAGGTATATAGGTAAACTTGCTGATTTGGTCCGATCTCCAACGGTTGTAAGAATGATTCTGTTGAAAAGTATGCAATTTTTTGGCCAAAAGTAAATTTTGGAATATATAAATGACACCACTAAGATTAATAAGAGAAGCAAAATAATAGACAGAAATGGGGACATCAACAAAAGTGGTTGTCTTTGTCAAAGGATACCAGAAAAAGTGTTTGAGTGAAGCTTAAAATCAGTACGATCTCCTGTAAGAATTGTTTAATGAATGAATTCCAAAATAAGAAACTGTTAATGACACGCAAATTACCGACAAAATTGAGTGCCACATCAAACATACTGGATCACAAAAGAATCGGATTAAAATTAATTCCGTTTGCCGAGCTTTTAACTCTTTGTCGGCTACCTTTAAAAATGAAACTTTAAACTACCAAATTAAATACCAATCGAAGTGATTGGAAAATACAAAGCATTCGACTTTATTTAGAATCAATTGAGATCTACTATTAGCACCTATCGTTCAATAACCTCAGCTTGAAAAAGCTCACGTTAAAAGTCTTTGCAAAATTCAAAGAGATTGAATCTCAGGAACAAATTACTTTTAATATGTGCGGTAGTTATTTGTGTGGAGACATTCCCGTGAATACGTTAGATACATAAATGTGAAAGTTTGTGTACAATTATATAATATGCGGTTTCTGTCTATCGAAAAAATAACGTTTAACTGCTTCCATATAAAACAAAGTGATTGATACTCAGTATCTTTCACAAAGCAACCTTAAGTCTATTGCTACTGACTCTTATAAGACATTCTCAACATTCTTATCGAAAAAACGCACCCCCACCTTCACCATCTTCCACAGTAACTAAAAATTATTTGCACATCTGCTCACGAAACAAACACATAAATTAAATCAACCTTACATTTAATTCATCCCCACAAAATGTCGCCTCTTCAATGGAGATCTGAAGATCTTCTGTTTTATTTTTCTCCGCCTCCAGTTTGCCCTCCAAGCTGACGATTTTAGACTTAAGCTGAAAGGAGAGCAATTATAACAAAAAACAATCAAAATAAAACACCAATACAAAAACAAATCATCCAACATGTATATTTAATAAAACAAAGCGTATTTCAGTTTCCAAAACAAAAGAAAAAAACTTAACAAATTCTTAACAAAAAAGATAACATTTTTCGTTGGTTTTAATTTTCGAGGTCAGATTTGATTTTGGCTTCGGTTCGTTTCGATTTAATTTTGGCTGTCTACTACTTGTGTAGTTTATTTACAAACTGAAAAATAATTGGCTTATTGAGCATTGCTGTTGACATTGGAACGTGGTCAAATAAACTCCTGTTCCAACGGTGAGTTTGGGATTGAGGGTGGATTCGTTTGAAGGTACGTCGTCGGAAACGCCTTGTCTTACATGATTTCAGCCGAAGTATTGTACATTGTCTAAGAACTCTCTGGCGGTTGGGAGTGACGAAATCAAAGCGTTTTTATCTGCGGTAGATGCTGAATTATACGAAGTATTTGACACATAGAGAAAAGAACGTTAAATTGGGATATGGGTAACATGACAAATGAGCGTTTGTTTAAATGACTGAATTGTGTTAAAATTGTCCTGATAAATATTAACGGACTTGTTATTTGTAGTTGCGCCAGCGAAATATTATTTTGTGTATCGTAATTAATCTAAGAAGTTAATTTGAAAGAAGATTATCTGCTTTGTGTTCAAGTAAACACTACAAAAAGTTCGTAGATGTTATTTAATTGCGTATATTAATTATAAAAGTTAAAACTATAAGACGTCTTCCTAAAAGCCTGCAGTCCTCCCACTTTTAAAATCCATTTGGTGCACCTTACCATTTACAATTTAATTGCAATTGGTATGGAAGCAAACAATAACTTATTTATTCTCCTTTTTATTAAAATTTTCCTTTCTTCTCTGCTAAACGAGCAGTTAATACTCGACCATAATGACACTAAGACAATAGTCTTAAGAACGAAGGATGCTGATTTTTAACTCTCCTACAGACATCAAATCCCATAAGGGGCATATCCGTTGCATCCATGATGTTTCGGAAATTAAAGATTCTATCCGTGAGACGGCTTTATATCTTTTATATATATTTTTTAAGAGAGCTGGATATTTGCAAATTCCTATTTTAAATAATAATAACCTGCGAGGTTACTCTGAACATTATGTTAGTATTCCTTCTTTTCGTACTTCTAGTATAAAACACTTTTATTATCGTTTTTATTAATTCTCTAGAGCCCAGGGATTCCAGGTATACCCGTATGAAGTGAGCGTCAAGATACAAATGTCTCGATAGGGAACATTTGTTGTGAACGAGCCTTTATTTTTTTTGTTTGTTTGCTTACATACATCAACAGACAAAATCATATTTTTTCATCGCGTTAAAAATGTCAAATTTTGTGCCAGAAAGTGATGATTTGCGGAAAGCATTAATTTTTTGTTTTCATTTGAAGAAAAGTGCTGCAGAAAGGCATCGAATGCTTGTCGAGGCATGCTCTATCAGAAGCAACATGCAAAAGATGGTTTCAACGGTTCAGAAATAAAGATTTTGATGTGAGAAATGAAGAACGTGGAAGACAACCAAAAAAGTTTGAAGACGCCGAATTGCAAACGATATTGGATGGAGATGACACTTTGAGTCAAAAGCAAATGGCAGCATTGTTAAATGTTGCATAACAAACAATTTCTGACCGTTTAAAAGCTATGGGAAAGATTCAAAAGTGTGGAAATTGGTGCCACATGAATTGAATGAAAGACAGATGGAAAACCGAAAAAAACACTTGTGAAATTTTGCTTCAAAGACACGAAAGAAAATCGGTTTTGCATCGGATTGTTACTTACGATGGCGATCAACATCGACTGCAAAACCAGATCGATTCGGCAAGAAGACAATGCTGTGTGTTTGGTGGGACCAGAAAGGTGTGCTGTACCACGAGCTCCTAAAACCTGGTGAAACCGTTAATACTAATCGCTACCGACAACAAATGATCAATTGCACAGTCAGCTGTCGTTTTCCTGTCACTGAACTAACCGTGAAAAAGGCTCAGCAAATGAGAAAAGTTGACAAACAGCCTCAGGGACCCTATCTATTCGAGGGTAAGCGGGGCATGTGCTGGATTGTGTGAGCTTGGGGCTGTGGCTGAATAAATAGTCAACTTTTACTTAACGACACACTTGTAATAAAGAATTTCTATACGACGAAGTCATGACGTATGATATTGTGATTTCTAAACTTACTGTTGACTGTGCCGTGTAAAGCTAAATATTTCTGCATATTTGAATATAAATTCGTTCAAAAAGGATTATTTATGCAAAAAGGATTATTTATAGTGTAAATACCTTTGTTTTAAACAAATTAATATTTTTAAAACATATAATTTTGTCAAATCTGTTGTTTTATTTAAACACCGTTTTCAATACGGTTATTAGCAAATTTCAACAAATTTTTTTTAATTTTGACAAATTCACTTATTCTATCATGAATACTGATCAAATCATTGCTGAATTAAAATTCTGCGTTCAATATTTTCTCGGTATCGGGGTGAAACTGTGGTTATACATATAAATTGACTTATTTATCAAGTAATACTATTATTTAAATGCATTCATGTAAAATTTCATATAAATGTGATTTATCTCTAGTTAAACAGAATTATAATGGCAACTGAGACGATGGTGGTGAGCATCGCGCTGTAGTTAAATTTCCCACTAAACAAGGAAAACGTCATTCATGAAGGTGGCTGTTTACCAGAGTTCCGCACCTTCATTATCAACTGTGCAAAAGTGGTCAAGAGAGGCAGAGAGAACATAAAAGACGACCCCCACTCCGGCGCCCCGGCTACTGCTTATACGGCAGAAAGCGTCAATGAAGTCGAAAAACTTGTTCTTGAGGATGCCCGAATAAAGGTGAATGTGATGGCAGAGATCACCAAGCTTTCAACTGGCACCATTCCCACCATTCTTCATGACCATCTTAACCTTTCAAGGATCAGTGCATGGTGGGTGCCACGAATACTCTGAGAGCCTCAGAAAAAAGTGAGCATCTGTAGAGAGCTGGAGAAAGCTTTTGGAGATGTGTAGTGAGAACGCGGACGGTGTTATGAATCGAATTGTTACTGGGGATGAAACATGGGTTTACCACTATGACCTTGAAAGCAAACAAGAGTCCATGCAGTGACATAAAAAGAAACAGACCCCCCGAAGAAGTTCAAAGTCACTCCGTCTGCCGGGAAGCTCATGGCCACAGTTTTTTGGGACTCAAAGGAAACCTTGATCATTGAGTACAAAAAAAGGTGAAACCATCAACGCAATATCCTACGTTTCCACTTTGCATAATTCGCGGGAGGAAATTAAAAAGAAAAGACGGGGTAAACTCGCAGCGGGTGTGTTGCTTCTTCATGACAACGCTCCTGTTCACACAGCGCGAGTTGCCATGGCTGCTGCGCGAGTTTCGAAGAAATCCAACACCCACCCTATATACTAGACCTTGCCCCTAGTGATTATTTTCTGTTTTCCGGATTTGAAAAAATGTCTTCGTGGAGAAAGATTTTCGGATGATGAAGAACTCAGGTCGGCAATAAATGGGTATTTTGAAAATTTATTTTTTTGAGGGTTAAAAAAAGCTTATCTCAAGATGTAACAAATGCATTGATGTTAGGAGAGATTATATTGAAAAATAAAAACAATTTAAATTGAATTCGCATTTTTCTTTATATCGATACCGAGAATATATTGAACGTACTACTCGTACTACTCGTACTACTCGATTGTTTCGTTACCTATAGTTCGCGTTTCTTTCAAACATGAACAAATTTCGTGGAACCAATAAAGATTAAAAACACAAACGCATTTTCCTTGTATTTAATCTTGTCCGTTGTTGTTTTCATTTATGTGTATATTGTTCTTTAATTTTTCGTTCATTCATATTATTGCTTCGCTAGTTCGATTACATAATCAAAATTGAATGAGTGGTTAAAAGTTACGAATTAACTGAACACTACTTAACGTTTCTCTTCGTCATGTTTTTAAATAACCTTTCGAACACTGACATAAAATAATGACCAAATGGCAAAGACACACAAATGAAAACGTATAAAACTGTTCTAAACTTTATTTATTTCCTATGTTTGTCGAAGTAAATTTTCAATGAAATATTTATCTTTTGATCATGTCGACGAGACCAGAATAACAATTCGTTTCGGCACGGTTTTCAACACAGGCAACCGAACCGAACTAAATAGCACATTATTATGTCGTTGCATTTTTAAATTGTTAAAAATTTCGTGCGTGAAATGTTAAATACCCACAACCTTAAGTAAGAGTGAACGCGATTTCCAAATGAGGATGTTATCTTTTATATTAAGAACAGAAAAGCAGAAGTCGACTACTCACCTCAGTTATAATCTTCTGAAACTGAAGGGCTTGATTTTGAGCATCCTCACGATCTAGATCTCGTTCAATCATAAGTTGTTCGATGTGATTTTGTTTTTCTCTGATCAGATCCTAAAGAAACCAAAAATAAGTTTGCTAAAGATATTATTCAAATAAAATATTATTGAATTTTGAAAGCATTACAACACATGAAAAATCTAGAAATAAGAAATAAGAATAAACTAATCAGCAATAGTTGAACCCATACAAGAATTCTCCTCTGAACTCCCTTATACAAAAGGGATCATGAAAACAGGCTATGACCACTGGAAAACGATTCAGATTCTTATCAATTATTCGATTGAACGGACTTCCTTTGGTTTTCTGCCATTTCTTAAATTTGAAAAACACTGACTCTGACATTTGCAATCGTGCTCTACCGGGATTCGTTTTAAAGATTTCAGTTCAATCCTCTGGCGGGTAACGCAAAGAAGGGTTTTATAATGCGCTCTTCATCCCAAGTTTTGACATTATCATAGCCAGTAAAAACAACGCGATTTCCAAAGGACTGCAGTTGCTATAAACACCATCGATGTTTGAAAATAAGCCCGATATGAATATAACTCATACTGTTGTTTTGAAGACTAAACGAGGATTGAGACAGAACTACCATGAATCTGAATGGTAGTATACTCATACTCACTTGCATTGAAAAACTACTCTTTGTGGTTGTGGGTGTGGCAGCAGGCTTGGGTAACGACATCCGCTTTAAAATAAAAAAAACGAAATTATGAAGAAGCTATTCTCAACTCAATGATTTTATGGGACATACTTGCATTCTTAGACGTGATGTATTTGTGGTCGCAATGCTGTTCATTGTCCCAATCGATGTGAGAGATTCCCTTGATCCAGCTCTAGAGAGACGGGTTTTCTTTGACGATGGTGACAAGGATACTTTAGCCACAGGGACGAAGACTCCATATTTGGGTTTACATTCAAAATATCTGTAAACACAGGCAAATACAAAAGTACATTCGAATTTGTTTTTTTTTTTTCAATTGTGACTTTGTACAATTTACCTCACACCCTCAACAGATCCATCGTTTTTACCACTCGCTTCGTCCAGCTCAACGCCGCACCAATTACCCGACGCGAATTGTGTTTCGCCAATATATCTTAAGATTCCGGGGCGACTTCCAAAACCCGATGAAACTATCACACGGTCACCCACTTGAAATCCATGCTCTAAAGGGAAATACACATTTTAAAAATAAATCCAATTGATGAATAGAATAATAAAATGAAAGAAGAATCATGTGTAAAGACCTTAATCCCGAAGGAAATTGAATGGAGTTAAGGAAACAGCAAGAAAAGGCATAAAAGGGATTTGAATTTCTGCTTTTCCTCATGTCAACCGCAAGAAATTTGGAATAAATATTGTACATAAAATGTATGAGAAGTTAGAACTTACAGGTATAGGAAAGAAGAATTTTATAACACAGCAAGATTAAATCATACAATCCTTGGTTGTTGGAGCTCCTGGTTTTGACACATGGGTTGGTTATTGAAAGTATTGGTCAAACTTAAAAACAGATACCTAATTGGTAAACAATTTGGGTATGTTAAAGAGGATGGTATTTTATTATTTTTGTAACAGAAATGGAGTGACAAATTTTGTCGAGGGGATATTTAACATTTTTGTTGTCGCTGGGCCGAGTGGGTAGAGTGCGACGCTCACACACCGAAGGGTCTAGGTTCGACTCCCAGCTCAACACCAATTTTTCGAATTTAACGGCACCACCTCATTCGCACTGCTGACAACACTCAAAGAGTGATAACTGTCTAAGAAAGCTTCACAAATCTCGCCGTTCGGAGTCGGTAAAAAACTGTAGGTCCCTTCTACTCATGAGAAAACAGTAGCGCGCACAACACGAGTAGTTGGTGAGCAAGCTAGGCTCTGGTCCCCCTTTGGACTGTAGCGCCAACAATTATTATAATTATTATTGATATTTAACTTACCAATGCAACAACAATAAAGTCAAAAAATTTTTAAGGATAAAATCAGACGATCCTGGTGGGCAGTTCGTAGCATCTCCACCATATCTATAACAATAGAAGCGATAGAAGCACTTAGGGTTCTCTTGAACGGCATATCAGTCCAGAATGGACCAAACCCGGACTAATTTAGTAGTCCCTCAGTAGACCTCGCCATGACGAATAGCCAACTCCAAGCGAGTGTCAGTAAAAATAAATATATCGCTTAAAATTTCGTCTACTTATGAAGTAGTTATGAAAAACGAAGGAAAGTTTTCTCCCATTTTAAATTTTCTCCTCCAGATGAACTTAGAATGTTCGGACTTAACTTAAATGGTTTGAGTTATAGAACATCGAACACATGTTCCGATAAATGCCCGTATGTAGTGGAAATCCAAACACACCCCTGTCCATGAAATTCGAGAAAAAAAATCAAGGCCAATGTTGAAAACTGTGGATAACGAGTTCAATACATTTTGGGTATGTTGCCAAATATATAAGTTCAGTTGTCTCGTAAAGAAATATTTATGTTTTTATAGGAAAAATCAATACAATACTAAAATTCATTGGTCATTGATTTATTTACAAACAAGGTTTGCATACAGTGCACGTGCAAATTAATGCGGTAAACCAATAAACAACCCGTTAACTGACTTTGCGAAGAAATGAACGAATTCAAAGAGTTACACAATTATTCAAAGAGAAATCGCCCGAAGAATAAAATTCAACTTTCCAAGCATGACTTGAATTTGAATTTTCATTTATACTTACTTCCTGTGCTTTTGTTCAGTACACTTTTTGAACTTGGCGTTGGGGATACTGTGCACGATCTATCGGGGGATATTTTCTGGTGATTTTTGGAGGAAGCACCTTCCAAAGGCTGCAGTGTTAACCTGGTTAGCCTCGAGAATATTCCTTTTTTGCTCTCACATTGAAAATAACGTTTTCCAGCAACACAACCATCATTTTTGCCTAAGAATCATTTTGTTTATAGAAATTATTTATTTGTTGGCTTTGAAATTTACCATTTGGCTCGTCAAGGACGATGCCGGCCCATTCCCCAGGCGCAAAGTGTGTCTCCCCGATGTAAGCAATATGTCCAGGACTGGTGCCGCCAACCCAGACCCTTTGGCCGATTATAAACTGTTCGGTGTCAGCTGTGAGAATTGTCCCATGCTCTGAAAAAAATAAACAATAAACACACATAAGTCAAACTCATGAATGCGACTTATACCTTATTGAGAAAGTGTAGGTGGATGTAATTAAAATAGAATGGCGTTCTAAAATCTAACTAATATAGAAATCCACCCTCATGCGAGTCAAGTGTGTGGGTTGAAGTAATGTACACCCCATTTGAGGTGATTATCTTCTTCGTCGCAAAAAACACCTTCACACGGTCATAGCTCACACAGTCGAGTGCGAAAGCAGAAGCCGTCCAACACACATATTTGGTAAAGCCACTCTGCAACGCGAGTAAATGCACACTAGTGCAGCACGATCAGTTGCGATCATGATCGCAGTCCAATTAAGAAATTCATGACTCATATCGATCGATTAACTCATACGGTTAGTCAGGGGCGATATAAACACACCCACGAGTGTAAGCACACATCTCCTGATTTGGAGATCTCCAATCAATGCGCCACTCAATGGAATGCTTTGTTCTGATCCGCACTAATTACATAACACGTTTATTTGCATATTGACATATGAAAGCAAGCTCGTAAAGAAAGCAATGTGATTGGCTTGTGTCAACAACGCCTTTTTTCAGAAAATGATCTATATGGATTGAAGCCAAGTCTTGAATGTTCTGGATGAGCTGTAAATTTATGCGCTGTTAATGAACCCATAATAAGACTTTGAAATGTAGGACAGAGATCCATAAAACCCAAGCCAAACCAGAAATCGTGCGTGGTCTTTGAGCATTTGCACAACAGGATGTTGTTTTATGAAGGGGTTTTGTTTTAGAAGTACGTTGGTCGTAGACTGCACAAAAGTGAACTTATTTTATTTTATGTGACTGCTATGATTTGAAGACACATAACGTACAAAATGGGAAGGCAACCTTCACCATATCTTTGCTCTAAAGATGCGATAACTGATAATTGTAATCTGTGGGAGTATGGCAGTTGGCAGACTGTGGCGACACAGATATCTAGGTAAACGCACTGACCACATACAGAAGAGACCCGAAACCTGTAGAATTCATAAAATGTAAACAGGAACAGACAGCGCTGGATGGTTTTCATTTATTTTTCGCGCATTTTTCTTTTTGAAAATACATTTTTAATTTAATCTACACTCACCTATTAGCTAAATAAATTAGTTTTTATTATGATTTCTTTATAAATTGATTAATTTTTATCTTTCAAAATAAATAATTTCTGTGGCAAAAAAATTTGCGCTTCATCACTTTCAGTGAGTTTGTTGAGTTATATTTCACAAAAATACGAGGATTTTATATGTTGCTATATTACTGTTTACTTTTTTATTTTTCGAAGTTTACAAAGTGTTATGTAGCGTTCTCTGGCGGTTGTTCCGTAGTGATAACAACGTACACGCCATGCAAAATAAAAGTACATAGGTAAGCTTATTGGATAAAATCTGGTATACATAACAAGAAAATAGAGCACATGACGCACTTAATCGCCGCCAGAGGCAAGGTTCAAATTGGGTAGCAAACATATTCTGTGAATTTGAGAAGAAATTGTGTTTTCTGATTATTTTTAAGAAATCAGCAAACTTTGTACCTCAAAAAATGAGATGATCAGTGCTACAATAGAATTGAAACTAAGACCTTCATTGTGTTATATCAGTCATAGCGACCATAATTTTGGGATTTTTTAGATTAAGAAAGATGCTTGGGTTTAAAATATAAATTGGATTAAAGGGGAACTTCGTTAACACTATTTCTACCGAGATTTTGTGTATACCTATTTCAACCAATAGGTGTCTTTTGACACCTTATCTAATTACTAATAAAAAAAACTTTTAAAATTAATTTTTATATATTGCATACCATACTTTAGATATCAAAACAAATTTATCGACCCCTAAGCGTTGGCTCCGCTCATTTTTTTTATCAAAACGCAAAAATCTTAGAATTTCAATAAAACAATTACTACTCATGGTATTGGCACAAAATGAAGGACCCTTTTCTGCGTTCCATAAAACGATGCGTTAACATTTTTTTGCTCATATGCTCCTCTTACATATAAAATGCCTATAAATGCCTCTAATTTGCCTGAGATAATTTTTATTATAAAAAATGGTATCATCAAACAGTTATAAGACAATAGTTTGTAAATGAACAATGTTATAAAATTTTAGGTGTCAAAAACCACTTAATGGTAAGAGGTATACCATGTATTTATCTCGAGTTTCGGGATGAGTACGAGGATTTTGATACCATTTAATTAATTTAGCAACTACTATATGAATTTTTTTAGCCACCGTGGCATAGTGGGTAGGGTGCGACGATCACACGCCGAAGGGTCTAGGTTCGATTCAAGGCTGAACACCTCGAATTTTTCACGGCACCACCTCTTTCGCACTGCTGACAACACTCAAAGAATAATTACTGTCTAAGAAAGCTTCTCAAGCATCGCCGTTTGGAGTAGGCAAAAAACTGTAGGTCCCTTCTACTCGTGAGAGAACAGTAGCGCGCACAAAATGAGCAGTTGATGAGCAAGCTAGGCCCTGGTCCCACTTTGGACTGTACCGCCAAAAAATAAAATTAGAAAAAAATATTTTAAGTCAAAGTTATAAAAAGTATCTTTTGACACCTTTGGTAGAAATAGTGTTAGACAAACAAATCCATTTCAAAAAACCCACTAGTTATACCGTAAGCTGAGAATCTAAGGAAACAACATTTTAAAAAAATGTAATTTCTATACAAACTACCATTAGTTAATGACTTAAACAATGGAGTTAACGTTTTGCGTTATCGTTTCTCTCGGCTGTTAAGTCTTTAAGTACAAACATAAAACAATTTTATTTCGATATTTTCCTCCGATTTTCGATAAGAATTCCGGTCCCTCTCAGGGAAATTTACAGATATACCGGTATGAAATGAAATATTTAATATGAAATTTAATATTTATATTTTTGAAAATAAAACTAATTATTAATGGGAAAGTAAAAACATTCTATTCAAAGTATTGGCCACTTTTTTCTACACATTTTGGCCACCTTTCTGGTAATTTGTGAATACCACGCCAATAAAATTGTAAAGCAAACCAATCAGACACCCAATTTTCGACCTCCTCGTAGGAATCAAAGTGCTGCTCAGCCAAAGCGTGTCCCATCGATGAAAAGAAATGGTAGTCGGAAGGGGCCAAGTCTGGTGAATACGGCGGGTGGGGTAGCTGCTCCCAGCCAAGTGTTTTGATTGTATCCTGAACCGGTTTTGCTTTGTGTGCAGGTGCATTGTCATGGAGCAAAATTACCTTGCCGTGTCTTCTGGCCCATTCTGGTCGTTTCTCGACCAATGCATGGTTCAAATTGATCATTTGTTGTCGGTAGCGGTCAGTATTAACGGTTTCACCCGGTTTCAGGAGCTCGTGGTACAGCACACCTTTCTGGTCCCACCAAACACACAGCATTGTCTTCTTACCGAATCGTCGATCTGGTTTCGCAGTCGATGTTGATGGTTGTCCCAGATTAACCCATGATTTTTTCCGTTTAGGATTCTTAAAATAAATCCACTTTTCATCGCCAGTAACAATCCGATGCAAAACCGATTTTCTTTCGTGTCTTTGAAGCAAAATTTCACAAGTGTTTTTTCGGTTTTCCATCTGTCTTTCACTCAATTCATGTAGCACCCATTTTCCACACTTTTGGATCTTTCCCCTAGCTTTTAAACGGTCAGAAATTGTTTGTTGTTGAACATTTAAGATTGCTGCCATTTGCTTTTGACTCAAAGTGTCATCTCCATCGAATATCGTTTGCAATTCGGCGTCTTCAAACGTTTTTGGTGGTCTTCCACGTTCGTCATTTCTCACATCAAAATCATTATTTCTGAACCGTTGAAACCATCTTTTGAATGTTACGTCTGATAGAGCATGATCACCATATGCCTCGACAAGCATCCGATGCGACTCTGCAGCACTTTTCTTCAAATGAAAACAAAAAATTAATGCTTTCCGCAAATCATCATCACTTTCTGGTACAAAATTCGACATTTTTAACACGATGAAAAAATATGATGTTGTCTGTTCAATGACTTGGTGTATGCTAAATATTTTTCACAGATGTCATAGCAAACAACCAAAAATCTAAAGGCTCGTTCACAACAAATGTTCTCTATCGAGACATTTGTATCTTGACGCTCACTGGTATTTATACCTGGTATTTACTCGATCAATGTGATTTGGACATACATATGTGTCATACATACTTACAAGAAGAAAATAATTCAGAATTACAAACATGACTTTATTTGTGTATAGAATTTTACGGAATAATGCTGTTTGATTGAATGAACTATTAAATAAATTCAACTTAACTTACGCTGCACTGTCGAAAATTCATTAAAATTTTTCTACTGACTATACATATAATCTGAACTATTGCGCTTATGACAATCTGTCTGAATATGTAATGAAATCAAATAAAATTAATTATTTGCATTATACTACTCAAACAACCAGAAAGGCGGGACCGTAATCTTCAACAAAATTCAAACAAACAACCTGCTGAAATACAAAGCACAGTCTAAGTTAAAAAACAAAAGTCTTAAAAAACTACATGTATGTCTAATTTAAAGATATGAATAAAAATATTTTCTATAAGTACACGTAATTCTGTTTTTTACACAGTTTAAACACAGTTTGAAAAAACAAATATTTTTAATTTTTTTACACGATTTTATTCCATTTAGTAAAATTAAAATTTTTTTGTGGTTACATTTCTTTGTCAAATTTAATTTTTGCGAATATGTTCATATCACAAATTAAAGGGAATTCCCTTTTTGCGCGTATAAGCAAATTTACTGGTCAAAGCAAATGTAAATAACACAAATTTAGGGGGATTCCCTTTTTGTGCATACAAGCAGATTAACTGGTCATTTATGATTATGATATTTATGATTACACTTATTTTTTTTACTTTAAAAATTGAATAAGCTATTTAAAAATCCTTGTTTTTCACTAATTTTAATAGGTTTTAGGGATTAGGAGCCCATCACCTATTTTTGCATACGATCAATGTCTTTTTTACACGGTTTTTTCTGGAACCAATCTACCGTGTAAAAACAGAATTAGGTGTAGCTAAAATGTAAGAATTCATCATTTTAACTCCCAATCCTAAACTTTTGTATCCATCTGCATTATTTTCTACAGTTAAGATGTGTTTGATCTGATTAAATCTCAAGTAAAAACATTTATTTATGTCGATTAAACTTTTGTACTGCTTCTGAGTTTTCGTTTCTCTATTTGAGGCTTATAATAATAATAACAACTGTATGACGCGACAGTCCACAGGGGACCCGGGCCTAGCTTGCTCATCAACTACTTCTCTCACGAAGAGACTCTGTAGAAGGGACTTACAGTTTTTTGCCGACTCCGAACGGCGAAGTTTGATAAGCTTTCTTAGACAGTTATTACTCTTTAAATGTTGTCAGCAGCTTGAAAAAGGTGGTGCCGTGAAAAATTCGAAGAGTTCAGCCGGGAATCAAGCCTAGACCTTTCGGCGTGTGAGCGTCGCACTCTACCCACTACGCCCACAAGGCTTATACGCTTTTTTTTAATTAAAGACAACGCTGTTCCTGCATTTCTTTATTTTTTATTCATATGGTATTCAAAAGTTATTTTTTAATTACTTTTCGGAATTTAATTTATAATTTAAGTATACGTACATAGAACTTACAGCTTAAGTGTTAAATCAATGTGGACAAGCAAAGAACCAGACTGTGAAGATATTATAACAAAGCCCATCATAGTAAATATGAAATTTATAAAAACAGATATTTAAAATATTTTACCAAATAATTTAAAAAAATGTCAGCCATTTGAATATATATTATTTCAATGTGGCTTAAACGATATTTCGTGACAATTTTCTTATTTTTGTTATTTCATGTGTGACTTAAACGATATTTCCTGACAGGTTTCTTATTTCCCACTGCTGGTCGTCCCACATGTTATACGAATTAATTACGTTTCATTCAGTGAGTTCTACCTACCTGCCTTCTCGTACGATTCATAAGAAAATAAACTTTAAATCATGGTAAACATGTGATGAAACAAAAGAAGTACATCGTCCGTATAAAGATCAATACATTCAATGAAAACTCCCACATGGATTTTATCATATGCAAAAAAACATCCTATTTGAGAACATCTGCAACTCGCTCTTTGTCGAGTATGCAACATTTATACAGTTCGGTATGTCACCAAACAGCACGTAGGTGTGCTCCACAGACATTTCTACCCTTTATCGCTTTTTTATACAGTGCCCACAGATCTAATTGATGCAAACAGTTTCTGTGATTGCTAACATTAGCAGCCACATCTTTGGAACAAATTGAAGAGCTCCACATTCCACGATGACTTAAATTGAAGCGACCTCAAAGCAAATTATTTGATAAATATTTGGCTGTAAATTTTTGTCTGCGATTGTGTTTGTGATAGTAAAAAAAATAAAGTAAATATTTTGCAATCACCCATTGAAAGTCATTGACTTTTTTTACGTCATTGTTTGCATTGTGTATGCTACGGCACTCACACTATATGTGGAATTTTAGATTAAAATCTCTAAGTCACGATAGGATTAAGGTCTTCACTACTTTGATGGGAAATACGGTTTGTTGTTGAGTTATACGAGTAAACGTATGTATATATATCTAATAAAACATGACATGTGTGTGTAGAGGCAGACATTGGAATGAGGATTAATTTCAGGAATCTTCGATTTCTTTATCTTCGAGTGGCACCAAAGACTATAGCCTCCACAGTTCCCAGTTAATTGTCTTCAATTCTTAGTCCTGCGATTTTACAACTTGAAACTTTTCTTGAAAATTACAAATTTTAAAGATAAACGAACGTATTTTTTCTTCGTTCTTGCAGTCCCCAATTTGAAAACATCGTAAATATATATCACGTAAAGTTTATTGAAATGCCAAACACGATGAGAGATATCAGCTTTACAACTTCACTAGGTGAAGCATTGCCTGAAATATTTAAAGAAGAATGGACAAAAGTACTTCAGTTTATTGCTTGTACGGAAGTGGAAAAGTTAAGCGAGATGTGCGAAAGTGTTTCTCAAGATAACAATCTTTGAAATAAACCCGGTGTAGGACTACTTTGTTTGCCCTTGTCTACTTATGAGTCTGCTTATGTGTATTTTCGCTTTTACCACACAAAATTTTACATTTTTCAGACCATACGCTCATTGACTTCTAACACTAAGCTACATACATGAACACAATCCCACCCTTACATTAGTTGCTCGATCTAACTAAGATATTTTTTTGAAAATTTTGTATCCACCATGATCGTTTGATCAATTTAGTCAACTTCTATGACTTCTATAAACAGTGACCTATGGCCGCTGCGGAGTAGTGGGACAATCACCACATCGGTTCGGTTCATTCCTGGACTGAACATCTCGCATCTTTCACACCCCTTTCTTCCCATTTGTTATGTTATTGAACGTCAAAATACGGAGTTTGGGGCTGTCTTCTAAATTTTTACTCTTCAGATAGTATATCCTAAGCCATTTGTCCTTCTCGCTCCTTACCAAGGCAGGCTATAAAAACGAAGGCGTTCTAACTTTGTAACACATTTCTTAAGGACAATGTCATCGTCAAATGTATACTATGATACTTTTGGCCATGAATTTCGAAGGAAGCGGCTTTGTATCTCGTTGACGTACGTTTGATAACTAACAAAGTAACTAAACAAACTCTGATGAGAAATACAGTTATAAGTTTGTGCATTAATTTCTTTAAGAGACCCTGGTAAACAATTTGTTTTTTTTTTATAATCTTGGGACGAAAATGTCACTTTAGCCAGTAGTAAAGGGTACCAACCCGGATTAATACTTTTGTATCTTAGCCTAATATTGATACGCAGTAGCAGCGTGTAGTTTCAACTAACATAACTAAGGCATTCGTTCCCAACCTAAGGAAGTGCGTAAGTCGACTGATGCGGTAAATGCCTCAGTTTCGAAACCCAATCTATTCACCACGATCCTCAATTTTCTGATAGCGACAAAAGAGTTTTGTCAATTACATGCATTTAAAATGTTTATTTAGGTTCACCACTGACAACGCGAATAAGTGTCATTGAACCAAACCTGGATTGACTGGCCACTGATCACCACAAGCATGTTAAAGCCAAATAGAGTCCTTCCAAATAGTAAAAATTCTGCTCTATATGCAAAATATGCTTTAAATTTAGAAAACACAATCCGCCACCCAAAGGCAATAACCTTATAAATGCCCACAGATCAAAGCGAAGTATGACAAATTTGTGAAGGAAGCACTGTCTAGATTGATATAATGAATGGAGTGGAGAAAGTTTTTATGGAACCATATTTCAAATAAATTGCCTTTTTTTTTTTCTTTGCAGGTTTATATAAAAAAAATAGACTGCATGAAATTCGAACAAGTTGTTTTTTTGGTTTAAAAAAATAATTTTACTACATTACACTGGGTGAGATAATGTATCCCGAGAACCAAGCAGCCCAGCCAGTATAGGCCGATTGGAAACACGACTCAGATATTTCTTAATTTATATAAACCGACTCGGCTCACGTTAAAAGATACATACATCGTCTTCTTTATTGCAAAAACTTCGAGAAGTGAGTGAGAAGTGAAGTAAAAATTAATTAATTAATCCAACAAACACTGCAAATTGCACCTACAGACAGACATAATTTAAGAATGCCTTAGTTTTAAAAGTGGCTTCTCAGAGATTCTATTCGATGCCTGAATGAGTGTCATTACTCTTTTTAAATATTACGTTGGCTCTTAGTCTTCCTATTCACCTGAACCTATTCCCGTACTTTAAACCTTAGGACATGAAAAAAGCGATTAGACAAATTGGAACCCTCTCACACCCCACAAAACTTCCAATGATGTAATATTGCGCCAACCATTTATCAAATTTTAACGACGCCAATTATAATCTGGCTAAACGGGTTTGCCATTCCTGCTCTCAAAATAATCTCCGTTGTTTTGATAACGTGTCGTCTCACACCAGACCCTTCGTTTGCCAATACATTTTCCCTAAGAATTTCAAAGTAAAGCTGTTCTATTCTTTCCGCATGCACCAAAAACAGCTTTTAGAGAAATAATATTACACCTGTTGATCCAATTTAAAATCCATTGAAGAAGTACGAAATTCAATTTCGCAAATTCAGTTATAGATCCTGTTGAAAATTCCATTTTTAGCCTTTGGCCATGACATTCCTTAACTATAAAGCACTCGAATAAAGCAAAGACAACGCAATGAATGCAGTAATTCATTTTTCATATTTCTCAGCCTGAGACTTTTCGACTGCCCCTTCTGCCACGTAGTAGCAAACCAGTTCGTCTGGCGCATATCTTAGAATAACAAACTATTATTTACGAATGTACATACTCCTACAAAATCCATCTCAAGGTCAATAATATATCACACCGAATAAGCTTACCTTTCGAGGAAGTAGAAGACCTTGGCGACGAATCGTGCTGGAACCCTGGACTAATTTTCGAGCGTATATTACTACTCATGCTGTAGTTGGGATACTTTAGCTGGCTCACGTGCTCCCTGTGTTCATGATGTGCACAATTATCGGGTTTAGATTCAACACTCGCAGAATCCCGTAAAACATTCTCACTCATTTTCACTTACAAATGTTACTGCATATACTCGAACACGAACTAATGCACCAATGAATTATTTAACTCTAATGAATGTCGAATTAATAGCTCGGTTCGCGCTACACCAAATAACACCAAATGCACAAAGGCTTGTAATCACATTGATTCACGACAAACGATTAAATGTACCGAATTAACAAGTAGTAGAACCAGGGGTTCGTAAAATTAAATAACAAATACAACTTTTTCGTTGGAGTTAAAACAGAATATCTATTCTCCGTTCTCTTCGGTGCGCAGAAGAATAATAACAGAAATAGAAATGTGTCAACATCATTAAAAAGGAACAAGGTGCTATGGAGAACGAGAACAGAAATGTCAAACGATTTCCAGCCCCTTTCCAATGGAAATTAAATTGGATTTGAATACGTTTCAAGAGGTAAGAGGTTCATGAGTCGTTCTGTTAAACCAGTATTTGTAAAAAGTTTCATGTGATATATTTTTAACTTTCAACAAAGATTCTCAGCATTTGGCTTTATATAAACGGACATCTATCGTCATTGTTTAGCCGTGAAAGTGGTCCTTAACTAAATTAACATAAATACATAAATGCCGAACATGTAAACATATAAGCAGCTGAGATATATATTCAAAAATATTCCTTATGACAACTTTTTATTATGAAATAAGCTATCTTCCCTTTTTGTAAATGTTGAATGTGTAAACAAAAAAATTAATTCAAATTGAAACTAAACTGGTAGCAACCATTATTACTTACGTTTATATTAGGTCTGTTCCAGGTCTGAATTGCTACGAATGTCTACGAATTTCCCCGAAAAACTCCCAAAAGGCGTTCCATTTGCTAAGTCTTTCGTAGAATAGAGAGTTCATGAGAGAGCAAAATACCATCCCTTCCTATGAATATCTGCCGAAGAAATATCTGTAGGCAGCATATTACTTTTTTTTTTATTGTTTCCTACCTTAGTGTAACTAAGCCCCAAAGCATTACTTGTCAGATTGTGACTTTTGACGTTTATTGAAATTCGATGATGTGTACGTTTACTTATTTCATGGTGGAATCGACACGATAAGTGAATCTTGTACACAAATTAATTAAAGCATTTTCTTACATAAATTTAAACTGCATAAAAATGATTGAAATCAAAAGTGTTATTGCAAAATTCTACAATGACTACGTTCATCATACTTCGAAAAAACTCAAAATGATCGATGCATACCTTTTCTACATTTTGGTTACCGGCATCATCCAGTTTGCCTACTGCTGTCTAGTTGGTACATTCCCCTTTAATTCGTTTTTGTCTGGATTCATCTCCTGTGTGAGCTGTTTCATTTTGGGTGTCTGCCTTCGACTGCAAGCCAATCCGGAGAATAAGAGTATTTTTTGTAAAATCTCACCAGAACGAGGATTTGTGGATTTCATATTTGCTCACGTCGTCTTACACTTGGTCGTTGTGAATTTCATTGGCTAATTGAACTGTGCGCAATTTTTTTTCAAAGAAATAATTATAATAAATATAAAATAAGATCACAGAAAAATTGAATGCTTGTTTTGTTTTGGTCTGATATTAACTGTAAGGACCAGGGGTGCACCTATGGGATTTGTTTAGAACTATAAAAAACGTGGAGAGAGATGAAGCAAATAAACTATTAATAAATTTACAATTGGTAAAATGTTATATTCGTTAAGTATTATTTATTCATATTACGAAATACGATTGATTAAGAAAGCCTTCTAATGCCGGGTGCTGTAACTTACGACCTGAACGGATTTTGAGGCAGTATGTCATGCGCAATCTGGTCGCAGGGTGGGCGGACACCAGATAAAGATTGGCAAATACACAATTGATTATATTATAACAGCTGACTTCTTTTACCTATGCTTTGGGAATAGACTGGAAGTATAAATTACTGACCAAGAAGGCATCGATTCAATTGCCTTTAGAGGTGCTACGGACTAGGTTGTACAACGTTTGTCCTTTCAAATGATCTTGTGTTGAGCGCCCCAAAGTGTATAGACAGAGCTGATTGAGTTTGTTTCAAATGGATACGTTTTAAGAGCCTACCATCGTAACCTTTCACATTATTTGGTTAACAGAGTCAAGGTATTCTAAGCCCTGAAATAACTCGTACAGTTCACAGTTCAATTATCTCCTTCGAATTAATTTTGCGTAAATGGGATCAGCGACAAATAGAAATCTATTTGTTTAATTTATACAACCTGCAAACCCTCGAAACCTCAATTGTCTAAAATGAAACATCTCTGTCTCCGAATTTATGTATAAAAACACAAGAATATTTAGTACCATAAAATTTTAATAAGAAAAAAGTTCATAATTTTACATTTAATCGCCTCCCTCCTTCTTTTCCTTAATGGCGTCCTATAAAAAGACGAAGTTAAACAGGAGTTTCAACGAATTATTATTATATCGAACCTTAAAGCGTTCTTCAAAGAGAGAAAGTTCCGCCAGTAAGTCAGTGATGGCATTCATGAACGCTTCCTGTGGTGAACAATCTGGCGTCGTTTGTATTCTAATAACAAACTTGTGTTCAAGTGGATGAGGTACTTTATATCCAGCAAACAAAACATTGGGATCCTTAAGAAGTTGACTAAAACGCAACACGATTAGCAACTTAGAATATGAATTTGTTCTGTTAAGAACTTACTTTCTGATCATGTTACCCAAAGTGTGGTCCTCCTTGTTGACGGTGAAAATAGCTGCATTTGTAACCTTCGTGTCAAGCTCCTTAACAATTCTGTTGATGAAAGTACCATAATTCTTGTGTTCTTAATTTTTTATTTAACTATACTCACTTCTTTTCTCCTTCGTATAGAAGAAAGGACTCAAATGTTGGTGGCGCGTTCATAGTTAAAACGAAAATACAAAAATTAGCTCTACGCCGCAAAACAAGAAGATTGCCCAAAACAAATGTGATCTGTCAGACTTTGTACATTAATGTTGGCTGCATGTATAAAATTGACAGTTCCATCTTAAGGCCCCGGCACATAGAATACGTTACTAGCGTCAGCGTCAGCTATACTTTGACAGATACATAGAAATACATGTATTCTTATGGGGAGTGGTCCATAGACCAACGCTGCCGCTCACGCGACGGATGTAGTAGCTCAACTTTTAACTTTTCTCTCTCCGTCAGCGTTGACAATCGAATATTGTGACATTTCAAGAGAGTTTTTTTGAATTTTAAGTTTACATGTTGAGTTTGAGGTTAGTTCTCGTCGAAGTCACACAGGAAAATAACAAAGGTTTGTATTTGCAAGTTTTAATAATAACAATAAAACTAACTTATTAAATATATTAACATAGGACGGAGGAAAAATATAAAGAAAATCCTATATTGAGTGGGAACAAAATTTTTTGCAGGACATAATTAAGGTTTGTAATTGCAAATTTTAAATAAAATACAAAAATTAAATTGTGTTTTAATTATGTTAAGTTAATCCAGTAACTCGTCTGGAGGAATTTTTGCAAAAAAAAAATATATATCAAACTGCTGTACACTATATCCGAAAGAAATTGAATTTAAAGCTACTGTCAAATGAAATCAGCTGTGCGTTGAAGTATTCATTGTGTCACCTCCTTCCTTCACGTACTTCAACTTCAACGGATATTTTGCCGCTACGCAAGTAACGTATTCTATGTGCCGGAGCCTTTATGCGTTCAGAACTACTTTATACCCACGAATGACTGAGTAATACCAGAGACGTCCTTATTGGTTTCTGGTAATACATCATTCTTGCCAGAGACCAATTCCTCATTGGTTTCGGATTCTTGCTTTATACCGATTTAAGGTGGTTGTATATATGTATTCATGTCTCTATTAAAGAGCCAACATACAGAATGGCAAAATATTGAAATATATCGTTGATGGTTTAAAAAGGCAGTTAAGATATAACCAGTTACAAAAACAAAAATACTAGTGGTGTTCCAATTGTTTTTTGTACAGAAATTCGTAGTTGAGTAGTTTGGGTAAAAATCTCTCTTGCAGAGATTAACTCTACCGAAAACTGTAAAACGACTTTTCGTAGAAATTCGTTAAAAGCTATCAGACATGAAATGTTAGAGGTTTTTCTATTTTCGATTTCACAGTTTTCTGCTGCCATGATGCTGCCCACAGTGTTTTCTTCGGCAGAAATTTGTAGGAGGGGTAAATATTTTGCTCTCTCATGAGCTTTTTTTTTCTACGAAAAAATCACCTAATGGAACGCTTTTTCGTAGATTTTCGGGCAAATTCGTAGACATTAGTAGCAATTCAGACCGATTGGAACGGACCTACTATTTACTCTCATATAGAAACGAAAACTGTAGTATTTCCACTCTCTATTTATTTTATGTACGTTTTCACATATTACGCGGTGTTAGTTTTCTCGCACGAACAATAAATATGTTTGAAATCATCAAATTCGAACTACTAACATTAGGTCCGTTCCAATTGCTCTGAATTGCTATGAATGTCTACGAATTTGTCAGAAAAACTACGAAAAAGCGTTCCATTAGTTGATTTTTTCGAATATGCTGATTTTTTTAACAATTTTCGGTGGAGTTACTCTCTGCAAGACAGATGTTTACCCAAACTACTCAACTACGAATTTCTGTACACAAATCAATTGGAACAGACCTAATACCTAAGCGAATTAAAGCTTCAACAAAACGTTCGCGTCAGAAACCAATAAGGAATTCGTCTCTGGTTCGCGTTTACCAAATTATCCTCAAAGTGACAGCTGTTCAATTGCCCACCAAACTGTTTTCATCTGTATTTGTTAAATTGTAAACATTTTATTAAAAATTTACAAGTTTTAATCTGTCGATTTTGTTTTACTAGGCTATCTGTAAAATAGTTATGTGTGCAAATTAATATGTAAAAATATAGTACTGAAAATTATAACAATTGAACAGAACTATTGCCCATACCGCCCGTCTGTCAAAACTTACTTTCAAAACATAACCTAAAAGTGTTATTGGTAGAATATTAATTTTTTTCTTATCACCCACCTTTGCGAATACTTGTTTCAATTTTGACCTTCGTTTTCCACATTTATCCTTCAGTATTCCAATAGAAATGTAAAGAATCCCTTTCTAAACAAATAGCACGATGGATTCAAAATACACGCTGATGGCGAAATCTCCTTTTAAACTGAATGGTGGCAATGCCAGTTCCGCTAGTGAACAGCACAACGTTTTCACAGTGAAAAGAAAACTCCCCCAACTAAACGGCCTCGCCGATCAAGGAAACGGTGAGAGCAAAGTGAAGAAACAGAAAAATGGTGAAAAAACAAACGGTGCAGCCGCGAATGGTAAACACCATCCAAATGGGCCACAGCAGAAAATCTCAATCGAAAAGCAGCGCCAAAGTCTGCCAGTGTACGGATGTCGGTTTCGAATCGTGCAGGAGGTAAAGAAATCAGATACACTTGTCATTATGGGTGAAACCGGGTCGGGGAAGACCACACAGATTCCGCAGTTTCTACTGAATGCCGGGTACGGAAATAAGGGGATTATTGCGATCACACAACCGCGTCGTGTAGCCGCAATTACCGTGGCTAAGCGTGTGGCACAAGAAATGAATTCAAAACTTGGCGAAACGGTCGGTTTCACTGTGCGTTTCGAAGATTGTACATCTGGTGCAACTAAAATTAAGTTTGTGACAGACGGTTCCTTGCTCCGGGAGGCATTGTCCGATAGGCTCTTGAAAAACTACTCGGTTATAATTCTTGATGAGGCGCACGAACGGACAATTAACACTGATGTGCTTTTCGGTATCGTTAAGGAGGCACAGCGCCAACGGAAACTGCGCAACTTGCTGCCTCTAAAAATTCTCGTGACTTCGGCTACAATGGATATCGACCATTTTGCGAAATATTTCGGAGTTAAGGGTATGTACTTAGAGGGCAAGACATACCCTGTGAAGGTAATGCATACAAAGGAGCCACAGAGCGATTACACGCACGCAATATTGGTGACTCTCTTTGAGATTCACAGATGCGCTCCTGCAAAGTGAGTGGTATTATCAAACGGAGTGCATATTGTGGCTCTGATTAACTAAAACTCTCTTGCAGTCACGATGTTCTAGTGTTCCTAACCGGGCAGGAGGAGATCGAAGCGATGGCTCAGCAAATCCGGATGATCGCCAAGGTAAGCTTTTGGTCCCCAAAAGTATGAAAATTGAATTGAAGCCTTTTTTCCTCTGCAGAGTAACACAATAGAAGCCCCAAACATTCGTGTGTTCCCTCTGTACTCACAGTTGCCTCAAAACAAACAACTCGAGTGCTTTATGCCATCACCCCCGAACGCTAGAAAGGTCATTCTGGCGACAAACATTGCTGAGACGTCTATCACCATTCCTGGCATCCGGTTTGTTATAGACAGTGGGTTTGTTAAGCGCCGCATATACAATCCAGAAACAAATCTGGACATCCTCAAAGTGGTACGCATATCACAAGCGCAGTGTTGGCAGAGATGTGGACGTGCTGGACGCGATGCGGAGGGCACTTGTTACAGATCCTACACTAAGGAGGAAATGGAAAAATTCGAACGCATGCCAAAACCGGAGATCTTGCGGAGCAACATTTCGGCAACTGTAAGTGTTCAGTTGCATTGCTCATCACAGGAACTTATTCGCGATTTGTCATTTTAGGTTCTTCAGCTGCTGGCACTGGGTATTGACTGCAAAACTTTCGATTTCCTAGACAAACCCTCACCGGACGCCGTTGACAAGGCATACAAACAACTTCAGCTCCTGGGTGCCATCAAAACGACGGCCAAGCCAGAATTGACGCAACTAGGACGTCAAATGTCGCTTTTTCCACTTGACCCAAAGTTCAGTAAGCTGCTGCTAACGGCATCAGACTTTGGATGCCTGGAGGAGATGCTCAGTCTGGTCGCCATACTCTCAGGCGAGAATATATTCGTTTCCAGCATAGAAAAGCGCGAACAGGCTGCTTTGGCCCACGCCAAGTTCGAGTCAAAACAGGGTGATCATTTGATGCTGCTTAACGTGTATAAAGCATTCGAAAAAACAGACAAAATCAAGGTGAGTTGTCGAGTAACGTTGAAAAGTGATCACATGTATAACTGGCTGCATCCTTTCAGCTTTGGTGCCACGACAACTTTCTTAACACACGTAATCTCCTCTACGCACGCGATGTACGCAACCAATTGCTTGAGATCTGTGAACGTCTCTCACTCGTGGTGACAAGTTGTGGGAGCAATTTGGACCAAGTTCGTAAGTGCCTTCTCGCAGGGCTGTTCGATAATATAGCTGAGTTGCAACGCGACAACTTCTACTTGACCCTGTCGGGACGGCAACGTGCCAAAATCCATCCCTCGAGCATTTTGCATGGCAGATACCAACCCGCCTATATAGTATACACCGAAATCGTCCTTACAGAGCGAAACTTTCTCCGTCAAGTGACTGAAATCGAGCCTGATTGGATTGAGGAGGTGGTTCCCAATTATCCGCATTTAAGTAAGATAAGAAACTCCTCGAAATAGCAGTTGCAAGCAATAACTACAACAGAGATGAATTTGAGCATACGACCGTCAGGAGGATGCGGTCCCTTGTATAGTCTGCAGACCCACATACTTGTACATTTTTGATACTCTTAAGCCGCCCTTGTTTGTGTACATCTAAAAGTTATTGTTTTTTCTTTGTTTTAAGAATTAAGTGAATGATCAGATTGAATGTTAGTTGAACAAGATTCCAGCGAATCGAAGACGAGTTGTGTTCCTTCTGACATTGAGCAATCTAGCCGCGTTGCTAATAGAGCATGGCCCATGTTATCCAAAGTACCTTTTAAAGTGAAAATAAAGTTGTACTCAGATTGTATAGAAATGCAAACGCTTCTGCATTTTTACTCCAGAATTAGATATCTGTTTCTAAGCTCCATGAACATGTTAATGAGAATATTTCTGATGATTCTTCGGACAACTTGTACAGTAAGAGGTGTTTGAAGGCAGTAAGTATTTTTCATTTTGCTGTTGCGTCTTCCTTTTTGTGATGTCCTTTTTCCATAGGAGATGCTGATTCGAATGATTCTGTATTGACTTTAGATGTTTATTGCAGTGCAAATTGAGACGAGAGCTGAATGCTACTCGGTACTTTCAAAGAAAAATTGGGTTTCTAAGTAGAGAATAAACTTGTCCTTTAAACATTAATCTTTAATAAGTGGCATTCAAAGTCTCAGGGGTCTGTCGCTGGCTTCCTAAATTAATCTTGTTCAAGATTTCAGCTGAAACTACAGCAGAATTAGTGTTGGATTCAAGGAATTCAGCAATAGCTTCGTAAAGCTTTCTGAGAATGCAATCTTGGAGTCATAAGTTAGCCCTAGAGGTAAAATTATCGACCTAAAAACAGTACCTTAGCAGATAGTTTTTTAATCTACACATCATCTCAATTTAACGGATTATTTTGAGATGAGACGAACAAGCTTGCTACAGTTTTATGGTGAAGGTGACGCATGCAGCTTGTAAAGAAATGCTAAATAATAATAATTGCACGTCGCGACAGTCCACAGGGGACCAGGGCCTAGCATGCTCATCAATTACTCGTTAGTTTAGTTTATAATGCATTTTTATTTACCTTAATTCAGTTTCTTACATGCTAGACAAAAATGCTTAAAGCTAGCTTACCAAAGTAATCTACTGATCTTAATTCTAACTTACTGACTCTTCATGAGTACTCTAAGCTAAATCAATTACTGGTATTGTGCGCGCTATTGTTCTCTCCCGAGTAGAAGGGACCTACAGTTTTTTTGCCGCCTCCGAACGGCGAAGTCTTTTCTTAGACTGTTTTTACTCTTTGAGAGTTGTCAGCAGCTCGAGGAGGTGGCGCCGCGAAGAATTCGAGGTGTTCAACCGGGAATCGAATCTGGAATGAGTGTCGCACTCTACTCACGACGGCCACAAGGAAAAAGAAAATATCTTCATAAAAAAGCAGTTATTTAGTAAAAAGTACATTTCCAAAGCAGCAAACCTTGTCATATGAAATGAGCAGCGCATATTAGGACCTTGCTCTGGGAAATGCTACAAGTAATACTTGACTGTTTTCTGAACTGATTCAAGCGTCGTGTACCACTACTGGCTTGTGCTGGCCTTGGTGGAATACTACAAACTGCATTTAAAAGTTGTTTGATTGCAGGATTCAGCCATTTACAAAAAGGGTCTAGGCAAAACTTCTAATGCAATGGACCGGAATCATGCCCGACTCGAATTATATTCAACTAGTTTTCCTATAGAGACCTAAAGGCCAAATAGTAGGCGGAGAGAGAAATAGCGCGTTGACAACAAACAAGATTGTTCTGGTTTCGTATGCAGAATTTCTGGAACAGAGTCTGCTCTTGTCCGAGAGCTTGCCTTACCGTATTTGAAAAAAAACACCTAAAATACTAATTAAATAGAAAGGGTATATTCGTGGCATAGATATATGTATGTACATAATTAAGTAGCCATTCAATAAATTGCACAACAACGTAGTAACTCTTGCCGGCTGTTGAGCAATTTACCTAACAACAATTATCCATTTACTTGAGACAAGGTCAATCAGCATTAAATTAAAATGTTAATCTGCTTTAGTATGTGTGCCTGTCGTTAATAGCAAACTCGAGTTAATTGAAGTTTGGCACGAATTAAATTGCGTTTCAGTAATAATCTAGAATACAGTTATGGATTTACAGAGCTTGTTGGCGACAAACAGTCCAAATGCAATGAAACTGTCACTCAGAATTATATTTGGCTGTCTCTTCTTATATTCTTTGTGTGGCGCAACAGTCCGGTCCTCAACCAACATACCTTTCCAGCCTGCACGGTCTCTTGCCAGCTAACTCCAATTGTGCAATGCAGGTTAGTTGAGGCCCTTCTCCACTTGTTTGCGCCATCTTAGCCTAGGCCCTTCTTTGTTGCATTATCCCAACGGCTTGGACTCGAAAAAAAAAATTCGGTTCGGAGCAATGGTGTCCATATGCTCTACTTGACCTAGCCATCTTAATTGACTGTCAACTCACTATAAAGGCACAAGGTGACAAGGAATGAGCTAACTGCCTATGAAAGGGGCCGATGAAAGGGGCTGAAAAGAACTGCTGTTGAAGATGACGCCTTGCTAAAAAAACGTAGAGAGCTTGAGGAAACCAGCAGGAAAGACGGTATGAATAAATCTCACAAGATACTGTCGAGGAATTATTTTACTGTAATGGTAAACGGTTGCGTATAAAATAATGAGAGAAAACCTTCGCATACTAAAAGGCTCCGGTGCACTGCACTTGAGCACTGCAGCCTTAATGGAGGTTACAGTTACCAGAAAGTTGCTTACGTGGGCTCCTTGATCTCTTGAGACATGTACCTACAAGGAAATTGAAGGAGGGCTTTCACTAAAACAATTTCCAAGACTTTTCAAAGGAACTGATCTCCATAGGACACTCTAGCACAATTTTTTCTCAACTACATAGGAAGGCAGCGATGGAAAGTTCTTTGTGTATGAAGTTGTTCGATCAAAAAACTTAAGGCTTTTATTAAAGAGTTTCAACTTTTATTACCTTCTGAGAGAAGACTTTTTGGTAGAGCCGTGTAGTGAAGATTCATCCTGACAGAGAGACACAGCGCGATCCCCAAACATCGCCTTGAATTCGAAATAAAACAACAAACATTTACTTTGGTTTGATATCACATTTATTTACTTAAGCAACACAATAGAACAATCGAAAGCGATACGTCCCTTTAACAGTAAATTCACTTTACAAAAAAAAAAAAAATATATATATATATATATATATATGCAATTACACAATATATAATACAATTCAAATACATCTGGTAAACGCACGCACCTAACACAGTGAGTCCGTGAGACTAGGTTCGTGAATACAGCGCGGTTTGACTCGTCGAAGGGCCGATGCCGACTTCTTCGTCCTCACTATCGGAGTCTTGCGGCGACACTCGAATGGCCTGGTACCACTTGTTTGTCAGGTCAGCCATTTGGCTCTTGCAGTCGTGTAGCTCCTGTGTGGTGAAGCGCCGCGTAAAGAACGGAATAAAGTACTTTCGGTCCAGTCGACCGAAGCCGGCTATTCTTGTTGTGGCGAAACCGATCTCCTCCTCTTCGGTTAGTTCGGATAGGTGCTCCGAGTCGATGGCTTGCCCCCATTCACGTGTCTTACTGAGCGAGACAGACTTTGAGCGCTTCCTGCCACCGGAGCGATTTCTGTCGGAGCTACCAGCTCTTTGGCTTCGACGCAGACGTTTTCCTGGCTTGAGATACTTCATCAGAGGCATTGTGGATCCACCGAGCACAAGCGTTGTGAACAAGACAATGATAAGGGTCGCCGTGATGATGACGTGGCGGGTCTCGTCGCTGGACAGTTCCAAATGTAGAGAGAGTGCGTAGGAAATTGCACCTCGTAGTCCGGAAAACCACATAATGAACTGCATTTTGCTGTTGATCTTGTGCTCCCGGAACTTGTTGACGAGAAAGGCGAGCGGGAAGATGTTGCAAGCACGCCCAATCAAGCAAAGAATGATCGCCCATATGACGAAGGACAACTCCACTTGATGCTTGAAGGAGAAGATCGCGAGTCCGAGGTAGGCGAAAACACATGTTTCTGCGATGAACGCGAGCGTACGCATAGTCTGCTGCATGGTTATCTGTGTCACTGTGGACAAGTTGAAATGTGTATAATGCGACATGACAATGCCGCAGAATAGAATTGCCATGATCCCAGAAAGGTGAATTCCCTCGGCGAGTACGTATGGGGCGTATGTGAACATCAACATCATGGCGAACTCCAACGAAGGGTGCTTGCGCAGGTCGATATGTTTGAGTAACAGAGCGCTGATTAGGGCAAACACCACACCGATGCCCGCTGAAGCGAAGAACATTTCGCAGAAGGTCTTTAGGGCTTTTAATATGGTCTCACCGGCATTGGTGTTCGATGAGGCAGGACTCCTCGCAGCCGCAGATATGCTTGTCGTCAGGACAATTGATATGGCGTCATTCAGAATGCTCTCTCCGAACACTAACATGTTAAGGATGGGGTCAACTTCCAACGCGTGAAATATGGCCACTGTAGCGACAGGGTCAACCGCAGAGATAAGCGAACCAAATGCGAATGATTCCGAGAAATTCAGCCTGTATGCAACTTCGGCCAATCCCAAGAGGTAGATCCCAGAGCCGATGACAAGAGCAGAGATTGTCGTACCGAAGATGGCGAAGACCAGGATCGAACCGATGTTCTGGAAGAAGTTTCCCTTGTGCAGATTGTAACCGGACTCGAAGATGATCGGCGGTAGCAGAACTAAAAAGAATCCAGTCGGTGAAAAGACCTCCTCCCGCTTCCATGTGGTTTTTTCGCCACTTAACACGTTGAGGAACAATCCAATTAGTGCGCCAAGAAAAACAACAACAATACTTTCTGGCAAGTACTGGAATCCAGTGTGCAGCATGAAATGGATAAGTAGGATACCCATGATTATTATGCACAGCACGAAGAAGATGGACAGCGAACTGTTGTGCTCCTGTTCAACGGCTTTACGATCGGGCAATGGTGGCTCCGCAGAGGGTGTGGTATTTGAGCTTTTGACTTCATTCTCTGCCACAGCCTTCGGATCATCGGTGCTGACCGACGAATGAATTTCTGATGTGTTGAGCGCTGAAGTCGAGGTCGAAGTGCTGGCAGATGCTGACAACGCGACTTGTGACTCATTCTGACCGTAGACGAAAAATGGATGTAACGTGCACAGGACCAACAGGAAAAATAGACTATACTTTGCCATTTTAATGCGATATTTGTCAACTAAGGCACGAAAAACAAATTACGGGAAAGGAACCCCATTTATTAAGGGTGATAAACTCGAAAAATAAAGTACTGATTTAGATCTTGTTCGTATTGCTTTAAACGTCAGTTTTTGATATGTGAATAATATGCATGCCAAATTTCTAGATATGCCTTGGGTGCGTGTCTGTGCTTGGTAAAGGGTGACAACAGATACATTGTATTTGCATACGAACCTTGTTGCAGATTTAAGAAATATATATTTCACTCTTTACTCAAATAATTTCAAGTTTAAAGTTTAACAAAGCACAATATGGACATAAAAGGAATACAAACTTAAAAATATTCTCTGCTTTATAAAGTCTAGGTGTGTTTCCGTACATGAAACAAACAACAGATAACAGTGCAAAACAACACAAATCAACTCAAAGTCCGTTCCCGTATAGCGAAATGGGTTTTACGTCAAATGAACGCTCTCGAGAAAGTAAAATATTTTCCCTCCTTGCCAATTTTAACCCAAGAAATTTTGTGGGTAGGTTGTTAGTTTGAGTGAGGATTGACCCATTATCTCTGTGTCTCAAATTGTGTTGTTGTTTTTGTTTTCTGTATCGAAAAAGTGAATTTAACATTAATTAATGACATACTTTTCAAATTTGGTTTGGATGCGAGAGAGATTTATCCCCATCCCTTAACAAATAACAGACTAGTAAAATTTGGTACAGATATTATCAAACTTTTAAACCAAAGTAGTTAATTCACAGAACAGGTCTTTTTCCATTCAGATACTTCGTTGAAGCAGACAAGCCAAGTTATGTGACATCTGTCAGTTGTCTACTTGAATTGTTTACAATTCTCAAGTTAACTATCGCAGATCATGGAAGCGGCTATTCAAAAGGATTGTGAAAATATAATCGAACGCTTTATTTTAAATAAAAACCCTAGCTTTGCTTCTTTCGTCCAACAATGGAAAACGACATCATTTCAGAGCATCTATGCGTAAGTCCAGTCTTCAAAATCTAAACGGCATTACCTGCATTACTCATTTCAGCGCACAATCTTCATCAACGGCAGTCATCCAATCGACGAACATTTGCTTTCATTATGCAAAACGCGTCCTCTCGCATAAGTCAGTGCTTTCTAAATTAGGAGCACTTTACCTTTTGTATGCGATCTACTTCAAGCAACCAACTGAACAGTACCAGAAGATAGACATTGATTTGAACACTTGGAGAAATCTGAAGGAATTCTTGGCAAGTCTGGAGCCGGGGTATGGTGATGAGGCACGTTGTATTTTCTGGAAGCTGGTGAAAGAGGGTGCATTCAGGTGAAGAAAATATGTGTTTCCTTATTTTACTTCGAAGAGATTTGTAACACAGACTTTCTTCAATAGATTTGTAGCTTCGGACACCTACCATGGACTAGAAAACTTTTTAAATCTAGATAAGGTTGGAAATAGTGCTTTTACTTCAAGTAAAACACTACACTCCTTCGCCAATGACATTAACGAATTGAATTCTCGTCGGGGACTGTTTGCTGGCATTCTTAAACTGGAAGAGGGCTACAATGAAATGAAGGAACTGATGAATCAATCAAGTGCTGGAGAGAAGTCCGCGGCGTTGTTACCGGTTTCTAATAATTTTGACGAATTGAAAACTGCTCTGGATAGGCTACAGGCGTTCCTGAAGAAGACTTCTACACAAAGGACCAATAAACAGAAGAGAGTAAATCAAGAGAAGGATGTAGTCAAGAAGAAGGTCGTAACCAATGCCAATTTCAAAACCGGTGGAAGGATAGTCTTAAGATAATAGCAATAATTTACCTCATGTTGAAAAAAATTATAAGCTTGTAAGAAAATATTGTAAAAAAAATATAAATTCAGTACTTACTCCGGAAGTTGAAATTTTAAAATCCTTTTCTCGCTCGCTAGCAGCATACTGAACACCGAAATTAAATACTTTAGTCCTTATATGCCTAGAAACAAAATTATCAAGGCAATAAAATAGTTAAATAAATCAAAACTCCTGGCCATTTTCCACTTATAAGACAAGTCTCTCGAAATTTGCTAAAAGGGCACATATTGATTGGTAAATTCTTTAATGACAGGGGCGAGAACAGCGGACGTATTACATCACTGTGAAGTTGAATTGAGAAAAACCTAGAAATTGTTTTTGGAATTATCATCGTGGAGCAGAGAAAATATACTTTTAGAAGACAGTTAGGTTGTAATTTATTTTCTAAGAAGAATAAAGACATATTTGAATCCTATGAAAGCCGTTGCTACGCTTTTTACTATATTGTTTTGACAACATAATATAATAAAATGGAGCCTTTGTAAGAATTTATAATAACAGAAACTTTGGTATAACAAGAAGCAATTGTCTGAATATTTGCTACGCATTTGAACTAACCCCGTTTTAGGACATTCATAACTCTAAGACTTGCTATTAATCTGGACATTATCGTCTGCACCATTTATAAGTTTGCAAAATGAAGTTTCATTGGGCCAAAATCTTTGTGATCAACATGACAAATGCTCCAATTTAATGAAAATCCTTAAAAGTCGTGCAGACAGATCTGACCCTATTCTCGTACAGCCCCTAATAGTCCAAAAATTGCATGCAACTCCAAAAAAGACCTTAGAAAAATAAAGAATCCGACAGGAAAAAAATAAGAAAATTAAAAATTTTTGATAAATTAAGAATCACTGGAGCGGGTTCTCTGAAGGTATATAAGGCCGTCTAGGCGTGGGAGCAAGTTTAGTCTGCCGCGGGTCGTCGTAGGGTGCACGTCGTGGATGTTCGTCGTCTAAGTATTTTTTCTCCTGCTCCCGCGTACTTGTGTACTTCTGATGTTGATGTGGATGTTAGATGTTAGATGTTGGATGCGGGATGCTGGATGCTGGATGCTGGATGCTGGATGCTGGTTACTGGATGCGGGTTACTGGTTTTCGGATGCTGGCTGCATGCAGTCGTTGCTTGTGCCGCTCTTGTCCCTTATTTCAATGCATGTCGCCGGATACTATTACACACTTGAATTAAAATTTATTTTTTCAATCAAATTTTTCAATAACCATCCATCGATCGATATTTTTGTTTTTTATGTTTTATGGTAAGCATGGTTAAGAAAGGTCAACACTTCAGGATCATGCAATGTTTAAAAGCATGCGGTTCAGCACATGCTTACATTCGTTGACTTCCGATGAAACTATGCCCCTCCACGAAACGATTAGGCCCCACTGCGTTTTGGATTATGGGCGGGTCGGTTCGGTAATCAAGTTTTCAAGCATTTCATCAATTCAGCGGGCGAGTCGCCTCTAATTGTAGCATTTACCTTTGTACTCTGTATGTAGTAATACATTAATTTGATTTTAGTTTGTTGACGCCTTGAGCTACTAGTGTGACGTTACCCTGAAGTTACTGAATGGAGCCGGGCATACTGTAGGGCATTTCCCGTCATAGTTGTTATTTGAAGGCCCCTCATCAAGTTTGTCAAGCCAGGGTTGTGACACTTTCCTTTTAGATGTAGAGTAGACAACGAACAAATGAATGCGTCACATTGTGAATGCCAACATCCTTTTCGTTTGTAGCAATCAGAGAGCTCCTCATCAAGCTGGTCAAGCCAAATTGAAGAGCGCTTTTCGCTTAGAAGTAGATTAGAAAACGAACGGATGATATGCATCAAATTATGATAGACAACATCCTGTTCGTTTGTAGCAGTCGGAAAGTCTCTCATCTAACTTGACTAGCCAGGGTTGCAGGGCTCTCTTCCTTAGAAGTAGAGTAGATAACGAGCGGATGAATGCTTCACATTGTGCCAATATTATGTTCGTTTGTAGTAGTAGGAAAGCCTCTCATCAAGCTTGACGAGCCGGAGTTGCAGGGTGCTTTCTTTAAAGTAGAGTAGAAAACGGACGGATGGTTGATATCGCATTAAGATAGACAACATCCTGTTCGTTCATAGTATTGGGAAGTCTGCTCCTTTAAGTTTGTCCAAGCCTCACTTTAGTTCGGGGTTCCATTCACCGAAATGGCTCACAGTCGCAAGCTAAAAGTAGTCAGTGGACTGATGATATGATCTTCGACTTAAGAAGAACGGTCATCTAGTTCGCTTTTGATTAGAACTTTCAGAACTAAAGATTTCACTCATGGAAGTTCGAAAGCACTCGCTGCTTTGTGCGAATGTAGTTGGAAGGGGACTCACATTTTTGTGACCGACTTCCAAAACTATTAATTTATTTTATGGCAGTTAGAAGAAGCTCGTCGTTTCTCGGAGATGTTTGGTTTCCTCTCTGTAGTTAGTAGAGGGCGACTCGCCCCTGTAGTTGGTAGTTGTAGTCGGAAGTCTTTTCCTCCCTATCCTGTGCTAGAAATCGCGCATATTGTTTAAGCTACTTGCGCCTATTGCAGTCCAGCATCCAGCTTGAGATCCTGCCTTCTGTGTCAGGCGTATCAGTGAAGGTGTGCAAACTTGATTCAAGCGGAACACGACAAGACAGAGTAAGGCGCTTTGGTGCCTGATGAAAGGAAGCCAGTAAGTCCATTCATTCATCAATATTATTATTTTTTTAGTTTTACTTTCTTTCATGATCGGGCATGCATGTCCAAATATACATTTTTATCGACAAATACATTTTCTTATAACCCCCTCAAGGCAGCAAACAGTTGCCTCTGAGGCTAGGTAGGGGAGCCCTCGGGACCCGAACAGGTGTCCTGAGGATAGGTAGGATTCTGCTCTTTTCTTTTGAAGCTTTGTTTCTTTCTTTTCAGAGAGGGCGCGCCGCGATCGGCCTTTTGATTGATCGCCTAAATGAACCACTTCACGGTGATGTAATAACTTCTCAAATTTAATTTATAGGAAGCAATTCGCCTGCATTTGTAACATTAATTTTGAAATGACTAGCATTTACCTCCTTTGCCGTTTATGATTCCTCCTCAGCCCTTATAAATTCTGAATTTTATTTCGTTTTTATTTCTGTAAGCGAGTTCGCAATGGATATTGAAATACTCATCGGAATGGGTGTTGAAAAAACAACGCAACGCGACGGAATATGTCCATTTAAGGGCATTAACTGCAACTGAAGCAGGACATTGATATTGCAATTCAGAGGTTTCACTTATTTGTCCTCATAATAAGTGGAGAAAAGAATTGCAGACAAATGCTGCTTCAGAGAGCGAACAAAACTTGACAAAGTTTGAGGCTCCAAGCATTATTAAAAATATAAAGCAATAAGACCGGCTTCTTTGAGCGCATATATGGTAAGTATGGTAAGGGCGTATAGGCGCGTGTGCGAGTTTAGCACCCCTTCGGGCAGGGGTTAGAATATGCCCGAGGTAGGCATGCCTGTCGTAAGAGGCGACTAAAATCCACCGTCCATTCCGTTTGTCGACGACGGGTAAGTGCATTGCGGCTTTTTTACGACGCCTTCGAAAATCGGTAGATCTCACCGCGGAATTTATTTTGTTGATAGCCGCCGACCGGTTCACTAAAACGATTTTAAACACATGCACAAGCACGCAGCTTAGACTCTGAGCCCCCCCAGACTTACATCAGATGTCCTGAGGATAGGTAGGCTCTTTGTATGTTACTACTTCCGCTTTTGTCTTTCCTACACCGGGGTTCCGAACTTTTAAGTTCACGAAGCTCGTTTGCTTACTGAGCTCTTCATGTGGGGTTACACCAAAGTTGCTTAGAGACAACGGGCAAACTGGGGTTGAATAGTTCTTTCCATGTAGACGTAGGGTAGACAGCGGACGAATGGCGCAAGTAACATTGTGACGGACATCATCCTTTTCGGTCGTAGTAGTTGGAAGGCTCGTTCTTCAAGCCTGTCAGCGCCAACAGCACTTCGTTTGAAGTTGCTGTATGGAGCCAGACTGTCTGGACTCGACGGGCACTTCCCCTTAGGATAGACAACGGACGGGTGGAATGCATCACATTAAGATGCGGAACATCCCGTCCGTTCGTAGTCGGAAGTTCTCTCCTCCGAGCCTGTCAGCGCCAATAGCCCTTCATTTGAAGTTGCTGAATGGAGCCAGACTAGCTGGAATCGACGGGAATTTCTTCATAGTTTAAGATTAGACGACCAATGAATGATGTCCGTCACAATGTTGTACCTAGATGACATTTTGTTCGCTCATAGTAGGCAGAAGGTCTTTCATCAAGCCTGTCAAGCCAGGGTTGAAAGGTTTTCCTTATAGAAGCGGTTTTTTCGCTTTTGGTAATGAGATGGTCCTTCATCGAGCTTACCAAGCCAGGGTTGAAAGTCGTTTCTCTTGAAAGAGCTTTGTTTGCTAGCAATAGTCAAAAGGTCTTTCATCAAGCTTGGAAAGCCAGGGTTGAAAGGCTTTGATAGTTTATACATAGTAGTTGGGAAACCTTTCATCAAGCTTGACAAGCCGGGGTTGAAAGTCCTTCCTCAACGAAGCGCTTTGTTCGCTTTAAAGGTATCTCATCAAGCACGACAAGCAGGGTTTGAAAGGCTTTTCTCTTAGAAGCGCTTTGTTCGCTTGCAGTAGCTGGAAGGTCCCTCATCAAGCTTGACAAGCTAGAGTTGAAAGGCTTTTGTCTTAGAAGCGCATTGGTCGCTTTTATGAAGTTTAAGATTTTTCATCAAGCTTGTCAAGCCAGGGTTGAAGGGCTTTCCTCGTTGGAGCGGTTTTATCGCTCATGGTAGTCGAAAAGCCTTTCATCAAGATTGTCCAGCCGGAGTTGCAGAGACCTTTTACAGTAGAGTAGGCAATGGACAGATGGTGTGTATCGCATTAAGATATACAACATTCTGTCCGTTGATTGTAGTCGGAAGGCCTCTCATCAAGCTTGACAAGCCGGAGTTGAATGGTGCTTTCCTCTTAGAAGTAGATTAGAAAACGAACGGATGATATGCATCAAATTATGATAGACAACATCCTGTTTGCTTGTAGTAGTCGGAAAGCCTCTCATCAAGCTTGTCAAGCCAGGGTTGCAGAGCGCCTTCCTCTTTAAGTAGAGTAGACAACGGACGGGTGGTATGCATCACGTTAAGATAGACAACATCCTGTCTGTTTGTAGTAGTCGAAGGTTCTTTCCTCTAGTTTGCTTGCGCTCTCGGTTCTTCGGTTAAAGTAACCCTCGCAGAAGTTGTTCGGGATTGTGAACGACTTGCCTCTTACACTCAAATTTTTGGGTTTATGAAAGACAAACGAGCTTTTCCGCATTTGCGTACCATGGGTTTCGTTTCGGTGTTGTACCCTATTCGAAACGTTCGTCGGATATTAATCTTTTTATTTGTTTCATAATTATATACAATCAATGGATCGACACGCCTGCTTTTTATGCGTATGAGTGGGTTAGACTGACCGGCGCTTCACGTTCATGTTACGGTTACAAGCATGCGGTTCAGTACATGTCTACCTTCGTAGACTTCTGATGGAGTCATGCCCCTTTCCCACGAAGCGATAAGGCCTCCATTGCCTTTTGGATTTCGGGCGAATCGGATCGGTTCGGTTCTGTAGTCGTATTTAATCATGTCACTTCTGTACTTTCGATGTGGTCCTGCGGAAGTTTGCTCTCATCTTCTTGACGCCTTGAGCTCTTCGTGTGAAGTAACACTGAAGTTACTGAATGGACTTGGATAGAGTGTGGGACACTTCCTATCTTAGTAGTTGCATGAAGGCCCCTCATCAAGCTTGTCAAGCCGGGGTTGAATGGTGCTTTCCTCTTAGAAGTAGATTAGAAAACGAACGGATGATATGCATCGAACTATGATAGACAACATCCTTTTCGTTTGTAGTAGTCGGAGAGCCTCTCATCAAGCTTGACGAGCCGGGGTTGCAGGGTGCTTTCTTTAAAATAGAGTAGATAACGGACGGAAGGTTGATATCGCATTAAGATAGACAACATCCTGTTCGTTCATGGTATTGGGAAGTCCTGTTCTTCAAGTTTGTCCAAGCCTTCACTTCAGTTCGGGGTTACATTCACCGAGATTGCTCATAGCCGCAAACAGGCTAAAAGTAAACAACTCACTGATGATCTTGCATTTAAAATAGCTTTCTTTTACTAAGACTAAGCATTTCTAGGGATTGTGCGATTTGAAATATTTTTGTCTATTCCAGTCCAGCATCCAGCATCCAACATCCATCTTCCAGCTTGAATTCCTGCCTAATTTGTCAGCGCTTCTGTCAGTGAATGTGTGCAAGCTAGATTCAGGCAGAAAACGCACTTCGGTGCTTGACGAAAAAAGATAGTAAGTCCATTCCTATCAATTTTATTATTTTTTTTTTAATTTGAAGTCCTTGTAAAAAAAAGTTAGAATACATTCCGTGATGGGCGTGCATGTCTTAATATACATTCAACTTTTCGCGGTAATACTTTTTCTTATAACCCCCTCAAGGCAGCAAACAGTTGCCTCTGAGGCTAGGTAGGGGACCCCTCAGGATCCGAACAGGTGTCCTGAGGATAGGTAGGATTCTGCTCTTTTCTTTTCAGGCTTTGTTTCTTTCTTTTCAGAGCGGGCGCGTCGCGATCCGCCTTTTAATTGATCGCCTAAATGAACCACTTGACGGTGATGTAATAACTTCTCAAATTTAATTTATAGGAAGCAAGTCGCCTGCATTTGTAACATTAGTTTTGAAATGAATAGCATTAACCTCCTTTGCCGTTTATGATTCTTCCTCAACCCTTATAAATTCTGAATTTTATTTAATTGGTATTTCTTTAGGCGAGTTCGTAATGGATTACGAAATCCCCATCGGAATGGGTGTCGAAAAAACATCGCAACGCAACGCAACGCGCCGGAATATGTCCTTTTAAGGGCATTAACTGCAACTGAAGCAGGACATTGATATTGCAATTCAGAGCTTCCACTTATTTGTCCTCATAAAAAGTGGAGAAACGAATTGCAGACAAATGCTACTTCAGGCAGTTTTTACAACTTGGCAAAGTTCTAACTCTGTCTAGTTCCAAGCTTATGTTTTAGTGTCCTGGGTTCTTTTAAAATATAGTTGTTTTCCATTGTAAATGTAGAAGTAGAGAATTGAAACATTAGGAACGCTTAGCTTATCTTGAGAAGTTTGTAAAATCACGAAGTGTCTTAACCCGTTAACGCCCAAATGAAAACTATTAGTTTTTATTTCTATAGTATGACTTTAACAATGGAATACTAGCGGTTACATTTCATATATTTTTTAATTAGAAATTAAATAAAAATGTAATATGAGGTGGTTTTTGGGGTGTACTTTTCATAGTACAGTGGGCACTTTGACGGTAACAGTTGCAAATGAATCTCCTCCAAATTCGCCTAAAATGTTTCGCCATTGACAAGATTCAACGTGGAAACTAACGCGCCTGAAATATATATTTTTAATCACAATACACGACTTTGGCTTTCCAGCAGTAGTTTGGAGAATTGTTTCAGTTAAAATTGAAAAAATTTAAGGTGAAACAAAAGTTTATGAAACTATAAGTAGAAGTGAAATAGGATCAATTTACGACGGGCGCTCAATATATTTTCGGTATCGGGGTGAAGCAGGTATACCGATATGAAATGAAATTATTTGCATATAAAACACTAATTATTAATGGGAAAGTAAAAACATTTTATTCAAAGTATTGGCCATTGTTTTCCACACATTTTGACCACCTTTCTGGAAATTTGTGAATACCGCTCCAATAAAATTGTTCGTCTTTTAAAGCAAACCAATCAGACACCCAATTTTCGACCTCCTCGTAGGAATCAAAGCCAGTGCGAGTCCCATCGATGAAAACCAATGGTAGTCGGAAGGAGACAAGTCTGGTGAATACGGCGGGTGGGGTAGCTGCTCCCAGCCAAGTGTTTTGATTGTATCCTGAACCGGTTTTGCTTTGTGTGCAGGTGCATTGTCATAGAGCAAAATTACCTTGCCGTGTCTTCTGGCCCATTCTGGTCGTTTCTCGATCAATGCCTGGCTCAAATTGATCATTTGTTGTCGGTAGCGATCAGTATTAACGGTTTCACCAGGTTTTAGGAGCTCGTGGTACAGCACACCTTTCTAGTCCCACCAAACACACAGCATTGTCTCCTTGCCGAATCGATCTGATTTTGCAGTCGATGTTGATGGTCCCAGATTAACCCATGATTTTTTCCATTTAGGATTCTTGAAATAAATCCTTTTTTAAATCGCCAGTAACAATCCGATGCAAAACCGATTTTCTTTCGTGTCTTTGAAGCAAAATTTCACAAGTGTTTTTTTCGGTTTTCCATCTGTCTTTCATTCAATTCATTCATTCATTTTCCACACTTTCATATCTTTCCAATAGCTTTTAAATGGTCAGAAATTGTTGGTTATGCAACATTTAACATTGCTGCCATTTGCTTTTGACTCAAAGTGTCATCTCCATCGAATATCGCTTGCAATTTAACGTCTTCAAACTTTTTTGGTGGTCTTCCACATTCTTCATTTCTCACATCAAAATCATAACTTCTGAACCGTTGAAACCATCTTTCGCATGTTGCTTCTGATAGAGCATGCCTCGACAAGCATTCGATGCGACTCTGCAGCACTTTTCTTCAGATGAAAACAAAAATTAATGCTTTCCGCAAATCATCACTTTCTGGTACAAAATTCGACATTTTTAACACGATGAAAAAATATGATGTTGTCTGTTCAATGACTTAATGTATACTAAATATTTTTCATAAATGTCATAGCAAACAAACAAAAAAAAAAATAAGGGCTCGTTCACAACAAATGTTCCCTATCGAGACATTTGTATCTGACCGGTTTACCTGGTACTCGTGAGAGAACAGTAGCACACAAAACACGAATAGTTGATGATCAAGCTAGACCCTTGTCCTCTTACTGACTGTCGCGCCACACAATTATTACTTTTATTAGTTGAAGAAAAGCGGCCTGAATTGATGAATCAAAAAGGTGTTGTATTCCATCCTGACAGTGAGAGGCAACACACATCTTTGGTCCCTCAGCAATAATTATTGAATCTTGGTTGGAATATTTTGCCACATTCGCCATAAAATCCTGACTTTTTATTTCGATGTTTGCAAAACTGCTTGAATGATAAAAATTTCAATAATGATGATGATGTCAAATCGTACCTTTTACAGTATTTTGCTGATAAAAGTCAAAAGTTTTATGAATGTGAAATTAGATGTTGCCTGAAAGATGGCAAAAGGTTATTGCTCTAAATTGGCAATAAATGTTGGGCTTGAGTCATGAGTCAACGACAGTGGAATCAGAAGCGACACCAAGTTACAGAATAAAGTTATTTCGTAGTTGTACAGGTTTTTTTACAAGAAGAAACGATCTTGTGGAGAAGGGGAGGTAGAGAAAAATTGCGGAAAAGTTGTTTTCCAATTATTCCGTATTCAATTCCTTTTGTTGGGAAAAAGAGGAAAATCTCATTTTCAAAGAGTCTAAAAATTTGCTGTTTTGTGTTTGTAAACGGTTTTACTTTCCATGATATCAAAAAATTAAAGGCAACAACGCTATCAACTGACTTCTTTACCATCATTCTTGAGCAAATCATACCCAACGCACAAGTCAACACAAGAGGCACGATCTTTCAAAAGTCAGCTCAACTTCTAGCTTACGTGTGTGTTTTTTGGTCCTGTTTGCATTGATGGCAATTGGTGGAGAAGATTCATCCACAAACTTTAAGGGCTGTACGGCGCACGCGTCTTTTTAAGCGCCCTCGGATCTTAAGATAGCTGGGTCATGTAGAGCGTATAGATTCAACTGCTTCGGCCCGAAAAATCTTCGAACCCAAGCCATTGGGACAACACTACAGGAGACGATATAGGCTCAGACGGTGCACACAAGTGGAGAAGTCCGGTACACATTGATTTCAAATGCCTGTGGACTTGTGAAAAGATGAGGGTGTTGGAGAAACAATGCTTTTGGGCTTTCTTCCGGTTGCATCGAACACCAGAATCCGATTACAAAAAATTGCATTCCAACGAAATTTTGTATAACGAGGCAAAACTAATCAGGATAGATAATTTCATTATTAAGCTGACTCGAGGGCACATTGCACGAGCGATGAATTCATCCGACAGTCCGATCTTTGGGGCGTATTACACCAACATAATATTTTATGAAAAGGTGCGTCAAAACGGATTTATACCTCCTGAAAAGTTTCCCTATTTAGACTCCAAAGGGCTGATACAGGATACGGAAAGAAATCTTATCGTCTATCATACGTCATGGTGCAGACGTCCGTATTTTGAACTATGTCCAAAGGCAATATTCAAATTAGATACAGATTAGCTTAGAACACCTGCTAATGGTCTTCTTCTTCTTCATCTGGTGGCGCTACAGTCCGGGGTGGACCTGGGCCTCAACCAGCATGCCTCTCCAGCCAGCACGATCTTTCGCCAGCTGCCTCCAGTTGCGCACTCCAAGTTGGTTGAGGTCCTTCTCCACTTGTGTGCGCCACTTTTGTATAGGTCGTCCTCTGTTGCCTTGTCCCAATGGCACGGATTCAAAGACTTTTCGGGCCGGAACAGTGGTGCCCATACGCTCTACATGGCCTAGCCATCTTAAGCGTTGTATCCGTAGACGCTTGACCAGGCGCATGTCGCTGTACAGCATATAGAGTTCGTTATTAAATCTTCTCCTCCAGATGCTATCAACGCAAACAGGACCAAAAATCGCACGCAAAACTTTTCTCTCGAAAAGACTAAGGTCTTCCTCATCCGCCTTTGCTAACGTCCAAGATTCTACGCCATATAGTAGGACGGGGATGATCAAGCTGTTATATAAAGCGAGCTTAGTCCTTCGAAAGAAGGCTTTAATACTCAATTGCCTCTTGAGCCCAAAGAAACAGCGATCGGCAAGAGTGATTCTACATTTGATTTCGGTACTTATGTTGTTGTCTCTGTTTACCGCGGAGCAGACGTAGACGAAGTCCTTAACTACCTCGAAGTTTCTGCTGCCTAGTGCAACGCTCTGTCGAAGACGTCGACGTTGGAAGGACACACTTGATGACAGCATGTACTTCGTTTTGCCCTCATTTACCGCCAAACCCATTTTAGCCGCTTCGGCTTCAATGCCAGCAAACACCTCATTGACGGCTTGTTGTGTTCATCCAATCACCTCAATGTCCCCCGCGTAACCTAGAAATTGAATTGACTTTTGGAAGAATGTGTCTTTGTGAATCTTGTGAATAACGCACGATCTTCTCGAGGATTATGTTAAAGAAGTCATATGGCAGTGCGTCGCCTTGCCTAAAGCATTTTTTGACATTGAAGGTCTTGGTGAGTTCGGTACCGACCTTGACGGAGCAGCGAGAGTTCTCCATCGTCATCCTACACAATCTTACGAGTTTGGTAGGAATGCCAAAATAAGACATGACACTGTATAGCTCGTCTCTATCCACACTGTCATATGCTGCCTTAAAATCGAAGAGGGTCTTTTCCAGGATCTGACGTAATGTGAATATCTGGTGTGTTGTGAACTTCCCTGGTCTGAAACCACATTGATAGGGTCCTATAAATAACCTGATAGGTTATGGACAAACAGTGAGCACACAATACGGCAGAGAAGACAGTGTTGGGCAAATTTTAGTTGAATAATAACTAATGACTAAGTAGGTATTAGATGCCGGATTCAAGCGACTAATGATTAATTTATTCATTGTTCATAAAAATAATGATTGACCAATAAATTTTTCATTACTCGCAGAAATTACACATGACTAAATCAATATTTATTCATGAGTTATTCAAATAAGGTAATCATTAGTCATTATTCACTAAATAAGAGTATTTCTTCAAGACATATCTCTGTTCATACAAAAAAATTAAAACAACGTATTGAGTTATTTCAAATGATAGAGTGGATAACGAACTTTAAAATATTACTTTTTTGTTTGTTTTTGTTTTTTGGTGATTTCTTACCACATAGTTCTTGTAATTGTAGTTTGGCCGCGTAAATATGCAAAATAATAGCACCATCTTCGACTTTGTCACTATTATGCTAGTTACATTTTCCTATGGCCAAGCAGGCCCCTCTTATTTGTTGCACAACATCTATTACATCAGTTATAAAACCCATAAACAAGACATTAAAAACTCCATCTTGTCATTAAAAAAAAGTCTCGTTACAGGAAATGTAAATGTATGCGTAAGTTCCGACATGACCGCGGTTGGTGGTTATTCATGTTACAGAGTTAGTCATGACTACACATTAATCATGAATAACCCTCAACCATATGCGTCAATAACGACAGTTCATGAATAAACGTCAGTCAAGAATAAATCCGGGAAATAAATTATTCATGACTAACGTTTAGTTACGTTTCTTTAGTCATTAGTCATTATGTTATTTTATGCCCAACTCTACCATGGACTATGAGGCCACTTGAAGAAAAGTAAAACAAACAACAAAAAGAAAAAACAAAAACACCACGACCTTGACTGAGAATATACTAAGCCGTAAATCTATGACAGAACAAACGATTAGATCATTGTGAGTAGGAATTTATTTCGAACTGTATTCCATCCCTAAAGAGTTCATTAACAATATAAAAACAAACAGCACTTCCAGCAATTTCAGTTATTTAACCTCCAAGAAGTAAAACTCAAGCTTGCGAAAGATTGTCTCCGTGGCATAGATCTGAACGCATTTCTTCCAACTGGGAATCTCTGTGAGTCCTATTTGCGGAATATTTTTAAGGCCAAAGTGATCTTCAATCACAGAATTCACGTCTATTACATCGGGTTGTGGTTCAGTGGTTGTTGTGGCCTGGTCCTCTATCCTCGGAGCCAGCTCTGGTGATGGACTTATCGGTGAGTTGTGGAAGACATACATGTCATCGTCCAGAATCTCATTTTGTTCAACATTCTTGTCGTAAGCGATTGATGATCCACTTCCCAGCATTCGATCGGTTTCGCTTGCATTCTTTGGCAGACCGTCCTCGTAGATGATTGGCGTTCGGAAGGTGTCTATGATGTCGTTGATCAGCAGAATCGGATACTCGTAAATTGGACGATGTGGATAAGTCTGGAGCAAGTAGTTGCCCATACACTTGGAGAGCAGCACTTCTGGGATGTAAAAGGTGTACGTTGCAAAGAGATTTCCGATCAGAATCCGAAGATTGTGAAAGAATTCTCCAACCGACTTGACCAAGTCTTGCGCGAAGTCGGTAGCTCTCGAACTAAGAAATGAAATTGAATGAAATAGGATTTGAAGAATGAATGATAAATTTCACTTACAGCTGCTTATACTCGCTGACATCTTTGTCAGAGAGGACTTTTACAATTGATCGGGATATCTCTCGAACTCCAAAGAGAAAATGCCGTAACCCTGTTTGGAGATTTATTCCAACGTTTTGTTGCGGTTGTTCTCTGAGGAGAGAATTCATTGGAATTTGTTGTGATTTAACTTGTGCATGAGATACTTACACTTCTTTTCTTACCGGTGGCAGGAGCTTCTCAACCATGTCGCAGAAGATGGAGAGGCGCTCGAAAAACCAACGAATGTCATCAAAGACGTCCATAATTGCCGTCCTGTAAGCAGAAATGTATTTTGTTTAAAAGTGTGCTGTTTTGAAAAATAAAAAAAATAAAATAATTTAACAAAAAAACCTTCATTTTATTGGAAAAAGACGATAGCATAATGATCGTTTTTTGAATTAATTACAAAAGTTGAAGAATTTTTTTTAATTTAATCTGTCATAGTAATTATGAAAAGGGCTTAAGAGAAACGCACTTCGCTGGTAGTTCTACAAAAACATTAACAGTCAATAAACCGTCAGCCGCATCACACGGAAATGGAATGCTCTTTCTAGCTCAATTTTTCCCGCTCATTACAATCTACAGGCATTTTTTTTTTTAGATTTTTTAGCATATTTTATTAAAAAGTTAAAATAATAATATCTTAATTCTATAAAAATACAGCTTACATTTATCTTAACAATAATTCTCAAATTTAACTTACTGACCATTAGCAGGTTTTTTTTAGACAAAGCGACGCACTGTCGCTGTGACTTCTTTAACATCATCCTCGAGAAGATCGTGCGTAACTCACAAGTCAACACCAAAGATACGATCTTCCAGAAGTCAGTTCAATTGCTAGCGTACGCTGATGACATTCACGTGATTGGACGAACACAGCGATACGTCAATGAGGCGTTTGCTGCCATTGAAGCGGAAGCGGCTAAAATGGGTCTGGCGGTAAATAAGAGCAAAACTAAGTACATGCTGTCATGAAGGAAGGACACACAACATCGACGTCTCGGACAGAGCGTCACACTAGGCAGCAGAAACTTCGGGGTAGTCAAGGATTTCGTCTATCTCGGCTCCGCGGTAAACAGGGACAACAACATCAGTGTCGAAATCAAACACAGAATCACTCTTGCCAATCGTTATTTCTTTGGGGTCAAGAAGCAATTGAGTAATAAAGCCTTCTCTCAAAGGACTAAGCTCGTTTGATATAACAGCCTGATCATCCCCGTCCTACTTTATGGCGCGGAATCGTGGACGTTAGCAAAGCCGGATGAGGAAGCCCTTAGTCTCTTCGAGAGAAAAGTTCTGCGTGCGATTTTTGGTCCTGTTTGCATTGATGGCATCTGGAGGAGAAGATTTAATGACGAACTCTATAGGCTGTACAGCGACATGCGCCTGGTCAAGCGCCTACGGATACAACGCTTAAGATGGCTAGGCCATGTAGAGCGTATGGACGCCACTGCTCCGGCCCGAAAAATCTTTGAATCCGAGCCATTGGGACAACGCAACAGAGGACGACCTAGACTAAAGTGGCGCACACAAGTGGAGAAGGACCTCAACCAACTTGAAGTGCGCAACTGGAGGCAGCTGGCGAAAGATCGTGCTGGCTGGAGAGGCATGCTGGTTGAGGCCCAGGTCCACCCCGGACTGTAGCGCCACCAGATGAAGAAGAAGAAGACCATTAGCAGGTGTTCTAAGCTAATCTGTATCTAATTTGAAAATTGCCTTTGGACATAGTTCAAAATACGGACGTCTGCACCATGGCGTATGATAGACGATAAGATTTCTTTCCGTATCCTGTATCAGCCCCTTGGAGTCTAAATAGGGAAACTTTTCAGGAGGAATAAATCCGTTTGGACGCAGCTTTTCATGGAATATTATGTTGGTGTAATACGCCCCAAAGATCAGACTATAGCATGAATTCATCGGTCGTGCATTGTGCCCTCGAGTCAGCTTAATAATGAAATTATCTATCCTGATTAGTTTTGCCTCGTTATACAAAATTTCGTTGGAATGCAATTTTTTGTAATCGGATTCTGGTGCTCGATGCAACCGGAAGAAAGCCCAAAAGCATTGTTTCTCCAACACCCTCATCTTTTCAGAAATCCACAGGCATTTGAAATCAATGTGTACCGGAACCTTCTTTCCCTCCCTATCTCAATACCTTCGGTCTCGTGCTGTGACTTAATCCCGGTTAGTTAAGGGTATCAAACAATACCTTTAGCATGCATCAATTATGAAACAAACTAATTTACCAAGTTGCTAAGTTGACAAGTTGCCAAGTTGCCAAGTTGCTAAGTTGCCAAGTTCTGTGTTTGACAAAGTGGCCAAAGTTACACTAGTCGATGAAATTGCCAAATTTAACATTACGTGAAGGATTGTTTTCACAAAGTAATGAATAACATCTCGTTGGCATGCCTCCATATACCGTTAACACAGTCAGGAAAGCCCGTTTTATTTGTAATCAACCCCTTCCTGATCATTCAGCGGGACTGAGATTTCCAATACAATACTAGCCTCTGGAGCTGAAAGCGATTGCAAACACAGATACGTCCTATTGTGGCATTGAGATAAAAAAGTTTTTGATCATGTCGAAGATTCTGTTACGAATTGATGGCGGCAGATTCTATATTTTGTTTTCATTTACCAGACCATTTTGGTCTCTTCCATATGTAAGCAAACAAATGTCTCACCGACGGCACCTATATAGAGTCCCATAAAGTCCCATCGAACTTTTTTGTATGATTTTTGAGTGAATATGCATTCGATGTTGAATTGTAAGTTTTGAACAACCATTATGCCTAAGCCATTTAACAGCCCGCATATTACCTGAAATTTTTCTTAGACTCGAGCATTGGATAACCCTATTGTAGCAATGCCAGCTAAACACCGTTATGTTATGAACGTCAACTGGAGGTGCAAGGTTTTTGTGTTACTGTCAACCGATATAACACTCCCTCAATAAGTTCCGGGACATATGGAGGGTGCCATTAACAAAAAATCCATAGTCGACTATGGATCTGTTGCATAGAACGAAAAAGAAGAAATTAATGGGCAGCACTTAATAATACTGCGAGATGACAGTTTTGCAATAGCCGAAATGTAATCAAATGAAGAATTACCAAGAAATACCAAAGGAACTTACTATTCCTTGGCTCATTAAATTTTTTATTACATAACGAATTTAATGGCAAATAATCAAGGAATTGTCTGTCAGATACCCTAGTGTGCAGTCACGCTAAAGCCAGAGCAACTTAGTATACGAGGGTTGCCTTTTATATTTCGGGATTAATAATAATTGTTGGCGCTAAAGTCCAAAGGGGGACCAGGGCCTAGCTTGCTCATCAACTACCCGTGTTGTGCGCGCTTCTGTTTTCTCACTAGTAGAAGGGACCTACAGTTTTTTCCGACTCTTACGGCGAAATTTGAGAAGCTTTCTTCTTCTTCTTCTTCTTGTGGCGCTACAGTCCGGGGTGGACCTGGGCCTCAACCAACATGCCTCTCCAGCCAGCACGATCTTTCGCCAGCTGTCTCCAGTTGCGCACTCCAAGTTGGTTGAGGCCCTTTTCCACTTGTGTGCGCCATCTCAGTCTAGGACGTCCTCTGTTGCGTTGTCCCTGTGGTTCGGATTCGAAAACTCTTCCGGCCGGAGGAGTGCTGTCCATACGCTCTACATTTCTTTAGAGCTTTCTTAGACAGTTATTACTCTTTGAGGGTTGTCAGCAGCTCGAAGGAGGTGGTGCCGTGAAAAATTCGAAAAATTGCACTTGAGCTGGGAGTCGAAGCTAGACCCTTCGGCGTGTGAGCGTCGCACTCTACTCACTACGCCACGGCGACCACATTTCGGGATTAGAAAACAAAAACAAAAATAGCTTTACTGTTTTTCAAAATATTTCCCATTAGGATCTATACACTTTTGCATGCGTTTGAACCAATTGCCGACGCACTTTTGACACTCTGATTGAGGTATCTCCAAAACATGCATTCTGAACGCATCAACCACTTTTTCAGGTGTTGGAAAACGTTGACCTCTCATTTTATTTTTTACGTACCGGAATAAAAAGAAGAAAATAAATAATAAAAAGAGAAAAAGAAGAATTCGGTGCCAAGTCAGGACTATACGGCGGATGACTCATCAAATCGATGTTTTGAGTGCTCAAAAATGCAGTCGTTTGAGCCGATGTGTGAGAGCTCGCATTGCCGTAGTGAAGAGTGATCCGTCTTCGGCGGTTGGTTTTCCTGATTTCTTGGAAGACAACTGGCAAACAAATGGTTGTGTACCACTCAGAATTGACCGTTCTGCGTTGTTCTAGTGGTACGGTTGCGACATGTCGAGTTTTTCAGACGACCATTTGCTTCATTTGCTTGGAAGTGTTTCGTGCGCAAGCAACTTTTGTTGAATTTGGCTCAATTTGAAACACCCATATAGTCGACTGCTGTTTACTTTCGGGCTCATACGCGTAAATCCACGATTCATCACCTGTCACGATGTCATAGACGTGTTTCGAAGCACCGCGATCGAATTTTTGAAGCATTTCTTTCGGCCAATCGACACGACCCTTTTTTGAGCGATTGACAAATTGTGTGGGATCCAACGCGAACAAATTTTTTCGACGGTCAAATGTTCATGCAATATTGAATGTATGCTGGTCCCACTAATGCCTAAGGTTGTCTCAATCTCAAGATAGATCGCATGACGATCTTGCAATATGAGTTGGCGCACAACATCAATGGTGTCCGGAACAACAACTGATTTTGGACGACCTTCACGAAATTTGTCTTGGAGAGAACTACAACTTCGGTTGAATTCACCATACCATCGATAAAAACTGGTCCTTGATGGAGCTTCATCGCCAAAAATTGAATTAAGTTCATCAATGCACTGTTGTTGAATTAATCCACGTAGAAAGTTGTAAAAACTGATCGCAAGAAAATTATTACAATTCAATTCCATTTTTTGGGCGAGATGGATCTTTTAAGTTACTATAAACTACACAAATAGCGCTCAAATGTCAAAATGTTCTGAGTACGTATAACCTCAATGTCACACTTTACGACAGAGCTGGCAGTTGTCAGATTGCAACCCTAGGGTTGCCCAATCCCGAAATATAAAAGTCAACCCTCGTGCGAGGTCAGTACAAAAAATAATGTGAGAGTCAAATTTCGCGGGCGACGTACATTCAATAAATAATTGTTTTTATTTTGTTATGTTGCTACACTCGTCTTGAGTATATTTTACATTTATTTTGTATTTTTCTTTGTTTGCGAGAGGCATAAAAGTAACGTGATGTGCTTTGCGTGTTGGGCGACTTCCTTCTGTCGAAAAAATGGATCAAAGAATTTATTTTTGTGTGAAAAATGGAATTTAGTGTTCAAAAGAACAGTGTCATATAGTGAGTATAACCAGAGACAAGAAAATGTTTGCAAGTTGTACAAGCTTATCAAAAAAGGCCGAGAAAATGTGAATGACAACACTCGCCCTGGACGCCGCATTTCATCAACAACCGATAAAAATGTTGAGAAAGTGAAGAAAATTGTTATAAAGCATTGCCGAAGCACTATTAGAGAAGTTACTGAAGAAACCCGACATATTGGTTGACTCATGCATGGAATTTGTTTGGAAATTTTGGGCATGAAACATGTGCATGCGAAGTTCGTTTCAAAATTGCTGAATTTTGACCAACAAAATTGTAACATGAGCATCGCTCCGAACTTGTTAAATTACGTCAATGGCGAACCAGGATTGCTTATGTAAAAATGTATTTCACTTATATTATTTATTTAAAATATATTTGAAATATACAAGGTAAAAATTAGGACTGAAATAAAAAGTTGCGAACAACAACTTATACGACTGACGACTGATCAACAACTGACTACTCCTCTTACGCGACGACTGTTCTCTTCAACGTATATCCTTCTCTTCCACTGCTGCCAATGCTCTTAGGTTTTACACTTATAAGGGTCATAATCAGTGACGAATCATGGTTTATTGTAATGACATCAAGCCGAAAGTCTAATCGTCCCAAAGAAACCAAAGAAAAGAACCCATGAAAGCCAACGCCAAAATCGTCTTAAATGCAAAAACCAAATATATTCGGGACGAGTATTGCAACAACAACCACGTATTCGAGGAAGATAAAAATGTTAGTGTGTAGCCTAGCTCAAGATAGTTGCACTCAAATAAAAATATTTTTGTTTTTTATTTTTGAATTTTTAAGAAAAAAGTTCAAGTCTTGTTTATGATTTAGAGGCTTAAATTGCACTAAAAACCGTTGGGTCATTCTGGTAACAAAAACAAGATCACTTTACGGTATGCGTGCCACCGATAAAATAACAATGAATCGAGTTTTTGACTTTACAACGAAGAAATTTGGAATGACTGACACAGAAAATGAAATGTTTGTTGAGATTGATTTTCCAGAATGTTCTTCTCCATGGTCACGTGATTTCCTTGTCCATGGCCAACGACTTTGCTGATGAGAATTAGAGTAGCACCCTTTGTTTGATCGCGTTACACGGACACCAGAGATAAGGGAGCCAAGGAGATACTCAACTCCCTCGTCTTCCGCCCTTTGAGGTGAACTGACAGCGTTTTTTATAAACCCCTGTCTGTGAATACGTGTGAGCTGTCTTGATTAGCTGATTGCAATCAGCTGAACAGTTATAGAGGTGAAATGTCTTGACAGGGAGTAAAATTGTAAGGGTGCGTAAGTATTAAGGGTGAGAGAGTATAAATCAGGTAATGGATATAATTTTCTTAAAACGCGAAAGGATAATAAAGTATGTTTCCCAATAAACCTGAAACATCACCAATACAGTAATTAAGTTCACAAACAAAGAACCGCTTAAACTCTTTTAATAAGCAAGGATTTAACGCCAGTCATAAGTTTTTAATAATAAAAAGTACAATTGTTGGTTATAAATCTTTTTTCTTTTATTAGGTATTGAAATATAAGGAATGAAGACGTAAATACAGATTGATTAAAGGACTTAAAATACTTTTTGAAAAGCATTTCCACGCCATCCAAGAGGTATACTTATGGCGCGTTAACCGATTTTTTGTTCACCGGGTGTTTGGTTTCCCCAAGAGGCCTATTGCACCCGAACTTAAATAAATTAGATAAGTTTTTGTATATTTAGCGATCTAACAAGAATTGCATTTAACTTAAAAATTTAACAGGAAAATAAAAAATGTTATCGGCATGAATATATGGAAGACAAACTTTTGATTTAATTATTTTTTACAAATGTCTAACACGGAGCATCTTATTTTTGAAATTAGGGTCGCTCAAATCCCTGTTCCAAAATTTAGTGACAAAATAAATTCTAATTCTAATAAAATAATTTAAAATGAAGTCTGGTGGCAAATTTTCACAGCAGGTATATTTATTTTCGGTGATCAGTAAAGTAAGAAGACGTTGTGCAACTCCCCTTACATAATAACATAATAACATCTGTTTTAAGATACAACGCGGAAATGCACTTTGGCCTGTCGCATATTTTGTCTTGCACCCAAGATGTTTCCATTACTAGGGGTTGATTGCTGATGGACTGCAACCTTTCTGCTTCAACATTTTCACAATTTCCGGCTCTAACAATTTTCAAATATTGAAGGCCCCAAAGTTTTTGGAAAATTGATTTGAACTGTTGAGCAGTCACGCGTGTGTTTTTACCTCCCGCACTTCTGGCTTCACCGAAAAATTACTCTAAACAATCTATATGCAAATATATTAAGCACTTGAAATCGCTTTTAAGGAATTAAAAGAACAATTACTAGTAATTATCAGTGAGTAATTAACTCTGACTATAATTGCTTTTTTATAACCGTACCCATTCACTTTTACTAAACATTTTGTTCTCGTACGCAGAATCGCATAGCGCATAAGCAAATGTGTGCAAAATTTTGTAAAATTAACGAGTACGCACACACCCCAGCGATTCCACCACGAAAAACTGGGTAATAAAGGTGTTCAATAACAATGCTCGATGTGTTCATAATATTTTTCATTTATACCATTGATGAAAACCCAAATTTTTGTACAAAATTTCAATATATATTTTGTATTTTGTACAAAAGATTAATGTGTAACATCTGTTTTTGAAAGAGAATCAATTTTAACACATAAAAGAGGTTAGTGCGAATCTTAGAACGAAATCACTTTCTGTGATATTAGCGTGATTTTCATTACCAATTCATAGTAAGACTACTGATTGGTTTTCTTTTTCAAATAATTTCGGTATTTCCTAATATTCTTGCAAAAACTTTGTTTTCCAAGCATGGGCGTAGGCATTCATTGCGAAATATTTTTTTAAGTCTCATGTTGTGTTTCTGAACATCTTCGGCCAAATCGCCTAATCTGCCGCCATGTTTGAAAAACTAGACCATTACGGAGCCGAATCCACGGATTTGCCGCCATTACTGTGGTGGATCCACCGATTTGCCGCCATTATCCACGGATTTGGTCTAAGATCCAGGGATTTTGTAGAAGTGTTGGCGATTCTCAAGGGATTTCTCACACAGCTACAAAATCCCTGGATTGGACAGGCATATGGCCAGGGGCAAAAACTGGTCTAAGATGAGCATCTCCTTGATTCCCTTATCTCTGACGGACACTTACAAGAGTTATGGATAATTTCACAGACATCAAGTAAATAAAACGACGTTTATTGATTTACTTGAACTGCACCAAATGGTGTCACAATTTCTAAAACTAACCAGTTGATCATTTTAAAGATCCAATGCACACATCTAACATGCTACAACATTGGCGGATAAGTCTGACTCGACTAAGGCAATGGAAAAACTGTCAATATTTGCACGAGCTTACATTAAATGCGTTTATTGTGTGCACACATATTGCAGAGCTTTAAAAAAAATACCTAAAACAATTTAATCAGAATTCATTATCATAGACTCCAGAAATAAGAAAAAACATGGTGCCGCTATTGTACACAATTATACACAATACAATTAGGAGTACTTACGAAGTCTTAGCCATTGCAGTGATCTCCGTGGAATTATCGCCAGAGTTTGGTAAGTAAGCAGCTTCCGACGCAATCGCGCAAATCACCACAGCAATTAATATGCACTTAGGCATTTTTTATTTTGAAGTAAATCACAAAAAATCACCAAATTTTTGATTGAAAATCTTTCTTAGATACTTCCGCAGCAAGGACCTTCACAAAACTGCCAGACCGGACAGCAGACATTACAAAATGAACCCTAAACTACAAATAAAGAAAATTCCAGACATTTTCATCCCCTTTTTCTTTGTTCACCATTTAAAATAATTATTTGAAGAATTTCAGGTAAAGAACATGTTAATCCCTGGTAATAAGAGGAAAAGAGGACACGAACCGCAGCTTGTGTTTACCTGTATTTTGTGGAATAGTTTTGTTTAACGACCTGCGTTGGCATTAATATATTTTGCAAGACGAAGATACTTTAATGAGCCCTGTCACCCGGGAATCCTACTATTCTCTGTCTGTAATATTCGCCGTCGAGACACAGTCGGGTTTGGCAATGATCTGTGGAAAAAAAATGCAATTGAAACAGGTCTTCCTGTTAAGTAATTGCAACAGATAAAAAAACATATGTCTAACCTCAAATAATAGTTACTCAAACCGTGGAGGATTAAGATGAATTCATAATACGTCATTAATGATACCGTTATTTGCATGAGTTTAAGACAGAAACTGTGATAAGTTTTTGATATTGCATCGGAGTCGTTGATATATGCGGACAAGAACGCACGATTTAAATTTTAAATAAAACGCAGAAATTTAAAAAAAATTGTGAATTCTCTATTATATCTTAAAGTAGACAGGATGAGGTTATGTGTGGAATAACACATTGCCCAGATGGCTGCCACGTCTTTGCTGGCACATACGCGATTTTTTAATGAAAATTCCAATGACCGTTTTGCATATATGCTGCGGTTTTTCATTAATGCAGCGTCCAATTTCCTCTTTTATGACTTGAGTTATCGTCGGCTTATTCGTATAAACCATCGACTTCAAAAAACCCCAAAGCAAAAAGTCTAATGGTCGACGATCTAAGCGGCCAATTCTTGTGTCCAAAACGCGAAATAACACGACCAGGAAATGACTGATACAGCAATCGAATTGTTTCTCTGGCTGTATGAGATGTGGCGCCGTCTTGTTGAAACCACATCCCCTCCACATTCACTTCTTCAATTCTAGGCACGAAAAAATTGGCATAGTGAATTTGGAAACACCAATGTGCTCAGCTCGGTGTCGAATTGAGTTGGATGGAGTTTGAGCGACATCATTACGTACTGCTGTGATATTTTCGGTCGATTGATCTGGTCCAAGACGCGTTGTTCATTTTAAATTAGTTACAGACCCAGTTTCAGCAAATTATTCCATTAATCGCTTTATCGTTTAAAATGATGTTCAATAAGTGCAAGTGGCTCGCTGTTTTCTATTTATTCGAATGTTTATTTTAAAATCGGTACAAACTATGGTAGAGGATGTTGTGAACAATTTCTTCCTTTCTAATGTGGTTATAACTAATTTTTTTGTACTTACAAGAAAACACGTTTTTCTCAGCCTACACTTTTCAGTCTAAAACTATAAAACAGCACTATTGTCGCTTAATTTAGTCACAGGTAAACTGACTGAAAAAAGTGGTCGCCATGGTGAAGTGGGTAGAGTGCGACGCTCACACGCCAAAGGGTCTAGGTTCGATTCCCGGCTGAACACCTCGAATTTTCTACGGCACCACCTCTTTCGAGCTGCTCACAACACTCAAAGAGAAATAACTATCTTAGAAAGCTTCTCAAATTTCACCGTTCGGAGTCGGCAAAAAACCGTAGGTCCCTTCTAGTAGTAGTTGTTGATGTAGTTGATGAGCAAGCTAGCCCCTGGTCCCCCTCTGAACTGTCGCGCCAACAATTATTGTTGTTATAAACTGACTGAAAGAAACTATGCTGCTTCGTATAGGAAGTGCTCTACAATGTCTTTATTTTCTCTAAAAGCGTTGTATAGGGTACCATCACTAAGCCCAAGCACTTATGTGCTAAGCGACTGTGAAGGGCCCCTTTTGTACAACAGGTCACTCTTTATCGAAATAGAAAATTTTATAATTTTAGGGGGTCTGCACACGAGATGCAGGCATAAGGAAATTTGTCCATCTTTCACCCGAAATGTTTCTGCAACCACATGTGTCTTTCCCGGCGTCAGAATGAACTGTAAACAATTTCGCATGTTTTAATTCCCTCCCTGACACGCCGAACAATTGATGCAGAATATGCAGTAAGTCCAGAATGCAGGCGATAGTGGCTCCAAGAAAGTCTGCAAAAGCAGATGATTAAGTCATTTTTTACTACTTCTTTTAGTAGGTATTCGTATGTATGTATGTATTTAGGTGACGTGTTAGATGATATGAAATGTGACGACTGGAGGCTAGAGGATGGTGGATGAAGGCTGCAGGTAAAACTTACATGATCTTACGGCACGTTCGATAGTGCATCATTTGCCAATCCCTGTGCATCCCAGTTTTTTTTTTCAAGTATATCAAGTTACCTGCTAACAAAATTGAAAATGTCCCGGCTTACTCAGCCCGAAGTCTATCCGCTACCTCTAGTTCCCTCCTTGACTTGCTAGAAGTCCCTGTAAAATAAAATATGTACGAAGCCGCTTAGAAATGGAAAAAACCGCTGTAAAAAGTAGAAAGACACTGTTGAACGTCAGAACCTGCTGGAAAAAAAATAAAGAGCCGCTGCACAAAAGAATGATGTCGGTGTTAAAAAAATGTAAGAACCCGCTGCAAAAACTTAAAAAGCTGCAATACATATGTATATAGAAACCGCTTTTAAGAAATATAAGAAAACATTTCAAATAGCTGTAAGAAGACTGCTAAAAAGCAGCTATGTATGAACGTATGTATGTACTTGAGCTTAAAATATATGTGTATGTACTGTAAAAGAGTTGACAAAAGCTTTGAGACGGCGTTGCGGAAAATAAAGAAGACGTTGAAGGAATGTTTAAGGAAGAAAGTTGTAAGAATCTTCTGTAAGAACTATCTGTAAGAAAACCGCTGTAAAAATTGTAAAAGGAACAGGTATAAGAAATTTTAAGAAGTATTAAAAAAAGAAACAAAATAAGTAAAAAGCCGCAAAAAGCTGATGTACGAAATTTATAAAAGGCCGCTGTGAAACCTGTATAAGGCTTCTGCAAATTTCTAAGAAGTTGCTACATAAAATATAAGAAGCCGCTGCATAAAATATAAGACGCCGCTGCATAAACTATAAGAAGCCGCTGTTCAAGTTTGTTTGTATGTACAATCTACCACCTTTATCATCGTTATTGTACCCGCGGTACACATAATACTCCAGATCATATTTAAATGTACATATATCATGAGTGTCAATGAATGAAGGCCGCCGTGAAGTATTGGGTAAAGTGCAACACTCACACGCCAAAGGTCCAGGTTCGATCTCCGACTAAATATCTTTTCTTTACGGTACAACCTCAATCGAATTGCTGAAAACACCCAAAAATGTTCTCAAACTTTGCCGTTCGCGGTCGGCAAGAAAAAATGGTCTGTTCAATTGTTCTGAATTGCTACGAATGCCTACGAATTTCACCGAAAAATTCTCAAAAGGCGTTCCATTTGCTGATTGTTTTGTAGAAGAGAGAGCTCATGAGAGAGTAAAATATTTACCCGCCCTACGAATTTCTGCCGAAGAAAACTCTGTGGGCGGCAGATGACTGTCAAATTGAAAATAAAAAATGTCTGACATTTCATATATCTGATAGCTAATTACGAATTTCTACGAAAAGTCCTTTCACAAGTTTCTGCAAGAGAGATTTTTACCCAAACTACTCAACTCTGAATTTCTGTACGCAAATGAATTGGAACAGACCTAATGTATGTCCCTTCTATTCGTGAGAGAACAGAAGCGCGCACAATAACACGAGAAAGTAGTTGATGAGCGACTAGACCCTGGCCCCTCTGTGGACTGTCGAGCCATCCGATTATTATGACAATGGACGAAACCATCCATAGTTCCTTCACTTGACCATTCTAGCCATTTTCTTATGTCGTTATCAGGTCGCCATCAGCATTCTTGGAAACAAATTAAGTTTAACTATATCCATTTTCTGTGTTGAAACCAACTCGGTCAGGCTGGCATTTATGAAATTTGCCTCTGACTAAGAAGTTTCGAAAGACGGACCAAAAAACTTTCGTAGCCAACTCATTTCAATTATACCTTTTCTCCTTCTTATTTTTATTTACTTATTTAACAAAGATAGTGCTTCACAAAACATTCACTCAGCTGCTACTGATTTCCGCGGTTGTGTTACCGAAAGCATTCGGCTACAGATGGTTTTCCCCCCTGACAATGCTGATTCCATGCAACCCAGGCGCTCAAACCCTGCTCCCTCATGATGATTTTCGCGCAGTAAACCGAGTACTTGATGTCGTTCCTGAGCAGTGCCTCACAGGGCAAGCGGCAGATGTTCGCCGATTGACGTCCATCGCTCGGCTTACACCAGTAGCGATCATTTATTTGAAATAGTCCCCAATCGATCGATCCATCGTAGTTGGCCTTGTTGATAGCCTTTGTGTCATAGGAACTCTCGTGCTGCGTCAGGCACACCCAGTCCGGTAGCTCTCTGTATGGCACTCCGTAACGATACAATGACCGTGCCAGAGAACACTTGTTGAATATCCTTCCGAAGGTTGGCAATGCGAAGATTCCTACGAGCAGCAGGAGTGCGGTAAATCCTCCAACGCGAGTCATTTTCACTTAAACGACGTCCCGACTGCGAATGATCTGTATGCCCACGAGTGTCAACTGCGAGATTATATAGCTCACATCGCTCGCAGAATCCATAATCGAATTTCTGGTTTTCTTTTTGACAAACGATCGCCACAGTGTGCCTGGGCTAACGTGAGACATGTTTTTTTCTATCCCCGATCGTCTTCTTATGCTAATTTTGATACGGCCACGCGCCTATGTGGCTGACGGACGCGTCTGAGTGAGAGGCTTGAGTCAATTTGCATTTAGATTAGCTTAGCTTTTCAGGCAAAATCGGTGAATAAATTACGTACCATTCTGCGTAAATTCTTTGATCTGCTTTGCCAGCACCAACTGATCTTAATACGGACAAGCTAGTGATGACTGATGGGAGCCTTGAACTTGAGATCTTGGCTGCGCTATCAGCGGTGGGTTGGAATAACTGATGACTTTCGGACTCGAGATTGATTACCGATTTTGCCAGTGGACAGGTTATTGGTGAAATGAGTTTTCGTTTCTTTGGCAAAAACTGTTAAACTTGATTTTGGCACAAAAAGAGAGCCACAATACGGGGGTCATTGAAAGTATCTCAATCTGAAGACGACGAGACCATTAATTTATGAAACTCTTTTTGGCAATATTCAGAAATCATATTTAAGACATTTTCAGCAAATATAGAAAAAAATTAAAAAAACGACTCTTGCATGGGGTCACACAGGATGTAGAAAATTAGATTTCGAGAACATATTCTTTGCTCTGTTTATTAAACTGTGTACACACTTATGGATAAAGGATGTCTCATATTGGAAGGAGTAGGTACCGAAAAACATACATTTTTTTAAGCTTTACTTCGGCTTAAAATGATTAATGACAAAGGGCCTGGTGGAGCTCAACGGAAGGAGCTGAAGGGTTCATCTGAAGAGGGGGGGAATCAAACTATTGGCCAATCGGTCTTTACTGTCATACAACGAAAGAGTTGTAGCTCATTTTACGAAAGTATAGAATTTTGTGCTGGCAATACTAGTTTTCTAATTTGTCAGCTGTAAAGTGGTTTATTTTTACTTTAGGCCTGTTCATTTGTGTACAGAAATTCGTAGTTGAGTAGCTTAGGTAAAAATCTCTCTTGGCGAGAGTAACTCGGAAACTCGTGAAACGAATTTTCGTAGCAACTCGCAAAATTAAATGTAAACAGCTATCAGATATATAAAAACTGAGAGGTTTTTTTATTTTTACTTTGACAGTCATCTGCTGCCCACAGATTTTTCTTGGGCCAATAATTCGTAGGGAGGAGAACAATTTTACTCTCTCATGAGCTCCCTCTTCTACGAAGAAAACAGCAAATGGAACGCCTTTTGAGGGTTTCTCGGCGAATTTCGTAGACATTCGTAGCATTTCAGAGCAAGACTGTTTGTTTTGGCATTACAACATGAAAAGACTGACGCCTGAGCGACGCCAATCAACCAATTTGTCGTTGATCCCAAATTTTAAAAGCAAACTTTCCTTAGCAATGAAGCTCACTTTTCGTTGAATGAATACGTAAAAATACAAAACTGCAAAATTGAAGTGATGAAAGTCCCCAAGTGTGTGTTGAAATGTCGTTGCATAAATAAAAATTGACTAATTGCAGTATTAGTTGGGTGAACAATTGATTATAACAATTGATTATAACAATTGATTATAACAATTGACTATAACAATTGATCATAAACAATTCATTATAATCGATACTAGCCAGAAGTTCACAGTCAACAGTGACCGTTGTAGAGCCATGATCACTGACATTTTCCATTTATCATTTAAACAATCATGATGTGTAAGAGCTGCGATTTCAACAAGACGGCGAAGCAAGTACAGCTAGTGCTTTACCGATTACGACTATCCACAGATAGACATTAAGTACTGATAAAGGTTACCTTTGGAATCTTTGCGGTCAAGCAGTGCATGGTAGGCAACTCTCTCACTCTCTCATCAATCCCAACAGGAACGCCCTCATCGCCATCATCTCCGAGCGCGGTTTTAATAAGTACACCTAAGTCTGTTTTTACACGGTCTTTTTTTACACGGTTTTGATATAACACGGTTTGAAAATTGAATATTTTTAATTTTTTTACACGATTTTATTCCATTTAGCACGATTTGAAATTTTATGTACTTAAATTTTTTTTGTCAAATTTAATTTTTGCGAAGTATGTTCATATCACAAAAAAGTATTTATGAAAGAAAAAAGTCTGAAACCATCGATAGTATCGATAGTGCTATCGATAGTTTGCGAACACTAGCTTAAAGATTTAAGTGAATTCCCTTTTAGCGCGTACAAGCAATTTTTACTGGTCAAAGCAAATGTGAATAGCACTAATTTAGGGGAATTCCCTTTATGTGCATACAATAAAATTTACTGGTCAGAGCAATTGAAACGTGTTAATATTTTGTGAACTTTCAATGCAATAAGACGTGTTTGGTAAAGAAATTTTTTGCAGACAAATTTGATTTTCCATTAAATTTAATTTTAACGCATTAAGATAAAAGGTTACAAGGAATTATACAAAGAGGTAGCAAGAATTGGCGAACAACGGCTCATAACAGAGTTCATTTTTCAAAATGTAGATGGCGAACGAGCAAGAGAAAGTCCAGTTCAAAATTATTCCAGCGATGATAGTGAATGTATACGCGTTCGAAGCAAGCGTATGCGAATAACTGATGACGACAGCAATTAAATTTATGTTGCTGTATTTATGATTATCACTTATTTTATTTTATATTATTTTTTACCTTAAAAATTGAATAACCTATTCTTTTCGTTCACAACATAGTTGTTAAATTCCTGAACTTGCCATACATTTAATTTATATTACTTTTAACATTAGAGTGCATATCTTTTTTATCATTAATTACTATGCTTGTGAAAATAAGCATTATATATTTGATTTAATAAAATAAACATGAATTCTTGTTCTTAAAAATTCTTGTTTTTCACTAATTTTAATAGATTTTAGAGATTAGGAACAAATCACCCATTTTTGTATACGATCAAGGAGTGGCACAAACGGCCTGATCTCCGAGGACACATGATGGATTTACAGAAATTCTTTTAAGGCCTCAGTATTTTGTTGAGTAGGTTGCACCTCTTTATAGGTGCGTTCATTTTTTAACATAAGCCCCACAGCTGGTTAAAATTAATCCAAATTTAGTTCATATTTAGTATTGATAGGTACGTACAGCACTGTCTGCGTAGCTCGAACCCCTGATTTCATGCACAATCCGTTGGAGTGTCATCAGTATACAGAGTACTCTATAGCGTGAACAAAATTAACATCGATACCAAAAATGTACGCATACGTTTAAGCTCATTCATTCGTTCGTTTGATTGGTTGCTAGTTTTTGTATATAAATAAAACAACGCAGTGTAGCTAAGTGTACTTGCTAAAAAGTTTTTTGATAAGCGGAGATTCTAATCATTGCAAGAAAAGTGAAATTATTGATAAATTAGAAAGAAGTGAAGGCGCGTCGAGTTTGCCCCGGCAGTACGGTGTAGCCAAATTCATAATTTCAGCGATAATAGAAATTAAGGACGAAATCCTTAAAATAGTGACAACTAGTCGTTCGTTTAAAAGATAACCCTTCAAGCGAGCGAGGGGAAAGAGGAAAAAATCCCTTCTTTTGCTACAAATTATCCCAGAAGTAAGTCCTACATGTATGTGGTCACCGTGGAGTAGTGGGTAGAGAGTGACGCTCACACGCCGAAGAGTCTAGGTTCTAGCCGAACACGAATTTTTCGAATTTTTCGAATTTTTCGAATTTTTCACATCACCACGTCTTTCAAGCTACTGACAACACACAAAGAGTAATAACTGTCTAAGAAAGCTTCTCAAACTTCGCCGTTCGGAGTCGGCAAAACACTGTAGGTCCCTTCTACTCGTGAGAGAACAGTAGCGCGCACAACACGGGTAGTTGATGAGCAAGCTAGGCCCTGGTCCCCCTTTGGACTGTAGCGCCAACAATTAATTATTAAGTTTTACATGTGTCTTACATTTACGAGTGTCGTATAAACCATGGTTGGATTCCAATTAGGCAACACACGCTGCTGCAGATATTTATGCATGTAAGTTTACTGAAGAGACGGTCCTACAAATGCCAGACGAAGCTGAATGCGAAGAATGGAATTAAATCGTGAAAATGTTATTTTTTACAACTGTCGACGTGGAGTAACTCAACAACAGTGCATCGATGAACTTAATTCAATTTCTGGCGATGAAGCTTCATCAAGGACCAGTGTTTATCGATGGTACGGTGGATTCAACCGAGGTCGTAGTTCACTTCAAGACAAATTTCGTGAAGGTCGTCCAAAATCAGTTGTTGTTCCGGACACCATTGATGCTGTGCGCCAACTGATATGGCAAGATCGTCATGTGACCTATCGTGAGATTGAGACAACCTTAGGCGTTAGTGGGACCATCATACATTCAATATTGCATAAAGATTTGACCGTCGAAAATTTGTTCGCGTGATGCCACACAATTTGTCAATCGCTCAAAAAAAGGCTCGTGTCGATTTGTCGCAGAAATGCTCGAAAAATACGATCGCGGCGCTCCGAAACACGTCTATGACGTCGTGACAGGTGATGAATCGTGGATTTACGCGTATGAGCCCGAAAGTAAACAGCAGTCGACTATATGGGTGTTTCAAATTGAGACAAATCCAACAAAAGTTGGTCGGGCACGAAGCACTTCCAAGCAAATGAAGCAAATGGTCGCCAGTTTTTTCGGAAAAATTTCACATGTCGCAACCGTACCACTAGAACAACTCAGAACAGTCAATTCTGAGTGGTACACATTAATTTGTTTGCCAGTTGTCTTCCAAAAAATCAGGAAAACCAACCGCCGCACACAAAACATAGATTTGATGAGTCATCCGCCGTATAGTCCTGACTTGGCACCGAATGACTTCTTTTTATTCCGATACGTAAGAAATAAAATGAGAGGTCAACATATTTCGACACCTGAAGAAGCGGTTGATGCGTTCAGAATGCATGTTTTAGAGATACCTCAATCAGAGTGGCAAAAGTGCTTCGACAATTGGTTCAAGCGCATGCAAAAGTGTATAGATCTCAATGGGGAATATTTTAAGAAAACAATTAGCTATTTTCGATGATTAATATTTGTTTTTGTTCTCTAATCTTGAAATATAAAAGGCAACCCTCGTATGTAGGATTTTTTCTTTAACTAAATAAAATAATGTAAGAAAATAACCAAAGGTCTAGGTACTGTCTAAGTTTATTTTATGGGTACGGTCTATGAAATTATTAGTTCAACCTATCTATACAGCACTTTGGTATCAAAGCCAGTGCAGTAGTAAACTTTTTTTTTTCACTTAATCGAAAGTGGTTTTCTAGCAGAAATTGATCAAATCTCTGATGTAGAAATATATTCTTGTATTTTGCTCGAGTAAGTCTTTTCATTTCTTTCACTTTCCTATGTCTGATTTCAATCAATTCGCAGCATTCTTCGCATATCGTATGCGTTGGCCAGCAGAAGTAGGCAAAGTCTGAATAATAACCTCCAAAACTGAGTGAAGGGTAGAGACAGACTTATTTACAAACAGATTAAGGACCCATTCAAGTCAATAGGTTGCCACAACCGCAAAAATAAAAATCATTTTTCAATCACGGTCATTAAACTATCTTGATCAATCAAATCAAAATTTTTAGGCAGGTTTTTGTAAATAACAAATTTGCATCAGTTTAATCATTTTGAAGACGTCCTGAAGCGAATTTTAAACCAGTTCTTGAACCTAAACATCTGGACATGTTTTGGACTCAAACAGTTGATTAATTAGAACTGATGCTTAAGTGATCGTAAAAGTCCTTGTCGTCTAAAATGTGACGTACAAAGACTGGTTGAGATGGTGCTATTTTTTATTTCCCAATAGACTCAAGCAGATTTATGATCGATGATAAAATTTCTATTGGAAACAATTTGCTTACTGATGGGTGAATTTTTCGACTACATAAGAACACAGTCAGAGGCTTAACTTTGGTACACAGTGTTGAAGAACTTGTTGAAAGGGCTTTTTTGAGAAAAACAACTTTAATACACACAGACTATACACAGTCTCTTTATTCGTTGGTATTAAATATTTAAATTTTTCACACAGTTATTTAGTTTTATATATAACCAGTATTGTGGTCGCCGTGGCGGAGTGGGTAGAGTGCGACGCTCACACGCCGAAGGGTCTACGTTCGACTCCCAGCTCAACACCAATTTTTCGAATTTTTCACGGAACCACCTCTTTCGAGCTACTGACAACACTCAAAGAGTAATAACTGTCTAAGATAGCTTCTCAAATTTCGCCGTTCGGAGTCGGAAAAAAACTGTAGGTAATTTCTACTCGTGAGAGAACAGTAGCGCGCACAACACGAGCAATTGATGAGCAAGCTAGGCCCTGGTCCCCCTTCGGACTTTAGCGCCAACAACTATTATTATTATTATTATTACAAACCACAGGCATTTAAAACCAATGTGCATCGGTACCTCCTTTCCCTCTCTTCCTCTATACCTTCGGCCCATGCTGTGACTTAATTCGAGTCATTTAAGGATATAAACAATCCCTTTAGTGCCAATTATAAAAAAAGTATGTTGTAAACTCTTCCTATTTAAAAAATATCAGGCTCATCTGAAGCCAGTGGTAGGACCAGAGTTCCTCTGGTGTCAAAATTAATGTCTAAAAATTCTTTTGTACTGGGAACAGTACGTGCAAACAAGAAGAAACATTCTTACTCGAAATGACTCCTTTCTATGGTTCCAATAATTTTTATACCACAGTATAAATGATTTGAGCTCTAAAAGTCTTACATTGAGAGGTTATTAAAAAAGTAGTTTCCAGGCCGTCGCAATAGATCCACAGGCTCCAAAGAAGCAAAGAACAGTCTCTTTCCCCAAATGGGCTCGATTTTCCGTTTGTGGCAGGACTAACGCATAATTTCTCAGTTAGTTAATAATCAGGTAAACGTCAATCCTGGCTAGTTCGACGAGTCTTTGATCCATCCTTGAATTATAGAGACTATTATCCATTTTACTCCTTTTGATGACATCTCGAAATATTTATTTTCACTAATTCATTGGGCGACCTCTTGCTCGTACTGCTTATACGTCTGATTCTTCGTTGCCCAATACACGTTTTTATTCAGGATAAGGTAAAGTACCCTTACTCCTCTAAGAATCGATGGCGTCCTCGATGCCAGGTCCAGGCCAGCCCTAAATCTCAGGCCTAAATGTCAGAGATAAATGCCAGGTGAAAGATCTCCAACTCCGGCTTCTTTACAAGAGATGCGGCAGCGACTCTTGGACTTAAAGAATCTCCCTTTCCATTTCCCCGTCACTGAACCAGCAACTGTTCTCTCCTCTTATAATATTAATAATTGTCGGCGCTACAGTCCAAAGGGGTACCGGGGCCTAGCTTTCTCACTACTAGAACTGACCTGACCTACAGTTTTTTGCCGACTGCGAACGGCGAAATTTGAAAAGTTATTACTCGTTGAGTGTTGTCAGCAGCTCGAAAGAGGTGGTGCCGTGAAAAATTCGAAAAATTGGTGTTGAGCTGGGAGTCGAACCTAGACCCCTTAGCGTGTGAGCGTCGCCCTCTACCCAATACTCCACGGCGACCACGTTCTCTCCTCTTATCGTGGATATTATTGGATTGCAGACGTAGCAGCTCATTCAACCAAAGGAGTGCAATAAGGATCCGCTGAAATATAGGTTCCTGTTGATTTTTGGGCCTACATCCTTATTTGAAAGGCTTTCGTTCATTATTTAGAGTTGGCAACCAGATCACAATGTCAAACATCCAGAAAGCGCCCGATATCGAGGAAACAATCTTTGGCTTAAGACCATTCCAATGTCTGTGATTTTTAATCAGTTTGAAGCTCAGTCTTGGGGCCTTTGATTTAAATTTCAGTTTCTCCTTATTCCTCAACAACAAAAATTACCACAAATTAAAACACTTTATAAAATATATTTAGAAAATATCAAGCGTCCGTACAAAACCTACAATTTGTACACATAAACCTACATCACAAGACAGTCCTTCAGACAAGGCACAGGCGTGTCAGTCATCATGAGTTGAGTTCCTTCATTTCCACGGGCGCCACGTAGTCTCCCTTGGGCAAGTAGTTCTTGCGCTTGTCCGCCGGCCGGATGATAATGTGCGCAAGGCATGTGATCAAGGCGAGCGCGGCGAAAATCTGAAAACTCGTTTTTCCTCCATAGTGCTTGAATATTTGGCCCCCAATAAGAGACCCAATTGCAAAGCCGAGTCCATCATCCATGCCAGCAACCAGTCCCTGGACAGTGGCCGATGTTCCCACAGGCGCCACTGCGGAGGCGTACGCCACAATGCATGTGTAGCACAGGGCGTAGGTGCAACCCTGCATGATCATTTCAATGGGCACCAACCACCAGGGATTCGGTATGAGGGAAATGAGGCCCAGACGCACAGCGTACGTGAAGAAACACATGCTCAGGCAATGGACATACCCGATCTTCTTTAGAATCTTCCCGCTGTACAGGAAGACCGGTATCTCCCCACAAAGGCACTCAGCCGCAACGACACAGCCCTCTATTAGCTTAATCTGGCTCATGTAGCCCGTGCTTGCGGCGACTTCTTCCAAGTGCCAGAACATGTAGTAAATTATGAAGGAATCGATTATGCCGGCTATTGTCGCAAACACCAGGAAAATCGCGATCGAACTCTGCGACAGCAGGCTCCACATGTCCCGAAAGATAGACTCGGATGAGGAGAAAATCGGCATGTCCAGTTTGGAGACACTTAGCAGGTCGAAACCGCTGAAAATCAGCATGATCAGCAGCGCCGGGGTGAAGCTCTTGATCGTCTCCTCAGTCCAGAGATCGACAGCGACTCCGGCCAGAAGTGCTGTGACTCCGAAACCGATTGTGCCCCACAGTCGCTGCGCGCCGTACTTCATTTCCTGGGCATCTCCGAGGACGTCGAAGCAGATGGCGTCACTGATCGAGTTGGTCACGTTGAAGCCAATCGTACCGACGCACATAAAAATTACAAAGAACCAAAACGTGGACGAGTTGTACAAGCAGTCGGGTGAGTTGCTGTGATCGACTATGCAACTGACTTGTAGAGCATGATCGGTCGTGATATTGTTGCCTACTTCTAGGCAGAAGCTATCGATGGAGTCAATCTCTTCTGTGGAGTTGTCAGAAAGGTCTTCTAGCGGGCGGATCACAAAAAGTGTGTGTTCAGTCGAATCGTTGTCTGATGACTTGCACTTCAGGCGCCTAGCGACTTCACACTGTGCGGTGCGCGTGGAGATCTGAAAATATTCAAAGAGTTGAGTCGGCTACGAGGACGTGGTGACGGATCATAACTTACGTCAGATCCGCACACACCAAGGTGCGATGTGTTCAGCGTCAAGTTGAATTGTTCAGTCTCGTTGATTGAGTGAGTGACTGTCGCCGGCACAAAATAAAAGCCAGCGTATGACAGCGTCATCACAATGATGAGAGAGAGGAAGATGCACTTTCGGAAACTCTGAAATAGATTGAGCGTCTGGATTGGTGATCAAAATTATTCTCCTCATACTTACCGCGAAGTAATCGGCGAGAAAGCCAAACACCGGCTTAGCGATGACGTACATAATCGGAAGCACTGATGTGATGTACCCCATTATTTCGGGCTCGATTCCAAGTTGCTTCCCGTAGACAGAAATTTGCGGTAGGATTGGTCCCATAGCTGCAAGGAAGAAGTGAATTAAAGTGCGAAATGTAAATTAGTTCCCATAAGATTGACAGATCTTGTGGAACAGAAAGTTTTAGTTCCATACGAGTATACATGAAGGGCACTAATCGACTTGAGGTGATGAGCTAAACGCCTAGAAACTTAAATAGCAGCGAATATTTCTTTAGGCTCATATTGTTCTCAACCAGGCTCCTAAGTCCCTTCTGAGGGAAACATGCCGCAGGGTTTTCGGGTATTAAACGGTGGAGGACAGCATTCCACTCCTCCTTAATGAAAAATCGCTGTAGATCGATCAACAATTGCAAGTTGGACTCTAAGTCAGCATTTTGGTTATTTTTTGTCTGAGAATATTCCATTTCGAAAATCAACTCGAATAGGAGCAGATTCTTAGCCAAAGGGAAGAAAATTGAATTGCCAACGAATATGGGAATAGTTGAAAAGCTTCACAAGTCGCAGTCTGTCTGTTTGCCACTTTTAATTCCTTGGCAAAAAAGGAAGGGTAGTTCGTGACCAACAGATGTGTAGGCAGTGGAGAAGGGTAATATGGAGTAATGAGTCTCGCTTTTTCATGATCAAGATTTTTAAGAACGAACGAAGCATTTTAACCAGAGTTTAAGACATTTCACGATCAACATTTTTAAGAACGAACGAAGCATTTCAAATAGGGTTTAAACCATTTTTTATGGTATGCGGATGTATTTCTGCTCAAGTATTGGACAACTTTTGCTTCGTCGAAGTTAAATATCAAAACATCTTGAAGCGCCATCCAGTATGAAGGTCGAAAACAGAAGTTGACTGTTCTGCATTTTAACAAGATGGCGCTTCGTGTCACACAGCCAAATGAGAAAACAACATTCCAGTGCTAACTTGGCACGCAAAAAGCCAAGAACTGTCTCACATTAAGACTTTGTGGGGAAAAAAGGAAAAGGAGTAGAGGTGAATCCTGCAAAAATCTTAAGCGAGTTCAAGCAAAGGATCCAGGAAGTTTGGGATGGCGTAAGAACTGAATTTTGCTATAACCTTGTGAAAGTACTCCCAAATCGAATTGTGGTCGTTACTAGAAGCAAGGGTGACACCAATCAATCGTGAAGACAAGTTATTTGTATTGAGTAAACTTTTTTTTGCGTCGTTTAAAGAGGGGGAGAGAGGAGGAAGGAGGACGAAGGAGGAGGAAGGAGGAAAATACCCAAACAAAGTTGAAATCATTTAACTAAAGTCTATTCTTCCTTTCACTTTAATAAGGAGAAATGTAAAAGTAAGTAAACTATTTTGCGTTTGGATTGGAATCCTTTGCTGATGAGAGTTCCGTTCGATTTTCACAGCCGCTTGTCCGCAAACTGTGAACTGTTGTCCAAGACCGTTCTATTTCCCATCTGATTGAATACCGGGATTAAGTTATAGCATGGGCTGAAGGTCTAGGTTCGACTCCCAGTTCAACACCAATTTTTCTAATATTTCACGGCACCACCTCTTTCGAGCTGCTGACAACACTCAAAGAGTAATAACTGTCTAAGAAATCTTCTCAAATTTCGCCGTTCGGAGTCGGCAAAAAACTGTAGGTCCCTTCTACTCGTGAGAGAACAGTAGCGCGCACAACACGAGCAGTTGATGAGCAAGCTAGGCCCTGGTCCCCCTTTGGACTGTAGCGCCAACAATTATTATTATTATGGGCTGAAGGAGGCTGCAGTTATGTCAGAGACTTCACTTGCCTTCTCTACATCTTACTCCTCCCCCTAACTCTATTTTTATTTGCATAGTTACAAACACCTCTTTTTTTTGCCCCGCTTCACTAAAGGGCATGTGCCATTGGACACCGTCAAGCCACACGCGCATCCGTTCTAACGGAAACCACCCCGTCACCTCCTCCCCTCTCACCCAATCCGGAGTCAGTGCGCGGATCGTGTTCTGTGCCAGCGATTCCATGTTGTACCTAAACACCTGCAGAAAACTTAATTTCGTGTTCTGAATTTTGATAGTCTTAATTCACCCTTCAGGTGAAAAACAACGAATTTTCTTTCAATAAAAATATTATGTTCGTAAAAATTAAAGGACTCATGTTTTATTGGTGCCACCGTTGAATTAATTGTTTTTTTTTTTTATGTCACCGTTAAAGGGAGAACTGTGCATAGAGACCAGCTATATTGTGCCTAGTCTAGTTCTGGCATTCCTATCAAACTCGTCAGATTGTGTAGGATGACGATGGAGAACTCTCGCTGCTTCTTCAAGATCGGTAACGAACTCACCGAGATCTTCAATGTCAAAAAAGGTTTTGGACAAGGTGACGCACTGTCATGTGACTTCTTTAACATCATCCTCGAGAAGATCGTGCGTAACTCACAAGTCAACATAAGAGATACGATCTTCCAGAAGTCAGTTCAATTGCTAGCGTACACTGATGACATTGACGTGATTGGACGAACACAGCGATACGTCAATGAGGCGTTTGCTGGCATTGAAGCGGGAGCGGCTAAAATGGGTCTGGCGGTAAATGAGGGCAAAACTAAGTACATGCTGTCATCAAGGAAGGACACACAACATCCAAGTCTCTGACAGAGCGTCACACTAGGCAGCAGAAACTTCGGGATAGTTAAGGACTTCGTCTTCCTCGGCCGTGCGGTAAACAGGGACAACTTCTTCTTCTTCTTCTTCGGATTGCGCTACAGTCCGGGGTGTACCTGGGCCTCAACCAACATGCCTCTCTAGCCAGCACGATCTCTTGCCACCTGCCTCCAATTGCGCACTTCAAGTTGGTTGTGTGTGTCATCTCAGTCTAGGACGTCCTCTGTTGCGTTGTCCCTGTGGTTTGGATTTGAAGACTCTTCGGGCCGGAGCAGTGCTGTCCATACGCTCTACATGGCCTAGCCACCTTAAGCGTTGTATCCGTAGACGCTTGACTAGGCTCATGCTGCCGTAAAGCCCATACAATTCGTGGTTGAATCTTCTCCTCTAGATGCCATCAACGCAAACAGGACCAAAAATCGCACGCAGAACTTTTCTCTCGAAGAGACCAAGGGCTTCCTCATCCGCTTTTAGTAGCGTCCAGGTTTCTGCGCCGTAAAGCAGGACTGGGATGATCAAGGTGTTGTACAAAGTCACTTTGGCCGTTCGGGAGAGGGTTTTATTACGGCGGATGAGGAAGCCCTTAGTCTTTTCGAGAGAAAAGTTTTGCGTTCGATTTTTGGTCCTGTTTGAGTTGATGGCATCTGGAGGAGAAAATTTAATGACGAACTCTATAGGCTGTACAGCGACAGGCGCCTGGTTAAGCGTCTACGGATACAAAGCAACGCAACATGGCTAGGCCATGTAGAGCGTATGGATACCACTGTTCCGGCTCGAAAAGTTTTTGAATCCGTGCCATTGGGACAACGCAACAGAGGACGACCTAGACTAAAGTGGCGCACACAAGTGGAGAAGGACCTCAACCAACTTGGAGTGCGCAACTGGAGACAGCTGGCGAAAGATCGTGCTGGCTGGAGAGGCATGTTGGTTGAGGCCCAGGTCCCCCCCGGATTGTAGCGCCACAAGAAGAACAAGTTAAAGGGGCAACGTAACTCTGCCGTGGTGTAGTGGGTAGAGTGCGACGCCCACACGCCGAAGGTCTAGGTTCGATTCCTAGCTCAACACCAATTTTTCGAATTTTTCACGGCACCACCTCTTTTGAGCTGCTGACAACACTCAAAGAGTGATAACTGTCTAAGAAAGCTTCTCAAATCTCGCCGTTCGGAGACGGCAAAAATCTGTAGGTCCCTTCTACTCGGGAAAGAGAAGAGCGCGCACAACACGAGTAATTGATGAGCAAGCTAGGCCCTGGTCCCCCTGTAAAGGACTGTCACACCAACAATTATTAATTATTATGGGCTGAAGGTGTAGAGGAAGAGAGAGAGAGGAGATGCACATTGATTTTAACCACCTGTGGTTGATCTGGAAAGAGCCTTCCATATTTGTGTGGTGCGGCTGAAGAACGAGTCTCTTAACTCAATTGTACGTCTTAATAGTGATTGAGTGGACATTCCTTGCAAGGCTTGTGTGTTGGGGGTAAATTCTTGAATTGGAGGAATAGAGCTGGCTTGTTCATTAGAGCCTTTTTTGTTGAAATAGCGATAAAAGATTTGTAATGCATCAAAACATCTTCTGAGCGCCACCATCAGCTGGAAGAAGAAACTGCAATATTAGCGCTATCACTAAATAAATTGTTGTTCCTTTCATTTTTAAAATAAACGATTATTGAGGGTGAAATCTCCGACTGGTGTGGAAGTTTTTCCTAACCGCTAAGACAGAGACTGATAAAGGTGCAACATTATGTCGATGTTCTAGCGAGTCGATTGACTTTGCAGCATTATTATTCCCAGCCAGTCTTATCACTCGCTGCTGAATTCCATCCAGTAGGTGCAGGGAGGTCCTGGATGCTCCAAACCGGATAGGAGAGTTATATTCAAGCTTTGGACGAATATACGTCGTGTATATTGTTGCCGATCAAAAGTGGCTAAATATTTCTTGCACCGCTTTAAAGCAATTTAGACATTTCGTTGCATTTGTGGTTAAACTAGAAAGATCACATATTTGGAATGTACTCTTTCCAACTAATTGCAATGCTAATACACATTTGAGGATGGAAAGTCGTTCGATTTGGGTGGTGCTGATTGACACACTCTTGAGTGCTGGGTTTATCTGGGTCCTGAGCTCTAAACTGTCCACGGTTATTGTGAATAGCGCCTTTCCTTTGAAACTATCTGAGTTTTTTTACTACGCGAACAAGTGCACTGGGTTCTACGGCCCTGCCTTCCTCTTTCCCTTGTTGAAGAAGAAAACGGGGTTTGTAGAGCAGTTGAGGATAGGGATAAATTACTTGAATACAACTGCGTCTATATTCTAGGAGGCAAATTTCACTTGTTTCGACTCGGTGGAGATTTGGTCAAAGAACGAACATGCTCATTTTAGCCGGGGTTTTATAAGAGCAGATGTTGATGGTAGTTTCCTCATCTGCTTGTGGCTCGCAGAGACTTAAACTTCAAGTGCAAGAGCATAAACTACTGCTTTCCATTGATTCAAGGGGACATCTCCTAATGAAAAACACTGCATTTGATCAGCCTAAATGTATGCCTGCTTTGTAGCGTTCCAAAATAAACAGTGGATCAAACAATTCACCAATTCAATGGCTCGGTTTGAAAACAAGAAAACTAAACAAAGGAAAGGCATGGCATAGGCATGAGGTCAAACATTGCTCAAAAGTGACAAAACACGCACAATTGCAAATTTAACCATTAAGCCATATCAAACACAGTGTATCTTATACACACGCTGTTAGATAAACTAATCTGTAGACATTTACCAACGCCTGTGTACACAGCGTAATCGGTCATAACAATCTGGGCACAAAAGATACCGTAAAGTTGTCAAAAATCTCTGCCAAAAGAAGAAAAGAAAATATTATAAAGCACTGGAGTGCACTCACCTGCCATAAAGAAGAAGTAATGCGCCTTAATCGGCAGTAGTTTTCTGTTGATTTTCACCATTTTCGCTTAGTCAACAATATCCACACGGCAAGCAGCAGAAATTAAAAAAGCACACACTCGTTTTTCGTTCCACTTATCACACTGCACAAGGTATCACAACAGCTGATGAGAATCACACACATCGGCAGCTACGTTTATCCCACGATCTCAATCTCTGTAATCCATAGTTACAGAGACAGCGTGACTGCAACTGCGTTTCCAGGCAAAAACTGATCGACACCAGCCTCCCGATAGATATCTGCGACTAGTCCGCACTCGGTATCACTCAAAACTGGTGAAATCGTTGATAAGACTGCTTCGCATATGTAACGGCTTAAAACTCCCTTTAATCAGCATGACAGACCCTGTGGAGAGACAAAACGTGATAACACTGATATCAAACGCTCAATGAGACGCGGTTGGCGATAGCAGGGAGAAAGAAGGTAAAATGTAAATATTGTACTTTAGAATGAAGTAATTTAAGATTGTTGGGAGTGTGGTGTTAGTGAGGTGGAGCAGTGTGTGCGTGTTTATGGGTTCGTGTGTGTTTTGAAATCGAATGAATGCACGGAGAAGGTTGCACTTGTAACAGGTTTGACTGGAACAGAAGATGAAAATGATACACCTGTACTGTCTTTCAAGTACGGGATACATTTTCAATTGCATTTCATCTGACAATTCTTTTTTCATTTCTTTTAAACATGGACCGTGTGTGTGACTCTTCAAACGACAATTTCATTCAAAACTATAAGATCTGCATTCAGCTAGGCCCTGCATCATTTAAGTCGATGATTTGTCTAATCAAATTAGAGGACTTGAAAAATGGAGATAAATGCAGGATGCAGGATAATCACCCAGTACATGGTCCACTTCTACCATGTATTGGGCGATTATCCTGCCCATTTTAGGCCCTCTAGCAGCAAGATACTGACACTCATTCGATTTCATTTCGTTGAAGTGCTAAGTGACCAAATTCAATGCTTATTGCTCTTATAACTCCCTTATATAAGATTGCCAAATATTTCTCTTCCGACTTTTTGTTTTTTGAAATTTCTGGCTATGTACAAATTTTATAGAGCTTATAGAGCAAATTTTATATAACATAACCTACAAAATGACGCCATGCATGATTAGTTTTCATATTGCATTCAACCGTTATAGACGTGTAAACATGGGGGTAACGCCGAAATTCGCGCTTTTTGAAGTTTGCCTTCGTTAAAGGCAAATCCGCTAGAGAAACGTTCCGTGAGATTAATGGTGTTTTGGGGGATGGTACTCTATCACTTCAAACCGCGGAGGAATAGTTTCGACGATTCAGAGCCGGTGAAAACGACACCATGGATAAGCCAGCCATTGATAAGAAGACCTGTGACGGCAAATACCGATCGAATCATGGAAATCATCGAGTTAGACCGGCATGTGGCATCTCGTGACATCGCCCAGGAGGGATGGGAGTTGGTCCCATCTGCAGAAGACTGGATACAAAACAAAGCTTGATGCTTGGGCGCCCCATGATTTGACGCAAAAAAAACCTTCTGGACCGAATCAACGTCTGTGATATGCTGCTGAAACGGAACGTACTCGACCCATTTTTGAAGCAGCTGGCGACGAAAAATGGATCATATACGACAATATAAGCGAAACGGTCGTGGTTGAAGGCTGGGGAATCGTCCCAAACAGTGGCCAAGCCGGGATTGACGGCTAGGAAGGGTTTGCTGTGGCGTAGTGGGTAGAGTGCTCAGACAGCTCAACACAAATTTTTCGAAATGCTGACAACACTCAAAGAGTAATAATTGTCTAAGAATAATAATAATAATATTTGTTGGCACTACAGTCCATAGGGGGACCAGGGCCTAGCTTGCTCATCAATTGCTCGTGTTGTGCGCGCTACTGATCTCTCAATGATTTTTGATTTTTTTTTATTGCATTGCACGCCAACTAGCTGTAGGGTACATGTATTAAATCCACTCAGATTTACGCACAGGCTCTCTTCTTTGTATGACGCTGCAGTCCGGGGTGGATTTCGGCCTCAGCCATCATGCTTCTCCAGCCATCATGCTTCTCCAGCCATCATGCTTCTCCAGCCATCATGCCTCTCCAGCCATCATGCCTCTCCAGCCATCATGCTTCTCCAGCCATCATGCTTCTCCAGCCATCATGCCTCTCCAGCCATCATGCCTCTCGAGCCATCATGCCTCTCTAGCCATCATGCCTCTCCAGCCAGCATGATCTCTCGCCAGTTGCCAGTTGGTTGAGGTGCTTTTTCACTTAGCAAACCGGCTAAAGTAGTAAAAAACTTACATATCAACGAAATGACCGAAATGTCCTAACAAAAGCAAAGATTTTCCTTTCTGAGCCGGCTGCTGGGCAGTTTCCTTTGTCTAGTGGTTAGAGAATATCCTACACATGTAGAAGAGTGCCCCTAGATAAAAAAACGCTACAGTTCTTATTGTGGATTTCTTTTAGGACTAGACTACGGGTTGGCTTGGGACGGGCCACATTTAACTTGACATCAGACAAGTTTTTGATTTCTAGAGCACATTATGGGCACGGGGGTAAACAACGTGGTTTGTAGATTTAATCCGTCACCTTACATGCTGAAGAAGATTCAATTCCTTTAATGAACTCCTCGCCTTCACCTCTTTCTTTCTTAACGTTAATCCCAAGGTTTGCTTTATCCAGAGAGAACATAGGGAACCGATAGGCTTGTGTTGGAAAAGAAATCAAATTCCGGCAATCCAAATTGAAGGCAACCAGGCGGTCGCAACAAGCAGAAGGTTATGTTTTTGTTTTCGTTGGAGGTTGGGACTGGAGCGCTTAAACTCAAAAACTGTTGCATTGTATAAAACGTTAGAAAAGTTAAAATTTGTTTTTGATTAATGAAGGTAAGAACCAATATACAAGACAGCTGACAGGTGACGGACTGAACTCAAACCAAGAACATGACCTCATTTTTATTAGACTGCGATTTCTAAGCATTAGTTTCCATAAAAATATCCTGATTGTTCGTTTTCTGAAAGAAGTTGCAAAAATGGAACAACGAATTTGTGCTCTGGAACATAGAATACCTTGTGGTATTTTCGTGGTATTTCATGCGACGCTCAGACGCCGAAGGGTCTAGGTTCGACTCCCGGCTGAACACCTCGAATTTTTCACGGCACAACCTTTTTCGAGCTGCTGATAACACTCAATGGGTAATAAGTGTCGAATAAGTGTCCCAAACTTCGCCCTTAGGAGTCGGCAAAAAACTGTATGTCCCTTCTACTCGTGAGAGAACAGTAGCGCACACAACACGAGCAGTTGATGAGCAAGCTAGGCCCTGGTCCCCCTGTGGACTGTCGCGCCAACAAGTATTATTATTAACATAGAATACTTTACTTGCGTAGCGGCCAATTATCCGGTGACGGTGAAGTACGTGAAGGAAGGGGGTGATACAATCAATACTTCAACGCTCACCTGATTGCATTGAACAGTAGCTCTAAATTCAATTTGTTATGGCTATACTGTAGGGCGGTTTGATATATATTTTACAAAAACGCCCCCAGACGAGTTACTGGATTAACTAATGTGCTTAATGGTACTGCTCGAACTTAAAGAATATATTAATACCAATAAAGCAACTGTCGATCTTGGATCCATACTCTATGCAAGGCTCGAGATATGTACGGTTTCTTGTTTTAAACTTTGAAATACCATACAATGATGATCCGGAATAATTTTTTACGGCTTTGGGAATAAAAAAGAAATGTTTGATCAGTCAACCTAACTCTAACAAACGTTAATTTATAACTCAAACAAATTCTCTTAAAATGTCACAATTTGTCGATTGTCAATGCTGACGGAGAGAGAAAAGTTAAAAGTTGAGCCACTACATAAGGCGCGTGAGCGGCAGCGTTGGTCTGTGGACTACCTGCCATAAGAATACATGTATTTCTATGTATCTGTGAAAGTACTTTGCGCTGACGCAAGTAAAGTATTTTATGTGCCGGAGCCTTTTGTAATGTCGGCGTTAAAAGAAAAAGGAATAAAATTGAAGCGAAGATTATCCGCATCCCAAGATGGGACTTCCGTACAAGTTTGTCACTGTTAACATATGTTTATATATGTTATATATGTTATGCATGTTATGTTATGTTGTTATATATGTTTTATTTATCACTTGGGCAAGGGAAGTCAAGCAGTCAGTTCCATGGTTACTTACGCCTGCCTACAACATCTTCAGATTTTTATGCTTAAAAGAGATCCATCGTGAGCTTTGATTTATATTGTAAAGTAAAATAAAATGCATAGTTTTGAAAGCGAACAAAATAGAGCAATTCAGGGCATTAACTGTTTAACATGAAATGATTTTTCTTATGCACGTATTTATTCATGACTTCGTCCGCACTGATCTACTCAAAAGTTCGATTTTGGACGACCCGTTCGCGCATAGAATAGTCTATGCCGCGATTAACACGAGTGATGTTGGCTTCAAACACGTCAATTGTAACTTGCTAGTTCCTGAATACATTAAACTTTACGTGTCCCTGGATAAAGTAATTAAACGCTGTTATTTCGGGGTAAATTTAACGTGAAACCAAACTTCTCCACAAGTTTATTGTTCTACACGCTGTTTGGTTCATGCTTTTCAACAGTGCTCAACTATACTGCGTGCTCAAATTCTATGCAGCACAAAGTCCCTTAAGACTGGCAATCATGATATTATTTTGTATTGTCTTGTTTTTAAGGAAAAATTGACTAGTGACTCCAAATGCCCATTTCCATACTCTTATTCTTGGCGGATATAATACGAAGATTGCCTTTTATATTTCGGGATTAGAGAACAAAAACAAATATTTATCATCGAAAATAGCTCAATTGTTTTTCAAAATATTCCCCATTAAGATCTATACACTTTTGCATGCATTTCAACCAATTGTCGAAGCACTTTTGCCACTTTGATTGAGGAATCTCCAAAACATGCATTCTGAACGCATCAACCGCTTCTTCAGGTGTCGAAAAACGTTGACCTCTCATTTTATTTTTCGCGTACGGGAAGAAAAAGAAGTCATTCGATGCCATGTCAGGACTATACGGTGGATGACTCATCAGATCGATGTTTTGAGTGCTCAAAAATGCAGTTGTTTGAGCCGATGTGTGAGAGCTCGCATTGTCGTGGTGAAGACTGATCCGTCTTCGGCGATTGGTTTTCCTGGTTTATTGAAAGACAGCTGACAAACAAATGGTTGTGTTTCACTCAGAATTGACTGTTCTGCGTTGTTATAGTGGCACGGTTGCGACATGTCCAGTTCTTCCGAAAATAACAGGCGACCATTTGCTTGGAAGTGCTTCGTGCGTGAGCAACTTTTGTTGGATTTGGTTCAATTTGAAACACTCATACATTTGACTGCTGTTTACTTTCGGGCTCATACGCGTAAGTCCACGATTCATCACCTGTCACGATTTCATAGACGTGTTTCGAAGCACCGCGATCGTATTTTTGGGATATTTCTTTCGACCAATCGACACGAGCCGTGGAGTAGTGGGTACACGCTCACAAGCCGAAGGGTCTAGGTCCAATTCCCAGCTCAACAACAATTTGTCGAATTTTTCACGGCACCACCTCTTTCGAGCTGCTGACAACACTCAAAGAGTAATAACTGTCTAAGAAAGCTTCTCGAATTTCGCCGTTCGGAGTCGGCAAAAAACGGAAGGTCCCTTCTATTCGTGAGAGAACAGTAGCGCGCACAACAAGAGTAGTTGATGAGCCAGCTAGGCCATAGTCCCCCTTTGGATTGCAGCTCCAACAATTATTATTATAATCGATAGGAGCCTTTTTTGAGCGATTGACAAATTGTATGGAATCCAACGCGAACACTTTTTTTTGACGGTCAAATGTTCATGCAATATTGAATGTATGCTGGTCCCACTAATGCCTAAGGTTGTCTCAATCCCACGATTGGTCACATGACGATCTTGCAATATCAGTTGGCGCACAGCATCAATGGTTTCCGGAACAACAACTGATTTTGGACGACCTTCACGAAACTCTTCTTGGAGTGAGCTACGGCCTCGGTTGAATTCACCATACCATCGATAAACACTGGTCCTTGATGGGGCTTCATCGCCAAAAATTGAATTAAGCTCATCGATGCACCGTTGTTAAGTTAATCCACGTCGAAATCTGTAAAAAATAATCGCACGAAAATTTTCACGATTTAATTCCATTTTTTGGGAGAGAATCTTTTAAGTTACTGTAAACAACACAAATAACGCTCGTATGTCAAAACCTTCTGAGTACCTATAACCTCAAAAATGTCAAACTTTACGAAAGAGCTGGCAGTTGCCAGATTGCAACACGAGGGTTAACCAATCCCGAAATATAAAATGCAACCTTCGTTGTGGTTCTACGTACTCTTGCTCTGTAGCTCATTACCCCAAATAACTGTTAACATAACTACTAATCTGTGGTCGCTGTAGTGTTGTGGGTAGAGTGCGGCACTCAACCCGAAGGTCGAGGTTAAACTCACGGCACCACCACTTTCGAATTACTGACAATATTTAAAAAGTAATAACTGTATAAGAAAACGCTTCCAAAACTTCGCCGTTCGGAGTCGACAAAAAACTGTAGGTCACTTCTATTCGTGAGGCGCGCACAACACGAGTAGCTGATGAGCAAGCAAGGCCCAGGTCCCCTTTGGTCTGTCGCGCCATCCAATAATTATTATATCCACTAACCCAGAATTGGAATCCATCACATAACAAAATTTCAAAAGTGTACACAGGATTTAAATGGGGTTTTTCAAGAGCCCAGTTACAGAAACAGCAGTCTAATTTTTAAGCTTTAGGTCGAGACACTCACGTAGAATATGCCAAGTTGTTGCATACGCGAAGACATACTGCTGAAACCGATGATAGATCAATTCGTCACGATTTTCGATTGCAGTGACAGCTACAGCTGCTGTAGTAGCTTCACTGTGTGCTGGATGAGGGCTAACCGTGCGAGTATCATTCACTAATTTAAACTGGGACTCAATATTGATTTCAGTAGGCCGATTGTGCGCTTCGGAAATACTTCAAGTCAAACGACAATCATTTCTCAAAAAAACATTGATTTTGGTAATTAGCAATTTGAATTATTTGAATTATTGAATTAAATTATTTGAATTGGTAATTAGAAATTTGGAGACGCAGTTTCCGGTCACGACAAATTGCCAAACGATACCGAACAAAATGGGCAGAGCTGTTTGATAGGAGTCACACGTGAACTGCTGAGAAAAGCCTATTGAAAAAGAAACCTCACGATGAATCCCAATTTTGTTAGGGACTAAATAAAATGAAAGTCAATTGAATTGCTAGCTTGCGCTGGTGACATTGACGTGATTGGACGAACGCAGAGAGACGTCAATGAGGCGTATGCCGGCATTGAAGCGGAAGCGGCTAAAATGGGTCTGGCGGTAAATGAGCGCAAAACAGAGTACATGCTGTCATCAAAAAAGGGCACACGTATTCGACGTCTCGGACAGAGAGACACACTAGGCCGCAGAAATTTGAGGTCGTCAAGGAATTCGTCTACCTCGGCTCAGTGGTAAACAGGGACAACAACATCAGTACCGAAATAAAAGGCCGAATAACTCTTGCCAATCCCTGTTTCCTTGGGCTCAAGAGACAATTGAGTAATTAAGCACTCTTCCACGGACTAAGCTTGCTTTATATAACAGCTTGAGCATCCCAGTCCTACTCTATGGCGCGAAAGCATGGACGTAACTAAAAGTGGATAAGGAAGTCCTTAATCTTTTCGAGAGAAAAGTTTTACGTGCGATTTTTGGTCCTGTTTGTATTGATGGCATCTGAAGGAGAAGATTAAACCACGAACTCTATGGGCTGTACAGCGACATGCGCCTGGTTAAGCGTCTACGGATGCAACGCTTACGATGTCTAGGCCATGTAGTAGGTGTCCATACACCACTGCTCCGGCCCGAAAAGTCTTCGATTCTGAACCATTTTGACAACGCAACGGAGGACGGCCTGGGCTAAGGTGGCACACACAAGTGGAGAAGGCCCTCAACCAACTTGAAGTGCGCAACTGGGGGCAGCTGGCAATAGATCGTGCTAGTTGGAGAGACATGTTGGTTGAGACCCAGGTCCACCCCGGACTGTAGCGTCACAACAACAAGAAGAAGAAATAAAATGAAAATGAAGAAGCAAGTCTGAAAGTCTGTTGAAGGACAAGCCTCACCAGAAATCACTATTCAAGCCACTGAACATCATATCTACTTAAAACCCTGTCTATGGCCAAGCTGGAGGCACCGTTTCCACCAAACTTCTCTCTATACCCACATTATTTTCATCCTCTTCAAACGCGGAATATTTTCATGAGCAGCCCCCGCACAATCTTCACAGTCTAAACATGATTTCTGGTAGACTAACCCAATGTCATACATCCTCTTGCAAAAGTGACAAGTCACATGACTGACGTAGGAACTTGACACACCGTGAATTGCCATACTACTGATGGTCGTCACTGAACGTCAAAGAGCTGACCTTGCATCGCTAACCACAATGTTCCATGAATTCGCTGCTTGAACGATGCTGTGTGTCGTTGTTTCAGTCCAAGACAAAACGTTGCACTCTGCGCTGTAAACAGAATTCATTCTTAACTATGACTAAGGCTTCAGAAGACGTGTGTATTTGTGATAAATGAAAGAAAAGCAAACACAGTCCGTGCGAGTGTCGAGCGGAAAGCAATTATGTCAACTGTCAATACATGCAACAGGATTTATCTCCTCCGCACTTTGGCTTCACTGATTCTCTCCTTAAAGAATCGAAATCTAAGTGACTTTACGACTGTGTTTGTTCAACGATACGGCCTGCTATCGCGTCTGAGTTTGATGGATCGTACTTGGAATTAACTAATGTGCAGATAATTGTCGTGTCATTTTATGAGTTGGATTACACTTGACGGCACAATCCTTGGGAACTAACAATTAATAAAACTGAGGAACAGGTTGGAAGGCTTTTGAAGAACATAATAAATGACGGTTTGAAGTTACGTTTATGTACTTAAAACATTTTGTATTCATCTGACCAATGACCGAACGTTTAAAGTTGCTTTTTGCGTGGGAAAGAAAAGTATCACTTCAACCTGCAAAATATATTCTGAAATGTTTTTCCAAGAATTATTGATTGCTTAATTGACAGGGTTCCTCAGTCAGGCTGCAGAATTTTTCAAGAAAGCCGGTTTTGCCACAGCCTCTAGAAATATTAGACGTCACATCAGCATCCCTGGAAGTAAGCTAAAAATTTAACGAAAGAACTATGTAGTAGCAATGTTTTTATAATTTATATTCTTGGTCTTGTTAAACAGAAAGAGACTACTGATGAACTCGACAAACAGACAACCTGCAAACAATAATAATAATAATTGTTGGCGCGACAGTCCAAAGGGGGACCATTGCCTAGCTTGCTCATCAACTACTCGTGTTGTGCGCGCTACTGATCTCTCACGAGTAGAAGGGACCTACAGTTTTTTGCCGACTCCGAACGGCGAAATTTGAGAAGCTTTCCTAGACAGTTATTACTCTTTGAGTGTTGTCAGCCGCTCGAAAGAGGTGGTGCCGTGAAAAATTCGAAAAATTGGTGTTGAGCTGGGAATCGAACCTACAACCTTTTGCGTGTGGGCATCGCACTCTACCCACTACGCCACGGCGGCCACACAACTTGCAGACAAGAATGATAGAAATACAGACTACGCATTGCGCATGTCTGTCACCTTCTGTCAATTTTTGATGACGTAGGCTGAGACAATGGATGTTTACTTTTTATATACGGATGTCAGGTTTGACTGCGATTTCCGCGCGTTTATTTGAAAAAAATTATAAGAAAAATATTTTGTAATTTACTAACAATTAAATAAAGAGAAATTTTTGAAAATGAGGTGTGCTGTGTTTGGCTGCAATGCAAACAACAACAAGGGAAAACCGAATGTACGGTTTTATTCGGTTCCAAAACACAACATCCTACGGAAGCAGTGGATTCACTTATGCAGGAGAAAGGATAACTGCACATTTCACTGCGGATAGTTTTGAAAGAAACTTACAATTGAAATGGGTAAGATGATTTGTTTATTTACTTACATATTAAATCACAATTTTATTACAGGCCTTTGCAAAAATAATGGATATAAGTTAAAGGCGGGAACAATTCCAACAATCCAACCGAGAGCAATAGTCGCTCCTTCATCCCGCGACATCAGAATGCAATCAAAGGCAATACATGAAATGATTGCAGAGCTACTAGCGGAGAAACTAGTGGCATTGACATTTGACTAAACTCCTTCGGAATCATTTTATTGACCAAGGGTTTAAAATAAATGAAAAGGAAGTAAAAAAAAAAAACATAATCCTTACGATTCTAACGTGCACAGCGTCTGAATTGTCAATCACTCATAAGCTCAGGCAATAACAAGAGCCGCCAGCTTAGGTCATTTAGGTGACCAAACAGTTGCTTCGGATGACACGCCTGATTTAGTTTCCGAATGTACTCTCACAAGTAATGTTTTATCTACATACGTATCTGAAATATATAAATATGTTAAATATGTTATGAGTATAACTATAAATTCTCCGAGCACTGATGTCTACAGCCAGGTGGACAATGAATTGGAATATTTAGCTCACGATGGGCTTGAAAACTTGGCTGGGTACATTTGCCATAAGTTGGGGGATGAAATTCCCGACATACGTGTTCTTCAAAATAAGGACACGACTTTTACGTGGGTTAACCATCTCAACCAAAAAAGCCTGGATAAACCCACATTTGCACTAATGGTGAATGGGGATGACCTCTTTATTTGCCCCGAATATCTTAGGACACATTTGGAATAAAATAACACATTTGGAGAAAATAAAAAAAAAAAACTTTATTTTAGAGAGCACGAATGTATTTTAGTATAAGGAAACTAAACAAAGAAATTACAGAGTTTCAATTCAGAAAAAAAGAAAATATAATAAAATTGTCCACTAGTTCAAAATTTAAATCTATTCTTTTATTTCAATAACTTGGTTGTTACAATACTCTTTTGGAAATAAAACATGCAATAATAAAATTTAGTTAAACTGATTTATTAATGGCAATCCTAAAACTTTACACAGTTATGATTATTGCTTTACGAAACTCTGTGAAAGTTTTTTCCACTCTGCATGCAAAATGCTTGACTTAATGGCTCGGAAAGTAATTGGATAGTTAAATTAATTCAATTGGATATACACTTAGAACTTATTTTATGTTAAAAAGTTCTTAAAGCATAAATAATATTAGAAAAAAAAAATCAATTAATAACTTTTCCTGCTTCAATTTGTATGAAGATATTAAACAAAAACAAAGAGCTGTCAAACCAATAGTCTCGTGACGTAAGCTGCGCAGAACAAAAGAAAATTGAACACTCTATTGCGCAATCTCTTTTTCTATCATTCTTGACTTGCAGATATTTCAGCCTTAATCGGAATGGAAATATCAGTCATGCGGAGTCAGACCACAGCTATTTGCTGAAGAAAGAAATTCGGACTTGATTACAAAATAAGCCAAACAAAACTCTTTTCATGGCCAGAGCACACTGCAGTTCTAGCGTAGATATTGTCACAGCACATTGTCTGTCAGGTTGTCATGTTATCAAGCTTAGTCTAATCTTAATTGATACTTGTTAAAGCTGTCAAAACATAAAAACTTTACAACATATCATACGCAGATGACTTGATAGTCCGAGACAAGTGTACCGACATAACAAAATAAAATAATAATCGGTAAGCGAGTGTACGTAGCCAGCGAAATTAGGCCCAAGGGTTAAACATTTTTTACTTTCTTGCAAGGCGACTTTGACTCCTTCAGGCGAAATTGCGACAACTGGAAGTTACAAAGTAGGACGACGTTGCATAGGACTTCGGCAGATGCAAAAAGAATTGGCGTACGCTCATTATCGTTGGACAACAGGGGGCGCCACTGACGCAGAAGACGGTAGTAAAATGCCTTGAGATCTGGTTGGATCAGTTTTGTTTTTTTTTATTGATGCTGCTCTGGCCAGGGATCGAGGCACTTTTGCCCTTGCAAAGAGGCTGTTTTACAAAGACCAACCCTATGCGAGGCTAAAGTTGAACTACTGGTGCTCTGGCCAGGGATCGAGGCACTTTTGCCCTTGCAAAGAGGCTGTTTTACAAAGACCAACCCTATGCGAGGCTAAAGTTGAACTACTACATGGCTGTTATCAGGCCAACGGTTGCCTACGGCTGTCCGGTGTGGTTCAATGTGGGAGCAAGTTTGATGGAAAGGATATGATTTTTGTAGGAGGCGTGCCTTCGGGCCAGTCTAAGACCTTAGTGAACTTTCTGATACGAGTTCAAGAAAGTTCAGAAAGAAAGTCTCTCTTTAATGAGGTCTTATACATTAGGCAAATGTGATCAGAATTAATAAAAGAAAGCAGATCAGCTTACAATGATATTTCGGAGGATTACTATCCCAAAACTGACTGATGACAACACTCAAAGGGTAATAACTGTCTAAGAAAGCTTCTCATATTTCGCCGTTCGGAGTCGGCAAAAAACTGTAGGTCCCTTCTACTCGCGAGAGAACAGTAGCGCGCACAACACGAGTAGTTGATGAGCAAGCTAGGCCCTGGTCCCCTTTGGACTATAGCGCCAACAATTATTAGTAATATACTGAAAAACAAATTAAAATTAGGTTTATTTTAGAGAGCATGCGAAGGACCAGTAAGATTTAAAAAAAGAAACAAAAGACTTAAAAAAATGTAATCTTAAGTAATTTTTCTGAAAATTAAGAGTTTATGAATAAAATGCAAAGAAAAAAATAAAAAACGTATCTTTTGTATAACACATCACTCAATACGTCCCGGGGCATGTTGGGGGCGACAAAAAAAAAAAAAAAACAAATAAGTAATAAATTAATATTTTTATTCGTGGTGCTCCTATATATAAAACCTAGCCGATACTTAAGTTAAGTAGGATGCATGGTATCATATTGGTCACAGTAAAAACGGAGCTTTATCACCTTTTTTGAAATTTAGTAAAAGATAAACATTTGCAGACAAAATCAACAGAGGTAGACAAGTACTCTCGTTTCACCTGTTTTCAAAATTTACTATATTTTTGTACAAATAAGCACTACTGGCGCGTTTGCAAACAGCTTAAGATGCAGTCCCAATTTTTGATCAGTAAAATTCATTAAAAACAAACATTTACAACGTGTGCAATTTGTTCAAAAATGGTAATGAAGGAGGCGAAGTGGGAGAATGCAGAATCAAAAGAAAATGTGAAAAAGAGAAAAAGAGAGAAATGCAAAAACACTTTTCCGAAACACATGATGGGATGGATGAATAGGGTTTTTCGATTAAATTTGATTGATTTGCATTCAGCGAAGAACGATAAAAAACCAACATTTTGAGATGTATTGTACAACCTTTATTGTGAATATTTCGCATTGCCCGAATAATAATTAATAATTGGATGGGGCTGTTAAATAAAAGATTGTGGTACAAAATAGCAAAAACATATTTTGTTAAGAGTATTTTACGTCCTCTCTCTTGAAGTGAATTACATGAAATGACATAAACAGATAAACGAGGTTGTCCAAATACATGCTCATAAAGTAGTAACAGAAAGAATTCATAAAGAGTGTGTTTGTATTGGTGAGTGTCTTGCAATGATTTTTAACAGGGGCAAGAGTCCACAGGGGACCAGAACCAAGCTTGATCATCAAATACTGTTCAGCCGGGAAGCCAACCTAGACCTGCTGCGTGTAAGCATCGCACTCTACCAACTATGCCACAGCGACCATTAAAATCCTAAAATGCAGTCCAAAAAAGCCATAATACTAAAATGTACTAAATGCTCTCAATTCAGAAATGCCGAAAATCTGAAAAAGCCAGCTATTTTGAAAATCTTCTAATGCTCAAATCCTAAATGCACAAATTTTAAAAACGCCGAAAATCGTGCAAGGTCATTATCTTGAAATAGCTAACATTTGAAAAAAAAAATTGTTAACCCCGCTAAGTCCAAGACCCTAAGTGTCCAAAATCCCAAAGAGTATCTTAAAATGCTCAAAATTTCAAAAAGCCGGAGTCTTAAATAGATCTATATCAGAAACAGCAAAAGTCCCTAAATGTTAAAAACCCATTAAACCAGAATCTTAAGACGTCAAACCGTCAGACAACCTCCATGACTAAGCTCCCGAATATACAGAATCCCTTAAAGCCCAGGATTCAAAAAGATCTATATCAGTAAATGCCCGAAATTTAAAAAAGAAAGAAGAGAGAGTTGACCAATATCACGAACAACCAGAGTCTATCAATGCTGATACAACGAGAAAAATTGTATCAAAATTGAAACAATTATTGCGCAAGAAAACTGACGAGAAAAAGAAAAAAACAGACGGCATACATTCAACCCAGATGTAATTTATTCTTACGTCTTCTTACGTGCTTTGCTGGTCCAAATTCAAGTGGCCGAGAAGTAGGCTCACTCTTCTCATTTGACCGAAACTGTTATACATTGAGAACAACGAAGTGATACAATTGCGAGAAGCGCTTACAATAGAGTAAAACGAGTGTCTAAGTACAGTGAGTAACAATTTGTGCAATAAAGTACATGAATAAGATTTAATATGGAACTGATCATAGCGATGATTATTAATTAGCAAGTAAGTAAGTACAAGTCAGTAAAGTAAATCCTAAGACGCCTGGAAACCCTAGATAACAAAACTTCGGAAAAACCAGAATCCCGCAATGTGAGAAATCTCGTTATGCTCAATCTTCTACAAAACCAGAATCATAAAATGACAATATGTCGAATAGCTAGAACCTGGAATTGACTGAAATTCGAAGTCCCCAGTATCCGAGAACGTCCTTGACCCCGCAAATGTTAAATTTCTCGAAAAAAAGTAAAATTGTAAAAATAAAAATTAATAAGTTTGTAAAAAATCATGTGAAAGGAGTATTTTCCCATACCACCGCACAGTGGGGCAGAAATGGCCGTTTGACGGCGATAGATATCACTTCACTTCAAAACAAATCCCCTTCCCAACTAACAAACGACTAGAACTAAACAACGTCCGAGGGGGAAACCCGGTATTGGATAAAAAAACACACACGTTGTTTAATTTAAATTACATGACTCAGAGCGCGAATCAATTTCCTACTCTACAATTCGGAATACCCCGAAGAGATCACCTAGACTCGATACTCACTGACGAGGAAGGTGTCAGTCGGCGGTTAGGGGGCACATCCATTATTGAACATGAGAAGAAAAACTGAAACCGGTTGTCTGGCCCGTATTACTTGCTTTGTGTGTTATGGAAAACGAATGTGGATAAGTATTTGTAGCCTTAACGAAACTGACTTCGAACAAACGATTGAGTGTTAAGTGTGTTCTTAAGGGTCAATGTCCGGTGGTAGCTCTACGGAAGAAATAAAATGGAAGAATGACGCTTACACTTTTCGGTCAGTTTATGCACTTTTTAAGAGTATTAGAGTGCGTGGAACCAATCATCCCTTTCCAGCTAAATCTATGAAAAAATCTAAGATCTCACTAAAAGCGGTTGAGAAAACCCCCCATATCATCTCTTCATCGGCATCTAGAGAGGAATCATTCAGCATGGTAGCATGCATAAGCCCCTATGACCTGTTTTTGTAGAGAAACTACAAATAGAGGACTCTATTTAGAAATGGAGAACTCTATTTAGAAATGGAGAACTCCATTGCGATAATACCTCGAAACCAAGCAACGCAATTGTCTTAAATGGCACACACAAGGGGAATGGCATCTGGAATAACTTAACGCGCGAATTGATTGGAAGCTGATCACAGACGGTACTAGCTGCAACGACAAATTGGTTCATGCCATCATTCATCACAGACAGTACAGCCACTCCCCAGAAATTCATTCACATTTTCTGTCAAGTGCAATTAAATTTAACTTTTATTACGAATCGTTAAAAGTGTTGCCAAAACAAATTCTAATGCACTCTGCAAAGTCGTTAAAAACGCAATAACTTTTCAACCGGTCATAAATTACCTTTGATTGCACACAAATATCATCCACCACCTGCCGGCACTCCGTTAGTATTTTAATCAGTCTACCATACTCGCAAAAAATGGATTTTAACTAAAATGGAGAACTCTTTTGACTGGAACATAAACAGGATTATTAACTTAAAATGTGCTTCATTGCAAATAACAGAAGAGTATGTAAAAGCAACAGCCCTGCGACTTCAATTACTACAAATACTCGAACAATGGCTTGAAGAAGGTCTTCAACATTTGACTTGTGTACGTTATTTTGAGTTGGCCATTAGCTTGGATACGGACTTCGATCAAAATTCGGACAAGAATTTGAACTACATCTTAGACAACGGAGTGGACAAAAATTTGAACGAAAACTTGCAAAAAAACTTGGACAAGCAATTGGATACCAACTCGGACAAGGACGTGGAGAAAAATGTATCCAAAACAGTGGAAACAAACATAAACAAACGCTTGGACCAGAGCCTGGACAAGAACTTAGGCAATGAATTGGACAAAAACGTGAACAAGGTCGTGAACGTAAACTTCAACAAAAACTAGGAAAAACTTGAACAAGAACTTGGACAAGAACTTGCACAAAACCTTGGACAAGGGATATGACAAGAACTTCGATAAGAGTTTGGATAAGCACTTGGATCAGAACTTGACCATGAACTAAGAGAAGAATTTGCACAGAAACTTTGACAAGAAATTGGACAAACACTTGGACAAGAATTTAGACAAACACTTGGACAAGAACTTGCACAAAAACCTGGACAAGGAACTGGACAAGAACTTGGATAAGAACTTAAACAGAAAGTTGTACAGAAACTTGGACAAAGAATTGACAAAGGTAAAAATGTGGACAGGGAACTTGCAGGCGAACTTGGACAAGTACTTGGAAAAGGAATGAGACAAGAACTTGGATAATAATTTGGGCAAAAAGTTAGACAGAAACATGGACAAGAACTTGGGTAAAAACTTAGAAAAGGAATTGGACAAAAACATTGAAAAGAATTTGGATAAGCACTTGGATCAGAACTTGGCGAAGAGCCAAGACAAGAATTTGCATAGAAACTTGGACAAGAATTTGGATAGAAACTTGGACAAGAATTACGACAAAAACTTGGACAAGAAATTGGACAAGAAATTGGAGAAGAACTTGGACAAGGACTTGGAGACGAACTTGGACAAGTGCTTGGAAAAGGAAAAAGATAAGAACTTGGACAAGAACCTGGCCAAGGACTTGGAGAAGGACGTGGAAAAGCAATTGTACAAAAACTTGAAACAGAACTTGAACAAGAACTTAGAAAAGGAATTGGACAAGAACTTTGATAAGAATTTGGATAAACACTTGGATCAGAACTTGGCCAAGAACTAAGACAAGAATTTGCACAGAAACTTGGACAAGAAATTGGACAAACACTTGGACAAGAATTTATACAAGTGTTTGGACAAGAACTGGCACAAAAACTTGGACAAGGAACTGGCCAAGAACTTGTATAAGAACTTGAACGGAAACTTGGACAAAAACTGGAACAAAAACCTGACAAAGGTTAAAAATGTGGACAAGGACGTGGAGATTAATTTCGGCTTGTAGAAAAACTACAGCAATGAAAATAACTTGAAAAATAATTTAGACAAGAATTTGAACTAAAACGTGGACAAGCATTTGGAAGTGAACAATAACATAACCAAAAATTTAACAATAATTTGGACAAGGAGCTGGAAATTCGGAGAAAGACTATGCCAAAATTTGGACTAAGGATTTGGATGTCTTAAATTGAATCCTAGACAGATACTTCGAAAGAGGCTTAGGCAAGAGCTCAAACAACAGCATGATAAAGAACTTAGATAAAGAGATGAAAACTTGAATGCAAATTTTAAGAGGGAGATTGATGAGATTTAAACAGGACGTTTGGTAAGGAAAATGAGTTTAACCGAAAACTTAGGCCAGAACTTAGGAAAGTAAGTAAGTAAGTAAGTTTTCTAAAGATCATGTGCCCACAGTTGAGTGGAAGTGACAGAAAGAAAGATGTGTCCGATCGGTGACATTTCCATTTCGCTTCAATATCTTCTGTCTTTTTCTAGTGCTATTTTGCTTAGAGGTTCGGCTGTTCTTATAAAAAAAACTTAAAGTCGATTCCGTTACAAGAGGCAAGGAGTGAACATTCAATACTTTTCTTGCAGAATTTTAATTACCTATTAGGGCTTGCGAGCATTTGGTAAAGAAGCGCCTGTCCAACAAGAGCCGGTAACTGTCTCTTCTGGCGTTCGTCGTACGAAGCATTATACCTCAGGTGCGAAAAAGCCTACCGAAAAGAACAACGTCGTCGTCTTTAAAATGAATGAAATGAAGTTTGCAATTCCAATCTTATTGGTCACAAAGGTTTGTGAGAGCTTTCTGTAAGAGAACTTCTAAAGCTTTGAAAGAGCTGCGTCCTCAATGCAGATTGAAATATGATACGAGCACAGAGTGGTTGCCAACAGACAACATTTATACCAAGAGTCTGTAAATGCAAATGCTCTGAACAAATCTGAGCGATCTTAATTGCGATCGAATGCCACCACAATTGAAACATTAAGTAGAGCGTAATCGCTTCAAAGATCATTCGCTACAAACGAGTTTCGTCCAACATTCGAGTGACCAGAGCTCGGTGTAAGTGAATACCCAAACTTGCGGTTAGTTACGCCAACCACATCCATCGTCCAGAATCCAAGTAACTCATTCTTCACACGTGCTCTCACATCTGTTGTTGCAGAAGTGCCATCAACCTTGACTGCAGCACAGCCACGCACGAATGTCATCAATGTCAGAAACAGCCAGTCAACTCCCTCTTCGGGAAACACACGACAATCAAATTGCATTAATCATCCACAAACACCAGTGTGGCACAAGCGATATCGCTTCGTATCATTAATCTGTCGAACACGCCAAACACAAAGAAACAATCCGCAGCCCCTCTGCTTCGCATCACGTTCAATTGCATGCAGAGACACTCGCGCCGGGTATTCCTCTTCTCAGGTAACAACATCTGTGTTTTGAAGACTTCCGCGATTTTATCGCAAAACTCAGAAAAGATTACTGTCGTCTTACCCGCGAAAATAGATCGTGTATGTCGAATGGTGGCGGCAACGTTTTCTCACGTCCGGCGTTCTCGGTCGCACACAAACTAAGCCCACCGCCAGCAAAACGAAACACACTCACAGCTCTCAGCCGCGCCGACGATGAGTGCAGTTATCAGTATTTAATTCAAACTGATATTGCTTTATTTGTTGTACTTCGCGGAGCTACACGTGCATGGCTGCGGTTTAGCTGCCAATGTGGTAACGCTGTTGTGCAGGTTGTACTTTCGCCGTAAAGATTAAGGGAAGGAATTTTAATGTGATGTGCATTAAATTTCAAATCGTAATGATTTCTTAATGCGACACAGTGCTTAAGTGGTGTTTGCAGCCTGGTATGGAAGTGTTTATTAAGTTAGTAGTAATGAGGGAAATTTTGGAAGTCAGCAAGTTGCACACATTTGTGCCTCTTGGCAGACTTTTGCTGAAGGATTTTGATAATTACTCAAAAATTAAATTTACACAAGCGATAATTATTTAAAATTTTGGAAGTTTCTCTTTTATATTTCATGTTTCAACGCCGCAGCATTACATAAACCTGTCCTGATGTGGAGACTTTTAAATTTCTCATTTAGGATAAAATTTATTCGAATTAGCAAAGTGTGGCTTACATGCGCCACATTCGCTTTTATTTGCACAATACAAGTCACAAGTACAACAAAACGAGTATCACTCCAAGCCCGAAAAGTGCTTAATGAGTTTTTTAAGTTAAAAATGCGTTTTTTCCCAACTTTGTTTGTCTTTTATTTATTATTATTTGCTATTATTATTATTATCAGCTTTTTTGTTCTTCATTCAATGCTTCGTAAAAGGTGATACAGTGATCGGATTTAGTTCAAATATGCGCCGTTTTGTTCGATAATCTGTTTCCATCTAGACGACAACTTCGTAATACCCCTCTCGTAGGAGCCCCCCTCCTTATTTGCGAAGAATCCGGACAGCCACTTTTCACAAGCCTCTGTTGAGTTAACTTCACACCACCAAGGGCGATAGCCATGTACAGGAACAGGTGGTAATCACTTGGCGCTATTTCCGGGCTATATGGTGGATGCCAGAAGCTCCCGTAGCTTCTGGCGAATCATCAACGAAGTGTCTGGTCTGGTGTTGTCCTGATGCAACTCTACACCATTCCTGTTGGCCAATTCCGGACGCTTCTGGTCGATCGCCTGCTTCAAGCGGTACAGTTGTTTGCAGTAGATAGTAAAATTAAGTGTCCACCAAACACACAGCAAAACCTTCCTGGCCGTCAATCCCGGCTTGGCCACTGTTTGGGACGATTCACCGGCCTTCAACCACGACCGTTTTCGCTTGATATTGTCGTATGTGATCCATTTTTCGTCTCCAGTCACCATCCGCTTCCAAAATGGGTCGAGTTCGTTCCGTTTCAGCAGCATATCGCAAGCGTTGATTCGGTCCAGAAAGTTTTTTTTACGTCTTTAGCATATCATTTTGGTGGTCGCCGTGGCCGAGTGGGTAGAGTGCGACGCTCACACGCCGAAGGGTCTAGGTTCGACTCCCAGCTCAACACCAATTTTTCAAATTTAACGGCACCACCTCTTTCGAGCTGCTGACAACACTCAAAGAGTAATAACTGTCTAAGAAAGCTTCTCAAATCTCGCCGTTCGGAGTTGGCAAAAAACTGTAGGTCCCTTCTACTCGTGAGAGAACAGTAGCGCGCACAACACTAGTAGTTGATGAGCAAGCTAGGCCCTGGTCCCCCTTTGGACTGTAGCGCCAACAATTATTATTAATATAGCATATCATTTTGAAGGTGTTTCGTTTAATATGCTTTTAGATTAGAAATTCAAAGTAAAATCTCGATTTTCACAAAATTATTAAAATTAAGGTTGTCAAATATCTCGCTTTTGCTTTTTTGCTCTTCATTCAATGATTCATAAAAAGTGTTACAGTGATCGGATTTAGTTCAAATATGCGCCGTTTTGTTCGATAATCTGTTTCCGTCCAGACGGCAACTTCATAATACCGCCCTCGTAGAAGCCCCTCTCCTTATTTGCGAAGAACTCGGACAGCCTCTGTTGAGTTCAACTTCACACCACCAAGGCCGTTCGCCATGGACAGGAACAGATGGTAATCACTTGCCTCTATGTCCTGGCTATATGGTGGATGTGATTAAACCTCTCATTCGAGTGCCCGTAGCTTCTGGCGAATTATCAACGAAGTGTGTGGCCTGACGTTGGCCTGATGCAACTCTACACCATTCCTGTTGGCCAATTCCGGACGCTTCTGGTCGATCGCCTGCTTCAAGCGGTCCAGTTGTTCGCAGTAGATGGAAGAATTAAACGTCTGGCTATATGGGAGCAGCTCATAGTGGATGATCCCTTTCAATCCCACCAAACACACAGCAAAACCTTCCTGGCCGTCCATCCCGACTTGGCCACTGTTTCGGACGATTCACCGGTCTTCAACCACGACCGTTTTCGCTTGATATTGCTGTATGTGATCCATTTTTTCGTCGCCAGTCACCATCTGCTTCAAAAATGGGTTCGTGTGGTGCAGCAAAGGAAAAAGTCTCTTAACTAAATCGTGCGCCTAAAAGCAGGTTTGTAGTTGATTGAGTGCACTTTCCTAGTAAGGCATGTATTGGGGGTAAATTCTTAAATACGAGGAATGGCGCTGGCTTATTCATCAAAGCCCTTTTTTATTAAAACAGCAATAAAAGATTAATAATAATAAAAGACAGGCCCAAGTCCACCCCGGACTGTAGCGCCACAACAAGAAGCAACAAAAGATTTGTGGTGCATTAGAAAACCTCCTTAGCGACCAAATTTTTGTAACTTATATTTTTAAAATAAACGATTATTATGTGTCAGATCTGGTGTGGAAGTTTTGCTTACCGCTGTGTCAGAGATTGATAAAGGCGCAACATTACGTGGAAGTTGCGAGTCGATTGACATTGTAGTATTATTATTCCCAACCAGTTTTATCGCTAGCTATTGAATTTCCTCCAGTAGGCACAGAGACGCTTTGAGAGCCACAGACCAGAAAGGAGAGTTAAATTCAAGCATTGAACGAATATAATAATACTAATTAGATGACACGACAGTCCACAGGGGACCAGAGCCTAGCTTGCTCATCAACTATTCGTGTTGTGCGCGCTACTGTTCTCTCACGAGTAGAAGGGACCTACAGTTTTCTGCCAACTCCGAATAGCGAAGTTTGAGAATATTTTTCTTAGACAATAATTAGTCTTTGAGTGTTGCCAGCAGCTCGAAAGAGGTGGTGCCGTGAAAAATTTGAGGTGTTGAGCCGGGAATCGAATCTAGATCTACATTGTGTGAACGTTGCAAAACCGGGTGAAACCATGAAGGAGCAACGTTGCCGCTAACACTATTAATCCGTTTGAAGAGAGCAGTAGCCGTATAACGCCCGGTAAATGCAACCTCGTGTCTGCGAAGCACTAATTTTCCGTCATGACAACGCTCGGCCACACGTTGCTATTCCGGTTAAAAACTATTTGGAAAACAGTGGATGGAAAGTCATACCCGACGAACTTTATAGCCCAGACCTAGCCCTTACTGACTACTACTTGTTCTGGTTGAAGCAGAACGCCCTCATTGATCAGAATATCAAACATCAGAACATAATATCAAACATTGGCTTGATTCATTCTTGCCTGCCAAGCCGCCACCGTTCTTCTCGGACACAAATTTCAAGAAATTTGGGAGAAAGTCATAGCTTCAAATAGGTAATACTTTGAATAATATTAAAGCGAATTAAGTTATGTGTCTGATAATTCCTTAAAACGACGCAACCAAAAAGCTTCTTGCTGTTAGCCGAATGGATGCATTGATTATATAAGGTTATCAAATTTCCGCCTTTTTGTCTTTTGAATTTTCCGACTATGTACAAAGCGCTTCAGAGCTCGTATCTGGCAATACTGTACATCATTTGAAAGGTTTTGACATAACCTACACAACGACGCTATGCATGATTAGTTTGGATATTGCATTCAACAGTTATAGACGTGTAAACATGGAGTTTACTAACGCCGAAATTTTCGCTTTTTGAAGTTTGTCTTTGTTAAAGGCAAATTCACTACAGAAACATTCCGTAGGATTAATGGTGTTTTGGGGGATGGTAATCTTTCCTTTAGAACCGCGGAGGAATGGTTTCGACGATTCAGAGCCGGTGAAAACGACACCATGGATAAGCCAGCCGGCGGAAGACCTGTGACGACGAATACCGATCGAATCATGGAAATCATCGAGTTAGACCGGCATGTGGCATCTCGTGACATCACCCAAGAGATGAGATTAAGTCACCATATCATTTTAAACCGTCTGCAGAAGGCTGGATACAAAAAAAGCTTGATGTTTGGGTGCCGCATGATTTGGCACAAAAGAAACCTTCTGGACCGAATCAACGCCTGCGATATGCTGCTGAAACGGAACGAACTCGACCCCTTTTTGAGGCGGATGGTGACTGGGGACGAAAACTGGATCACATACGACAATATAAAGCGAAAACAGTCGTGGTTGAAGGCCGGTGAATCGTCCCAAACAGTGGCCAAGCCGGGATTGACGGCTGGTTGGTTTTGCTGTGTGTTTGTTGGTTTTGGAAGGGAAAGGAGCTACTCCCATATGGCCAGACACTTAATTCTACCATCTACTGCGAACAACTGGACCGCTTGAAGCAGGCGATCGACCAGAAGCGTCCAGCATTGGCCAACAGGAATGGTGTAGAGTTGCATCAGGACAACGCCAGACCACACACTTCGGTGATGACTCGTCAGAAGCTACGGGCGCTCAGATGGGAGGTTTAATCACATCCACCATATAGCCAGGACATAGAGGCAAGTGATTACCATCTGTTCCTGTCCATTTCGAACGCCCTTGGTGGTGTGAAGTTTAACTCAAAAGAGCCTTGTGAAAAGTGGCTGTTCGAGTTCTTCGCAAATAAGGACGAGGCTTCTACGAAGGGGTTTTATGAAGTTGTCGTCTAGATGGAAACAGATTATCGAACAAAACGGCGCATATTTGAACTAAATCCGATCACTGTAACACTTTTTACGAAGCATTGAATGAAGAGCAATGGGTGGGTCAACAGTCTAAGAGATCAGAGCCTAGTTTTCTCATCAACTACTTGTGTTCTGGGCGCTTCTGTTCTTTCACGGCTAGAAGAGGCTCCGAACGTCGAAACTAGAATTTTTCGATTCGTATTGTCAGCAGTTCCAAAGAGGTGGTGCCGTAAATCGAACCTGGGCCCATCAGCGTATGGGCGTCGTCACGCAAGCGCAACCATGTTAATGCTTCTATTTATTGGTTTTTGGTTAATAATAATAATTGTTGGCGCTACAGTCCAAAGGGGGACCAGGGCCTAGCTTGCTCATCAACTACTCGTGTTGTGCGCGCTACTGTTCTCTCACGAGTAGAAAGGACCTACAGTTTTTTGCCGACTCCGAACGGCGAAATTTGAGTAGCTTTCTTAGACAGTTATTACTCTTTGAGTGTTGTCAGCAGCTCGAAAGAGGTGGTGCCGTGAAATATTAGAAAAATTGGTGTTGAACTGGGAGTCGAACCTAGACCCTTCGGCGTGTGAGCGTCGCACCTACCCACTACGCCACGGCGACCACTGGTTTTTGGTTTATAGCTTCAAAACCATCGGACTCCGGGTGGTCGCATTAAAAGCGTCTTCATCAACAGCTTTACTGGAATTTTTTTAAGTTTCAGGTACGTTGTTGTAGAATCTGAACACGGAGCATTTATTTTTGATGCTTATGTTTCTCAATCTGTTAAAACTCCCATTAGGCGCTTTTTTCGAATCGAAAAGCGGTTAGTGGGAGTCTTAATTCCTCAAAATTGATCCCCGTGGCGTAGTGCACACACACACTTTAGGTTCAATTCCAGTGCTGAACGCCGTAAAATTTCTCACTTTGTTTATTTTGAATACATTCTGTCTACTTGTGGAAAATATAAAAAGTCACTCTAGAGGCAAACGAATGTACCCTCTTATCAAGCTGTCCTCTCCAGTCAAGTTTCTTCAACAACTGGATCTGGTCGCAGTCATTGCACCAAATGGTATTTGGTTTCATCAGTGATTCCTCACTTAAATGCTGCGGATGCGATTCGTAAGTCCACTCGTATCATCTGGAGCAAACTAACGCTCAGAATTAGCAATCCTCGGCAGATTGTATGGGATGACAGTGGATGCTGCTCTGTCAAGACCGGTAGAAAAACCTTCAAAATCTTTCATAGAAGGATTTTTGGAAAGGCGCGGTACGGTCAAGAGACCTATCAACAACATTCTGGGATAGATCCTGGGGAACGACGCAGATGAAACACGATCTTCCAAGTGTACTTTTACTTGTTATACAACTCTGTCAGCGTAAACATGGTAAGACGAACATGACGGGTTGTGAAATAGATTTAAGGACCCAGATCATTAAAATCTCGGAGAAACCTCGAAGAAATCTTTGATTTTGTCAAGGACTTCATCTATTTCTTTAAAGCAGTCAATACGCATTCGTTTCTTCAATAGTCTTGAGCCTACTCTCGAAACCCCAAGCTGGCTTTGGTTAATACGGGCTTAGCCTTTTATATTTCGGGATTTGAAACCAAAACCAAATATTAATCATCAAAAATAACTTAATTGTTTTTCAAAATATTCCCCATTAAGATGTATACACTTTTCCATGCGTTTGAACCAATTGTTGAAGCACTTTTGCCACTCTGATTGAGGTATCCCCAAAAAATGCATTCTGAACGCATCAACCGCTTCTTCAGGTGTCGAAAAATGTTGACCTCTCATTTTATTTTTTACGTACGGGAACAAAAAGAAGTCATTCGGTACAAAGCCAGGACTATACGGCGGATGACTCATCAAATCGATGTTTTGAGTGCTCAAAAATGCAGTTGTTTGACCCGATGTGTGAGAGCTCGCATTGTCGTGGTGAAGAGTGACCGGTCCTCGGCGGTTGGTTTTCCTGATTTCTTGGAAGACAACTGGCAAACAAATGGTTGTGTACCACTCAGAATTGTCTGTTCTGCCTTGTTCTAGTGGTACGGTTGCGACATATTCAGTTTTTCCGAAAAAACTGGCGACCATGTGCTTCATTTGCTTGGAAGTGTGCTTCGTGCGCGAGCAACTTTTGTTGGATTTGGCTCAATTTGAAACACCCATACAGTCGACTGCTGTTTACTTTCGGTCTCATACGCATTCACGATTTATGACGCGATCGTATTTTTGGAGAATTTCTTTCGACCAATCGACTCGAGCCTTTTTTTGAGCGATTCACAAATTATGTGGGATCCAACGCGAACAAATTTTTTTGACGGTCAAATGCTCATGCAATGTTCAATGTATGCTGGTCCCACTAATGCTTGAGGTTGTCTCAATTTCACAATAAGTCACATGACGATCTTGCAATATCAGTTGGCGCACAGCATCAATGATGTCCGGGACAACAACTGATTTTAGACGACCCCCACGAAATTCGTCTTGGAGTGAGCTACGACCTCGGTTGAATTCACCATACCATCGGTAAACACTGGACTTTGATGGAGCTTCATCGCCAAAAATTGAATTAAGTTCATCGCTGCACTGTTGTAGAGTTAATCCACGTCGAAAGTTGTAAAAAATAATCGCAAGAAAACGTTCACAATTTATCCGGGTAAGGAAGTTCTCATTCACTTGAAATGAATTTTCTACATGCGATCGTTGGTCGTGATTGTCTCGACAGTGTCTCGACGAGTAACAAAACTTACGAAAGACTCTATGGACTGCAAAGCGACATGTTCCAAGTTTGGCCGTCCAGAGCACAGAGGTCTAATCTTCGGTTAAAAGACTCGTTCGGTCGGATCAGTGTAGGATGACGTCCTCGGTTGAAATTGCATACCCTTGTTAGAAATTATTTCAAGTCTCCTGGCACTCGAATTTGAAGAAAATTAATGAAGGTAATGCTAACTGACTTAGCTTTTGGGGCTTAAGTTCACATGGTTTTCAGCATCCACAGATCAATCATCTCAGAGTAATTATGAAAAACCATAACTCATTAAAAAACGTTTGCGCGATATCTCGAACATTACCCTATTCGTAGTTACAAACACGCGAAGAAAATATGCCACAGGATGAACTAGAACAGTGCAACTGCGTTGATTTTGCATTTGCGTAGCAGCGAATACAAAATTGGCGTCGATTCCCTGCGCATTGGGGTTAGAACAACGATTACGATGTCTTGAAGAAGTGGGTTAAGTTTTATTTTTAATTCTTTGAGCGCTTATCAGCCATTCAAGACTCTGCTGTAAGATTGCTTTCTGTAAGCAAAAAATGTGGAACGACCGACTTTGTAGTGAGTACAAAGTCGAGCGACATTTGAACATTCCATCCGATCTTTGCTTTAATAAGAGCAGTGGCCGCTTGAGTTCTATGTGCTGTGCTGTGTCTTTTTTTCTAGTCAGAAAGTATGCTTGAACACAGGTGTTTTTTGTAAGACCAGTTTAAAAATTCAACTCCGTTGTCCTTTTGGTGCAAGCAAAGGAAATAGGGATAGCAGACTCGTTGTCAAGTAAGCTATTTCTTATGTCTTATGGTTTGAAAGGCAGTTCAGCTCTAAGTCTTTGTATAACCCCTTGGCACGGAAATTAGAGTATAGGAAGACCTTTCACTTTCTCCATGTTAAGACTTCTGCGCGATTGTCAGTCCCCGTTGCGTGGACGGAATGTGTAAACTTTACTGACTTACATCTAGTCGCCTACGACAATTAAGACGAACAAGTCTGCACATACAGTGCACAAAACAGAACTCGACAAAATAAGCTTTTAGAATAATGCAACAGCCGTCGTCTTTGTTCAGTGAAAAATAGAAAGACTTTCACAAAGTGCGGGTTCAAAATTCAACACCACATAGCGAGGACATAGAAGCTGTGACTCAAACCTTCTTCGAATTCAAAACAAAGATGGGTTCAAGTTAGATGATTCCTTGTGTTGTGTATACCAGGTATACCGGTATGATATGAATATTATTTTTATTTATTATATATTTTCAACATATTTTTGTAGATGCATAGATGGGAAAACTATTGCTTCAATCCCACATGCTACAGACCGACTTAAAACTTGTGCGGCCGAAGCTATATTAATTTTTTCAAAGCATGGTGAGTATATCAGGTATACCGGTATGAGAGCGTTTTTTTGAAAATAAAACACTAATTATTAATGGGAAAGTAAAAACATTTTATTCAAAGTATTGACCATTGTTTTCCACACATTTTGACCACCTTTCTGGTAATTCGTGAATACCACGCCAATAAAATTGTAAAGCAAACCAATCAAACACCCAATTTTCGACCTCCTCGTAGGAATCAAAGTGCTGCTAAGCCAATGCGTGTCCCATCGATGAAAACAAATGGTAGTCGGAAGGAGCCAAGTCGGGTGAATACGGCGGGTGGAGTAGCTGCTCCCAGCCAAGTGTTTTGATTGTATCCTGAACCGGTTTTGTTTTGTGTGCAGGTGCATTGTCATGGAGCCGTGTCTTCTGGCCCATTCTGGTCGTTTCTCGATCAATGCATGGTTCAAATTGATCATTTGTTGTTGTGTAGCGATCAGTGTTAACGGTTTCATCAGGTTTCAGGAGTTCGTGGTACAGCACACCTTTCTGGTCCCACCAAACACACAGTATTGTCTTCTTGCCGAATCGATCTGATCGACTGCAAAAGTCGATGTTGATGGTTGTCCCAGATTAACCGATGATTTTTTCAGTTTAGGATTCTTAAAATAAATCCATTTCCCATCGCCACTAACACTCAGATGCAAAACCGATTTTCTTTCGTGTCTTTGAAGCAAGTTTCACAAGTGTTTTTTCGGTTTTCCATCTGTCTTTCATTCAATTCATGTGGCACCCATTTTCCACACTTTTGGATCTTTCCCATAGCTTTTAATCGGTCAGAAATTGTTTGTTGTGCAACATTTAACATTGCTGCCATTTGCTTTTGACTTAAAGTGTCGTCTCCATCCAAAATCGTTTGCGATTCGGCGTCTTCAAACTTTTTTGGTGGTCTTCCACGTTCTTCATTTCTCACATCAAAATCGTTATTTCTGAACCGTTGAAACCATCCTTTGCATGTTGTTTCTGATAGAGCATGATCTCCATATGCCTCGACAAGCATTCGATGCGACTCTGCAGCACTTTTCTTCAGATGAAAACAAAAAATTAATGCTTTCCGCAAATCATCACTTTCTGGTGCAAAATTCGACATTTTTAACACGATGAAAAAATATGATGTTGTCTGTTCAATGACTTGATGTATACTAAATATTTTTCACAGATGTCATAGCAAACAAACAAAAAACAAACAAGGGCTAGTTCACAACAAATGTTCCCTATCGAGACATTTGTATATTGATGCTTAATATATCAATATACCTGGTATACTGCGAAGAATACCAGACTCTTTGCCACCGCCTTTTTTCTTAGAGATATTCTTCTTGCACTGGAGCACTGGTCGCTGTGGCGTAGTGGGCAGAGTGCGACGCTCACACGCCGAAGGGTGTAGGTTCGATTCCCAGCTGGACATCAATTTTTCGAATTTTTCACGGCACCACCTCTTTCGAGCGGCTGACAACACTTAAAGTGTAATAACTGTCTAGGAAAGCTTCTCAAATTTCGCCGTTCGGAGTTGGCAAAAAACTGTAGGTCCCTTCTACTCGTGAGAGATCAGTAGCGCGCACAACACGAGTAGTTGATGAGCAAGCTAGGCCCTGGTCCCCCTTTGGACTGTAGCGCCAACAGTTATTATTATTATTACTTCAGGGAGCACTTATTGCCTTATCTTATTGCACTTATCTCGAATTCTCCTTCATTTCGGCATTATGCGAGGACCAAGTACCTTGGGGAAAGTCTCTGGTCCCTGAAAAACTGTAGCGCCGCCTCTGATCGTAAGGCATTACAATTTTCTACGTCGTATTAAGAATTGATGATAAACGGCGCCAGCTAGGATGTCGTTTGCTGCGAACAGCTTCTGAAAGCTAGTCAAACCCATAATACGGATTGACAACACCAACTTATGTTTAATGTGAACCACTCATTGATCGAAGAACAACTTAAATGGGCCAGAAGACATCTTCTTGTGGCGCTACAGCCCGCGTTAGACCTGGATTAGAAGACACAAGACTTTGTTCTGCCCCATGACAACGTGACTGCTAATAGAGCAAAACTGGTTCAGGATACAATCAAAGCACTTGGACAGGAGCTGCTTACCCCCGACTACCTATTTCTTAGCATTGCCTCAATCCGACTACCATTTGCAGTCGGATTGAGGACAGACCATTTTATCAACGGGACACAAATCGCCATCCTTACTTCGACGATTTCGAAGGATGCTGATCAGACATCTTCGAATTCGTCAAAAGACGAAGAATTTTGTTGGCTGGAAGCCTGACAAAAAAGGAATGAGCAATAATCAATATCTCGGCCATTGCTAGCTCTGTTGGTTAAGCTGGTTACCCTGGTATACAACCCTTTATGAAAACCGAATGTGAATCGGAGAATGCAACTAAAATTGGTGAAAAAGTTGTTTCGAATCATTTCATGCTCCCCTGTTAAAGAAAATAAATTTAAAGTGGAACTTGTCAGGGTTACAGCTTGCAATTTTTACAGAAACAGGTTTTCTCGATTGTATCAGAATAGAATTGCGAAGTTAAACACATGCTCGGGTGAACATTTTTGGGAGCAACTTAAAAGTCGTCTTCTCATGACTCACCTAAGTGCATAGAAAAACCGTTTGCTGAATAAATAATTGTTCTGTTTCACATTCGGAAGAGTCTCTAGCCCCACGTTTGACCATTTTTATACAATTTAAATATAAGTCAGCCTGTATGCTTCATATCGACCTTTGTCTAGTGGAAGGAGCCTTATCAGAGCCAATCAGCGAAATTTAAAACTGAAAAGGAGACCGAGAGCTTTAAACAAGTTCTTAAGGAATTCGCCTTGATGCCATTAAATTTTGACACACGTGCTCCATCAATCAAACGCCGCCCGAAGAAGCGGTTACCTGGGATGGAGTGGGGTTTCCCTTCTTAATTGGAAAGCAAATTCGTCGGATACACGATTGATCGGTTTTTGCAGCGACAACATAAAGTCGCTAAAATTCACCCATTTCCAAAGAACTAACGTCAACTGAGAGGGAAAACATTTTTTAACGATTCTGCGTATCGATGTCCATGGCTTTCAACTGAATTTGCATGTTTGAAGAAATTAGAGTTTGCTTATAGCTTCAACTTGGGCATCAGTGACGATGTTAAATCTGCACAAAATGCGTCATTCGTCATAGACGGCGTAGATTTCTGTAAGGTCGTTGATTTGGAAGAAATTAGCGAATTCTTAAATCTTTTCAACTTTTGTTTTCGAGGTGTAGGTTTATCGTCAGGCACGTTTCTGTGCCGTTTAAGTATATCTTGTTGTTGAAACTCAAGAGAGTCTTAGTCTGTATTTAGTTGTTGAGTATAGGAGGGGCCTTCAATATATTCTAGGTATCGGAGTGAAGCAGTGGTTGTATATATAAATTGACTTATTTATCAAATAATACTATTATTTTAGTGCATTCATGTAATTTCATATAAATGTGATTAATAGTTCGCGTTTTATCTCTAGTTAAACAGAATCATAATGGCACTTGAGACGATGATGGTGAAAATTGAGCATCGCGCTATAATTAAATTACTCACTAAGGAAGTCAAAACTCACTAAGAAAAAGTCAAAAAACTATTCATGAAGAGATGGCGGCTGTTTACCAGGGTTCCGCACCTTCATTATCAACTGGGCAAAAGTGGTCAATTGAGTTCAAGAGAGGCAAAGAGGGCATTAAAGACGACTTCCGCTCCGGCACCCCGGCTACTGCTTGTACGGGAGAAAGCATTAAAGAAGTCGAAAAATTTGTTCTTGAGGATGCCCGAATAAAGATGAAAATGATGGCAGAGATCACCAAGCTTTCAACTGATACCATTTACACCATTATTCTTAACCTTTCAAAGGTCAGTCCAAGGCAGGTGCCACGAATGCTCACAACGTCTCAGAAAATAGTGAGAATCGCACGCTGTAGAGAGCTTTTGGTGATATGCAGTGAGAACGCAGACGGTTTTATGGATCGCATTGTTACTGGGGACGAAACATAGGTGCACCACTATGACCCTGGAAGCAAACAAGAGTCCAGCCACGAATAAAGGTGAAAATGATGGCAGAGATCACCAAACCTTGGACTGGTACGCGGGTTGCCTTTTATATTTCGGGATAAGAGAACAAAAACAAATATTAATCATCGAAAATAGCTTAATTGTTTTCTTAAAATATTCCCCATTGAGATCTATACACTTTTGCATGCGTTTGAACCAATTGTCGAAGCACTTTTGCCACTCTGATTGAGGTATCTCCAAAACATGCCATCTGAACGCATCAACCGCTTCTTCAGGTGTCGAAAAACGTTTTTCGACATTTCATTTTATTTTTTACATACGGGGATAAAAAGAAGTCATTCGGTGCCAAGTCAAGACGATACGGCGGATAACTCGTCAAATCGATGTTTTGAGTGCTCAAAAATGCAGTCGTTTGAGCCGATGTGTGAGAGCTCGCTTTGTCGTGGTGAAGAGTGATCCGTCTTCGGCGGTGCACTGATTTCTTGGAAGACAACTGGCAAACAAATGGTTGTGTATTACTCAGAATTGACTGTTCTGTGTTGTTCTAGTGGTACGGTTGCAAAATGTCCAGTTTCTCAGGCGACCATTTGCTTCATTTGCTTGGAAGTGTGCTTCGTGCGCGAGCAACTTTTGTTGGAATTGGCTCAATTTGATACACCCATACAGTCGACTGCTGTTTACTTTCGGGCTCATACGCGTAAATCCACGATTTATGACCTCTCACGTTGTCATAGACGTGTTTCGAAGTAACGCGAGCGTTTTTTTTGGAACATGTCTCTTGACTAATCGACACAAACCTTTTTTAAGCGATTGACAAATTATATGGGATCCAACGCGAACAAATTTTTTTGACGGGCTAATTTTCATGTAATATTGAATGTATGCTGGTCCTACTAATGCCTAAGGTTGTCTCCATCTCGCGATAGGTCACATGACGATCTTGCAATATCAGTTGCCGCACAGCATCAATGGTTTCCGGAACAACTGATTTTGGACGACTTTCTCAAAATTCGTCTTAAAGTGAACTACGACCTCAGTTCAATTCACCATACCATCGATAAAAACTGGTCCTTGATGGAGCTTCATCGCCAAAAATTTAACTAAGTTCATCGATGCACCGTTGTTGAGTTAATCCACGTCGAAAGGTGTAAAAAATAATCTCACGAAAATTTTCACGATTTAATTCCATTTTTTGGGCGAGATGAATCTTTTAAGTTGCTGTAAACAACAGAAATAGCGCTCGTATGTCAAAACGTTCTGAGTACGTTTAACCTCAAAAATATCAAACTTTACGATAGAGCTGGCAGTTGCCAGATTGCAACATTAGGGTTGCCCAATCCCGAAATATATAAGGAAACCTTCGTATATTGAGGGCTCCTCGTAAATCTTTCTCACTTCCACTCCCATTTGATGTGCGTACCAGCACTTATTTGAGTGGTAAGAGGCTCGATGAGACAAATTTGGGTTGTCAACTTATATTATATCAAAATCTGTATTGTTCAGAAAAATTATCTTCTTTTACATTGAGTTTTCGTTGTAATTTATTCTTCCAGCCGTTGTTGTCAGCAGCTCGAAGGAGGTGTGCCGTGAAGAATGCGAGCGGTTCTGCCGTATAAAGAATTTTAACTTTTACAGTGTCAGCAACGCTTTTTACCCACTAAATTTGTAAAACTTTGAGATCAATGAATGTACCTCGTGCATTCGATTATTGATTTGTTGGTTTTTATGTTTGGCCATTTCCCGCTGTGGAAAAAAAAATGGATCAAAGAATTTGCATATTATTTTGTGTGAAAAATGTTGACAGTGGCACATGGTTTTCTTACCTGAGTAAAAAAAGCTTGTTTACAAGTTTTATGTACAACATTTTTTAAAGATTACCGAGAAGACATGAATGACCCTGCTCGACCTGGTCGTCCCAGCACGTCAACAACCGATGAAAATGTTGAAAAAATGAAGAAAATTGTTGTGGAGAATCGTCGAATCACTATTAGAGAAGTTGCTGAGGATATTGGCAAATCGGTTGACCAATCAGTTTAAAAGTGCTGAATTTTGACCAAAAAATGTTGCAACGTCAACCGCGATCCAAATTTACTTGAAAGGGTCATAACTGGTGACGAATCATGGGTATATTGTTATGACTTCGAAACGCTCATGAAAGGGCGACGTGTTTCGAAGATTTTTCTTTAAAATCGTCGGTAAACGCCGAATCCCTAAGACAGTTCAAGGGCAAATCAGAACTGGTTCGAGCATTGGAAAAAACGCTGTCATAAGTGTATTATATTTAAGGGGGACTACTTTGAGGAGGCTAGCCGCTGTGGCGTAGTGGGTAGAGTGCGACGCTCACACGCCAAAGGGTCTAGGTTCGATTCCCGGGTGAGCACCTCGAATTTTTGACGGCACCACCTTTTTCGAGCTGCTGACAAAACTCAAAGAGGAACAACTGCCTAAGAAAGCTTCTCAAACTTCGCCGTTCGGAGTCGGCAAAAAAACTGAAGGTCCCTTCTACTCGTGAGAGAACAGTAGCGCGCATAACACGAGTAGTTGATGAGCAAACTAGGCCCTGGGCTCCCTGTGGACTGTCGCGCCAAGAATTATTATTACTTTGAGGAGGACAAATTAGAAATTGATAAAAAATATGTTTTGAGAAAAATTAAAATGAAAAGACCTTGTACTGTTTTTTCTCATTTACCTCAAGACCAATTTTATTCGCTTTCAAGGCAGGCATATTGACGGCCTTACGTCAGGAGAATGTGACCCGCTAATTGCAGATCGTGCTTCTGATGAACCCTTCAAGTGAATTCCACACGATTCTCAATAGAATGATGGTGAGAGTCAAATGCACAAAAGTCACACTCTTACGAGTAGCCTTTCCTAAATTATTTATCTGAAATGGAATTCTTTAATTGGTTTCCGACTTCAAGCAAATAGCACCGCGATTTGACTTGTTTGAAAGGAATGGCTAAATTAAATGCGCACGAAGTGAAATATGGTATTGCTTGAAAAGAAAAAGTGGTTTTCTGCAGGATCCCTTCAGTCTTTGGTATTAGTAGTCCATTGCTTATGTGACTTTTGATGAGTCGTTTTAGGCATTCCCACAAGAGGATTTTGAATGTGGTGTTAAAGAGACTGATAATTGGCGAATTAGAAAGGAGTATCTTTCAGCTGAAAAAGCGGAACTTGTATTCCGCCTAGTCTCTTGTTCAACAAAAAACGATTAATAATTAGTCTAAGCTTAAACCTTCTTTCAAATAAGGTAAGAACTAAAGACAAGAACCATTATCAAGGTTTTGCAAAATTCGGAGGACAACAGAGGCCCTTGATCGACTTTTTTTCACCATTAACAGTAAAGTTTGTTCTCACTAATAAAGTTACACTACATAGGAAAAAGTGTTTGTTTTTTTTTCATTTTATTGCTATCTTAAAACAAACTTGAATTTGGGTCGCCCCTTTTATATCAGTGTTGTTCTTATAGTAATTAAGTCGAAACCATCAACGTGTAAGTGTATGATAAATGGTAGTTTAACAATTTACATATATTTATAAAAAAAAAATCCACTTCAATGTGCAGAATGACGACTGCAAGTAGAGGAGCACAGAAAGAACGCTTTGAGCAGGTAGTTAACCAATGGCGAATGTGAAGTTAATGACATTTCAATTCGAGATTCCACTACAAAATTAGTTTTATTTTTATGCAACATTTTATTTACGATTTAATTGAAAACCAGTTATCCTTGATGTCAATTTACAGCACAAGTACTAAAAGCACATTTCACAGTATCCACGCAATTCGCAGAAGACCATGGATAAACCCCCAGCGAATGAATCACACAAAAAATCCCATCTTCACCCATTAACACACATATGCACGTATTACGCTTATGTGATTGCCAGACGTCACAGATGCTGAGCGAACAGCGTCCCTGATCGCCGTGGCGAACTGCGTTCTGCATCTTTAATGAGAGATCGGTTGAAATTCAGATTCACTCCCGCCACCTCCATCAGTCCTAAGCCATCAATCAGATTTCGCTCTCAGTCGGCACTTTCTTAGTCTCAGTGGCGAGTGAGAAAAACACATACACACACACACACCCCCAGGCCAAAACACGTTTCTGTATCTACAAGACACAAGAGTCTCATTCCACGTCGTAGCAACTCGCCCGACAATTAGGCAAATCCCCCAAATATGTAATCAAAAGGTGATTCCTGGTACATCGCGATACTGGTTAGCGCAGTGCGGCGCGATCTGCTGGACAGCATCGCATTTAGTTCGAGACTTAAGTCGGAGTTAGGCAGTCAGTTGGTGAACGTCGTGCGGTTTAGATTAAGTGAACGCTTGCTTCCAATCCGAAGCCCATACGCGTGCTTAGACAGACCACCTGAGTGTGTGTGTTAGGTGTTGTTGACAGGGCAGTGCGAAATTTTTGAACGCGATCTGACAGTGAATTGATTTGGTGTGTGCAGTGAAGTTTATAAAAAAAAACGAAAGTATGATGCGTTTAACACTGGCTTGTATGACGTTGCTGTTTGCAGCTTGTGCGGTGTCGGCCGGCAAAGCCCTCAACAATGGCAAAAGTAAGTAAATTTCTGTTCGATCGATGCCTTTTGGGCGTTTCCAACGGCATCTCCAAAAATCGTGTCAAGGTATCGGCATGCCACAAGCTCAGCGATGCATAGCCTTGGAGGCGTTTTAAGTGCCGTAAATAGCTTTGTTTGTGACAATATGCAAAGCAGGGACTTAGTATTTTTAGAAGATCGATGTCATGTAGCTTTCGGGGTAATCTTGTTTGAGTTCACACCTGTTATCGGGACAGGTTTATAAAAGTCAACTGTGAAAGCTGTGCTTAGTGGATCTTATTTAATTTTTGCTGACCAGTTCGCTGAATTACTGGCGAAATGACTTTTTTCTACACTTCTAGACAAAATGATCGCATGATCTGGCGAAGTGTATTGGAAAAGTTGTCAATTTTTTGCATATTTCAATGACAAGTGCGTAAGTTGAGAAGAAAAAAGAGTGCTGTGAAGTTTTAGCTTGACAGAACCTCATTCGAAGCTCACGATGTAGTGCAGTGAAAAGAAGTTTGGACAAAATTAAATGAATGCGGTCTCAAGCGTGCTCCGCGCTGCGTTTATGTAATGTCAGGAAGCTGCAGGCTGTCCCTCTCTACCGGTTCCCTCGATAACTTTCTTCTTATGAAGGCAGTTTGTTGCATATCTTGCTGCTTTTCAAAACAGAACAGAGACGGCAATTTATCAAGCGCGCCGTTGCGCATTTTCACTTTCGTTCGTTTGAGAATTGTTTTTGCGATAAGACGTTAACTGTTTCGGAGGCTATTCAGGAACTAATTAATTAGACGGGCAATGCTTGAAGGGTCGGATCTAAGCTATATTTGACTTTTTTCGGAAGATGCTTCTAGTCGTCAGTAGTAAGTTGCCTATCGTCTCAGTTGCCGGAGGTTCGATGTTCCTCTTCTTTTCTTGGAAGGGAAGTGATTTGAAGAGTCTCTTATCTAAATTGTCATTTCATTCGATTCGCCCGAATCAGAGTTACCTCCGGACTACATCAACCTATTCGAACAGCTGCAAGAATACGAAATTTTGTCTTTTCTTCTTTTCGTCCGTAAGATCGTATTTTCGACGCAAGACAGTATTTTCGATGCAAAATCGTATTTTGGACGTAAAACCGTATTTTCGATGCAAGACCGTATTTCCGGTGCGAAATCGTATTTTCGACGTAAAACCGTATTTTTGACGCAAGACCGTATTTTTGATGCCAAATCGTATTTTCGACGCAAGACCTTATTTTCGAAGCAAAACCGTATTTTCGACGTTAGACCGTACTTTCGACGCAAGACAGTATTTTCGACGCAAGACTGTATTTTCGACGCAAGATTGTATTTTCGACACAAGACAGTATTTTCGACGCAAGACTGTATTTTCGACGCAAGACAGTATTTTTGACGAAAGACCGTATTTTCGATGCAAGATCGTATTTTCGACGTAAGACCATATTTTCGACGCAAAACCGTATTTTTGATGCCAAATCGTATTTTCGACGTAAAACCGTATTTTCGACGCAAGACCTTATTTTCGAAGCAAAACCGTATTTTCGACGTTAGACCGTACTTTCGACGCAAGACAGTATTTTCGACGTAAGACCATATTTTCGACGCAAGACCGTATTTTCGATGCAAAATCGTATTTTCGACGTAAGACCGTACTTTTGACGCAAGACCGTATTTTCGACGCAAGACCGTATTTTCGACTAAAATATTTCCTCCACGGGAACCAAAGATCGAGCAAGACAATAACTTGTGGGCAATTTTACGTCAACATTGTGAAAGCCATTAAAAATAAGAACCCACAAAACCGTAAACCATAAAAAGCGGTTCCAAAAACTAAGTCTCATCTCAAAGAGGATTGCTTTGTGGGCATATTACTCCGTCAACAATCCTGAGAAAAAACACCCTCATTTAAGGAAATGTTAAAGTCCGACAGTTGAAGCTTCCTGGGGACTAAATTCTGAGCATTTGTAAGAAGGCCACGATAACTACAAAGTCTTGAGTCTACATGAAGGTCTTTAAAAAGGAAAGCAAAAACGGCTGTAGAGCTGGCAATTCTATCCAAATGGTTAAACCAGCAAAAGCTAACCTGAAGTGGTTATTTTTGGTAAAGTCACAAATTGAATTTCTTTTAGCAGACAGCACATGCATTCTGACGCCTCCGACAGTGATCATTTTGTGGGATGTCAATTAAAGGGGCTCGTTTCCCAAGAGCTTTGTCCACACATATAGTTTCGATGAGAGTCGGAGGGTACTTCAATAAGTGCTTGGAACGATGTACAAAATCTGTTCAAAAATAAGGTAAGACTCAAATTTCGTTTGCTTTGTTGGTACACATGTCTTGAACCTATGAATGTGTAAACTTTCAGTTCTATGGAATATTTATTTCGATTCTGAGAAGCAAAAAAGCTAGTTGTGGTTTTGTGTGTAAGATTTTGGCTTTGGCTCTCCTGGGATTCTTCCATTTTGACGATTGGACTTTGGTTTCGATGTCTCATTATCATAAAACGTTTACATTAAAGTTTGTTAGTGGCGCCCCCTCTATGTCCCGGGACTTATTGAGTGATCTTTAACCCATGAATCGTCCCTAGCTATGACCCTTCTAAGCAACACTGGATCGCCCTTGACGTCATTCAACAATTCCTTAGCGATGCTAACCCAATATTTTTTTGGTCAAAAGTCAATGTTTTGGCTCTATGCCCAAAATTTCCGTAAAAATTGAATTGCATGAGCCAACCGATATGCCGACATCTCCAGCAACTTCGATTGGAAGTGATTTGGATATTTAAGCTAATCTACATACTGCTGGTAACTGTGGCAAATGTGGGTAGAGTGCGACGCTCAGACATCGAAGGTCCAGTTTCGATTCCCGGCTTTACACATCGCATTTTTACGGTACCGCTTTTTCGAGCTGCTGACAACATTCAAAGAATAATAACTGTCTCAGAAAAAAAAGCTTCTTAAACTTCGACATTTGGAGTCGACAACCTTCTACTCGTGAGAGAACAGTAACGCGCACAAGACTAGTTGATGAACAAGCCAAGCCCTGGACCCCCTGTGGGCAGTCGCGCCGTTATTATTATTATTATTACATATAACTGGAGAATGTTTGGAAGTGTTTCTTTCATGTTAACAATACGTCAGGCAGCATGGTACAAGGTTGGCAAATATTTCCGCCTTTTTGTCTTTTGAATTTTCCGGCTATGTACAAAGCGCTACAGAGCTCGTATCTGGCAATACTATACATAATTTGAAAGGTCTTAACATAACCCCCAAAACGACGTTATGCATGATAAGTTTGGATATTGCATCAACAGTTATAGACGTGTAAACATGAAGTTCACTAACGCCGAAATTTGCGCTTCATAAAGTTTTCCTACGTTAAAGGCAAATCCGCTAGAGAAACGTTCCGTGAGATTTATGGTGTTTTGGGGGATGGTACTCTATCATTTCGAACCGCAGAGGAGTGGTTTCGACGATTCAGAGCCGGTGAAAACCACACCATGGATAAGCCAGCCGGAGGAAGATCTGTGACGACGAATACCGATCGAATCATGGAAATCATCCAGTTAGACCGGCATGTGGCATCTGATTACATCGCACGGGAGACGGGAGTTAGTTACCAAGCCATTTTAAACCATCTGCAGAAGGCTGGATATAAAAAAACGTTTGATGTTTGACCTTCTGGACCGAATCAACGCCTGCGATATGCTGCTGAAACGGAACGGACTCGACCCATTTTTGAAGCGGATGGTGACTGGCGACGAAAAATGAATCACATACAACAATATCAAGCGAAAACGGTCGTGGGTGAAGGCTGGTGAATGGTCCCAAACAGTGGCCAAGCCGGGATTGACGACCAGGAAGGTTTTGCTGTGTGTTTGGTGGGATTGGAAAGGAATCATCCACTATGAGCTGCTCCCATATAGCCAGACGTTTAATTCCTCCATCTACTGCGAACAACTGGACCACTTGAAGCAGGCGATCGACTAGAAGCGTCCAGAATTGGCCAACAGAAAGGGTGTAGTGTTCCACCAGGACAACGCCAGATCACACACTTCGTTGATGACTCAGAAGCTACGGAAGCTCGAATGGGAGGTTTTATCGCTTCCACCATATAGTCCGGACATAGCGCCAAGTGATTACCACTTGTTCCTGTCCATGGCGAACGCCCTTGGTGGTGTGAAGTTGAACTCAAAAGAGGCTTTTGAAAAGTGGCTGTCCGAGTTCTTCGCAAATAAGGAGGGGGCTTCTACGAAGGGGTATTATGAAATCTAGATGGAAACAGGTTATCGAACAAAACGGCACATATTTGAACTAAATCCGATCTCTGTAACACTTTTTATGAAGCATTGAATGAAGAGCAAAAAAGCGAAGGGAGACCTTATACTTTTGATTGTAGAAAATGTATTAATAGAATGGGAAGAGCTCTCAGAAGATTTCTCAAAAGGTCTGCTTTTTTCTGCGAATTCTTGACCCATTGCCATGGCTGTCGTACACGCTATTCAAAACCGTCTGCGATAGGTAAACAACTTGAGAACTTACAATGAACCTTGTCTTTTGAAAAAACATTTTTGATCTGTTATTATGAATAATGCGTTTCTTGTCTTTGAAAACGAAAGTTAAAGTAAAATGTGAAGTATTGTTACACTTGAATAATCTTCTCGAACACAATTCAATGTCGTACCAAAAACCATTGGTGCTGGAAAGATGCACTATCAAAGAAGACAGTCTGTGAACAAAACCTGTTCGTCTGTTTACTTGCATTGCTAAATATTCAAACAGAATTCGCGAAAGCGAATCCCAATGCATCCCCAGCTTATTTTTAAATTGAAATTATCTGTATTCTTTAGTAATCGGTTTTGAGTCAACAAGAAAAACGCGCAAAAAGTGTACAGTTGTGTATATTCGGGGCGTGATTCTTATCACCACTTGATGAATCCATGGCTTGCGTGGATGTAGACATTGTTTCAAAATAACAATTTCAGAGTTCGGAGACTCAAACGAGTGAATAATAACGGACAGTCTACAAGCGGACTGTCCACCAGGGCCTTACTTCTTCAGCATCTACTCGTGTTGTCCGAGCTTTTGTTTTTTCAGAAAAGCGCCATTGCCGAACGGCGAACTTAGGATGATTTGTTTTTTTATAGACAATTAAATTACGTCGAGTGTTGTCAGGAGTGTAGTGGGGAATGAAAGGATGGCACTTATCCAATGCGTGGAAGCTGGCACCAAGCAGCTGTACGGCCATTAATTGGTAAGGTAAATAAAACACTAATTATTAATGGGAAAGTAAAAACATTTTATTCAAAGTATTGGCTATTGTTTTCTACACAATTTGTGAATACTAGGCCAATACAATTGTTCGTCTTTTAAAGCAAACCAATCAGACACCCAATTTTCAACCTGCTCGTAGGAATCAAAGTGCTGCTCAGCCAATGCGTGTCCCATTGATGAAAACAAATGGTAGTCGGAAGGAGCCAAGTCTGGTGAATACGGCGGGTGGGATAGCAGCTCCCAGCCAAGTGTTTTGATTGTATCCTGAAGCGGTTTTGCTTTGTTTGCAGGTGCATTGTCATGGAGCCGTGTCCTCTGGCCTATTCTGGTCGTTTCTCGATCAATGCATGGTTCAAATTGATCATTTGTTGTCGTTAGCGATCAGTATTAACGGTTTCACCAGGTTTTAAGAGCTCGTGGTACAGCACACCTTTCTGGTCCCACCAAACACACAGCATTGTCTTCTTGCCGAATCGATCTAATCGACTGCAAAAGTCGATGTTGATGGTTGTCCCAGATGATTGTCCCAGATTTTTTCCACTTAGGTTTCTTAAAATAAATCCATTTTTCATTGCCAGTAACAATCCGATGCAAAACCGATTTTCTTTCGTGTCTTTGAAGCAAAATTTCACAAGTGTTTTTTCGGTTTTCCATCTGTCTTTCATTCAATTCATGTGGCACCCATTTTCCACACCTTTGGATCTTTCTCATAGCTTTTAGACGGTCAGAAATTGTTTGTTGTGCAACATTTAACGTTGCTGCCATTTGCTTTTGACTCAAAGTGTCGTCTCCATCCAAAATCGTTTGCGATTCGGCGTCTTCAAACTATTTTGGTGGTCTTCCACGTTCTTCATTTCTCACATCAAAATCGTTATTTCTGAACCGTTGAAACTATCTTCTGTTGTTGCTTCTGATAGAGCATGATCACCATATGCCTCGACAAGCATTCGATGCGACTCTGCAGTACTTTTCTTCAGATGAAAACAAAAAATTAATGCTTTCCGCAAATCATCACTTTCTGGTACAAAATTTGACATTTTTAACACGATGAAAAAATATGATGTTGTCTGTTCAATGACTTGATGTATACTAAATATTTTTCACAGATGTCATAGCAAACAAACAAAACAAAAATAAGGGCTCGTGCACAACAAATGTTGCCTATCGAGACCTTTGAATCTTGGCTCTCATACCGGTATACCGGTATATACGGTATAATAGGAACAGTTAAAGGGTTTTCCAGTAGGGACTTAACAATTTTTTTTAAATTGATTTTTTGTTTAAATCTGCAACTTTACCAGCATGATAAGTTGAGTTCACTTAACAGTCGACAGTCTGATAATTAGTAGGATTTTTGGTAATTTCAGGATTTGTCTGTCACGCGGTGTGGCTTACGCTGACTTAAGAATAACCATCGGCCTACACAATGTCCATTGTACGCTGTCTCGCAGAAAAAAACTCCATGCTTAAGTGTTTTCAAAACGAAAAACCATCATCGCCATTACTGAGCGAATGACGTCCTGAACGGGAGATCGACTATACACTTAGGTCTTTACCCAGTGCGACTTCTTTTATTTGTTGCCCGGCATAAGGAAGTCAATCGAGCGAGTTTCACGGCATCGGTAGCTTGAATCTACGAGCCATCAGAATACGCATTCTTCTAGCGAATTTTAAAAGTTGGACAATCTTTTGTTGCATCAAGTTTGCACACTACTGGTTTTGTTGTAGGCTTGTAGGTGCATTGAATGACTAAGGGACACTGTTCTTAGAACGTAGACTTACCAACGAAGTTGTGAAATCTTAAGCGAACAAAGTTCACTTCAAATTATTATTCTGGTCTGTTTGACTGTCACAAAAAATGCAAATATCCCTGCAAAACTTTCATTTTTCTACCAATCTTTTCTACCATCACTTCCTCAACCTCTAATCAGGCCTAACGACATCTCCGCCCTTGACCTTCAACTGACTGGATCAACTTCCAGCAAACCCGCACCGATGATATCTATTTTTAAATCCCCGCAATCCGAAGTTCAGTCTAAGATGAACTCGTTTCGTCTCTACAGACGCGGCAGCGAGCTAGCCGACTTGCAAAACCCCACGTAATATGCAAACTCACCGTTTCAGGTTTCCTTTTGCACACACATAGACTATGACTCACGGCAATGAACTAGCGATGGCCACCGCCGCACCGGCAAGTCGAGCGATGTTTCAAGGTGAAAACCGTCACATAGCCGAACTATGCTTGAACTACAAATTAATAGACGGAGCGGATTCAGTCTTCTGACGGAGGTGACGGCGAGGGTTTGGGGTTTCCCGATTCTTTTACTCTGTCTGATGAGACTTGTGCACACTATCGATGCGTTAATTGAACCGGTTTTATGCGACAAGTACTTGGGGGTAGCGGTAATGAAGATGAGATTTTAATGATGTCTGCACTTATGCTGCTGCTTGCTGCGGAGGGGATTGCTTCTCCTTGTGGAATGTTAATTATTTCCGAAACTCATCAAGTTGAAGGTGAACGATGTTCTCCGTTGTTCTGGAAATCGTTCAAGACAGAGTCTGCATTTTATTGATTGAATTTTAGTGAGCTATTTTATTGTCCTGTTTGGTTGGTTAACTATCTCTATTGAGATGACAAGAAATTTTGATGAACAGAACGATTTTGAAATCTGTAATAAAAAAGACACTGCTTCTTCAACAGCAATTCACAGACTGGTTGCTACGGTTGTTTAGTGAATAGAGGTGACCTGCTTGCTAGATTGGACCTTGCAACAGTTAACAAGGGGACCAAGGACTCTGAGTCTGCGCAATTTAACACTGTGCCCGATATCCAGATGATGTGACTGGATTTATGAATCACATGATTCAAAATCACATCCGTATCACTATTTATAGTGACAACGGAAACACTGATGGAGGAAAGACCATCTGTGGCGGGATGGCGGCTAACAGACCCAGGCTTTGAGGGAACCTGACTGGTAGTGACAGCTTAACCAGAGGCTATATTCTGGTGCCACGGGAGGTCAGGGGCCCCTGGAACTTCGGTTCCAGCCTGACCATCCGGTAGGCCCCCTTGTGGGAGTTTCGTGGTGGCTGTGTTTTACCACCTAACATCGCGGGTAGAGTCGAGGACAGTGTACTGTGCTGACTTGTCTAGCCCATTGTTTAAGCAAAACTAGGCAAGTCGGTTAGGGGACTATCCCATTTCAGTGTGGAGTTGCATTCTCAACCGTGCGCTGCGACCCAGAAAGCGGAAGAGGTTTTAGAAAGGCTTCGCATCAAACCAAGGTGGGGTGATTGCCCCTCAAGCATGATCTCAGTTTCGTACTTGGGTAACTAAGGCGTTTAGTCTTGCGTTACTTACGACTCTTGGGAAAATGGACCCCGTGATATAAGCCGTAAAAGCAAGTGATCACGTAAAACCAAATCCCACATCTGTGCCTGATGTAAAAGTCGTATTGTATTCCTAAAGTTCAAAAACTTGAAAATGAGTACTTTTATGGCTGGGCAGTACACAGATCACTCTCTTTTACGATCTGGTTCGAGTTCTTCTTGCAGTTCATTAATGTAGAAATTGTAATATACTCGTAGTATATAATAATTGGATAGCGCGAAGGTACACTCTGGGACAAGGGCCTAACTTGCTCATTAACAACTCGTCTTGTGCGCGCTACTTTTCTTTCGCGAGTAGAAGGAACCTACAATTTTTTGTCGACTCCGAACGACTAAGTTTGCAAAGCTTTTTCTTATACCAGAGTTGCCTTTTATATTTCTAGATTAGAGAATAAAAGTAAATATTAATCATCGAAAAGTAAATGTTTTTTAAAATATTCCCCATTAAGAGCTATACACTTTTGCATGCGTTTGAACCAATTGTCGAAGCACTTTTGCCACTCTGATTGAGGTATCTTCAAAACTCGCATTCTGAACGCATCAACCGCTTCTTCAGGTGTCGAAAAACGTTGGCCTCTCATTTTGTTTATTACGTACGGGAATAAAAAGAAGTCATTCGGTGCCAAGTCAGCACTATACGGCGATCATCAAATCGATGTTTTGAGTGCTCAAAAATTCAGTTCTTTAAGCCGATGCATGAGAGTTCGCACTGTCGTGGTGAAGAGTGATCGGCGGTTGGTTTTCCTGATTTTTTGGAAGACAACTGGCAAACAAATGGTTGTGTACCACTCAGAATTGTCTGTTCTGCCTTGTTCTAGTGGAACGGTTGCGACATGTCCAGTTTTTCCGAAAAAACTGGCGACCATGTGCTTGGAAGTGCTTCGTGAGCGAGCAACTTTTTATGGATTTGGCTCAATTTGAAACACCCATACAGTCGACTGCTGTTTACTTTCGGGCTCATACGCGTAGATCCACGATTTATGACCCCTCACGATGTCATAGACGTGTTTCAAAGCACCGCGATCTTATTTCTGGAATTTGTCTCTTGACTAATCGACACGAACCCTTTTTTAAGCGATTGACAAATTGTGTGGGATCCAACACGTACAAGTTTTTTTACGGTCAAATGTTCATGCAATATTGAATGTATGCTGGTCCCACTAATGCCTAAGGTTGTCTCAATCTCACGATAGGTCATGAGATAACGATCTTGCCAAATCAGTTGGCGCACAGCATCAATGGTTTCCGGAACCACAACTGATTTTGGACGGCCTTCACGAAATTCGTCTTGGAGTGAACTACGACCTCGGTTGAATTCATCATGCCATCGATAAACACTTGTCCTTGAAGGAGCTTCATCGCCAAAATATTGAATTAAAGTTCATCGATGCACTGTTATTGAGTTTATTTACGTCGAAAGATGAAAAAAATAATCGAACGAAAATTTTCACGATTTAATTCCACTTTTTGGGCGAGGTGAATGCTTTAAGTTACTGTAAACAACACAAATAGCTCTCGTATGTCAAAACGTTCTGAGTACCTATAACCTCAAAAATGTTAAACTTTACGATAGAGCTGGCAGTTGCTAGATTGCAACACTAGGGGTGCCCAGTCCCTTTAACAACCTTCGTACAGGTATTACACTTTGAGTATTGTTAGCAGCTCGAAAGCAGCTGGACCCTTCCCTTCCCTTCTTGCCTGGTTTCACTTTTTCTCGTGTGGTGTGTCGCTAGAGAACTGTTCCCATTCCGAAGAACCATCGCCACTTTCGTCGTTGTCTTCTTTAGTATGGGTAATCGTACCAAATTCTCTCGCATTACTCTCTTCTCGTAGTACAAAATTATCAGAAAATTTCCAAAATTTGCTTTGTCGGATATTAAAATCAGAGTTGTATTCGCTGTTAATCTCACGCTTCGCGCTTTAGTTGACGCCATCCATTCTCGCATTCAGACGTGTGATTAGAACCGATTGGGTGTCTTCTTATCAACAGATGTTTCAGCAGCTTAATCGTACCTGCATAGCTGTCCGTCACAAACAACAGCAGCCAGCAAGCGCGACTGTCTTACTCAACTGTCGCTCGTACCAGACCGTCTCAGAGCTAAGCAAATTCAAAAAAAAGTGTTGATTGACGATCAACCAATTAACATGAGATTGTTATGCATCGACAGTACATGTGAATGCTGTCGCGGAACCCTTTGTTTTGAAGCGAACAACAATTAACAACTACACTGGAGTGATATGGGATTTAATTTGTTTTCCTCAAGGCCACGCTCACAGTTAGCTCAAGGTTCGGGTTTTAAGATCAGGTTCTGCTTATCGCTGGTCATTGATCTTTGCATTCGAGGGAAGTTTTTATGAGTGGTAACTGATCTATTTCAAAGATCAGATCGGCAATTGAGGGTGAATTTGAAGAAATTCCTATTTTTCACAAGTTGAACCGTAATACGAAAGTTGTTCCTAATTTAATTAACTTAATAATAATAATTGTTGTCGCTACAGTCCAAAGAGGGACCAGGGCCTAGCTTGCTCATCAACTACTCGTGTTGTGCGCGCTACTGTTCTCTCACGAGTAGAAGGGACCTACAATTTTTTGCCGACTCCGAACGGCGAAATTTGAGAAGCTTTCTTAGACAGTTATTACTCTTTGAGTGTTGTCAGCAGCTCGAATGAGGTGGTGCAGTGAAATATTAGAAAAATTGGTGTTGAACTGGGAGTCGACCCTTCGGCGTGTGAGCGTCGCACTCTACCCACTACGCCACGGCGACCACAATTTAATAACTTAATAGCACTTAAAATCTAAGCATGCTTTGTGAATTTTTTTTCCTTTTATCGGGCTGAAAATTAACCTGAGTCCTTATGCATTTAAAGCCTGGGAATTATATTTTTTAAAATTCAGATAAACTCTCTCTCTCCCTCTCTCTCCCTCTCTCTCTCTCCCTCTCTCTCTCTCCCTCTCTCTCTCCCTCTCTTTCTCTCTCTCTCTTCCACTGTATAAACTCATTTCTTTATTCGTCTCGTAAAATCTATAAAGTCAGCCAATTGCTCTAAACCAACTTTGAATTGGCCTTTCACAAACGCCGTTTATGCGTTGTTCAATTCCGCGTCAGCTTCTTTTTAGACTAAAATTTTTCACACGTTATGCACACACAACGCTAGTAGCTCCATTTATAAGTTTCTTCTTCAGGCGAACGCTTCAGTTTGAATTTGAATGTAAGAGGGTATCCGCACAGAATTTATATTCCTTGTCTTCACCATTGGATTTTTCGATTTTCCGTAAAATTAAACAACTTCACTATTACGGATAATCGAGGTTTGATAAGATTTTAAGTTTAACTTAGTTGATCACGATACAAACACAATGCTAAATTTAAAAAAGGGAAAGAAAATATATTTCAAGAAAATGATAGATCCCAACCCACATTTTTTGTCACTTTTGTACACAAGGAATCCTTTTAGGAAGATTCTGTCAAATCAGATGACACTTGTACAACATTGCGTTTGTTGAATGCGATTTTTTGTATTAATTTTGAATACCGACAAATTTAATACAAAAAATTGCATTCAGCCACCAAAACTTCAAGAACAGAATTAATCTTTAGCGATGGATCTAATTTCTGCATGAATAGGTTTGCCAATAATAAAATTAACGCTTTTGAGCAGCGAGCGCCTTCATAAGGCGCCCCTACATCCTGAATAAATTCCATTTCGGTGTGCATTACACGTCGTAGGTATCATTGGAGCTTTTTTTTGTTGATGATGCGAATCGCCATAGTACATATTGGATGACGCGACGGTCCACAGGGGGACTAGACAACCTTCGTATCATGATGTGGAGGTGTGTGTTTGCGAAGGGGCTTAGCCAAATACAGTTTACTGACTATAGAATGCACCAATAGGATTACCTCAACATTATAAAATGAAAACTGCAGCAAAGCGCCACGAAAATGCGTTTAGGGTAAAATTATCTATTTCAAAAAGACAGTGACCACAAACTAAAACGTCAAAATGCGGCTGCTTTACAATACTCGCTCCCACCACGAAACGCTTTCAGTCACCCGATATCAATCCCATTGAACATTTGTGGCCTGAGCTTGAACAAAATATTCGAAATCGAGCTATCAGCAGCAAAGCTTCTCTCAAAGACGTTTAAGAACGAGAATTTTTTTCACGACCAAGAAGTCAAATTTTGCTCGTTTCGTTGAGTAATGTGCGAATAATGTGTACATGTATAATCAATTTTTTAAGTTTGTTAGTAGGTAAAAAAAGACAAAAAAGTTTAAACGTCCCTAATGAAAAAAAAACTCGAATATCGTGCTTTATATGTTTTTAATTTGATTGATGATTGATGATGGTGCTTCATCAATCTGCAACCCATGTTATGTTCAGCGAACCTTTTGATGTTTTTTTAAGAACTGTACACTCCAGAAATTACAAATTTTGTTTAATATCTGTACCAGGTATACTGGTATGAAATGAGCGTTTTTTTTTTTTTTTTTTGAAAATAAAACACTAATTATTAATGGGAAAGTAAAAACATTTTATTCAAAGTATTGACCAATGTTTTCTACACATTTTGACCACCTTTCAGGTAATTCGTGAATACCACACCAATAAAATTGTTCGTCTTCTAAAGCAAACCAATCAGACACCCAATTTTCGACCTCCTCGAATCAAAGTGCTGCTCAGCCAACGCATGTCCCATTGAAGAAAAAGAATGGTAGTCGGAAGGAGCCAAGTCTGGTGAATACGGCGGGTGGGGTAACTGCTCCCAGCCAAGTGTTTTGATTGTATCCTGAACCGGTTTTGCTTTGTGTGCAGGTGCATTGTCATGGAGCAAAGTTACCTTGCCGTTTTTTTTATGGCCCATTCTGGTCGTTTCTCGATCAATGCATGGTTCAAATTGATCATTTGTTGTCGGCGGCGATCAGTATTAACGGTTTCACCAGGTTTAAGGAGCTCGTGGTACAGCACACCTTTCTGGTCCTACCAAACACACAGCATTGTCTTCTTGCCGAATCGATCTGATTTTGCAGCCGATGTTGATGGTCCCAGATTAACCCATGATTTTTTCCATTTAGGATTCTTGAAATAAATCCCTTTTTAAATCGCCAGTAACAATCCGATGCAAAACCGATTTTCTTTCGTGTCTTTGAAGCAAAATTTCGCAAGTGTTTTTTCGGTTTTCCATCTGTCTTTTATTCAATTCATGTGGCACCCATTTTCCACACTTTTGGATCTTTCTCATAGCTTTTAAATTGTCAGAAATTGTTGTGCAACATTTAACATTGCTGCCATTTGCTTTTGACTCAAAGTGTCATCTCCATCCAATATCGTTTGCAATTCGTCGTCTTCAAACTTTTTTGGTGGTCTTCCACGTTTTCATTTCTCACATCAAAATCATTATTTCTGAACCGTTGAAACCATCTTTTGCTTGCTACTTCTGATAGAGTATGATCACCATATGCCTCGACAAGCATTCGATGCGACTCTGCAGCATTTTCCTTCAAATGAAAACAAAAAATTAATGCTTTCCGCAAATCATCACTTTCTGGTACAAAATTCGACATTTTTAACACGATGAAAAAATATGATGTTGTCTGTTCAATGACTTGATGTATACTAAATATTTTTCACAGATGTCATAGCAAACAAACAAAAAACAAATAAGGTCTCGTTCACAACAAATGTTCCCTATCGAGACATTTGTATCTTGACGCTCACTTCGAACCGGTACACCTGGTATGTCCATTTTCCATACTCTTGTGCGATTTTCATCCTCTTTCTTGGGAAGCTGTTACACTTGATGCAAAAAGAATGACACAAGACTTTATGTTAGTCTTTGTTCAGTTTCAGTTGGAAAGTTTGTCCAAATTACCTTGTTCTGATTTAAGGAACTTGAAGCCGTTTTCTTTTGTCTTGTAAATTATTAAATCTAAAACACAATCATATTATAAGGTTGTCAAATATATCCCTTTTCTCTGTTGAATTTTTCGGCTATATACAAGGCGCTGCAGAGCTCATATCTGGCAATACTATACATCATTTGAAAAGTCTTGGCATAACCTACAAGACGCTATGCATGATTAGTTTGGGTATTGCTTTCAACAGTTATAGACGTGTAAACATGGAGTTCATTAACACCGAAATTCGCGCTACTTTAAAGTTTTCCAGTTTCTCCAGCAAGCCCGCTAGAGAAACGTTCCGTGAGATTAATGGTGTTTTGGAGAATGGTACTCTATCACTTCGAACCGCGGAGGAATGGTTTTGACGATTCAGAGCCGGTGAAAACGACATCATGTATAAGCCAGCCGGCGGAAGACCTATCACGACTAATACCGATCAAATCATGGATATCATCGAGTTAGACCGACATGTGGCATCTCGTGACATCGCCCAGGAGGGATGGGAGTTGGTCCCATCTGCAGAAGACTGGATACAAAACAAAGCTTGATGCTTGGGCGCCCCATGATTTGACGCAAAAAAAACCTTCTGGACCGAATCAACGCCTGCGATGTGCTGCTGAAACGGAACGAACTCGACCCATTTTTGAAGCGGATGGTGACTGGTGACGAAAAATGGATCACATACGACAATATCAAGCGAAAACGGTGGTGGTTGAAGACCGGTGAATCGTCCCAAAGTCCCAGTGGGCAAGCCGGGATTGACGGCTGGTTGGTTTTGCTGTGTGTTTGGTGGGATTGGAAGGGATAGGAGCTGCTCCCATATGGCCAGACGCTTAATTCTACCATCTACTGCAAACAACTTGATCGCTTGAATCAGGCGATCGGCCAGAAGCGTCCAGAATTGGCCAACAGGAAGGGTGTAATGTTCCACCAGGACAATGCCAGACCATAAACTTCGTTGATGACTTGTCAGAAGCTACGGGCGCTCGGATGGGAGGTTTAATCACATCCACCATATGGCCCGGACATAGAGCCAAGTGATTACCATCTGTTCCTGTTCATGGCGAACGCCCTTGGTGGTGTGAAGTTGAACTCAATATGGCCCGGACATAGAGCCAAGTGATTACCATCTGTTCCTGTTCATGTCGAACGCCCTTGGTGGTGTGAAGTTGAACTCAAAAGAGGTTTGTGAAAAGTGGCTGTCCGAGTTCTTCGCAAATAAAGAGGGGAGCTTCTGCAAGGGGGTATTCTGAAGCTGTCGTCTAGATGGAAACAGATTGTCAAACAAAACGGCGCATCACTGTAACACTTTTAATGAAACATTGAATGAAGAGCAAAACCGCGGAATATTTGACAATCGTATACGAATATATACCCTGAAGCAAATCGTCAAAATTCAATTCAAACAGCATTAACTGCAATACTTTTAGTTCTACCCCAGGACAGGCCTTATCTGTTCATACACATAACATACCTATGTTAAGAACTTTGCATTCAAACCAGGCCAAGCAATCTGCCGTTAGTGTCGATTTACTTCACTTACGTTGTGAATATTGGCACAGATAAGTTTGACTTTGTACGTTTGGTACCTTCACTGGAATGTAGTTTTAAATATTCATGAAACTTGTTTCTCTTAGTGAATGTGAGGTGTTCCGGTAGTCATATCACATGTATCTACGATCCAGTTATTTTTATTATGAACCCTCGCAGCAGAGTAGTTTGACACTTTTAGAGCATAACACCGAACAGCAGTGCTGTCGATTCAAGGAAACAACTATGATATTGAAACGGAAAATCAACAAGGCCTACTATAGATATTTCTGTTAGGGATAGTAGCAAAGGGAATGTGTGGGAAGTGAATGAGTACATAGCGATCACGGTTATCAAGCTTGCGTAGCGAGGAAGTGCGGCAACCAACTTGTTAGAGGTTAAGTTCAATTTCTGAAATGTACTCCATCAGAAGGTTAATAATAATTGTTAGTGCGACAGTCCACAGGAGGACCAGGGCCACACTTGCTTATCACCTACTCGTGTTGTGCGCGCTACTGTCCTCTCACGGGGAACAACAATTTTTAACCGACTCCGAATGGCGAAATTTGATGAGCTTTCTTCGACAGTTATTACTCTTTGAGTGTTGCCAGCAGCTCGAAAGAGGTGGTACCGTGAAAAATTCAAATTGTTCAACACGTAATCGAACGTAGACCCTTCGGCGTGTGAGCACTCTGCCCACTACGCCACAGCGGTCACATCATCAGAAGGTTATGACCGCTAATAATCCGACTAAAATTGGGTGCATTTATCGGACCAGCTGAATGATAGGCAGTTTAAAGTGCTGCTGGTGGTATTCCTACTGCATTGTGTCCATTGAGATCATGTTTAAGAAAGGTGGGATGTCACGTTTGTTTGGAGCAAAGCCTTTCTTAAACCTCTGCCGCTCATTGGGTGGCAGCACTCGATTGAGAATGCAACTCCACACTGAGCCGAGAAAGTTCCCTAACCACCTGGTCTAGTACTGATTTAACAATAAACTAAACAAGTCAGCAAAGCACACTAACCTCCAGTCTGCCCGTGATATTGACTGTTAAACCACAGCCCCCACATAATCCCACAAGGGAGCCTACTGCACGGTCAGGCTGAAACCGATGTTGCAGGGGTTTCAGCCTAACCGTGTGGTAGGACCTGCCGTGGTATCAGATTAAAGACTCCGGTCAAGGTGTGACTCTCAGTCAGGTTCCCTCAACATGTTGTTCTGGTAGACGCCATTCTGCCCATAATAATGTTACGAATGTGATTTTGAATCAAGTGGTTCATAAATCATCACTTGGCGATAAGGATGGGGAGTGAGCTCATACGACAAACCCTAAACCAGCTGACCTAAGTTTGATTACCTTAATACTTATGGTAAATCTTAAACAACGGACCCCAACTAAGTCCAATTGATTTTGGTTGCCTCCGTTCGTAAACCACTTATCGTAGCATTTCCTGCTCTGTATGATAATTTGTTATCATGCGTACATATTGTATAAAATATGAAGAAAACCATTAGGTATGCTTCTTTACGAAGTCGCCTTTAACTAAAATAAACCAAAAATGAAGACAAAAAAACTTAACGAAACTCAACGAAACTTAACGAAACCGAATGGACCTTTCTATACAGAAACTTGGCAAAGTTCTGATCTTAATTTCACGAAGTGACGTCCGCTAAGCACTTAACGAAACTAAATAAAACTTAACGAAAGTCAAAAAACTGTTCCAAAAAATCATTTCTGATATTATAAACTCATTTGCCTCAAATTCGTAAAGCTTCTCTGCATACGTTACATACATTGACAGCTGGTCTAATGAAAGTTAAAAAATCAACAAGGACATTAAGGGCAAGAAAAGTGGTCTCCGGGAATTTAAGACATGGCGTGCTAGCTCCCAACAGACTTAGAGAATGAATATCTATTCAAGCATTTTGCAGAGATATAAAGAAATTCTATCACCTTATACAATTTTTTTTTTCGTCCTTTCAAATCCCTTCAAGGTCACAAATATACTACTCATTGCATATCTCATTAAACTCCTTCACTAACGGCATTTTATTCATTTCAGTTCGAGTATGCGTCGTGGAGGGACGTGGAAACTACAGAAAAACCCCGCTCTATTGCCCCACACTAGAAGCTCAAACCAACATTGAGTGTGTCGTTGGAGTGGACCGCCTAGACTGCGTTCGTCGCATTCACAAGGGGACCGCACACTTTGGAGTGTTCTCCTCTGAGGATCTTGTTGCCGCCAGATGGGCAAGTGTGGAAATCTTAGTCACAAGCGAGCTACGATTCCACGATACGCCGTTCGAGTATGAAATCGTTGCAGTGGTCGACAACGAAGCCGGAATTCATTCCATTCATGACCTAAAGCAGGCGAAATTCTGTCATCCAGGACATGGGCTGGAGAACCACTGGACTGAGGTTCTGGCAAATGTAAGACCTTCACTCCCCTCCTCCTCTCAATTTTTTTTTAACATTCCACTTTTCTTGCAGTACTTTGAATCATTGCTGGTGCCGAAGACCTGTGACCCTAACCTCTCCCTGACAGAGGATCGCATTAGGGCCAGTGCCAACTATTTCGGTCCCAGTTGCAAAGCAGGTCCTTGGGTGCCAGATCCCATGCAGGACAAGCTGCTGAAGAGAAAATATCCGTCGCTCTGCCAACTGTGCTACGACCAGTACCGATGCGGAATTGGAGACAAGCACTGGGGACGACGTGGAGCTCTGTACTGTCTGACGAGTGGGGGTGGTGATGTGGCCTGGGGCAGATTGGACGACGTTCGTAGTCACTTCGGTCTGAGTGGCCTGCAGGCGCAAGCCGAGGAGTCTGAGTACAGCTATCTGTGCCCTGACGGACACTTGCAGCCGATCAACGCGACACATCCCTGCGTCTGGGTGGCGAAACCATGGCCAGCTGTCGCAGCGAGACGAACACATGCCGCTAAGGTTCGCGAAATTGTGTCCAGACTGTCACACAATGACACTGACAGCTGGGAAAACGCCCTCCTAAGCTTGTTAGAGACGTACCACGTGAATATCAATCAGCTGGACAACACCATTCCCATCGACGACTACCTAGATCAGGCAACGGCGTTCCAAAGTGCGTACAGCTTCCCTGAGTGCAATCCTCCGCGGTCTATAGTCTTCTGCACAACCTCGATTGTGCAGCACATCAAGTGCTCATGGCTGCAGGAAGCCGCCCAAGTGTATGGCATCCAACCCAATATTCAGTGCATTCGCTCTGAGAGCCTGGACACCTGCCTGGACGACACCATGTACAAGACCTCCGACGTTGTTCTCGTGGACCACGAGAATCGAATCAAGGCCCAGCGAGACTACAAACTCGTGCCCCTACTGTACGAGTTTTCCGAGGACATGCACGAGCGCTACGTCACAATCGCCGTCGTCCGTAAAGACTCCAAATTCCAGCACTTTGAAGACCTTCGCTCGCGCAAGGCTTGTCTGCCTTCATTCGAAGGTGCCGCACATCTGTCAGTTCTGGAGACCATCGCCAACTTCTCGGTCAACCCCACAACCATTCGCGACTACTTCGCCAAGGACTCCTGCACGTGGGACCCGAAATCTGGCCGTAAATGCCCCGATATCTACAAAGGAGACGAAGGTGCTCTGCGCTGCTTGCACGAAGGCGGCGAGGTGGCGTTCGTTAGCTCCCTCACACTGAAGACTTTCCTGAACGGCACCATGAACTCCACCTGGACGAAGAATGTCGGCCGCAACTCCTTCAGACCCCTGTGCCCATTCGGGCCAAACGAAAAAGGCTCGAAGTACGAATTTTGCTACTTGCACTGGACGCCCCGGGGCCACCTCATGGTGCACAATGCGACACTGACCCGGCGAAATGAAATCTACAATTCACTGCGCGACATGGACCGCCTGTTCGGCAAGTACTACAAGAGCGTCACCACTCCGTTCACAATGTACGGGCCGTTCGACAGCAAGAACAACATCATGTTCAGGGACAAGACAGACGCCCTGCGCGGGATCACAGAGCTGAAGGCGGACCGCTCTCGACGAGTGATGGAGGACATCTTCGAGAAGTACATCGAACGAAAGTACCCGACCAGTGGGGGCTCCACCCTTGTGCCGGCCACTTGGGCAGTCGCAATTGCGGGTTATCTGGTGAGCCTTCTTCTAGTCTGAGTCAGGAGCTCACAGAAGCAGTATTGGTGTAAGCACATCTTGGCGCCTGCCAGCGCCCAACACACTCAAGACAATGTGATATTAATTGTAATAGATACGTTTACCTAAGTCAATAAAATCATTTTCCACTGGAATGGGTCCGATTTTCCTTCTTCTCTGCATCACGTTGCAGGCACTCAATTGTGCCGTGATCGAATTTGTGCGGAAATTAGGGAGTACGCTCCAAATTGCCGCAAGATTAAATTTTATCTTGCGCCAAACAACTGGAGCTTATCAATTCAATTAATCCAAATTCATATCGGCACATTTTTCGCATATCAAATATTTTGAGTGCCTCCGAAGAGGCTGCTGTCGGGGGTCTAGATGTTAGCGAATAATGAGTTAAGGATAAGGACTAATGATTGGCGATCTGAGCCAGATAATCGTGTCAGATTCAGCGGTCTATCAACTCATTTTCAAAAGGAAGTGACATCACTGAAAGTACTGTGAGCGTCGAAAAAAAGTTTACACCTCGATTGCAATTTTATTGAAGATTTAATTTCTGCACACATTCATCGTACGGCGTTGAAAAATACTCGTTTTCAGTATTAACCGTGTTTGGTAAAATAATGGATTGCGTTTCGGAATTGTAATAAAAAACAAATACTATTTGCTGAAATCGAACAAAGCTGCTGGAGCGGACGAACTGTCCGCAGAACTATATAAACCAGCTGTAGATGACCTGGTTAGGCACATGCACCAGCTCATCTGTAAGATATGGTCGGAGGAAAGCACGCCCGATGAGCGTTGTTTGCCCGGTCCAAGAGAAGGGAGACTTCTTTGACTGCGCCAACTATCGGGGGTTCAGTCTTCTTAACATCGCATACTCTATACCGTATTGTGTGAGCGTCTGAAACCGTTTGTCCATGACCTGATAGGTCCCTATCAGTGTGGTTTCAGGCCAGGGAAGTCCGCGATAAATCAGATCTTCACTTTACGGCAGATCCTGTAAAAAACCCAAGAAGTGCAAACCGACACCCACCACTTATTTGTCGATTTTAAGTCCGGATATGACAGCGTGCATTGAGAGGAGCTATACAGTGCCATGTCTAGTTTTGGCATTCCTACCAAACTCGTCAGATTGTGTAGGATGACGATGGGGAACTCTCGCTACTCCGTCAAGGTCGACAACGAACTCACCGAGACCTTCAATGTAAAAAAAGGTTTTAGACAAGGTGAAACACTGTCATGTGACTTCTTTAACATCACCCTCGAGAAGATCGTGCGTAACTCAACAAGTCAACACCAGAAGCACGATCTTCCAGAAGTCAGTTCAATTGCTAGCTTACGCTGATGACATTGACGTGATTGGACGAACACAGCGAGCCGTCCATGAGGCGTTTGCTGGGATTGAAGCGGAAGCGGCTAAATTGAGTCTGGCGTGAATGAGCGCAAAACAAAGTACATACTGTCATCAAGGAAGGACACACAACATCGACGTCTCGGACAGAGCGTCACACTAGGCAGCAGAAACTTCGAGGTAGTCAAGGACTTCGTCTATCTCGGCTCCGCGGTAAACAGGGGCAACACTCTTGCCGATCGCTGTTTCTTTGGGCTCAAGAGGCAACTGAATAATAAAGCCCTCTCTCGAAGGACTAAGCCCGATTTATATAACAGCCTGATCATCCCAGTCGTACTCTATGGCGCGGTCCTACTCTATGACGTTACCAAAGGCGGATAAGAAAACCGTTAGTCTTTTCGAGAGAAAAGTTTTGCGTGCGAATTTTGGTCCTATTTGCGTTGATGGCATCTTGAGGCGAAGATTTAATGGGCTGTACAGCGACATGCGCCTGGTCAAGCGTCTTCGGATACAACGCTTAAGATGGCTAGGCCATATAGAGAGTATGGACACCACTGCTCCGGCCCGAAAAGTCTTTGAATCCGAGCCATTGGGACAACGCAACAGAGGACGACCTAGACTAAAGTGGTGTACACAAGTGGAGAAGGCCAACTTGGAGTGCGCAACTGGAGGCAGCTGGCGAAAGATCGTGCTGGCTGGAGAGGCATGTTGGTCGAGGCCCAGGACTGTAGCAACACAAGAAGAAGAAGAAGAATTTTACAAAAAGGGTTGTGGAATGCATTTTACCGATACTGACAAGGAATTAATTAAAAATCTAAGAAAAGATTAAAAAAATGGATGAAATCATTAAATGTTCAAGAGAAAGAGTGTTCACAAAGGAAACGAAAAACAACAATTCAGTTTTATTCCCTACCAGTGCGACAATCCTTTTGGTCGTCAAATAAACTGAAAAATTAAACTAGTATTGATGCATCAGTAACAAGTCGCATTTCAAAAAATTGGTTGAAACAAGCAAAACTCTTTACCAGATCCCCTAGAAATGTACCTTTTCTGAGTAAGCGAGGAGATTAAATGTTGCGATGTGAAAACTGGAACAACGAGTTGCGGTCAGATGAAACCAATATTAATTTGTTTCATTTCGACACAAAAACGTGCGCGAGACGTCCGGAAAACATGGAATTCGATCCTTAATAAACAAAAAACTAACTTCCTTCATGCAGGTATCCGAGACCTATATTATTTGGCTCTTTTCGAAAAGTGTTGATTACGATCCTTTCATCTCTTGCGGTTGACTTCCGTGGAGGGTCTGATCATCGCACGTACTCAAGATTTCCTGTGTTTTTATAGGTTTCTATAATACACTGAATGGTTAAGTACTTCTTGGAAACTTTTTTCGACGCGTTCAGAAATTTCTACCAATAATAATAATAATTGTTTGCTCTACAGTCCGAAATGGAACCAGAGCCTAGCTTGCTCATTAACTGCTCGTGTTGTGCGCGCTACTGTTCTCACACGATTGAAAGGGACCTACAGTTTTTTGCCGACTGCGAATGGCGAAGTTTGAGAAGCTTTCTTAGACAGTTATTACTCTTTGAGTGTTTTCAGCAGCTCGAAAGAGGTGGTGCCGTGAAAAATTCGAAAAATTGGTGTTGAGCTGGGAGTCGAACCTGGACCCTTCGGCATGTAAGCGTCGCACTGTACCCACAACGTCACGGCAAGGAGAAATTTCTACGACTTGCCGAAAATCATTCGAGGTTTATTTTTTGCGTTGCTCAGCTGACATGATTACTTTTTGGAGCAAAAGAAGTTTATGCACCAAACACTCATTAAGGAATATCATGATTATAAATAAAAGAACATTTTAAGGAAATTATAAAAGAAACCGAGGAAATTTAACGAAAAAAAGTAGCGTACGATAAATTTTCTCGTTTTTTATGCTCCATTTTTTTTAACACTAATTTTTATGATTTCCTGAAAAAATAAAAATTAAGAGCAAAAGCATTGTAACATCAATTCACATTTATAGAGAATTTTTGAACTTTATGTGTTGTGCGATGAATTATGTCACGCTTTCTGATTTTAATTATAATAATACGAGCTTTGCCGTTTAGATTTCGGAATTGGAGAATAAAACAAATATTAATCATTGAAAATAACTTTATTGTTTTTCAAAATTTTCCCATTAAGACCTATACACTTTTGCATGCGTTTGAACCAATTGTCGAATCACTTTTGTCACTCTGATTGAGGTATCTCCAAAACATGCCATCTGAACGCACCAGCCGCTTCTTCAGGTGTCGAAATACGTTGACCTCTCATTTTATTTTTTACGTACGGGAATAAAAAGAAGTCATTCGGTGCCAAGTCAGGACTATACGGTGGATGACTCATCAAATCTATGTTTTGAGTGCTCAAAAATGCAGTTGTTTGAGCCGATGTTGGAGAGCTCGCATTGTCGCGATGAAGAGTGATTCGTCTTCGGGGGTTGGTTTTCCTCATTTCTTGGAAGATGGTTGTGTACTACTGAGAATTGACTATTCTGTGTTGTTCTAGTGGTGCGGTTGCGACATGTCCAGTTTTTCCGAAAAAACAGGCGATCATTTGCTTGGAAGTACTTAGTGCATGAGCATCTCTTGTTGAATTTGGCTAAATTTGAAACACCCTGCAGTCGACTGGTGCATACTTTCGGGCTCATACGAGTAAATCCACGATTCATCACCTGTCACGATGTCATAGACGTGTTTCGAAGCACCGCTATCGTATTTTTGGAGCATTTCTTTCGACCAATCGACATGAGAATTTATTTGAACGATTGACAAATTGTGTGGGATCCAACGCGAACAAATCTTTTTGACAGTCAAATGTTCATGCAATATTGAATGTATGCTGGTCCCACTAATGCCTAAGGTTGTCTCAATATCACGAGAGGTCATGAGATGACGATCTTGCAATATCAGTTGGAGCACAACATCAATGGTTTTCGGAACAACAACTGATTTTGGACGACCTTCACAAAATTCGTGTTGGAGTGAACTACGACCTCGGTTGAATTCACCATACCATCGATAAACACTGGTCCTTGATGGAGCTTCATCGCCAAAAATTGAATTAAGTTCATCAATGCACTGTTGTTGAGTTAATCCACGTTGAAAGTTGTAAAAAATAATCGCACGAAAATTTGCACGATTTAATTTCATTTTTTCGGCGAGATGAATATTTAAAGTTACTGTGACAACACATGGGATTGATTCCCAGGTCCACCCCGGACTGTAGCGCCAGAAGAAGAAGAAGAAGTAACAACAGAAATAGCGCTCGTATGTCAAATCGTTCTGAGTACGTATAACCTCAAAAATATCAAACTTTACGATAGAGCTGGCAGTTGCCAGATTGCAACATTAGGGTAGCCCAATCCCGAAATATATAAGGAAACCTTCGTATATTGAGCGCTCCTCGTAAATCTTTCTCACTTCCACTCCCATTTGATGTGCGTACCAGCACTTATTTGAGTGGTAAGAGGCTCGATGAGACAAATTTGGGTTGTCAACTTATATTATATCAAAATCTGTATTGTTCAGAAAAATTATCTTCTTTTACATTGAGTTTTCGTTGTAATTTATTCTTCCAGCCGTTGTTGTCAGCAGCTCGAAAGAGGTGTGCCGTGAAGAATGCGAGCGGTTCTGCCGTATAAAGAATTTTAACTTTTAGCGTGTCAGCAACGCTTTTTACCCACTAAATTTGTAAAACTTTGAGATCAATGAATGTACCTCGTGCATTCGATTATTGATTTGTTGGTTTTTATGTTTGGCGATTTCCCGCTGTGGAAAAAAAATGGATCAAAGAATTTGCATATTATTTTGTGTGCAAAATGTTGACAGTGGCACATGGTTTTCTTACCTGAGTAAAAAAAGCTTGTTTACAAGTTTTATGTACAACCTTTTTAAAGAATACCGAGAACACATGAATGACCCTGCTCGACCTGGTCGTCCCAGCACGTCAACAACCGATGAAAATGTTGAAAAAATGAAGAAAATTGTTGTGGAGAATCGTCGAATCACTATTAGAGAAGTTGCTTAGGATATTGGCAAATCGGTTGACCAATCAGTTTAAAAGTGCTGAATTTTGACCAAAAAATGTTGCAACGTCAACCGCGATCCAAATTTGCTTGAAAGGGTCATAACTGGTGACGAATCATGGGTATATTGTTATGACTTCGAAACGGTCATGAAAGGGCGACGTGTTTCGAAGATTTTTCTTTAAATCGTCGGTAAACGCCGAATCCCTAAGACAGTTCAAGGGCAAATCAGAACTGGTTCGAGCATTGGAAAAAACGCTGTCATAAGTGTATTATATTTAAGGGGGACTACTTTGAGGAGGCTAGCCGCTGTGGCGTAGTGGGTAGAGTGCGACGCTCACACGCCGAAGGGTCTAGGTTCGATTCCCGGCTGAGCACCTCGAATTTTTGACGGCACCACCTCTTTCGAGCTGCTGACAAAACTCAAAGAGGAACAACTGCCTAAGAAAGCTTCTCAAACTTCACCGTTCGGAGTCGGCAAAAAAACTGTAGATCCCTTCTATTCGTGAGAGAACAGTAGCGCGCACAACACGAGTAGTTGATGAGCGTGTGAATGTCTGTATGTATGTACGTATAACCTCAAAAATGTCAAACTTAACGATAAAGCTGGCAGCTGTCAGATTGAAACACTAGGGTTGCCCAGTCTCGAAATATAAAAGGCTGAATAGAATTTAGCTCTTATTACAGAAATTTTGTGCCTTCGAATGCTGCGGGAAATGTGTAGTTTACAGAATATTAAAATAAAAAAATTACTCAAGCAAAAATCAAAATTTAAATAATTTTGCACATCTTTATTTAAATGAAATAATTTCCTTTTGTTTTCTTTTATTATTATTGATATGGTATGTTATTCATTAAAAATTGGTTATATTAAATATGCATATTTGCAAGTTTTAAGTTGCAAGATCAATTGAAAAGTGATTTGGATCAGCAACGAGTTAGAGACCAGAATGTAGCTTTGTAGCTTTCGCGACAAAGCACTTTCGTCGTGAAACCTTTAACAATGTACTATTGCCAGATGTGGTCGCCATGGCGTCCAGCTCAGCACCAAATTTTTCGATTTTTTCACGACACCACCTCTTTCAAGCTGCTGACAACACTCAAAGAGTAATAACTGTGTAAGAAAGCTTCTCAAATCTCGCCTTTCGGAGTCGGCAAAAAACTGTATGTCCCTTCTACTCGTGAGAGAAAAGTGACGCGCACAACACCAGTAGTTGATGAGCAAGGTAGGCCCTGGTACTCCTGTGGACTGTAGCGCCAACAATTATTATTGCCAGATGAAGTCAAGATTTACCGGTTTGCTTTCGACAGAAAAATTTATTTGATACGTCTTGAAAACACTAAATACGATCCCAAATATACCAAAATTAGCAGCATCATGATCTCGTGATCTTTTCTTCTAAATGTGTGTAATACGTTCACATATTGGAACGTATCACATATCACATAGGACATACCACTGAAGTAGAAGTTTATGTAGGACAATCACTCTAAACACTCTTCGAAATAAGCGATAGAATTTTTTACGCGTCATAAAATATCAATTGTGGAGTGACCACCACGATCTCCCGATCACAAGAATTTTAAAATTGTATTGTATTGCGATCTCCCGATCGCAAGATCAGAGATTGTAGAGCTACAAACAAGGAACAATTGTGGTCCAAAACTCAAACTGTGTGGTTCTCCATTCCTGCTAAATCTTGTAGTTAGTTGTTTTACTTCAGGGAACGAAGATGTGCTGCAGTGATAAAAAACAAAGGCTCAACAACCAAATATGAAAGCGTGTGATACATTTTAAGTGTAATTTCATAACTCTTCCATTTCTACTTAAACTTAGTTTGTTTCTTTTATTGTTTGCAGGATAAAACTGATGAAGAGCAAAAATTTGTTTATTTTCATTATTTTTTTATTTTTTTCTTACTTTTATTTTGAGTGTTTGTAATACAGTTAACGAATCCCTTAAGGGGATTCATAAAAAAAGCGGATAGAGAGGCAAAGCCTCTCCCCAACGATCCGACTTATACCTTTTTAAAGAAAACAATTTTTAACTTGACAACTTTATTTGACCGCGATTACTCGCAGAATGGCCTTAAAAGCTAACTTAAAGTAAAATTACACCTATGCGTACATTCGCTGGGCAGCCTGCGCGTGCAAGGGCAGGTGTGTCAGCATTCTGGTGCCTGGAAACGTTTCTATGCTGGATCATGTTGATTCGCGCATGAAAGGTGTCGTATTGCACACACGCGCATTTGGGCAGTTCAAGGGGACAGCTCCCCTTTCCGCTTGCTGGGAAATGCATCGTGTTAACTAATACATTATAATACATCAATCTGTAGTGGGTTAGTATACATCTTACCCAAATACTTTAACTTAAGTTAATAATAAGTGTGCAACTACGTAATTGTGGGTTTTGCTCATAGATTGCTTTAATTAACTTGTTAGGTTTGCTGACGTAATCAAAATGTCAAGCACTACCTTATTCTTCTTCTTTATTGTGCGCTATTGTCCGAGGTGGACCGCCTGTTCTGCTTGCACGACCTTTAGCTACTTGCCTCGGTTTTAATAGGGGACGCGCTACTCTGACGGCTTACTGAGTTCGAACCATCAAAACTGCGTCTACAAGCCAATCTGTAAGTTTTTGGAAGACCATGCCAGTGATGTTAACGAGTGTATTGCGCGTGATCTTTAAAACGATGCTTAAGATGTCACATGACAACGTATCGCATTGACTTAAACCTTTTCTGATTTGATGCGTTCAGTCTAGCCTCTTTCAACTCACCACTCATCAACTAAGCTTAGTTTTAATCAGTATAGTATATTCTTACTTAAAATGACCAAGCCACCTATTTAGTGACACATTCTTCTAGTCGTCATAGCTAACGGTTGGCCAAGAACTCAAGATCGCTTGCTGTTATTGGCACTTTTCATAAGGCCACCCAACATGCCAAGTAACAAGACCTATTTTTTTTTTTCGCGGCGATGTTTAGGTCAGTCGGTAGAGCATCAGTCCATGGGTACCATTTTTGGCTCCACTTTGTTGCTTAATTTGTTGTATTAACATCTTTGATGCTGAGAAAGTCATGACACACGTTTAGTCTCATAACCACTTAGCCCACAACAAGAGTTGAAATTGAATCTTAGCTTCTGGAAGACGTCAGAAACTTTCTGATGTGATTCGTATCGCCATCAGCCTTTACAGTTGTAGTTGAGATTCATACTGCATGCGTTATGTTCATAAACAAAAAATAATTAATTCACCCGCATAAACTGAAGTAACTGTTCTACGTGTGCCGGTCACGTTCGCCAACCCCCCATCTGATGAGAAGCAAGCTCTGATAAGAAAGCAAATTAAAACACACCAGATAAGCCCCAAATTGACCGATTTCGATCTCACTTTCATTTGCCATCAGTCCTCCTATCAGTATCTAGTTAAGAACTTTTTCGAGATATTGATTAGCCTTTTCATATAAATACTCCGTGCGTCCAGCCAGTATTCAAAGTAGTTCTCCAACAGAAAACTTACTCAAGTCAAGATGAAATTCGCTCTGTTCGTGCTCGCTGCCGTCCTTTTGGCTGCTCCAGCCTTCGGCAAGGTCTTCACCCGTTGCGGTTTGGCCCAGGAGATGTACAGGCTGGGAACTCCCAAATCCGAACTCTCCACATGGACCTGCATTGCCCAATACGAAAGCTCATACAACACTGCCGCCGTCGGCCCACCCAACTACAACGGATCCCAGGACTATGGTATCTTCCAGATCAACGACTACTACTGGTGCCAGCCAAGCAGCGGCAAGTTCTCCTACAACGAGTGCGCCACCTCCTGCAACAACCTGTTGACCGACGACATCACCAGGTCCGTCACCTGCTCCCGCAAGATCAAGAGCCAACAGGGATGGACCGCCTGGTCAGTTTACAAGAAGTACTGTGCCGGAACCCTTCCATCCATCGACAGCTGTTTCTAAATTGTTCTTGAGTATTAAATAAATCGTTTATAAAAGCAAAAGCTGTGTGTTCTCAATCATGTTTTGGAGACTGAATTTAGAATAATGAAAAAGTTGTGGCCAGGGCCAGGAAGTAGGCGTTATTGTGTTGTAAAACGACATACGATTTTGTGGGAAACAGTAATAAGGTCTGAAACACCTCTACGGCCCAAGTTAAAACTTCTTTCATACTTTCCTTTGTTCCATTGACCACTAATAGCAGTGTTGAAGTGGAGAATAGTAAGACAGAATTTGGAGACGCTTATGTGACTTCTACGACAAGTTGACATCGTTGCCATTTATTTCGTAAAGCAAATTTATACGTTGAAGAATGACTGGATGAATAGTCGAAAAAGAATATTTACGATTAGACTCCTATTCTTTCAATTTCAATTTCATCATTTTCTGAATTTCACTTGAAAATTCTTGTTAATTTGAAAATATTTCACACAGTATTACTTCGAAAAGTGGACGCCGTGGCGTAGTGGGTAGAGTGAGACACTTACACGCCGAAGGTCCTGAAGCTGCTGACTCAACAATTAAAGTTATACGAAGGTTGTCTTTTATATTTCGAAATTGGGCAGCCCTAGTGTTTCAATCTGGCAACTGCCAGCTCTATCCTAAAGTTTGACATTTTTGAGGTTATACGTACTCAGAACGATTTGACATACGAGCGCTATTTGTGTTATTACTTCTTCTTCTTCTTGTGGCGCTACAGTCCGGGGTGGACCTGGGAATCAAACCCATGTGTTGTCACAGTAACTTAAAATATTCATCTCGCTGAAAAAATGGAATTAAATCGTGAAAATTTTCGTGCGATTATTTTTTACAACTGTCGACGTGAATTAACTCAACAACGGTGCATCGATGCACCGTTCAATTTTTGGCGATGAAGCTCCATCAAGGATCAGTGTTAATCGAGGTCGTAGTTCGCTCCAAAACGAATTTCGTGAAGGTCGTCCAAAATCAGTTGTTGTTCCGGAAACCATTGATGCTGTGCGCCAACTGATATTGCAAGACCTATCGTGAGATTGAGACAACCTTAGGCATAAGTGGGACCAGCATACATTCAACATTACATGAACATTTGAACGTCAAAATAATTTGTTCGCGTTGGATCCCACACAATTTGTCAATCGCTCAAAAAAAGGTTCATGTCGATTGGTCGAAAGAAATGCTCCAAAAATACAATCGCGGTGCTTCGAAACACGTCAATGATAACGTGACAGGTGATGAATCGTGGATGTATGCATATGAGCCCGAAAGTAAACAACAGTGGACTGTATGGGTGTTTCAAATTGAGCCATATCCAACAAAAGTTTGGCGCGCACGAAGCACTTCCAAGCAAATGAAGCAAATGGTGGCCAGTTTTTTCGGAAAAACTGGACATGTCGCAACCGTACCACTAGAACAACAATTCTGAGTGGTACACAACCATTTGTTTGCCAGTTGTCTTCCAAGAAATCAGGAAAACCAACCACCGAAGACGGATCACTCTTCACCGCGACAATGCTGTTTGGGCTCTCATACTTCGGCTCAAACAACTGCATTCTTGAGCACTCAAAACATAGATTTGATGAGTCATCCGCCGTATAGTCCTGACTTGGGACCGAATGACTTCTTTTTATTCCCTTATGTCACAAATAATATGATAGGTCAAGGTTTTTCGACACCTGACGCATTCAGAATGCATGTTTTGGAGATACCTCAATCAGAGTGGCAAAAGTGCTTCGACAATTGGTTCAAACGCATGCAAAAAGTGTATAGATCTTAATGGTGAATATTTTGAAAAACAATAAAGCTATTTTCGATGATTAATGTTTGTTTTTGTTCTCTAATCCCGAAATATAAAAGGCAACCCTAGTATAAGTTCTCAAAGACTTTTGATAAACACGGGAGAATACTGATAGGTCTGTAGTCAGAAGCAGATGTTGGATTAGGTCGTTTCGTGATAGTGATTACACGACCTAACTTCCAGGATCTGGAAAAGGTTGACGAGGAAACGCAATGGTTAATTATATGGGTTGAGTGGGATATAGATAGAGGATAGGCAGGGTTAACCTTACAAACTTCATTGGCATCCCGTCCTCGCCAGTGGTGTTTGATTTTATATCTCTAATTAAATTAATGACCTCAATTTCACTTCAAAACATCTTGCGTTCGAAGAATCTATAATATTTTTGACAAAATCGAAAGTGGTCTCATTCAACTGGTTTTCAAGAAAGAAATTGTTAAGACTATCAAGCTCAACTACACAACTGTGACTGGGTTTGCTGCCAGTGACTTCAATGTGACGAAGATTATTCCAGAGCTGAATTGGGGAAGTGCAGTCTTAAACTTAGAGGTAAAATAATTTCTCTTATTAATACGTATAATGACAAACGATTGGTTACTTATGACTTTGTAAGAGTGCCAATTAACGAAGTACTTTTGTATTTTACGAATAGTACACTGTTTTAAGACATCACTGCGGTAGTCATTCAACACTTTTCAATTGGACCTGATAACTTTCTCTTCTGAGAAAAGGCACTTACGCTTCTGTTAAGATAAAAACAGATAAAATGTTTCAATATCAGTCAAGTAAGAGTTCCGCTTTTATTTCGAAGACTACGAGGAAGTACTTGAAAAATCACTTGTAGCATTCTTTGAACATTTTCTAATCATATTAAATTACGAGGAGCGATCAATATATTCTCGGTATCGGGGTGAAGCTGTGGTTATGTATCATATACTCGTACAAATTGACTTATTTATCAAGTAATACTATTGTTTTAGTGCATTTGTGTAAAATTTCATATAAATGTGATTATTAATTCGCGTTTTATCTCTAGTTAAACAGATGATTTATTTATTTATTATCACCAAATATCTGTAAGCTTGCCCCACATACAGATACAAGTATTTGTTGGAATAAATTAACATGACATTCAACTCTAATAATTGCATAAACAAAATATAGAATGTCATCAAGTATGTAATAATGTAAAATATTGTTAATTTATAATGTATGTGCTAATAAAATAATCTAATCTAAAAAAAATCATAATGTCAACTGAGACGATGATGGTGAAAATTGAGCATCACGCTGTAATTAAATTTCTCACTAAGTAAGGAAAAAGCCAAAAAACTATTCATGAAGAGATGGCGGCTGTTTACCTTCTTCTTCTTCTGCTTGTTGCTTGTTTCAACCAATTTTTTGAAATGCGACTTGTTACTGATGCATCAATACTAGTTTAATTTTTCAGTTTATTTGACGACCAAAAGGATTGTCGCACTAGTAGGGAATAAAAATGAATTGTTGTTTTTCGTTTTCTTCTGTGAACACTCTTTCTCTTGAACATTTAATGATTTCATTCATTTTTTTTAATCTTTTCTTAGATTTTTAATTAATTCCGTGTCAGTATCGGTATCCGCGACCCATTTTTGTAAAATTCTACTTCTTCTTCTTGTGTCGCTACAGTCCTGGGCCTCAACCAACATGCCTCTCCAGCCAGCACGATCTTTCGCCAGCTGCCCCCAGTTGCGCACTCCAAGTTGGCCTTCCCCAGTTGTGTACACCACTTTAGTCTAGGTCGTCCTCTGTTGCGTTGTCCCAATGGCTCGGATTCAAAGACTTTTCGGGCCGGAGCAGTGGTGTCCATACCCTCTATATGGCCTAGCCATCTTAAGCGTTGTATCCGAAGACGCTTGACCAGGCGCATGTCGCTGTACAGCCCATTAAATCTTCGCCTCAAGATGCCATCAACGCAAAACAGGACCAAAAATCGCACGCAAAACTTTTCTTTCGAAAAGACTAAGTGCTTCCTCATCCGCCTTTGCTAACGTTCAGGTTTCCGCGGCATAGAGTAGAACTGGGATGATCAAGCTCTTATATAAAGCGAGCTTAGTGCGTCGAGAGAGGGCTTAATTACTCAATTGTCTCTTGAGCACAAAGAAACAGCGATTTGGAAAAGATTCTGATTACCGCTGAGCCGATGCAGACGAAGTCCTTGACTACCTCTAAGTTTCTGTTGCCTAGTGTGACGCTCTGTCCGAGACGTCGATGTTGTGTGTCCTTCCTTGATGACAGCATGTACTTTGTTTTGCGCTCATTTACCGCCAGACCCATTTTAGCCGCTTCCGCCTCAATGTCATCAGCGTAAGCTAGCAATTGAACGGACTTGTGGAAGATCGTGCCTCTGATGTTGACGTGTAAGTTACGCACGATCTTCTCGAGGATGATGTTAAAGTTGCATGACAGTGCATCGCCTTGTCATAAGCCTTTTTTGACATTGAAGGTGTCGGTGAGTTCGTTACAGACCTTGACGGAGCAGGGTAAGTTCTCCATCGTCATCCTACACAATCTGACGAGTTTGGTAGGAATGCCAAAACTAGACATGGCACTGTATAGCTCTCTATACACACCGTTATATGCGGTCTTAAAATCGACGAATAAGTGGTGGGTGCCGATTTGCTTTTCTTGGGTCTTTTCCAGGATCTGCCATAAAGTGAAGATCTTCTATGAGCTAAAACCACACTGATAGGGACCTATCAGGTCATGGACAAAAAGTCTTAGACGCTCCCACAAGACGGCAGAGAGGATCTCGTAGGCGATGTTAGGAAGACTGATCCCCCGATTGTTGGCGCAGTCAAAGAGATCTCCCTTCTCTTGGACCGGGCCAATAACCCTCATCGAGAGTGCTTTCCTCCGACCATATTTTACAGATGAGCTGGTGCATGCGCCTAACCAACTCATCTCCAGCTGCTCTAAACAGTTCTGCGGGCAGTACATCCGCTCCAGCAGCTTTATTCGATTTCAGCTTGGAAATTGCTATCTTCACCTCGTCTTAGTCGGAGGGAAGGATTTCTTGTCTATCATCGTCCACATTCAATGGAACATTCTGCCTAATAGTGGAATTGGGGCAGTCATCGCCGTCAAGGAGTCTAGAGAAATGATCCTCCTCAGCACAGACTGCGCCTCTATCACAAGTTGTCCATTTTGATCCCCGCAGGCTTCTGTCCGAATCTTGTATCCGCCGGATGGCTTTTGGTAAAACCTTCGGACTTCATTCCTGCCATAACACCTTTTCATTTCCTTGACAGAGCGTTGTTCATACTCCTTCCTTTTCTTTTTATGATGCCGGTGCAAAGAGCTAAATCGCTAAGTCAAAGCACACTTTAGTGTTTAGCCAATTGAAGTGCATCGTTAAAACGCCAACAAGTAGTTTGCAGTCTATCCTGTCGAGAGATAGAAGAAATGGTGTGGATTTCTTATTAACGTTTTGAAAAATGCGCTTAGTCTGCACCCTGTAGAGAAACTTTAAGCTTTTCTTAATCTTTGACGAACAAACCTTTCAGGTGTGCTCGCGTGAAAGCTTCGCCGAATCTTAATATTCGAACTGCTCCCTCAACTGCTTCTGGCAGTAAAAGAAGCATTGAGAATGATGCCAATGTTTTTAGATATTTGCGGCTGTATTTTCTTGTAGCAGAATTTTGACATTCGGGTCACAGTACATGCCTGTGTTATTTTCTGTTCTTGATTAAATGTTCATAATTGGTATTTTTAACGTTGTCGGTCTTGAGTAAATGTGTATAATCGGTGTTCTTAACGTTGCTTTTTCAGCTGACCAAATGAGATGAGTGAGACTGCACAAGTCATACGGACTCTGGTACATCAGTGAAAACCCGACATAATCAAGTCGAGATCTTTGAAAATCAGGTTTGGTCCAATAAAATTGGAGTAGGTCTGTGAAAAGTGTTGATGAGGAAGAACGAATCTATTTTCACCACTGTCCAAATCATATATCAGATGATACATTAAACTTAGACAGCCCCAAGTCATCCACAAAGGGTAAGCACCCCACAGTGTCAACTGCAATAGGAGGTCCCTAAAGATCGAAAAAACCATCAAAAGTAGTAGTACTTAATACAACTAGGATAAATTCGAAATCGTTATTAAGTGAACCACCGAAGAAGAGTCACCGAAGATTTCGATGGCTTAGTCGTTATAATAATTGTTGGCGCTACAGTCCAAAGGGGGACCAGGGCCTAGCTTGCTCATCAACTGCCCGTGTTATGCGCGCTACTGTTCTCTCACGAGTAGAAGGGACCTACAGTTTTTTGCCGACTCCGAAAGGCGAGATTTGAGAAGCTTTCTTAGACAGTTATTACTCTTTGAGTGTTGTCAGCAGCTCGAAAGAGGTGATGCAGTGAAAAATTCGAAAAGTTGGTGTTGAGATGGGAGTCGAACCTAGACCCTTCGGGTAGAGTGAGCGTCGCACTCTACCCACTATGCCACGGCGACCAATAACCGATATGCTGTAGAATATCTTTTCCAAAATCTAAGCACGTGCCACATTCAAAATTCAAATAATTTCCGTTTCGTTAATTCAAGATAAAAGCACGCGCCCTCCCCGGACTGAAGCGAGACACAAGATTAGGTCTGGTTTATCGCGCGCAATGATGAACTGGGAAGGCCGTGATCGGCCATAGGGTGGGGCGTGAAATTGAAACCAATAACAGATAACACTGGGGGTAAAAACACAGCACTTACCGAAAGTGTTTGTCAATCCAATAAGTACACACAATAATATTAACTAATTGATTAATAATCATTCGGTTCTTGATGTTGACATTATCATTTAAAAAAGCGGAATTCTCGCTTAAAGTTAAATGGTTTTCGTCATAAAATTAAATTTACAGATCAGCAGACATGATGCACTTTCTGCATTATATTAGATTACAATTGATAAGCGATTTTGTCTTTAAACAAGTTTAAAGTTTTGCGTCGCGTTATGTCGACAAAAAGGAAGGGAAATATTAACCTAAGACGTTCATGTAAAGCCCATAAAGCAGGACTAGAATGTTTGTAAGTAACAAGACAAGTAAGTGACAAGATATTTGAAAAAACAAAACCATAACATATTTTAGTACGGACCTAACAAACGAACAATAGAAAGGGCTACCTAATCACATCCTAAAACACCCATAATTGGACTCACGTTGTCACGGCTTGAGTCTATTTCTTCTTATATATATATATATATATATATATATATATATATATATATATATACAGCTCTGTGCGAAAAAATAACACCGCGTTGAGGTCTGCACTTTGGACGCTAATTACTTTTCTCCATGCTTATGTAAAGACACGATATTTACTGTAGGACATCTGTTGGGTATCAATAATAAAATGCAAAAAAACAAGATAAGCAAAGATGCATTTTAAGACAAGAAAATTGCCGTTATACGAAATGAAACTGAAATTTTGGCGTGCAAAATAATAGCAACACAAGTAAAACGTCGTAAATAAAATCAACATTTAGTGGAATAGTACGGTTTTTATTTTTTTTATTCATCCTACTATTCTGGTACTTCGTCTTATAACCCTTATTTTTGAGGACAGTGGCACAACGTCGTGGCATAGAGTCGATTAGTGCCTGACATCGCCGAATTGGAATATCCCTCCACGCAGCCTGCACAGCTTCCCATAGCTGTAGTGTATTTTTTGGTTTCGCTTTAAAAACAGCTTTCTTAACATATGTCCAAAGATTTTCAATGGGGTTAAGGTCTGGAGATTGCGGCGGGCATTCCATAACTTGAACATTCCTCGCAAAAAATTCTTTGGCCAATTTGCTCGTATGTTTCGGGTCATTGTCTTGCTGCAGGACCCATCTGAGAGGCACATTCCACTCGGCGTAGGGCAACATGATTTCCCTCATTATGCCAACATAAACTTCGGCGGTCATCATTGGTTTTATTCAAAATATAGGACCAGTACCGTTTTAGGAGAAGCATCCCCATATATTAATTTTCGCGCCGCCGTGCTTAATGGTTTTTAAAGTACACTCCGGTTTAAACTCTTGGTTTTTTTGGCTGCGAACAAATGTCTTGGTCCCAGGAGTTCCAAACAAAACAATTTTAGACTCACCTGTCCATAATATATTACGCCATTTGGTTACTTCCCAGTTCAAATGTTCTTGCGCAAATTGGACTTATGACAGGTAGTTTCTTCTCTATCAACTTCCTTCTTATGGTTGATGTTGATACGGGCAGATTAAGTTCCTCTTTTATTTTGTTTGATGTGATGAATAGGTTTTGTTTCACTAATCTTATCATTCTTCGCTCGTCGGTAGAAGTTAATTTCGATTTTTACCTCATGTTTCTTCTTTTTTGAAGTGTTTTTTTGCATTAATAATCATTTTATTCGAACAACCAACGATTTCCCTAATAAATTTGTACGTTTTTCCGTCAGAAATTAGTTTTTTTATAAGTTCACGTTTCTTAGGAGTACAATGCACACCGCGACCCATTTTAATTAATACTAGTTTCAAAATACTTAAATCTTTTGACACACAAAAAAAAAAACTTAACACCACCAAACACTTCGAAAACACTTTTTAGAATGACATGGTGCTATTATTTTGCACACCAAAATTTCAGTTTCATCTCGTATAACGGGAATTTTCTCGTCTTAAAATGCATCTTCGCTTATCTTGTTTTTTGCATTTTATTACTGATACCCAACAGATATCCTACAATAAATATCGTGTCTTTACATGAGCATAGAGAAAAGTAATTAGCATCCGAAGTGCAGACCTCAACGTGGTGCTATTTTTTTGCACAGAGCTATATATAAATTATATATATATATAATATTATATATATATATATATTACATATATTATGTTATATATATTCTTCTTCTTACTCTTATACGACGGACGTTCAATATATTTTCGGTATCGATATGAAGGAAAATGCGAATTCAATTCAAATTGTTTTTATTTTCTAATTTAATCTCCTTTAACATCAATGCATTTGTTTCATCTTGATATAAGCTTTTTTAAACCCTCAAAAAAATAAATTTCCCCTTTCTCTGCAAAATGCCCACTTTTTGTCGACTTGAGTTCTTCATCATCCGAAAATCTTTTTCCACGAACACATTTTTTCAAATCCGGAAACACGAAATAATCACCAGGGGCAAGGTCTGGACCATAGGGTGGGTGTTGGATTTCTTCGAAACCACAATCTTGCGCCTTGGAAACTCGCGCCGTGTGAACAGGAGCATTGTCATGAAGAGGCAACACACCCGCTGCGCGTTTAGCCCGTCTTTTCCTTTTTAATTTCCTCCCGCAAATTATGAAAAGTGGAAGCGTAGGCTGTGGCGTTAATGGTTTCACCTTTTTTGTACTCAATGAGCAAGATTCCCTTTAAGTCCCAAAAAAAACTGTGGCCATAAGCTTCCCGGCAGACGGAGTGACTTTGAAATTCTTCGGGGGTCTGTTCCTTTTTCATGCCACTACATGGACTCTGGTTTGCTTTCAAAGTCATAGTGGTGAACCCATGTTTCGTCCCCAGTAACAATTCGATCCATAACACCGTCCGCGCTGTCACTACACATTTCCAAAAGCTCTCTACAGCATGCCATTCTCACTTTATTCTAAGGCGCTGTTAGCATTCGTCGCACCCATCTTGCACTGACCTTTGAAAGGTTAAGATGGTCATGAAGAATGGTGTGAATGGTACCAGTTGAAAGCTTGGTGATCTCTGCCAGCATTTTCACCTTTATTCGGGCATCTTCAAGAACAAGTTTTTCGACTTCTTTGATGCTTTCTCCCAGACAAGCAGTAGCCGGGCACCGGAGCGGGGGTCGTCTTCAATGCTCTTTCTGCCTCTCTTGAACTGTCTTGACCACTGTGTGCAAACAGTTGATATTGAAGCTGCGGAACTTTAATGTACAGCCTCCATCTCTTCATGAGTAGTTTTTTGACCTTTTTCCTTGCTTAGTGAGAAATTTAATTACAGCGCGATGCTCAATTTTCACCATCATCGTGTCAGTAGACATTATGATTCTGTTTAACTAAAGATAAAACGCGAATTAATAATCACATTTATATGAAATTTTACATGAATGCACTAAAATGATAGTATTACTTGATAAATAAGTCAATTTATTTATATAACCACAGCTTCACCCCGATACCGAGAATATATGAGCGCCCATCGTATACTAGACAAATTTTCTTAAAACTAGCTACGCATTTCTTTGTCTTATGCCTATCTTACTGACGGGTGCTCTTAGTTAACATAAACTTTCGATATCCGAATTTAAAACAGCCACCAGTACAGGTGACGTTCTTTCCCAGACTTCCTCCTGTCTGGGGCGGAGATCGCTCTACTGAACCGAGGTAGATCATCGCAGCCGCGAGCGAAGTTCGCTTCATAAAGATAAAGGAGTCGCCGGTATACTGTTCGGAGTGCGACATGAAAGATTATAGGGCATCATAGACCCATCATATCTAATTTAAGCAATGCCTCTAGTGGAATAAAGCCATTCTGTCGTACCTTCTCGAAATACAAAATATTTGGGGTAGGAAGCTCCGGAGATCAGGAAGAAGTCAACGACCGTGCAACGTGTCGTCGAATCAATTTTATTATGAAATTGTCAATCCTTATCAGGTTTGCCTCGTTGTACAAAATCTTCTTGGGATAAAATTTCATGTATTGGCATTTGGGAGTTCGATACAACCTGAGGCAGGTCCTGAGGCACTGCCTCTTAAACAGCCTCATCTTTTGCATCTGGGAGGAAGGACACGTTGAACCACACAGGACAAGTGTACGCCATCATCGGCCGGATGAGTGCCATATACTTGTAACATACTACTTTCACCCTGGAATCAAGTTGGCTGCTGTAAAACAATCTTCTTGCCACAGCAAAGGCTTTCTTGGCTTTCGTCAAAGCAGCATATACACGTTTGTCCATGGCCCAACCAAGTACCTCACCAAGCCGTTTACAACTAACGGTTCTCCCGTTACATCCCTGTCAACATTTCGGAACTTATGTCTGTTTAACTTCGTGTCCCTTGAGGCCTTGGATAGCGGGGACCTGAAAAGGATAGTCTCGCACTTATTGAAATTAACTTCAGCTATCACAATATTGCTGAATCTTTTCAAATTCATGTTGCAGCAGGATGTTAATAACTTCGACCTTTGGCGCTGATCTGTACGCTACCAAATCTTCGTCGTACGCTATAATGTGCGGCATGGAGTACAAAAGATCTCTGGTAAATATTGCGAACAAGGTTGGCGAACCAGCTGCCCCCTGTTGCATACCGTATTTGATGTCGAAAACCATGTCATTTTTAAAAACAAACTTCCTACCTGTTATCATGTCATAGATCATGTATAGCAAAGTCCTTCTAGCCAAACGGTGTCGAACGCCTTTTCCCAGTCGATCGGACATACACCCGCACTGTGGCACTTGGATTTGTTCCATTGTATAGCAACTTTGACGCTGCATGTATGGTATCATGCCTCGCTCTGAAGCCGAACTGGTTGTCCGGCATTATATAACTGTCCGCAGCTGATGTAACAATTTTTTCGAAGACCTTGCTAATGCAAGGAATGAGACTGTTCGACCGGAGATTTGTTGGGATGGACCTACCTTTGTAGCGTTTAGGGATCGATTGCACCACAGCCGTCTTGGCGCATTGTTGAACAGTGTGGTGTAAATCTCCACCGCCTCTGAGGGTAGATGGCGTAGCATAATATAGGCTATAACCATCGATCTTTGTTGATTTCTTCTTCAACATGCTCTGAAGTTCTTTTTTTGAGATTTGAATGGAATTAATTCCGTCTATGGCGATGACATTATTAGCCATATTCTGGTGTAACCAGGGTTCTTAGATCGCCACCGTCTTATCTCTTCCCGAAGGCAGAAGTGTTTCAACAGGGCTCTGTTCTCTAGCTCGTGGTCTGGCCTACGGAACTCGTTAACCGTCTACACTTTGTGGAAAACAGCTCCCAAAGTCGTAACCTTTTCCTGAGGATCTTCAACCATGAAGAAATTATCATCAAGGTCTATCCGGATTGATGCCCACGGATGTCAATATTTTTGAGTTATCTGGTTTTCTTTCCAGCTCTACGGCCTGAATATCATTTTAATATTTCCTCTTGAATATAGTATTTTATTTATTTGTGGGAACATACACGTTTTGCTGGATCTTACAGCCCCAGTACAAACTTCTGTTCATTGGCGGATTGATTCCACGTGAATGTAGTTTTCTGGATAAGGCCCTAGAGATGACAGGCCAGCGAGCCTTATCGTAGTTCTGAGAGTAGACAATGACATATTCCCCTAGTTTCTCCAGCTCATTCGGGAATTGGATCACCGCAGCAAGTCCGCAGTGTCCACTGTCGCACTCAAATGTGTCTAAACAAATCCATGTGCGTCTATCTACGTGCAGTATTGTTAGTCGTCTGCCGACTAGCACCACATCGAGATAGGACTCTAGGAAACGATCATCTATAGGTAGCACATAATGCTGTGGGTCTTCCAACAAGGCTATGAACCAAGGCATACAGTAAATACTGTCAAAGTATGTTTCTTGAATTGTCTTCGAGAAGTCATAAATCCAAAGGCGAAAAACACGTCGTAAGAAACACGATACCTTGATACAGCGTAACTGAGGAATGGTCAAGAATCTGTCCCGAACTTTAAAAATAAAAAATTGTAACGCTGGTGTGCTAAAGATTGGGCGCAGTAGGATCGACGAAGTTTGCTTGTGGAACTAAGTTAAAACATTTTTTGGCTGCACTACTGTTCTCGTATGAGTAGAAGGGACCTATAGTTCATTGCCGATTCCAAACGGCGTATTTTCTTAGACAATTATTACTCTTTGAGTGTTGTCATCAGCTCGAGAATCTAATCTAAATCTTCGGCGCATTAGTGTCGCACTTTACCCACAACGACACGGCGTTTCAACTATTTGGTTCTTTCTAATTCGTTTTAGGGAAACTACTTTCACTCTGGAGTCTCTATAAATAACATCACTTCTGGGTGCGTTGACAGTGAATTATTTTAACTTTTCAGTTTTTGGCTTTATAAAGCTCCCTCTAGCTTCGCATGCCAAATGGGTTGGGTCATTCTACACTTGTGTGCCCCAAAAGATCCATGGCCTCCTATTATGCTGTTGCTTTGGTTTGTAGTTTAAGACTTTTGCTCTTTTAGAGATGAGTTATTCATGCACTCCACGTGGTATAGCTGGTCAGGTGTTGAATTCGTAGACGCCAGGCTAAGCTCACGCGGCAGTACATTCATGCATTTTATGCATTAAGCTTCCTCTTCACAAAATCTAAAGACGAAACGTGAACATGTGTTTTAGAAGTTGTCTGTAAATCAACCACCACACCCTAACTTAACTTATTGTTCGGGGAGAACATATATTTGCGACTAAAGAAATCTGCTACGAAGCTAGACAAACATCGCTTTGAATTTAAGAAAAAAAAGCAGGTTTATGCTTTTTTAGAAAAATTTATGCAGTACTCAAGAACAATTTAGAAACAGCTGTCGATGGATGGAAGGGTTCCGGCGCAGTACTTCTTGTAAACTGACCAGGCGGTCCATCCCTGTTGGCTCTTGATCTTGCGGGAGCAGGTGACGGACCTGGTGATGTCGTCGGTCAACAGGTTGTTGCAGGAGGTGGCGCACTCGTTGTAGGAGAACTTGCCGCTGCTTGGCTGGCACCAGTAGTAGTCGTTGATCTGGAAGATACCATAGTCCTGGGATCCGTTGTAGTTGGGTGGGCCGACGGCGGCAGTGTTGTATGAGCTTTCGTATTGGGCAATGCAGGTCCATGTGGAGAGTTCGGATTTGGGAGTTCCCAGCCTGTACATCTCCTGGGCCAAACCGCAACGGGTGAAGACCTTGCCGAAGGCTGGAGCAGCCAAAAGGACGGCAGCGAGCACGAACAGAGCGAATTTCATCTTGACTTGAGTAAGTTTTCTGTTGGAGAACTACTTTGAATACTGACTGGACGCACGGGCTTTTTATACGACTAGCGATCGAGAAATGTTCTGATGAGTTTTCTCCTATCACTCGATGATAAGACAAAATTAAAGATATTCAATCGGAGAATCGCAAATTCAATTAATTGACTGAAGAGAGGTGATAAGAACTGAATTCCAGACGGCTTTTGCAGATAAAGTTTTAAAGTTAAAAAGAGCCGATGCATGTTGCGTGCGAATTGCAAACCATAATTGCGTACTATACGGCACAGCATTAGCTTAGCCTACATTGACGTGGTTGCATGCTTAATGGAATCAAGCACTGAATAATTAAATTCAATTCAAAAACGTTCCCAAGCTTTGTTAGATGCAGTTGCAGATGGGAATTTGTCATTTGTTGGCAAAAGTTTACGCTATTGGGAGGTCTTTGCTGCATAGAATTCATACACTTTGGGGCTGCCTAGAAATATGATAAATAATGCAATCAATCGAAATATGTGAAAATAAAATAGAACAACATTATAATCAATATTTTCGAATTCTAAAAAAAAGTATCCAAACAAACCCTGAAATAATTTGAAACATTTAAAAATCCCAATGAAGCTTCTTATTTTAAGTTTACACGAACATCATATGGGAATATTTGTATTCTTCAGAAAATCTTCTTTCTATTACATACGTCCTATGCCAATTGGCAACACTGTTTGGTATCCCATTCGTTATTGTTTTTCAACCTACATGAAGGAAGATATATTACCACTGAATCTGGTATATTGCATCCCCGGAATATGAAAAGTGTATTTTCTTGAAAATAAAAATCATTTTATTAAGAAGTGACTGAACGCAACCTCTCCACACCATCTATCAACTGATACAAGAACATTTGCTTTTAGAGCATGTACCACAACCAACACAATTGGAAACTCACCATTCAACAAATTGTTGCATCACTTGCCCTGCGCCGTGCGTCGTTGTCAAGAGCGAGCTGAAAAATGTCATAACAATAACAAATGACACTAGACCACCACCAGCACTATTCGAATTGATTGATTCAACAGAACACAGGAATCTTCACTTCTTCGACGATCGAATCTAGCTTGAAATGTTAAAGAATCCGCGAAACAAGGCACAAATAAAAACGGTAAATGGAATTTTCTTTTTGTTATCAATCACCCGCACCAAGCACCGAACAAGCACTCTGTCTCTCTCCCTGCACTGCACTGGATTATCAAGGAATGTCAAACGCCAAACAAATTCATTCCCCAGCACACTCACTCTCGATCTTCTGAAGCGAACAAATGAAAATCATTTTCTTCCAACAACAACACAGCACAAGTTCTTGACTTAGATGTACAGTGGAGTGGAGTGTGTATCGTTTGAATAAAATAGATTAACAGATGCAGCAGCGTCCGGAATATCGAATTTCGAGTATCGAAGCGGTTAATAAATTCTGTGTCACATGTTGGTCGGTGGAAGGGGGTTTAGGTTTCGCGAAATAGGTCATAAATCATCTTAAGTTCGCACTAATTTTCGCATTTGGTGAGCGACTGCTCTTTTCACGAAAGGGAGGATTGCGTGATAATTCTTTTACGATATTCGATGTTCTGCCAGATTAGAATTTACTTTAACAGCTCCCCTTCCGCGCTGAGCATTGCTTTAATAAATTTTGATTAAATGCGGGCTGTATTACGTTGTTTGATTATGAAATGAGCAGAGCGGACAGACAGGAACAGGAAAACTGTGCAGTGAACTGCCATGACGGTGGTCGGAGCAGCTGAGCTGAACGGAAGTTCAATGCACAGGGGGGAACTGGTTTGGGGTTGCCAAATTAATTTTATTGGAAATTAATTGATTGTTTACTCTGAGAGCATATGTTGTCATATATTCTTGACTCAGTTGGACTTTGTTCTGTCAATTATCCGCTCCGACTCTGGGACAGAGATGTTCAAACAAAATGGAAAACTCCAAACGCTTCGATGCGGTTGTTTGTGCGGGTAAAGATTCTTGCCAGTTTCTCTTTAGGACTTAATGATAGCCCGTTAAAAAAACGCAGAGGTGGCAATTAAATGGCACCATTCTGTCAACTCCAATTATCGAAGCAAAATATAAAATTTGTTCGAAGAAGAAGAAGAAGAAGAGAAGAATGTGTTTCAGCGAATATAGGAACTAATTTAAGTCTAGTATGCGATTATTATATTTAAGTTACTTTAGCATATCATTTTGAAGGTGTTTGGCTTAATATGCTTTTAGATTAGAAATTCAAAGTAAGATCACGATTTTCAGAAAATGATTAAAATTAAGGTTATCAAGGTTCCACTTTTTTGCTCTTCATTCAATGCTTCATAAAAAGTGTTACAGTGATCAGATTTAGTTCAAACATGCGTAGTTTTGTTCGATAATCTGTTTCCATCTAGACGGCAACTACATAATACCGCCCTCGTAGAAGCCCCCTTCTTATTTGCGAAGAATTCGGACAGCCACTTTTCACAAGCCTCTTTTGAGTTCAATTTCACACCACCAAGGGCGTTCGCCACAGACAGGAAAAGGTGGTAATCACTTGGCGCTATGTCCGGGCTATATGGTGAATGCGATACAACCTCCCATCCGAGCTCCCGTAGCTTCTGACGGGTCATCAACGAAGTGTGTTATCTGGCGTTGTCCTAATTCTGGACGCTTCTGGTCGATCGCCTGCTTCAAGCGGTCCAGTTGTTCGCAGTAGATGAAAGTATTAAACGTCTGGCCATATAGGAGCAGCTCATAGTCGATGATTCCTTTCCAATCCCATCAAACACACAGCAAAACCTTCCTTTCCGTCAATCCCCGCTTGGCCACTGTTTGGGACGATTCACCGGCCTTCAACCACGACCGTTTTCGCTTGATATTGTCGTATGTGATCCAGTTTTCGTCGCCAGTCACCATACATGTGGTCTCCGTTGCGTAGTGGGTAGAGTGCGACACTCACACGCCGAAGGGTCTAGGTTCGACTCCCAGCTCAACACCCATTTTTCGGATTTTTCCGGCACCACCTCTTTCGAGCTGCTGACAACACTCAAAGAGTAATAACTGTCTAAGAAACCTTCTGAAATCTCGCTGTTCGGAGTCGGCAAAAAACTGTAGGTCCCTTCTACTCGTGAGAGAACAGTAGGGCGCACAACATGAGCAGTTGATGAGCAAGCTAGGCCCTGGTCCCTTTGAACTGTAGCGCAAACAATTATTATTATAGTCACCATCCGTTTCAAAAATGGGTTCGTTCGGTTTCAGCATATCGCAGGCGTTGATTCCGTCCAGAAGGTTTTTTTGCGTCAAATCATGCGGCACCCAAACATGAAGCTTTTTTTTGTATCCAGCCTTCTACAGATGGTTTAAACTGGTTTGGTGACTAACTCCCTTCATAAATGAAGGTTACTGACCAGTATTTGAGTCTGAGCGCTCCAGTGTAGTTTATCCCAACCTCCAACAAAAAAAAAAAAAAAAACTCCCATTTCCTGGGCGATGTCACGAGATGCCACATGCCGGTCTAACTCGATGATTTCCATGATTCGATCGGTATTCATCGTCACAGGTCTTCCGCCGGCTGGCTTATCCATGGTGTCGTTTTCACCGGCTCTGAATCCTCGAAACCATTCCTCCGCCGTTCGAAGTGATAGAGTACCATCCTCCAAAACACCATTAATCTCACGGAAAGTTTATCTAGCGGATCTGCTTTTAACGAAGGAAAACTTTAAAATAGCGCGAAGTTCGGCGTTGGTAAACCCCATGTTTACACGTCTATAACTGTTGAACGCAATCTCCAATCATGCATAGCCTCGTTTTGTAGGTTATGTCAAGGCCTTTCAAATGATGTATAGTATTGATAGATACGAGCGCTCTGACGCTTTCCTCTGACGCAGGAAATTTCAAAAGGCAAAGAGGATATTTGACAACCATGTCTGCGATTATTAATCAAAATGAGCGCCCTTATTCTTCGTACGAGTGTTGCCTTTTATATTTCGGGATTAGAGAACAAAAAGAAATATTAATCATCGAAAATAGCTTTATTGTTTTTCAAAATATTTCCCATTAAGATCTAAACACTTTTGCATGCGTTTGAACCAATTGTCTAAGCACTTTTGCCACTCTGATTGAGTATCTGATTGAGTATCTCTAAAACGAGAATGCATATTCTAAACGCATCAACCGCTTCTTCAGGTGTCGAAAAATGTTGACCTCTCATTTTATTTTTTACGTACGGGAATGAAAAGAAGCCATTCGGTGCCAAGTCAAAACTATACAGCGGATGACTCATCAAATCGATGTTTTGAGTGCTCAAAAATGCAGTTGTTTGAGCCGGTGTGTGAGAGCTCGCATTGTCGTGGTGAAGAGTGATCCGTCCTTGGCTGTTGGTTATCCTGATTTCTTGGAAGACAACTGGCAAACAAATGGTTGTGTACCACTCAGAATTGACTGTTCTGCGTTGTCCAGTTTTTCCGAAAAAACATTCGACCATGTGCTTCATTTGCTTGGAAGTGCTTCGTGCGCGAGCAACTTTTGTTGGATTTGGCTCAATTTGAAACACCCATACAGTCGACTGCTGTTTACTTTCGGGCTCATACGCGTACATCCACGATTCATCACCTGTCACGATGTCATAGACGTGTTTCGAAGCACAGCGATCGTATTTTTGGAGCATTTCTTTCGACCAATCGACATGAGCCTTTTTTGGAGCGATTGACAAATTGTGTGGGATCCAACGCGAACAATTTTTTTTGACGGTCAAATGTTCATGCAATACTGAATGTATGCTGGTCCCACTAATGCCTAAGGTTGTCTCAATATCACGAGAGGTCATGAGATGACGATCTTGCAATATCAGTTGGCGCACAGCATCAATGGTACGGAAAAACAACTGATTTTGAACAACCTTCACAAAATTCGTCTTGGAGTGAACTACGACCTCGGTTGAATTCATCATGCCATCGATAAACACTGGTCCTTGAAGGAGCTTCATCGCCAAAATATTGAATTAAAGTTCATCGATGCACTGTTATTGAGTTAATTTACGTCGAAAGATGAAAAAAATAATCGAACGAAAATTTTCACGATTTAGTTCCAATTTTTGGGCGAGCTCAATCTTTTAAGTTACTGTAAACAACACAAATGTGGTCACCGTGGCGTAGTGGGTAGAGTGCGACACTCACACGCCGAAGGGTCTACGTTCGACTCCCAGCTCAACACCAATTTTTCGAATTTTTCACGGCACCACCTCTTTCGAGCTGCTGACAACACTCAAAGAGTATTAACTGTCTAAGAAAGCTTCTCAAATTTCGCCGTTCGGAGTGGGCAAAAAACAGTAGGTCCCTTCTAATAGTGAGAGAACAGTAGCGGGCACAACACGAGTAGTTGATGAGCATGCTAGGCCCTGGTCCCCCTTTGGACTGTAGCGCCAACAATTATTATTATATTATTATTATTATTAAACAACACAAATAGCGCTCGTATGGCAAAACTTTCTGAGTACGTATAACCTCAAAAATGTCAAACTTTACGATAGAGCTGGCAGTAGCGACAACACTAGGGTTGCCCAATCCCGAAATATAAGAGACAACCTTCGTATTAGCTTTGAATGGAAGAAGAAGGGACTTTTCGCAATTAACGTAATTAGAATGATAACATATTGAAATAATTATTTAAGTATGATTTCTGGCATACGACTACCTTGGTTTTCTCGGATATTCTCTCATCTGGAGGCCCGTTTTTCGATGGATGCTTTTAACTCGGCGAATGTTGTCCTTTAAGTAATCAATTCTGATGGGCTTATTGCACCTTTACATAAAGCATATGCAAGTGGCGTCATATCGCATGATATTGGGGCCGAAAAAAGTCAAATGTTTTCAATTGTGGCATGAGCTGTGTAATATGTAACCTTTGTAGCCTTTGTTGGAACCACAGCTCTACACATCGCAACTGTTTAATTAATGAACGAATAAGTCAATTGTGCTCTTTTCAAAGTTCAGCATGGCCAATTATTTTACATAACATCACCGTCAAACCCAGAATCACCCTGGTCAATCTCTGCATTTTTAGGCTGAATAGACAGTCGAGTATGAGGGTATTTCTTAGAAAGACCGGCTTTGTAGAACAGCTTGATCATTCCAATCCTGCTTTATGGCTTGAAAATTTTAACACGGCTAAAACATGAATAGAAAACACTTAGTCTTTTTAAGGGAAAAGTTCTGCGTGCGATTTTTGTACCTCTTTACGTTAATATCATTTGTAGATGAAGATTCAACGAATAACAAGAATTTCATCGTTGCAAGAAACACAGCAATCTTGTTTTGGGTCAATTTACCTTGTTTTCGATGCATTTTTATTGGTTTTTCTTACTTCTTTTTCTTATTTTCTAGACAAAAATAATTAAACTAGCTTATTAGTCTGATCTAATGATCTTAATTCTAGCTTACTGACTCTTAACAAGTGCTCTAAGCTAACCTAGGAGTAATTAATTTGTTTTAACCTTTCGGCTTCTTTATTAAATTTTTTGTTGTTTTTAGTTCATTGTTTATTCTTATACTTACCCAAGAAAAGAGAAAAACTTGGGATAGCAATTTTTCAACTTATCCTAACTTAAGACTAAGACTACATACTAGCTAAAAACTAAAAGTAAAATTTAAAATAAAAACCTTATATCTACTTAACTATGTCCGTAAGAATACGTACGCATCCACCAGGACGTATATTTTATAAATATGCTTAACATATATATATCTGTTTTTATTTTTATTTTTTTTATTTTTATTTTTTTTTTATTTATTTTTTTTTTGTTAATTTTTTTGTAGTGATTTTCGTTGTTATTAAATTAAAACTACCTTAGCCTATGTGAGTTGGCCGAAGACAGAACTACCCCGTTAATGTTTTTAAGAATCTAGTGGCATCGAAGGCTGATTCTGGTGCAACCACCAGTAGAAATGCCGTTCTTTGTCTGTTAATGCTCTATCGCGGGCAGAAATCGCTCGACTAAACCGTATGATATTGAAGTTGCCTTTCTACTGCTCGGCGTGCGACATGGAAGATGATGGGGCAGCCATCCTCATCTTGTATCAGGCCTTTTGCGTCCAAATAGAGGAAAGCTTCGGGCAGAATAAAGCCGTTAAGGCGTACCCTCTCATGGTACATTGTGTTAGGGTAGTAAGCCCCAAAGATCAGACTGTTGGTTGAAGTCATTGCGCGAGCAATGTGACCCCGTATCAACTTGATAATAAAATTGTCTATCCTTATAAGATTTGCCTCGTTGTACAAAACCTCGTTGGGGTAGAATTTCTTGTACTGGGATTCTGGTGTTCGATATAAACGAAGACAGGCCCGAAGGCCGGTGCCTTCACCTCTCGAACAACCTCATCTTTTCCATCTGAGAAGGGCTCACGTTAAACCACACAGGACAACCATATACCATTATTGGCCGGATGAGGGCCATGTAGCAGATTATCTTCACTCTGGTGTCAAGTTGGCTGCTGTAAAACAGTCCTCTTGCCAAAGCGAAGGCATTCCTAGCCCTGGTCAGAGCTGTGTCTACATGGATGCCACCATATAGAGACTGGTCCAACCAGATGCCTAGATATCTTACTACACTTTTCACGGTCAGTGGTTGTCCCAGTGGATCAACCAGTGGTCAATTCACCTTATCCATGCCTTGTTATTTCTATTCATGCTAAAATGCCAAACCAAACTAAAAATAAATCACTTGACAGGTGACAAAATATCGGCCAGTCAAAATAGTGTTGAACACCAGTTAAAACGAAAATTAGATTCATGCTTCTAAACTCAGTTTTCTGTTGCATTTCTGTTGTATTTCAGCTCAGACAAATCTGAAAAAACATGTTTCCGAAGAAAGATGCCAATGCATTCTATGTTCTATGTTTCACAAAATACGAAAAATCAAATCACATAGCATTTAACATGCATTGCTTTTCATCTCAAGCTCTTCGAGTATTGTGCAATCAATACCAGCAACGTTAGTTCATCTATAACCTTAGGACTTAAAACGTTTTTAAAAACCTTTCTTTCCGAACAAGTTTCTAAGCAACCACGTTGCTTGATGAAATTTGAAGAGATTTAGTATTGCCTGTAGATTCTAGACAATATAACCGATTGTCTGTAAAAAAAAATGTGGTTCACACATTCGCGCAAAGATTCACAAACGCACACTTGCCGTTATCATCCTTACAAACTAAAATAAAAGCTTACTTTTCCTGCAGACATCAAAAACGGAATCTTTGAAAAAAACCTCTCCCGGCTCGTCATCAAGTGATCTCAAAAAACTGCCAAACAAACCACTAGCGACCCGATCAACCAGCACAACCAAGTCTCAAGAGAAGATTGATGCGAAAAAGCCCCTCGCGAAGGTGCCCGCCAAAGATGAAGACAAAAAGAAAGCAGTGCCAAGTCGCGCAGCCACCCAAGCGGTCTCTTCAAGTAGATTAACGGTTGGCACTGTTTCAAAGCCGCCTCATGGCAAGATGTCGCTTTCGAGAACTATCTCCACAGCTTCATCCACAACCGCCAGGGTAACGTCCACCTCCAGAGAGCCACCGAAAAAACGAGCAACTGCTCCCAAATCAAAGCAGGTTGTGACACCGATAAGATCCGCCAACAGCAAGCAACACGTCTCTGCGAAGCCGACGCCTGCTATGTCAACGGTTCACAATGTGACGGTATCGTCGCCTCCCTCAAAACGGAGGGGTCTCCCTGAGCAGCAAATTATTGATGAGGAGGAAATTCACAACTTGGTGGTGCCGTCGCCTCCCACGAAACGGAGGGAAACCCAGTTGCAAAAACCTGTCACTCTGAATCAGTCGGCGACAAATACAAGTCTAGACTCCAATCCTACAGTCAGCCACCCTGTGAAGGTCAAGGAGCCAGTGGCGTTTGAAGTCATCTTTGAGGAGCCCGAAAAACCAGCAAATCTTATTAAAACTCCCACTCCAACTGGTTCAAGTCCCGAGTATGAGGATGACTTCGAGTCCTATGAGTCGGACTTTGAGACGGGTTCATCGTCAGCAGGGGCTGCTTCGACATCGTCGGCCTCATCAAGTTCATCTGAGTCTAGCCCACGGAGTGAGTCCGGAAGCACGCCTGCCAACGAATCAAGTGAGACGGAGCCCGACGCACACTCAGAAGACGAGGAAGAGTCCGAGATAACACAGTTCCCTGTTACCGTCATACACAGAGACAAGGAGCAGGAACGAAAACTCGACTCCGGCAATTACGACCTGCATTCAAAGAAGCGTCGCCCAATCGAGAGCTTCGACAGCTTGGATACTCTGGCCAACTACGAGCAGCTCGACTCGGGCATAAGTTATGAGAACAGTATACCGACGGCGACTTTCGACCCAGGAGCAGTCGCTTACTGTGGTTATACAGGCTTCTACTCGCGTCCGATAATAACAAAGAGGGGCGCAGAGATCATGTCGAAGATACAGTTCGACGTGATCACATTCACGCTGCTGGACTTGAAGCCGATTCCGTACGACACCTACATGCGAATGTTTGGGAACTTCAACACCGTGCAGTCGACTACACAAACCCAAGAAGACCGAATGGCGACTGAATGTCAAACCGATACAAACGAGATGAAGTCGGTTTGGACCCAGCACCCGCCACAGTACAACATTCAAGGATCCAACGGGACGCCGATCTGCTGCGGGGAGGAGATCAACGACGAACAGAACCAGCAGAGCTCAACAGGGGACCAGTTTGACCGAGCTCTTAAGGAGTTATCCACGTGGCGTCACGGCAAATCCGCTTCCAGCTCAAGACGCCTTGAATCCATCAACTACGAGCGGCTTGATGCATTCATCAAGAACACTTCGCAGCTTATCTCTCATGTGCTCTCATCTAACGCTCCCGATCGTCGCCTTACCACGACCGACTTGCCAGCAATGAGCAATGGGTTCTACAACTTGAACACTCGCCTGCTGAATGCCTTGCGAGTGGTTCGTGTATTCGCCAATCACAAGTTCAACTTGATTTTGACAGTCCACGAGAGCATTGCAAATGTGTATCAGAACGACTTCTCAAACCTGATCATGGTGTGGAACAGCGAGGATCCCAGCAAGCCAGTGCGTCTGCTGTCGACTTGGAGCGAGGTGTGCCAGGCGGAGATTTGCAACGAGTCGGCGGACATTATCGTGTGTGGCCTGCAGGATGGCAGTGTTGCCATGTGGGACCTGAGAGAAACATATTCGTTTTGTTCCAAATTGGACGGGTATTTGACGCATTTTGCAGCCACGCATTCGATTGCGCCAAATTTCACTGAAGTGGGCAGACGGTCGATGGATTCTGGTGCGGTTGTAGATGTGAAAAGTTTCCGACCTGCTGCCAGGGGTGTTGCCGGAGTGGATGTTTTCAAGACTATTCAAGTAAGTAAAACGAAGAGAATCCTATTTTTTCTTATTCTAATTCTGCTTTCCAGTTTGCGTCACTTAACGATACAGGAATTTTGACAATATGGACATTGGTCGAAACAACGGCACCCAGCCATGAAATAACGAGCGGCCTAAGCTCCAAATTCGAATACCGTTCCCCATGGGCTCGGGTGAAACTAATTCAAAGCACTATCTGTGATCTGCGTGAGTTTATGGAATTCGGTAGCACACGTCCGAGGAGTGCGTTCGAACGCACGAAACTCAATTTTCAAATGGACATATTCGAGGATGAGGTACTCAAAGAGTTGGCTGATACACAAAACGATGTGAAACTCGGCCTCCAAGGGCTGAGATTCATAAACCTCGACTGCGGCAGTGAACTTGTATTCATCGGAACCAATCGAAACTTAATTTTGTCCTGCTCAAGAACTCTCAAGAAGGAGCGTTTTCGAAAAATTTCTATCACCGGCGGTGGATTCCTATTCCCAACGGCCATCAAATTGCTGCAAAATGAGAATTTTCTCGCGGTGGGACTCTCAAACGGGTCTGTGACGCTGCTCAACTGCAATCAGGATAAGACACTCAAGCGGCAAAGTGTGCCTCAGAAGAGCACCCACCGGCCGGGAACAGCGCAACAGAGGTCAACCGATTTTGACTTTGAAATTGGAAAATCATGTGCCATTCAGAACATCATCCGCAACGAAAGGCTGCCGCCTGAAAGGCGCTTCGTCGAGGACAACTTCCGCCTGAGCACTGCTGCCGTGATCGAGTCCACCGCCGATGGGGGAAGGAAGCCCTTCGAAATGCGGGTGTTCGACGAGCAGACCCTTCTGGACGGGTCTGTCTTGCGAAAGGACTTGGTGCGGAGCTTGGAGGTGTCGAGTGATGGCTGGACACTGATGGCGCTCTCGAATGGAAACTTAAGAATGTACGATTTTTACTCGGAAAAAGAAGTCTCCTTCCAGGGTGAGGGCGCATCGAGGCCGAATCTTGGCGACATTGCCGTCACCAGAGGTGTGGGAAAAGAGAGAAAACTGATTCTCCTCACTGGAGAGAATAACATTGAAGTGCACTTATTGAAATGAGTTTCTTGTTTCATTAAAAAAGTTGTTTTTCTTTTAAATATAAGAATATTGAAAGCGGAATTCGGTTTTGCATTTTGTATTGATGAAAGTCTAAGTGCAAACTTGGATTGCTTGTATCAAAAAATAAACGAAACGCTTTGTGATCCACTGAAACTCTAAATCTTTGGCTCTCTTTGTTGGGTAGCATGTAGTTTGCATTGGTAGCAAAACAATGTAAACACTTGCAGCCCTGTTGCACGTTAACAAGCCGCCGCTCCAACCTAACAATCACACATGTTATAGTTCTATATACCCGGGCCCAAAACTGCTTTCAATTTGTAACTGTTCGCCAACGAAATGATTTCTTTCTAAAAAGCTGTAAAGGGCAATACGTTCTCTCTTCTTGAAGACGTCATCTAGCAGCACTTCAATAACCTCATAGCATGGACCAAAAACTGTCATTTTAAAACAGTCATTTTAAAGCTGAAGGGTTACCGAACACCATTGACTGTTTGCGCTTGACCTGACTCATTTTCATAAAAAAAGGTCCAATGATTCCTCCAGCCCAAAATCCACATCACACAGTGAAACGTTGAGGATGCATTTGCTTCTAGTGTATCACTCGAGAATTTTCCTCGCCCAAAATGCGATAATTCTGCCTATTGACGAAGCCATGGAAATGGACCTCGTCACTAAAGATGATCTTATCTGCAAAATCAGCATTTTCATGTTGTCTTTATTTCACAATGAGAATGCTTTGTTCATTCGTTTAGTGCTCCATTTTTATTTACCTTATACTTTCTACTAACAAACAATAATAATTGTTCAAATGTCAAGCAATGACAATTCGAATGGCGCCAGATTTAAATTTTGTGCTTTTAAATGGAAGGAATTGAGCATGGACATGTAACGAATGACAATTTAAGAAGGGAAGATGCAATTACTAGGAATTTAAAGTTGCCTTGGGACTAGCCGCGTCCTTGGTAATGGCTTCCGTCGACGGTTGGTCTCCCGACAGCACATCCAGTGATGGTTTCACTCTCTAGCATGCAGGCTGACGAAGTGCTTGTATAGCAACAAAACCGTGCCTTTTCGTTTATCTCTAAATTGAAATGAGTGCAGAGAACTTAAATCTGCTTGATCCCCTTAGTGATGGCACTCTATGCGACGCCTGCGGTGAAAGTGAAGACACTTCAGAGCACGTTCTTTGTCAATGTTCCGCCTTTGCTCGTATCAGTTGGCCGCTGTATGGAGATTACGTGCTAGGAGCTAAAACCAAGGCTGTCTATAAAAGAAGCCTTGGCTCGCATCAGTTGGCGGCTGTTTGGAGATGACGTGCTAGGAGCTACAACCCAGGCTGTCTATCACAGAAGCCTTGGTTCGCATCAGTTGGCGGCTGTTTGGAGATGACGTGCTAGGAGCTACAACCCAGGCTGCCTATCACAGAAGCCTTGGCTCGCATCAGTTGGCGGCTGTTTGGAGATGACGTACTACAACGTAGGCTGTCTATCACAGAAGCGTTTGCTGATTTTCCCTTTGGAAGAGCAATAAATCACATTTAATGCAGGTTATTGCCTGGTTCAATTGACATGTTTTTCAGTCTGAGTGCTTCAGTGAAGTGTTTCCCAACCTCCAACAAAACAAAAAAGCTTCCTAGTGTGAATTTTATTTGGTGCTTTTGTTTAAAGTGCATACCAAATCAGTGTTCTTGATCCAGTTTGGTACCTTTCTGTTAATATTCAGTGCAAGGAACGGTTTTTGGGGAGGAAAGGTGTTTCTCTATTTTACAAGGTGACTCTGTTATTTAATACAGAAGATGGTGTCCACTCTAATGTACACAGTCCATAAGAATATATCCAGTCATAAAACATCGGAAATCTCTAGTTATTCAGTTAGACTCAAATATTTAAAAAAAATGTTTGTTTCAGGTTGAAGTTTCTCTTGCAAAATACCGTATAAGTTCATAAACGTCAAACTGCTGCATTAATGCAAGATTTGCGTTCATAAATGTAAATAAACTGCATTACCTTTGCATGACAGCAGTCGGTAACTGCGTTCACAAAAGCAGTATGACAGTCAAACTGCAGTCAACTTTGCAGTAGTTTTGATTCTGTTGCAGAGCTGCATGAAAATGCCGGGCAAAAATGTGTAAGTAAAATAATTGCAAAATCAATCTATTTTGCCAAGATATACAGTACCTCACAAAATTGAGCATACACTCACAAAAAGTAGTTAACTAATAAAACGCCTTACAAAAAGTAGTTAATTAATAAAACTTTAGTGCAGTTCGAATTGACATATTTAAATTGAATTTTAGCTTTTAGCTCCTGCTTATTGGAGCAGGTACTTTCTTTAACCCGCGCTTTTATTTCGTGCCATAGATGTTCAATAGGGTTAAGATCCGGCGATTGTGAGGGCATTTTAGCTGCTTTGGAGCGTTATAAAGCAACCATTCGTGTGTCGCTTTTACTATGATTATTCTACTTATGTTTTCTAGTAATGAATACGGGCAACCAATTATGACGGAAGCTGACCATAATTCCTGATTTCCATCCGTCAAAGGATGGAATCAGAATTCGTATAAGGAAAAAGGAAAATTTCTGTTCTTTGGAGAAGAGTTTTACTTGATATGGAATCCCTTTCACCTTCAGTGAAATATTCCAAAGAAGATATTGAACGAAAATTCAAAAATTGTATTTCTGAGAGACATCTTACACCAATTCACTTCACCTCAAATGTCGTTTTTTGCACTGCCTACTTGTTGTTTTTATGAACCCTATTTTTGACACTGCTCAACTCCTGCAAGTATGCGGCAGTAAATACGTTCATAAATGCATTGAACGTATTTTATGTGCCTTGCATGAGCCACAATGTTGCAATTATGAACTCAGCAACCCTTTTAATGGGCGGTCGCCGTGGCGTAGTGGGTAGAGTGCGACACTAACACGCCGAAGGGTCTAGGTTCGACTCCCAGCTTAACACCAATTTTTCGAATTTTTCACGGCACCAGCTCTTTCGAGCTGCTGACAACACTCAAAGAGTAATAACTGTCTAAGAAGTAGGTCTCTTCTACTCGTGAGAGAACAGTAGCGCGCACAGCACGAGTAGTTGAATGAGCAAGCTAGGCCCTGGTCCCCCTTTGGACTGTAGCGTCAACAATATTAATGGTTGGTTAAACGTACTGCTTTGCTTTAACACCGTTGTATCCTTAGAGTCTACCCGTTGATGAAGATGATGCTAGTATAGTAGGCCCTGAAATTCAATCGTAATATGCTCTGGATTCAAATGCTTTTCTCAGAAAAATAACAACAGCGAAAATGTTAAGGAACTAGCGGAAAAGAATAAGAAAGAACAATGCATTCGTTTGTGAACAGTCAGACAGTCAGTAAGACGTCTGCCAGTGGAAATAAAGTTGTAAAGTAAACTAAAGTATTTTGTATTTTTATTCCATTACAACTTCAGAAGTGGGATTACGATGGCTGGTATTGAGAAATATAAAGTTTACACGGCGCTACAATTTAAATTAATGCTTGCGAAGTTGAATAAAAAAAACAACAGGCAACAAAAGCGAGCTCTTGCTGCCTCTATTATCTGTACCAGAAAAGCAACGACGTAATTTCCCCGAAATGTGCAGCGGCAGCGTTTCCGATGTGCCAACAGTAGACGGGGAACCCCAGGATAACGAGCGAGAAGATAACGATGGTGAGGATGACGAGCGAAAAGATAAAGGGGAAGAAGATGACGAGCGAGCAGATACAAGCAGCATAAACGAATACAATGAAGAACTAAATGATGAAACAGAAAATGAAGATCGTATGACGAGTGGTAGAATGAGTGACAACACGAAAATGAAGAACAAGAAGAGAGTAAAGATGAGTGGTGAAAAGAAAAATGATGAGTGAAATCTTATGAAGAGAGAGCTGAAAATAATGCGCAAGGAAGTGGGTTTGCGTAGACGTGAGAACAATCTTCTCAAAAGAGAGAATAAATGGCTACACAGAAAAAGTCAAGAGAAAGAATGAATTTGAACAAAACGACAGCAGTAGCAGGATCGTAGAGAATTTCACCAATATCAAATATTTGCTGGCAGAATTCTCCGGAGAGGCGGAATTGTACACTCACTGTGAAGCGCAGCTTATTAATTTAAGGACTGCATATAATATTGATGATAAAAACCAGAAACCAAAAAGGAAGGAGATGGTCAACTGAACAGCTGATCAAACAGCTGATTTCCCCTTTGTCCATCGACCGTTTGACTGTTATTTACGTGTTTTAGTAGACATAACCTCAAATTCTGAAAGTTATTTACGTATCATCGAACATTGTCTCACTTTACTCACACATGTTTACGTTTTGATTTATATGCCCTCTCCTTCTAACAGTGTGAAGAGTGAGGAGAGATCCACCGTATAGACAGTTCACACGTATTCTCATTTGAAAACAAACAAAATCCTTTTTGTGCGTCAGCTGTTCAGGAGGGGAAATGTTATAAAAAACGCTGTAAAAATGAATTCAAGGGCGGGAGACGAGGGAGTTGACTGTCTCCCTATTGGTCTCTGATAAAAACTTAAGACTTTTTATATCTTGTAGATTGAAAAGGAAAGCATTGAAGTGGTTTCATTCCCGATCGGACGTGACTACTATTGAAATAAATCAACTGTTGGCGGAAATGGCGACCGATCGAGTCATTTGACGATAAAACGTGCCGTAGAAGCGAGGAAGTGGTCCACAGGAGAAACATTCCAACAATATGTACATGAAAAGATTATTCTTGCAAATAAAATTTCAATGGAGGAAAACGAATTGTTGGAATGCAGCATCGAAGGAATACCAGATCCTCACCTACGTTCACAGGCGAAGATGCAAAGTTTCCGCAAAAACCATCAGTTGATGGAAGCTTTAAGCAAAATCAGCAAATATGAAACACTGGGGTATTAAAACAAAATGCAATTTTTAAGGAAATCGGGACGATTTGGAGTAAGGAAGGCCGAGTTGTAGTAGGCCCTGAAATCAGTTGACTGTTAGTATTTCAAATATCAATCGTAATATGCTGTGGATTTAAACGCTTTTCTCAGAAAAATAACAACAGCGAACATGTAAAGGAACTACCGGATAAGAATAAGATAGAACAATGCATTCGTTTGTGAACAGTCAGAGGAATAAGATGTGTGCCAGTGAAAATAAAGTTGTTAACTTTAGTTTACTTTGTATTTTTATTCCATTGCACTAGGAAAGTAACGCAGTTGCCCATCATCAGCCCAAGTTTTAGGGATTTTCTTTCTTGACTTGAACCTCTGCCAGTGCAAAATTTAACAATTCCAAAGATAAAGTAAGCGATTATAAGCCGCAGTGCCAAGGTACCTTTTTTTATCAAAAGAATTGACCATAGCGATAAACACGATGAAAGGAAGTGCTAAAATGAAGAATCTGTCCATCATCTGAATCGCGTAGAAACGTGTTGAGATCGCATACAATTACAGTTAAAACCGGACAATATCACATCATGTCGGCAACAAAATACTCGTAATGTGACACTAAGCGGGTTGTGACATTATCCGTTCTGTCATCTGTCTGAAAAAAAGCAACTGGCTGGATGAAATTATGCCTCAAACCGATTTGTGGTATTAGGCGATGTGACTACATCCGAGTTCGACTAAAATAAAAATTTCGAACATGTTTAAGTAAGTAAGAACGTAATTTATTAGTCTTGTGGCGAACAACAATAAACACCATAAATCATAACAGATGTCTAGACATGTCTATAAGGTGTCAGCCACTGGAAAAGTTGACGCGTGCTGATGAGTGATATCAGCTTTAGTGAATGAAAGTGAGAACGCTTCTGATAAAAATGTGTTATTGTTTACTTTTAATAGAGTATCTTTGAAGAAACAAACATTGCTTGTGACGTTTTGTTTTTGACGGAATGGCAAATGGAACCTCGTGCTTGTTTAATATTTCTGAAGGATTGCTGAAAAAATCGAAACCTCCATCTAGTCCGTTTTTCAAGTTCATCACCCGCCCAAACCTTCCACATTCGTGAAGTTAGGGATAAATATGTAACTAATAATCATTCGTTTTGTTAAAAAGTAATTGTAAATGCAAAATTTGAATTACAAACACTCACAAAAGTACAGTGGATCAAAGTGAAACTCGTACACCCTTCTGTGAATATGTATAAGCATGAAAAACTGAAGTTTTACATAAGGCAGTAGTCAAATTTGTTGTTATTTGTGAGGAACAATATTCTCCTTTCTAACTGATAACACAAAATACAATTCAATGAAACTAATAAATAAAAAAAAATAGAACTCACAGTATAACTAACAATTCAAAGTCAAAATAAAACTCGTACAATATTTCTTTCCCATATTTTTTATCCAAATCTATAACGGTTCTTTACGATAATTTGTCCTGTCATTCTTTAGACTTCCTATAGCCGTCATTTCATTTCAATACGTGGCAAAGTAAGGTTTGATTTTACAATGGGTAGACAACGTAAAATCAAAAACGTTGTCATGATTTTACAATGGGTAGACAACGTGGTCGAAGATAGCAATATCCAAGCTAAAGTCGAACAAAGCTGCTGGAGCGGACGGACTGTCCGCAGAACTATTTAAAGCAGCTGGAGATGACCTGGTTGGGCGCATGCACCAGCTCATCTGTAAGATATGGTCGGAGGAAAGCATGCCCGATGAGTGGAATCTCAGCGTCGTTTGCCCGGTCCACAAAAAAGGAGACCCCTTTGACTGCGCCAACTACAGAGGGATTAGTCTCCTGAACATCGCATACAAGGTTTTAGACAAGGCGACGCACTGTCATGTGACTTCTTTAACATCATCCTCGAGAAGATCGTGCGTAACTCACAAGTCAACACCAGAGGCACGATCTTCCAGAAGTCAGTTCAATTGTTAGCTTACGCTGATGACATTGACGTGATTGGACGAACACAGCGAGCCGTCAATGAGGCGTTTGCTGGCATCGAAGCGGAAGCGGCTAAAATGGGTCTTGCGGTAAATGAGGGCAAAACGAAGTACATGCTGTCATCAAGGAAGGACACACAACATCGACGTCTCGGACGGAACGTCACACTAGGCAGCAGAAACTTCGAGGTAGTTAAGGACTTCGTCTACCTCGGCTCCGCGGTAAACAGGGACAACAACATCAGTACCGAAATCAAACGCAGAATCACTCTTGCCAACCGCTGTTTCTTTGGGCTCAAGAGGCAATTGAGTAATAAAGCCCTCTCTCGAAGGACTAAGCTGGCTTTATATAACAGCTTGATCATCCCCGTCCTACTATATGGCGCAGAATCTTGGACGTTAGCAAAGGCGGATGAGGAAGCCATTAGTCTTTTCGAGAGAAAAGTTTTGCGTGCGATTTTTGGTCCTGTTTGCGTTAATGGCATCTGGAGGAGAAGATTTAATGACGAACTCTATAGGCTGTACAGCGACATGCGCCTGGTTAAGCGTCTACGGATACAACGCTTAAGATGGCTAGGCCATGTAGAGCGTATGGACACCACTGCTCCGGCCCGAAAAGTCTTTGAATCCGAGCCATTGGGACAACGCAACAGAGGACGGCCTAGACTGAAGTGGCGCACACAAGTGGAGAAGGACCTCAACCAACTTGGAGTGCGCAACTGGAGACAGCTGGCGAAAGATCGTGCTGGCTGGAGAGGCATGTTGGTTGAGGCCCAGGTCCACCCCGGACTGTAGCGCCACAAGAAGAAGAAGAAGAAGACAACGTGGTCAAACATCCTTGGAAGTCAGAAATTTGATAATTCTGCACCATCAAAATAGAAAAACTTTTCGGGAAATCGCAGATATAGTCGATCGGAGTCACTTTACAGTACAATACGTTATAAAACGTTTTAAAGAACGTAATAATACTTTAAATAAAACAAGAAGAAGCACTCGAAAGATTTTTACCGACGCTGATGAGCGCTGGATATTACGTAAGGTCAAAGAGAATCCAGCAATTAGTGCTCCTAAAATAGCGCAAGAGGTAGAAAACTATCTCGAAAAAAAGTGTTGTGCAGAAACTATCCGAATCATTTTAAGGAAGAATAACTACCACGGACGAACTGCTAGAAAAAAGCCCTTTATTTTCAAACAAAATAAAGGCAAAAGACAAGATTTCGTCATTGCAAATATTCACAAGGACTTTGATTATTGGAAAAAAGTTATATTTGCAGACGAAAGCAAATTTAACCTATTTGGATCCGATGGAAAAATTAAAGTTTGGAGAAAGCCAAATGAAGAACTTAAAGAGAAGAATTTACGAGCAACCGTAAAACACGGTGGAGTTTCAGTTATGGTGTGGGGCTGTCAGCAGCTGGAACTGGAAATCTTTATTTTATTGAGGGAATTATGAACCAGGATGTATACTTAAACATTCTTACAACAAATTTAAAGGAAAGTGTCGAAAAACTTGGTATCAAAGAATGTTTTCAGTTTTATCAAGACAATGATCTTAAACACAAGGCATGAAAAGTACGACCATGGTTGCTGTATAACTGCCCGCACGTAATTGAAACTCCCCCACAATCTCCAGATCTCAATGTGATTGAAAATCTATAAAGTTATTTAGAGGAAAAAATTCGACATCATCACATTTCAAACCGCAATGACCTTAAAAAGGCCCTTTTAGAGGAATGGAAGAATATACCAGCATCATATTGCGAAAAATTAGTAATGTCCATAACAAACAGATTAAAAGCTGTGACTGCAAGTAAAGGACTCCCAACCAAGTACTAAAACCATATCCTGCACTTGCCAAGTGAAATACCATGTGAATGAAAAATGTGTACGACTTTAACTTTGGCTTTGAATTTTTAGTAATACATTGATTTTATTTTTTTTTTATTTATTAGTTTCATTGAATTGTATTTTGTGTTTATCGGTTAGAAAGAAGAATATTGTTTCTCACAAATAAAAAAAAGAATTGACTATTGTCCCGTGTAAGACTTGAGTTTTTTATTCTGTAACACATTCTCAGGAGGTTGTACGAGTTTCACTTTGATCCACTGTATACATAATCCATGAATTTTCAATATTTTTCTAAAAGAAACGCAAAACTTGAAATATTTTCCACTAATATTATTTATTCACATTAAAAAATAATAATAAAACAAAATAAAACATAATTCAAAAAAAAAAAACTTTTTTTTTAACACTTTGGAGCTCTCACAAAAGTATACATACTCCCAATAAATATTAAATTTTCCATTGTTTGCGATGAGCTGTTTAAATTTTTTGGTGCCCTGCATTCAATGCGCATTTCTGAAGAAGAGAAGACAGTATTTCTTAAACTTGACAAAATAATGCCTAAGCCAAAGGAAATAACATTGGAAATTCGCAAGATCATTTTAAAATATAAGAATGATGGAAAATCATATGCGCAAATTGGGGAATCTTTAAATTTACCGAAGTCAACGGTTCAGACAATAATAAGAAATGTCAACAACACCGGTACTTTTGAAAGTAAGCCACGTTCAGGACGTCCCCGGAAACTGGATAAAAGAATACAGAGGCAAATTGTTCGATCTATGATTGAAAATCTGAAACAGAGCACTGAAATGAAATCGAAGATCAAGTTTCGTACTGTCTCATTAATAACATTAACGAGGGGCGTTAAATATATTCTCGGTATCGATATGAAGGAAAATAAGAATTCAATTTAAATTGGTTTTATTTTTCAATATAATTTCCCCTAACACCAATGCATTTGTTACATCTTAAGATACGCTTTTTTAAACCCTCAAAAAAATACGCACCTATTGCCGACTTGAGTTCCCCATCATCCGAAAATTTTCTTCCACGAAGACATTTTTAAATCCGGAAACAGCAAATAATTACTAAGGGCAAAGTCAGGACTATAGGGTGGGTGTTGGATTTCTTCGAAGCCACAATCTCGCGCAGGGGCCTTGGAAACTCGCGCCTTGTGAACAGGATCGTTGTCATGGAAAAGCAACACAATCACTGCGAGTTTACCCCGTCTTTTCTTTTAAATTTCCTCCGCAAATTATGCAAAGTGGAAGCGTAGGATGTGGCGTTGATGGTTTCATCTTGTTTTTATACTCAATGAGCAAGATTCCCTTTGAGTCCCAAAAAACTGTGGCCATGAGCTTCCCGGCAGACGGAGTGACTTTGAACTTCTTCGGGTGGTCTGTTCCTTTTTTATGCCACTGCATGGACTCTGGTTTGCTTTCAGGGTCATAGTGGTGAACCCATGTTTCGTCCCCAGTAACAATTCGATTCATAACACCGTCCGCGTTCTTACTACACACCTCAAAAGCTCTCTATAGCATGCGATTCTCACTTTTTTCGGAGGCGCTGTGAGCATTCGTCGCACCCACCTTGCACTGACCTTTGAAAGGCTTAAATTGTAGTGAAGAATGGTGTGAATGGTGCCAGTTGAAAGCTTGGTGACCTCTGCCATCATTTTCACCTTCATTCGGGCATCCTCAAGAACAAGTTTTTCTTTGATGCGATCTCTCGTACAAGTAGTAGCTGGAGCGTAGGAGCGTTTTCAATGCTCTGTCTGTTTCTCTTGAACTCATTTGACCACTTTTGCACAGTAGATAATGAAGGTGTGAAATTCTGGTAAACAGCCACCAGCCCTTCGTGAATAGTTTTTTGACTTTTTCCTTGCTTAGTGAGAAATTTAATTACAGCGCAATGCTCAATTTTTACCATCATCGTCTCAGTTGCCATTATGATTCTGTTTAACTAGAGATAAAATACGAACTAATAATCACATTTATATGAAATTTTACATAAATGCACTTGAATAATAGTTCTTCTTCTTCTTCTTGTGGCGCTACAGTCCGGGGTGGACCTGGGCCTCAACCAACATGCCTCTCCAGCCAGCACGATCTTTCGCTAGCTGTCTCTAGTTGCGCACTCCGAGTTGGTTGAGGTCCTTCTCCACTTGTGTGCGCCACTTTAGTCTAGGTCGTCCTCTGTTGCGTTGTCCCAATGGCACGGATTCAAAGACATTTCGGGCCGGAGCAGTGGTTTCCATACGCTCTAAATGGCGTAGAATAGTATTACTTGATAAATAAATCATTCTATATACATATATAACCACAACCTCAACCCGATACCCGATATACGAGAATATATTGAACGCCTCTCGTAGTATTGTATATCCGTGCAATCATTTATGGTACATTTCGATCCCATAGATTTTTTTATGATTGGATTTGAATGGTTTGCAATAGTTTCTATTCTAGTCTTTAATAAAGATGTCATGTAGATTATCAAAGGGTTTCCTTTTGTTAAATCATACAGAGTATAGTTTGGAAAACCATTTTTTGTTCGGTTGACGAAATTTTCCACAGCAATGCCGCAGGCTTTTCTGCTCTAACCTTTCAAGTTCTTGTTAAACCAAGAGCTGGAACCATACAAAATTATTGGCCTTATAACTGTTTTATACATGAGAATCTTAGTGTTTTGCATGAAGTGCTAACACTTGACAGTAACATTTTTAGAAAAGCAGTGCCTATTTTTGGTTTGACTAAAACACTTCTAGCTTGCTAATTGAATCGGAACTTATTTGGGAACAGAACGCATAAATATTTTGTTTCTGTTTTCAATGTAACGTTCACGTTGTCAGTACACCTAATTCTGTGTTTGATGTAACACGGTTTGAAAATAAAATATTTTTAATTTTTTAAACGATTTTATTCAATTTAGCGCAATTTAAAATTTGTTGTGCTTAATTTTTTTTCGTCAAATGTAATTTTTGCGAAGTATTTTCATATCACAAATTTAAGGGAACTCCCTTTTTGTGAATACAAGTGAATTTACTGGTCAAAGCAAATGTAAATAGCACAACTTTGGGGGAATTTCCTTTTTATATATATGCGAGTACAAGCAAATTGGCATGTGTTAATATTCTCTGAATTATCAATGCCATCAGACGCGTTTGGTAAAGGAATTTTTTGCATACGATCAATGTCTCTTTTTACACAGGTTTTTCTGGATCCAATCTACCGTGTAAAAACCGAATTAGGTGAACATAAGGAGAGATTTTTGCTTTCTTTAACTACTTTTCTATGACGCTTTCCAGAAACGTTCCATTTGTTTGCATTAATGCTTAAACCCCAAGATTTTAAGTACGACACAAAAGTGGGCAAGGCGTTTTGGATTCTCTCCACTGCGCTTGTCAGCCTTATAGTTGAAGCTAAAATTTTTGTGTCATCGGCATAGAAAAGAACTTCAGGTTCAGATTCTGAGGTACAAAAAGGCATATCGTGTATGTAAAGGTTGAATAATTTTGGTCCCAGCAGTGTTCCTTAGGCAACTCCTAATTTTATCGGGAATACATCTGAATATTCGGAATCAATCACAGCCAAGGCATATCTCGATTGAAGAGAGCTTATAATCTAATGATGTGTTAAGGGTTATTTAGCCGTATGAGTTTATACATAAATAAGTCCTCTTTGCCAAATATAATTAACACGTTCCCTGCCAAGCTGTTTTTCACTAGGTGTCATTTCTACGCCGCATATACCGAAAACAGTACACGGCAGGCGCTTTAATAATTTTGTATAAATTCTTATTGCTTTGCTATCATGACTAATCACCACGCCGCGTGTACTGTTATCAGTACACGATGCGAAAATTCCTCTAAACATCACTAAATAACATAAAACAATCATAACGAGAATTCAAATTTAGAAAAACAAAATTTAATTTGAAAAAACACGTTGGCGTTGAAATGAAGCTAAGCGTGTACTGTTTTCGGTACACGCGGCAGGGAACGTGTTAAATGCCTACCTCGATGTCTAGGACCAGCATGGATTTATTTTATCTTAGATGGTGTATTACTTTATCGTTGAGAACAAGCAGATAACGGTCTGTTGAATGTTGTTTTTTAAACCCGAACTGCACATTTGGTATGATATTTAGTTTGTCTAGAAAATTACCTAGTGAATCCGCTATGACCCTTTCAAAAAGTTTTCCTAAGTTGGACAGAAGGGATATTGGGCGGAAACCTTTTATATTGAGAGCATGATTCTTTTTGGCGATAGGCACTATTTTAGAGGTTTTCCTTGTATCTGGAAAGTAGCCATTGGTTATGCAATGGTTAAATAAGCGAGAGAGAATAATGTCAAGACAAGATATACAGAATACAAGGTAGGGGATTTCTGTCATTAATTTTTTTCTCTCGTTCTGTCAACTGACGTCACCCGCCGAACCGAAACTGACATTTGTCTTGGCGCGAAGTATTTAAAGTGTATTTTGAATCTTTTATGAATACTTTTCAGTAAAAGTTTAATTAAAAATGGCAATTTGTGCAGTATTTATTTTATACGAAAAAGCAACGAAAATAATGGTGAAAAAAAAAACAAGATTCTTTCGATTTCCGCGAGATGATAATATGGCAAAAGTTTGGCAAACTAAGTGTGGACGAAAAGACAAATTTAATTTAAAAAATGCGTATATATGCATTTGGTTTAGAGATGGAGACGCAAAAAAAGATACTTCAAGAAATGGAAAACCGTGTCTTATTACAGCTACGATTCGACAACATAGTTAATCTACTTCCATTTCAGAAAGGCATTTTGATCAGCATAAAATATTTAAATATGCTTTTTGAATGCCTTAAAGATCAGTTCAAAGCAGAATTTGTCCTGACCTACCGGCTGAATTAGGATATGTTTTAGATATTCTTTGGTGTAATACGTGCCAAAGGAGGTCTCTACCATCATCCGAGCCCATTAGAGTTTAAGTACCGCTTACGCTCGTATTTAAGGAATGAAGGTTTGACATCTAATGCTGCGAATGTAGAAGCATTCGTTGAACCAGAAACTGAAATGGAAACTGGGTTTCACGCCGACAATGAGAAGATATAAAAAGAAAGTTCTTTAATAACATCAGTTCTTCTTTCTCCTCTAGTTGACGACGAAAACATCGCAGAAGAAATAAAGAAAGTTCTTTAATAACATCAGTTCTTCTTTCTCCTCTAGTTGACGACGAAAACATCGCAGAAGAAATAAAGAAAGTTCTTTAATAACATCAGTTCTTCTTTCTCCTCTAGTTGACGACGAAAACATCGCAGAAGAAATAAAGAAAGTTCTTTAATAACATCAGTTCTTCTTTCTCCTCTAGTTGACGACGAAAACATCGCAGAAGAAATAAAGAAAGTTCTTTAATAACATCAGTTCTTCTTTCTCCTCTAGTTGACGACGAAAACATCGCAGAAGAAATAAAGAAAGTTCTTTAATAACATCAGTTCTTCTTTCTCCTCTAGTTGACGACGAAAACATCGCAGAAGAAATAAAGAAAGTTCTTTAATAACATCAGTTCTTCTTTCTCCTCTAGTTGACGACGAAAACATCGCAGAAGAAATAAAGAAAGTTCTTTAATAACATCAGTTCTTCTTTCTCCTCTAGTTGACGACGAAAACATCGCAGAAGAAATAAAGAAAGTTCTTTAATAACATCAGTTCTTCTTTCTCCTCTAGTTGACGACGAAAACATCGCAGAAGAAATAAAGAAAGTTCTTTAATAACATCAGTTCTTCTTTCTCCTCTAGTTGACGACGAAAACATCGCAGAAGAAATAAAGAAAGTTCTTTAATAACATCAGTTCTTCTTTCTCCTCTAGTTGACGACGAAAACATCGCAGAAGAAATAAAGAAAGTTCTTTAATAACATCAGTTCTTCTTTCTCCTCTAGTTGACGACGAAAACATCGCAGAAGAAATAAAGAAAGTTCTTTAATAACATCAGTTCTTCTTTCTCCTCTAGTTGACGACGAAAACATCGCAGAAGAAATAAAGAAAGTTCTTTAATAACATCAGTTCTTCTTTCTCCTCTAGTTGACAACGAAAACATCGCAGAAGAAATAAAGAAAGTTCTTTAATAACATCAGTTCTTCTTTCTCCTCTAGTTGTCGATGAAAACATCGCAGAAGAAATAAAGAAAGTTCTTTAATAACATCAGTTCTTCTTTCTCCTCTAGTTGACGACGAAAACATCGCAGAAGAAATAAAGAAAGTTCTTTAATAACATCAGTTCTTCTTTCTCCTCTAGTTGACGACGAAAACATCGCAGAAGAAATAAAGAAAGTTCTTTAATAACATCAGTTCTTCTTTCTCCTCTAGTTGACGACGAAAACATCGCAGAAGAAATAAAGAAAGTTCTTTAATAACATCAGTTCTTCTTTCTTCTCTAGTTGACGACGAAAACATCGCAGAAGAAATAAAGAAAGTTCTTTAATAACATCAGTTCTTCATTCTCCTCTAGTTGACGATGAAAACATCGCAGAAGAAAAGGACTCAGGTGCCATCATTGAAGAGGACATGGGGGACATCAAATATGACGCCTTGGAATATCTGGAGGGGTATCTACTAAATCGGTTCAAAGTGAAGGTAGGTAATCTTCTAGACATGTATTCCGAGAGAGTGGATGAAAACATCGGAATGACTTCGACCGACGTGATGAATGAAGGAGAACTACATAAGCCGAATCAAGCATTTATGGATGAAATTCAAAATTTAGATAAGGTATTTAACGATTATAATAATAAAAATGTATTAAAAAAAAAAAATTAGTGAGAGTTCTTTTCATAATAAATTGCAATTGATAAGAAAATTAATTCGAATAGGTTCATAGAAATTTTAAGTAACATATAAATGTATGTATACACTCAATTCTCTTTTTATACGAATCTTTTTTATGCGGTTTTGAAGTTATGCGATTTTTTCTGAGAATCTAATTCTGATTTTTTTGTACAAGATTTTGAAGTTATGCGTTGTTTTTCTATAGTATTTTGTATGGGATTCCCCTTTTTAAAAATTTCTTCTATACAGAGCAAGCAAACAATAGTTACACATGCTCAATGCTATTTGTGTAAGAATGAATTATCACTTGAGCTAATGCTTTCGTTGAGTAAAGACGTGTTTGGTTGAATAAGAACTTTAATTTTTTAAATTTCAAAATAAAAATTTGTTTGAAGATGGAGAAAAAGAAACAGCAACGAAAAGCAATTTCCTTAGAAATAAAAGTTGCAATTTTAGATTGCTTGTCTATTCCAGTGATGATAATGATTTCGCGCCAGTTCACAAAAGGTTGCGGGTGTTATCAGAAAGTGAAGAAAATGACTAAATATAAAATTTTTATAAAACTACTAATTAAAGTAATGTGAAATAAATATATTTAATTAAAAATAAAGTAATGTTATGTATTTGATTTGAATTTACCAAAACTTTATACTCTGCTCAAAAATTCTCAGGTATCCTCATTTTTTATTAATTGATATCGACTTTTCTTTGCGATTTTATGGTCCTATGAGCTTTTAAAAAATTTTGGAACGTAACCCTAATTATATAATGTAATTAATGTCTTTTTTTTATATGGTTTTTTGATTTTATGCGTTTTTGAAAATAATGGAACACATTCCTTCTTTTACACTACATTAGTGTATTTTTTTATGCGATTTTTTTTGTGCGATTAGTTTTGGAACGTATCTACCGCATAAAAAGAGAATTGAGTGTATTTTGTAAATATTTATGCGCTAAAAATAATTAAGCCAAAGAAAAATAAAAATAATTTCATTGCTTATAAAATAACACATTACTTTCATTTAATTCATTCCGCAAATGATACACATTCAAACACTACTTCGAGTTTCTAATCTAATTCTACACCCAATCGGAAGTTACGGGTCGGCAGATGACGTCACTGGAAATTAACAGATAAAGAAGTACATTACCTTCTATTCTGTATATCGTGATGTCAAGATAATGCGGACATTTTTTTTAAATATAATTTGAGATTCGGTCTAAATCAAAAGACTTTTTGCTGTTCAAATCATTTCTAAACATGCTGACTTTTTCTGGTGTTGTAAACGGTTAGTAAAGTTGGTCAGATGCGGAGAGCTCTTGAAAGGTCTATAGATTCGACAAAGAACTGAACTTTTCTTCTACAATAAACTCTGATTTATTTGTGGATTATTGCGCCATAAATTTATTATTCATAAAAAGTATACTGGGATTATTTGTTTTACATGCTAAGACATAAGTATCCATGAACAACTTTGGTGATCATGCTTTTAAATAATAATAATAATTGTTGGCGCTACAGTCCAAAGGGGGACCAGGGCCTAGCTTGCTCATCAACTACTCGTGTTGTGCGCGCTACTGTTCTCTCACGAGTCGAAGGGACCTACAGTTTTTTGCCGACTCCGAACGGCGAAATTTGAGAAGCTTTCTTAGACAGTTATTACTCTTTGAGTGTTGTCAGCAGCTCGAAAGAGGTGGTGCCGTGAAATATTAGAAAAATTGGTGTTGAACTCTGAGTCGAACCTAGACCCTTCGGCGTGTGAGTGTCGCACTCTACCCACTACGCCACGGCGACCACATGCTTTCAAATACACCTATAAACGTTTTTCACTCACTTCGAATGTTTAAAACACCATTCTTCTTTATTTATTGTATATGCTCTAAATCACACCTTGGTTACTCGAATTTCAATAGCGCTCTCACGCAGAATGCTATTGACGCATATAATTTTTCTAAGAGTTATGTTGACTGAAAATTTTACTGAATTAAAAAAGTTTTAAGCCTTCATCATCAATTTTGAAATATTCCTTGTAGTTTTCTCAATGAATTAGTCAAAAGTCACTTCCTCTAACAGATATTACAATATCTTTAAATACTTTTGAGATTAGAAATTAGTTAATAAGAGTCTTGATTTTCCCCTGACCCTTACATTATACGTTGTAAAATCTTTAAGAAGTTTATAGCAAACTTTCCTCTCCGGACCCATGCCGCTAATGGTTCTTCCATATTTAAGAAAATCACATTCATTCTGTTCGACCTTTCCAACTCAACTACCAACCAATGCCTTCAGTTATTCCAAAGGTCTTAATCTATTAGAGTCATTCCACCAATTACTCCTTTCTTCTTAGCTCAAGTACCTTCTTGAACTCTTTTCCAGCTTTATATGCTATAGAGAACGGGAACTTCACAAAATTTCTTGCGAATTGATTTTCTTTGAACTCATAAACGTGTACGACCGGAATAAAGCCATCGTACAGGAACGAAGGGCAAACGTTCCTGTACGATGGCTTTATTCTTGTCGTACACGATTTAGGGGGCCGCATTCAACTCTTTCACTGTTCCGTTGTGTCGTGACTAAGTAATTTTGGTCCTTTGTTTTTGTTCTATTAATCAATTAGTATACATTTCTGCCAATCGTATAACACTTTTTAGTTGTATTTGTATTTTGAATTTGTGTAGGTGATCGATAAATGTCATGAACGAATATGCACGTGGATATGTTTGTGTATTCAACACCGCAATGGCGGCGCTTTGCAAGCGTATAGATTATCTTTGAAACAAGACTGCAAACAAGAACTCTGTGCTGAATTCTGTGTGCAAATTGATTATTGCTGCTATGTATCTAATCGTTCATTGGTGCCGCCAGAGTCATTAAAAATCGAGTGGATTGACCATTTTTCGACCACTTCAAATAATTTTACTTCAAGCGTAATAAATTACTCAAGTTTTAATCGGTTATGTTTACTTTGAATTATTTGAATTTATTACTTACCAGATTTACAAAGACGGCTTTGTTTCTAAGAACACGATTTAGACTAGGAACTTGGTGATGACGTTTCTGTATGATATAAAGTGATTTTTCTGGCGCTTGAGTGTTGATAACAATAGAGTTGTTCTATACGCGAAATACAAAGAGTCTGATGAGTGTTCCTCTCGGTTGTGTACAACATAAAGAAAATGTAGGATGAATTAATTTCAAATTGGTAAAATAGAACCAATGGAAATTTTGAAGAAAATCGTTCTTTATGTCGACTGCATATGTTTAAACTTTGGCTCTCGTGTTTAGAACCTGCGAAATGGAACAAATCGAAAAGGTCTTTAATTCTGGTAGGCTGGCTTTTGACGCTGTCGTTTGAAATTTCACAATATTAATTGAACATTTCCCATTTCTGATAATCAATCAATTCATAATCAGTCGATTGTTCCAACAATCGCTAAGATTGTTAAGAAATTAGAGGCGAGATGAAGTGTGACTCATTTCGCTATCGTATTATGCGGCCAGTGAAAAATATTGCAAAAAGTCAAATTTATCGCTTTCACCATATTTGAGTCAACTGGTACAAAGGTTGTACACCTCACTATGACTTATTTTGTATTTTGGTTTGCATCTTTGTATGAAATATAAACGACACATTTGTTTAAGCCTGCTGCATCACGCCAAGGTGACTGTCTGGTGTGTTTCATTGTGGGAATGTGCCTATGTTCCGAATATCAGAGACACGGATAGTTGTAGTCAGTTCGGATTTTGGCATTCTAACAAGACATGGCAGAGAATTATATCGTTCACTAAGGCAAATTATGGCTTTATTGGATCAGATTTGTGATGGTCGTGTAATGCTGCGATTTAGCAATCACCAATATCGTATGATATTACTTCTGTGGGGTTTCGCAAAATCTAGCTTACGTAAAAGCTGTCGCAACATATCAAAAAGTAGCATCGCCCAAGTTATGACTAAGGTAACACCTGATGCAACTCTTCCTTATTCTATAATAATACCTTTTTTATACTTAATGGCGAAGTTAAAGCTTTATAAAAAGAGTTACCATTGTTTGTTTCATTTTTAAATCAATTAATAGATATCTCAGTTCTGCTTAAGTATATAAGAGTATAAGAGGCTGAGTGGTAAGCTGTAGTCCTGCAAAATTACCTATAACTTCAGAGCGCCTCTAGAGATTCTGTAAACAAAAAAAAAAATTCACCACGTCCCATGACACTGGTCTTAAACTTCAAATTATAAAATATAAAATAATACACCAATAAATAACAAATAAAAATAACAATAAAAAAACATTACACCAATATAACACCCAAAAATGGCAATTGATTTAACAGCTCTTCTTGGCTAATTAATGATGGCGAAAGATGGTACATGGACAGATCGAAGTCGTAAGGAGGGAAGAAGCAGACACAGTAGGACCTAGAAGTAACCTCCACATGCGAAAATACTGTCTTACAAGCTGAACTCTTCCCCATAAAATCTGCAACACACTGCATTAACAACTGATACCTAACACTAGTCGACTATGGATTTTATGTGAGTGACGTCCCCTATATATCCCTGCACTTATTGAGTGTTAGTTCAGGTGCTGCAATCGATTTTGTTTTTTACCTTAGATTCTGCTACTTTACCTCCGACTGGAAAAGTGGAAGGTAAACCCAAAAAAATAGCTAGGGACCTATTACCTTACCTAGCTGTCAAAGCAAATTGCTGTAAAAAATCATCAAAGAGAGGAACAAACATCACATTGAGGAAAATAACATTCTTCCTGACATACAATCAGTGTAAATCATTCTCATTTTTTCTCACTTTTTATCAGATCGCCAGAATTAAAAGACATCAACGATAAAATTATGGCAAAAGAATCTACGGGCTTGGTATCGCTGTACATTGAAAAAGACTTGGCACAACACGCTGCATCGCTATGATTTTTCTGCTTCACTTATTAGATTATTGGAAAGTTTTCTGAGTGGAGGACATTTCTGGTTGGTTGTCTTTTATATTTCGGGATTGGGCAACCCTAGTTTTGCAACCTGGCAACTACCAGCTCTATCGTAAAGTTTAACATTTTTGAGGTTATACGTACTCAGAATGTTTTGACATACGAGCGCTATTTGTCTTGTTTACAGTAACTTAGAAAATTCATCTCGCCCAAAAAATGGAATTAAAATGTGAAAATTATCGTGCGATTATTTTTTACAACTTTCGACGTGGATTCACTCAACAACTGTGCATCGATGAACTTAATTCAATTTTTGGCAATGAAGCTCCATCAAGGACCAGTGTCTATCGATGGTGATTTCAACCGAGGTAGTAGTTCACTCCAAGACGAATTTCGTGAAGGCCGTCCGAAATCAGTTGTTGTTCCGGAAACCATAGATGCTGTGCGCCAACTGATATTGCAAGATCGTCAAGTGAACTATCATAAGATTAAGTCAACCTTAGGCATTAGTGGGACCAGCATACATTCAATATTGCATGAACATTTGACCGTCAAAAAAATTTGTTCGCGTTGGATCCCACACAATTTGTCAATCGCTCCAAAAAAGGCTCATGTCGATTGGTCGAAAGAAATTCTCCAAAAATACGATCGCTGTGCTTCGAAACACGTCTATGACATTGTGACAGGTGATGAATCGTGAATTTACGCGTATGAGCCCGAAAGTAAACAGCAGTCGACTGTATGGGTGTTTCAAATTGAGCCAAATACAGGAAAAGTTGATTGCGCACGAAACACTGCCAAGCAAATCGTGGCCTGTTTTTGCGGAAAAACTGGATGCAACCGTATTACTAGAACAACGCAGAACAGTCAATTCTGAGTGGTACACAACCATTTGTTTGCCAGTTGCCTTCCAAGAAATCAGGATAACCAATCGCCAAAGACGGATCACTCTTTACCACGACAATGCGAGCTCTCACACATCGGCTCAAACAACTGCATTCTTGAGCACTGAAAACATCGATTTGATGAGTCATTCGCCGTATAGTCCTGACTTGGCACCGAATGACTTCTTTTTATTCCCGTACGTAAAAAATAAAATGAGAGGTCAACGTTTTTGGACACCTGAAGAAGCGGTTGATGTTTTGGAGATACCTCCATCAGAGTGGCAAAAGTGCTTCGGCAATTGGTTCAAATGCATGCAAAAGTGTATAGATCTTAATGGGGAATATTTTGAAAAACAATAAAGCTATTTTCGATGATTAATATTTGTTTTTGTTCTCTAATCCCGAAATATAAAAAGTCAATCCTCGATAGTGTCCCCCACGGTCAATTCGTGCGCCAATTGTATTTAATTAAATTCTTTTAGGAAATGCTAGACTTTGGATATTTGCTGATAATACCGCAATATTTGCATATGGTACAAAGTTTTCAGATATTTTTACATCATTGCAGAATTTTCCACACCAAGTTGAAGCATTCTGCATGAAATGGAAGATTACTCGTAAGATAAGCGCTGATAAAATCCAAGTCGTCTGGTTCACCAGACATTCGTGCCTTTTACTGCTTTATTCCCAATAAAAGACACAAATTCTTCTCAGGTGAAATTAATTCGGCTAACACGTGCCAATATTTTGGTGTAGATAAAAAAAATCACTTTTCATGAGCACATAGAAAAAAATCAACCTTATCATAAGAATGTGTAGAGAATTCTTTTTATAAATAATGTAAGATAAAGTAAACACCCAATTTAAGAAACAAGATAATTTTATACAAAACGTTCCTCTTATCCGTTTTAATATACGGGAGCCCTGTTTGGTCACACTTATTTTCTTAATCTGCAAAAGAGCCAAAAAATACATGGACTGCCCAGAGACTTTCCTGCTGTAGGTCTCCATAACATAACTCACATCAACCTTCATTTTAAAACTATAAAGAAGATAAAGCAAACATTTTATGAAGAGTGTTCTTATTCAGAACATGCTCTTATAGCTCAGGTCAGTGTACAACAGGCTTAGTGTGGAATAATAGGTTTAATTAAAGTATAAGGGTCTTAAATAAAAATGATACTCTTAACTCTTATAAAAAAAATAAACCCCTTAAATATTGGAAGCGTCCCAAAGTGATGGTGTCATCTTAAAAATGTTCTGTCTTAAAAATGCGGAGCAAGTAATTAGGGATTTCGAAGAATACTGAGAAACATTGAAAACACTCAAAAATTTTGGCCATGTCAAAGAACCTACCGAAATTAGGGACGTTCACACACGCAGATTTGTTGAGCGATTTGTCTCACAACCGTGCTTGATTGGCCAAATTTTCCAATGTGAACGGTTGTCTAACTAAGTCGGCAGACATGTAGTTTGGTAGACAAAACTTTTTGACTTTTCGGGTTCCTTGATCGACTTGTTGTAAGGTGTGAATAAATACATGTTGTACAACTTCCGTGCAAATTTCATTTCTGACTCTTTTTCAAAGAGTGAACATCGGGGCAAAAGAAAGATGACAACCACAACAACTGTTGTCCTTTTTTTGCATCCATTAATTTAACGTTTATATGAAATGAAATATTATTTTGTTTATTTATTTATTTATTTTTCCTTTGTATTTACATATGTATATATATACTCATTGAAATATATTCACGAAGAACTTTAATTAACGCCCTACAAATCTCATGTATCATGTATGTACCACTGAGCGTGGACATTGCTATTCTCGTGCTAAATTTAAAATCCGAGAAACTTCTTCCAGTAGCCAGGAATGTTAGCGCCGCAGACAAGCGGTCGTGTGGGCTGATGTCATCTCTTAAAAGGGTGTTTTGTCCTTTTATATATGGACTTATTCTCATCAATAAATCTTCGTATGTCGAAGCATCCATACGCAAATAATTTCTAAAATCGTCTGGGGAGGGTTCACTAAGTTCCCTTAACAGCACCACAGATGAAGACGTGTTTCTCTTCTTTATCCAGGGTTTAACCCAGACCCTTTTCGTTTTGTCTCTTATTTTTTCTTCATTTTCTAAAAGTTCATCAATTATAGTATATCGCACTCGGCCATGATGCTTCAACCACGAAGTTTCTTTCAAAACTGAAGTCTGTCAAGCATATTTTAAGCGTCAACGCAAGCCAACAACTTGTCGTTAAGCATATCGTTCAACAAATCTGCATATGTGAACGTCAGTATTTGCTGTGATTTGGACAAACACACACAAAGACAATGTCCAATAAAGATAGAGCTAAAGTATGACTGCAGATGTATCCTTCCTCAAACAGAACAATTTCAACATGTTTTACAATGCGCACTTCGTGGCGCTATGAACAGAGATGATTTGCTCTCGATTTGTGTCGACTATTTGCTGTTTTGAGTAAACATTATCAAGATTTCCCATCTTGGAAAGCCGTTGAGGGAATTTTGAAAAGGTCAAATAATTGAATTGTCAAAAAGCGGCAAGTCGACACGTGAAATTGGAAGTCTCTTAAATTGTTCACATTACCTCGTGCAAAATTTTAAAGAAGTGGGCACTTTTTTGCACAGATAAGCTATCAGGCCGTCCGTTAGTATTAACAAATTATCAGAAAAGACGCATTTTTAGCGGACTATCTAATTTCACAAATAGCTTTCGAAGTGTTGCAGCATGTCCTGAAATAGAAGCCATCAAATCAAGCGCTGACAAATTTGTAAAGGCGTCGGGTTGGCTAGAAATAATAATAGTATGGCGCGACAGTCCTCAGGGGACCTAGCCTAGATGTACCTAGGTTAAGCATTTTGTTCCTAGCGTTAAGTTATCATTAGTTGAAAAAAATAAAAATGCATTTTAAACTCAAACTCAAACTCAAAAGTACACAACACGAGTAGTTGATGAGTAAACTAGACCCTGGTCCCCTGCGGACTGTCGAGCCATACAATTTATATAAATACTATTATTTTAGTGCATTCGTGTAAAATGTCATATAAATGTGATTATTCATTCGCGTTTTATCTCTATTTAAACAGAATCATAATGGTAACTGAGACGATGATGGTAAAAATTAAGCACCGCGCTGTAATTAAATCTCTCACTAAGGAAAAAGTCAACAAAAATTATTCATGAAGAAATGGTGGCTGTTTACGCAACTTCATTATCAATTGTGCAAAAGTGGTCAAGTGAGTTCAACAGAGGCAGAGAGAGCATTGAAGACAACCCCCGCTTCGGCGCCCCAGCTACTGATTTTACGGGAGAAAGCATCAAAGAAGTCAAAAAAACTTGTTCTTGAGGATGCTTGAATAAAGGTACAAATGATGGCAGAGATCACCACATTCACAGCATTCTTCATGACCATCTTAACCTTTCAAAGGTTAGTGCAAAATGGGTGCGACGAATGCTCACAGCGCCTCAGAAAAAAGTGAGAAGCGCATGCTGTAGAGAGCTTTTGGAAATGTGTAGTGACAACGCGGACGGTGTTATGGATCGAATTGTTACTGGGGACGAAACATGGGTTCAGCACTATGACTCTGAAAGCAACCAGAGTTCATGCAGTGGCATAAAAAATGAGCAGACTCCTGAAGAAGTTCGAAGCCACTCCGTCTGCCGGCAAGCTCATGGCCACAGTTTTTTTGGGACTCAAACGGAATCTTGCTCATTGAATAAGGAAAAATGTGAAACCATCAACGACACATCCTACGCTTTCACTTTGCATAATTTGCGGGAGGAAAAAGAAAAGACGGGGTAAACTCGCAGCGGGCATGTTGCTTCTTCATAACAACGCTCCTGTTCACACGGCGAGAGTTTCCAAGACTGCTGCGCGAAATTGTGGTTTTGAAGAAATCTAACACCCACCCTATAGTCCAAACCTTGACCCTAGTGATTATTTCCTGTTTCCGGATTTGAAAAAAAATGTCCTCGTGAAAAAAGGTTTTCAGATGATAAAGAACTCAAGTCGGCAATAAATGGGTATTTTGCAGAGAAAGAGGAAATTTATTTTGTTGAGGGTTTAAAAAAGCATATCTCAAGATGTAACAAATGCATTGGTGTTAGGGGAGATTGTATTAAAAAATGAATTCGCATTTTCCTTCATATCGATACCGAGAATATATTAAGCGCCCCTCATATTCATATTAGGTATACCGGTATGATATAAGCGTTTTTTTTTTTTTGAAAATAAAACACTAATTATTAACAGGAAAGTAAAAACATTTTATTCAAAGTATTGGCCATTGTTTTCTTCACATTTTGACCACCTTTCTGGCAATTTGTGAATACCACGCCAATAAAATTGTTCGTCTTTTAAAGCAAACCAATCAGATACCCAATTTGCGACCTCTTTGTAGGAATCAAAGTGCTGCTCAGCCAATGCGTTTCCCATCGATGAAAGCAAATGGTAGTCGGAAGGAGCCAAGTCTGGTGAATACGGCGGGTGGTTTAGCTGCTCTCAGCCAAACTCAGTATTAACGGTTTCACCAGGTTTTAGGAGCTCGTGGTACAGCACACCTTTCTGGTCCCATCAAACACACAGCATTGTCTTCTTTCTGAATCGATCTGGTTTTGCAGTCGATGTTGATGGTTGTCCCAGATTAACCCATGATTTTTTCCGTTTAGGATTCTTAAAATTAATCCATTTTTCATAGGCACTAACAATCCGATGCAATGTCTTTGATGTCTTTGAAGCAAAATTTCACAATTGTTTTTTCGGTTTCCATCTGTATTTCATTCAATTTATGTGACACCCATTTTGCATACTTTTGGATCTTTCCCATAGCTTTTAAACGGTCAGAAATTCTTTGTTGTGCAACATTAAACATTGCTGCCATTTGCTTTTGACTCAAAGTGTCATCTCCATCCAATATCGTTTGCGATTCGGCGTCTTCAAACTTTTTTGGTGGTCTTCCACGTTCTTCATTTCTCACATCAAAATCATTATTTCTGAACCGTTGAAACCATCTTTTGCATGTTGCTTCTGATAGAGCATGATCACCATATGCCTCGACAAGCATTCGATGCGACTCTGCAGCAGTTTTCTTCAAAAATTAATGCTGTCCGCAAATCATCACTTTCTGGTACAAAATTCGACATTTTTAACACGATGAAAAAATATGATGTTGTCTGTTCAATGACTTGATGTATACCAGAGATAAGGGAATCACTTTTTATTATTAAAAACTTATGACTGGCGTTAAATCCTTGCTTATTAAAAGAGTTTAAGCGGTTCTTTGTTTGTGAACTTAATTACTGTATTGGTGATGTTTCAGGTTTATTGGGAAACATACTTTATTATCCTTTCGCGTTTTAAGAAAATTATATCCATTATCTGATTTATACTCTCTCACCCTTAATACTTACGCACCCTTACGATTTTACTCCCTGTCAAGACATTTCACCTCTATAACTGTTCAGCTGATTGCAATCAGCTAATCAAGACAGCTCACACGTATTCACAGACAGGGGTTTATAAAAAACGCTGTCAGTTCACCTCAAAGGGCGGAAGACGAGGGAGTTGAGTATCTCCTTGGCTCCCTTATCTCTGATGTATACTAAATATTTTTCCAAGATGTCATAGCAAACAAAAAAAAAAACAAATAAGGGCTCGTTCACAACAAATGTTCCCTATCGAGACTTTTGTATCTTAACGCTCAGTTCATACCGGTATACCTGGTACTTGTCACATTTTCATGACACTCTGTTTATTAGGTTACAAGTGACAGTGCTTCAAGTGACGCTACTTGTGCAATTTTGAAAACAATGAAGAGAAAACTGAATTCCGTGTGTTGATAAAACACTGCTTTTTGATGGAAATAAAGGGTATCCCAACAAGAACGCAAGATTTAAATTTGGCGCCATTCAAATTGTCATTGTTTGACATTTGAACAATTATTTTTTTTTTTGTTAGTAGAAGGTATAAGATTAATAAAAATGGAGCGCTACACGAATGAACAACGCATTCTCATTGTAAAATTGTTTTACAAAAATGTTGAACGTTTTGCGGCTACAGTTCGCAAATTGCGATCAACTTGGGGTTACAATAATGTACCAAATAAGTCAACTGTAAAGCGATTAATGGAACAATTTGCTGAAACTGGGTCTGTAACTGCGGCTGATTTTAATGACAAGTCCCATTTCCATCTTGATGGCTTCGTCAATAGGCAGAATTGTCGCATTTGGGGCGAAGGAAATCCTCGAGTGATTCACGAGAAGCAAATGCATCCTAAACGTGTCACTCTGTGGTGTGGATTTTGGGCTGGAGGAATTATTGGACCTTGTTTTTATGAAAATAAGTTAGGTCAAGCGCAACAGTCAATGGTGTTCGGTATAGGGAAATGATAACTAATTTTTTCGTGTCTAGAATTGAATTAATAAATGTGGAGGGGATGTGGTTTCAACAAGACGGCACCACATCTCCAGCTAGAGAAACAATTCAATTGCTGCATCAGTCATTTCCAGGTCGTGTTATTTCGCGTTTTGAAGACCAAAATTAGCCGCCTAGATCGTGCGATTTATCACCATTGGACTTTTTTCTTTGGATTTTTTTGAAGTCGATGGTTTATGCGAATAAGGCGACGACGAATCAAGCCTTAAAAGGGGAAATTGGACGCTGCATTAATGCAATACCGCAGCATTTATTCAAAACGGTCATTGAAAATTTCATTAAAAGATCGCGTGTGTGTCAGCAAAGCCGCGGCGGCCATTTGGCCATTTGTGCTATTCCACACATAACTTCATCCTGTTTTATTTGCATTTTATTTAAAATTTAAATCTTGCGTTCTTGTTGGGACGCCCTTTAGAATCCTGGGCAAGGTCAGTGTTACAGGGATTTTTTTCCATCAAAAATAACTATTTGTCGGTGGTATGCTGAGTTGAAACGTGGCCGTACAGATATTAACGATGCTGAGCGCTCTGGAAGGCCAACTGAGGTGGTTACACCTGAAAACGTCAAAAAAGTACACAAAGTCGTTTAGAAAAAGCAGAAAGTAAAATTGCGTGAGATAGCTGACACCTTAAAGATATCAAAAGGCATTGTGTACACTTTTTTACTTGAACACTTATCCATGACAAAGCTATTTTCAAATTGGGTGCCGCGTTGCAATGGAGCAAAAACAACAATTTATCGATAATTTTAAGAGCTGTTTAGAGCTGTTTCGCTTAAATAAACAGGACTTGTTACATTGGTATGTCACAACGGTTGAAACATGGATCCACCACTACACTCCAGAGTCAAATCGGCACTAAGCGGAGTGGACAGCAGCCGGTGGACCACGCCCAAAGCGTCCAAAACATAAAGGTCGGCTGGCAAGGCTATGGCACCCGTATTTTGGGATGCACATGGAATTTTATTCATCGACTATCTTGAGAAAGGCAAAAGGATCAACAGCCAATACTACATGGTATTGTTGGTGCACTTGGATGGAAGAATTTGCAAAAAACGGTCTCATATGAAGAAGAAAAAAGTTCTCCTCCACCAAGACAATTCACCGTGTTACAAGTCGTTGGCTACCATGGCCAAATTGCACGAATTTGAATTGCTTCCGCAGCCACCGTATTCTCTAGATTTGGCCCCCTGCGACATCTACCTCTCTTCATACTTTGGTGCATTTGAAGGAAAAAATTGCAAAAAAAAAAACAAAGAACAAATTCTCTTCCACCAAGCAATGCGCCGTGTTACAAGACGTTGGCCAAATTGCGTGGCCAATTGCTTCCCCACCCACTCTTTTCTCCAGATCTGGTCTAAAGTTAGTTCTACTTGATTTCAAGCCTGAAAAAAATGGTCTCCGGATAAAAATATGGCGCGACTCAGGGGGTGATCGCCAAAACGGACCCCTATTTTGAGGCCACAGATAAATCGTTCTAATAAAAACGGTATCGAAATGTTAAAGCGCCGTCGGACTGATTGCATCACTGTTGAAGGAAGTTATTTAGACAAATAAAGTCCAATGTTGTGTTGTGTTTATTGTATGATTCACGCCCCAGTTCCTTCATTTTAATTAACGAGAAAACTTGTAATTTTCATTCAAACCTAAACAGCGACAAGAATAGTATCCAACTTTTGTTTCCTTCAGATTTGATTCAGTTTTCTTTATACATTGTGCGTATACATGCATTGCGCTTATTGTTACTGAAGAAGAAGGCTTAACCACGCACCGTAAAGTCTGTTCTACGGCATGAGCCTAACTAGACATCTCGGCTAGGAGGAAAGGACTTTTAGAGCCCACGGCCCTAAGAGTCTTCAACTTCGAACAATGGGCAACATACTCAAATGGGGAACACGAATGCACCCTCCAAACAATTTGATGTTGTAAATTTAGCTGGCGAGGCTTGTTAGACGAAGCTCAGTTTCACACCGCATCGCAGCAGAAGATAACGAAGATGAACAAGAAGAAAGTTCCTATTGCGCTTAGAATGTAAAACAGATCGGAAATAGCGCTCTGTTAAGTGGAATGTATACGTTTCTTCCTCTCAACTTTCTGACATCTCAACTTCCTAATCCTGACGAACAACTTGATCTGAGTCACTTGAAATACCAATCAAATTATCTGTTACCCTCACAGTATCTGTTATCTGTGACAAACTTATGACTTAAGTGCAGCGTCATCCCCGCTTGTTGCAATTACAAGTGACATTGAAATAAACCGACTTATAAAGCTTAGACCGACTGAGGCATTTCCTGTCCGTCGTGCATAAATAAAATAACAAATTTTTCGTAAACGATTAAAAATAAATTGATAAAAAGTATTTCGACTACTTGGCCTGAACGATAAGTAATCATCAAAATATTATCTAATCGTTTACAGTCGCTAATAATTATCAAAATAATGTTTAGTGATTCTTTGTGAATACCATTCAGTATTGTAATGGGTTCCGAGTGATCAAATTGGGGGAAAGAGTATTATGGTTGACGAACTTTGTTATTTCTTTGGATGTATACTTGTAACGTTTGTGCTATCTTTGCTGGCGATTTATTTGAAAAAGGAAAATTCAACGCCGAATCCGCCTGCGAAGCGGGAAGAGCCCGAAGCACCACCACCATATGAGCATCCTCCGACGTATGAGTCATGCTTGTATGTTTGAAAGAGTTAGTTCGGATTGAGTTTTTTTGTGAATTATGAAAGTTCAGTTAGTTTCTTTATTTTCAGATAAAAAAAAATAAAAGATGAAATGTGTATGTGAAAATATCAAGTGAATTTAATAGTTTACGCACGTGATACCGTACTCTGTTGCGGGGTGTACCTTAAGAGCACAAGAGGACGAGAACTGTGTTGGAAATTATGAGTGGCTGGACTGCTCACACAATGACTAACTGCATTGTAATTGGAAATGCCTATAAAACTGACGTTCAACAAAAAGGTTGCGTTTTTCATTTTGGTTTTCAACCCCAAGCCACCAGTGGTCGAAGAAGGATTTTAGGCTAAAAACCCAAATTCCGCATATCCCGGTATTGCGTGTCTGCGTGCGTGAGTCTTAATACTTCTGGGTTACTTTAGGCTTATTTGTGTCCAAAGACCCTTTTGAGTGCATTTAAAGTCATTGGTTTTACATTTTGAAAAGAAAGTACCTAAGAAGCATGATAGGTAATTGGCCACCGCCTGCGATACCATTATCGAAAGAACTTCTATCGAAATGTTAGATGGATCAAACTTACAGTTTTGCCAAGAAAGTGGATGTGTGTAGGAAGGTTGCCTTTCATATTTCGGGATTGGGCAACCCGAGTGTTGCAATCTCGCTACTGCCAGCTCTATCGTAAAGTTTGACTTTTTTGATGTTATACGTACTCAGAACGTTTTCAAATACGAGCGTCCTTTGTGTTGTAACAGTAACTTAAAAAATTCATCTCGCCCAAAAAATGGAATTTAAATTGTGAAAATTTTCGTGCGATTATTTTTTACAACTTTCAACGTGGATGAACTCAACAACAGTGCATCGATGAACTTAGTTCAATTTTTGGCAATGAAGTTCCATCAAGGACCAGTGTTTATAGATGGTATGGTGATTTCAAACAGAGGTCGCAGTTCACTCCAAGACGAATTTCGTGAAGGTCGTCCAAAATCAGTTGTTGTTCCGAAAACCATTGATGCTGTGCGTCAACTGATATTGCAAGATCGTCATGTGACCTATCGTGAGATTGAGACAACCTTAGGCATTAGTGGGACCAGCATACAACAAATTTTTTTTACGGTGAAATGTTCATGCAATTTTGAATACATTGTATGAACATTTGATCGTCAAACAAATTTGTTCGCGTTGGATCCCACACAATTCCCTTAAAAAAAGGCTCGTGTCGATTGGTCGAAGGAAATGCTCCAAAAATACGATCGCGGTGCTCCAAAGCATGTCTATGACATCGTGACAGGTGATGAATCGTGGATTTACGAATATGAGCCCGAAAGTAAACATCAGTCGACTGTATGGTTGTTTCGATTGAGCCAAATCATCACTCTTCACCACGACAATGTGAGCTTTCACACATCGGCTCCAACAACTGCATTTTTGAGCAGTCAAAACATCGATTTAATGAGTCATCCGCCGTATAGTCCTGACTTGGCACCGAATGACTTCTTTTTATTCCCTTACGTAAAAAATGAGAGGTCAACGTTTTTCGGAACCTGAAGAAGCGGTTGATGCGTCCGGAATGCATGTTTGGAGATTCCTCAAGCAGAGTGCCAAAAGTGCTTCGACAATTGGTTCAAATGCATGCAAAAGTGTATAGATCTTCATGGGGAATATTTTGAAAAACAATAAAGCTATTTTCGATGATTAATGTTTGTTTTTGTTCTCTAATCCCGAAATATGAAAAGCAACCCTCGTACCAAGATTAAAAAAGAAAGTTGCAACAAGTGATTCATTTTATTTAGTTTTCCGAAGGAAAGTCGTGAAGTGCTTGGATAATGTGAACTTACTGTTTAACCAGAAATTTATTCTTAGAAATTTAAAATACTCGCTGAGCAGCGTAACAACAGGAAGTGCGGAAGAAAGCTGAGACTGTAGCGTGTTAATAACAATAATTGTGTGGTGCGACAGTCCACAGAGGGACCAGAGCTCGGCCTGCTTATCAACTACTCGTGTTGTGTATGCTACTTACTCTCAGTAAAGTAGAGTAGAAGGGACCTACAGATTTTTTGTAACTCCGGACTGTGAAGTTCTTACTCTTTGAGTGTTGTCAGCAGTCGTGGAAAAGTGCAAGGTGTTCAGAAGCGAATCTACCCACTACGCCACTGCGGCCATTTACTGTAACGTGTTGGTTATCCTAAAATTAAAGAAAAAGCTGTATTAGCTAAGCCACACTTACTCACTAGAGCAAAGAGCGCAATCGAGAAACATTTTTAGACCAGTGTTCAACACTTTTTTAGCCCAAACCGATAGAGGTTCTGCGTAATTATAAGTGTGGTCATAGCATCCGCTGATATATCCCAGAGGCAAAGAACAGTAAAACCTAAACCTAATCTGGAAAAGCAGGGAAGTATACAATAGACCAGACCTTCACTTTGCGACAGATCCTGGAAAAGACTCAAGAAGTCTAAATTGACACTCATCACCTATTCGTTGATTTTAAGGCCGCATATGACAGTGTGCGTGGCCGCCGTGGCGTAGTGGGTAGAGTGCGGCGCTCACACGCCGAAGGGTCTAGGTTCGACTCCCAGCTCAACACCAATTTTTCGAAATTTTCACGGCATCACCTCTTTCGAGCTGCTGACAACGCTCAAAGAGTAATAACTGTTTAAGAAAGCTTCTCAAATTTCGCCGTTCATAGTCGGCAAAAAACTGTAGGTCCCTTCTACTCGTGAGAGAATAGTAGCGCGCACAACACGAACAGTTGATGAACAAGCTAGGGCCTTTGGACTGTAGCGCCAACAATTATTATTATTACATAAGAGTGTGCATTTAAACGAGCTGTACAGTGCCATGTCTAGTTTCGGCATTCCTACCAAACTCGTCAGATTGGGATGACGATAGAGTACTCTCGCTGCTCCGTCAATGTAGGTAACGAACACACCGAGACCTTCAATGTCGAAAAAGGTTTTAGACAAGACAACGCACTGTCATGTGACTTCTTTAACATCATCCTCGAGAAGATCGTGCGTAACTCACAACTCAACACCATTAGCACGATCTTCCAGAAGTTAGTTCGACTTCTAGCGAGTCGTCAATGGAGCGTTTGCTGGCTTTGAAGCGGAAGCGGCCAAAATGGTTCTTGAGGGCTGAAACGCAGTACATGCTGCCGTCAAAAAAGAACACACAACATCGACGTCTCGGACATAGCGTCACACTATACAGCAGAAACTTTAAGGTTGTCAAGAACTTCGTCTACCTAGGTTCTGCGGTAAATGAGACAACATCAGTATCGAACGCAGAATCACTCCTGCCAATCGCTGTATCTTTGGGTTCAGAGACAGTTGTGTAACAAAGCCATCTCCCGAAAGGTTAAGCTTGCTTTATATACCCGCTTGATCATCCCAGTCTTACTTCATGGCGCGAAAACCTGGACTAAAAGCAGGTGAGGAAGACCTTAATTTCGCGCGTTCCTGTTTGCATTGATGGCATTTGGAGGAGAAGGTTCAGTTTTTTGTAATCGTTTACCGATCAGCGGGGCTTTACATTTTACATTTCCTACTCCTAAAAATAGGAAACGAGAGAGAAAGAAACGAGATAGAAAAAAAAGAATGACATTGTTCCATAAGTTCCCTTAAAAAAAATCTCTATTCCTTCATTGCAGACACGTAAATTGGGCTACTTGAAAGAATATATCAAGATTTTGTTGCTTATTTGACCTTGGAAAATATACTTTTCAGAGTTTACATTCATTGAACAGATTACAAGGCTCTTCCCAGATGCAACAAATCCTTTTTACAGGGTGGTTCGGCAGATAGTGTCGTAGGTCCCTCTGGCATTTACCATATAGAAGCTTCCGTGGTCATTAAGGAAGAGACAGAACGTGCTTGCCAAGGCAAACCCAAATCGCTGAGGTTGACAAACAGGAATTATTGTGAACAAGTTTAGCGTTTATAATCAATCCCCCAACGGCGCCCTGGCGGAGCCCAGAAAATCGTTTAAATTTCTCGAAAGACAATTGCCTTCTTGGCGAACCACTTAACCTGTGAATTCTTCTAGCGAACTGCGAAGTGTTTGACAGTGAGTTGGGAGGCAGTTGCGACTTTGAGAGATTTCAAAATTCTTTTTTCCTGTCTATCCCTTTGTTCGTATGTGAGGAAGACATATGAAACTGTTGCAGATGCTGAAATAAAACGACTGCTTTGACATGTGACCATTTTAGTATCGTGACTGACTTCTGCAGTATGAAAGTCACACGAAAGTATGGAATGAATGGAAAATGGCGAATCATACCCCTAAGTTTTAAGATGGCTGCAGTTTATTCTAGAAAAAGCTAGCGCTGACCTCAGGCCCTAAGCTTTCGGATCACGCATGTCTAAAACCCCATATTTTTGAATTTAAAATCTGTAAAGTATTCGGTAAGTTCTTTGAAAAGCAATGATAGAATGCATTTTATTTAAATTCGGAATACAAATATTAAACTTCACAAATCCGCACAAGAGCATGCATGAAGTTTGTGCTCAATACTCCGGCACCGCGTTCTCGTCGTTATCCCTCACAGGATGCGGCCGGTAAGAAAGAAGCGACGAAGAAGCAGAATCAACGCCTGGCAGAATGGGTATGGGGAATGAATCCGGAAGATTGAAATTAACTGGGTCTGGTTGCACTTTATCAATACGCTTATGATGAGGTTCATGGTGTTTGTTGTGCGACCTGGGCCGGAACTCCTGAACTTCCTTATTGACAGGAGCGATGTCGATCTCTTCGTTGTCGGGGAACAAATCAAACAGACCCAAGTATGACGAGATTCTGCCGAAGAATCCCAGCTCTGGCTTTGGTGTGGTAAAGACTTTCTTTGCAATCTCAAGATCTTTCTGAAGTGTTTCGCTTACAAGGCTGGTCGGCAGTGCTGGGCCAGATGTGTCGGCTTCAATTTGAATGGACTCCTCCGTTGCCGTGTTGTCGGTGTAGTCGGAAGCCTCGATGAACGCTTTGATCAGGTCAATTCCACTCTCGGTTGCAGTCAGTTGACGTATCGTATCAATCGTCTCCTCGCGGGATGTGGTGCCCAACAGTTCACTCAATGCACTGACACTCGGAATCTGATCCCAGTTCGTGATGCCAAGCTTTGTAGCGGCGATTTCAACTAGATCATCCGGCAGGCTATCGGACGGAGACAGCCTGTATTCCTCAGGTACGTTTGCCTGTTGCTTAATCACTTCGTAATAGGGGTAGTGCACTGACGCGAAGCGATGCTGTTGCGGAAGTGATGCTTTAACCGGTTCGGTTGCGATAACAGTGTTATCCTTCTGATAAATCACTGGCAGTATGGCAGCGCAAAGTTGAAAACACGCAACAGAGAGAAGCACCTGAAAACACACAGCAACAACTTAGAAATACATTCTGCTTCCCTTTGAATTGTACTCACTTGCAGATGCATTTTTCCTCGCTCGAGTATATCTTGACGAAACGAAGTGTTGAGAAGGACTAAATGAAAAACTGGAAAGAGCACAAGAACTAGAAAATCGACGGCGACGGTAGTTTAATGTTCAGGTAGCGGCGTTTCGTTTTCGTGGTGTTTCGGATTTTTGGAATTCCCCAATCCGGAGATTGATGAGGGGAAAAGCGTGTAATTGTTTAGTAATTTAAGAGGAAAGGTCAGTCGAAGATTTACCTTTTTCAGGTAGCTGCATTGATGATTTCTCTCGGGAGGCCTGTGGAATATGAATGATTTTCGAATGAACTGCGAGACAATTTCTTTGTTTTAATTCATTTGTGCAGTGCATTTCAGCGAAACGTTTTCGAATTGTTTAGGTGGAAGGAAGGAAAGATTCAGATGCATTGTTGAATTGAGAGATTTCCTTTCATGTCCATGGGATGTACGAGGACACGGTTTTGGCAATATTTGGGCTACATATTGAAATTCTTTTGTATTAAGAAGTCCTTCCTGTTTTAAATTTTAAATAATTAAATATATGCCAAGAAATTATAAAGTTTGAAGGGTAGCAGCTTGCTTTCAGGGTAAATCTGATCTTCAACAAACATGTCAAATAACGCTGCCTCTGCCTCTCCCTCTTCACATTCCAAGTTGATTGAGTTTCCTTTCCACTTTGATATGTCGTCATAGACGAAACCTTGACTTGTCCTAATTTCTCAGATTCGGAGGCATACCCACCCATCTAAGCGTTGTATCAGGAAACACTTGACTCATATAGCCGTTCGTCCATAGAATTCTTCTTTTTTGATCATCAACGCAAAAAAATCTGCTTACATATATTTTCCACTTCAAAAGATAGACGCATTACTTAACATTTTAAATGACACTCAAATCTTGCTACACAGAGCAGGGAAGTTCAAGGTAAAGCAGCATGTTCCTTTCCTCTTGAGCCCAATGGAGGAGTGATTCTACTCTTCATGTTCTCTTCATAATTTACTGTGGAGCCAAGGTAGTCCAAGTCCAAGGCTTCCTTAAAGTTTTTGGCGATCACTCGAGACATCATAGTCGCACGTCTTTCAAGAATAGTAGATTTTTTCAACGTTTCTTAGCCCGTACCACGAAGATAAGTGCAAATGGGCGTTTTCCGAAGTTCAGTTCAAGTATTTTACTCGGTTAAGGAAACTGTCCTGTGTTTTGTGGCCTCCGTGGCGTAGTGGCTAGAGTGCGACACCCAGACGCAGGAGGTCTGGGTTTGATTCCCGACTGACTGATTGATTCCCGACCTCGAATTATTCACGGCACCCCATCTTATGAGTGACAACACTCAGAGAGTTATAACTGTCTAAGAAAGCTTCTCAAACTTCGCCGTTCAGATTTGGCAAAAAATTATAGATCCTTCTGCTAGTGGGGGAACAGTAGTGCGCATAACACGAGTAGTTTATGAGCAAGCTAGGTCCTGGTCTCCTGGGAACTGTTGCGCCATACAATTATTAATTATTAAGGAGACTGTTCTCCTGATATTTTATACATTTCAAAGGCTTATTTTGCTTGTAGCATTCAATACTGAGGTTCAATACGTAGCATTCAATACGTCATTCTAAGCTTCTCCGAGTGTGTCCTGCAGATGTTATGTTTAAACACAACCAGGTCATCTTTAGATCTGTTAAAGAGTTCGTCAGTTTAGCCATATTTTAATTTCGGTCTCTATACTACTTTCTTAACTTCGTCTTAGTTGAGGGAACAAAATTATTTTTCATCCTTTTTCAAGTCGAGTGAAACGTGGTGGTACCCGACAGCAGCATTCTGCTAGTCTCATTCTCTTCCTTTTTATCTCTGAGAATCCGGTTATCTGCTTATTTTCCCAGCTCGTACAGCTTATGAAAAGCTTATATTTTCATTTCATGTAGATATCGCAATATGATCAATGTGGTGAATCATTCAGGAGTTCCGGGTTCCTTTGTCAATGTGGAAGTGGCGTCAGTTTTTTCTTTGCCCTGTCGTGGCGGACGCAAGTCATGTGATTGTTCTCTAAATCAACATTGTATTTCCTACACCTATGTAAGTCTGCCACAAACAAAACAACCAAATACACTCACCGCCTCCCTCTGCTGCAGCAATTACTGTACCTAGTAGATGTCACAGTTTTTCATACTCCTTTCGCATAATCCAATTCGTTTACGTTTTCTTTATTGCAACCACCTGTGGACTGTTGAGTGATTTGCCTCTTAATCCTTTATTAGTTTGCTTTGGTAGTCGGTTCCTCTTCACGCGTGGGACGCGGTTGTTTTTGATATGATTCATGCTGCTGCACCTCATCATTTTAACCCTTGCATGTCCCCCGTGCTTTATTCATGTCCAAAAGTCGGTTCCATCCGTCTGTTTGTAGACCAAGAAACCTGGATGTAGTCTCGTTTTGTAGGCCTTCTATTTTGCTGCAAGCGGCTACTTTTACCAGTCAGATCTTCGGTTGCTATGGTGTATTTTTGTTTTAGTAACTTATTTATCCTCAAGACTAACTTTTGAGAGAGCTTTCCAAGACTTAATTCCGTAACATATTTTTAGACTTCATTATACTCACGTAAAAACAAGTGATAGGGTCACATGAAAGCCAATCAGGTTAGAAAAAGTTGCTCTGACGATGGCACAATTTTCTTTCGGCAGTATATATATTTCCTTTAGTTGCCGGCCTTTTTTGGTTTGTTTTCAATAATAGATTGGTTTCGACTTTCCTGCATAACGTAGTTCGTTGCAAATATAGCTGTCGGTCGTTGTCAATTGTTACAAGAGGTTGGGAGGTTCATTTTTCAGTGAGCTCGTCAAAGAAGTTTGGACTTCATCTTGATGTCCAACCTCTTTGGTTGCACCTATCAGCCAGTGTCCAGTTCCTTCGTTTCTGTTAAATATGTTATTCATTCTGTGATGTACTCGTTAGATGCTGAAGTGTTGAAACACAAAAAGTTATTAATTGTCGTCAGTCGTTAAAAGCATATCACAAGCAAATGGAGTGATTATCGTGAGTTGACATTGGCGGCATTTGCTTCTACTCTCAATCAACGTTCCTAGAGACAACTCAGATGTGGATTAGTACGTTCTGTATAAATGTACTTCTAAGAACCATGTCAAATTAAGAAAAACACAAGATTGATTTATATTTTTTTTATTGAAAAAGAAAGGAAACAATCAGAAACTATATAAAATGTGAAATGTAAGGGAATTCGAATTGTTCACCGAGAACTACATGAACAACAGTTGCGCTAACGGTTACAAAATATTCAAGAGGAAATCATTTCACACCGCCATACACACCCGCTGCTGTGGCGTTCTTTTGTAAATATCAATTCAGTTCACACCTAAATATAGTCAGCCATCCGTAAGATACAAAATAACAATACATTTTTGTAGCTTTCATCAAACTAAATGATGAAATAAAACAAAAACAAGTTTACTACTATCCAGCTATGCAACGACTCATGAGGCCTTCGAAACTCCAACTAACGCCGGCCGTATACACCTCTCGTGGAGTTTGTAACCGATTTTGCTCACCTCCACCACTGTGTTTGGCTCACAGGATGAATCTTCCTGCAAATAGACGAAGAGTTAGCGGGTGGATGGATTGCTTGGAGCGGGCGGCATTACCTTCTGGAAGAGAGCTTCGTGCAGATTTGGGTTGAATTTCTCGTTGAGGGGATTGATGGGTTCTAGACCATGCCTTTTGAACACTTGTCCTAGGGAGGCTTTCGTCATTGTCAAACCTTCGTAGAGGCTCTTCAAATGTTTGTTGTTGTCGTTGATCTAAAATGTAGAAGCAGATGGGTAAATTATTTGAAGGGGACTGTAAAAGGTTTTCATCGGCTTATGTCCTCTTTTTCCTATTTTAATACACATCAACAAGACCAATATCTTAACTTCTAAGCATCAACTACACATCATACTTCTTCAACTCTTACCTCTTCCTTTGGCACCGCATCAGTAGCATGTCCCAATATATCAGCCACCTCCAGCAGGTCCTTACAAAAGCTCTGAATGCCGAAGATTTTAGCATCACTGATCTGTTTTGTTAGGCGAATACGCATATTTTCATTCTCCGCAAGTGATCTCTTGTATTTGTCCAGAAGTTCATCGGATTTCGCTTTCAATTCCTCAACCTCCTTCGATAAGGTTTCTATCTCTGCCGTCAACTTCTTTTCGTTCTCTGTCAGTTCTACGGTTTCGGCTTTCTCATTCGCAAACCGTCTCAGTAGAATCGTATTAACCGCTGCCGTTTGTGTTCTTTAAAAGAAAACATTTCATTTATAAATTGTTTCGGAATGTGTTTGCAAAGAAATACTTATCGGCTAAGATCGAAATATTACGTCACATTGCGCAAGATTTGCGTATCATTTTAAAGAACTCACCGTGCATTTGATTGTGTCGTCAGATATGACACAAATCGATTTGTTTGTGAGAATATATTTATTGTCCTTGTGGCCATTTTAATTCGAATTTGTAAATTAGAAAATTCAATTTCTATTGGGAAATATTGTTATCACAGACGTGCGTCCACACGGCGGATGAGTTTTTTTGACAAGATGAAATGTGATGAAATGTGACAGTTGTTAAGTGAAGAAAAAACATGGGTAATGGAATAACGTCTCCTAAACGAATGAAGCGCTGTGGGGGAATCGTAAACTAAAATTCTTCTCATGCGCCGGAGTATATGCTTAGTTTCATAACGTTTTGCCTTCATATTTGAATTTTTTCAGCTGATCTAATGGGATGTACGCTGTGTCTGGCTGCAAACTTCTGGGAATAGAAAGCAATTCAGTTTGATATGTAGAGAGCACTTGCAGCATTTACTGCTTTTGCGTATGATTGAAATGTTTGACAGCCTCACCGAGATTTGTGGAAGTCCGCCCTGCTGCTGGAAAATAGCAAATTCTTTCAGCGCTAGGTGTACTTATGTTTGAGAAGAAAGTTTGTGGGATTGGGATGCAAGAGGACAAGACTCCTGAATTCCGTCTTCGTGCAACGGACGCTATTTAGTAAATGGTTGCTGTAAAATTTGTTCTTACACTGTTAAATTGAGACAGCAGTTAAAGATACGAGACCATTCGCTTCGTTATTATTTATAAGTTGATTGAGTTTCCTCTCTACTTTGATGTGTCACCTTGGGCAGAATCTTGTTGTCCCAATTTCTGACCCATCTAAGCGTTGTATCAGAAAACACTTGAGAACCCACATACAGCCGTTCGTCCATAGAATTCTTCCCTTTTGATGGCATCAACGCAAAAAAGTCTACTTGCAGATATTTTCCACTTCAAAAGGTAAACGCATTACTTAACATTTTAAATGACACTCAAATCTTGCTACACAGAGCAGGGAAGTTCAAGGTAAAGCAGCATGTTCCTTTCCCCTTGAGTCCAATGGAGGAGTGATTCTACTCTTCATGTTCTCGTCAAAATTTACTGTGGAGCTAAGGTAGTCCAAGTCCAAGGCTTCCTTAAAGTTTTTGGCGATCACTCGAGACATCATAGTCGCACGTCTTTCAGCAAGAACATAGATTTTTTCGATGCTTCTTAGCCCGAACCACAATCTTCAAATCAGTGGCACTCTGACCTACGTATATGTAGATACCGTTTTAAGAGCTGTTATGACAGCTGAAGAGCTGAAGAATAAAAAGCGAAGAAGAAATGAAACCAGGAGCTGCGTCGAAATGTAATAACGCACAGTCTTAATAAGATATAACCAAGAAATCTGCAAGTTATTACCAGGGACCAATTGGTCCTTATTGGTTTCTGATTATTACAACATGTGGGTACAGTCCTAGAGGAAAACAAACGTTCACTTGGGCAAGTAAAACGAAAATGGAAATCGTTGCTACTTTACGCAACAATTCAGTTTTGACACTCTTGGTGCGAGTACAGGAAAGAAAAAATGCACCCATTTGAGGGCTTTTGCATATCAGCCTCCAAAATGCAGAAGAAAAACAATTCCGAAGCTGTGGTGCGAGTTGGACGTGGTTTTAATGATGAAAAACAGATTCCCATACGACTTAGTAAACAACACTTTGACCCGACGCCACCAATAACGCAGCATTGTGTTTCAGACACACGCTCTACACTCTCCACACTGTACACACATGCTGTACACTCCCGAACATAGTTTAAAATGAAACGAAAGCTCACGACAAACGCCTTAAAGTTCCGCCACACAAGGTCATCAACATTTGTTGCACGACTACGTAATTCAATGCAACGAGCGGCTGCTGCACCTCCAACCGACACTTTAGGCGGCAATAGACCTTTTTAGTCAAAGTCAAAAACTCACACAAATCGGCGAACAGCTCAATCGGCACTCAATCGAATCGCCACCCCGCTGCGATGGCGCCTACAGTCGACTAAAGTGTCTTGACACTATTTGCATTTAGTGCGTCCGCTCCTAGGCGATGGCATCCCGACGAGACTGAGAGTCTGCCGGTATTTGCTTTCCCATTTCTAAGCGGTATGCTCATGCCATCTTCAGTTTCATGTGACAAATCATACAATCGAGTTTGACGCGATTGGTTGGAAAGGTGAAAACACGAAAGCGAATAAAACTGCTCGTAAGTCTCCGTGTGTCTTTATCGTTGCGGGGACCAGCTAAGATGTTGGCAGTGAACTTTTTTCCAAGGATTTTAACTCTCCCAGCATTGAATATGAATTCTAAACGATATGCAAATCTGCAGTTGAAATGCATTCACTTTAGAGAGGCAACGCGATTGTTCTAGGCCATGTGGGCGACTTCCTTAAACTCGTTTGTGACACACTTTGACATTTGTGAGGCGCTGCTCTGGTTCAATGACTGCTAGTGCACCCTCCACTCAGTTTTGAATGATGATCTCAATGTTATTTATTCCTGAGGCGAATTAAAGTGCAAATGGAAGTGCTAACCATATTTTTCAAATTTGTCAAACAAGTTTTATGTTGCCAAGGGGAATTCCTGTGGCGCTCCAACAGGAACGATGCAGAGTTTGGGAATTCTTTAAGTGCGTATATTTTTGTTCGTAGACTGCTTTTGATGGGAGGAGGTACTTGTTCCTTTGTGTCACAAGGAAAAGGTTAATTCCAGTGGCCGCCGTGGCGTAGTGGGTAGAGTGCGACACGTACACACCGAAGTTTCGGGTTCGATACCCAGCTGAACACGTCGAATATTTCACGGCACCACCTCTTTTGAGCTGCTGACGGCACTCAAAGAGCAATAATTGTTTAAGAAAACGGTTCTTAAAACTTCGCCGCTCAGAGTCGGCAAAAAACTGTAGATCCGTTCTACTCGTAAGAGAACCGTAGCGCGGACAACAAAAGTCGTTGAATAGCAAGCTAGATCCTGGTCCCGCTGTGAACTGGCGTGCCAGCCAATTATTATTATAATTTTCTTAATTCGGCAGAGAAAGTGATAGGGGAAATCGTAATTCAGGTTATTACAAGTTTTCCTCAAGCTTTTTAAAGTTTTTTTTTTCTCAATATTACACAGGGACGTAAGCGGACTCTATTTGTGACACTGGAATGCAAGGGGATGGCTCCACATGGCACGGTACGGCTTCTGAAACCAAGTTGTTTGGTGGTGTCCTTCTCAAACGTATTTGAAGCCTCTTTCGACAGTTTTGTCTTGTCTTTGTCTTGTCCACTCTTGACTAGGACTTCCTCACTCATTTAAAAAAGGTTCCTGTGTGTCATAGAGTAAGACATGAAATGATCAAAAGTTCGTACAAGGTTTGGTCTTAATCATAAGCCTCCTGAGATAAAAAATACCGCTATCGGCAAAGGTTTTTCTGCGTTGCTCACGTCACTGATGTTCGTTTCTTCTGTGGGGAGTGGGTATGCTGTAGTCCTTTCCTACATTAAAGTCTTAACAATTCTTCTCGATATTTTTTTTTCGAAAAGTCGATGTCGTGCGTTCTTTATTCTCCTCTACGGCTACATCCGTTTAGTCGCTTTCGTTTTAATTTCAGTAAACGTCTCAGTGAAGACTCGCTATGTTCGTCTATTCGAGTCCTCAACATCCGTGTAAGTCATCACAGAAATCGCTCGATTTCATTCAAAGTTTTAGACATAGAGGTGCTAGAAAATCAACTTATCAGTTCACCGTTTTATTTATTTGTTTTTGTTTTCATTGGAGCACAGTCAAAGGAAAAGCAACAGGCTCTTCCAATATTGCTTTCATTAGGTCTTTAAAAGTTTTCCCCGAAAATTCGTCCAAGGCCAGTCGCAGAAGATGTGTTCTTGTTCAATGGCGTGGCAGAAGTGTTTAAGTGTAGCATGCGAAAATAGGTTGTTCTGTGTCAATGCCCGTTTGCACACTACAAAGTCTTCTGTCGTCTGTTTTGTAAATCCGTTTGATTTATCAAATCATGGTGAGCTTTGCCACCTCATTCTTCATTCTATCCAGGAACATAACCACCGATAAAGACACAAACCACAGACGCCGCCGGTCTTAGTGTAGGATCTGTTCCCAATATGTTCCCTCTTGTGTTTGGCTTGGAATTTTATGCCAAGAATTTTTTTCCGTGATTATTGGGAGACCCCGACCAAAACTTTTTAATTCAGAGAACTAGTGCATTTTTCAAATACTTTGGAGGTGTTTCAAGGAGTGAACAAAGTCTTAGGAGTAGCTTAAGATAGTTGAAAAATCGAAATACGTCCTCAAACAGTGAAGTCTATTTTTGCCCCATAATTTATTTATTCTATTTTAAAAAATATATGTAAGTGACATTTCGACGGATGACAACACCAAGGATGACTTCTTTGATCTCCTAGAAAGAACATACGATCGATGCCCCAGCTGCGACACGAACGACAGATCTTTCTAGGAGATTTCAACGCTCAGCTGGGAGAGGAGGACATCTTTGCTGGAGTCATTGGTAAACACAGCCTGCACGACAACACATCCGGAAACGGGCTCAGGCTGTTGGACTTCGTCTCGGGGAGAAACCTCTCTGTGGCTAGCACGCGGTTCTCACACCTGGACATTCACAAAGGGAACTGGCGATCCACTGATCAATCAACCATCAACCAGATTGACTATGTTGCGATCGACGTCAGACACTCTTCCAGTATTTTTGATGTCCAAACACTTCGAGGTGCAAACATCGACTCGGATCATCACCTTGTTGTAGCCAAGATAAGAACCCTGATATCGAGAGCAACGGAGTCGAGATAGACAAAAACGGTTTGACGTCGGAAAGCTACAATCGCAGCCGATCACTGGGAACTTTGCGGACCGAGTCTCCCCGAAACTCGCTCAGAGTTCGATGCTGCCTTCACTAAACATAGAAGAAGACTGGAAACGTTGTCAAGAAGCCAACAAAGAAGCTGTCACTGATGTGCTGGGTTTCACGTCACCACCCAGAAGGAACCCATGGTTTGACGATGACTGCAGGCAAGCGCATGTAGCCAAACGAGACAACACTACATCGAAAAAAAGCTGTATCTGATCAGTGATGGTTAACTTTTGTTTCATTACCTCAAGTGACCCCTTTCCAGATATCAATTGTTTGTGCTCCTTACAAAACTTTCCAAGTCGCTAAAGATTTTTATATCGAGAGCTGTTCGTGAGCTCTACGAACAGAGAAGAAGGGAAGAGCACCGGCTTCTCAGAAGGCAGAAGAAGGAGCATGAGAAGCGCGCGGTCGAGGAAATGGAAATGTGTAATGGCAGGAAAGAAGTCCGAAAGTTTTACCGAAAAATAAAATAGCTATCCGGAGGAAACAAACTTCGGAACGAAGCCCATCGGGATCAAAGTGGACAACTCGTGGTAGAGTCGCAGTCTGTGCTGAGAATCTGGAAGGATCATTTCTGCAGACTCCTTAACGTCGATGACGGCCCAAATCCCGCTGTAAGGCAGAATATTCCACTCGATTTGGACGATGATAGACAAGAATCCCGTCCCTCCGACTTAGACGACGTGAAGATAGCAATCTCCAAGCTGAAGTCGAATAGACCAGATCTTTACATTACGGCAGATCCTGGAAAAGACTCAAGAAGTGCAAATCGACACCCACCACCTATTCGTCGATTTTAAGGCCGCATATGACAGCGTGCATAGAGACGAGCTATACAGTGCCATGTCTAGTTTTGACATTCCTACCAAACTCGTCAGATTGTACAGGATGACGATGGAGAACTCTCGCTGCTCCGCCAAGGTGGGCAACGAACTCACCGAGACCATCAATGTCAAAAAATGTTTAAGACAAGGCAACGCATTGTCATGTGACTTCTTTAACATCATCCTCGAGAAGATCGTGCGTAACTCACAAGTCAACACCAGGGGCACGATCTTCCAGAAGTCAGTTCAATTGCTAGCTTACACTGATGACACTGCCGTGATTGGATGAACACAGCGAGCCGCCAAAGAGGCGTTTGCTGGCATTGAAGCGGAAGCGGCTAAAATGGGTCCGGCGATAAATGAGCGCAAAACAAAGTACATGCTGTCATCAAGAAACACAACATCGACGTCTCGGACCGAGCGTCACACTAGGCAGCAGAAACTTCAAGGTAGTCAGGGACTTCGTCTACCTCGGCTCCGCGGTAAATAGGGACAACAACAACATCAGTACCGAAATCAAAAGCAGAATCACTCTTGCCAATCGCTGTTTCTTTGGGCTCAAGAGGCAAATGAGTAATAAATTCCTCTCTCGACCGCCTAAGCTCGTTTTATATAACAGCTTGATCATCCCCGTCCTACTTTATGGCGCGGAAACCTGAACGTTAGCAAAGGCGGATGAGGTAGCGCTTAGTCTTTTCGAGAGAAAAGTTTTGGGTGCGATTTTTAGTCCTGTTTGCGTTGATGACATCTGGAGGAGAAGATTTAACGACGAACTCTATGGGATGTACAGCGACATGCGGCTAATAAAGCGTCTACGCATACAACGCTTTAGATGGCTAGGTCATGTAGAGCGTATGGACACCATTGCTCCGGCCCGAAAAGTCTTCCAATCAGAGTCATAGGGACCGTAACAGAGTACGGCCTAGGCTAAGACGGCGCACACAAGTGAAGTAGGACCTCAACCAACTTGGTGTGCGTAACTGGACACAGCTGGCGATAGATCGTGCTGGCTGGGGAGACATTTTGGTTTAGCCACAGGTCCACCCCGGACTGTAGCGCCATAACAAGAAGAAGAAGAGAAGAGTGTACCGACATAATAAATCATTACAAACAAAAAAAACCGATAAGCGAATCTATGTAGCCTGCCAAATTCGACCTTCAACTTAGTTTTTGAACACATCTCATAAACAAAAAAAAGTTTACAATACAGTACATTCTCGATTTACGGAACTCTCTATTTACGCAACTAGGCGGTTTTCGCAACAGCTCAATTTATAACATTGTTGACGCGGTATTCGCAACTTTAAAAAAAAATTACTCGATAAGTGCAACTTTTGTACTTTCATGCATTTTTTCTTACTCAGGTTGTGTGATACAATCTGTGTTCTTTTCTTTTGCTTTCCTTTTTTTCTCGGCAGTTATTTTATCGCTTATTCTGAGTAACAGAACGGTGAATTTTGTATGTATTGAAAGAAAGGAATGTATTGATGGATTTTCATAGTCATTGGGAAGATGAAGATGAATTTCCTTTGAGCACAGTGAGATCTCAAATTATTAATGAGCACGCGGTTATAGAATCACTATCAAATCTCTTAAATAACATTTCCTGTAACGAATCTATTACAAATGAAGACATAAACGATTGGGTACGTGAAATTTATGAAAATGAAGAGTATAAAAGTGAGTCAGTCGAATCATGTTATGTAAGTGGAGCCGAGGTTGGGACTCCTGCTCCCAAAATAAAGACCAATTCAATGCAATTCTAGCAATAAATATCGCAATTCAATGGGACGAACAGAATTCAGTCGCTATTGCAGAAATTGTGAGCCTTCAAAAGCTACAGAAAATGACTATTTTACAGAATCTTAAAAACGAAAAAATTCAAACAAAAAATTCTAATTTTTTCAAAGAAAAGTATTTAATTGAGCTAACAAATCTTTGTTTTAATGAATTAATTTAATTTGGTTTTGTTTTATTATGTAGTCGCCGTGGCGTAGCGGACAGAGTGCGACACTCACACGTCGAAGGATCTACCAGCTATACCGGTATGAAGTGAGCGTCAAGATACAAGTGTTTCGATAGGGAACATTTGTTGTGAACGAGCCCTTATTTTTTTTCTGTTTGTTTGCTATGACATCTGTGAAAAATATTTAGTATACATCAAGTCATTGAACAGACGACATCATATTTTTTCATCGTGTTAAAAATGTCGAATTTTGTACCAGAAAGTGATGATTTGCGGAAAGCATTAATTTTTTGTTTTCATTTGAAGAAAAGTGCTGCAAAGTCTCATCGAATGCTTGTCGAGGCATATGGTGATCATGCTCTATCAGAAGCAACATGCAAAAGATGGTTTCAACGGTTCAGAAATAATGATTTTGATGTGAGAAATGAAGAACGTGGAAGACCACCAAAAAAGTTTGAAGACGCCGAATCGCAAACGATTTTGGATGGAGACGACACTTTGAGTCAAAAGCAAATGACAGCAATGTTAAATGTTGAACAACAAACAATTTCTGACCGTTTAAAAGCTATGGGAAAGATATAAAAGTGTGGAAAATGGGTGCCACATGAATTGAATGAAAGACAGATGGAAACCGAAAAAACAATTGTGAAATTTTGCTTCAAAGACATCAAAGACATTGCATAGGATTGTTAGTGGCGATGAAAAATGGATTAATTTTAAGAATCCTAAACGGAAAAAATCATGGGTTAATCTGGGACAATCATCAACATCGACTGCAAAACCAGATCGATTCGGCAAGAAGACAATGCTGTGTGTTTGGTGGGACCAGAAAGGTGTGCTGTACCACGAGATCTTAAAACCTGGTGAAACCGTTAATACTGATCGCTACCGACAACAAATGATCAATTTGAACCATGCATTGATCGAGAAACGACCAGAATGGGCCAGAAGACACTGCTTCATGACAATGTACCTGCACACAAAGCAAAACCGGTTCAGGATACAATCAAAACACTTGGCTGGGAGCAGCTACCCCACCCGCCGTATTCACCAGACTTGGCTCCTTCCGACTACCATTTGTTTTCATCGATGGGACACGCATTGGCTGAGCAGCACTTTGATTCCTACGAGGAGGTCGAAAATTGGCTGTCTGATTGGTTTGCTTTAAAAAACGAACAATTTTATTGGCGTGGTATTCAAAAAATTGCCAGAAAGGTGGTCAAAATGTGTAGAAAACAATGGCCAATACTTTGAAAAAAATGTTTTTACTTTCCCATTAATAATTAGTTTTCAAAAAAAACGCTCATTTAGTACCGGTATACCGGTAACTATTGAAAGCCCCTCGTATAGGGGCGCCGCTAACACAATTTCTTAATTTAATTTTAATGTCACTCGTTTTATTCACAGTTTTAAATACAGTTCTATTTCTAGTCCTTACCCCTAGTACCAGCTCTTTTCCCTATTTGCTGTCCTGGTTCTAGTCATTATATTCAATTTTTAATCCCAGTCCTAGTCCCTGATTTCGTCGCAGTCTTAGCCACTTATGCAAGTCCAAGTGCATACCACTGCCAGTTCTACCCAACCAAGTTCCAGCCCTCAAGTGTGGTACAGTCCTAGTTCCAATTTGTAAAGAAAAAAGACTCTGGTCCAATGTTGGAAATTAAGGTGAACACATTGTGTGGTCGCCGTGGCGTAGTGGGTAGAGTGCGACGCTCACACGCCGAAGGGTCTAGGTTCGACTCTCAGCTCAACTCCAAATTTTCGAATTTGTCACGACACCACCTCTTTCGAGCTGCTGACAACACTCAAAGAGTAAAAACTGTCTAAGAAAGCTTCTCACGCTTTGCGGTTCAGAATCGGCAAAAAACTGTAGGTCCCTTCTACTCGTGAGAGAACAGTAGCGCGCACAACACGAGTAGTTGATGAGTTGATGAGTTGATGAGGGGCTAGACCCTGGCCCCTCCTTGGACTGTAGCGCCAACAATTATTATTATTTAATAAAATGGAAATTTAGTTATCATCATTTTTATAACACATGTTGTTACTGAGAACTTAAGAATCCTTCTAAGACCCTGAGATTTATTAGCTCCGTGGTTGAATCAACTGCTCATCCGCGCCATTGCCAGAATTGCCTTGGATTATCTGGAGGGGTATCTACTAAATCGGTTCAAAGCGAAGGTAGGTAATCTCCTAGACATGTATTCCGAGAGAGTGGTTAAAAACATCGGAATGACTTGGACAGACGTGATAAATAAAGGAGAACTACATAAGCCGAATCAAGCATTTATGGATGAAATTCAAAATTTAGATAAGGTATTTAACGATTATAATAATAAAAATGTATTAAAATAAAAAGATTAGTGAGAGTTCTTTTCATAATAAATTGCAATTGAAAAGAAAATTAATTCGAATAGGTTCATAGAAATTTAATATAACAAATAAATGTATGTGGTCGCCGTGGCGCGTACAACACGGGTAGTTGATGAGCAAGCTAGGCTGCCCCTTTGTACTGCAGCGGCAACAATTATTATTGTTATTATTTGTTTCATTATTACTTATATGTTATTTAAAATAATAATTGGTTATATTTAATATACATACATATGTGCAAGTTTTGGTTTTCCTTTTTCATCTTGAATTGAAGTAAAAAATATAAACGCGATTATTGCAACAACTCAGTCATCGCAACTACCTTGGTTTTTATTAGTTGCGTAAATCGAGATTGTACTGTATATGGTGACGTTTGCTGTTCTCATAGGAAGGAAGTTTGAGCGTTCCTCCTGACAAATTGTTTAAAATCTATTTCCTTGCAACAATTTGGCCAAATTATTTGTACCCTCCTTTTCTTTTGCACCCAACTGTAGAACATACGCATACTTCGATTTCGATTTTTGAGCTAATAAATAAGATTATCTTGCTTGACAGTAAAAGGAAAAAAAAATGTTTGATTCATTGAAAATGTGATACAACTTATACCTTGTATTTGTTCAACCACCGTTAGGTAAATAATTTAAGCACGATTTCAAACTTTGGCTGGCGAAGCATTTTCATAGCGTTTGCCTCTGCGTATTATCACGTTTATCCTCAGGTATATCCGACGTTATTTCTGTTCCGACGTTATTTCTGTTCTAGAGAGAAATTGCGTTGTCAGGACGAAAAATGAAATTTCTGCCGCACTCTAGCGCAATGAAATTAACCCCCTTCAGCATACTTCACACATTTGTTGAGCGTCCCCTATCTCCTAGTTTACCAAAATACCTATTCACACCTACTCCCAGAACGAATTACCTAATTATTCATTTACGAATTCCACCCGCGTCCTTTCTCCCAGGTGGAAAACAAGAAACGAACGTTTTTTCCTCATTTTAGCGAAGCTAGTGTACAAAATTTAAAAATGAAATACGGGAAACATCTAAACACAGAACCCCATGGATACATCCGCAAATAAATAAAACATAACAGAAAAGAAAAAAAAAAAAACAAAACAAAACAGCGTGTACCCGAAGGAAGCTTATATTTGTCTGTTTGGTTGTTTGGGTGTTATGCAAATTTCCCCGCTGACACTGAGAATTCTTTGCCAAAACCAACGCTCCAACACACCGCACAACACCGGGCATACAATCTGTATCGTGCACACCTTTCTAGCTTGGTGGTGGAACCCAAAAGGGGGTCCAGCAATGTGCAGCCTCCACTACCACCACCGCCACCGCCACCTCTGCCGGACGATCATCGATAGCCGCACTACACGAAACAGCAACCTCTGTACAGCACACCCCACAGATGTGTAGCCATGTAGCGGATCGACAGATTTTCCAAAGAACTCAGTTTATTCTGAACAGTGATCGCGTAAAGTTCAGTCAGAGTACGAGTGCGAGAAACTCCTGTTTGTGTCGTTTTTTCTGCCTTGTTTTGAATTCCAAATAAGAAACAAGCAGCAGCGCGATTCCACACCCCGTCCCTGGTGAGTTATTCCAAATATTTACACAATTCAGTGGCGATGAGTGTTTTCAAGTGGCTGTAGCTGGTAGTGCATACGGTGCTTAGAAAGAAACACACGGTCGGCAATTCTGAGCTGAACACTAAATTTAGCTAAAAACAACAAATCGTGAATTTAATGAGGTCTCGCGAGTGAGCCCAACCCCAGTGAGCAAATCTAAACCAGAGCATCCACCGACAACGCCAGCGGACACCATGAAGGAGGAGGATCTCATTCTAGCCCGCGCCATGGTCGCCGAATCAAGGGACTCGTCTCCAGGAGCTTCTCCGGCGCCCATCCGCAGGACCAGAGTGACGGAGCTCATCGACAAAACTAAACAGTTTCGGTACGTTTGCATTTGCTTTCTTTTGCTTCTTTCTTTTATTTGCTTTGCGCTCCTTCTTGAATTGTGAATGAGACGAGTGTCGATATTTTTGGAAGACCTTTTAGGGCTCTGCGTTACATAAGCCCACGTATGTACACATCCCGCGACGAATACACGAGAAGTTGTGAATGAATGCGAGGGTGATGCAGCACGGGGAGAGGAGGGGGTTGTTGACTAGGTGACTTTATTTTTGGCTGGAAGATTTCCTTTTATAGAGTTATTGTTTACGATCTCCGCTGTGTCAGTGGCGGTGAGTTATGATCACATTACTGCCATAAATCCTAATATAGACGAACGAGAGAGTCTTACTCATGGGATATCGTTGTTATGCTGAGGGTCAACTTTTGATGTCTGGTGTGCCTTTCGATTTTGCGCTGTTTGACGGGTGTGTTGCCTCAGGTGTTGCCAATCTGATGTCAGACATGTGTTGATGTCTTTTGTTAGCAAAATTTTTTGATTCATGCTGGGCAGAGAGTTGGGCCATGACATGATTTTCTGACTTCCAACTTTAATAACTTTCATTGTTTTCTTTTGCAAATGAAAATTTCACACACACTTTGTTTGACTGTCACTCCAGTTATTTGTTGACGGACACTTTCCTTGAACAAACGTCGGAACAGAGGTTAACGCCACATAAGTACATTTGTTAACAGTAGTTATCAGATAGATTTATCGATTTAAATAGTCTTTCTTCAAATTTCGTAGAGCAGCAAAACGGCGTGTGGCCGCCGTGGAGTAGTGGGTAGAGTGCGACGCTCACACGCCGAAGGGTCTAGGTTCGATTCCCGACTGAACACCTCGAATTTTTCACGGCACGAGCTTTCGAGCTGCTGACAACACTGAAAGAGTAATAACTGTCTAAGAAAGCTTCTCAAAGTTTGCCTTTCGGGGTCGGCAAAAAAAACTGTAGGTCCCTTCTACTCGTGAGAGAACAGTAGCTCGCACATCACGAATAGTTGATGAACTAGCTAGGTCCTGGTCCCCCTGTGGACTGTCAAAGAATTATTATTATAAGGTTGTAAAATATCTCCCTTCGGCCCTTTTGTCTTTTGAATTCTCCGGCTATGTACAAAGCGCTACAGAGCTCGTATCTAGCAATACTGTACATCATTTGAAAGGTCTTGACATAACCTACAAAACGGCTATGCATTATTAGTTTGGATATTGCGTTCAACAGTTATAGATGTGTAAACATGGAGTTCACTACTTAAAAGTTTTCGTTCGTTACAAATAAATCCGCTAGAGAAACGTTCTGTGGGATTAATGGTGTTTTGGAGGATGGTACCCTATCACTTCGAACCGCGGAGGAATGGTTTCGACGATTCGGAGCCGGTGAAAACGTGGATAAGCCAGCCGGTGGGAGACCTGTGACAACGAATACCGATCAAATCATTGAAATCATCGAGTTTTGACCGGCATGTGGCATCTCGTGACATCGCCCAGGAGATGGGAGTTAGTCACCAAACCATTTTAAACCATCTGCAGAAGGCTGGACACAAAAGTAAGCTTGATGTTTGGGTGCCGCATGATTTGACGCAAAAAAAACCTTCTGGACCGAATCAACGCCTGCGATGTGCTGCTGAAACGGAATGAACTCGACCCATTTTTGAAGCGGATGGTGACTGGCGACAAAAACTGGATCACATACGACAATATCAAGCGAAAACGATCGTGGTTGAAGGCCGGTGAATGGTCCCAAACAGTGGCCAAGTGGCCAGTGGTAGAATTACCATCTACTGCGAACATCTGGACTGCTTGAAGCAGGCGATCGACCAGAAGCGTCCAGAATTGGTCAGCAGGAAGGGTGTAGTGTTCCACCAGGACAATGCCAGACCACACATTGCGTGGATGACTCGTCAGAAGCCACGGGAGCTTGGATGGGAGGTTTTATCGCATCCACCATATAGCCTGGACATAGCGCCAAGTGATTATCACCTGTTCCTGTCCATGGCGAACGCCCTTGGTGGTGTGAAGTTAAACTCAAGAGAGGCTTGTGAAAAGTGAGTGTCCGAGTTCTTCTCAAATATGGAGGGGAGCTTCTACGAGGGGGGTATTATGAAGCTGTCGTCTAGATGGAAACAGATTATCGAACAAAACGGCGTATCACTGTAACACTTTTAATGAAACGTTGAATGAAGAGCAAAAAAGCGGAATATTTGACAATCTTCTTCAAATATATACCCTGATGCAAGTCGTCAAAATTCATTTCAAACAGCATTAACTACAATACCGTAAGTTCTACCCCAAGACAGGCCTTGTCTGTTCAAACACATGACATGCATATGTTAAGAACTTTCCGAGTTCTTCTTCTTCTTTTAGATGATGTGACTGGATTTATGAATCACATGATTCAAAATTACATCCATATCACTATTTATAGTAACAACGGAAACACTGATGGAGAAAAGACCATCTGTGGCGGGATGGCGGCCAACAGACCCAGGCTTTAAGGAAACCTTACTGGTAGTGACATCTTGACCAGAGGCTATATTCAGGTGCCACGGGAGGTCAGGAGCCCCTGTAACTTCGGTGCCAGCCTGAGCGTAGGGTAGGCCCCCTTGTGGGAGTATCGTGGTGTCTGTGGTTCACCACCTAACATCGCGGGTAGAGTCGAGGATAGTGTACTGTGCTGACTTGTCTAGTTGATTGTTCACCCACAACTAGGCAAGGCGGTTAGGGGACTAGCCATTCTCAGTCTTGAGTTGCATTCTTAACCGGGCGCTGCGACCCAGAGAGCGGAAAAGGTTGTAGAAAGTCTTCGATTGGAAAAGATCGTGGAGCAAGCCAGGTGAACAAGCTCAAACAGCATCAAAAGCTGATATCACAAACCAAGGTGGGGTGATTGCCCCTCAATCATCATCTCAGTTTGATACTTGCGTAACTAAGGCGTTTAGTCTGCGTTACTTACGACTCTTGGGAAAATGGATCCCTTGATATAAGCCGTAAAGGCAGGTGATCACGTTAAACCAAATCCCACATCTGTCCGAGTTCTAAGGAAAGGGGCTTCTACAAGGGGGTATTTTGAAGTTGCCGTCTAGATCGAAAAAGATTATTGAACAAAACGGCGCATATTTGAACTAAATCCGATCACTGTAACACTTTTTATGAAGCATCGAATGAAGAGCAAAAACGGGAGTTATTTGACAATCTTATACATTATTATTTTTAATAAAACGGCGTACTTTACGTCTTCTGAAAAAACAATCAAACAACTAAGATTTTGGTTTTATGTTTCGGGATGTTTGCCAAGTGCAATGTTTTTTCAATTTTCGGGATTTACACAAAGCTTGTCTCTTGCTTGTCTCAGGTGGCGCGACGAATGTTTATTAAAAGGTGTCAGTATAATTTTTCATTAACGGCGACACACCCTTTTCGAAAAGATAAACAAACATGAACATGCCAATCTTTTCTTGGGCTGACAACTAAGTAATTGCGGATAACATTCATAGATGGCTTTAGTTGAATTTTTAAATTTACTGATGTTATCGAAATCTCAAACACATTAGGTGTGTTCCCGTACCCGAAAAAACAACACAAAACAACACAATGTGACTTCCCATATTCCGAAAAAAGGGTTTTACGTCAAAAATAAGCCCTCTTTCGGGGGAGCAAAATATTTCCTTAACCCATTTTAACACAAAACAGTTTTGTGGGTAAGTTGTTAGAAGTCTGTCAAATTAATTGGTGTGCGGACACAGATAAGTAAGCATTAAGACACATCATCTCAGTGTATGTGTCTCAAATGTTGTTGTTGTTTTTGTTTTCTGTATCGAAAAAGCGAATTTGACATTTCTTAATGACATACTTTACTCATTTGGTTTAGATGCGTTCTCGTTCTCTTCCTCTTTCTGAGAGAGATTTACCCCCGCTCCTTAATAAATGACAGTCTTCAGAATTTAGTACAGAAAAGACTGGAACACACCTATTTTGTTATTTGATAGTCACTGCTTCATTTGTTAATCAGTTTAATTTTTTGTATCGGTTGTTCAGTTCAATTTCATAACAAAATGCACCACAATCTCACAAAAAGTTATCTGCTCTCAATGAGGACGAAGTTTTAAAAGAACGGCATTGTCAAAATTGCTTCGCCAAATTTTGTTTTGGTGATTTATAATTCAAAGATGAGAGCCAGAAGTCGTCCAGTTGTAGTTGATGACAGCCAAATCAAAGTAATAATCGTTCGAATCGTCGCAGTACATCACGTGAGATTGCAGAGAAGCTTCAGGTATCACAAATATGTGTGTATTGAAAACCGTGTAAAACAATTTGGCTATGTGCGAAAACTCGGGATATGGGTTCTTCATGAACTAAAGGAAAATATCTTAACACAATGCCTTAACATCTGCGATTTGTTAAAGAAACGTAATGAAAATGATCCATTGCTAAAACGATTGACAACTGGTGATGTGAAATGGGTTGTTTAACTGGTGACGAAAAATGGTTATTTACAATAATGTCGATCGGAAAAGATCATGGAGCAAGCCAGGTGAACAAGCTCAAACAGCATCAAAAGCTGATATTCACCAAAAGGAAGTTATGTTACTAGTTTGGTGGGATTACAAAGAATTGTCTGCCAAAACACAATCAATTCAGATGTTGACATTGAACAACTAACAAAACAACGAAGAAAAACGCCCGAATTGAGAATTCGAAAATGTGTGGTATTTCATCACGAGAATGCAAGGCCACACACATCTTTGGTCACTCGGCACAAATTTTGGAGCTTGGTTCATCTGATAACTTTTTATTTCCATCTCTGCAAAACTCTTTAAATCGCAAAAATTTCAATAATGATGATGATTTCAAATCGTACCTGATTCAGTTTTTTTTTTTTTTTGATAAATACTAGAAGTTCAGAATTTTTATGAACGGGGATTTATGATGCTGCCTGAACGATGGCAAAAGGACATTGCTTACAATGGACACTACATTAACTTTTGGATCCTTCGGAAAGCAATAAAAGCGCAAATTGGATTTGCCTTTATTGTTGTTTTTACTGCAATTAAATACTGCACACCTCATTTTAATAACTTTTATTTTAACTTAAATACAATTTAAAGTCACAATCCAATTTAAATTTCACGATACGAGTTAATTCCAAATAGAAATCAAATTTCGCGCGCGGAGATTGACGCAAAGCCTACTCCCGTATAATAGAAGGAAATATATCCATGTCTCCTGTGACGTAGGCAAAAACAGCTGATATATAAACAAACATGGCGGACGTGTGGATTGCGTTATCTGTCATACATCATTCTTGCATTTATTCGGTCCGTTTTTAAAAGATGGCGCCACCTGCAAGTTGTGGCTGATCTTGGAAGCTATTACGTACTTCATTGGAATGCTGTAAAATTTGTCAGCAATAATAAGAAGGAATCCGGGTCTGTTTTAGACAACGACTCTTTTGTCTCTTCAAAAATCCTCGGATTTGTCTTGAATAAACACTGTTTGCGAGATTTGATTTTCTCTTTTGAAAAGTGAAGCCGATCAAAAGCTTGTAAAGGTTTATTGTGACCCTTAGCCGAGCGATAAATCATGCAAAGAGAGGTTTGGACGCTTTAAAAGTGGTGATTTTAGCGTTGAAGGCAAAAGACGACTTGGCAAGCCGAAAAGTTTGAAGATGAGGAATTGGAGGCTTTATTGAATCCGAGCCAAATGCAAAGTGAACTCGCAGAATCGTTGAAAGTGACTTAGCAAACAATTTCCTTTCCAATAAAAAACTCAAAAAAACTTGATTTATTCAAAGGAAAGAAATTTGAGTGCCATATGAATTGAAATCGAAATCACCTCGGAACCTCGGAACTGCTTCTTGAGAGCCGTCAAAAGGGAGGGTTTTTTGCGCCGGACCGTGACTGGAGATGTAAAGAGGATATACTGCGATGCCCACAAAAAGAAAAAACGTCTGGTTAACCCTTTGCAACATGGTCTACATTGGCGCCAACGTCGTTTGAAGTTGCCTCAAAGTTGGGTCAAAAATGGCTCAATGTTGGTTCAAAGTTGGCTCAAAGTTGGCTCAAAGTTGGCCCAAAGATGGCTCAAAGATAGCTTGAAGTTGGCTTACAGTTGGCTCTAAGTTAAAACAAACTTAACTTAAAGTTGGGTCAAAGATGGATCAAAGATGGCTTGAAGTTGGCCCACAGTTGGCTCTATGTTAAAACAAACTTAACTTAAAGTTCGGTCAAAGATGGCTCAAAGATGGCTTGAAGTTGGCACACAGTTGGCTCTAAGTTAAAACAAACTTAACTTAAAGTTGGGTCAAAGATGGCTTGAAGTTGGCCCACAGTTGGCTCTAAGTTAAAACAAACTTAACTTAAAGTTGGGTCAAATATGGCTCAAAGTCGGCTCGAAGTTGGGTCAAGTTTGGCTCAAAGATGGCTCAAAGTTGGCTTGAAGTTGGCTCACAGTTGGCTTTAAGTTAAAACAAACTTAACTTAATGTTGGGTCAAAGATGGCTCAAAGATGGCTCACAGTTGGCTCTAAGTTTAAACAAACTTAACTTAAAGTTGGGTCAAAGATGGCTCAAAGCTGGCTCGAAGTTGGGTCAAGTTTGGCTCAAAGATGGCTCAAAGTTGGCTTGAAGTTGGCTCACAGTTGGCTTTAAGTTAAAACAAACTTAACTTAATGTTGGGTCAAAGATGGCTCACAGTTGGCTCTAAGTTAAAACAAACTTAACTTAAAGTTGGGTCAAATATGGCTCAAAGTCGGCTCGAAGTTGGGTCAAGTTTGGCTCAAAGATGGCTCAAAGTTGGCTTGAAGTTGGCTCACAGTTGGCTTTAAGTTAAAACAAACTTAACTTAATGTTGGGTCAAAGATTGCTCAAAGATGGCTCACAGTTGGCTCTAAGTTAAAACAAACTTAACTTAAAGTTGGGTCAAAGATGGCTCAAAGCTGGCTCGAAGTTGGGTCAAATTTGGCTCAAATATGGCTCAAAGTGGGCTTGAAGTTGGCTCACAGTTGGCTCTAAGTTAAAACAAACTTAACTTAAAGTTGGGTCAAAGATGGCTCAAAGTTGGCTCGAATTGGGTAAAGTTTGGCTCAAAGATGGCTCAAAGTTGGCTTGAAGTTGGCTCACAGTTGGCTCTAAGTTAAAACAAACTTAACTTAAAGTTGGGTCAAAGATGGCTCAAAGTTGGCTCGGAGTTGGGTCAAAAATCTCTCAAAGTTGGCTCAAACTTAACTTAAAGTTGAGTCAAAGATGGCTCAAATATGGCTCAAAGTTAACTCAAATATGGCTCAAAGTTGGCTCAAACTTGGCTCAAAGTTGGTGGGACCAGACGGTTGTGGTGTACTATGAGTTACCTAAATCAGCCGAAAACATTGATGGAAAATGCTATAGAGACACAAATAATGTGTTTGAGCCGTGCATTGTATGACAAGGTGATTCCGTAACGTGATAACGCTCGACTGGCTGAAGTGGTGAAAAACTACCTTGATACGCTTTTCCCAATCCGTTTTCCAGACCTTGCTTCTTCCGACTTTAAACTTTTTCGATGGATGCAAAGCGATTTGAGGTGTCACCGGTTTGGGTCTTTTTTCTATTATTGGCGCACGTAAAACGGATTGTTTGGTACCCTTAAAACCAATACTAAGTCATAGCACAGCAGGAATGGAGTTACCGGTACACATTGGTTTAAATCGCTTTTGAATCGTAAGGAAGGAAAGTTGATCTGGAAAGCGCATTCCATATTCTTGTGGTGCGGCTGAAGAACTGATTTCTAAACGTAGCTGTACGTACTGTGGACGGGTGAGCATTCCTAGCGGGGCAACTATTGCGGGTAAGTTCTTTAAGGGAAGGAATGTAACTGGCGGGCCTTTTGAAGTTATCACAGAATGACTCAATGATTGAATCGATGCTGGAAGCGATCATTTTTTTTAGATGGTAATCAAAATATTACCAAAAATATAGGAAACAGTAGTCACTTCCGATTATCCCGATGAATAATACTTTGAGTGAGGTATTTTTTTTTTTTATAAAAATATGTGAAATGAATGTGAAATGTTTTTCTTCCATTTTCGCCTTAATTGCATTGCTTGATGTCAATATTGTCGCCGGTCACAATTTTATTGTCTCTACCGAAACTTAGTACGGACTTGTACCCACGGAAAAACTGTGTCAAATCGGGAGAGACGTTGCACCAGGTACACACAGACTGTATGTTTTTCTTCTTATTGTGGAGTTACAGTTCGGAGTAGACCTGGGCCTCACCTTACATTGCTCTCCAGCCAGCTACCTCCAGTTGCGCACTATAAGTTGGTTGAGGTCATTCTCCACTTGTGTGCTCCTTTGCTTAGGCTGTCCTAGGCCGTGCCGTAATCCCGGAAATCACTGATCAATCATAGTTGGTTATTGAGGCAATCAAGATGGCATACAAATTATCAATTTTTCTCTTTCTGAACAAAAAAAATGTATCTTTTAAGATTTGGAACCTAAATCGCACAACCGAGGTTTAACACTTTCAGTAAAGTAAACGTATCGCATGTTTCCAATATAATATCGTAAGTTAGACCGTGCTATGTTCTTCTTTTTCTTCTTCTTGTGGCGCTATAGTCCGGGGTGGACTTGGGCCTCAACCAACATGCCTCTCCAGCTAGCACGATCTTTTGCCAGCTGCCTCCAGTTGCGCACTTAGAGTTGGTTGAGGTCCTTCTCCACTTGTGTGCGTCACCTTAGCCTAGGCCGTCCTTTGCTACGGTCCCAATGACTCTGATTGGAAGACTTTTCGGGCCGGAGCAGTGGTGTCCATACGCCCTACATGACCTAGCCATCTAAAGCGTTGTATTCGTAGACTCTTGACTAGGCTCATGCCGCCGTACAGCCCATACAGTTCGTGGCTGAATCTTCTCGTCCAGATGCCATCAACGCAAACAGGACTAAAAGTCGCACACAAAACTATTCTCTCGAAAAGACTAAGGGCTACCTCATCCGCCTTTGCTAACGTTCAGGTTTCCGCGCCATAGAGTAGGACGGGGATGATCAAGCCGTTATATAAAGCGAGCTTATTCTGTCGAGAGAGGGACTTTATTACTCAATTACCTCTTGAGCCCAAAGAAACAGCGATTGGCAGGAGTAATTCTGCGTTTGATTTCTGTACTGATGGTGCTGTCTCTATTTACCGCTGAGCGGAGGTAGACGAAGTCCCTGAGTACGTCGAAGTTTCTACTGCCTGGTGTGACGCTTTGTCCGAGACGTCGATGTTGTGTGTCCCTCCTTGATGACAGCATGTACTTTGTCTTGCCCTCATTTACCGCCGGACCCATTTTAGCCGCTTCCGCTCCAATGCCAGCAAAAGCCTCATTGACGGCTCGCTGTGTTCATCCAATCACGGCAGTGTCATCAGCGTAAGCTAGCAATTGAACTGACTTCTGGATGATCGTGCCTCTGGTGTTGACTTGTGAGTTACGCACGATCTTCTCGAGGATGATGTTAAAGAAGTCACAAGACAGTGCGTTGCCTCGTCTAAAACCTTTTTCGACATTGAAGGTCTCGGTGAGTTCGTTGCCCACCTTGGCGGAGCAGTGAGAGTTCTCCATCGTCATCCTGTACAATCTGACGAGTTTGGTAGGAATGTCAAAAATAGACATGGCACTGTATAGCTCGTCTCTATGCACACTGTCATATGCGGCCTTAAAATCGACGAATAGGTGGTGGGTGTCGATTTGCACTTCTTGAGTCTTTTCCAGGATCTGCCGTCATGTGAAGATCTGGTCTATTGTGGACTTCCCTGGTCTGAAAGCACATTGATAGGGACCTATCAGGTCATGGAGAAACGGTTTAAGACGCTTACACAGTACGGCAGAGAGGATCTTGTATGCGATGTCAAGGAGACTGATCCCTCGATAATTGGCGCAGTCAAAAGGGTCTCCTTTCTTGTGGACCGGGCAAACGACGCTGAGATTCCACTCATCGGGCATGCTTTCCTCAGATCATATCTTACAGATGAGCTGGTGCATACGCCCAACCAACTCTTCTCCAGCTGTTTTAAATAGTTCTGCGGACAGTCCGTCCGCTCCAGCAGCTTTGTTCGACTTCAGCTTGGACATTGCTATCTTGACCTCGTCTAAGTCGGGGGGGGGGCGGAATTCTTGTCTATCATCGTCCAAATCGAGTGGAACATTCTACTTAACAGCGGGATTTGGGCCGTCATCGCTGTTAAGGAGTCTGCAAAATTGATCCTTCCAGATTCTTAGCACAGACTGCGACTCTACCACGAGTTGCCTAAATTAATCCCGGCAAGCTTCAGTCCGAAGTTTGTATCCTCCGGATCGTTGTTTTAACTTTTGGTAAAACTTTCGGACTTCATTCCTGCCATAATACCTTTCTATGTCCTCGACAGCGTGCTTCTCATGCTCCTTCTTTTTCCTTCTGAGAAGCCGGTGCTCTTCCCTTCTTCACTGTTCGTAGAGCTCACAAACAGGCCTCGTTGTTCGATGTCGCCTTATAGGCGCCTTGTTTGGCTGCATGCGCTTGCCTGTACTATTCGTCAAACCATGGGTTCTTTCTGGGTGGTGACGTGAAACCCAGCACATCAGTGGCAGCTTCTTTGTTGGCTTCCTGACAACGTTTCCAGTCTTCTTCTATGGTCGGTGCAGGCAGCATTGAACTCTGAGCGAGTTGCAGGGAGACTCGGTCCGCAAAGTTCCCAGCAATCGGCTGCGATTGTAGCTTTTCAACGTCAAACCGTTTCGGCTTGTCTCGACTCTCTCTCGATATCTGGGTTCTTACCTTGGCAAGGTGATGATCCGAGTCGATGTTTGCATCTCGGAAGGTTCGGACATCGAGAATATTAGAGGAGTGTCTGACTTCGATCGCAACATAGTCAATCTGGTTGACGGTGGATTGATCAGGGTATCACCAGCTTCCTTTGTGAATGTTCAGGTGTGAGAGTCGTGTGCTAACTACAAAGGGGTTCCGCCCCGAGTCGAACTCCAACAGTCTGAGTCTGTTTGCGGATGTGTTAGCGTGCAGGCTGTGCTTACCGATAACCTCAGCAAAGATGTCCTCCTTTCCCAGCTGAGCTTTGAAGTTTCCTAGAACGATCTTCGTGTCGTAGCTGGTTCTTTCTAGGGGATCATAGAAGTCATCCTTCATGTTGCTATCCTTCTCCCTGACAGAGGAGAAGCGCAAATTAGGCTGATGTTCGGATGCGGATTGTCATGAGGCGTTCGCTTATGGGGTCGAAGCTGAAAACTCTTTTTGTCTAAGTCTACTTCGATCAACAAATCCCGAATCCGAATAAGCACTGTCTTTTCTTTCTCTAGCCATCGCCGCTGTAGATGTCGCAGATTTTCATTGTTTTTTTGCCGGGCATCCCATCGCATCGCACTTCTTGGATGTCTGCCTTGTAACAGTCGATCGCCTTCGCAAGTTGTTCGGCTGCACGTGGCCTGTCAACGGACCTCACAACATTCCACCTGCTGAACCGAAAACCAAAGTCCTTATAACGCTTTCTGGGGTCGTCAACAGTTGATCCTTCATTATCCGAGGCATATCGGTGTTTCTTAACTATTTATTCTGGTTTTTACGTGGTAAGGAGGTTAAACTTCCGCACAACCCACAGACTGGCAGGCCAGGCACATTATTTAAGCCCTCGGGTAGAGGGATTCGCTGCATACATTGGATCACCCCACAACGGGTGTTGTGATGGCTATCCAAGAGCGCTGCAAGGAGGAGGGTGTGTCAACTTGACTTGGATAGGAAAATAGTGTAGGCAGCTCGTCTTGTTCAGCGCGATCAACAACGTTGCCTCGTGTGCATAGGTCAATCGGACTGCATCGCCACACGAAAGAGAGAAATGTGCTTAATTAAAATAAGAGGTGATGATCTTTGATAATAAAAACTTGAGTGATGAACTCTCAGCATTGCATACTATTTTATTCTACGACTTTTCAACTCTGAGCACATTTGCAAAGCTTAGACAATAGAGCCAAAGCTGTACGAGTATGTACTGACACAACAGGAGGCAAGATTGGACCTTAGTGTAAGTGATCTATTATAATGTTCATCAAACTGGGTTACAGGTTTCATATCTTGACATTTTAAAACACTAATTGGATGTTTATATATTCGTAAAATAGTAATTGAACATCCAAGGTACAAATATCACTCGATTAATAACCACAGACAAGTCACTACTTTATTTTTTCTAAAGTTTTGAGAAATAACTTTTCTGGTTACTTCATTACAGTTTTATATGTTTCAGAGGGTTAAGGTCAAGACGGTTAAATCAAGTGAATCAAAGGCAATTTGTTCCCATTTGTGACTGTTCCAGGGGACTAGACATTTTAAATAGACTAGGATGTGTCCCCTGAAACCCATCTGATCACAGAGAGGATTACAAATACAAGCGAGGTTCTCAACCTCATTCAGTTAATTTTAACTCAAATTTAACAAACAGAAAAAAAATTGTTGACACACCCTCTTTTTACAAGCCCACAAACGCAAAAAGTCATGAACTCCTTCGAGCCGGATTTGAACCAGCGACCTATGGATATCAGCCTACATTTGCCTCTACAGTCCACCGCTCTACCAACTGAGCTATCGAAGGCTGAAGATTCAGGTGTCAAAATTTGTAATCGGCGGAAGGCAGATAGCTCGTAAACTTTGGGTCTTACGAGCCTACAATCCACCGCTCTACCACTACAACCTCTGAAGGCTGGTTAGGAACATGAAGGCCTCCTGAGTGATTCCATTGAGAATCAGCCCAAGTAATCTAATGACGCTTTGCACTCCAACTATTGAAACAAAATCTTTCAGTGTGCAAAAATTCAGTAGAAATATATGAGTAAGCGCGCCATCTATGCAATCAACATGCAAGTAGCGGATATCATATGTATTTGCCAATCACACTGCTGTACCGACTCACACCAGCTGTTCGATTCATTCACCTGGCAAAGTTTTCCCATCGAAATGTCAATTCTCTTTTGAAGTGACAGCAAATCTATTGGAGAGGTACGTACACCTTCTCCCACAATTATCTTACGTGTGCGCATACATACTGACGGGTGTAAAATTTGTGTAGTTAACCGCCGTGTCGTCGGAATGGTTGTTGGTCAGAGTTTGTTTTCCTTTTTTGTTTGCAAATAATTTTTGTGCCCTCGTCATCGTGTCCAATTAAAGATATCACTGCGCACACATCCCATTACCAGAAGCCCTGAGTGAAATGATTGCTGCCCTCCGCGCCGCAGCACTCTTGCAAAACTGTTGAAATTTTTTTTTTATTTTTCCTTTTGACTCGTTTCTCTTCGTGTGTTGTGTTGGTTTTTATTTTCTCGGCCCGTTTTGTGACGATAACTTAAAATTCTGGTTTTCAAATTGCGGAAGCAATACAGCGCCCTGGGTGATTCTATGATTTGATTCGACGACGGACTAGTTGGTCGCTGTGATATTGGCTGGTATTTTGCACTCAACACCTGTCACTCCCTGTTTGCGGAGACCTGTCGTCCACAAACAGCGCCGCTGCTCCAATTGTACTGTATCTGAACTTTTGACCAACTACATATCAGCTTTCATGCGAATGAGCGAACGTTTGAGTTTGGGTGTGAGTTGTGCATTCGCGATTCGAAGTTATTAACCAAATCAAGAATTGGGTGAAACCAGGAGACAAAGAAGATGTCTCAGCAAATACATGCAAACGGAATTGCGGTGCCATCGTCGGCGAATGTGGCCAAGAGTGCCGACTCAGTGGATGTGGAGGCGATGAGGGAGTGGTGGTAAGTTTTGTTGATCTTCTTTAAACTGAAAGAATATGCTTACAAATAAGAAAAAAAAAAAATATAATGTGCACTGCCCGGGAATCGAACCCGGGTCGCATGAATGGGAATCTTGCATGATACCACTACACCAGCAGTGCTTCAGCCAAGTTGGTGGATAATTGTTTAATTTAAGTATGACTCAAAGGGGAACCCCGACAGTTTTGATGAAAAGTCTTGGAACTCATTTGAACAATTCCTTATTAGTTTATGCTTTAAGATGATTTGGTTGAGGGAATCTGAATTTTACACCATGGACGTCGGATCTCACTGTCTCTGGCCGCAGTTTGCCAACTTTCTTGAACATGATGCAAAGGATTGCCACCTACTGTAAAAAATAAGTTCACAAAAGTTTGACAAAAATGTGTTAGACATCAAGCTTAGCTTCAAACTTTCTTTCGGAGTCGCATTAACGAATTAAGAGATATGGCGCTGATGCGAACTGCAGATATGGCACTGATGTGCACTGGTAGCTTACTGTACAGAGGGTGAAAGATTGTGATAAGGTGATCCAAGGCGTTTTTGGGTTGATCACGTTGGTGTGACGTGAACAGAGATTCTTACTAAACTTGTTCTTGATCTGGGCTTGCTTGTGTTTCCTTTTGCGAGAGAATAAAGCAGTTGTTTGCTATCAAGCTGGCATGCGTAATAGCACAGAATATTTTCATTTCTCATTAACTTTGACAGATGTACTGGATCACTGACCACTAATTATGTGGAGAATCAATTTTCAGAAGTGGACACTTAGTTGGCTCGAACCAGGAGGCACTTGCCAACAGAACCCATCTTTCCCAGTTCCAAGTTCCCTCGTAACTCTAGGCATCGCCTGATGTATAGGCAAACACGGATAGTTTCATTCCACGTCGGCAACAAAATAATGTGACATCCAGCGGGTTGTTACGTTATCCGTTCTATCACCAGCCCAAAAAAAAGCAACTTGCTGGACGTAATTATGTCTTAAACCGATTTATGGTAACAAGCGATGTGACTATATCCGGGCTTGACTGTACCCTTTCATGTGAAATAATTTTCACACAGAATACCTCAAGCTTTTCTTTCAAGCTTCCACGCTTCGAATGAAACGAAGATCAAAGGATCTTTCAATTTTATGAGCAAATAAAATTTTTGAAGCCCTAAGACACATTTGTAGAACTAATGCCCCACAGAACTGCTCGAAAACATCCACTCCAAGTTATCACCAAACAGTTTCATTCGTCTCAATCCAACTCACAGACATTATGAACCAGTTTCCATCGGAACTGATATTAAGTTTAAGCATGTAACCCTGAAGCTGAAATTGGAAACTAAAATTTGCATACGACTCATTATAAAATCACATAAGGTCTGCCTCTGCGACGCAATTATTCCCCTTTGATCTGTCACGTGTTGAAATCTTGAAACTCATCACAATATTTACGAGCGGCACTTGGACTTAAACAGATTTTCCAGGGTGCCACCAGCGGTAAAGTGATTCACTCAAGATCTCGGCCTAAACGTTGAGTCGCATTAATTGCTACAGACACGGATAACGACACGCTCTGCCGGACGGACGCATGACCGGAAGTTCAATTCAGCTTTGTTTGTGTAGTTAAAACATAGATTTGTTTATAAATGGCATTATTCGCCATTGAATTAGTGCTCGTATCCATGACCCCTAGCTCACTGTTGTGCACTTTTGGTTTTAGTAAACCAGTTAAAGTCAGTCAATGTGAGATTAATGGTTTCATCAGAAATTTCTAAAGTACTATGATGACTTTCAAGAAATACCAGTGTAGTCAGTCGAATAGTTATGACCCTACTTGTTGGGTAACTATCACTTCTTTGCAAGTGCTTTGTGTCAAAACAGAGTCGCTTTTTTTTTCTGTTTCCGATGGCGTTGTGAGATTTTCTTTTTATTTAAGGTTTCTGCACTACATTTTTACATTACAGCAATTTTGTGTTGAAAATTATTTCAAAAAAAAGTATTTAGTTAGAAACATATTCATTTTTGCAAGCAGCTTCCACCCGCCACCCGCCTCCTTTCAATAGGTTTAACTGCAGTTAACGAAGAATTTTTCAAACAACAATTTTCGGCAGAAAATTGAAATAAACAAAGCAATACACAAGTTACTCTCACCCCTAACTGGTTTCGTTCCTTACTTTTTGAAAGAAAGAAAAAAGCCAACCCACCAAGAACTGGTCAGTTGTTGTGATCCTTCGAGCCGGATTTGAACCAGCGACCTATGGATATCAGCTGTCTCTTAACGTCTACAGTCCACCGCTCTACCAACTGAGCTATCGAAGGCTTGTGGTTTTGCCTGCCAAAGAGACTTGTGGACTTTACATTAAATTTTTAGTAGAATACTAAACTGATTAACTTACTCTCTCCCTTACTTGGTTTCGTTTCTTATATTTTTCCTGAACTGAAACTTTATACTCGTACATGCTGTTTGAAAATTAATGTAAAGAAAGCGGTAAAGCACATACAAATAATAATAATAATTATTGTTGGCGCGGCAATTCACAGGGGGACCAGGGTCTGGGCCTCATCAACTACTCGTGTTGTCCTACAGTTTTTTGCCGACTCCGAACGGCGAAGCATGAGAAGCTTTCTTAGACAGTGTGTTGTCAGCAGCTCGAAAGACGTGGTGATGTGAAAAATTTGAAAAATTCGTGTTGAGCTGGAAATCGAACCTAGACTTTTGACGTCTGAGCGTCACACTCCACCTACTACGCCACGGCAGCCACAAAGCACATACAAAATCTTTTCATTTAAAACCCGTGTTCTAAGCTTAGGGTTTGAAATCAGCCAAATGCTAAGATACATCGATAGACCATAGCAACCTGCGCATTAATCCTTCATGAACGGTAAAAAACCTGATGCTGCACATCAGTAAAGGAAAGACGAAGTACAGGGTATTGTCATCGAGCGGATAGTTGGTGAAACGATTAAGGTAGCAGAGCTTAGTTCAACAGGAGCAGCTGAAAGAATAAATACGCGGCCGACTCCTCAAATTCCACCTAGTCCGTCAATGATCTTCAAATCAATAAATCTCATTATAACATTGAACCTGTTCTGTTGATCTCTTAACCACGACCGAGAGTGAAAGGATTCCGGAGACGCTACAATCACGAATTGCATGCAATGTATAGAACTTCAAAGTTGATGTCGTGACAACAGTTAAGACCGGTAGACATCGCTGTGCAGGACACCTCACTCTCATAAGCAAAAATGAGCAAGCCCGGAAAGTCCTTGTTTGATGGTACATGACAGTGCGCAAGATGCCCAAATCATCGGGGTGTGCTGCACGAAGGTATCGACATGCAATCGGGATCCATAGAGAGACTTGTTTGTGGTGGCCATGCGTGAATAATGATAGCAACTGCAGATTCTGAAATATATCGGCGTAGAAGTAAACTAAACCAAACTTGCCTTGTTAAATATAGAACCAATTGTTTTAATAACCATTCACTTTTTATTTAAAGAATTCTATCAATTGAGTGTATTTTTTAACTGACTCCATGTGTAAACATGAGAGGCACCCACTTTTAACTTCAATTTCAAAAACTTTTCTGCACAACACATCACTCAATAAGTTTCGATTTTTTAAAGAAAACTGTTTGTGTTATGCATTCGTCCATCTATCTGTTCTTTTATTAACACATCACTGGCATACAGGGGGCGGAATTAACAAAACTCTAAAGGAAGAACAAACATTTAAATGATCTCTGTCAAATTTTCATAACAATCTAACATTCGATACCTTTTTTATAGAACGATTTATCTGTGGCCTCAAAATAAACTTCAGTTTCGGCGATTACCTCCTCATTCGATCCATATTTTTTCCCGCGAACATCTTTCTGAGGTCTGAAAAGAGGTAGAAGTCTTTGGGGACCAGATCTGGAGAATACGGTGGCTGAGCAAGCAATTCAAAGTTAATTCGTGCAATTTGGCCATGGTAGCCAACGACTTGTGTCACGGTGAATTGTCTTGGTGGAAGAGAATATTTTTCTTCTTCATATGAGACCGTTGTTTTTGCAGATTCTTCTATCAAATATACCAATAATTTCATGTAGTATACGCTGTTGATCCTTTCGCCTTTCTCAACATTGTCGATGAATAAAATTCCGTGTGCATTCCAAAATACGGGTGCCATAACATTGCCAGTCGACCTTTGTGTTTTTGGACGGTTTGGGAGTGGTCCACCGGCTGCATTGTCGATGAACAAAATTCCGTGTGCATCCCAAAATACGGGTGCCATAACATTGGTAGTCGACCTTTATGTTTTTGGACGGTTTGGGAGTGGTCCACCGGCTGCTGTCCACTTCGCTGACTGTCGATTTGACTGTGGAGTGTAGTGGTGGATCCATGTTTTATCCATTGCGACATATCGACGCAAAAATCCTGTTTATTCTGCGGAAGCAGCTCCAACCAGTTCTCAGAATCATCTATAAGTTGTTGTTTTTGGTCCATTGTGAGCAAACCCAGCACGCATTTCGAAAACAGCATTCTCACGGACCAATATTCATGCAAGATAGTAAAGAAACGTTCTTTCGATATCTGTACGGTGTCAGCTCTCTCACGCAATTTCACTTTGCGATTTTCCAAAACGATTTTGTGTACTTTTTGACGTTTTCAGGGGTAACCATCTCAATTGGTCTTCCAGAGCGTTCGGCATCGTTGGTGTCTGTACGGCCACGTTTAAAGTCAGCATCCCACCGACATATAGTTATTTTTGATGGAGCGGTGTCTCTGTAACGATTTCTCAAGCCACTGGTGAGCTTGCACGATACACAAAATTCTGGTTTTTTCATTGTTTACAATTCGCAAAAGTAGCTTTACTTGAAACACTGTAACTTGTAACGTAATAATCAGATTATCATGACATTTGACAGGTATAATTTGAATGTTTGTTCTTCCTAAAAATAAACATGAATTCTTTGTTAGTGGCGCCCCCTATATGTCAATGATGTGCTAATTGGTGATAATTGCTTAAAAAATGAACAGCAGTATGACAGATAGATGAACAGATATATGACACCATCAGTTTTCTTTAAAAAAAAACGAAACAATAGAAATAGAATCACAATTTTTGTGATTCACGATTCAAATTTGAGCTTCTATTAAAAACTGAAACTTTAATCTATCGTTTAGCAAAAAGATGTGATGTAAGGAGGGTCAGAAATCACTTCTTATCGCACGGTGGTGTCGTACTCGTATAGACGGTTACAGATTTGAGTGAAATTATTTCAATCTCCTTCGTCTTAAGAGTATTAGCTATCAAAAAAGAACTCATCATGCATTTAGGTGAAACAAAAGGTACTTTCCTTACACTTTTGTGTCTTAGCATTGTTCAACTGATCAGGGGCCAATGTCTCTTCTTGCCGCATGGTTGCGCCGTATGGTAGGACCTACAAGTTCCCGTATTCTGATGAAGCTTATGATGAGCAACAATTTGTTCAAAATATTTTAAGGTGAAGTGTAGGCATCCACTGGCAAACATTTGCCGCGCCCTCGTGGCAGCTGTAATCACCTTCCACCAATACTGCTACGAAGTCAATCGATTTGCTTGAACATCCACGAAATGCTGCGTCTCTATCACTATTTTATCGTTATTTCAACAAAAAATGCGAATTAGCCAGCTGCTTTCCTCCCCTTTAAGAATTCACCCGCAATACCCGCCTTGCTAGGAATGCTCACCCGTTCATCCCGTTCACCCGTTCACCCCGTTCATCCCGTTCATCCCGTTCACCCCGTTCACCCCGTTCAGCCCCCGTTCATTTCGCTAGGAATGCTCCCCGTTCACCTCAGCCCACCTTTGGACGAATAGTAAAGTTTAGAGAGTCGTTCTTCAGCCGCACCACACGAGTATAGAATGCTCTTCCCAGCTCAATTTTCCCCCCACTACAGCCTACAGGCCGCCGTGGCGTAGTGGGTAGAGTGCGACGCTCACACACCGAAGGGTTCGATCTGGTTTCGATTTCCGGCTGAACACCTCGAATTTTTCACGGCACCACCTCTTTCGAGCTGCTTACAACACTCAAAGAGTAGTAACTGTCTAAGAAAGCTTCTCATACTTCGCCGTTCGGAGTCGGCAAAAAACTGTAGGTCCCTTCTACTTGTGAGAGAACAATAGCGCGCACAGCACGAGTAGTTGAAGAGCAGGCCCTGGTTCCCCTGTGGACTGTCGCGCCAACAATTATTATAATTATTACAACCCACAGGCATTTAAAACCAATGTGCATCAGTACCTCATCCTCTATGCCTTCGGCCCGTGATGTGACTTTATTGCAGTCATTTAAGGGTAAAAAGAATCCCTTTAGTGCGCGCCAATTCTAAAATGGTATGCTTAAATTTTGCAACTTTGCCAACTTTAAACTCATTAGAGAGCCTTCCTCTCTGTAGCTTTGGGTAGCACATAAGTTCATAATTTACTTGTGAACCTACTTAAATAAACAACGAGTGCCCAAAGTACCAAACTTTGATCAAAAATTTACCAGTTTTTAGATCAAAAGTGTAAATCGTCCACTTTTGATCTAATAATAATAATAAAAAGCGTTTACACAAAATAAGTTAAAAAAAAACAATGAACACAAGTTGTAGAACAGATAGAAAATTAACCGGGAAGGCATGTTGATTCCTTTCACCCCCTGCTTGTTCATGAATATAACTTAGAGAAACTCGAGCTGAGTTGTGTTTGTTCAATTTAAATTTCAATTTTTGTGTCACGTGGACTTAAGAGGACAAAAAAACATTAACAACAATAACAAATATTGAGTGATCAATAAGTCCCGGTACACATAGAGGGCGCCACTAACAAAAACTATTAATTAAATATATTTTTTTTTCTTTAATTTTTGTTAGGGGCGCTCGTTATATGTCCCGGGAATTATTGAGTGATGTGTTACACCTTGTGACTTAACGGAGAAGGATACCGGATGTTTGCTTTAGATTACATAAACTGCAAATCAAACATCACCTTCACTTAACGCAAAAATTTGTAAATCAGTGTTTGTGAAGTGCGAAATGAATTTGTTAACACATCTTTATGTATTGACAAAAGTCATTTAAAAATCTCAATTTTATGGGACGTAATCGATTTGCTCATGAATGCAACCCTTTGTTTCACTGCAAAATCACCTTATGAAACGCAACTTATCTATCCAGCTGCATCTTCATAGTGATCACACTTAGAAGCATTCTCGGCAACACAATTCCATATATGGCGGTGTGTAGCAGTTTTCATAGGAAGTCAATCACCGCCGAGAAAAGCTTATGACGCTTAGAGGCGATCGTACGTTTCTAAAGTGCACGTTTTTGCACCATCAGGAATATGTATATGCAAGTGGTGAAACTCATTAATTTTTCTCGCACTTGTTACTTAACATGATTTATGAATGCATGAACAGGTTCTTTTGTAAGACGTTCTTTGCTGCGTGGGTAAGTTGACCAAGTTGTGTAGGGGACACGGCGATTGGCGATTCATGGCAGTCCTTGATTTGCAGTCAGTGATGAAATGTAGCATGTAACACACAATTAACATTTAAAAAACCCAATGTTGTATGGAGTTAAATCATCCACATTTATCCTAATGCCGTTTGTACATGGTTTTTAAAAAAATGTTTACAAAGTGTCACGAATCGAAAACAATTAAAATTTCAATTTCTTAATGCTGCCAACCTTTGAGTAATCCACACCCAATTCAAAGAGGAAAACAAAATCAAACCTTCTGGTATTCGTTGCCCAAAGAAGTAAATGTTTGTGTTTCCATTCAATTGTTGCTTCCTGGTTATAAAGACCTGTTTAATTGTGATTTTTTGTAGGAGATTATTGAATATATTGTGGCCGCCCCAACTTTGTGGGTAAAGTGCGTCGCTAACACCTCAAACATTTCAAATTTTTCACGGCACCACACCTTTCGATTTGCTGCAACTCTCAAAGAGTAATAAATGTCTAAGAAAAAGCTTCTCAAACTTCGCCGTTAGGAGTCGGTAACGGCGACCCTTCGACTCGTGAGAAAACATTAGCGCGAACAGCACGAATAGTTGATAAGCAAGATAGGCTCTGTTCCCTCTGTGGACTGTCGCGCCATAATAATAATAATAATTGTTAGTGCGACAGTCCACAGGCGGACCAGGGCCTAGCTTGCTCATCAACTACTCGTGTTGTGCGCGCTACTGTTCTCTCACGAGTAGAAGGGACCTACAGTTTTTTCCCGACTCCGAACGGCGAAATTTGAGAAGCTTTCTTAGACAGTTATTACTCTTTGAGTGTTGTCAGCAGCTCGAAAGAGGTGGTGCCGTGAAATATTAGAAAAACTGGGAGTCGAACCTAGACCCTTCGGCGTGTGAGCGTCGCACTCTACCCACTACGCCACGGCGACCACAATCGCGCCATACAATCATTAATTTAACATCTTTGGACCTCTATAGTAAGTGCGATCCGTTCAGAAAACTTCCCGCCGTTCCCGGAGTTGTAGTTTTTCCAACTCGTGAAAGGAAAGTGGCACGATATACGAGATATGCCTTTTATATTTCGGGATTAGAGAACAAAAACAAATATTAACCATCGAAAATAGCTTTCTTGTTTTTCAAAATATTCCCCATTGAGATCTATTCACTTTTGCATGCGTTTGAACCAATTGTCGAAGCACTTTTGCCACTCTGCTTGAGGAATCTCCAAAACATGCATTCTGAACGCAGGTGTCGAAAAACGTTGACCTCTCATTTTATTTTTTACATACGGGAATAAAAAGAAGTCTTTCGGTGCCAAGTCAGGACTATACGGCGGATGACTCATCAAATCGATGTTTTGAGTGCTCAAGAACGCAGTTGTTTGAGCCGATGTGTGAGAGCTCGCATTGTCGTGGTGAAGAGTGATCCGTCTTCGGCGGTTGGTTTTCCTGATTTCTTGAAAGATAACTGGCAAACAAATGGTTGTGTTCCACTCAGAATTGACTGTTCTGCGTTGTTCTATTGGTACGGTTGTGACATGTCCAGTTTTTCCGAAAAAAACAGGTGACCAGTTGCTTCATTTGCTTGGAAGTGCTTCGTGCGCGAGCAACTTTTGTTGGGTTTGGCTCAATTTGAAACACCCATACAGTCGACTGCTGTTTACTTTCGGGCTCATACGCGTAAATCCACGATTCATCACCTGTCACGATGTCATAGACATGTTTCGGAGCACCGCGATCGTATTTTTGGAGCATTTCTTTCGACTAATCGACACGAGCCTTTTTTTGAGCGACTGACAAATTGTATGGGATCCAACGCGAACAAATTTTTGACGGTCAAATTTTCACGCAATATTGAATGTATGCTGGTCCCACCAATGCCTAAGGTTGTCTCAATTTCACGATAGGCCACATGACGATCTTGCAATATTAGTTGGGACACAGCATCAATGGTTTCCGCAACAACAAGTGATCTTGGAAGACCTTTACGAAGTTCGTCTTGGAGTGAACTACGACCTCGGTTGAATTCACCATACCATCGATAAACACTGGTCCTTGATGGAACTTCATTGCCAAAAATTGAACTAAGTTCATCGATGCACTTTTGTTGAGTTAATCCACGTCGAAAGTTGTAAAAAATAATCGCACGAAAATTTTCACGATTTATCATAATTCCATATTTTCGGCGAGATGAATCTTTTAAGTTACTGTAAACAACACAAATAGCGCTCGTATGTCAAAAAGTTCTGAGTACGTATAACGTCAAAAATGTCAAACCTTACGGTAGAGTTGGCAGTTACCAGATTGCAACACTAGAGTTGCTCAATCCCCAGTCAAAAAAGGCAACCTTCGTATAAGGGTTTACTGAAAAATCTTTGTCTTGGAACTACGGTAAAGTTAACTATGTCTCTGATATGGTCAAAACTTTTTTTAAAAAAGAATAAGTAGAATTTCACTTCCCTATAGTTTTTTTTTCCCTTGAGCTCAAGAAGTGGTTAAGAAGTAGGCCCCCTTATTGCAAAAAGAAACAAAAACTTATAAGGACTAAAGTTGGTTTTACCGTGTTTAGCTGTATAGTGGAGAGTAGCACTGTATATGCGAGTTTCAATATTTTTGTGATCTTTGTGAGCACTCCTTTAAAGTGGATGACCCTCTTAAACGGATTTTGGCCTGCAATTGGTGGCCAGAGTCCATACTGTTGCGAACATCCAAAGAAGGCACATGTTTTGTACCCAAAAACTTGCTGCTTGTTTTTCTTACAAGAATATCTATCAGCTCATCGGTAAGGTAGTTCTTAGTACTATTTGGAAAACTTCCTATAAAATTTGGTCATTTTTCACATTTAAAAAAGAGTTTTTCTAAGAAAGCAAGTTGGTCAGAATCTTCTAAACTTAAAATCCTTGCGCTAATTTTTGAAAAAAATCAAAAACCTTCAAAGGTGACAAAATATGTGTTTACAAAGCAACAAATATTCGGATTAATCTAAAAACGTCCTAAAGGTCTAACAAGACAATTTTTCAAAAAAAAAAAGTAGTTATGTCAAAAATAAGTAAGCACTGTTCTAATTCCGCACTTCCTTCAAGTCCGTTCGATGTTGTGTTTGAGAGATTTTTTGAACTTTTGAATTTACTGAACTGAATTTATTCTCGAGTTTGGGAAATTTAAGCCTCGCTCAGCGTTCTCTCTAAAGCGCCTCAAAACTTTTCGTGATATTTGTTTATCTTTGCATAGAATTATCTTTTAAATGTAGCACTGTCTCCTGCCTGATTCAGATCCTCACATAATTGAGTTAGAAAAAAATAAAGTCTCCAATTACTGGTGATTATTGTTTCATTGACCGTTTCAGTCGGCAACGGTTGCTTCTAGCTGCATTAAAAAAATCCTCAGAGTCACTTATCTTTTTCCAACAAACGTGTGCAATCTCAATGACTCCGCAAATGCTAATGACTCATAGATGCATCGCCCCTCATGCCACATTGAACAAAAACCAAACTTTCATGATTCGCTCCTTGCATCATCTCTCTCCCACATCTATGTACGTCACAGCATCTAAATTATATTCATGATGTCCTCATTTCGAAGCAACCCCCAAAACTGCACACGAACGTTTGTCCTTCACCCTGTTGTCTGTGGTCGAGGATTCATGTCAACTCCCGCTTGATTCACCGAACCTACACCAAGTGCACACTGCGGCGCCATTCACGCCTTCTTTTCGCCTCATAACCGCGTCTAATACACACCAAGAAACGAATTTACAACATTTCTAGATACATTTTGATTGCATAAGAATTTCTCTTTCGATTTCAATCGGTTGGGGCCAACATCGTCTCGTCATTGTGGACTTACTAGTTTCTGTTACACCGCGCAGCTACATCGAGCCAATGTGGTAAGTCCACGCTTGGTCAGATTCGGCGTTAGTTGAGGCCAAACACTTGCGCACCCATGCGAATCAACAATCAAACGTTTGCCGCATGAATACCGTCGTCGTCAGCCGTTGCGTTTGTCTGTCTACGAAGCCAGCTCTAGCAAATATTCCAAAACCTATTCAATTGAAGTCGCAATCACGATACTATCGCACTACCGCACTGCCAATGGCGTTGGAAGTTCCACACGAGAGTGTTAGTTTATGTGTGTCGTGGTGTCAGCTGACTACCGACTGTTGCCTCATAAAGCAACAAAACGAAAAAATACGTCCAATGACTTGTTCAGGCCAAATGTTTCTGTGTACAGTTCAGTTTGAATTCGTCATTAAGCACAGGCGAACGTGCGGCGCGTCGTTATTGTGTTGTGTCTCATTGTCGGCCAGTCCATTCACATTCACTTGTTTCGTCAGTGTGACCGCGAGTTTGTCGATTGCCTCCGCACGCAGCGCCGGCTTTGTGCTTTTGACGCGTAGTCCAGATGCCAGAAATCGCGTGAAAACTGCATGATATGGTATATTTAGCCGAATTACTTAATTCAGTGTTGTGCTCCTATGACGCCAAAGGCGACACCGCGACACAAAGCTACAAGAACTTTCACTTGTCTTTCGTTCTAAGCAGCACTAAGAGTACGTTTGGGGGCGAATTGTTAGTTGGATGCGTGATTTTGTTTACTCCGCGTGCTATGTGCCAGCCGTGGATACATAGTTGACATAGTTGTGTGCACATAGAAGGTGTCTCCGTTTGTTCCCCCGCCATGCTGTCTACTGATCCACATAAAATGTGCTGAAGTGAAACTAATTTCCCTTTCGTTGCAATGTGAGCGGCATAACGCAGGCTCTCTTTCTGTTGGGGCATTGCCTGTTTTGACACTTTTCTTGTTTTGTTTTCTGGTGTTTTGGTTGCGGCCGTATCGAGATTTCCCAATCCGACCAATAGACGCGGGCCAGATTGGATGACAACTTTCGGCTAATACACAGTTGTCTGGTGTTTAGCTGCTTGGTTGAAGGGAATGAATTTATGATTTATGCTGCGCACGGAAAACTCGTCCACTCATCGGTTTTTTTTTCAATGAGTTCAAAATATTGACTGAAGTATGTGAACTGCACTGCTCTTTAGCTTTTCCGTTTAGAGGCTTGTTCGATGAGTAAGCAGGTATGGGTAGCGTTGGCATTTTTGAAAATTCCTTCAAATAACCAGAAACCTTGGGAAGTGAGAGAGTAGCAAACGCCACTTTAATAACCGCGCTATGCACGATGTGACTTTTGGGCTGATGATTGATGAAGTACAAGAATGTGTTAGACGCTGATTTGCAGTTGCTCTTAACGGATTTTGATTTCTATTACATAGACGACAAGATTTAGCCTCGTTGATGCACACTGTTTTATAGAAATGTTATATTTGGCATGTGGGTCACGACAATTATTCAATACGCCATGGCTGTGTTTTAAATGTACACTTCCGTAATGAATTCCAGCTTAAAGGTGCGATTTCTGTTCAGTAAGGAAAGACATCACTTAATCATCAGAAAACAGTGGTCATATTTGTCGAGTGCTCCAATCATAAAATTGATTTCCTTCATGACGAGTGTCGAGCCTCCAGAAGGAAAACCATAACCATGGCAACATATTTTTGAATGTAGTTCCTTTTCAGCTCGATATGTTCCATCTAAAATGCAAGCTTTGTTTGAAAATGCTCTTACTAAAAAGATCTATAACGCTTAACTTCCTCGCAGAGATAACCATTCAATCTGTGATAACAAATAAATTCCCAGGAGTTGTTTTTATTAAAATCTGTACCAAAATTTACTGCAATGTTGGAGGCGTATGTGCAACTTACTTCACCACGATTCTCCTAAAATGGTGTACTGACTGTGAGTTAATAAATAATACAAATTGTTGGCGCGACAGTCCACGGGGGGACCAGGGCCTAGCTTACTCATCAACTACTCGTGTTGTGCGCGCTACTGTTCTCTCACGAGTAGAAGGGACCTACAGTTTTTTGCCGACTTCGAACGGCGAAATTTGAGAAGCTTTTTTCTTATACAGTTTTTACTCATTGAGTGTTGTCAGCAGTTCAAAAGAGTTGGTGCCGTGAAAAATTCGAGGTGTTCAGCCCGGAATCGAACCTAGACCTTTCGGCGTGTGAGCGCGCACTCTACCCACTACGCCACGGCGACCACCACTGTGAGTTAATACTAGTATTTAATAAAAGTTTTAGATGAGTCGCTAAAACAGCTTCGACTCGATTTCACTTTCAAAGGAGCAAAATTGGCCACAAAACAGACCCTTAAGGAACTCTTCAAATAAAACTGTTCATCATCTAGTACCATGAAATTGGTTGACAGATCGATCAATCAGATAGCGGACCAAATTCTGCAGATGGTGCAGAATATCAAATTTCAGTGTTTCTTTGTTAATTTTTGAGTTGCTATACAAAATGTGGCTCAACATTGGTGTTTATAATTTATTGTATTTTGCTACCGTTTGTCAGACTTTTTTCTTCAGATATCACATCCAATTAATGCCACAAAACATAAAATAAAACCTTGTAGACTTCCACAACTGAAGATGCGGCTTGGCTCCGAAAATTCATATGACGATTCGATTTTTGGGATTAGTGTGATGGACTTACATTCCATTTCGTTTAACAATGACAAGCGATTTAATCTTTCAGCGTTTAAGAAGGATTTTAAAATCGTCTAATATTGTCCTCTTATACGTCCCAGTGTCCCCTTTCTTCGTCAAATAATGTCTTCTTATACGTCCCCAGTGTTTTCTCCCTTTTTATCTATAACCACCGTTCTTGAACGTTCAGAAACAGAAGTATTTTTGCGAGGGTTGTTGCATTTGCGACAAATCTCCATCGAGCAATGCCTCTAGTTGTCGGATGTTTGGGGCGTTATTTGGCTTCCTAGTTGAAACTGTCATTTTTTGGCAGATCATGTTCTTCCATTTCTTCGTCTGTTTGCTGGTTTATACTGAAATTGAGTTTAATTGGAAATTAATAATTACTTGTCGGTATTATTTAATAATAACACATCACACAATAAGTCCCGGGACATATAGGAGGCGTCTCGTAAACAAACAAATTAATATTAAACTAACAATTTTTGTTAGTGATGTAGATGTAGTAATCTGTAAGTAGCCTAGTAGAGTCCGACGCTCACACGCCGAAAGTCTAGATTCGATTCCCGACTAAATACTTTGCTTTTTTCATGGCACGACCTTGTGGCCGCCGTAGCGTAGTGGGTAGAGTGCGATATTCACACGCCGAAGGTTTAGGTTCGATTCCCGGCTGAACACCTCGAATTTTTCACGGCAGCTATTTCGAGCAGCTGACAGCACTCAAAGAGTAATAACTGTCTAAGAAAGCTTCTCAAACTTCGCCATTCGGAGTCGGCAAAAAACTGTAGGTCCCTTCTACTCGTGAGAGAACAGTAGCGTGCACAACACGAGTACGAAGATTGTCTTTTATATTTCGGAAACAAAAGAGAAAAAAAAAATTATTAATCATCGAAAATAGCTTTATTGTTTTTCAAAATATTCTCCATTGAGATCTATTCACTTTTGCATGCGTTTGAACCAATTGTCGAATCACTTTTGTCACTCTGCTTGAGGAATCTCCAAAACATGCATTCTGAACGCATCAACCGCTTCTTCAGGTGTCGAAAAACGTTGACCTCTCATTTTATTTTTTACGTACGGGAATAAAAAGAAGTCATTCGGTGCCAAGTCAGAACTTTACGGCGGATGCCTCATCAAATCGATGTTTTGAGTGCTCAAGAACGCAGTTGTTTGAGCCGATGTGTGAGAGCTCGCATTGTCGTGGTGAAGAGTGATCCGTCTTCGGCGGTTGGTTTTCCTGATTTCTTGGAAGGCAACTGGCAAACAAATGGTTGTGTAACACTCAGAATTGACGGTTCTGGGTTGTTCTAGTGGTACGGTTGCGACATGTCCAGTTTTTTCGCAAAAACAGGCGACCATTTGCTTGGAAGTGCTCCGTGCACGAGCAACTTTTGTTGGATTTGGTTCAACTTGAAACACTCATACAGTCGACTGCTGTTTACTTTCGGGCTCATACGCGCAAATCCACCATTCATCACCTGTTACGATGTTATAGACGTGTCTCGAAGCACCGCGATCGTATTTTTGGAGCATTTCTTTCGATCAATCGACACGAGCCTATTTTTGAGCGTTTGACAATTTTTTTTGACGGTCAAATCTTCATGCAATGTTGAATGTATGCTGGTCCCACAATGCCTAAGGTTGTCTCAATTTCACGATAGGCCACATGACGATCTTGCAATATTAGTTGGGACACAGCATCAATGGTTTCCGCAACAACAAGTGATTTTGGACGACCTTTACGAAATTCGTCTTGGAGTGAACTACGACCTCGGTTAAATTCACCATACCATCGATAAACACTGGTCCTTGATGGATTTTCATCGCCAAAAATTGAACTAAGTTCATCGATGCACTTTTGTTGAGTTAATCCACGTCGAAAGTTGTAAAAAATAATCGCACGAAAATTTTGACGGTTTAATTCCATATTTTGGGCGAGATGAATCTATTAAGTTACTGTAACAACACAAATAGCGCTCGTGTGTCGAAACGTTCTGAGTACGTATAACCTCATAAATGTCAAACCTTACGATAGAGCTGGCAGTTGCCAGGCTGCAAAACTAGTGCTGCCCAATCCCGAAATATAAAAGGCAACTTTCGTATGAAAGAACTGAATCTTTGAACAATCGTTTAAACAAAAGGTGTGATGTCTGGATTATAAGGAGGGTCAGAAAGCACTTCTTATCGCACGGTGGTGTCCTACTCGTATAGACGGTTACAGATTTGAGTGAAATTATTTCAATCTCCTTCGTCTTAAGAGTATTAGCTGTCAAAAAAGAACTCATCATGCATTTAGGTGAAACAGAAGGTACTTTCCTTACACTTTTGTGTCTTAGCATTGTTCAACTGATCAGAGGCCAATGTCTCTTCTTGCCGCATGGTTGCGCCGTATGGTAGGACCTACAAGTTCCCGTACTCTGATGAAGCTTATGATGAGCAACAATTTGTTCAAAATATTTTAAGGTGAAGTGTAGGCATCCACTGGCAAACATTTGCCGCGCCCTCGTGACAACTGTGATCACCTTCCACCAATACTGCTACGAAGTCAATCGATTTGCTTGAACATCGACGAAATGTTGCGTCTCTATCACTATTTTATCGTTATTTCAACAAAAAATGCTCTAACGAGTTAGCCAGCTACTTTCCTCCTCTTCAAGAATTCACCCGCAATACCTGACTCGCCAGGAATGCTCACCCGTTCACCCTTAAGCCCACCTTCGGACGTACAGAAAAGCTTAGAGAGTCGTTCTTCAGCCGCACCACACGAGTATGGAATGCTCTTCCCAGCACAATTTTCCCGCCACTGCAACCTACAGGCCGCCGTGGCGTAGTGGGTAGAGTGCGATGCTCACACGCCGAAGGGTCTGGATTCGATTCCCAGCTGAACACCTCGCTTTTTTCACGGCACCACCTCTTTCGAGCAGCTGACAGCACTCAAAGAGTAATAACTGTCTAAGAAAGCTTCTCAAACTTCGCTGTTCGGAGTCGGCAAAAAACTGTAGGTCCCTTCTACTAGTGAAAGAACAGTAGCGCGCACAACACTAGTAATTGATGAACCTGTGAATGTCACGCCATCCTATTACTATTATTGTATTGTTTTGTAGGTTTATATGTATTTATAAAGTATTGCAAATTTGTTGCAGTAGAATATAGCTGCTTAACTGTTGAGGTGAATGACCCAAAGTCTTCAGTCCTTGAATAGTCTGAACGTCACAAGCACGGCGCTCAGTATGGTAAGATAATAAACAAACAATTGATTCCAGAATCGTCTATCTCCTCAGCATTTATTCTGTCTGTTATATAGTAAGTGTGAAACACTGTGACAAAAGACCTACAAAGAATATTTGAACAGTTGATTCATCGGAATAGGCATCAAGTGTTGCTAAACCATCGGTGCTCCTATATGTATGTTCGTATTTGATTCTCACATTGATTTAACATTATTGCAAGTTTCAAGCATATTCCAGATAAATTATTATTTTGACGTAAATACAAACTTAAAACATGTTATTCAAAGCCAAAAAAAGCGAAACCATTTATGAGTGAATGTTACTATCAATTCTTTTTCTTCGTGTGATACTTCAATTTGGGGTGGACTTTTGTCTCAACTACCATGCTTTGCAGTCAGAACGATATCTCATCAGCTGGAGTTGCGCACTCCAAGTTGGTTAAGGTCCTTCTTCATTTGTGTGCGCCACCTCAGCATAGGCCGTCCTCTGTTGCGTTGTTCCAATAACTCGGATTCGAAGACTTTTCGGGATGGAAGAGTGGTGTCCATACGCTCTACGTGGCGTAGCCATCTTAAGCGTTATATCCACAGACATTTGACCACGCACCTGCCGCCGAACAGCCCATAAAGTTCGGTATTGAATCTTCTCTTCTAAATGCCATCAACGCAAACAGAACCAAAAATCGCAAGCAAAACCTCGAAAAGCCTAAGGGCTTCCTCATCTGCTTATTAGGAACGTTCAGGTTTCCGCGCCGTAAAGCAGACCAATCAATCTCATACAGTCCTTAATACTCCATTACTTCTAGAGCCCAAAGAAACTGCCGTAAGCAAGAGTGATTCCTTGTTAGATTTCAGTACTAATGGTGCAACTTTCTCCCCAGTTTAGTTTTTAAATGCTGCCATATTGGAGTGCTTCTGAACGCGTATGAAAGTGACCCTGTGTCACTCCACAGATCAGCAATCTTAATTTATGTTTGTGTTTTTTTTTTTTTTTTACAAAAGTCGTGTTTTCCTCCTAAACTGTTTGGCAAAGCTATCAACATCCGCTTGTTGAGTAGTTGAGCGATTCAAAGCTATGTCACTTGCAATTTACTTCATCCAAAGTTCATCAGAGATCAGGATGTTAATTGACTGCAATAATTGTATCTACACACTTTCAATTATTTCCCAGCAAAATATTTATTCAGAAAGTCTGAAATTACTCCGTGAACTATCACTTGGTGTACAAATCAAACAATCTGTTTTCACAGCAGGGAATTCCCCAAGTGGAGGGTCCACAATAAATTTTACAAAACGTTTAATTAATTTATATCCGCGTTACATTGAACGAGTGTCTAAGACAGTTCACGAATTAAAGGCATCATCCGTAGACTTGGACGTTATTCTTCTTCTTCTTTGTTTGGCGCTACAGTCCAGAGTTGAATCTGGGACTCAACCAACGTGCCCTTCCAGCCAGCACGATCTCTCGCCTCCAGTTGCGCACTATAAGTTGGTTGAGGTCATTCTCCACTTGTGTGCACCTTTGCCTAGGCTGTCCTAGGTCGTGCCGTAATCCCGGAGATCACTGACCAATCTTAGTTGGCTATTGAGGCAATCAAGATGGCATACAAATTATCAATTTTTCTCTTTCTGAACAACACAAATTGATCTTTTAAAATTTGAATTTGGAACCTAAATCGCAAAATCGGGGTTTAACACTTTCAGTAAAGTAAACGTATCGCATGTTTCCAACTGGTGTAGGACGAAGGCTCGTTGGTATCTCCCTATTCATAATATCGTAAGTCAGACCGTGCTAAGTTCTTCTTCTTCTTGTGGCGCTTCAGTCCGGGGTGCATCTGGGCCTCAACCAACATGCCTCTCCAGCCAGCACGATCTTTCGCCAGCTGCCTCCAGTTGCGCACAGAGTTGGTTGAGGTCCTTCTCCACTTGTGTGCGCCACCTTAGTCTAGGCCGTCCTCTGCTGCGTTGTCCCAATGGCTCAGATTCAAAGACTTTCCCATAGTCCATACGTTCTACATGGTCTAGCCATCTTAAGCGTTGTATCCGTAGACACTTGACCACGCACCAGCCGCCGATCAGCCTATAAAGTTTGGTATTGAATCTTCTCCTCCAGATGCCATCAACGCAAACAGAACCAAACATACATCGCTAAACTTTTTCTCTCGAAAAGATTAAGAGCTTCCACATCCCCTTTTGGTTACGTCCATGTTTCCGCGCCATTGAGTAGGACTGACATGATCAAGCTGTTGTTTAAAGCGAGCTTAGTCCTTCTAGAGAGGGTGTTATTACTCAATTGCCTCTTGAGCCCAAAGAAACAGCGACTGGCAGGAGCGATTCCACGTTGGATTTCGGTACTGATGTTGTTGTCCCTGTCGACCGCGGAGCAGAGGCAGACAAAGCCCTTGACTGCTTTGAAGTTTCTGCTACCTAGTGTGACGCTTTGTCCGAGACGTCGATGTTGTGTGTCCTTCCTTGATGACAGCATGTACTCAGTTTTGCCCTCATACCGCCAGACTCATTTTAGTTGCTTCTGCTTCAATGCCAGCAAACGCCTCATTGACGGCTCGCTGTCTTCGTCCAATCACGTCAATGTCATCAGCGTAAGCTAGCAATTGAACTGCCTTTTGGAGGATCATGGCTCTAGTGTTGACTTGTGACTTACGCACGATCTTCTCGAGGATGATGTTAAAGTCACATAAAAGTGCATCGCCTTGTCTAAAACCTTTTTTTTGACATTGAAGGTCTCGGTGGGTTCGTTACCGATCTTGACGGAGCAGCGAGAGTTCTCCATCGGCATCCTGCACAATCTGATGAGTTTGGTGGGAATGCCAAACTGTGTTAAGTTACTCTATGGTTAAAAAAAATGCTCTTTTGTTGTTTAATTACGAATTTGATGCCATTGTTTGCTGCAGCAACTATTGAGTTAAAAAGTTTATTTTTATTCGGGATATAAGTACGACATTGGACTTGGGAAGAACAAAGAAGGTCGATCACTCAAAAAATAAACCCCGTACCCAAGTTTTCAAAGATTGGCATGATAGCCCGCCTTTTCGAATTCGTTTCTGCTTATACGATAACAGCTCCTGATTAACTTGGCTTCTGGGGCCGTCCATTCGCAACGTGATTGGCTTTTCGATGTTTCATTTTGGCGCGAGAATTGAACTCCAACTTCGCTCTAAAATTCACTTTAAGGTCGTTTGTGACTTGTGCCTTTCCACTAGGTAACCCTTTTTCTTCGTGTTGCTGTGATTTAATTTTAAGTCAAACCGGGAGGTCATTTCAGATTACTTTTGCACGATGTTTCAGTCCAATCCGTCTTTCTTCGTGATTTCGTGACCGTCGATGAAACATGGATCCATTTGTACCTACAAAGAAAAACAACTGAAACAATAGACTTTACTCGAAGAAAGTGTTCTGAGTAGAGGAAAACAACTTTGTCTCAATGGTTCTCATATGGTTCTTCTATAACTATCTCGAACCATTAGGACAGCGAATTCAAAAAAGAATGTACTAATTTAGTGAAGAAATAACTTATCTTTTACCATCGTCGCGTCTTCCACATTAATCAAACAATCCTATGAGCGGCTACAATATGTTCACCTTAATTTCCAACATTGGCCCAGACTCTTTTTTCTTTACAAATTGAAACTAGGACTGTACCATAGCTGAGGGCTGGAACTTGGTTGGATAGGACTGGCAGTGGTATGCACTTGGACTTGCATTAGTGGCTAAGACCGCGACGAAATCAGGGACTAGGACTGGGATTAAGAATTGAATGTAATGACTAGAACCAGGACAGCAACTAGGGAAAAGGGCTGGTTCTAGGGGTAAGGACTAGAAATAGAACTGTATTTAAAACTGAATAAAACTAGTGACATTAAAATTAAATTAATAATTTTTGTTAGTGGCGTCCCTATACGAGAGGCTTTCAATAGTTCTGAATGGAATGAAATGAGCGTTTTTTCTTGAAAATAAAACAATAATTATTAACTGGAAAACCATTTTATTCAAAGTATTGGCCATTGTTTTCTTCACATTTTGACCACCTTTGTGGCAAATTGTGAATACTACGATGATAATATTTTTCGTCTTTTAAAGCAAACCAATCAGACACCCAATTTTCGAGCTCCTCGTAGGAATCAAAGTGCTGCTCAGTCAATGCGTGTCCCATCGATGAAAACAAATGGTAGTCGGAAGGAGCCAAGCTTGGTGAATACGGCGGGTGGGGTAGCTGCTCCCAGCCAAGTGTTTTGTTTGTTTGTATCATGAACCGGTTTTGCTTTGTGTGCAGGTGCATTGTCATGGAGCAAAATTACCTTGCCGTGTCTTCTGTCCCATTCTGGTCGTTTCTCGATCAATGCATGGTTCAAATTGATCATTTGTTGTCGGTAGCGATCAGTATAAACGGTTTCACCAGGTTGGTTTAGGAGCTCGTGGTACAGCACACCTTTCTGGTCCCATCAAACACACAGCATTGTCTTCTTTCTGAATCGATCTGGTTTTGCAGTCGATGTTGATGGTTGTAACAGATGATTGTCCCAGATTTTTTCCGTTTAGGATTCTTAAAATAAATTTATTTTTCATCGCCGGTAACAATCCGATGCAAAACCGATTTCCTTTCCTGTCTTTGAAGCAAAATTTCACAAGTTTTTTTTCGGTTTTCCATCTGTGTTTCATTCAATTCATGTGGCACCCATTTTCCACACTTTTGGATCTTTCCCATAGCTTTTAAACGGTCAGAAATTGTTTGTTGTGCAACATTTAACATTGCTGCCATTTGCTTTTGACTCAAAGTGTCATCTCCATCCAATATCGTTTGCAATTCAGCGTCTTCAAACTTTTTTGGTGGTCTTCCACGTTCTTCATTTCTAACATCAAAATCATTATTTCTGAACCGTTGACACCATCTTTTGCATATTGCTTCTGATAGAGCATGATCACCATATGCCTCGACAAGCATTCGATGCGACTCTGCAGCACTTTTCTTCAAATGAAAACAAAAATTGAATGCTTTCTGCAAATCATCACTTTCTGGTACAAAATTCGACATTTTTAACACGATGAAAAAATATGATGTTGTCTGTTCAATGACTTGATGTATACTAAATATTTGTCACAGATGTCATAGCAAACAAACAAAAAAAAGAAGGGCTCGTTCACAACAAATGTTAATTATCGAGACACTTGCATCTTGACGCTGACCGGTATATACATATTGAATATAATATGCTCGTTATCGATATGAAGGAAAATATGAATTCTATTTAAATTGTTTTTATTTTTCAATATAATGTCGCCTAACATCAATGCATTTGTTACATCTTGAAAATCAAAAAAAATAAATTTCCTCTTTCTCTGCAAAATGCCCACTTATTGCCGACTTGAGTTCTTCATCATCCGAAAATCTTTTTCCACGAAGACATTTTCTCAAATCCGGAAACAGGAAATAATAACTAGGGGCAAGGTCTGGACTATAAGGTAGGTGTTGGATTTCTTCAAAATCACAATCTGGAGCAGCAGTCTTGGAAACTTGCGCCGTATGAACAGGAGCGTTGTAATGAAGAAGCATCACACCCGCTACGAGTTTACCCCGTCTTTTCTTTTTAATTTCCTCCCACAAATTATACAAAGTTGAAGCGTAGGATGTGGCGATGGTGGTTTCACCTTTTTTTTCTGTACTCAATGAGCAAGATTCCCTCTGAGTCCCAGAAATCTGGTTCTATAAGCTTCCCAGCAGACGGAGTGACTTTGAACTTCTTCTGGGGTCTGTTCCTTTTTTATTCCACTGCATGGACTCTTGTTTGCTTTCAGGGTCAAAGTGGTGAACCCATGTTTCGTCCCCAGTAACAATTCGATCCATAACACCGTCCGCATTCTAACTACACATTTCCAAAAGCTCTCTGCAGCATGCGATTCTCATTTTATTTTCTGAGGTGCTGTGAGCATTCGTGGCACCCACCTTGCACTGACCTTTGAAAGGTTAAGATGGTCATGAAGGATGGTATGAATGGTACCAGTTGAAAGCTTGGTGATCTCTGCCATCATTTTCACCTTTATTCGGGCATCCTTAAGAACAAGTTTTTCGACTTCTGTGATGCTTTCTCCCGTACAAGCAGTAGCCGGGGTGCCGGAGCGGGGGTCGTCTTGAATGCTCTCTCTGCCTCTCTTGAACTCACCACTGGGTGCAAACAGTTGATAATGAAGGTGCGCAACCCTCGTAAACAGCCACCATCTCTTCATGAATAGTTTTTTTTTGACTTTTTCCTTGTTTAGTGAGAAATTTAATTACAGCGCGATGCTTAATTCTTACCATCATCGTCTCAGTTGCCATTATGATTCTATTTAACTAAAACGCGAATTAATAATCACATTTATATGAAATTTTACATGAATGCATTAAAATAATAGAATTACTTGATAAATAAGTGAAGCGATCACAAAATAATCAGCCGTTATCCATGAACGGCACTTGCGTTGTTGAAACCGAAAGACTTTCCATCCTCGGTATGTGTATCAACCCAACAATTAGTTGGAACGATCACATATTTGAGGTCGCCAAAAATGCTGCGAAATGTCTAGGTTTCCTTAAACGATGCAAGAAGTACTTCACCCCCTCTGATCTGGCTACAATATACAAGGCATACATACGCCCAAAACTTGAGTATAACGCTCCTATCTGGTCAGGTGCTTCTAAGACCTCCCTGCACCTGCTGGATAGAATTCAAAAGCGAGCGATAAAACTTATAGGTGACAGTAATATTGCGAAGTCGATTGACTCGTTAGAACACCGACGTAATGTCGCGTCATTGTCACTTTTTTACCGCTATTTCAACAAGAAATGCTCAGACGAATTAGCCAGTTGCATTCCTCCCCTTCAAGAATTCACCCGCAATACACGCCTCGCTAGGAATGCCCATCAATTCACCCTCAAGCCCTCTTTCGGACGTACAGTCAAATTCAGAGACTCGTTCTTTAGCCGCACTACACGAATCTGGAATGCTCTTCCCAGCTCGATTTTTCCTCCTCATTACAATCCACAGGCATTTAAAACCAATGTGCATCGGTACCTCCTCTCCCTCTCTTCCTCTATACCTTCGGCCCGTGCTGTGACTTGATCCGGTCACTTAAGGGTACTCGCAACCCCTTTTGCACGCGTCAATTATAAAAAAAAAAAAAAAAAGCTTTACCCCGATACCGAGAATATATTGAACGCCACTCGTACATATGTCCCAGGACTTATTGAGTGATCTGTTAACAGGACTATCACTGAGACTAGAACTGAAACAACTGGGGGAAATGTACTTAGGTTGATCGACAAGAACTTGAACTGGAAGTTGGATTATGACTTATACTCTCACTGTAACCAGTGAAGGTGCCAGGAACATGACTAGGACTGGCACGAGGTCTGCAATTACAACTGAAACTATAACTGAGATCAGGGCTGGAGTCATGCCTAAAACTAGGATTGGCAAACGCAAGTAGAACACCTGCTAACCTTGACGTCGGCCTCTGTCTCTTCAAATTGAAATGCGTCTCAAACCCTCAGGTGTTTGGCAACTCCTTAAAATTCCCAGACAGCGCCATGAAACCTTCAATCTGATCATAATTAAAGCCACTTGCACGAGATTGAAATATTGCATAAGAGCACGTAATTTTGATTATGACCGCCGACCACAATATCATCAAAATAGTTGACACTCATTAAAGAACTAGTTTGCTTTGAAATGAAACCAAGGTTAGAGGGAACATGAAAATACTTGTGATTTATTGATCGTTGCGGTCTCGTTGAACATGTTTTTTTGAGCTTATATTCGAATTCTTGGAATAAGCTTCAACTTGGACTTCGTATCCTCAAGGATCAACTCAGCTTTTCATCGTTGTCAGATCGACTTAACACTCTCACCAAAAGTAAATTTCTCTTGTAATCACCCACATAAATTGGTATTTTCGAATCACAAGGTCTCCGAGTGATCCTACGAGTCTCATAAATTAAAATTCCGAGTTTTATCGTTCACACAGCACACTTTCGCTTTCTTCAAAGAATAGAGTTCGTTTCACTCACTTGACTTTACATGGTTGGCTCTCGGGTCGATTCGCTCTCACAGAGAGTACTTGTGCGTGTGTGTGGAAAGCAGCGTCTTATTTTATAGTTTCAAATAAAGCGGCAGAGCTGTTCGGAGATCGTTGTCACCCAACTGTCTGAGAAATGTGGAATGGCCGGGCGAAGGCAAGTTTGTCTGATGCTGGCTGATGACCAGAACAAAGGACAGTTTTGAATTATGAATGCTTTCATTTTGCATTAATTAAGTGCATTAAATGATTATGTAATGCTGTCTCACAAGAAGATGTAACAGTCTTAAGTTGTGGGATCTCTCTGAGGGGAAGTTGAGTGACGGATGGGCTAAAAAGTTTTGTCCATATGGTGAGACGCCAAATTCGAGAGTGTGCCATTTGATCTTATCGTAAAAGGATCTGGCTGTATTAAAGAAAAGGTCGATGGGCGATTAATTTGCGTCGAGGTAGGCAACATTTATGTGTTTTCAGAGAATATGACTGCGTAGTGGTTGCACTGGCCACGAAGAATGTACTCGAACTGGCGAAAGGGTCGCGATTTTTAAAATGTTTGATTAAGTTGAATGTACCGAAGTACGTTTGTTTCATTTCCAGCAACGGCGACGATGTACTGAATGAAGTTTATAAAACGACACCGGCGTGCCCCAAGGATCAGTGTTTCTCCTTTTCTATTTATATTTATAAATTTGTATTTAATTCTTTCTTTTTCTTTAATTTCTTTTCTAATTCTTGCATTTTCCAACAAATTTTGATACTTCTTTTTTCTGTATGCCCTCGCAAGTCCTCTTAAAACTGTATTTTTAGATCTTTGGCATTCGGAACTGCCGATATGATTGATTAAATGCAGCTAAGCTGCCCTTCTAAGAAAGTTCGAATATAAAAAGTTGCCGTTCAACATTGGAATTTAAAAAATTTTGGGAAGTTGCACAAAAATTTTATAACATTGTCAAATTTCCAAATCCACTTTAAAACAATTTTTTTTTTTTAAATTCTTGGTGTGTTCTGTAAATTTTACGTGCGCAAGAGTAATTTTTAATGATTGTCCACACTTAAGCTTTCAAGTTGCGACAATTGTCGAAAATTGAACATTTTTAATTTATTTGTAGCAGACATAATGGATGAAAAACTGAACTGATACGCTAAAAGGGCTCGCTCTCCAGAAATGACTTTACAAATTGATTTTAGATTCAGCAGATCATAAGTCGGTGCCCACCGTGGTACACCTTGTAAATTGCGACACTCACACGCCGAAGATTACAGATTACATCCCTGGACCCAACACGGCAAAATATAATTCTATGTGGTTACTAACAAAACTCAGTGAATGTAATTTTCTTCAAATTCGCCGTTTGGAACCTAAAAAAGGCTTGTAAATCCATTGTACTCGCATGCACAAGAGTAGTTTAAGAAAAACCTGGGAGCTGGTCCCCGTTTAGGTTTGTTGCACCATAAAGACTTTAAAGTTTGTCCTCTTTTTTAATCAAAATACTTGATCAGCTAGCCGGCAATTTTTCAGGAAACGAATCTCTCAAATTGGGATTTACTCCGTTTCGGCCTCTTAATAGTCCAGAAGTAAATATTGTTAATAACCTAACACAGTTGTGAGCATATGTCGTACATAGTCATGATATTCCTATCTCCTCTCAATGCTATCCACCTACGATCGCAATAATTTTTAGGGTTCCTTGCAAAAAATTTCAAAAAAATTTAACAGATTTACATGAAGTTTGGAAAATTGTTAATTTTTTCGAATGTCTTTCGGCGTTCTCTTTAGTTGTTAGTTTTTTTAAGATTTTTTCGACTCTATGACGTGAAGTCCGTGGCCGTGAATAATGAGAAAAATGCGAGAATCACACGCCAAAATTTCCAGGTGCAATTGTCGGACTGAACTCCTCGCATTTTACGGCACCACGCCTTTCGAACTGCTGACAACAGTTAAAAGTAATCAGTGCCTCTGAAAGCGCATTTTAAACTTTGTCGCTCGGAATCCGCAGAAAACTGTAGGTCCCTTCTACTCTGTTCTTGTGCCGGGTCCTTGTGGATTGTCATGCAATTCAATGGCGTGAATTTAAAAGGGCAACATTCAAAACTCCTGTTGAATCATTTTTTTCTATAATTGGCGCGGCAATATTGGATGCCAGCACCCCATTGGAAGTCATAATCTTTTGTTAGATTTATTAATGCCACTTGAAGTGGGTTGAGGTATTTCGGATGTTATCCGTTGCGTTCGTGTGATTACGCAAATTCAAATATTCTTCAAGTTGGAACTGTGATGCAGCGTTGTGTCTTGTACCTAGTCATTTGGGTAATACCTGTGCTATACTGTCCTTCTAATTTGTCGTTTAATCTTGCCCAGAGGCTGGACATACGAATAAATACTAGGATCACACACAACATTTTCCATTCATCTGCTTATGATTTCGTCCATGACCTGTTTTATTCTGGTCTCTCAAGCAAGCCACTGTGACTCCATAAAATTTGAATCCCACATAAAGAACCTTTCCTTGCACTTTTGTTTAGGAGTGATTGTTGTCTCTGCTAACAACGAAACCCAGATGACAGATATCGGCGAACTCATCAAAGTTCATACCAACCAATAATTTCTTGTCGGCGTTGTTGACTTTTCCTAATTAAATAACTAACTGTCTGGTGCAAGACTACCAATGTCGTAAATCAAGCAGAACTAGCCGGGGATGAATTGGGTAATTTATATTTTCTGGTATTCCCCAAGAATTTGACGTCACTTTTGATGCAAGTGGATATTACCATAACCGCAGACATCGCTTAAATTAAACTCTTGATTCACAAACAAGCAAGCACTTTTTGGTGAAGATGTTTTATTTTTTTTTTGTCAAATCAAACCGAACATCAATTGACCCAACGCATTGTTAAGCATAAAGAATTTATAGGAATTGCAGTTCCCTTTAATGTGGTTCGTCATCCATTGAGATTAGCATATTCAAAGAGATAAGAAGCGATAATGGAATACTGAGTTAAAAATGATTTGTTGGCATGGGTGATAACGTTAGAAGTTAAATTTTATCAATAGTGTTTTCTGATTAAGAATATTCGAACTTTTAATTACCTTCCTTCGTCTATCTGTATTAAGTTTTTGGGTGTAAATTATTGTACCTTTATCGATACCATGTATGACAAACAAAACAAGTTTATGACGTTTTCAACAACAAATAAAATGTAATAGTTTTCCAACTTTATGTAGAAGTAAAAATATATATGTTAATATTTAACCTTTTTTATTCTTTTAATTAAATAAACACAAACTTACTTCATCGGTTTGTTTAAAGAAATAAAACAAAACAGAACATGTTTCTTACAAGTAATACTAAACGATGACGAGAAAGAAGAAAAAACGAAATCTTCAATGCGCGAGTCCTCGCGTCGTTTTTAAAAAGAGACGTAAAAGCCAGTCGCCAGAGGACTAGAGAGCTGTTAATTTCAATGTCATTTAAACAATAAATAAACTAGACATAGTAGTTTAGTTAATGTTTAGATGACATTAAAATTAACCGCGCTCTAGTGCCTTTGACGACTGGCTTTTATGTCCCATTTTCAGACAAATTAAAAATGAAGACGTAAACTATCACGCGAGACTCTACGCATATTCGCTTCCTTACCTTTGTGCTTCTATAACTGTTCTAATCTCATTTCCACACTACAGCGTCTTCCAGACACGCGTCCTCCAGACACGCGTATTCCAGACACGCTGTAGTGTGGAAATGATGTTGTCCTCAAATTATCTTTTCAGCTAATTAGGTTATGTGACACACTAATGTCTGAGAAACACAAACTTTGTTACGTGGAGGGTCAGTTTGCAAACTTCCAAATGTAATGAAGACCGATTTAGTAAACCCCAAACACGGTGACGGTGCGAAACATGTCGGTGACGGTGTGAAACACATTTTGTTGCTAACACACGCCCTCAGACCTTAGACTAAAGATTCCCGATAAGCAAAAGTGAACTTCAAGTAATCAAGAGGATTATACTTTTTGATATTGTTTCTATGGTTTTATGAAATTGTTTGAGACTGTGGCCACCGTGGCGTAGTGGGTAGAGTGCGACGCTCACACGCCGAAGGGTCTAGGTTCGATTCCCTTTTGAACTGCTGACAACACTCAAAGAGTAATAAATGTCTAAGAAAGCTTCTCAAATTTCGCCATTCGGAGTCGGCTAGAAACTGTAGGTGCCTTCTATCGTGAGAGAACAGTAGCGCGCACAACACGTGTAGTTAATGATCAAGCTAGGCCCTGTGGACTGTCGCGGCAACAATTATTATTCTTAGTTTCTGAGAGACTTTTCAATAACATGCCATTTCTAGACATCGGTTCTTTACAAGCAGGCTTCAAGCTTGTCAGAGTTAAGTGAAAACATATAAGCCTTCCAAAATGATACAGCCATCGCAAAAGTTGGAAGTACAGATAGTAACACGAAAGTATTATTAAAAATAAAAATCTCTAATGTTCCCTTTATCTATTTAAAAAAAAATATTTTTATTTTAAAAAATGTATTTAATTTTAAAAATGTGTTTAAACATCGAAATTAATTTATTTTTTAAACAGTGTACGAAACTGTTTAAAAAAATAAATTAATTTCGATGTCCCAAAATGATAGTGCCACTGGTTGTATTTGCACTTTGCGCAGGGTTAACATTCAATGAAAAATTGTATCGTAGACTCTATTTTGCATTGAGTTAACTCATTTTTGGAGTGTTTCTTTTTTAATTTTTTATTATTGCTTTCTTTAGCTCAAGAGCGTTGTCAAATTGTCATCCATCAGCATACACCAGTCTTTCTAATATACCCCATTTGTTTTCAATTGGCATTAAGTCTGGCGGCCTTGCTGGCCATGTCATAAGTGGAATATCTCTGTCAAATAACCACTTTCTAGAAGAAGCTTCAACGCGAACTTGAGGATTGTCCTGTAGGAACTCTGTAAAATGTTGGTTTCAGTTCTTCAAGATATGGTACAAGAGTCTCCTCCAACATGTCTTGGTACCATCCTGCTGAAAGCAATTGGTAAGCGGGAAGTTCCATACCGACTAAAGGCGCCCCCAACCATAACACTACCTCCATGCTGACGCTTGGAGAACGAAATTTCATAATTTCATAATTTTCCTAAATTATGCCAATAGTGTGCCCGTCGGTCCGTCTTTAACTTAACACAACTTTTTCCATTTTTCATTAAACGCCATGTGTTTTCGTGCCCAGAGAAATCTTTCCATCTTATGCTGTGCAGTAAGAGGACCCGTCCGTACGTGTTCTCGGCACTTTACTGCGAACTGTGAGCGAGGTTAAATACCTCTGCATTACCGTTGGAAAAGGAATTAACTTTCTCCCTCATGTGCATAAACTGAGGGATCGGCTAGTGAAGGTTTCAGGGCAGCTTTGGCGAGTGCTCAAGGGTGACTGGGGACTGAGCGGAACAGCGGCATGCACTATATACTCTGGCCTGTTCGTTGCCTGTGCAACATATGGTGCCTATATATGGTGTGACGTTGTGAATTCAGTCATGTCAGAGGGTTGGCCTTCTGGCGTGCCTTCCAGTTTGCCATACTGTCTCTACGGAGGCTCTTCAGGTGCTCATGGGTGTACTGCCACTTGACCTGGAGATTATCAGAAGAAGTATCCTTTTCGCCTTAAAGAGAGGCATTCCAGTACCAAGTGCTGGAAGGATCTACTCTAGCGGTCTGGAGGGACTAGCTCTTAATGAGCGCAAAGATCTCCTAAATCAGCTGCTCAGACAAAAATGGCAGGATAGATGGGAGACCTGTGAAAATGGCAGGGTGACATACAGCTTCCTTCGCGATGTGTCACTCGTTAAGTCCATTGGGGGTCTTAATTTAAGCATGCATCTGAGCTACTTGCTTACTGGACATGGTTCCTTGAACTCGTTCTTGTTCCAGCGGTTCATAAGCGACTCAGAGACCTGCTTGTGCGGATATAGCTCTGAGGATTGGTTACACGTGTTGTGCCAATGTCCTCGTTATTATGACATTCGGGACATTGGAGCTATGAACATATCTTGAACTGATGGGACTTACGATGTCAGCCTGGTTCTCCGGACTAGACAGAGTACAGACACCATCAGGGGTTTTGCTAGGGAACTTTTCAGCAGACGAAGAGCTAGAATGGCTGCCCTCATGGCAGCTCATACTTAGGTAAGAGTAGGAATATAAGGCCATCGATCTTGGATGTTAAGGAATCCTACCGAATGCAACATAGATGCGAAGCTTGAACGGAAGCTATATTCTGGTACCACGGGAGGTCAGGAGCCCCTGAAACATAGTTTCAGCCTGACCGTGCGGTTGGCCCCCTTGTGGGAGTATCGTGGTGGCTGTGGTCTGTACCCAAATCAGGGGGAGACATGGAAGTAGTTAACCGTGCTATATGATCTCATCTGCCCCAGTCACCTGGGTCGGATAAGGTCAGATGGTTATGGGAATATACTTCTGATTCGATGTGGAGTTGCATCCAACCGGGTGCTGTGGTGCTTACCAAGGAGGAGAGATTGTCCCTTAAGACAACAACTCAGATTTGTACTTGGAATCCCCAAGGCATTGGTCAGCGTTCTTCTGACTATGGGTGTATGGACCCCGTGGTAATAAGCCTTAACGGCAGGTGATCACGTAAATCCAAATGCACACATGTGCAGTAAGAGGCCGTTGCGACTTCATTTTTTTCGACTGCAGCCTACCCGACGTGCCGTAGTGGGTAGATTGCGACATTCACGCTCAGAAGGTCTGGGTTCGATTCCCTGCTCAAATTTTTCATAGCACCACCTCGTTCGAGTTGCTGACAACACTCAAAGAGTAATAGCTGTCTAAGAAGTTTGTCAAACTTCACCGGTCGACAAAAAACTGTATGATAGGTTTCTTCTACTCGTGAGAGAAGAGTAGCGCGCACAACACGAGTAGTTGATGAACAAGCTAGGCCCTGGTCCCCCTGTGGACTGTCGCGCCATACTAGACATTATTATTATTATCTTACACGACGCTTTTACAAATCTGTGAACGGTGGATTTGGTGGCTTCTATTCCAGGACATACTGCAATACCTTGAAAGCTGTTTGTGAAATTAGAGAGCTCCCTTAAAATGCGCCTTTTCTGATAATTCGTTAATGCCGACGGACGGCCTGATGACTTACCTGTGACATAAAGAGTGCCCATTTGTTTAAAATATTGAACGAGGGGATGTAAACGATTTGAGAGTCTTCCATTTTCACGTGTCAACTTGCCGCTTTTTGAGAATTCAATTATTTGACCTATTTCAAATTCATTTAACGGTTTTCCTTATGCGATCTTGAAAATACTTACTCGAAAAGCAAATAATCGACACTAATCGAGAGAAAATCATTAATTTTTATACTGCCACGGAGTACGCATTCCTGTATCTTTCCTCTAACAGTACAAATACAACTTGTTGAAATTGTACAGTTCGAGGTAGGATACAGCTGCAGTTGTACTTTGGCTCTTTCTTTATGGGACATTGTCTTTGTGTATGTTTGCCCAAATCACAGCAAATATCAATAAATTCTTTGATATGGTTTTAATTTTTGAGTGTACTCAATGTCTCTGAGTATTCTGAGAGATTTTTTCCCCAATTAATTGGCTCACAGTTTTAAGACTTCATCTCAAACCTGCAGTTTAATACCGATCTCAAAAGACAAGCTTAAACATTTTTTTGTAGAAAGCTGTACAATTAATGCTTGGAAGGGAATGGTGCTTTTATTCACATTCCAGTATTTGGATTAAGTAAGCATCAGTCGATTGAATTAGGAAAGAAAAAAACAAAAACCCGATATCTCATGGAGTCAACTGAACGAATGAAAAATTTCAGAGGTCTTATATTCGCGAAAGGAGGAAACCTTGACGTCCTGAACATCTCCTCCTCTGGTTCGCTCTAGGGTTCTAAGCGTAACGTTTTTTAATTAAGAAGAACTATCAAGTTTTAAAATTTCAAAATGTTACCTCTTTAACACGTTCCCTGCCGCGTGTTCCGAAAACAGTACACGCTTAGCTTCATTTCTACGCCAGCGTGTTTTTTTTTCAAATTCAATTTTTTTTTCTAAATTTTAATTCTCGTTATGATTGTTTTATGTTATTTAGTGATGTTTAGAGGAATTTTTGCATCGTGTACTGATAACGGTACACACGGCGTGGTGATTAGTCATGATAGCAAAGCAAAGCAAAGCAATAAGAATTTATACAAAATTATTAAAGCGCTTGCCGTGTACTGTTTTCGGTACACGCGGCGTAGAAATAACACCTAGTGAAAAACAGCTTGGCAGGGAACGTGTGAAAATCTTTTAAAATAGGTATGGTCAAACTTTTTCACTAAATCACGGCGGATATATTTAACGACAAAACTAATGTCTTTCCCAAATCAGGACAAAGTTACCGTCTAAGTGTATTTATGGAAATTATTATTTAAAACAGAAAAAAATAGTAGTGGCTTAGTGCGACACTCATAGACAGAAGGTCCCAAGTCTGATGACTGGACAGAACGGTAATTTGTTTGCGACACCACCTTATACGAGTTGCTGACAATAATCCAGGCATTTAGAGTCGGCCAAAACCTCTGGTTCCCTTTTACTCTTTAAAGAATAAAAATAACGCACTAAACAAGAAGTTACTGAAGAAGCTATCCCCGGTTCCCTTGCCGACTCATGCGCCGCCTAATTATTTTTTTGTAACTTTTCAAAGAAGCGCAGCAGGTGCATAGTGGCCCTTTTCATCGATTTTCCTTAGCACTTCTCATAAACCTTGAACTATTGCACTCTGCCGCATTGTGTCATAAATAGGAAACAACGCAAAAGGAATTCTTATGACAATATTCTGTTATAAAAGAGGTTACCTTCATTTGAATGCGATTAAATTAAAGTTGCGGCAGTACCTTACTCCAAATATCGACCACTGGACAACGCACGTCCACGACGCAAATGCGGTTAATAAGGACATCACTTTGTTAAGCTAGGGGAGACTGCGACACCTTATTGATTTGATTTAGAAAATGTCCTGCATGAATTATTCATAAGCGGTAAAATAAGTTTTTCCACGGTGTTTGTTTCTATGTCAACTTCTCCTTCGAATCCTTCTTTAGCATTCAGATACACACTTCCCCCCGCGAATCGGCGAACATGTCTGCATGATTTTTGATTTATAAGGCCGTTGTAGTGAACAGCCTTTTCACAGCTCCGTTGGTTTTCCCATTTCGCGTGCAATAGTGTGTGAAACTTTGAACTTGAACAATGTCGACACCAACAGTCGTTGGCAAACCCTTAAAACACGCCTATTAAATCTGCTAATCACTGTGGCTGCAAGCGACTCGCCATCGCTCAGTGGATTAGTTCACGTATTGCAGACACCAACCTATTCACAAGGCTACACTAATGAGCGACAAACACACATTTCATTAGACGCAAAATCAATTAACTTCCAGCTCTTGTTGGCCCTGACAATCGAACTGGGACCATACCTCCAACTAAATTGCTTGCCACTGCGTCAATTAATTTGACATTAACGTCAATTATTCCCTGTTCAGAATATCTTGAAGCTCTTTCTTCCCAAATGACCTCATCAGACGGCTCAAGGTAGCAGCGGCTCTCTCTCTGATGACAGTCCAGGAATTAGGTAAATTGCGACTGTGGCACGTGCTGTGAGGCAATTTGCACCTCTACCACCGCATACAACAAACACATTTGGATTGACCGTGCTCCCCCAGACACGCACAGGGTGACTGACCAAAATATTGTTCATTTCAATTATGCAGATACGTCCGTTTGTGTTTATATTTAGTTTCTAAATGAAAGGCAATTTCGCTGGGCGAACACAATCTAATCTAATGACCGGCCGACAAGTGTCTAAATGTTGATTCGATGCTTTCTGTGGCTTTCAAGTGGAATATGTCTTATCTCCGAAATACAGCAAATTTTGAATTATCAATTTTATTAAATTAACTAGACGAACTTGTTTACACTTGGCGAGCGAGGAGTGTGACTTTGTCACCAAACAACAAATCATTTGCGTCGAACACTCAGAAGATTGCCGTTGTGGGTTAGACAAACGTGATAGTGGTTTAGTTTTGAGTGGCACTGGAGTGGATGGGTGCTCTAAATTTCTATCAGCTAATTTGAGTTTGTCCAGGCTGTGTTGATTGAATTTTTGAACTCGAACTGATTGTTTGCACTTTGATTCCATTTGTTTTTTGAACTTTTCTACGCGTTTTTTGAAGCTAAAGTTTAATTAGAATTAGCACTGAAGCGAAAGGTCACTAACTTTGTGGCCTTTTCCAACTGAGTTTAGATAACAGTCTAAGAAAAGCTTCACTTTTGCATTGTGATGCTTATGCTGATCACTTTTTTTCTGTTTCACTGGAGCGCTAAGACTCAAATACTGGTCCATTGTACTACCAGGCAATAACCTTTATTTAATGTATTTTCTTGGTTTTCAAAGAAAGACCAGAACGCGTTTCATTTCCCACCAGATTAGCGCCAAACAGCCGTCACCTGATACGAGCAAAGGCGGGACATTGACAGAGAAAGTGCTCTGAACTGTGTTCATCTTCTCCACAGGCGTCGTAAAGGCTACCATCACTAAGCCCAAGCCAACTTAGGTGCTTACCGAAATGTCCCGTTAGGTAGGTAGGTAGGTTAAGGTGGCTGATGAATGCACTTAGTCCCATACACGACCATTGTGCTACCACACCATGTGGGAAGAACCTAAAACCAGCTGGAGCCGACAATAAAGTTTAAAATGTCGGCGGGAGGGGTTTTATTGAGGTCATGCAGGCCGTTGAGGAAATAGCTTCCAAAGTGCTTGTGTCTGAGGCGCGAGAGCGCCGGGCATGTGCATAACAGGTGTAGGAGAGTTTCTGATTCTTCCTCATCCCTGCAGCTTCTGCAAAAATCGTTTGAGGGAGCCCCTAGTCTGCTAGCATGCTCACCGATTAGACAGTGCCCGGTTATGGGTTCCATGACCAGGCTTATGTCTGACATCTTGAGTGATTGTAGCAGTCTGGAGCGTTTGGGTTCTAAAGAGGGTCACACCTCTTGGAGACGCGACAAAGGTTATGGTTAGACCACCTTTGATTAGTCTGATGGATCGCATTCAAGTGCAGTACTAACTTGCATGTGGCGAGAGGGATACCGAGGTGTTCGTGTTCCTGAAGTAGTGGTTGCGTTGTGGCAAGCCTGGCCAATTCGTCTGCTTGACAGTTGCCCGGAATGTCTCTGTGACCTGGCACCCAGCACAGGCGTATGTTGAACTGCTCAACCATCTCATCTAAGGATGTGCGGCAGTTCATGACCGTCTTGGAGTTTGTTGAGACAGATTCCAGGGCCCTGAGTGCTGCCTGATAATCCCGGTTCAGGTGTCGAAAAACGTTGACCTCTCATTTTATTTTTTACGTACGGGAATAAAAAGAAGTCATTCGGTGCCAAGTCAGGACTATATGGCGGATGACTCATCAAATCGATGTTTTGAGTGCTCAAAAATGCAGTTGTTTGAGCCGATATGTGACAGCTCGCATTGCCGTGGTGAAGAGTGATCTGTCTTCGGCGGTTGGTTTTCCTGATTTCTTGGAAGACAACTGGCAAATAAATGGTTGTGTTCCACTCAGAATTGACTGTTCTGCGTTGTTTTAGTGGTACGGTTGCGACATGGCGACCATTTGCTTGGAAGTGCTTCGTGCATGAGCAACTTTTATTGGATTTGGCTCAATTTGAAACACCCAAACAGTCGACTGCTGTTTACTTTCGGGCTCATACGCGTAAATCCACGATTCCACTATAACCTGCCACGATGTCATAGACGTGTTTCGAAGCGCCGCAATCGTATTTTTGGAGCATTTCTTTCGACCAATCGACACGAGCCTTTTTTTGAGCGAATTGTGTGGGATCCAATGCGAATAAATTTTTTTGACTATCAAATGTTCATACAATGTTTTCAAAATTGCATGAACATTTCACCGTCAAAATAATTTGTTGTATGTTGGTCCCACTGGTGCCTGAGGTTGTCTCAATCTCACGATCGGTCACATCATGATCTTGCAATATCAGTTGGCGCACAGCATCAATGGTTTTCGGAACAACAACTGATTTTGGACGACCTTTACGAAATTCGTCTTGAAGTGAACTACGACCTCGGTTGAATTCACCATACCATCGATAAACACTGGTCCTTAATGGAGCTTCATCGCCAAAAATTGAATTAAGTTCTATAGAGGGGTGGCGGGCGGTGAACCATCGAAAAAAAACAACTTGCTTCGACAAGCGGTAGGCTGAAACTCTCCGTTTATTTAACTTGGTCTCATATTTATAATATGTATACATACAAAGTAATTACATGATCATGCGATCTCATGTAAACACTATGTTACCGACGGTTTGAAGGCATGTGATTGATTTACATTCTTTTACATTCTTGTACAACAGAAGGTTGTGTACTTAGATAATCATATTTTTCAATGCCTACAGTTCAGCGAGTTAATCCTGTTGTTGAGTTAATCCACATCGAAAGTTGTAAATAATAATCGCACGAAAACTTTCACGATTTAATTCCATTTTTTGGGCGAGATGAATCTTTTAAGTTACTGTAAACAACACAAATAGCGATCGTTGTCAAAACGTTCTGAGTACGTATAACCTCAAAAATGTCAAACCTTGCAATAGAGCTGGCAGTTGCCAGGTTGCAAAACTAGGGTTGCCCAATCCCAAAATATAAAAGGCAACCTTCGTTTCTACAACTCTCGGGAAAATGGCCCCGGTGATGCAACCCGTTAAGGATCACGTAAAGCCAAATCCCACATCTGTCCTTTTGCTTACCCTTTCCTATCGTTAAGTGCGAGGGTTTGGTTTTTCCTGGGCAAACGAGTCCTCTAGTTTAATGTCGGTTTCAAACGGCTTGAATTTGCGATGACATTTCGTACTTTTCGAGTATCGTCTTTTGACTTTCGACAAAATCAAGAACCTGTCGGAACAGTCGAATTCACTTTGCGATCGTGCACCGAAGAAGATGATGACTGTCTCTCGCGTGGCCACCGTGTTAAGACTATTCTGTGTGATCTGCTTGTAAGTCGTTTGTCTGGAAGAAGATTTTCGCTCATGACAACTCATCGACTCACAACTTCCTCCTAGTCAAGTCCGGGTGAGTCAAAATAGGGTATAAACTGCTGCTCTACCTACCGTCTTCACTTTAGACTTAGCTAAGTTTGCTTTCAAATTTGGCTTGTCATTCACAGCTGCTAAGAAGTCTGTAAAGATGGCTGAGAGGAATACTTTCCTGCCTCCACACATGATGCGTGAGTGCGGGTAGACTCTAAACAAGAGCAGGTCCATTTTCAAGCCTTCTTCTCCTAGGAAGCTTCTTTCAAAATAATACAATTTTTCTGTGGCCATCAAATAGAAATGTTCGCAGTGAAGTGACACCCAGCACAGGCGGAGATTGAATTGTTTAACTATCACGCCTAGTTTATTGTGCATGAGACTTTATTGAGAACTTGTACAGTTGCCTGAATATCTGAATAACTTTCTTAAATGGTAAAATCTTTCCCTTAAGCCAAAACAATGCCTCGCACTGCAGTGATCGAAAAGTCTAAACGATAAGCTTGAGTTCAGGTTTTTGGTGATAATTCAGTTTCCTTGAATCCTTTTGCAGAAACAGAAATCCAATCCTCGAAAGTCTTTCAGTCCACCGATCAAAATACACCTTCTGAAGTCACAGTTTTGAAGTTTTGTTGCAGAACAAAAGTTGCATCTTCTCATCCATCATTTGTTAAGCGAATGTGTCGGAAGCAAGCTAAACGTCTACAAGCGCTCACGCCATGTTTTCCTTTAAAATACAGTCACATCTAATGACTATCACTTTGGCAACGCCGCACTGCCTCCAGCAAAGCCCCAACAAACGCAACACGCTCACACACGGCCACCGTGTGCCTAAGTTTGCCCAACACCGTATGCATGTCATATAAATAATTAATGAATCGAAATCGATTTGCAAATTACACTTAGGACTTATACGGCTGTCGCTCCCAGTGGCTGTTAGACGCTGTGTGCATCATTCCGTCGACCGTGACAGAAGTGCTGTGGTGGTGGAGCGCGAATATCAGTGATATATTGAACAAGCAACTGCTGCTAATCGCCGACAAATAAATAAACAAACCTGTTCTGGGGCGCTATTTGCAACAGTGTTGCTTTGTGTGGCTCGAAGAGTGCGCCTGCGGTATCGTATGCGGCTCAACCTTGATCTGCTTAAGAGTATGCGCACGCAAACGAACTCTTTGGGATGGTTCGCGGCGCGTTTATGTGTTTGTCAATTCATTTGACTTGGAGGTTAACTGCATTAAAGTTCCGTAATAATTGTGATGGCGTTACAGTTTGCCCCTTGATCGAATGCGTTGCAGCGCAGTTTTTGGGGAACGGGGTCACAGATACAACGATACGGACGCACGTTCTTGAATGCGATGCATACAGAGTAGATCAGGTTCGATGATCTCTCGGTGTTGTCGCTTAAACTTGAATTTCTATTCGTATTTCAATGCTGCGGAGGGAAGCGACGGCGACGCTCCAGTGTGAATCGAATGCCCTTCACTGGTATCTGCGATTTCTATGAGAAAATCTTCGCAGTGGAGTTGTTGAGTGTGCTGCGGCATCCGAGACATGGGCACATTATGCAACGTCATTGTCACCATGACTGTGGGGAAACTATAATCAGCACTTGACCGTAAAACTCATTGAATGAACGTCTGAAATCACTTTGTTGACATCACAATGAGTCGAGTGCGTCGCCTATGTGCTTGGGTATGATTGATTTCAATAGAAAATTGTTGTCATCTGTGCACAAGGTTATTCTTGTTTTCTTTGTCGTTTGGCGGTTACAATTTTGAAAGCAACAGGTTTTCACAGACAGCCTTCGAGTGGAGCTACGTGTGTTTGCTTTCGTTGTTTGGGGATACGCGCGGCCTTGAGTTTATCCTTAGATCCTGCATTCGAAATTTATGGCATTCGAAGAACTCATAAAATATTGTCATTTCATAATCAAATAACTCAATTAATTATTTAAGCGTTTCTATAAATATTATATCAAGTGAAATAATCTCGAGCCATTTTTAACACACATCCCATTGACATTCAGATCACTTCTGCAGACAAATGCGGCGAATAATTTCAAAAATGCTGTTTCCATTTTTCATCGGAATTCCTGAGTCGCGTGACATGCTTACAGATAAATTAGCATTTCAAAGTTGAAGTTACTTATCTCAATTTATTTGCTGGCGCTTGTGCTTATGTTGAGCTATATGCTTGAAGGCAGCTGGTAAGATGACTCGATAGTGGTTGTTGCAAATGTTATTTTTTCACGTTCTCCTTAACTGTTGAACGATCTGAGTTTGATTTTGAAATGAAGATGTTTTGGGCACACTGCACGCTACACCGTGACATTCATCAGCCGCAAAAAGAGATGTAACATTTAATTGTCGACATCGATTTCTACAGAAATTTCATAAGAAAGTATATCCTAACTCGAATTCGTGATCTTGAATTGTCTTTTTGACATTCTGTCTGCTGGTGTTTTATTCAAAAGTCTGGTCATGATCAAAACGTTTTATCATTGAATTCAGTGGAATCATTCCAATGCTTGGAATTGTTGGAGTCATTGGAATTATTGGAACGAGTAAATAATCCACCCAAGGAAGCGCTGTGTTTGGATTTTTGAACTTTGATCCTAGTCAATTTTTACGCATATTCGAGCAGATATGTCTGATGAAAAATAATATAAGACTAAAAAATATCTTCCGCTTTCTTGCTCTTCATTCAATGCTTCATAAAAAGTGTTACAGTGATCGGATTTAGTTCAAATATGTGCCGCTTTGTTCGATAACCTGTTTCCATCTAGACGGCAACTTCAAAATACCTCCTCGTAGAAGCCCCACTCCTTATTTGCGAAGAACTCGGACAGCCACTTTTCACAAGCCTCTTTTGAGTTCAACTTCACACCACCAAGGGCGTTCGCCATGGACAGTAACAGGTAGTAATCACTTGGCGCTATATCTGCGCTTTGTGGTGAATACGATAAAACCTCATAACCGAGCTCCCGTAGCTTCTGACGAGTCATCAACGAAGTGTGTGGTCTGGCGCTGTCCTGGTAGAACACTACTCCCTCCCTGTTGGCCAATTCTGGACGTTTCTTATCGATCGCCTGCTTCAAGCGGTCCAGTTGTTGGCAGTAGACGGTAGAATTATGCGTCTGGCCATAGTGGATGATTCCCTTCCAATCCCACCAAACACACAGCAAAACATTCTTGGCCGTCAATCCCGGCTTGGCCACTGTTTGGGACGATTCACCGGCCTTCAACCACTACTGTTTTCACTTGATATTCTCGTATGTGATCCATTTTTCGTCGCCAGTCACCATCCGCTTTAAAAATGGGTCGAGTTCGTTCCAGCAGCATATCGCAGGCGTTGATTCGGTCCAGAAGGTTTTTTTTGCGTCAAATCATGCGGCACCCAAACATCGAGCTTTTTTTTGTATCCAGCCTTCTGCAGATGGCTTAAAATGGTTTGGGGACCAACTTCCATCTCCTGTGCAATGTCACGAAATGCCACATGCCAGTCTAACTTTGTGATTTCCATGATTCGATCAGTATTCGTCGTCACTGGTCTTCCGCCGGCTGGCTTATCCATGGTGTCGTTTTCACCGGCTCTGAATCGTCGAAACCGTTACTCCGCGGTTCGAAGTGATAGAGTACCATCCCCCAAAACACCATTAATCTCACGGAACGTTTCTCTAGCGGATTTGCCTTTAACGAAGGAAAACTTTATAATAGCGCGAATTTCGGCGTTAGTGAACTTCATGATTACACGTCTATACTTGTTGAACGCAATATCTAAACTAATCATGCATAGCGTCGTTTTGTAGGTTATGTCAAGATTTTTCAAATGATGTATAGTTTTGCGAGCTCTGTAGCGCTTTGTACTTTTTTTATTATTATTGTTGGCGCGACAGTCCACAGGGGAACCACGGCCGAGCTTGCCCATCAACTACTTGTGTTGTGCGCGCTACTTTTCCCTCACGAGTAGAAGGGACCTACAGTTTTTGCCGACTCCGAACGACGAAGTTTGAGAAGCTTTCTTAGACAGTTCTTACTCTTTGAGTGTTGTCAGCAGCTGGAAAGAGGTGGTGCCGTGAAAAATTCGAGGTGTTCAGGCGGGAATCGAACCTAGACCCTTCGGCGTGTGAGCGTCGCACTCTACCCACAACGCCACGGCCCTTTGTACATAGCCGGAAAATTCAAAAGGCAAAGAGACGGAAAATTCAAAAGAAAGAGAAGGGAGATATTTGACAACCTTATAATAAGAGCAATGTAGTCTAAAAGTCATGCTTTCTTTATTTTCTGGAAAATTGTAAATCCTCACAAAAACTGTAGGTTTTGTGATCTGTAAAAAAATAAGGAACACAACGCAGTCGAATGGACTTTGAATGGTGTGTGAACGTTAAAATAAAATGGAATACATCGATTTTTGTTGTAGGTTATGTCAAATTTATGTGCTAGTTTGATATATTGCCCAAACTTATCCAGAGTGAAATGAATGTGATGCCACTTTAACAGATGGCTGTTGTTTTCCTGATCTGCTTGGTGCCTATGTGGAACAATTTTCAAACTCCTACTGGTTTCGCAAATTTGTTTTTCAATCTTTCCTTTTCTAATCTTAGATGGTGCATCTAGACTGTTGTAGAAGTAGTTACAGAAAATATACACCTTCAGAAGCTCTGAAGGACGTTGAGAATGAAGTAAGCACACCCTCGTTTCGGCAACTGCAAAAGAAACTATTGTTTGGGAAGCCTAATCTTCTTCTAAGGGTTTTCATCAAACGTATGTTTGTAATCAAACGTGCTGCCTAGTCTGACGAGGGTTTTGGTCCGCGAAAGACTGAATTTGTGGTAGTCGTGAAAAATTCGAGGTGTTCAGGCGGGAATCGAACCTAGACCCTTCGGCGTGTGAGCGTCGCACTCTACCCACAACGCCACTGCCCTTTGTACATAGCCGGAAAATTCATTTGATTTCGGTTGTGTCCAGAAGAAATACGTTTTCACTGCTTGAATTTGTGGTAAAACTGATTCCAGCTGCAGATCTACCATTTTTCTTTCCAATTCTTCTGTCATTTGCCAGCGTACTCTCAATACACCAAAAACCCGTCATACAATTAGGATTCCCTCCTTTGCTACATGCTTAAGCAAGCATATTTTTCCCTACAGAATTCACAGTGTCTTCTTTACGTCATTATCTCAATTTTTGAAGTTACTACAAATCTGTTGTTTCCTATGCAAATAGACCTCAAAGAAAAATGACAAATCGAAGCGTTTTGTTGTTTTTCAATCCAGACACGACACCTAGAACAAATTAATATCCACAGCTTACTAATCGATTTCGAATGTGTTGGAAAAAATTGAAATTATAGCACAAGTGTTGGCTTGGTCGAAAAAAGGAAAAGGAGTTCCATATGGAGAAGGAGGAGTTCCATATGGCAGAAGGAGTTCCATAAAGTGGAAACTGCTGCCACTATCCATCGCTTCGACTACCGACTAAACGGCCAAACGGAATCGTTTACCATATTCGAGGTGTTCACGAAAAAGATTAGTCTTAGGATTCTCATTTTCTTCTTGCTCTATAGTTAAATTGTACTTATGGTTTTGTTTCGCGCTGATGGGTTCAACAACGACTTGAGCTTGGACGTAAGCAAGCAGTTGGACAGAAGATTAAAAAAAAAAATCTTGGAAAATGAATTGAACATGGGCATGGCGAATGACATTGTTAAGAACGTGCACAAGGAGTTAGACACAGGTTTGGATAATGACTTGAACAAGGATTTGACTGACAATAATTGAAATTCGACAACGGCATGCATAGTTAGTTAGGCACTGACCAGCAGGAATAAAATTTTAAAAGACATAGATTACAGTTTGAGTTAAGTAAGCACAAGATCTCCCATTTGTTAGTAGACTGCCTTAAAGCCAATGACTGCTTTCGTTTCTCCTATGATCCACAACTATTCCGGCAGAATGCAAATTTACTTCAATCGCGTATGCACCTTCAGCCAGTATTTTGTATCACTGGAAGGTAACAAGCTGTTCATTGGAAGCAACGCACTTATGAAAAAGTTCTTGTCATTCGAAAAAAAGGGATAAGAAAGGTACAAGTTTAAAGATCCCCCAATCCTATTTTGTTTGCTCCATCACAAATCTAAATGTACACAAATCCGCTGGCCCGGATGGTATAGCCCCCGTTCTTCTGAAAACGTATTCTTCTACGCTGGCAAAACCACTGCGCTAGCTTTTCCATCTGTCCAACTCTTTAGGGCTCTTTCTTAGTAAGTGGAGAACAACATTTCTCTAGCCCGTCCCTAAAAAAGGCGAACCACCTTCACCTACCTCCTACTGACCCATAGCACTTACGTCCCTACTTTCCAAAGTCATGGAAACGCTGATAAATCGTCAGCTTATGAAATATCTTGAAACTCGGCAGCTTCTTAATGACCGGCAATACGGCTTCCGCAGCAACAGGTCCACTGGTGATTTGATAGCTTATGTCGCCGAAAAATGGAACCAATCTTTGCACAATGTAGGTGAAAACAAGATCGTTGCACTTGAAATTCCAAAGCATTTGACGGAGTCTGGCATCAGGCTCTCTTGTTGAAAATGCGTGCTTTTGCGTCGATGAATCTCTTCTTCAATGGATTAGAAATTACCTTTCGAACCGTTCAATACAAGTTGTATTGGATGGGTTCAAGTCTAATACTCACCATATTAATGCTGGTGTTCCCCAGATCTTCGTTTTGTCTCCGACACTATTCCTCATTTTCATAAATGATCTCCTGTCTGTCACTTCTAATCCAATTCACTCCTTCGCTGATGACAGCACCCTCAGCTTTTCATATTTGTTAATCGGTTCTCGTCCCTCCTCTTCGGCCATTGACTTGGAACGGCAGCGTATGTTAAGCTCATTAAACTCCGATCTTGACAGCATAATTGGTTGGGGTAAAGAGAATAGTGGTGGCCGCCGTGGCGTAGTGGGTAGAGTGCGACGCTCACACGCCGAAGGGTCTGGGTTCGATTCCCGGCTGAACACCTCGAATTTTTCACGGCACCACCTCTTTCGAGCTCCTGACAACACTCAAAGAGTAATAACTGTCTAAGAAAGCTTCCCAAACTTCGCCGTTCGGAGTCGGCAAAAAAACTGTAGGTCCCTTTTACTCGTGAGGGAACAGTAGCGCGCACAACACGAGTAGTTGATGAGCAAGCTAGGCCCTGGTCCCCCAGTGGACTGTCGCGCCAACAATTATTATTATTAAAAAGAATGGAGCGGAATTTAATGCTTCTACTGTCACTTAAACGTTTTCAAAACAACCAGCCATTATCTATGAATGGCTCCTGCATTGTTGAGACTAAACGACTTTCCATCCTCGGTACGTGCATCAACTCAACACTTAATTGGAACGATCACATATTCGAAATCGCCAAAAATGCAGCGAAATGTCTAAGTTTCTTAAAGCGATGCAAGAAATACTTCACTCCTTCCGACCTGGCAACAATATGTAAGGCGTACATCCGCCCAAAGCGTGATTACAACGCCCCTATCTGGTCCGGTGCTCCTTAGACCTCTCTGCACCTATTAGATAGAATCCAAAAGCGAATGATCAAACTTATTGGTGATAATAATGCTGCGAAGTCAATCTACTCGCTTGAACATCGACGAAATGTTGAATCTCTATCACTATTTTGTCGCTATTTCAACAAAAAATGTTTTAACGAGTTAGCCAGCTGCATTCCTCCTCTTCAAGAATTCACCCGCAATACCTGACTCGCCAGGAATGCTCACCCGTTCATCCTTAAGCCCATCTTCAGACATAGAGTGAAGTTTAGAGATTCGTTCTTCAGCCGCACCACACGAATATGGAATGCTCTTCCCAACCCAATTTCCCCCCATTACAATCCACAGGCATTTAAAACCAATGTGCATTGGTACCTCCTTTCCCTCTCTTCCTTTAAAACTTTCGGCCTGTGCTGCGACTTAATTCCAGTCACTTTAGGGTATAAACAATCCCTTTAGTGCGCGCCAATTATAAAAAAAAAAGATCTGAATGAGGAATTAGCAGGATGTTTAATTCCTCTCTGTTCACACTAAAGATTGCTTTTCTAGAATTCATGATTTCTAAAGTGAGCATAAAAAAGAAAGGTTTCCCGGAATTCATGAATCGAATTCCCATAAAAACAACTCCAAAAGTGTGGTTGCAAATTTCTTGTGTCAACTATTCTTGCATAAGTTGCTCATCGAAGTCATACATCTGCTTCGTATTCTACCCACGCATTGTACTGGATACGTATTTGTTTTCAAATTATTTTCTTCTTTATTTTCCATTTCTTTTTTGTGCGAAACAGTGCAGGAAGAGAATCATGAAGACGCATTGTCATAAAACTTATGTCACTTGTTCTGGATTGCTATTTTCGATGGGTGACTCGGTTTCTGTTTCATTTTTACGTTGAGTCACATAAGTCAAAATGACTTACAAATTTTAAGCATTTAGACGAGTGTCAGTGCTTCTTATCTACTACAAACTGTGCTGCAAATATTCCGTTACTTCAAAAGTATACAATGGCTCTTGTTTCTTTTTTACTGAAACTACATAAATCAGGTAAAGAGGCTGAGGTTATTGGAAGTGAATGAGAAATGTCTTTCCATGTCTATTTTTGTGTGTAAACTGTTTGCGGTGACGGCGTCTAGAGCTTTCAAGCCAACTACTGATATTAACTTTAGAGCGTCTAGTTCACATAGGGGACTTTAAACTAAAGGAAGGCAGCATTTAACTTATTGTCAGAGGACTGAGGCAGCTGGCAGGAGAACATGTTAACGGGAGAATTGTGTTAGCTAAACACTTAAAAGAGCTCTGCAAGGACTTCGCTTCGAATGTCAAAGCATAGTAGGTCACAGTTCTAATTGAAGCAACCCTTTACAAGCCGTTTTCAATTTTAGCGGGACACAACAGTGGACGAGGATCTGAATCAATTGACAACAATCTGATATTTATTGTAGGTGGTCGAGATCACCTAGGGAGTGTGATTTATTAAAGCGCAACGTTCAGTTGAAGAATAACTTCATTCAACTTGTTGCGACAGAACTGAGGAAGTTGGCAGGAGAGCGTGTTAACTAGAGCAATGTGTTATCTGAGGGCATGAAAGAAGCTCTGCAAGGGTGCCGCTTAGGATGTTAGAAATTTTTAAGGCGGTTTCAGAAGCTGCCTTCGATTTTGGTGGCACACAAGAGTGAATAAGGGGCTGAATCAGTTAAAAAAAATTGGTGTTTGCCGTCCAAATCCAATTGTAGCACCAGTTGTGCTTGTACAGTGGGAATTGTGACCTCACTAAGGCCGTAGGCATCTCTTAGTCCTGAAAATACTTGGTTGTCAGTATGAATTTAAACATTTTTTTTGAATTACAGTACTGTGCAAAATAATAGCACTGTGTTCAAACTTGTCACAATTTTGTCACTATTTTGCTAATAACTTTTTCCTACCGTCATGTAAACACATCACATTTATGGCACAACATCCTTTTTCTATTAGCAATAAAACCTATAAACAAGACAAGAAAGAAGTGCAATCTGAACTTAGAAAAGACCCGTTATCCGGAACAACACCGAATTTCGGTCTATGCAAAATAATATCACCAAGATCAAAAGTTCATGAATATCAAGCAAAAGTCAATGGAATAGTAACGTTTTTTGTTTTAATTTTTTTTATTGGATTAGTACTTGATCGTATAACGTTTATTTTTAAGTAGTAGTAGTAGTATGGGTCGCCGTGGCGTAGTGGGTAGAGTGCGACGCTCACACGTCGAAGGGTCTAGGTTCGATTTCCGGCTGAAAACCTCGAATTTTTCACAGCACCAACTTTTTCGAGCTCCTGACAACTCAAAGAGTAATAACTGTCTAAGAAAGCTTCTCAAACTTCGCCGTTCGGAGTCGGCAAAAAACTGTAGGTCCCTTCTACTCGTGAGAGGACAGTAGTGCGCACAACACGAGTAGTTGATGAGCAAGCTAGGCCCTGGTCCCTCTGCGGACTGTCCCGTCAACAATTATTATTGTTATTACCCAACAATTTCACTTATAAATTTGTAAATTTTACCCTCTGGAATCAATTTTTTATTTATTAAGGCAAGTTTCTCAGGAGTACAATGCACACCACGACCAATTTTACTTTGCTAACAACGTTGCACTTTGGAATATTATCTTTTAATGATTACAATAATATGTGTAGAATTATTTTATAACCAAAAACAATTCAAAAGACTGGTGTACACGGTACTCAGAATGACGTGGTGCTATTATTTTGCACATTTAAATTCGGCTGCATTTCCGGTAACGGAACCTTTCTTAATGACAAGTTGATTTTTTTTTATTGTCTTTTATATGGGGTTTATGACTGATATAATAAGGAGGTTGTGCAATAAACATGAGGCTCCTGCGTCTCCATAGGAAAAAGTAATTAGCATAATAGTGAAAAATCGAACACAGGGCTATTATTTTGGACTGTACTGTATTCAAACCCAATCTAGCAAAGGGGTTTATCTAGAGTTCCTTCGAGTGTGTACGCGCGTTTATTTCGTCACAGGTTTTAAATTTACTTTCCCATTCGGTAATCCACTCAGTATTCAATGCAGACTCATTCTAAAAAGATGAGGAAAATGCTTTACTCGTAAATAACGAATTGGAGTTTTTAAAACCATTAGGCAAATAAAGCAGAACAATTACTTGCAATTACTTACTGAAAAGAAGTGGGAATTGTGTCGCGAGCGACGGGCTAAAACTCAATGACTCTATATAGTTGCAGCATTATAACACTTGTCACTGGTGTCTGTGTTTCAAAAAGAAAACTTTATAGCTCTTAAATAGGTCTACATTCGATAAACAGGAGTAAAAAGGTATGTTTTTAAACTCTCATGCTGCCGAGCAAATCAACCGAAACACGAGACAACCCTCGTATGTCCGTCCCCTACCGCAACTTGAACGTTGTTTGGGATAGTTCTTGGAACACTCAAGGGACATCTTTACACTGATACAGCAACCAAAAAATCCATTCTTGAACTGGTTAATGTGCAATCCGTGTTTGAAAGCCTTCAACGTTTCGTAAAAACTTAAGAAGCCGTGAAAAAATTACCACTTTGGTGCTTCGTTTTTGAAACAAATAAATACATTTTCTTTTATTCGTCGGTTTGAGTCTTAACCCTTCGCTTAGATTTGTTCCTTTGGCTCGTTTTTAAACGGGCCAAGTGTAAACCTAAACTTCGTTTTGCCAAGAATAAGGCATGTCCGACTAACGGACGACTATCGAATCTCGTTTCACGGAATATTAAGCAAGACATTTGTTTAAACTTCAACTCTCAAACTAAGTCCGCACTCAAACCCGCTTTTAATGATTTTAATTTATAGGTGCGCTTGAGCAAGGTTGTTGTCCGGGTTTATAAATTTGATATGCGACACAAACCAACATGTAAACATTTATCGACGCAAAGCAAAGTTAAAATCCTTGATTCTTCTTCTTGTTGTGGCGCTACAGTGCGGAGTGGACCTGGGCCTCAATCAACATGCGTCTCCAGTCAGCACGATCTTTTGAAAGCTGTCTCCAGTTGCGCACTTAGAGTTGGTTGAGGTCCTTCTCCACTTATCTGCGCCACCTTATCCTAGGCCGTCTTCTGTTGCGTTGTTCCAATGGTTCGAATTCAAAGACTTTTCGGGCCGGAGTAGTATTGTCCATAAGCTCTCCATGGCCTAACCATCTTAAGCGTTGTATCCAAAGCCGCTTGACCAGGCGCATGTCGCTGTACAGCCCATAGGGTTCGTTAAATTTTCTCCTCCAGATGGCATAAACGCAAAAAAGACCAAAAATCGCACGCAAGACTTTTCTCTCAAAAAGACTTAGGGCTTCTTCGTCCGCCTTTGGTAATTTCCAGGTTTCCGCGCCATAAAGTAGGACTGGGATGATCACGCTGTTATACAAAGCGAGCTTAGTCCTTTGAGAGAGGGCTTTATCACTCAATTTCCTCTTGAGCCCAAAGAAACAGCGATTGGCAAGAGTGATTATGCGTTTGATTTCGGTACTGATGGTGTTGTCTATTTACTGCAGAGCAGAGATAGACAAAATCCTTGACTACCTCGAAGTTTCTGCTGCCTAGTGTGACGCTCTGTCCGAAACGTCGATGTTGTATGTCCTTTCTTGATGACAGCGTGTACTTAGTTTTGCCCTCATTTACCCCCAGACCCATTTTAGCCGCTTCCGCTTCAATGCCAGCAAACGCCTCATTGGCGGCTCGCTATGTTCGCAGCGTAAGCTGACTTCAGGAAGATCGTGCCTCTGGTGTTGACTTGTGAGTTACGCACGATCTTCTCGAGGATGATGTTGAAGAAGTCACATGACAGTGAGTCGCCTTGTCTAACATTTTGACATTGAAGGTCTCGGTGAGTTCGTTACCGACCTTGACGGAGCAGCGAGAGTTCTCCAACGTCATCCTACACAATCTGATGAGTTTGGTAGGAATGTCAAAACTAGACACTGTATAGGTCGTCTCTATGCACACTGTCATATGCAGCCTTAAAATCGACGATTAGGTGATGAGTGTCGATTTGCACTTCTTGAGTCCATTCTAGGATCTGCTGTAATGTGAAGAACTGGTCTATTGTGGACTTCCCTGATCTGAAAAACGCTGATATGGACCTCACCTCCTTGATTACACATACATTTTTATCCTCGCGCAACGTTCCTTCTAAAGGAGCCAAGATGCTGTCCTGCTATCTTGCATTGGTTAAACTCGGTCTTATAGAGCACGATTGTAGTCCTCTAACAAGATTTAAACCTGGCTGTATCGAATAACCAAAGAAACTTCGGTTAGTTAGGGTCATTATGCCTCATGCTCATCACAAATAAAACAAATTTTGTAACTTCTTAAAAACGTAAAGCTATCAAATGTCAATATCTTGTTCGTCGACGACGATAATTCTTTGCCAGTGTTCTCTTTGAGCCCTTTATATGGTAATGTCATAAGTTACGACTGAGAAAAGAGGCAATGCCGCTGCGTTGTTGAGTAGTTGGCCTATATTTCTAAAAGCAAGCATGTTTTCCGTACTTAAACTTGCTCTTCGCTCCGCTCTCTGCTCGAGTATGAAGTTGAAGAATTCACATTACAGCGTACCTCTTTCCAGATTTTAAAGAATTTCAAGGTTCTTGCGTCGTATGTGTTTTAATATCTAGAAAATTGGCATAATTCAAGTTACCCACGTCATCTTCAGTGGCTAAAGTTTAACCACGTACATTTGTAAATAAAAACGAAACCATCTATGTGCGAGTGAATTTCGCACAGTTCAGCTTATGTTACAGTTATACAGTTATATACATTTAAACCACTCGTAAAGACCCTGCCCCCAAACACCCATCGTTAGAATTTGATTTCTGTTATTTTTTGTTTTATTTGAAAATTTTATGTGTGGTCGCGCCTTTTTGAAAGCAGTTCCCTCACAGCAACAGCTGCCACGCTTGCATAACCACTTCGTGGCGAATTTCTAATTCTCAGTGGTTGGCAATCGCATCGCGTGATTATAATTTATAGTCGCCCCAAGTCGATATTATCGACCGGCAATTTGTTGCAGAAATAATGTATCCTGCTATCAGCCGTGCCTCAGATGTTAAGTGCTCGCGTAGTATGTCAAGGTGGCGGTCGCCTTTGTGCTTGTTACTGAGCGTTGTGATATTATTTTTTTCATCTTTCTTCTGTTCAGAGTATAAGAGGATACAAAGTGAAGCAGATTTAAATTGAAACTGAAATTCAGAAAATTTTGTGAGCATCGCATCATGACTTGCCTCTCTGACATTGACCTGGCGACACTGCACAAGAGTCGTCTGGAGGAGCGTCTCAACTATAAACTTGCCTGGAGTTCAAACCGCAGCGAAAGCTATCACTATGGATTCAATGAAATCACACGCGAGTGCCTTCGTCGGAATATCAAAAAGTCTGCGACAAGTGACAAATTTACGGACATCAGACCGAGTTGTGAAATTATCAATGAGAAATTAAAAAAACTGAAACTTGCTCAGGAACAAATTCGTCAACAGAATGAGATACACTCGGCGGATGATGACAGTCATTCGGATTATTTTACGTCGGCATCGAGAAGGAGACGATCTGGAACGTGGCCGTAAGTTTAGATTTAAATTTTACTCTCCTCCACAGGAACAGTCAGTTGAAAGGAAACACCAAGCAAACTAAATTAGTGTTTCTTGTTTGTTAAATGGCGGGCATACATTTAGGACTATTTGGAAGTTGCGCTCTGACACTATTTGCACTCGGGCACGGGTCGGTTCTTATGCAGATGGGGAATCTTGTGACGGACTTGAAGTGGCCCTATCTTCCAAACTCACGTGTAAAATATTCCATTTTGACTAGAGAAGAAAGTTAAAGGGTTGTAAAACAGACTATATTGCTAAGATTTACGTATGACAAGGCAAACGCCGTCGAATTTCCAACTTAACTTTTCAAAGAGGGCATGAAAAAGTGCTTACCGTCGCCATACAGCTACGGGCAACTAATTATAAACATTGAATGACTTACCCTAGATTATGTGGCGTTATGTTCTATATTTCCGATCGATCTGTTTGCCTGGTGTTTATTCACCTGGTTACTTGTGAAGTGTAAAGGTCATTACTCCGTTCCTTGAAAGTTATAAGAAAAATTTGTTTTTTTTTTCCAAAAAAAACTTAAAACACAAATAAAACGCCAAGAAGCAGCTAATTCGAAACAAAGAGCTTTACAGTCATTGGTCGGTAAAAAGAACTTTTGAATTTTAATTTCGTTAAGTGTTAACACCAGCCATGGAAGAAGACTGGAAGCGTTGTCAAAAGCCATCAAAGAAGCCGCGCCGATGTGCTAGGTTTCATGTCACCACCCAGAAGGACGAATACAGACAAGCGCATGCTGTCACACAAGACGCCTATGTGAGGTATACGTATATGAAGTGAGCACCAAGATACAAATGTCTCGATAGGGAACATTTGTTGTGACCGAGCCCTTATTTTTTGTTTGTTTGTTTGCTATGACATCTGTGAAAAATATTTAGCATACATCAAGTTATTGAATCGTGTTAAAAATGTCGAATTTTGTACCAGAAAGTGATGATTTGCGGAAAGCATTAATTTTTTGTTTTCATTTAAAGTGCTGAGGAGTCGCATCGAATGCTTGTCGAGGCATATGGTGATCATGCTCTATCAGAAGCGACATGCAAAAGATGGTCCCAACGATTTTGATGTGAGAAATGAAGAACGTGGAGGACCACCAAAAAAGTTTGAAGACGCCGAATCGCAAACGATTTTGGATGGAGACGACACTTTGAGTCAAAAGCAAATGACAGCAATGTTAAATGTTGAACAACAAACAATTTCTGACCGTCTAAAAGCTATGAGAATGATCCAAAGGTGTGGAAAATGGGTGCCACATGAATTGAGTGAAAGACAGATGGAAATCCGAAAAAAAACTTGTGAAATTTTGCTTCAAAGACACGAAAGGGAATCGATTTTGCATTGGATTGTTACTGGCGATGAAAAATTGATTTATTTTGAGAATCCGAAACGGAAAAAATCATGGGTTAATCTGGGACAACCATCAACATAGATTGCAAAACCAGATCGATAAGGCAAGAAGACAATGCTGTGTGTTTGGTGGGACCAGAAAGGTGTGCTGTACCACGAGCTCCTAAAACCTGGTGAAACCGTTAATATTGATCGCTGCCGACAACAAATGATCAATTTGAACCATGCATTGATCGAGAAACGACCAGAATGGGCCAGAAGACACTGCTTCATGACAATGCACCTGCACACAAAGCAAAACCGGTTCAGGATACAATTAAAACACTTGGCTGGGAGCAGCTATCCCATCCGCCGTATTCACCAGACTTGGATCCTTCCGACTAGCATTTGTTTTCATCGATGGGACACGCATTGGCTGAGCAGCACTTTGATTCCTACGAGGAGGTCGAAAATTGGGTGTCTGATTAATTTGCTTTAAAAGACGAGCAATTTTATTGGCGTGGTCGCCGTGGCGTAGTGGGTAGAGTGCGACGCTCACACACCGAAGGGTCTAGGTTCGACTCCCAGTTCAACACCAATTTTTCTAATATTTCACGGCACCACCTCTTTCGAGCTGCTGACAACACTCAAGGAGTAATAACTGTCTAAGAAAGCTTCTAAAATTTCGCCTTTCGGAGTCGGCAAAAAACTGTAGGTCCCTTCTACTCGTGAGAGAACAATAACGCGCACAACACGAGTAGTTGATGAGCAAGCTAGGCCCTGGTCCCCTTTGGACTGTAGCGCCAACAATTATTATTAATTTTATTGGCGTGGTATTCTCAAATTGCCAGAAGGGTGATCAAAATGTGTAGAAAACAATGGCCAGTACTTTGAATAAAATGTTTTTGTTAGTGTTTTATTTTCAAAAATACCTGGTATATACATATCTGTTTCATTCTACTGATCTGTTTCCTAACTACGTTCTATAATCATTTGTAATTAGTTGCTCATGGCTGTATGCATTAGGTTATCGCTGGAAAATGTAAATTTGGATTGAATTTCCTGCAAAATGACGTTTGTTGTTGAGTCATAGTAGCCCGACAATTCTCATGGAGGGCGAAAACCCTAGCAAGACTTCATGTTTCTTGGAAATTTGCACGCATACCGATTAGAGGCGCAGCGGTTGTGCGCACACTTCTCACCATCGATTCTCTAAACAACGTGAACACAAGAAAATCTTCTTTCACTTTAATCATAAACACACACCCTTTCCTCTCCTCTTCACTTTAATCATGGATACACACCCTTTCCTCTCCCATGTATGCAGAATAAGCGGTGAGTCAGGATTTGCTATTGTTGATAAGTTGAAGACGAAACATCGTTGCACTGTATTTCGCATTGTACACGGAAGGAATCCTTGAATCAAAACAAATACAGGGTGGACCTTCCAGTGCTTTCTCCTATTTTTTTTTTTTTTAAACAGAGGTTTTTAAACAGAGGTTATTTTCACATTAACAGTTGCTTCGTGGGTAGAACTTTAACAGAAAGTCAGTATCGTACCACGAAGTGCTTTGTAATGCCAAGTATTTCAAACTTAGTGTTGTATGGCCCAAACAGTGCGCTTGTTAAGACTTAAATAAAGCGTCCACAGATAAGAAATCGCCGAAGGCATGCGGCTCATATCACTTACATCAACTCATTACAGCTCAGCATTGAGTGGAAGTCTAAAAAAATGCCGCTAAAAAATTTCGGACTATTTGTCTTTAGTGTCCAATAGAGTCATGAAGCAACGCAAGTGCCTCTTTGGGGCTAGAAATGCCGACATATTGTTTTTTAAGAAGCCAATGTTTTCAAAGGGAGTGACAGTTGGGTGCGAATTATAAAGAAGTTACATCCTTAGACATTTTTGTTTTTTCAAATATAACATTTGAAACAACTTTTCAGTCAAATTCTGTTACAGACACATGTTGTCTGTTTTTCTCAAATTGATGGCAGACGAGCTATAATCCAAGTATCATGCTGCGTAGTCAACACCACAACAAATTTTTAGAGCAGAAAATACCCAGATCACGTCAACAACTATCTTGGCGGTGAATATTAACCACCTCGATGCTTTGATTTGACCCTTCTGAAGAACTTTTGCAGGTTAACTAGTCAAGTCAACAAATCGGGCATGAGTCAAGGACTCAGTCTCATGGGCTACAGCTCGGAACCATAATTGATTTTAGTGGATTTTCTGTTCTTCATTAAAGAAGGGTGAGGACGTTGGTTGCAACCTCACGAAAATCTTTATCTTGAGACAGACAACCTACAATTTTTGTTCACCTCTGTTTACTTGGGTCGGGGACCTGTGGCGACGAACAGTAACGTCGTCTGGAAATAAAAATGTTATCGTTTATTATTGACTAATCGCCTGGACTGTGGCTGCCTTTGTGAGTGCAAAAGTCATATGCCGAAGGTCTCAAATTTGATTCCCAAACTGAACATCTCTCATATTTTTTCACGGAATACCTCTTTCGAGCTGCAGACAACACTCGAAGATTGGATTTTCAAAGAAATCTGTTCTTCATAAAAAGAAGGGCGAGGACGTCGGTTGCCACCTCACGAAAATCTTTGTCTTCAGACAGAGGACCTACAATTTTTGTTCACTTCTGTCTCCTTGGGTCAGGACCTTGTGACGACGAATAGTTACGTTGTTTGGACATAAAAATGACTGTGGCTGCTGTGGCTTAGTGAGTACAACAGTCATATGCCGAAGGTCCCAAGTTTGATTCCCAAACTGAACATCTCTCATATTTTTTCACGGAATACCTCTTTCGAGCTGCTGACAACACTCGAAGATTTAAACCTGTTTATAAGAAAGCTTCTCAAACTTCACCTTTAGGGCCCTTCTACTCGTGAAAGAACAGTAGCTTGCAGAACACGAGTAGTTTAAGAGGGAGCAAAGTCCTGGCCCCTTGTGGATTGTATCGCCATCCAGTACATATACCCGTCTGGACTAACTCATATCTTGCTTTTTTAAACGTTATTTTCTTTATTTACTCTATTTTATTAGCACGTTTGTATTTTGTTTTGCCTTCGAATGCCGTTTCCAAGTCAGCAATCGTCTGATAGGCAAATTAATGTGTTCATCTGATAACATAAAATTTAGATCTTGTCTCACAAGTTTCGCACGATTCCCTCAATAATTATGTTTAAAGAGCAACATAACGCTTTGGCTTGTCGAAGACTTGTTTTAAATCTCTGAATCGGTTAATGGGTTCGTTATCGGCCATGAGTGTTCCCCCAAGGCTTGGCTAGAGTGTCTGGCGAGTTTTGTGAGAATGCCAAAATACGACAACGCCATTGTATTGCTCGTATAATCGTATTCTTTAAATGAAACTACAATGAGGGATGGACATGGTCGTCAACCAACAATCATCTTGAGCTGGCATGTTCTTCGGCTAGCCGCTGCAACATGCCAACAGAAAGGTTTCTGTTTCGGTTGCATAGGTCTTCTCCATGATTTGCCTGCATTAGCTAGATTCTCAACTATGGATAATTTACGGAGAGGGGCTTACCGGATAGATTAAAACTTTTAGCTAAACAAAAGAGAGAAGTCTATGTAGATGGCGCAGTCAAAAATCTGAACCGTATAATATCCATTGTGGTTTGACTCCTCGAGTAATGTTTCCCGCTTTAATTGCAGATATGCCAATGCATACGTCATCCATCAGGGATATTTTCTTAAAGAGTTCCACAAATGGTCTCTTTGGTTTGTTCCCTCGGTTTAAGCCTTCTCTAAGTCACCGGTTCGCGTTTCGTCCAGGTTGTGGTATTGGTATTCTCATCATGGTAAGAATGATTTTTGACGATCTCAGTAACACCTGCAACTTCGCTGGAATTTAGCCATTCTCCATTGGTACACTTTGGTCCAAAACTTTCATTTTTAACCTTTAGACCTGTTAAGACAAAGCGTTTTTGATCCTTTTCTAGCTGTCGTCTTTTAAGAGAATAGGGTTTTTCTTGAATTCCGATGACACCACATGAACTATTCTTGTCATTGGAGGCAGAAGATTGGTTGGTCAATCATTTGACTGCATAAGCTAGATTGCACTTGTCAAACTTCTTTGATGGACTTTTGATTAGATTCCCGTTCATCTTCCTTTGTAAACAAGACAATCACCAAGGTAGTTTTCGTGTGATACACGATAAGCAGGTGCACTTAACTAATGTAAACAAGGAATCGATTTGAGTCGATGGTGTCCACGAGTCTCCGATGTCGAGAATGGAGGTGTCTGAAATCTGTGAAAGGTTTGAGTGACCCTTGACGATACATGAATGTGGACGGGTTGACCAATAAGGCCACAGACTCTCAGCCACTATAAGAAAAATTCATGTCAAAGTTAAACAGCCTTTCTCAATGCGTTTCACCTTCACTTCTCAAAGCAGTCCCAAAACGATCATGCCACTGATCGTACTCATATCCTTTTTTCAAGTTTTCATTTTCTTTTGTTTCATAAATCATTTTGCGAAATGTCACCCTTCCAAAATCAAATGACAATAAAGCGAAACAGCCCAAACCAACGTCTTAGGATCGATGCAGAGCCATTAAGTTAGGAAATCATTCATTCAGACACACAAAGAATATTCGTCGACACAGCAACCACTTAGCAAAGCCACCTAACAAGCCACCCTCATCACTCCAAAGTGATCTGGCTCACTTCTTCAGAACAGGCCACAACCGAAATATCTTAATTAATCTCGTACCAGTCAGTGTGCGGATACAGAGTTCCGCTTAGGAAAAAAAGAGCAACAACGACAACGATGGTATTTGGGAAACCGAAACACAAGGTGATCAATTAAAACACAAACTATTTGTAAACATATCTCAGATGTCTGCCCTTCCCCCGCCGCGTCGCTCGATCAAAGACAAACAAACAACAAACAACAAAACAAGACTCGAAAACAAATGTGGAAACACACCGATTTCTTTCCGCACGGTCGCTACGTCACCTGTAAACAATGAAAACATCATAAACCGGATCCTCATCTCGTACTCATTTACATAATCATAGGCACACCGTGTCTGGTGTCGACATCGCCCGCCACCTCAAATCGATTACGAGACATGCGTCTCTGAGGCGTGGGCAGGTGATTGGTGGGATTCACCATTCACCACGGCGGGTTTCAGCGGCATGCATGTGCCTCTGCTAAGAACTCTGCGACGGCTGCGCTAATTCAATTTTGTCGGACACACTCTGTCATTCAGTTCTGGGCGATGAGTGACGAAAGTCCGAAAAAAGTGCGAAAACAAGTCACTGAGCATATGAGGCGCTGAGCAGCCTTGCGAGCGTTATCCGTTTTGCAAAATGTCCAGACTGCCAGTGCGAACAGGAGTTGCTCGCGACTCGTTGTGTCATCAAACCGAACACAATGCGTTCAGGTAATTGACTCTGCGGACTCGCGGGCATTGGATAATGAGCGGGACGTAGTCGACCGGGGGTACGTTTATTCGGTTGTCGACTGGGCACGTGTGTGTGTCTGTGTCGACGATTAATTTTCAGTTCCGAATAAATTGTTGAATAAAATTTGATAGCGGCCGAGGGGAACGAGTGGTGGGGACGTGCCGATTATGCAGTTAATGTAAATTTGCCTGGCACACTTGGGGAGCGATTGTTAAGTCGACCCAGCTAGATTCTGGGGTTGAATTGAATAGTTCTAGACGGAGACTCAACAGGCTTGGAAGCTTTTAAGTCGCTTGCCGTCTGTAGTCCGGTGGTGTGCTGAAGAATAGTTATGTACTCAGCATTTGCCTGTCTCGTGTAATCGTGAGTGCTCCTCTTCGTCCTCGAAAAGTGAGTTCCTTGTGATTCTTGTGTTTGTTTCGATTGCGTGCCTGTGAATGTGAATTGGAGTTTAAATGTTGTGTGTTTGGTGCCTTGTTCGTTGTTTTGTGATTATGATCGGGGAAATTCTTGTTGAAAACTTTAATTCCGTTTGAGAAGTGGGTAAAGTTGCTTGTATTCTCCTTCGAAAACTAGTCGAAAAGCATTTATGATCTTTAACCATCCCAATACTTAATGGTTTTTCGTTAAGGACATTTCAAAAACGGATTAAGATATCGAGAAACAGTTTCTATGGGTTCAAGAATATTAAGTGACATTGACAGTATCAACAAGAGGCAAACTCTATGTGTTGGAAATCCTTTCGCTTTTATTTCCACCATACACCTGTTTGGCTTAGAGGCAATACGATTGTTTATTAAATTCATGGGCACATCCTTCCATGCCTCTTCTATTACCTTATACAGCTGGTTCAAATTATTACACTGCTGTCGGTTTATTCGTCCGTCCACAATCTCCCACAAATTTTCCAATCGGGCTGAGATCAGAAGACTGTACAGGTCAATCCAAAACTTCAATTCTTTTACTATTGAAATATGCTCAGACAACCTAGTTGGTGTGTTTGGAATCGTTGTCCAGTTGGAACCTCCACATCACTGGCATCTTTTCTTCAGCATAAGGCGGTATAATTGTTTTTAAAATGTCCAAGTAATACCATTTATTCTTGTCCCTATTTATCAACGCGAGCATATTTTCTCATCTAAGTTTTATTGCCACAATGCAGTATCGTCCCATATCGAAATGAAGTGCTTAAGTCACCGGTCCGTTATCCGTCTTCAAACAGAGTGAAGTTTTCGTCTAGGTTGTGGGATTCATCTTCGTAAGGAATGATTTCGTACGATCGCAGTATCGACTTCTCTGAAATTTGGTCATTTTCGTTTGGTAGATTTTGGACCAAAACTTTGACTTTGTCTTTGTCTCTAAAGAGGATATGGCTTTTCTTGTTTTGTGATGACAGCTCATGAACTGTTCTTGCCATTGGCTGGTCAGTCTTTTGACTGCATAAGCTAGCATACACTTGTTAGACTTCTTTGATGGAATTTTTATCAGGTTCCCATTCATCTTAATAATAATAATAATTGTTGGCGCTACAGTCCAAAAGGGGACCAGGGCCTAGCTTACTCATCAACTACTTGTGTTGTGTGCACTACTGTTCTCTCACGAGTAGAAGGGACCTACAGTTTTTTGCCGACTCCGAACGGCGAAATGTGAGAAGCTTTCTTAGACATTTATTACTCTTTGAGTGTTGTCAGCAGCTCGAAAGAGGTGGTGCCGTGAAAAATTCGAAAAATTGGTGTTGAGCTAGGAGTCGAACCTACACCCTTCGGCGTGTGAGCGTCGCACTATGCCCACTATGCCACGGCGACCACTCATCCCATTCATCTTCCTTTGTGAAAAAGACAATCACCACCTTCTCTTCTCAAAGCTGTCTAAGAATGACCATGCCACTGATCGTACTCATATCCTTTTTTCGAGTTTTCATTAGCTTTTAATTCATACATCATTTTGCGAAATGTCCCCTTCAAATATCAAATTACAAACCAGCGAAACAGTCCAGTCTTTTCGAAAATGAAGGGCTTACGTGCCGGACGTCGACTAAATAGACCACACTGTCCAGCCAACTGTCCACTCTATCAAACTTCGGCCTCCCCCGGCATCTACAAAGTCTAGCAACTTATGTTCAAATATTTTATTTTTAATACTCACCCATGCTAATCCCAGAACCTTAAGGCCTTCTTTCGACTTTGTTTGTAGAATTAGAGGGGCCTTATCCAGCTTTTGGTTAACTCTTTTGATACGGTCCTATATTTCTTTTCGAAATTATGGTACGAAGGTTGCCTTTTATATTTGGGATTGGGCAACCCTAGTGTTCCAATCTGGCAACTGCCAGATCTATCGTAAAGTTTGACATTTTTGAGGTTAAACGTACTCAGAACGCTTTGACATACGAGCACTATTTGTGTTGTTCACAATAACTTAAAGCATTCATCTCGCCCAAAAAATAAAATTATATCGTGAAAATTTTCGTGCGATTATTATTTACAACTTTCGACGTGGATTAACTCAACAACTGTGGATCGATGAACTTACCAGGTATACCGGTATGAAGTGAGCGTCAGGATACAAATGTCTCGATAGGGAACATTTGTTGTGAACGAGCCCTTGTTTTTTTCGTTTGTTTGCTTTGACATCAGTGAAAAATATTTAGCATACATCAAGTCATTGAACAGACAACATCATATTTTTTCATCGTGTTGAAAATGTCGAATTTTGTACCAAAAAGTGTTGATTTGCGGAAAGCATTAATTTTTTGTTTTCATTTGAAGAAAAGTGCTGCAAAGTCGCATCGAATGCTTGTCGAGGCATATGGTGATCATGCTTTATCAGAAGCAACACGCAAAAGATGGTTATAACGGTTCAGAAATAATGATTTTGAAGTGAGAAATGAAGAACGTGGAAGACCACCAAAAAAGTTTGAAGACGCCGAATCGCAAACGATATTGGATGGAGATGACACTTTGAGTCAAAAGCAAATGGCAGCAATGTTAAATGTTGAACAACAAACAATTTCTAGCTATTAAAAGCTATGGGAAGGATCCAAAAGTGTGGAAAATGAGTGCCGCATAAATGGAGTGAAAGACAGATGGAAAACCGAAAAAAAAACACTTGTGAAATTTTGCTTCAAAGACACGAAAGAAAATCGGTTTTGCATCGAATTGTTACTGGCGATGAAAAATGGATTTATTTTAAGAATCCTAAACGGAAAAAATCATGGGTTAATCTGTTACAACCATCAACATCGACTTTAAAACCAGATCGATTCGGCAAGAAGACAATGCTGTGTGTTTGGTGGGACCAGAAAGGTGTGCTGTACCACGAGCTCCTAAAACCTGGTGAAACCGTTAATACATAATAAATGATCAATTTGAACCATGCATTGATCGAGAAACGACCAGAATGGGACAGAAGACACGGCAAGGTAATTTTGCTCCATGACAATGCACCTGCACACAAAGCAAAACCGGTTCAGGATACAATCAACACACTTGGCTGGGAGCAGCTATCCCATCCGCCGTATTCACCAGACTTGGCTTCTTCCTACTACCATTTGTTTTCATCGATGGGACACGCATTGGCTGAGCAGCACTTTGATTCCTACGAGGAGGTCGAAAATTGGGTGTCTGATTGGTTTGCTTTAAAAGACAAACAATTTTATTGACGTTGTGTTCACAAATTGCCAGAAAGGTGGTCAAAATGTGTAGAAAACAATGGCCAATACTTTGAATAAAATGGTTTTACTTTCCCCTTAATAATTAGTGTTTTATTTTCAAAAAAAAACATCAAGGACCAGTGGTTATCGATGGTATGACATCAAGGACCAGTGGTTATCGATGGTATGTTAAAAGGCAACCCTCGTACACGATGTTTCCGAGTCGATTTTGATGTCCTAATTAATTTCCTTGACGCGCTTATTGAGGATACGTTGTTGATCTCGTACTAGTAGTTATCACATGGTGCTGTCCCCTGTACTTCCGATGATTCCTGTACTGCATTAACTTCATGGTTTTCTTCCTTTTTGAATGCTTTTCTCTATTGGCAGGCCTCTTATTTGACAAAAATCACATTATTTTCACAGTTTTCGAGGGAATAACAGTATCCTTCACAGCGGAAACACTTTTGTTTTGCCTTATGGTTTGGGTTTCGATTGTGACTGGAAAATGATAGTGTTTCCTTTTTACCACCCACGTCGAATAGATTTTTATAAGATGCTTCATGTCCCAATGCAATCTGTTTTGAAAAACTTCATCGGCCATTCCGCACGCAATTTGGTCACACATCCTTTTGTTTATTTCAATAAAATAACAATGTTCGAACAGTTTTTCTAGATCTTACACGAAATCACCTGACATCAGGCTTGCTACCTGTGTTCTCTTATGGAACATATACCGCTGAACAATTTCATTTGGCCTTGGATGAAAATGCTCATTCAGTTTCTCCAAAATGTCCTGAAAGGTAATATCTTTCGAACCGAGTGGTCTTATTAAAGAACGACTTACTTCGTAGGTCGTTTCATCAACACATGTTAGAAATATATTCTTTTGCTGGAATTCGTTATTGATTCTATTTGCTTCGAAATAAAATTCCATGCCTTCATTTTAATTATTCCATGATACCCTTGCAGTTTGGAATTGATCCAGGCTGCCGAAAACTGCCGAGGTGAACTCGCTGACATTTGCTACATCCGTGTCCTTAATTTTTCTACCTGATGTATATAATCATGCCAATAGTTAATGACACATCAGTTACTCCAATACTTTATTTTAAATCATGACGAATTGACAAAATTCACTAATTCAAATCTAACACAGGGCCTCGAGCCCTGGTACTTAACAGCCGGTCCTTCCATCCATTTAGTGATGCCAAATCCTAATATATTACAACTTCGTTCAACTGTCCTGGCATATACGGGCAATTCCAATTCTTGCACAATTCTGCTTGCCGAAATCGTTGGATAATGGATGATTACCCATTTGAAAAGGTGGTTATTCCTTTCAGTCATATTTGCTTGAGTCATTGACAATATCTTGTGCAAATCTATACATTCTTAATTATAATAATAATTGTTAGTGCGACAGTCCACAGAGGGACCAGGGCCTAGCTTTCTCATCAACTACTCGTGTTGTGTGCCCTACTGTTCTCTCACGAGTAGAAGGAACCGTCAGTTTTTTGCCGACACCGAACGGCAATGTTTGAGAAGCTTTCTTAGACAGTTGTTACTCATTCACTGTTGTCAGCAGCTCGAAAGAGGTGGTGCCGTGAAAAATTCGAGGTGTTCAGCCGGGAATCGAACCTAGACAGTTCGGCGTGTGAGCATCGCACTCTACCCACTACGCCACGGCGGCCATTCTTAAAAATTATAATGCAAATTGTAAATCTGCAGCAATCGTTTCTGCAGTATAGAGCCTCGATTTTCTTACCACACCAGCGCAAGAAACCGCCCCCTGATCGGAGCAAAGTTGGGACATTGGCAAAGTGAGTGCTCTGCCGTGTCTCCTTCCCTACGGGCGTAGTCACTGAGAGCAAGTCAAGTGCTTAATAAAGGTGAAGTACTCCCTTTGTCGTCTGCAGTTTGTTCATTTAGAGATGAAAGTAATGCTGCGGATTTCTTCCTGACGTTTGGGAGCATGCACTTGGTCAGCCTGCAACCTCGAGAGTCATGCCATCTTTGGTTGTGCTATTGGGAAACCCAATAGTCGACGGAAGCCCAAACCAAGGATGCGATTAGTCCCAAGGTGGGTTCGAGCCCTATGAATGCCTCTTTTGATCCTTGCCTAGCAAGTTTATAGGCAACCTGGTTTCTCATGAACCTGTGGTGTTCCAAAACCCAGACAAGTTTTAGTGAATTTAGTTTTTCTTCCAAATTATGGGAAGACCTGCATTTCTGTATTTCTTGGAAGTGGTTAGATAGTTGAGTAAGGCCTTAATCACAGCTTGGCTGTCGCTATAAACGCAGATACTTCGCCCCTTCCACCTATTCTTCTTCACAACACAGTTAGTCGCCATTAGGTTCGCAAATGTTTCCGCCTAAACGACCAACGGGAAGTTACCTAAATAGGTGTGAAGTTTCATGTTGTCGACTTCCACGAATGCTCCAGCTTTACATCCCTTCATCGTCTTAGAGCCGTTCGTGAAAATTCGACAACATTTACTTCACGCCTCAGTTTCTGGTCAAAGTAAGTCCTAGGCATAGTAAAAGTCGACTTTATATGAACGATAAATGATTCCCATTTTGCTCTGCAGTGTGTGCATATTTAAATTTTCTATTAGAAAAGTAATATTTATTAGAAAAGGAAAACTTTAAAATATTTTCTAGCATCCCAAGTTCGACTTTTGGCGGATTCACATCTCAAGTGTGGTTTCCAATACCCCTTCCGATTAAGCCACAATTGGCAGTCATGTGTTTCTGTCACGATTGAGATGCAATCAACTGTGATGTGGATTGTGTTGCTTCCTAGCCTAAACTCTCTCTCAACTGTGGTATGGAATTAAGGTTCTTGTCTATGGTGCGGGGAACTCATATTCAGTGTGTACATGTAACTAATTAAACCTTATTTTAAGTTTAAGCTTATTCAGACCGTTTCAAAAAATTTTTGAGTAAAGACTAACCTCTAGCAACAAAAATGTGGGTCTCCCACTCCTATAATTAATAAGAATAAGCCTTCGAGAGTGCCTTTCTTGGTGACTAGGATTAAAATTTGATGCGCTTTTAGAAGAAAACTGAGTCAATCATTAGAAAACTGTGAACATTTCCACCTGATGTCATTTAGTTTTGTTTGTCGAGACGCATATGTGTAATTAAAACCTTTTTGCAATACCTAGCAACTCATAATCCGCAAAGTACATGGGAGTCAAGAAAAGCCGTCAGAATGTTATTGTCATAAACGTCCATCATTTTAAATTCGGATTTTAGCATTCAAACGATCACGCAATCGCAACCTTTAATTCCGGGTCGAAGCCATTATACGCGAACTCTCCAAATGAGACAGCGATACGGTGTGCCGCAACTGACGCAAGTCGCACCTTTGAGCAATTAAAGGGCAAGACTCAATTCATGCAATGAAAAAGAAAAACCCTGAATTCTCATGCGATTCGTTGAACAAATTCGAACTTTGTCTTGACCTGAACGAATTGAATTCGTAGTACCCCCCTTCATTCCAGATAATTCTGGTTGGACTTAACTAAACCCACACTGACGTACAAACTCAGGGCTACCTAGCATTGACATTTGACTGCTGGAATCTTTGTATGTTTGTATTGCCAGTTGACACACCAGTATCTCGTCTTTCTTTCGTCGTTTTGTTTTGTTTTTGGTGGCAGTCGATAGGCTATCTGTGAAAAATGACACGAAAAGTGCGATTACGAGACTTTAGTCGCACGCTGACTCTCTGAACTGTTCCATTAAACAAAAGGAAATAGCAACGTCGGGGAGTGTGTGTGTGAAATGAAAGCTGCTTGTGAAATGTGAAAAGTGAAAAGGTATCGAACTGGAAATCAAAACCCTGCAGATGGATTGTAAAAAGTCGGAGATCGTGATCAGTGATATTCGTGGATATTAAATGTCGATTGTCCTGGGTGTGAAATCAGTAACTGTTGCATTTATTCTGTTTTCGAAACGTGGTAAGAGCTTTTGTATTCTGTCTTGTGTAGATCGCCAATGATATAGGGTGCCTCTGCTGATTTTATTACAGAAGGCAATGCTGATGTTTTTAGCTCCTGAGAGAGAGGAGCTTACATTTATTAATTACGAGAAGTACGAAAAAATTTCTGGATGAAGAGCTTGCGAATTCCCTTATTTTTGCCATAGTTTGAGGTAATTAGAGGCATAGAAGGTGTTGGAAAATGATGATATCTAAATTTATCGTTCGAAAAAGGAGACAAAAATTCCATTACTGACGCTACACAGTTTATGGGAACAGCGTAGAATATCTCCATTGAAAGACCAAGCTGTTCTTGGCATTGTATAAAACTGTGGCCATGTCCTGAACTGCTCTACAGCGCAGATCTTATTAAGAGTAAATACGCAAACCCTTTAAAAAGAAGGAATAAAAAAAAATGCCTTCTGTGCTAAAAGATTCAATACAGCAGATGCACCTATTTAAATGTTTATGAATGGCACGCTTACGACAACTAGGCCAAACCAAAGTGGTGCATGGAGTGGAGGAGGTGCAGAGTCGTTGAAGAGCGTCCTAGTCCGAAAGAGTGTATAAACTTGTACAAGAACCTAATTGACAGTTTGAGATTTAAAATTAAATGTGGCTAACGTTTTAATTGAAGATGCGGTTTAGTTGATTGTCAGGTCCACTCCGAATTGTTGCACCATTCGAAGAAAATTTCAGCCCACAACGTGACCAAGGAGTTGATGAACTTTCCAACTGCCTCATGACGCAGCGGCTCTTGAGCTATTATTGTGAAATTTCAAAAAAAAAGAGGAATACATCTGACTCTTGAAGGGTTTTCCTCTACTTGATTAGTCTTTGCGGACAATTGATTTCAAGATATCGATATGTATTAAACAAGAACTATTGATGCCATTTCTGCCGTGTTACACAGAGACAAATCCCAACACTCCAAACATGAACAACCAGAATAATAATAATAATTGTATGATGCGACAGTCCAAATGAGGAACAGGGCCTAGCTTGCTCGTCGACTACTCGTGTTGTAGGGACCTACAGTTCTTTACCGACTCCGAACGGCGAAGTTGGAGAAGAATTTTCTTACTTTTCTTACTCTTTGAGTGTTGTCAGCAGCTCGAAACAGGTGGTGCCATAAAAAATTCGAGGTGTTCAGCTGAGAATCGAACCTAGACCTTCGGCGTGTGAGCGTCGCACTCTACCTTAATTGAAAAACGATATTCCCACCCAACTAATAGAGTGTCCATAAAATTTGTGAAGGCTTATTCGGCCAATGAAGATGTACCCGATGCTCGGAAGCTTTCAGAAGTCGAACAGAAGGAAATTGTGTATGTTGACAAAATGGTGCACGAAAAACTAGCGTCTGGTTTGATTTTCATCAACCTGATTGTCACTTATTCAAGAGTCAGTTCAAAGACAATGCGCTTGGGCTCCCTCAAACTGATACTTAGCTAAGCTTGCTTGCAGATGTGATCAAAAACGTACCAGAAGTAGTTTCTTTAGTTCCAAAGTACTCCACAGTAAAGGCTTCTTCTTTTCCTCTGGCGCGACAATCCACTTCACCACTGCGGTCACCAAAAGACCTTTTGTCTTGTACTCTCAAAATGGTTTTTATAATGACTCGCCCCCTTATACTTTTCATATCTCCTAAACATACAAAGCAATTTTCGCTTAATTTCTGAAGACGTATTTGATATAGAAAAGACTTCCTGAATGACTACTTTAAATTAAGAAACAAAGAAAATTTGGACGGGGAAAATATTTGGAGGAAACCGTGAATGTGACAATTTTTGTGGCCTTTTTCTAAGTAGATCTCACAACCATTTCTTCACAAGTTCCTTAACTTCTGCGAAGTACCAGCATATCATTTTGTCGAATGTCGCGAAATTCTTTCAATTTCGCCCATATAGCGTTAAATACAGCCTTGAGACAGTCCAGTTCACAGTCCAGTTCACAGTCCAGTCCACAGTCCAGTCCACAGTCCAGTCCACAGTCCAGTCCACAGTCCAGTCCACAGTCCAGTCCACAGTCCAGTCCACAGTCCAGTCCACAGTCCAGTCCACAGTCCAGTCCACAGTCCAGTCCACAGTCCAGTCCACAGTCCAGTCCACAGTCCAGTCCACAATCCAGTCCACAGTCCAGTCCACAGTCCAGTCCATAGTCCAGTCCGCAGTCCAGTCCACAGTCCAGTCCACAGTCCAGTCCACAGTCCAGTCCACAGTCCAGTCCATAGTCCAGTCCACAGTCCAGTCCACAGTCCAGTCCACAGTCCAGTCCATAGTCCAGTCCACAGTCCAGTCCATAGTCCAGTCCGCAGTCCAGTCCACAGTCCAGTCCACAGTCCAGTCCACAGTCTTACAGGCGTCTTACATTTTTCCACACTCAAAACTTCATTAAAGATGTGAAATATTTACTGTATTAGATATCTCGAGCACCTTCAATCAGCTGTCTGGCAGACACAGAGGAGTTTTGTTAGCCTTTGTGGCATGACTTGCATGTTATCATTTCCTTCGACGCGACAACAGTGATCCTTTTCTCGTTTCGAACAACAAGTTTCTCCATCTATTTCGGCAACTCGCAGACGCCATTTGGGCGTCCTCCATGCTCTCGCTCTTGCGAGCTAAGTGTCCTGCCCACCGGTGATTTCCGATCTGAATTTTTGCTCAACATCAACTTTGAGGCTGATGAGGTTGATGTGTCTTTTCTCACATATGAGGCCAATCCTGCGGTAAGTCTTTTTTTGTCTCGGACGCGCCTCAAAGATTGAGTCCTATTTAGTAAGCAATCAAGTTTCAGATTTATACATGCGCACTGGTAGAACCATAGTCCTGTATAACATCAGCTTCGATGTTGCGATGTGATTTCTTGATTTGAAGAGCCTGTACAAACTGTAGTAGGCTTTGATGACGCATAGAGGGAGTGGTTATATATCCATCAGTCCAAATAATTCTTTCTCTATTTGAACAATGACTAACCGTCGACCCTTATATTATGCAACTCCAAAAACGGGCAAGAAGTCTCAAAACACTATCACTTTATTTTTCTTAAATTATCTCCATCATATTTCGTCAGTAGTAGATTCAATTTAAATTTGAAGGTCCAATTCTGCAAGTAGAGACAAATTCTAAGTTTAAGAAAAACCAGTTTCCTCCGAAAAAGCGAAAACCTATTGGGAGTGCAACTTAATTCAGACAGTTTTTGTGTTCTTGGGCTTATCGTATTATATCAACGATCCGGTGCAAAAATCCTTCCTTGATGTCCATCAAGAAGCAGTTCCGAGATGAAAAATCGCCTTCCGGCATCTCTCGGTTTGACTTAAACGGCAACCAATTTCCTTCCTTTTGAATAAATTCAAATTCCTTTAACCGAACGGAAATTATTTGTTGAGTCAGTATTTGCGTTCTTTGCACTTTGCGGTCGGCATGGATCTCAATCCAGCAAAGCCTCCAATTCCTCATACTTTTAAGATAGCCAAGGCGCTCGACGTTAAAACAACCACATGTGAAGGGTCGCCTGATTTGTTGGTTGGAACAGATTAACCATAAACTTCTGCAAGCATTCGATGTGCTTCAGCTGAACTTTTCCTCTAATTAAAGAAGAAAATCGGAATTTTTCCTGTTTATTAAAGACAAATCCGAGTATTTTCGAAGAGGTTTATGCTTACATATTATTTCTGCAAATGTCACATCTTTCCAGTGATGTACTTAATCGCTTCCAAGATAGACTACAACTCGTAGGTGGCGCCATCTTTTGTAAAATGACCAAAATGATTTGTACCCCCAATTAAACATTTCAGAGATTTCATGAAAATTTACCACTGAAGCCTTTTTTTCAACCTTCCTCAAATCAATTTGGCTCGTTGCGGTTCTATAAAAAAAATTTGGTATCACTTCGAGCGATTTCAGTTCCGAGCCAATCTCTCTCTTGGCCATTTCAGGGAGAAGAATACATATTATCGTTTCTTAAAGGTTCTTCAGCCGATCCGGCTGTTCCAGTTTTTCATTTTCTTCCCTCTTTTTCTATCCACCTCTCTCGCACCACTTATTACAGACGCCTAAAAACAGCACTTATAAACGAGCAAAAAATAGCTCACCACATTCCCTGAGTGACTTTCATGAAAATTAACCTTTTTCGACACAGCACTCAACCCGAAACCGAAAGTAGTTGCTTCCAACTCGTTGTCGGTCCCAGTTGCAGCCGGCAAATGTAGCTGCACCAAAGTGTGCAACCTTCGCCACCTGCAAAAAACTCGTTTCTCGAGTGTGTTTTCCACGACAGCGCGACGCTCAATGCTGCAGTTCGCCATGAGCCTAGATCAGACCCTTGAGGGCAGTGAACACGGTAACAAGTGCAAAATTTTTCCCGTTCAACGCGACATTTGACTTCCACACAGTCCGATCTCTGACAAGTGATTTCCGCTTTGCTCCATAATCAGTGCTTACAACACCGACAGCGCAGTGGTACAGAATGGACTTTGTGCCTTCGACAGGCTTCCGAAGTTGTTGTGATAAAACGAATTGTGTGGCGTACAACGAACAACATCTGCGGCAGCGGCAGCAGCAACAGCGACACATTAATGGCAGTCCAAAGTGTTTTCAGACAAACTGCGAGATTGATGCAAACTCGTTTGTCATCGGCCACAACTCGGGAATGTCGTCTGCCCATTCATCAACAAGAATTTTAAGGTGCATACTCAGTGCGTTTTTGTATTCCAGTTTCCGGGCATGTCCTGATGCGAACAACTTGAAGTTTGCTGTGTGTTTTCAATGAGTGCTGAGTGCGTCTTTGTCGGCGTTGACTTTCTCTGTGCGTGTTTTGCTGGCTGGCGGAAAACTGGTATTTATTTGCTGATTGCCAAGAAATTTCCTTTTCTTTAAACGAATCGCATTCTCAACTGTTTTTGGGTCCAAATGTGTGAATGTTGCGGGCTGGACTGAAAATGTATGAGACTTCAGCAACAAATTTACTTTCTGATCTGTGTGCCTTTTGCGGCGCAACAAGTCATGGTTTCATTTTATTTTGTCGCACATCGTATGATTGTTTGTGATTGGCACATTGCTAAAGTTGAAGATGACGTCCTCTTGCGACGCGGATGTTTTGTTAAGTTGTATAACTTATGGGAAAATAAAAATCGCCATAAAATGGGGATTTTCACACTGGAAAAGTGCTTGTTAAAGGTTAAGTTCTATCTTTTGACAGTTCGCAACTGCAATATGTCATCCACATTTATGTGAAGCATGCTTCGTCTCTAGTCAATTACATCACAAACGCTCCGCTATTACAGGCGGAATTAAGTGTAGGGTAGTACATTCTAGTAGATGACTACGAAGATCTGACTGCGATTTGGTTATGTCGGCGCGTGGACGTGTTCACAGGTTTAAGAAAAAACTGAAAAAGAGCAGAATCGGGAGTTTGTTTCTTTTTTCTCCTTGTTCTTGAAACAAAAACAAAAAACACATTCCAATGCTGTCTGTGGGAGTCTTCTCTATCGCTGGCGATGAATTAATTCAACAAACTGCAAAGCGGTATGCGATTCAAACCTCTATCTCGCAGGAAAATACGATTTAAAGCCACGCTCTTAAACCAAACTCAAACCAGACTAAAAGTTTGCTAAGGAGTTGAGACCGTAGACAACTCAAAAGACCACTGGCGTCATAGTCTTAATTCTTACAACTACCTAACTACTTAAACTACGCCCGTTAATTACAGACATGTGCATCATGGCGTATATAACCTTTATATGCGTGACATATATATTCAATATGCCACGGTGCACCTTTGTTTGGTTTTTATATATATATAAATTTTTTTTTCTTAAAAACTATGTTTGCTGGCCACAAGGTCAACTTCCGGGGTTAACTACGAACTGTGGCAGGGGTTGGTTTTGGTGAAGTCACCAATAAAAGTGACGTTCCTTGGCGGACTGTACCTTGTCTCGGGCGGAGATCGCCCAACTGAACCGAAGCGACGTCCGCTTCATATTAGAGTCGCCTATCCGCTGTTCTGCGTACGACATGGAAGATGATAGGACATCCTTCCGTATTCTGTATCAGCCCTTTAGAGTCTAGATAGAGAAATGCTTCGGGCGGAATGAAGCCGTTTTGCCGCACCTTCTCGTGGTACATAGGGTTTGGGTAGTAAGCCCCAAAGATCAGACTGTTTGAGAAGGTCGTGTGCGGACAAGAGTTTCAAGAATGGAATCTTTTCAAGAATCAAAAGCTTTGGTGATATTTAGGCTCTTGACAGACGTGGTGCAACCCAGATCAAGGAACAGTAAGAATTGTTGACTTCACATGTCAAATGTGCATCACGAAAGGGGATGACTACCTTATCGCACGGAAATATCAATGACACGTACAATTAGGAAGGGTAAACCTAACATCACTTGAGCAGATTGCAAATTGTACAAAAGCATCTCCGCCTGACGAAGAAATAAGTGTGCATCCCCCGACGCCACACCAGAATGAATAGAAATAGTTAACAAACTTTCGCCCTTCCCACGGCATTCTCCAGATTTGACCACGTGCATCTTCGTTTTGTCACTTGTCAAGCCTCAAATTAAATCGACTGGTCGCTACGAAAACCTACTTCCCAGATCTCTTAAGAAGCGTACACTTCAGATGGGCTTAAGGAGTTTAAGCACTTCTTGGTCAAGCCTAAAAAATTAAAAGAAAATAAATAAATCGACTTTAAACATATTCGTTTTTATTCTGAAGGCTAATATCAAATAAAATAATTTCCCGTACGGGCAAAACACAAACTTGGCATCACTTGAATATAGTATATTCCCTTGCCAGCAATTTTTCATCTCTTGAATTTCTGGCTAATACATCTTGATTGCTATTTTAACGAACAGTTTACACGCATTTAGAGAATAACCATATTTTGTATTGAAATCGAGTTGCATGCACTGTATTTTCAGAGTGTGAAGTGAGACATTTGTGACCGCCGTGACGTAGTGGGTAGAGTGCGACGCTCAAGGTCTCGCAGAAAGTCTCGGTTCCACTCCCATCTGAACACCTCGAATTTTTCACAGCACCACCTGTTTCGAGCTGCTGACAACACTCCAAAGGGTCTACCGGAGGTCCCCAAACGAACTACTACTACTACTGTTCTTCTCCGAACGACGAAGTTTGAAAAGCTTTCTTAAACAGTTGTTAATCTTTGAGTGTTGTCAACACATGTTTGAGATTAACAACTGTTTAAGAAAGCTTCTCAAACTTCGTCGTTCGGAGAACAGTAGTAGTAGTAGTTCGTGAGAAAACAGTAGCGCGCACAACACGAGTAGTTAACCATATGAGCAAGCTAGGCCCTAGTCCCTTGTGGACGGCGCGCCATACAATTATTAATTAATTAAGTGGGACATTTGCTTGACGATTTCTACATAAAGGTTGTCAAATATCTGCTTTTTTGCTCTTCATGCAATGCTTCATAAAAAGTGTTACAAATGTGCGCCGTTTTGTTAAATTATCTGTTTCCATCTAGACGGCAACTTCATAACACCCTCCTCGTAGAAGCCACCCTCCTTGTTTGCGAAGAACTCAGACAGCCAATTTTCACAAGCCTCTTTTGAGTTCAACTTCACATCACCAAGGGCGTTCGCCATGGACAGGAACAGGTGGTAATCACTTGGCGTTATGTCTGCGCTTTGTGGTGGATGCGATAAAACCTTCCATCCGAGCTCCCGTAGCTTCTGACGAGTCATCAACGAAGTGTGTGGTCTGGCGCTGTCCGGCTGGAACACTGCACCCTTCCTGTTGGCCGATTCTGAACGCTTCTGGTCGATCGCCTGCTTCAAGCGGTCCAGTTGTCCGCAGTAGACGGTGGAATTGTGCGTCTGGCCATAGTGGATGATTCCCTTCCAATCCCACCAAACACACAGCAAAACCTTCTTGGCCGTCAATCCCGGCTTGGCCATTGTTTTGGACGATTCACCGGCCTTCAACCACTACCGTTTTCACTTGATATTCTCGTATGTGATCCATTTTTTGTCGCCAGTCACTATCCGCTTCGAAAATGGGTCGAGTTCGTTCCGTTTCAGCAGCATATCGCAGGCGTTGATTCTGTCCAGAAGGTTTTTTTTTGCGTCAAATCATGCGGCACCCAAACATCATGCTTTTTTTTGTATCCAGCCTTCTGCAGATGGTTTAAACTGGTTTGTTGACCAACTCCCATCTCCTGGGCAATGTCACGAAATGCCACATGCCAGTCTAACTTTGTGATTTCCATGATTCGATCAGTATTCGCCGTCACTGGTCTTCCGCCGGCTGGCTTGTCCATGGTGTCGTTTTCACCGGCTCTACATCGTCGAAACCATTTCTCCGCTGTTCAAAGTGATAGAGTACCATTCCTCAAAACACCATTGATCTCACGGAACGTTTCTCTAGCAGACTCTGCCTTTAATGAAGGAAAACATTAAAGTAGCGCGAATTTCGGCGTAAGTGAGCTCCATGTTTACACGTGTATAACTGTTGAACGCAATATCCAAACTAATCATGCATAGCTTCGTTTTGTAGGTTATGCCAAGACCTTTCAAACGATGTATAGTGCGAGGTCTGTAGCGCTTTGTACATAGGCGGAAAATTCAAAAGACAAAAAGCCGGAAGGGAGATATTTGATATTTCAGTAATCATATAAGCCAGTTTAAAAGTTTATTCGAAACTTACCTCTGCCTCTTTACAATTTTTTACAATTTCCTTTTCCAGTCATAGGTCTGTTTTAAGGGTCTTTCGGCAGTTGCAAGTTTATTATAAAAAGACAACTTTATTTTAAATTGATTTGTTTTATTTAATCTTAAGTTGAACTGTTACTGTATTACCTCATTGAAGGTTATATCAGGAATGACAGCTCAAAAGGGAAAATTTCAGAAAAAGGCGGGTTGCTTTGGGTTCCCCCGTCGCGTTCGATGTCTTAATTTCGCTTGGATAGCGCCCTCTTATGTCCATTCTGTGATAATGGTGCAATTAGCTCTTTCACAAATTATTACGTAGACACCCACACGTCCCTAACAACAGACTATTCGTTGAGTCAAATTCAGGAAAAAAAAACAATAGTTGCATCTGGTTTGGGGACCTCCGGTAGACTCTTTGGAATAATTAAGCCACCTTATACTGGATTCAAGTATGATATTGTGCATAGAGGAAGATTGTCAAACAAATCTGAAATTGGAGTTGCACAGCACCCAGTTTACAGCCTTTATTGAAATCATAGAAATTCTATGGAAATTTTTCGCGACGCATCTACATTTCGCAGACGTTGTATTCTTACTGTCTTTAGGATCAAGGTTCTCTATGAAATGACAATAAGTCAGAAGTACTGGGACTACATATCAAAACTTTGTCATTACTTTTAAATTAACACTACCCATAGAAAAAGATGCCGAAAAGGATATCAACAGATGTATAAGGAAGTCCAGGGTCGCGTTGGGGATATTGTGCAGTGATTGGAAAATTAACTTCTTAAGCACTGAGCCCGTTCTGCCTTAGACCCTGTTAATTGACATCAATATGCACAAGAAAACGAGAAACTTGCATGAATTACTTTGGCAAGATTCTAAGGGTTCTTTGGCACAATCGTAAACCCAAGGAAAAATCTCATGGAAAAATAAGAAATTGAATTAAAGGACTGTAAATAAGACACACGCGTTTCAAAGTCAATGACTGTACATCAAGTTAAGGAATACACTGGCACCTACGTGCACAAGATTGTGGATGAACCAAACGCTCGAGAAGTACAAGGCAAAGAACTGTCAGAAAAGAATCAGCGTAACAAGCGTCGGAGTAGGCGCCAAAGTATAATTCTGGCAATGGCGCGGATGAGCAGTCGATTCAACCACGGAGGTAATAAATCTCAGGGCCTTAGAAGAATTCTTAAGTTCTCAGTAACAACATGTGTTATAAAAATGACGATAACTAAATTTCCACTTTATTAAATAATAATAATTGTTGGCGCGACAGTCCAAAGGGGGACCAGGGCCTAGCTTGCTCATCAACTACCAATCTTGTGCGCGCTACTGTTCTCTCACGGGTAGAAGGGACCTACAGTTTTTTGCGGACTCTGAACTGCAAAGTTTGAGAAGCTTTCTTAGATAGTTACTACTCTTTGAGTGTTGTCAACAGCTCGAAAGAGGTGGTGCCGTGAAAAATTCGAAAAATTGGTGTTGAGCTGGGAATCGAACCTAGACCCTTCGGCGTGTGAACGTCGCACTCTACCCACTACGCCATGGCGACCACCCACTTTATTAAAAACAAAGAGAAAATGTTGTCCTGACAACTACAGTAAAAGGCTTGCGTGTTTCATTTTTTCATCTCGTTCCTGCAGCTCATACAGCTTCACAGTGCAGCGACATCAGAATTGTTGCGACCCTTTAATTCCAGCTCAGCAACAACTTGATTTCTTATGCCCACATGTAGCATAACGTAACAGACGATATATAAGGACATATCACGACAGACACAGGAGATGGTGTACCCAGCAAAAGTACAAAATAAAAAAACATAACCTTAATTAACTCGAGATATTTAAGAATTCTCTGACTGGTGAGGGAACGGATTGAACTTTTATGAAGATCTTACTTTATTTGACTTCTCACACAGAAAATTCTGTATCCATTTTTTTTCTTTTTTCCACCCACAAATTTTTGAGTTTAGTTTTAGTTTTAGGACCAGATGTACATATATTCAGGAGCGTTGCAATTCCCCCATTTCATGGATTTCATTCTTTAATCTACTTCTGCACATTCTTCTACATAATTTTCTAACTGTGGTATTTTTCTTTTTACAGGCGAACAAGAAGTTTAAATGCTCCGTCACCATTCCAGCAGTTCGGACCATGTGGAAGGATTATGAAAAACTCAGCCATGGTTATGTAAGTATAGTTTTTACATATTTGAATATTTTCTCAATTTTCTCAATTTTTTTTTGTCTTTATAAAATTGAAGTGGCTATACAAGTTTTCTGATCAAAAAAAATAAGAAAGAGAAGCACCTGTAGAACCTAAACAAACGGAATACCGTAAGGTTACCCTTCGATTGTCACTCACAATCCTTGTAGGTCCATTCCTGTGAAGTTTCACGTCTTGAGCTTGTGCGTGTACGTGTTACTGTTCTCCCACGAGTACGGAGGTTGCCTTTTATATTTCGCGATTAGAGAACAAAACCAAATATTAATCATCGAAAATAAATTTATTGTTTTTCAAAATATTCCTTATCAAGATCTATACTTTTTTGCATGCGTTTGAACCAATTGTCGAAGCACTTTTGCCATTCTGATTGAGGTATCTCCAAAACATGCATTCTGAACGCATCAACCGCTACTTCAGGTGTCGAAAAACGTTGACCTCTCTTTTATTTTTTACGTACGGGATTAAAAAGAAGTCATTTGGTGCCAAGTCAGGACTATACGGCGGATGTCTCATCAAATCGATGTTTTGAGTGCTCAAAAATGCAATTGTTTGAGCCGATGTGTGAGAGCTCGCATTGTCGTGGTGAAGACTGATCCGTCTTCGGCGGTTGGTTTTCCTGATTTCTTGGAAGACAACTGGCAAACAAATGGTTGTGTACCACTCAGAACTGACTTTTCTGCGTGGTTCTAGTGGCACGGTTGCGACATGTCCAGTTTTTCCGCAAAAACAGGCGACCATTTGCTTGGAAGTGTTTCGTGCGCAATCAACTTTTCCTGTATTTAAATCAATTTGAAACACCCATACAGTGTTGTTTACTTTCGGGATCATACGCGTTAATCCACGATTCATCACCTGTCACGATGTCATAGACGTGTTTCGAAACACCGCGATCTTATTTTTGGAGCATTTCTTTCGACCAATCGACACGAGCCTTTCGTGAGCGATTGACAAATTGTGTGGGATCCAAGGCGCACAAATTTTTCGACGGTCAAATTTCATGCAATATTGAATGTATGCTGGTCCCACTAATGCCTAAGGTAGTCTCAATCTCACGATAGGTCACATGACGATCTTGCAATATCAGTTGGCGCACAGCATCAATGGTTTCCGGAACAACAACTGATTTTGAACGACCTTCACGAAATTCGTCTTGGAGTGAACTACGACCTCGGTTGAATTCACCATGCCATCGATAAACACTGGTCCTTGATGGAGCTTCATCGCCAAAAATTCAATTAAGTTCATCGATGCACTGTTGTTCAGTTAATTCATGTCAAAAGTTGTAAAGAATAATCGCACAAAATTTTCACCATTTAATTCCATTGATTGGGCGAGATGAATCTTTTAAGAGACTTTGAACAACACAAATAGCGCTCGTATGTCAAATCGTTCTGAGTACGTATAACCTCAAAAATGTCAAACTTTACGATAGAGCTGGCAGTTGCCAGATTGCAACACTAGGGTCCCGAAATATAAAAGGCAACATACGTAGAAGAGACATACAGCTTTTTACCGTTTCCGAACGGCGAAGTTTGACAAGCTGTTTCTTAGACAGTATTACTCTCATTTGACTCATTTGATTACCTTATTGTATATTCGGAATCGTTTTGGCATAATGTACTTAAAATTTGTTGTAAGCGGCGTGACGTGGAGCGCCTAATAACGCCAGGAGTCCTTCAACTTCGTTTATTTCAAAATTCGCTGATAACGCCTGTATTGAGTTGATAGCAACAACCAGGACCTTTGAAATTCTGTGTCGACAGTGGACTGTAAGACCCCTTTACTTCTATTTGCAATAAAGTGTACGCTTTATTATCGATATTATTATTTGAAGCATCCTACTGGCCTTCATTGAATACAACCTTCTTTATGTTAAATATGTTCTGTGGAACGCAATACCCGATTCTTTCCTCCTCTCCTCCTGATACTTGCAATTATCAGTTCATTTAAGATGCCATCCTTACATCTTAAGTTAGTCGGAAGGAACACTGACCTTCGCTTTAAATCCCCTATTGCCCTAATTCTTTGTAAATCTTCCACAAATTTGCATTAGAAATATCACGCCGATTCGTCTGCCTTATAAAGATGCAGAATGTGAATCAAACATTTGCTAAACGATACCCGTTTTGTACCACTTTGTGATGAGTAGCTTGCAAAAAGTGCAAACTCTTAACTTAAGTGTATCCTGCTCACTTTCAGATCGCTTTAGGGTGATTTATTTATATTATTTTATATATGGCGAGCATAAGTGAAACGCTGCATCAACTGAAGAGAATCCACTTTCGTCTAAGTGGACAACAAAACTCTGCAGGTTTTCTTCATATGAATAACTTCTACTGTGAAAGGTGAAAATGTATTTGCTCAAAGTTTTCACTTCTTTCTTATCGTTTCAAGTCAATGTATATGTTTGTATATTTCCTTTTAAAACACTCTTCAGTTCCTTCCTTGTTTTGTTTTTTATTTCATTTATTGGTTCAAGCCTGTCTCCCATGAACCAGTCCCAGATTTAAGCAGAGTATGGTAATTTTGGATATGGTTTGAGTTTTTGCTGAATAATTACTAAGAGAATTGAACATTTGGTTGGCACAAATGTAAGTCTCAATTTACTTGGGCACATTGTATTTTGCTTATCCTATTCATTCTCAAACAAGATCAGTAAGGTCATGACCTGTTAATCGACAGCTTCAAAGTATCAATTATTTTACCTTTTCAACGTGTAGCTCTTCAGCTGATCGCCATCACGGTCGGCCTGGCATAGCCGTGCTTACAATGGCGTCAAGTCTCTCCTTCATCTCCTCATAAAGTCTCTTTCCCTACGAGGCGATAGGTTTTCCACAACAATTTGGCAACAGACATTTTTTTCTACACACAAGATTTTGCTTTAGAATTAAAAAAAAAACTAAGAGGTCACTTTAGACTGTGGACAAAAGGATGCTTTTCTCAAATACTATTGGTTCTTTTGAAGTGATTTTGTGTAGAAATGAACGACTGTGATGTTTAAAGTAAATCAAATGACAGAGATTTCTGTAAAAGCTGCATAATTAACGATCACACCAAAACGTCGTCCATCGTTTATTTGTCAAGCAATGTCAATAAAAGCATCTGATCGCATATTTCACTGACAACCTTTGGGACCCGAAATACAAGTAGAACTAGTATCTGATCATTACCCATACAGCTAGAACAAGATTTAACGATTATCTAACTTCCCCGCATAGATAGCTTTTTGCTGCCAGCTGCATTCTTTTCTTTTTGATAGTGGCTTTCCATCAAATTGCCATCCACTAGTTGACCGTCGACCAGTTGACCATTCATAACTTGACCGTTTAGATTTCTATCGAACCATAGGCTCATTCAGAGACCCCTTGATCTGCCACACCATATAAACTTAAAATCCCCCTTCCAGCTTGTTCCCTCACAACCTCTTTGTTTTTGATTCAGGTCTTGTCCTGTTTGTGGACACATAAGCAATCCCTTAAGTAGGCGTATATAGAAAAGAAAGAGCAAACAGCCAAAAACCCGAGTCACAGTTTTAACGTCGCGATATAAAGTGTTTTCTAAGTGTAGAAACAGAAACGAATCTCTCTTAAACGAACTCGTGCAGTCAGCACCATTACTTTTTTCACATTCCATTCACTAATACCCATATTTCATTCTTATAGGCAAATTCAGGATCCCGCCAGTCAAAGGCTCACATGGTACAAACCACCTCTAACTGTGCTCGTCATAAAGAAAGTCCGAGATTCCACGGTGATGCAACCATTTGTGCAGCTCGTTGAGTGGCTCGTCCAAGTAAGTCCAAAAATTCCACCAAAAACTCAACTAAACCACAACTTTCCCTTTTCTAGGAGAAGCACATGGTCGTATGGGTTGAGTCCGCAGTTCTAGAGGATCCCTTGCTGCACGAGGATAGGAGATTTCAAAGCATAAAGGAGAAACTTGTCACATTCAAGTGAGCAAACTTTTGTCACAAATCGAAAAACGCGAATTTCTAATGCATTCCTCTTGCAGGGACGGTCGGGATGACTTAACAGACAGAATCGACTTTATTGTCTGCCTGGGAGGCGATGGGACCCTCCTCTACGCGTCGTTACTCTTTCAACAATCGGTGCCACCAGTGATGGCTTTCCACTTGGGCTCGCTTGGCTTTCTTACCCCATTCCAGTTTGACAATTTTCAAGACCAAGTAACAAACGTCTTGGAGGGCCATGCGGCTCTAACCTTGCGTAGCCGCTTGAGGTGCGTTATCTTCAGAAAGTCGGACAGACATTGTGCGACTGAGGGCTACAGTAGTATAACGAGCGGTGCCGCGAAACAGAACACCACTGAAAACAACACAGATGCACCCAAGTGCTCGCCCAACAAAGCCTCAACGAACATTTTGGTATCTCTTTTGTTATTTATCAACTCGTATCAGATCTAAATGCGTTTCTTTCAGGTTCTCAACGAAGTCGTAATTGATAGGGGCCCATCACCATATCTGAGCAATATTGATCTCTTCCTCGACGGAAAGTACATAACGTCGGTTCAAGGAGATGGCTTAATTGTGTCCACACCAACAGGAAGCACTGCGTATGCTGTGGCGGCTGGTGCTTCTATGATTCATCCGTCCGTACCTGCGATTATGGTCACACCCATTTGTCCACATTCTCTCAGTTTTCGCCCAATTGTGGTACCAGCCGGTGTTGAACTGAAGGTGTGTATATATAGCTTACTCTCTGTTTGAGGTTAGAATGCAGCGTTCAAAAATATTGTGTAAATGGTGTGTAATGGAAGACACATAGGATAATCCAACAAATTGGAATTAACTTAAGTAGGCATTCCGAACACCTGAAATTCTAATAATAGATATTCGACAAATTTTCGTAACAATGTTGTCAGATGGCTGTGGAGGATGAACAATCTGCGTCAAGCAACATTGTTGAATTGTGCAAGTCTCCGAGATAAAAACTTGACTTACGATGCTCCTTTTACTTTTAACTTAGTCAAACTACATATTCTAGCCAAAACCTCTAATCCGACTTTAAATTGTGGGCTGATGCCTTCTTATAATGAAAAGGGCACCGAAGGGAACTTCGTGGTGCTATATTTCCAAATTTTTCTTGCACATGGTCCAATCACTGGTCAAAGCTCGCTGAACATCCTACACAGCTCCACAGCTCCTCTCTAGCTGATATATAGGTAACAAATCTTGTCCTTCTTATTCCTGACCTATGGGACACCTTCTACGGAGCACGTTCACTGAATGAAATCCACTGTACCGGATGGTCCTTGGTCTGTGGCATGCTAAGCAGATCTATGCTTTATCGACAGTCAAGAAATAAGTCCTTCAAATTACGCTATTAAAGCTAAACAGCGTCAACCATTTGCTCTGCTCTGCTCTTCTTTCACGGCTATACTTAATGTCCATAGTGAGAAAGCGTCCAATATTTTTTAAAGGACATGAAGAACGTTATTTCTTGAAATGCTTACTGTCGCTATCTTTCAAAGCTTCCAACGCAATATGGATATTTTTCTTTTTTTTTTCCTAAGCATCCGCCCATGTCCACACATATTCGTCTCTTTGTACTCAATTTTTTAAGACCCACTGACTCGATTCTTTCGATGCGCGGACTCGCTTCTTTTGACCCGCGGACTCGCCTCTATTGACCCGTGGACTCGCCCATTTTATTTGCAATAAAATGGCTATCGCAGATGTGGAGCGGCCATTCGGCAGTGGGGCTAAGTCCCCCTTCTAATCTTTTAAACAACAGCATAAGCTCCAGAATTACTTTTTACATTTTGCACTACACATAATCTGTGTGGTCGACCCGTGGACAGACACACACCGATACAAGTTTTCTCTATCGAGCAAGAAGACAACAGCTTCCATATTCGTCTACAACGACTAGGCTCATAAAGCTTGTTCAGGTCAAAAAATCGTTTCCAACCAATTTTTTTTTAAATAACAGAACAGGTGTTGGTGGCCGCCGTGGCGTTGTAGGTAGAGTGCGACGCTCACACGCCGAAGGGTCTAGGTTCGATTCCCGGCGGAACACCTCGAATTTTTCACGGCACCACCTCTTTCGAGCTGCTGACAACACTCAAAAAGTAATAACTGTCTAAGAAAGCTTCTCAAACTTCGCCGTTCGGAGTCGGCAAAAAAACTTTAGGTCCCTTCTACTCGTGAGAGAACAGTAGCGCGCACAACACGAGTAGTTGATGAGCAAACTAGGTTTTGGTCCCCCTGTGGACTGTAGCGCCAACAATTATTATTATTATTAGGTATTGGCAGGAATTCATCTTCCTTTCATTGTGACATGAGTTTCAGTGCATCGCCTGGTTATAGAAAATCTGCAAGACTTCTTCAATTCTGAATCAAAGAACCATGACTCCGTCAGGGTTGATAAAAGCTGGTACAAGTGAAAAGACAAGTCGACGACCTTCTTCGAAAGATCGTGTGCTCGAAAAAACCAAACTAGTGGTACTATAATGACTTCTGTTAGAATCTGAAAACAACTTTTAACCAGCATTCAGTTTCTGCTTGAAAAGTGTCGAGGGTTGTAACGCTTCCCACTTTCCACAAAAATTCCGGTAATGTTGTGTTTTCATTTTATTTTTGACAGTTTTTTTGCAACTTGGAAACATTTTACTGAAGCGCTTTGATTTAAAACTGCTTCAAACTCTTCTGCAAACCGCCATACAGTCATCACAGAGGAAGTGCTCAGCAGTGTTTTAGTCGTCGCTACAGGCGGCGAAAGAGGTACCGTCACTAAGCCCAAATTAAGTGCATACCGAAGGTGAAGTATCCCGCCGTTTGTATGCCAACAAATCGTCTGAAGCCTTTTCTATTTAGAGAAAGAAAATAGTCGCGTTTTTTTCTTTGACGTTTGAGAGCATGCATGTTCATCAGCATTCTCATTTTCCACGATTCTGTGATGCACCACGACCCAGTGAATTTAGTCCTTCTAAAGTCGAATGTTGTTGATTTTCACGAATACCCTAGCTCCAGATCCCTCCATCGTCTTGGAACCATCCGTGAAAATCCGAGTACAGTCCCTTCCCGGTTTAGCTTCTGGTCAGAGTAAGTCCCGGACGCAGGGAAAGTCGACTTTATATAATCGGCGCAACTGGATTGTTGGTGTCCTTGCATCAAACGGCATGTCCATAACACAAGTTGTTGCGAAAATAAGCAAATACAAAAGGAAACTGGTTTTGCTGGTTCAAATGATAATGTATTGAGCAATACTTTAAGACTACGCCAAAGAAAAACACGAGATTCAATCTTTATATACATATGTCCAAGAAAGAAGGAAACGAACAGTTTAAGGCGGGATGTAGTTTTGTATTCAATGAAGGGTGGCAGGTGAAGTGATGCCAAATCATGAGTTCTTGACTAGATAAAGAAAATTAGATTCGTTAAGAACACAAGTACGACCTAGACTAATGTGGCGCACACAAGTGGAGAAGGTCCTCCACCCACTTGGAGTGCGCAACTGGAGACAGCTGGCGAAAGATCGTGCTGGCTGGAGAGGCATGTTGGTTGAGGCCCAGGTCCACTCCGGACTGTAGCGCCACAAGAAGAAGAAGAAGAACACAAGTGTTGAGTTGAACCAAAGACCTTTTAGTCGGAGAGGCTTTATTTGTGCATCCCATCATGTTCGTGTAAAGGGGAGATAGGCTAAGCAGGGCATCAAAACTAAAGGCGGGCGCAAGGTAAAGCATCTGTGCAGCCAAGGCAGACTGTACTTTGAAAGCAGCAGTCACGTACTTGCGCGAAAGCATCTTCAACCAAACGTCTGATGCATAGATAAAAAGAGATGTTATCATATTTTTCGTGCTAGACCCCAGGCTTTCCCTTACACTGCCAGAAGACTGAAAACGCCTTGGAGGTTTTGGACTCAATGTGTATTTTCCACAGACGCTTTTTTTTTTCTTTATCGAGGATAACACCTAGCTTTTTGGCTTTATCCGACAAGAGGGTGATGACACACCACTCAAATTCCTCCTCCTCGTGAAGAGGACAGCCTCGATTTTAAAGTGATTGAGTGAAAGCCATTCCAAGTACACCATCTTCGATCATATCTAAAGCCTTCTGCGCATTTGCACATACAGCATCCGCATAAGCCAGGTCGTTTGTATGAGGTGGCAAGTAAGGTGTCGACCAACATGCACCATAGGAGAGGAGACTGGACGCCATGTTTCGGACTAACTGGTTGCAGTCTGACTCTGCGGTTACAGTTTTGTGCATTAATAATTAATAATTGTATGGCGAGACAGTCCACAGGAGGACCAGGGCCTAGCTTGCTCATCAACTACTCGTGTTGTGCGCGCTATTGTCCTCTCACGAGTAGAAGGGACCTACAGTTTTTTGCCGATTTCAAACTGCGGAATTTTGAGAAGCTGAGTGTTGTTAGCAGCTCGAAGTAGGTGGTACCGTGAAAATTTCGAGGTGTTCAACCGAATCGGCGTGTGAGCGTCGCACTCTGCACCCTGTTTCCAAAAGTCGGCGATCAAAAAACAACACATGTCTGATTCTGCATCCCCAGCAATAGCTCTCCTTCTCCTCCTCCTTTGGCTTTAAAGTCCAAAAGGCGATCAGAGCCTAGCTTGCTTATCAACCACTCGCGCTACTGTTCTCTTACGAGTAGAAGGGACCTACAGTTTTTCCTCGACTAAGAACAGCGAAGTTTTTTTAAAAGCTTTTTCTTTGACAGTTATTACTCTTTTGGGTGTTTTCAGCCATGAAAAATTCTAGGTGTTCAGCCAGGAATCGAACCTACACCTACAGCGTGTGACCGTCGCACTTTACCCACTACGCCACGGCGGCCACAGTTCTGTTCATCAGCATTGCTTTTATCCACACCACCAATGATTCTAAAATTCCATGTTCTCTGGCCGTGTTAAATTTGCCATCAAGAGTGACATTGTCAAAAGCACTCCCTATGCCAATGAACATACCCAGGGCGTATTCTTTCCTGTCAAGTGCACTTTCAATTCTGCCAACGAGATCTTACAGCACAGTCTCGCAAAATTTTCCGCACTGATAAGCACGTTGCATCTAAGATCCAGTATCTTAGTGTATTTGCACAGCATTTTTGCCCACATGTATGCAGTTCGACTCGCCTCCAAGCTTTTCAGCATGAAGAACGTAAAACGCAAATTCGTAGAAGCAGTTTTGGCCAACTTACTGACTCAGACCAGCCTGTAAAATACATTTCCCGGTTTAATTCGAGGACCAAATTTTCGAATAAACAGCAGTACTCGCGACAAATAGATACAATCTTGATGAAGCTTTTACACTGTTGATGTTGTTCAAGAGGAAAGAATAAGCTTCACTGCCCTGATCCACCTGAATACATAAAGTTGAACTTATTCACAACGAATTCACGCAGGAGTGAATCTTCCTGAACATAAACCTCCTTAATTTAAATTATAAATCTATTTAAAAACCTCAGGCGTATTGTGCAGGTGGAAGTTCTTTTAAAGTCCTAAATAGGAAAGGACTTTACAAATCTTGACGGTACCATTGTCGAGCGCAAAAATCAATGAATCATAGCTTACAAAATTAACTCCAAAGTCTCGAGGAAGAGCTCCTTTGTGCTTTATTATTTTGGCTTTAATTCTATTTGTGTATGTACTTATCAGACATAGGTAGAGCTTTCATATCCATCCAAACTTGATACATTTTCTTTTTTTTTTTTAGATTTCCGTCTCTCCGGATAGTCGAAACACATCATGGGTGTCATTCGATGGACGAAACCGTCAGGAGCTATTCCATGGGGATAGTCTGCGTGTGACAACCTCCATCTATCCAGTGCCAAGTATTTGCGCCCAAGATCAAATATCGGACTGGTTTGACTCACTGGCGGAGTGCCTGCACTGGAACGTTCGCAAGAAACAGAAATGCCTAGATGAGCTGTCGGACCTGACGGCGTCGGGCTCCGAAGACACCCTCGACGAACTGGAACGTGGCAATGATCCGCTCTTAGATAGTTAAATTTAAACGGCTATTTCAAAAACATAACTGAATGTGTTTTCATTTTAATAGAATAGATTTTGCATTTTTGTAGGGCCTTTTTTTTTGTTTCTTTGGATTTCTGTTCTTACAGTACATAACAACGTAGTTCTTAACGTAGGTCAAGTCAAAGTACATGCATACAAACGTTACATGTAAGTAAGTAAGTTAATCAAAAACAAATGCCAAACGCACTGAAGGCGTAGGAGTGCCGATGTCATACGGCGGCAGCGGCAGAGATGCGTTGTTTCACTTAGCACTCCTCGTCTTGTATGTTCATAGAACAAAACGAAAGACATTCGATTTAGGAATTTAATTAGGATAACTTGTTTTCACTTTCGGTTGCCTTTCTCATTCACGTATATACATATATTGGAAAAGTTTTATGTGGTTCTATTGTATGTATCTTTTTCTATGATTTTATCTAGCTTCTGTACTATTTTGTGAAATGGTTGTATACACATGCCTGAGAAGAGGATGCATCTTGGTCTTTCCTGTAGCTCTTTTTTTTGATTATATATTTGTAGTTGTTTGTAACAAGAATACAAAATAAAAAAAATAATATGTACGTAAACTTACAAAGTTAAAAGATAATTAAATAATATAAAAAGTTGTTAAATGTTTACAAAAAGAAAGTGTTATTTTATTTGACATTTGATTTGAGAGGGGGGGGGGGGCATCAAACGACACGAATGGTAACCATAAATTTGCTTGGGTCATACGAGGGTAAACGCGCGTCTCCTAGGCGACCTATTGTGATGCCCCGTGGGTGGACTGAAAATCTTTTCAACCAAGTCTTGAAGGAAGTTCTGGTTTGTTGTATTCAACCTCTTCGATGATTTCATATGAAACAAGGGGTTCCATTAAGTTCGCACAAAAATAAAACTTTGTGTCCCGCTCGATCTGAACTAGGGCTGCGACTGAGGAAGATACATAGGTGTGTTCTTCTGCATTTATTTCGTGTTTATCAATTTCTTTGCACTTCTGCAAAACTGGCGCTTTATTTTCCCATATTACACTTGGACTAGATCGATTGCGTGACGCCTTCCATGAGATACATTCATGAAACATTCCACACTGCAAAAATGTCAGCATACGTTTCTCTGCCATTGGTCTTATTTGAACATTTTATAGCTCGACTGCAACAGCCATGTTTTTATCTGCAAGATACAGCAACAGCAATAATGCAGCAAGAGTTTGATGAAGCAGTGAAATGGTGCCACGATCATGGTCTCACAATCAATGCATGCAAAACAAAGATGATGCACATCAGAAGCCCTCAATTTAAGGGTACTGAGATGCAAATCAAATTCAAAAACGAATCCTGCAATCCAGCTGCTAGCTGCTCAATAGAAATTGTAAAGACCTACAAATATCTTGGCGTCATTATCGACAGCAATTTCTTGTGGGATGCGCATATTAGTGAGCTGCGCGTAAGCCTTAAAAAAGCATTATACGCACTCACTCATTTAAAATATCATGCTACAACGTCTGTTTCAAGGCAAGTGTACTATGCCTTAGTAGAATCAAAACTTAGGTATGGGATACTTGCATGGGGCACTGCCTCCGCAATTCATATACAAAAAGTTGCAAAACGCAGCTTTAGAGAAAATAAGTACGGATGGTCGACGAAATGTTCCAGTACAAGAACAGTTCAAAGTTCTCTCAGTAGAAGACATATTTAAGATGACCCTGATACTGGAATACTACGAAGACAACCGGTTCATCACACCAATCCAACATGGAATCAATACAAGAAGACAGGCGAAAGGTATGCTTCAAGAGCCAAAATTTTCCAACAATTACGGGAGAAGACAACTGAAGTGCAGCGTGCCAGAAGTTCTCAATACACTTCCACCAGAACTTAAAAACATCACCAAAGTTAAGATCAGAAAACGTAATATCAAACAATTCTTTTTAAATTCTATGTAATGTCTGCTATTGTAAATGCATTTTTTTCTTGTCAGTTCTTAATCCAATTGTTTAAATGAAGTAAATCATAATTATGTAATGTCTGAATCATTTCATTGACTACAATGTATTGACTTACTCCAACTCTAATCTGAACTTACTCATATCAATACCAGCAAGAAACTCAATCTTCTGCAGAAAAGAATCAAAAGGCTTCGCAGAAACTAACAAAAATAAAAATGAATAAAGATGAAAGTTATAAAGAGAAATTTTCATACTGAAACCTATATCTCGGCATGGCATTATCAACCATTTCTATTCATAGGTCTTCATCTAGAGACTAGTCCATTTATTCTCGAGAAAGCTTGCAATATTAAAATCACTAGAAACTTTGTAAGTCCAAAGAATCTAGTTGAAAATTATGTCTATTGTGTTGATTAGCGTATAGTTTGCTTTAAGATACGATCATATCAATTATATCAGTATCAGCCAATCGAACTTTGTACATGATTGTGAACTTCACAAATAGCTCTTCTCCTGTCAAGTACATCGGAAGTACTTTTAGAAGTTGAAGTGTATGAAGGGCCACATTTTTGCCAGATTGGATTCGAACTCGAGGTGGTGTGTAGGGTATCATTTGATCGTCTTTTTTTTATGCCAGCGTTTTATTACCATTGTCGTCGGACGAAAAGTTCATAAATACTTCAACAGTACTAGCAATGTCCTTCGGTATGAAACACCCTGTCATATCCCCATCAGCACTTTCTTCGTCAGTCAATGCATAAGGTGGTATTAGGTGTGTTCCAGTACTTTCTGTACCAAAATCTCTCTCAGAAAGTACGGGATCGGATCTAAAAAAAATGTGTAAAGTATGTCATGACAAAATGTCAAATTCACTTTTTAACTACAGAAAACAGAAAACAACAACAAAATTTCAAACACATATACAGAGATAATGGGCCAAATGGTTGGTACACAACCATTTGTTTCCCAGTTGTCTTCCAAGAAATCAGGAAAACCAACCACACATCGGCTCAAACAACTGCATTTTTGAGCTCTCAAAACATCGAGTTGACTTAGCACCGAATGACTTCTTTTTATTCCCGTACGTAAAAACTAAAATGAGAGGTTAACGTTTTCCTACACCTGAAGAAGCGGTTTATGCGTTCAGAATGCATGTTTTGGAGATACCTCAATCAGAGTGGCCAAAGTTCTTCAACAATTGGTTCAAACGCATGCAAAAGGGTATAGATCTTGATAAGTAATATTTTGAAAAAAAAATAAAGCTTTTTTTGATGATTAATATTTGTGTTTGTTCTCTGATCCCGAAATATAAAAGGCAACCTAGCCAAGTCACATTCGTCATCATCGCTATTCTGAAAGCTGGCTTCAACAGTCTTTTCAAGCCCGTTATACGAAATGAAACCAAAATTTTGGTGTGCAAAATAAGAGCACCACAAGTAAAACGTCGTAAATAAAATGCAAAAATTAGTGGAATACGGTTTTTATTTTTTTTATTTATACTACTGTTCTAGTACTTCGTCTTATAACCTTTATTTTTGAGCACAGCGGCACAACGTCGTGGCATAGAGTCGATTAGTGCCTGACATCAGCCGAATTGGAATTTCCCTCCACGCAGCCTGCACAGCTTCCCATAGCTGTAGTATATTTTTTGGTTTCGCTTTAAAAACAATTTTCTTAACATCTGTCCAAAGATTTTCAATGGGGTTAAGGTCTGGAGATTGCGGCGGCCATTCCATAACTTGAACCCCATTCCTCGCAAAATATTCCTTGGCCAATTTGCTCGTATGTTTCGGGTAATTGTCTTGCTGCAGGGCCCATCTGAGAGGCATATTCCACTCGGCGTAGGGCGACATGGTTTCCCTCATTATGCCAACATAAACTGCGGCGGTCATCATTAGTTTTATCCAAAATATAGGACCAGTACCGTTGTAGGAGAAGCATCCCCATATGTTAATTTTCGCGCCGCCGTGCTTAATGGTTTTTAAAGTACACTCCGATTTAAACTCTTGGTTTTTTTGCCTGCGAACAAATGTCCTGGTCCCAGGAGTTCCAAATAAAATAATTTTAGACTCATCTGTCCATAATATATTACGCCATTTGGTTACTTCCCAGTTCAAATGTTCTTGCGCAAATTGTTTTCTTTTATGAAGATGGACCTTTGTCAGCAAGGGTACTTTTCTGGGACTTCTGGCAGGTAGTTCCTTCTCTATCAACTTCCTTCTTATGGTTGATGTTGATACGGCCAGAGTTAGTTCCACTTTTATTTTGTTTGATGTGATGAATGGGTTTTGTTTCACTACTCTTATCATTCTTCGCTCTTCGGTAAAGGTTAATTTCGATTTTCTACCTCTTGTTTCTTCTTTTTCGACATGTTTTTTTTGCCTTAGTAAGGCCCAGGTCCACCCCGGACTGTAGCGCCACAAGAAGAAGAAGAATCATTTTATTCGAACAACCAACGATTTCCCGAATAAATTTGTACGTTTTTCCGTCAGAAATTAATTTTTTTCACGTTTCACGTTTCTTAGGAGTACAATGCACACCGCGACCCATTTTAATTGTTTATAATGTTGTACTTTAAAAATACTAGTTTCAAAATACTTAAATTTTTTGCTTAAATCTTTTGACGCACAAAAAAAACTAAACACCACCAAACACTTCGAAAACACTTTTTAGAATGACATGGTGCTATTATTTTGCACACCAAAATTTCGGCTTCATTTCGTATAACGGGAATTTTCTTATCTTAAAATGCATCTTTGCTTATCTTGTTTTTTGCATTTTATTACTGATACCCAACAGATGTTCTACAAAAAATATCGTGTCTTTACATGAGCATGGAGAAAAGTAATAAGCATTCAAAGTGCAGACCTCAACGTGGTGCTATTTTTTGCACAGAGCTGTATATGTTCAAGGACCAAGTTATCATTCCCCACACCCCTAGCACGTTAAATTTCCTGCAATTTCAAGATTCTCTTCAATTTATGTTTCATTGCACTTTGAAGTCAGGAAGTAAAGCGCTAGAAACTGGTAGAAATTAATTTCTGACACAAATCACAAGGCAATCTCACTGTTCGTGTATGACTACAAAAATGACATAGTTTCCCCAAGTCAGGTGACTTCAGGTGCTTAAACGCATCATCAATTAATCAAGAATTAATTAGCCGCTCAGCCACAGCCACACAATTTAAGGCTTAGCAATATTGATCAGCCGAATGAGCACGGGTTTGGTTTACTCCGTGCTGAGCACACTTAACACCGGAAAGCACTTAACTCAACGATGGAATTAACCCGTATCTAAGGACATCGTAAATGACAGCAGAATTGCAGGCAATAAATCAAAAGATACAGCGAGCGAGAAGAAGAAGAAATGCCCGAGAGGGTAAGTAAGTAAATTCCGTCCCAAGACCATCCAAATAGAATGAAAGTCGGTAGTTTTCGCTGCCCGACTTTTATACGGAATATTTTAACGCAACAAGTATACGACGTTATCTACGCAATATTCACACGCACACAGCGATGGGAGTACATATGGCATGTACTCTGGTTGACTTCCCCTGCGGATAAACTAGATTTCCCCATTGTAGGGTTGGCACACATATCTCCTGGTGGGCGGGCGATTCTATTTGGAGCACGCCCCGTTGGGCAAATGCGCAGGATCATGGACCACGTTGTCTCTAATCGCAGCTCAGTGTATGCATTTATTTATGAGTTTTCGCCTATGATGCAGCGGTTAGTAGGAGACGGATTGCCATCACGAAGATATCCGCGGGTTGGTATGGAAAAGTAAAGGAAGGTAACTTGTTGAGAGGCAGTCTAGACCAGAACTTGAACTTCTGTCCGTTTCTGAGAGGAATGTTTGGGTAAATTGGGCGGTAGATAGATTGTAAAATTTGCAGCCAAAATTTAAGAAAATCCATTTTTGGTGAGATTTACGGGCAGTCTTTTTAGTATTGTCATCTCTACCGTAAAATGTGCCAATTTTAGATTTTTAAGTTTATTTGTGTACAACCTCTCAAAGAATTAGAGAGTTTCTGTACCTTATTTGTCCACTCATGAACCTTTGTTTTCTTGGATTTGGGCTTCCGTCCAAAGCTAAAGTAATCACCATGCCTTTCCTGCAGAATGACATGCCTTTCATGCCTTTCATGACATGCCTTTCAACAGGTTCTTCCGACTTTCCTCATCAAGTTGGTCGGGGGACGGTTTCACTTGTAAGAGAGAGCGTCATCCTCTGTTGCAGTGTTTCAACAGCTTGGATGCGAAGACCACCTGAGCCGATCTGGAAGATGTATCCGGTGCGTTGCTTGCAGTCTTCGTAACCGGTGGCACTCCTCTGGATGCCGTCAATAGGAGTAAAACTTGAAATCATCTGTCCAGGTTGAAGTACCCTTGAAATATAGGGTACAAGGATGATCAAGTTGCTGCACAGCAACTAGAGCAAATTTGGTCCTTTAAGAAACGGCTGCTCTTCTCACTTGCCCCTGAAAATCTAAGAAACAGTGCAAAGGAGAGGTGTTTCACCTTCTTGACGGGCCAAAGTGCCCGTCCTAAAAAGTCGACTCCATTCGCGTGAACTAGCATTTGAATGAGTTGTTGGAGCCTCTTGAGTTGATCTTCTCTTGTCTTATCCAAATAATTTTAAAAATCCATCATTCGTGGCGTTTTATTTCCGAACTTAAGTCCTATGGTACAATTCCGCAACACATTTGCGTGAACGAGTATTCTTCTTCTGCATTTATCAGAAGGTAGAACACAATACCGCGTGTTATCATTTCATAATTAAATAAAAACAATCAAAACCCTTCTGCTTGTGACCCTTTGATGCCATGTCTAAAGTCGTCTTGTTGCTGTGAACGCTCTTAAGAATTGATTGAATCATTGAATTGATTGAATTGATGAATTGATAACATTGTTCAACAGTTGTAGTTGTTTCAAAACGTTAATAAGCGAGCGAATCATTTTTAGAACTCGGAGCAAGCGCAGATATTAGACTTTTCACTGTACAACAGCTCATCTCAGATGCGGACCGGAAAATGGTGAATAATAGGTGGAGGTCAACCTGGATTTCATGTTTTTCTTTTTCAGGATGTGTTGCAATATGATTTTTTTCTTTGACCCTAAACAACGATGACAAAGAAACGTGGCCTCGATATCGACCAATGGCTGGTGGAAATCGATCGCCGCTTGAGTGATTTCTCCAATCTGTCGTTAAGTGCAAATTTGATCTATAATGGGCTTTTCCAAACTATGTATACATTGCTCCGACCTATCAGATTATTCCTGAAATTCGCTCAGGACGGAAGGGATCCTTCCTTCACCGATAGTCTGCCAAATATACTTCGGTTCCACTTATTGATCACGATACGTCCGATCTGGCGCATAGGCAGAACTAAAACATATCCAGCTAAACAAAAGTCTTTTTTAGCCGATCGTCCGTTATCTGCAGCTGTTTGTTTGATTCAGTCACGATGTTTCTGCCTTAACCTCATTCTTAGTCGGGCGGATTGAGTTCTTATTCACTGTCGTCTGCTTCTTCTTCTTGTGGCGCTAAAGTCCGGCGTGAACCTGGGGCTTAACCAACATGCCTCTCTAACCTGCCTGATCTTTCACCAGCTGCGTCTAGTTGCGCACTCCAAGTTGATTATGGTTCTTCTCCACTTGTGTGCGCCTCCTTAGCCTAGGCCGTCCTATGCTGAGTTGTCCCAATGGCCCCGAATCGAAGACTTTTCGCGCCGGAGCATGCGCTCTACATGGCCTAGCCATCTTAAGCGTTGTATCCGAAGACGCTTGACCAGGCGCATGTCGCTGTACAGCCCATAGAGTTCGTTGTTAAATCTTCTCCTCCAGATGCCATCAACGCAAACAGGACCAAAAATCGCACGCAAAACTTTTCTTTCGACTAAGGGCTTTCTCATCCGCCTTTGTTAACGTCCAAGATTCCGCGCCATAAAGTAGGACGGGGATGATCAAGCTGTTATATAAAGCGAGATTGGTCGTTTAAGAGAGGGCTTTCTTACTCAATTGCCTCTTGAGCCCACAGAAACAGTGATTGGCAAGAGTGATTCTGCGTTTGACTTTGGAACTGATGTTGTTGTCCCTATTTACCGCGGAGCCGAGGTGGATGAAGTCCTCAACTACCTCGAAGTTTCTGCTGTGTGACGCTCTGTTCGAGACGTCGATGTTGTGTGCCCTTTCCTGATAAAAGCATGTACATACTTCTTTTTGTCCCCAATAACTACTAGACCCATTTTAGCCGCTTCCGCTTTAATGGAAGCAAACACTTCATTGACGGGTCGCTGTATTCGTTCAATCACGTCAATGTCATCAGCGTAAGCTAGCAATTGAACTGACTTCTGGAAGATCATACCTCTGGTATTGTCTTGTGAGTTACGCACGATCTTCTCGAGGATGATGTTAAAGAAGTCACATGACAGTGCGTCGCCTTGTCTAAAACCTTTTTTGACATTGAAGGTATCGGTGAGTTCGGTACCGACCTTGACGGAGCAGCGAGAGTTCTCCATTGTCATCCTACACAATCTGACGAGTTTGGTAGGAATGCCCAAACTAGACATGGCACTGTATAACTCGTCTCTATGCACACTGTCATATGCGGCCTTGAAATCGACGAATAGGTAGTGAGTGTCAATTTGCATTTCTTTAGTCTTTTCTAGAATCTGCCGTAATGCGAAGATCTGGTCTATAGTGGACTTTCCTGGCCTGAAACCACACTGATTGGGACCTGTCAGGTCATGGACAAACGGTTGCAGACACTCAAACAATACGGCAGAGAGGATCTTGTATGCGATGTTCAGGAGACTTATCACTCGGTAGTTGGCGCAGTCAAAGGGGTCTCCTTTCTTGTGTACCGGGCAAAGGACGCTAAGATTCCACTCATCGGGCACGCTTTCTTCGGACCATATCTTAGATAAGCTGGTGCATACGCCCAACCATGCTATCTCCAGCTGCTTTAAATAGTTCTGCGGACAGTCCGTCCGCAACAGCAGCTTTGTTAGACTTTAGCTTGGATATTGCTATCTTCACCTCGTCTAAGTCGGGGGGACGGAGTTCTTTTCTATCATCGTCCAAATCGAGGAATTGAGGCCTTCATCGCCGTTTAGGAGTCTGCAGAAATGATCCTTCCAGATTCTCAACACAGACTGCGACTCTACCACCAGTTGTCCATTTTGGTCCCGACAGGCTTCTGTCCGAGGTTTGTAACCGCCGGATAACTGTTTTATCTTACGGTAAAAATTTTGGACGTCCTTTCTGCCACAGCACCTTTTCATTTCCTCGACCGCGCGCTTCTCATGCTCCTTATTTTTCCTTCTGAGAAGCCGATGCTCTTCCCTTCTTCTCTGTTCGTAGAGCTCACCAGCAGCTCTCGAAATAAAAATCTTTCACGACTTGGAAAGTTTTGTAAGGAGCACAAACAATTGATATCTGGAAAGGGGTCACTGGGGTAATGAAGCAAAAGTTAACCATCACTGATCAGATACAGCTTTTTTTCGATGCAGTGTTATCTTGTTTGGCTGCATGCGCTTGCCTGTACTCGGCGTCAAACCATGGGTTCCTTCTGGGTGGTGACGTGAAACCCAGCACATCAGTGGCAGCTTCTTTGATGGCTTCTTGACAACGTTTCCAATCTTCTTCTATGGTCGGTGCAGGCAGCGTTGAACTCTAAGCGAGTTTCAGGGAGACTCGGTCGGCAAAGTTCCCAGCGATCGGCTGTGATTGCAGCTTTCCGACGTCAAACTATTTTCGTTTATCTCGACTCCATTGCTCTCTCGGTATCTGGGTTCTTACCTTGGTTACAACAAGGTGGTGATCCGAGTCAATGTTTGCACCTCGGAAGGTTCGGACATTGACAATACTGGAGGAATGTCTGACGTCGATCGCAATGTGATCAATCTGGTTGACGGTTGATTAATCAGGAGATCGCCAGGTACCTTCGTGGATGTCCAGGTGTGGGAAGCGCGTGCTAGCCACAGAGAGGTTCCGCCCCTATGTAAAGTTCAACAGTCTGAGTCTGTTTACGGATGTGTTGTCGTGCATGCTGTGCTTACCGGTGACTCCAGCAAAGATGTCCTCCTTTCCCAGCTGAGCGTTGAAATCTCCTAGAACGATCTTAGTGTCGTAGCTGGGGCATCGATCGTATGTTCTTTCTAGGAGATCATAGAAATCATCCTTGATGTTGTTATCCTTCTCCTCTGTCAGGGCGTAAGCGCATATTAGGCTGATGTTCCCGATGCTTGATGCGGATTGTCATGAGGCGTTCGCTGACGGGGTCGTAGCTCAAGACTTTTTGCCTAAGTCTGCCTCGAACGACAAATCCGCATCCGAATAAGCTCTGCCTTCTCTCTCTATAGCAATTTCTGTAGTAGATATCGCAGTTCTTCATCGCTTTTATGCCAGGCCCATCCCATCGCACTTCCTGGATGGCGGTTATGTCAGCTTTGTAGATGTCAAGGGCCTCCGCAAGTTGTTCTGCTGCACGTGGCCTGTTAAGGGACCTCACATTCCACGTGCAAAACCGAAAATCGTTGTCCTTTAAACGTTTGCTGGGGTCGTCAACAGTTAATCCGTCCTTATCCGAGGCATATCGGGTTCTCTGAACTATATTATTTTCACGTGGTGAAGAAGTTAACCACACGCACAACCCACAGACTTGTAGGCCAGGTCCATTATATAAACCCTCGGGCAGAGGGGTTCACTGCATACATTGGTTCACCATACAACGGGTGTTGTGATGGCTATCCAGGGTGCGTCGCGTGGAGACTGTATGTCAACTTTACCTTTGAACTAATGAGGATAGCCTTGGCAGCTCCCCATGTTGAGCCCAATCAACGACTTTACTTAGCGTGCACAGGCCCATGCCCCCCAGACAGAGGGCAGACGTCGCATATGTATATATTCTCACTGGAATCAGCAGTAAAATACCTTGAATCCGTTTTTTAGTGCAGAGTCGAGAGAAAAGGGTGTGTTTAACCTTTCAAATCGCGGTTCTTGTGTCTTATTCTGAAACATTTCGAAATCTAAATTTCACTTCACTTCGCTTCACTTTACATAACTGTACTTCACGTAATTTAAGACTACTGCATATCATTTCATTTTACTTCAATTCACTCCTGATTTGAAAATAACTCGAATCCTTATAGCAAACAAAGCATACGCATTTTATCTGGGGTTTCAAAGGATCACCACGCGATAGGTGCAAAGCATAAACCTTCCGGTGAACGAGAAGTTGTGAGGACAAAGAAGAAGGTGACCCTGTATGAAGTATGAAGACCCAGGTATACCAGTATGAAGTGAGCGTCGAGACACAAATGTCTCGATAGGGAACATTTGTTGTGAAGGAGCCCTTATTTTTTTTTTTTTTTTATTTGCTATGACATATTGAGTATACATCGAGTCATTGAACAGACAACATCATATTTGTTCATCGTGTTAAAAATGTCGAATTTTGTACCAGAAAGTGATGATTTGCGGAAAGCATTCAATTTTTGCTTTTATTTGAAGAAAAGTGCTGCAGAGTCGCATCGAATGCTTGTCGAGGCATATGGTGATCATGCTCTATCGGAAGCGACATGCAAAAGATGGTCTTAACGATTTTGATGTGAGAAATGAAGAACGTGGAAGACCACTAAAAAAGTTTAAAGACGCCGAATTGCAAACGATATTGGATGGAGATGACACATTGAGTCAAAAGCAAATGGCAGCAATGCTGAATGTTGCACAACAAACAATTTCTGACCGTTTAAAACCTATGGGAAAGATCCAAAAGTGTGGAAAATGGGTGCCGCATGAATGGAGTGAAAGACAGATGGAAAACCGAAAAAAACACTTGTGAAATTTTGCTTCAAAGACACGAAAGGGAATCGATTTTGCATCGGATTGTTACTGGCGATGAAAAATGGATCTGTTTTAAGAATCCTAAACGGAAAAAAATCTGGGACAATCATCTGGTACAACCATCAACATCGACTGCAAAACCAGATCGATTCGGCAAGAAGACAATGCTGTGTGTTTGGTGGGATCAAAAAGGTGTGCTGTACCACGAGCTCCTGAAACCTGGTGAAACCGTTACTACTGATCGCTACCAACAACAAATAATCAATTTGAACCATGCATTGATCGAGAAACGACCAGAATGGGTCAGAAGACACGGCAAGGTAATTTTCCTCCATGACAATGCACCTGCACACAAAGCAAAACCGGTTCAGGATACAATCAAAACACTTGGCTGGAAGCAGCTACCCCACCCTCCGTATACACCAGACCTGGCTCCTTCAGACTACCTTTTGTTTTCACCTATGGGACACGCATTGGCTGAGCAACACTTTAATTCCTACGAGGAGGTCGAAAATTGGTTGTCTGATTGGTTTGCTTTAAAAGACGAACAATTTTATTGGCGTGGTATTCACAAATTGCCAGAAAGGTGGTCAAAATGTGTAGAAAACAATGGCCAATACTTTGAATAAAATGTTTTTACTTTCCCATTGATAATTAGTGTTTTATTTTCAAAAATAAGTACAAAGTAGAACCGTAGATCTTTCATTCAACAGCAGTATTATTCACGATATCTGTGAATTCAAGACTCAATTGTCGAGACACAGACCTCGTTCCGCTATGATGGCAATAGTTAACTCCCTCAGGGATATACTCATCGTATATTCCCACAGGGCGCTTTAAATAAACCTTTCCGGTCCTTTTACTTCTCTCTACTTAAAGCCTTACTTATCCAAACAAATCAAAACTAAACCATCAATTCGTAAAACAAGTTGCAACCTTGACTACTGCAAAAAGAAGGAGGTGTTTGAAACAAAGGATGCTTTCCACCATTGGAAGGAATGAAAACAGGAAACAGTATTGTTGCACTCCTTGAACAAAAATGACTCACCCTTCTCAACTTTCTCAACTTAAAGGTAATCAAATCCAAAATGAGCCACCGCCACTCAACCTCCCATTCACATCAATTAATATCCCCTCCCCAGGAGTTCGTTTTCCGGTTCCATCCAGCCAAACTAATGAAGTAGAAAATTCATTCTCAACTCTGATTAGCGAACCACGAAACACATTCCACTGCCACACATATTCCCAGTGAATTTTCAAGGAGCTCACACAAGTACGAGCGTTTATCCACACATTCAACGGCATAAGCACTAGGTCATCATGAGGCATCGCATTCGTTACGCTGAAAGAAGTTAATGGACCAGAAAGCCGTCTACTAGACTTCGGGTGACATAAAGGAAAGAACAATTCAGTGAGTGACTCGCATCCGCAAAAGGAAACCAATTGAATGTGTGCACGCGTGCATGCGTGTGTGTGTGTGTGTGTGTGTAGGATGTAATGGCGTAGAACTTGTCGCTACCCTTGCTCTTCAAACACCAGAAAGGACTAAAAATCCCAATTCAAAGTTGAATGTCACTTAAAGCCAATAGGCCTCTCGCCGTCTTCATCCTCTTTGGCGAACCCCTTGGGTTTTCTTTTCTCGCTGGCCCACTTTGTATTTAGTTTCGTGCATTCATTTGGCTATGACCACTGGATAACACTTTGCTTAAGAGGTTTTTTTTCTTTGACTTCACTCGTTCGACGCACGTTTGTTGAGAATGAAAAAAAGTGTTTAAAATGAAATGACAAAAAAGGAAAGCAAAATAAGGGCTAAGAGTGCTTGAGTAGAGTTTTGTGTTGCGACGAAATGGTAGGAATTTATTGCCTCCAAAGGACACCATATCCTTTTGACCAATTTTATATTTTATTGAATTCACTTCGAACCTTTAAATTTCAATGAACTCAAGAAGCTGTAAATTTGGGAATGGCGGCAAGGGTATGTTGGACGTTGGTTCATTTTAAGGATGTTCCAAACAGAAAAGAAATATTAGTTGGCTTTCCTGTAAGATCTAAGAAGCTTTTCACATTGAAACAAGAGTGAACTTGTGCAAGTCTAAGCGCTGAGTTTACATATTCGATTATTTTGAGCAGGCCTACGGTTTCTTACTTTTAACTGGAGGTTTGCAGATATTTAAACCAGGAGCATTTAGACCAGGAGAATTGTGGAAGGAACCGTTGAGGGACCAGCCGCATGATCACGTCTAACGCTTTCCTAAATGTGGACTTTCAGTATAAAGAAACCCCTTAAAGTAAACCAAATACAGATGGTTCAGTTACGGTTGAATACAATGATCCTTGTCAAGAAGAGGGCAATGACACGTCGTAATATGGACACAATTTGATTCACTGACACAAAAGCCGTTACAATGATTGACCCAATTTCAGAAGTTAAGTAGCAAATAAACTGTAAACAGGTTGCTCCACTCAGTGCTTTGATCATAAATCATTTCGAAATTGACAGCTCTGTCAGCTCAAAGAATCAGCAGAAAGTCAATAGCATACGTCAGAGGGAATTATTGAAATCTTCAGTTTTTAATGTAAATGCTCTGTTAAAACAACGCGTTTTGTTTTCAAGGAAATTGTAGTCCTCACAGTGACTGCTGAACTTAGTTCGTGCAATGAATTTGTTAAACAACGTCCATGATGGCTCCTCTGGTCACAAATTAATGTCTGAATTCACAAACATCTACCCTCATTCGATCTCCATAGCTCAATATTTTATGCAAATTAATTTTTATGGATACTTGTAAAAACAAAAAAAAACTTTAGACACAACTGGGCCGTCCAGGGACTGGGCCGTTCCAGGGACTGGGTCGTCCAGGGACTGGGCCGTCCAGGGACTGGGTCGTCCAGGGACTGGGCCGTCCAGGGACTGGGCCGTCCAGGGACTGGGCCGTTAGGGACTGGGCAGTCCAGGGACTGGGCCGTTAGGGACTGGGCAGTCCAGGGACTTGGCCGACCAAGGACTGGGCCGTCCAGGGACTGGGCCGTCCAGGGACTGGGCCGTTAGGGTCTGGGCCGTCCAGGGACTGGGCCGTCCAGGGACTGGGCCGTTAGGGACTGGGCCGTCCAGGGACTGGGCCGTCCAGGGACTGGGCCGTCCAGGGACTGGGCCGTCCAGGGACTGGGTCGTCCAGGGACTGGGCCGTCCAGGGACTGGGCCGTCCAGGGACTGGGCCGTCCAGGGACTGGGCCGTCCAGGGACTGGGCCGTCCAGGGACTGGGCCGTCCAGGGACTGGGCCGTCCAGGGACTGGGCCGTCCAGGGACTAGGCCGTCCAGGGACTGGGCCGACCAGGGACTGGGCCGTCCAGGGACTGGGCCGTCCAGGGACTGGGCCGACCAGGGACTGGGTCGTCCAGGGACTGGGCCGTCCAGAGACTAGGCCGTCCAGGGACTGGGCCGTCCAGGGACTGGGTCGTCCTGGGACTGGGTCGTCCAGGGACTGGGCCGTCCAGAGACTAGGCCGTCCAGGGACTGGGCCGACCAGGGACTGGGCCGTCCAGGGACTGGGCCGTCCAGGGACTGGGCCGACCAGGGACTGGGCCGACCAGGGACTGGGCCGTTAGGGACTGGGCCGTCCAGGGACTGGGCCGTCCAGGGACTGGGCCGTTAGGGACTGGGCCGTCCAGGGACTGGGTCGTCCAGGGACTGGGCCGTCCAGGGACTGGGCCGTCCAGGGACTGGGCCGACCAGGGACTGGGCCGACCAGGGACTGGGCCGTTCGAGGATTGGACCGTCGACTAGATCTCGATGACTGGAAAGGTCGACGTCTGTATCTCGATTACTTTTTGTAGGATGCTGCTCGGAGTAAGTCACCTCGGTATTCTTAATCGGATGTTGTGTATGGGAGTTGAAATGTGAACCGATGCACATGTTTGAAAATCATTCCGATATTCAAGTGGTTTCTCGGATCTTGGGATCGCTTGGGTCATAAATCATAATGTTCATGAATTCCAGATTGTATTGTTTGTCCACTGTATTTTAGGATTGGATCGAAGTGTTAACTTGCACTTACCTCGGAAGAACTCTGTACAAAAACCCGGAATGTTCGATTACGAAGTCCGATAACCGCACCAAATGAAGGCGAGGGTTTTGAGCCTCAATACCGGCTGGTAGCAAATTAGTGAGTGCACCCTTCCAGCATGTGCAATCAGCAGTTTTCCTCTTTTTTTTTATAATGATTTCTTATTTTAATTTTTGAATTCAATTTCTTACACGCTAGACAGGAAAATACTTAAAACTATCTTGCAAATGAAATCGAATGATTTTAATTCTAACTTACTTTCTCGAACACCCTCATCTTTCCCATTTGGGAAAGACTCACGTTGAACCATACAGGACAACCATATACACTGTCTCAAAAAATTGTCCGTACAGACTTGAATTTTTAAGTCTAAATAGTATAACTTTAAAAGTACATATCCAATTTTAACAAAAATTGCCTCGAAATAAAGGGAATTCAATATGTAAAAATAAAACGCTGGCCAAACATTGATACGAAAACAAAAAATATTCAATAAATAACAAAAACTTAGGTAACTTCATGTTTTACACTCAAAAAAATGTCCGTACACTTACGGCTGCAATGCGTAACCACGCACAACATTGCAATAAACTTATCAATAATAAGATGTGCGCTTTAATTACAGCACCCAATCTATTTTGCATTGAAAGTGCGAGCTTTTCGGTATATTCCGCCTAACACTTTACAATGCCATTTTAAGTTCTTGTTTGCTCCTAATCGCCTTTTACCTTAGTTTTGTTTCCATATGAGCCCAGAAATGTTCTATAGGGTCTTAATCTGGACTTTGGGGAGGATGGGGAAGAACTTGCTTAACATAATAGAGTAACCACTCTTTTACAATCATTGACGAATATTTAGGGTCATTGTCCTGAACAAAGCGATATTCATCATCAATGTGCAATTTTTGGGTGGAACTTTTTAAATTGTCTTTTAAAATTTGTAAATTTTGTATTTTGTTCGTAGTCGACTCTATAAACACAAGATTCCCCACTCCCGAAGTTCCCATTGAACCCCAGACCATAACATTACCACCACCGTGCTTGACGATATAATAAATGTTGCCATCCTCAAGTGCTGTTCCTTTCTTATGCCAAACAAAACGTCGCCCGTCGGATCCAAAAATATTAAATTTGGATTCATCTGAGAAGACGACACGTTTCCAAAACTCAGGAGGCTTATCGACGAAGGCTTGAGCGTACTCTAGCCTTTTGTGTATATTCCGTTTGGATAGCAAGAGTTTATTACGAGGTGCAAAGGCCTTAATGTTATGTGAACGCAAGAAATATCTGACTATCTGTGGGTTGGCATCAATATTACAGTCTTCTTTGAGCATTGTTCTTATTTCTGTAGGGTTAGTTTTTGATTTTTTTTTATTGCTCGCAATATTTTACGATGGACTTGTGGGGTATCCAACTTCTCAATTTGAAACACCCATACAGTCGACTGCTTTTTACTTTCGGGCTCATACGCGTAAATCCACGATTCATCACCTGTCACGATGTCATAGACATGTTTCGGAGCACCGCGATCGTATTTTTGGAGCATTTCTTTCGACCAATCGACACGAGCCTTTTTTTTGAGCGATTGACAAATTGTGTGGGATCCAACGCGAACAAATTTTTTTGACGGTCAAATGTTCATCCAATATTGAATGTATGTTGGTCCTACTAATGCCTAAGGTTGTCTCAATCCCACGATAGGTCACATGACGATCTTGCAACATCAGTTGGCGCACAGCATCAATGGTTTCCGGAACAATAAATGTCATTTTTGGACGACCTTCACGAAATTCTTCTACGACCTCGGTTGAACTCACCATACCATCGATAAACACTGGTCCTTGATGGAGTTTCATCGCCAAAAATTAAATTATGTTCAACGATGCGCTGTTGTTGAGCTAATCCACGTCGAAAATTGTAAAAAGTAATCGCACGAAAATGTTCACGATTTAATTCCATTTTTTGGGCGCAATTAATCTTTTAAGTTACTGTAAACAACACAAAAAAAGTGGCCGCCGTGGCGTAGTGGGTAGAGTGCGTCGCTCACACGCCGAAAAGTCTAGGTTCAACTCCCAGCTCAACACCGATTTATCGAATTTTTCACGGCACCACCTCTTTCGAGCTGCTGACAACACTCAAAGAGTAATAACTGTCTATGAAAGCTTCTCAAATTTCGCCGTTCGGAGTCGGCAAAACACTGTAGGTCCCTTCTACTCGTGAGAGAACAATAGCGCGCATAACACGAGTAGTTGATGAGCAAGCTAGGCCCTGGTCCCCCTTTGGACTGTAGCGCCAACAATTATTAATTATTAAACAACACAAAAAGCGCTTGTATATCAAAACGTTCTGAGTACGTATAACCTCATAAATGTCAAACTTTACGATAGAGCTATGGTCGCCAAATCCTGAAATATAAAATGCAACCTTCGTATAAATGATCTCCCGTCTGTCACTTCTAATCCGATGCACTCCCTCGCTGATGACAATACCTTCAGCTCTTTTTTTCCTCATATTCGTTCCTCGGTTTTCGTCCTTCTTCTTCGGCCATTGACTTGGAACAGCAGCGTATGTTCAGCTCATTAACTTCCTATCTTGACAGCATAACTGATTGGGGTAAAAAGAATAGAGCGGAATTTAATGCTTCCAAAACTCAGTGCTGTCTACTGTCACTCAAGCGTTTTCAAAACAACCAGCCATTATCTATGAATGGCTCTTGCATTGTTGAAACTGAACGACTTTCCATCCTCGGTACGTGCATCAACTCAACACTAAGTTGGAACGATCACATATTCGAAATCGCCAAAAATGCAGCGAAATGTCTAAGTTTCTTAAAGCGATGTAAGAAATATTTCACCTCTGCTGACCTGGCAACAATATGTAAGACGTACATGCGTCCAAAGCTTGAGTATGACGCTCCTATCTGGTAAGGAGCTCTTAACTCTCTCTGCACCTACTGGACAGAATCCAAAAGCGGCCGTTAAAACTTATTGGTGATAATAATCCTGCGAAGTCAATCGACTGGTTTGAACATCGACAAAATGTTGCATGTCTATCACTCTTTTATCGCTATTTTAACAAGAAATGCTCAGATGAATAAGCCAGTTGCATTCCTCCCCTTCAATAATTCACCCTCAATACACGCCTCGCTAGGAATGCTTAACCGTTCACCCTTAAGCCCACCTTCGGACGTACAGTAAAGTTTAGAGACTCACTCTTCAGCCGCACCACACGAATATGGAATGCTCTTCCCAGCCCAATTTCCTCCGCCCCCATTACAAATCGAAGGCATTTAAAACCAATGTGCATTGGGACCTCCTTTCCCTCTCTTCCTCTACACCTTCGGCACGTGTTGTGACTCCATTCCACTCACTCACAATCCCTTTAGCGCGAGCCAACATTGTGTAAGATGACGATGGACTACCCTTGCTTCTTCGTCAAGTTTGGTATCGAACTCACCGAGACCTCCAAAAAAGCTTTTTGACGAGTGAACGCATTTTCATGTGACTTCTTAAACTCCATTCTTGAGAAGATCGTGCTTAACTCACAAGTCAACACCAGAGGCACGATCTTTCAAAAGTCAGCTCAACTGCTAGCTTTCGCGGACTTCATTGACGTAATTGGATGAACAAAGCGAGTCGTCAATTAAGCACTCACTGTAACTGAAATGGACGAGGCTAAAATGGGGCTTGTGGCAAATGAGGGCAAAACGAAGTGTATGCCGTCGTCAAGGAAGGACACTGTACAACGACGTCTCGGACAGAGCGTCACATTAAGCATCAGAAACTTTGAGGTTGTGAAGAAATTCGTCTACCTTGGCCACGAGAGTTTGGCATGGCAAGACGGGTTGACATCATAAGGTCAAACTTTTCGTGAAAAAACCTATCGACGCCTTTGTTTCATTCAAACTGAAAACTGGGGTGAGGGTTCGAACTTGCCACCTGGAGACACGCACTGCACTAGAGCGCTCGTTGGTTGATTCAACTGGCGCTCGTTGGTTGATTCAACTGGCGCTCGTTGGTTGATTCAACTGGCGCTCGTTGGTTGATTCAACTGGCGCTCGTTGGTTGATTCAACTGGAGCTCGTTGGTTGATTTAACTGCCGCTCGTTGGTTGACTCAACTGGCTATGGAGCCAAAAAAAAGAAGCTTGCTCTTATAGCTTACGGAAAAGTCATTTCTGTAAACTTTCGACTCACATTAAGTACCGACTGACGACGAAGACAATAGATAATCCGCGTCCATAATTGTCCTCAAATCCTCTTTCTTTACTGGCATCTCACTTAAACCTCTTACGAATATGGGTCAAATTTGTAATTTCCTTAAAACTGCATCAGCCTCAAGAAAGCCACACGTGTGCCTTACATCTCCCTCTCTCATCCTTTGCTCTTTCCTTCTGCTTTCACAATTCGCATTCATTTTTTGCCCAGAAAAGCGCTTCTACTTCCCTCTACCGATGCCACCCACGTGCAACGGCTCTCAAAGAACAACCCCAACAGTTGGGTTATTAAATTGTTCAAATTCCATTAGCACTCTACGTACAGACTTGACTTGTCCACGACACCCCACCACTGCCGCGCCATCGAGAGTGTCCCGCATAAATGAGGGAACTAGTCCTCATCCACACCCTCATAAATGTTCCCTGTGTCGCTGTCAGTTACATCGAGGGCTGATGCGAGCAGCCGCAGAGAGCATGGAAACTTTATGTATATCTCGAACTCCGCCGAGATCAATCACACACAAAAGAGCGTTGAGTTCTGGTCCCAGAAAGGACCTTTTATTCCGTTCCTACTATTATCCCATTCGTTGTCTCTGCGACTCAGAGAATTTCTCGCCCACACACTTCTATCGAACCATCAACTCCCTCATAAACGTTCCTCCAGATCGTCGCATCCTCATTGAACAAAATGCGACAGGGGGGAAGGAGATTTCTCGCCCTTTTGTGATAAATTTCCATACGCATCTGCATCATCGCAATCCGACAAAGACAATGCTTGGGCGAAAGACTTCATTAAGAAATTCCGATGGTGTTGTTGGGCGCATTCATGCGAGGGGTACAGCGACAGGAAGAGGTAGAGCGAATTCCTGTGTGAGTTCGTGAGAAAATTTGACTCGATTATTATTCGATTGAGTTTCTCTAGGACAAAGGACACGGAGTGTAGTTTCGCTTTGTCCTGCCGTGCGATATGAGATTCATATCCTCCCACTTAAGCTCGATGGCGGCATTTCACATTTGCAATGATGTGGTGAATCGTTACAGAGCGAAAAACGTGAGCATCTGCAGATGAAGTGATGGAGCACAGGAATCCGGAGAGATAGTTGACTGAAATGTGTCACCCTTTCGAGTTAATTCTTCTGACGCGGACGTCTGCTTGGGATAGCCCCGATGAAGGCGCATCAGATAAATTGTGGGCACTTTGTCCCTTTGCCTAGGATAATGTCAGACGCAGTTAGTCGCATGCGAATAGTTTGCATTGAGTAAATGATTAGGGAGGGAGCAGCTGGTGAAAAGGGGGCGAAACGTGTTTCGGTTAACAGATCAGATAAAACGAAACTTTTGCCTCGAATTTGAATAAGTGCCGAAATTGAATGGGGACAAGAATACTCACCACTGTATGAAAGGGTTTGAGCCACGGACGTGAATGGTTAATTCTATTAACTGTGACCTTGTGTGAGAGAACGATGAACAATGTCTTATGATAAAGCTGCCTGATCTTCTTCTTCTTCTTCTTGTGGCGCTACAGTCCGGGGTGGACCTGGGCCTCAACCAACACGCCTGTCCAGCCAGCACAATCTTTCGCCAGCTGTCTCCAGTTGCGCACTCCAAGTTGGTTGAGGTCCTTCTCCACTTGTGTGCGCCACTTTAGTCTAGGTCGTCCTCTGTTGCGTTGTCCCAATGGCACGGATTCAAAGACTTTTCGGGCCGGAGCAGTGGTATCCATACGCTGTACATGGCCTAGCCATCTTAAGCGTACAGTACAGCCTATATATTTCGTCATTAAATCTTCTCCTCCAGATGCCATCAACGCAAACAGGACCAAAAATCGCACGCAGAACTTTTCTCTCGAAAAGACTAAGGGCTTCCTCATCCGCCTTTGCTAACGTCCAAGATTCTGCGCCATATAGCAGGACGGGGATGATCAAGCTGTTATATAAAGCGAGCTTAGTCCTTCGAGAGAGGGCCTTATTACTCAATTGCCTCTTGAGCCCAAAGAAACAGCGATTGGCAAGAGTGATTCTGCGTTTGATTTCGGTACTGATGTTGTTGTCCCTATTTACCGAGGAGCCGAGGTAGACGAAGTCCTTAACTACTAAAGCTGCCTGATCACATTGTCAAAATTTCAAAGCGTAATTTTCGATTTTGAAACTCATACTATTCGAAAATTATAACAAAATGCCTTAAATGTGAGAACTTCCAAAAATTCAAAATGTCTGAGTTTCCGACATGCCTTAAATCCCAAAATGGCAACAAATTCAAAACTTTCAAAATCCCGAAACGCCAAAATGATAAAAATGCCAAAAATTTAGAAATGTCCTAAATTCTGAAAATAGTAAATAATAATTAAACAAAATCCTACAATAAACATTTTTGGACGAAGGGGATTGGGGAAAGTAAAAGGAATGTTCAACCCAAAAAGTTCAAAATCTCAAGATATGAAAAATTGGATATGCCAAAAAAGTGTCCTAAGTTCCGACATGCCTACATTCCTAAAAGAAATTGGAGTAAAAGAAACAAGGGAAATGAAAGCAATGCGCAAATTATTTCTAAAACTGTAGAGGATTTTGGGCGCTTTAAAATTTTGAGCTGTTGCGAGTTTTAAGTATTTCACTTCTTTTTTGTTTCTAAGAAGAAATCTTTTCAGGATTCTTGTTAGCTAGAGATCTTTGAATCCGTGCCATTGGGACAACGCAACAGAGGACGACGTAGTCTAAAGTGGCTCACACAAGTGGAGAAGGACCTCAACCAACTTGGAGTGCGCAACTGGAGACAGCTGGCGAAAGATCGTGCTGGCTGGAGAGGCATATTGGTTGAGGCCCAGGTCCACCCCGGACTGTAGTGCCATCCGAAGAAGAAGAAGAAGAAGGCCATGTATAGCGTATGGACACCACTGCTCCGGCCCGAAAAGTCTTTGAATCGGAGCCAATGGGACAACGCAACAGAGGACGACGTAGTCTAAAGTGGCATACACAAGTGGAGAAGGACCTCAACCAACTTGGAGTGCGCAACTGGAGACAGCTGGCGAAAGATCGTGCTGTCTGGAAAGGCGTGTTGATTGAGGCCCAGGTCCACCCCGAACTGTAGCGCCACAAGAAAAAGAAGAAGAAGAAGAGGACAAAAATATGTGCAAAGGCATATATCACAGCGATGGTATTCCACTGTCAATACATCATCCTTTTCTTAGATTTTTGTTTGGGTGTGGTCAGAAGGTGGAGTAATGATTCCTTTCGGAGGGAACATGCAAATGGTTTTCTCAGTGAGCTAAAAGGCATAAATGTTCTTTTTACCACATTAAAAGTTAAGTCAAACCAACCACGAACTGAATTTTTGTTCACTGCTTCGGATGATGCTCAAAACGTTAGTTTATTCTTAAACTGCAGCAGACTGCAGCAGAATCCAATTCACTCCTTCGCTAATGACAGTACGTTCAGCTTTTCATATTCGTTCCTCGGCTCTCGTCCCTCCTCTTCGGCCATTGACTTGGAACGGTAGCGTATGTTAAGCTCATTAAATTCCGATCTTGAAAGCATAATTGAATGGAGTAAAACGAATAGAGCGGAATTTAATGCTTCCAAAACTCAGTGCTGCCTTCTGTCACTCAAGCGTTCTCAAAACAACCTGAGCCATATTTTTTTCCGGCGGCCATTTTTTTGAGATTTCGAAAGAGGTAGAAGTCGCTGGGGGCCAGATCAGTCAGGAGAATACGGTGGATGCGGAAGTAATTCAAATCCCAATTCGTGCAGTTTGGCCATGGTAGGAAACGACTTGTGACACGGTGCATTGTCTTGGTGGAAGAGACCTTCTCCATATGGGACCGCTTTTCGAGGTTTCTTCCATCAAATGCACCAATAATGCCATGTACTATCCGTTATTGATCGTTTCACCTTTCTCAAAATAGTCGATGGATAAAATTCCGTGCGCATCCCAAAATACGGATGCCATAATCTTGCCAGCCGAAATTTGTGTTTTCGGACGTTTTGGGCATCGTTCACCGGCAGTTGTCCATTCCGCTGACTGCTGACTTGACTCTGGAGTGTAGTGGTGGATCCATGTTTCATTCAATGTGACGTACCAATGCAAAAAGTCCTGTTTATTCTGGCGAAGCAGCTCCAAACAGCTGTCAGAATCATCGATAAGTTATTGTTTTTAGATAACTATAAGCAAACGCGGCATCCATTTCTCACGGACTAATGTTCATTCAGAATAGTAAACAAACTGCCTTTTGATATCTTTACGGTGTCAGCTATACCACACAATTATGCTTTGTGGTTTTCCAAAATGATTTTGTGTACTTTTTTGACGTTTTCAGGTGTAACCACCTCAACATCGTTGGTCTCTGTACGACCACGTTTAAAGTCAGCATCCCACCAACAAATAGTTGTTTTTGGGGAAGCAGAGTTCCTGTACGAAGGTTGCCTTTTATATTTCGAGATTGGGCAACCCTAGTGTTGCAATCAGGCAAAAAAATGGAATTTAATCGTGATTTTCGTGCGATTATTTCTTACAACTTTCAACGTGGATTAACTCAACAACAGTGCATTGATCAACTTAATTCAATTGTTGGCGGCGAAGCTATATCAACGACCAGTATTTATCGATGGTATGGTGAATTCAACCGAGGTAGTAGTTCACTCCAAGACGAATTTCGTGAAGGTCGCCCAAAATCACTTTTTGCTCCGGAAGCCATTGATGCTGTGCGCCAACTGATATTGGAAGATCTTCATGTGACCTATCGTGAGATTGACACAACCTAAGGCATTAGTAGGACCAGCAAACATTCAATATTGCGTGAACATTTGACCGTCGAAAAAATTTTTTCGCGTTGGATCCCATACAATTTGTCAATCGCTCAAAAAAAGGCTCCTATCGATTATAATAATAATTGTTGGAGCTGCAGTCCAAAGGGGGACTGTGGCTTAGCTGGCTCATCAACTACTCTTGTTGTGCGCGCTACTGTTCTCTCACGAGTAGAAGGGACCTACAGTGTTTTGCCGACTCCGAACGGCGAAATTCGAGAAGCTTTCTTAGACAGTGTGTTGTCAGCAGCTCGAAAGAGGTGGTGCCGTGAAAAATTCGACAAATTGGTGTTGAGCTGGGAATTGAACCTAGACCCTTCGGCTTGTGAGCGTCGCACTCTACCCACTACGCCACCGCTCGTGTCGATTGGTCGAAAGAAATGTCCCAAAAATACGATCGCGGTGCTTCGAAACACGTGTATGACATCGTGACAGGTGATGAATCGTGGACTTACGCGTATGAGCCCGAAAGTAAACAGCAGTCGACTGTATGGGTGTTTCAAATTGAGCCAAATCCAACAAAAGTTGCTCGTGCACGGAGCACTTCCAAGCAAATGGTCGCTTGTTTTTTTTTTTTGGAAAAACTGGACATGTCGCAACCGTACCACTAGAACAACGCAGAACAGTCAATTCTGAGTGGTACACAACCATTTGTTTGCCAGTTGTCTTCCAAGAAATTAGGAAAACCAACCGCCGAAGACGGATCACTCTTCACGACGACAATGCGAGCTCTCACACATCGGCTCAAACAACTGCATTTTTGAGCATTCAAAGCATAGATTTGATGAGTCATCCGCCGTATAGTTCTGACTTGGAACCAATTGACTTCTTTTTATTCCCGTACGTAAAAAATAAAATGAGAGGTCAACGTTTTTCGGCACCTGAAGAAGCGGTTGATGCGTTCAGAATGCATGTTTTGGAGATACCTCAATCAGATTGGCAAAAGTGCTTCGACAATTGGTTCAAACGCATGCAAAAGTGTATAGGTCTTAATGGGGAATATTTTGAAAAACATTAAAGCTATTTTCGACCATTAATATTTGTTTTTGTTCTCTGATCCCGAAATATAATATGCAACCCTCGTAACACTTTTCAAGCCATTGCTGCGCTTACACGGTATTTTTTCAATCAAAAAGCAGTGTTTAATGAACACACGAAATTCTGTTTTTTTCTTTCATTCTGTTAAAAATCACAAAAGAGGCGTCACTTGAACTACTGTAACTTGTAACCTAATAATCTGATTGTCATGAAAACGGGAATAATTTCCCGAACTTTTTTGTTAGTAGCGCCTCATATATGTCAGTCCCGGGGCTCATTGAGTGATGTTTTATTTACAGTGCCATTAAACCGATCCCATAAGTGCCCGTGTGCCAATGTACGAGTAGTCTACAGACTCCATTACTTAGAAAACTGAATTTTTTATTACAAACATTTTTGCAAAGCTCTTTCCTTTCCCGAAATCGGCAATTTCAAAATAAGAGGTGTTTCAGACATGTGCTTACAGATGCTACAAAATCGGAAAACTGTTAAGAGAAACTTCATTTTGAAGTGAAGGTGTTTCAAACAAATGTTACGCAGAGTTCGACTAGATTATCAATGAACTGCTCTCTTCTTTTTCGTTTGACAGGTCCTTTTTTATGGCCGAGAAACAGAGGAAAATTTTATATGGTTCATTATGAGGCACGCTTACTCTGCTGCTGCGACATCCATTACTGTCCACAGATGCATTTTGACTAAGTATAGTCAAAAATATGGTCAACAGTGGATACGGTCAGACAGTTGTGGGTTTCAGACAGCGATTTTTAGTTTGCTGTGAGTTTGTGTTTTTAAAAGTTAATCGGACAGAGATTTGGTGCCTCGTTTGCAATTTTATCAGCCTTGCCAATGTCTGTCCAATGAAAATAGTCAAAAGGCGTTAAAGAACAAAAAAAAATGATCATGCGACGGTGTTCGGAAAAACAATTGGCATCAGGGAAAAGCTTGGCCTCAGCCAACATGCCCTTCGATCTGGTGTATTCTTTGCCCGGTTTTTTATACCACTTTCACTCATCAGGCTGGTTGATGTTTCCCCCCAACTGCGTGCGTCAGGGCATCCATTGACGCGTTGACCAAAAGGCTTGGTTGTAGAAATTCTTTGAGTCAGAAGTTCTGACTCAGAACTTTAGTATACCCATGCTCTTCTTGGTCCAGACATCATGTAGACCATTGACTAGACCAATGTCGTCATACTAATAATAATAATTGAGTGGCGCTACAGTCCACTCGGTGACCTGGGCCTACCTTCCTCATCAACTGCTCCTGTTGTACGCGCTACTGTTCCCTCACCAGTAGAAATGACATACAGTTTTTTGGCGACTCCGAATGGTGAAGTTTTGAGAAGCTGTTTTCTTAGACAATTACTACTCTTTGAGTGTTGTCAGCAGCTCGAAAGAGGTGGTCCCATGAAAAATTCGAGGCCATAAAAAGGCGCCTGTCAAACGAAAAAGAAGAGAGCAGTTCATTGATAATCTAGTCGAACTCTGCGTAACACCTCGAACCTGGACCGTCAGCGTGTGACGCACTCTACCAACTACGCAACGGCGGCCACCAATGTTTTAAGCCTTTTAAGCCTTTTATTACGTAATCACAGAATCCAAATGTCATGAATGCCTTAAGAAAATATCATTTCTTTCATCATGGTGAGAATCATCAAATAGAGAGAAGCAGAGGTGATAAAATTCTCCTACAAAACAAGCTTGATCATTCGTAAGAGGCCTCCAGTTTGAAGTCACTTGGGTCCAAAAAAACATCGCCTGACTCAAGTTATTTGCGTACTGACTACAACATGTCGTGGCGAAGACAAAGGCCCTGGCTGTTTCAAAGTAGTTGCTGTTTATTGTAACTCTTGGAGATTGAATGATCTGCACGATCTGTTTTTAGCTTTCAGATAAACTCAAATGTTCCTCCTCCTCTTATAAGATAAAAAACCTGACTTAACACCTTCACTGGTGAATTGAATGACCGAACCGCGATAAAGAACACGGAGCTAGTGAACTTTTCAACAAAACAATGGGATCCTGCGATAAAATTCCGCAATCCGCAAAGTGGGCTGGGCACTTCATAAAAACGAGAGAATAATGACATGATTGCTTCGATTTCGCGAATCTTCGTGGCCCTGGCTGAATGATGACTGTTCTTCTAAAAGAAGTCATTAACCTTAAAAAATACAGAACCTGCCGAAAAATTGAAGTGTTCCGACATGATCATTAAGCTTCTGTTTCAAGAAGAATTCGCCGAACAACATTTGCAAGAAATTTTCGTCCAATGTCACCATTTATGTTTTTCATGTTTCTCTTCATCGAGATCTTCTAGACGAGCATGGCATCTATTCCGGTTTAGAATCATCCCAAAACCGATTCGTAAGATTACAATACTTTTGCCGGAACTTGTTTCTGTGCTTCATTTGCATGCGTACCTGCTATCTGTCTGTCTCTGTGAGTTCTATGAGTTCCTTAAGGTCTTTTACAAGATCCCCGCACGTTATTTAAATGTGCACCGAAGAATTCTTGTTTTTGGATTTTTGAAAACTAGTTTTTGTTGTGCGGTGTGCTTATGCGGGATGATGATTGCTGGAAATCGCGGTGAAAAATTGACATTTTTCGTTTGATCTTTGGAGTGTGTGGTGACGATCTAGACGCGTGTGGAGTGAAGCTGTAAAATAAAAAAACAAGAAAAAAACATACCAAACCTTGAGCAGTGTGAATTGGGAAAGAAAAGTGAAATTGGTTAAATTTGAAGGAAGCTGGGTGAGTCATGTAACTCTGAGTGAATGGTGATTGAAAGATTGTTGGGGACATGTGCACGGTGAATGTGAGAGGAGAAAAAAGGCGACTTGATATTTTTTCTTTTTTGTGTTTTGAACTTGTGGGGAGTAATCTAATACTGAGGGCTAATATTTTTAAGTGTTATTTTAGAGGGAATCCTTTTGTCTTAATAAAAGTGAGAAGTGTAAAACTGACAATGGGTAATTTTTGGAAAACATAGAAAAATGTAGAAAACGGTGAAATTAGGTGGTGATTGAGTTTTAACATGGAATCATTATTATTTTAAGTTGTGTCCATTTGTTTGTCTATATATTTGAGTGTCGATAATTTTTCTGTTCAAATTGTTTAAGTTGATGTCTTGTACGTTTACATATCGTACGAAATTTAGTTCAGAACCCGAAGATACCATGTTACATTGCTGCTTCATTCTATTCAAAGACCCTTTCAGCGGAATGGTATAAGTGCTCTGATTATTACTAGATTAATGTCCAGGGATTTTTTATTTCCTTCGTGTCCCTTGCTATCTCTTGATGTCTTGTACGGTTATATATCGTAAGAAATCCAGTTCTAAGCCCGAAGATACCATGTCACATTGCTGCTACATTGTCTTCAATGCCCCTTTCAGCGGAATGGTATAAGTGCTCTGCTTTTTGCAAAATTAATGTCCCGGGACTTTTTATTTCCTTCGTGTGCCTTGCTATCTCTCAATCAAATATGGACCACACTGCAAGAAGTCAGCAGCATAATTGAAAGCATCTTTAGACCTAATCCGTGTTGCGGTTTTTTGACCGCTAGTGTTATTTAAATGACATTTATGACTTTTGGTGGTCGTTAAATTGTTTGTGATAAAAAATGTGTTATAGGGCAATTAAATTAGAAATAATACCGAATGAATGTAAATACTAGAAGAAACTAAGAAGAATCCCATTCGATTTGCATACGTGCGTGGTTAAGGATCTGCATTATTAAGATATTATGTTGGCATCGGGAAAAGGAATTAATTCAGTCCTTAGGCAGTTGCTAACATTTGTCAGTTTAATTGTGTTTGTTTTCTAGAATAACGATGCATTTTCTTCGCATATTCAAAGTATAACTATTTTTTCTGAGTAATTAAAATAATGTACTTTATACGTTGGAAGCTTTACTAAAGTTGCTGCGCGTCTCGCTGTATATTTTTCCAAAGGGTGCCAGAATAAGTATCTCAGCTTGAACCTACCCAACTGAAACCAAACAGAGAGAACCAGTTTATATAAAAAAATATTTGTTATCGTACGTTTTGAAAGTCCATTGTAGGTTCCATTGTATCCTGTACTATACTGTATCATACCAGTCTAACCTATAATTTCCATCAAGTGCGGTTGCCGGGCCACAGTGGGCAACATCCAGCCCACCAACCGGGTACTGTTTAGGCAGAACGAACTCTTTTATGCTGAAAGCAATTTAAAACCCATCATCAACGCAAACAGGACTAAAAATAGAACGCAAAATTTTTCTCTCTAAAGGTGGCCGTCGTACCGTAGTGGGCAGAGTGCGACGCTCACAAGGGTCTAGGTTCGATTCCCGGCTGAACACCTCGAATTTTTCAGGGCACCACCTCTGAACACTGAAAGAGTAATAACTGTTTAAGAAAGCTTCTCAAACTTCGCTGTTCGGAGTTGGCTAGAAACTGTAAGTCCCCTCTACTCGTGAGAGAACAGTAGGGCGCACAACACTAGTAGTTGATGAGCAAGCTAGGCCCTGGTCCCTCCGTGGACTGTCGCGCCAACAATTATTATTATACAGTCGACTGCTGTTTACTTTTGGGGTCATATGCGTAAATCCACGATTCATCACCTGTCACGATGTCATAGACGTGTTTCAAAGCACCGCGAACGTACTTTTGGGGCATTTCTTTCGACCAATCGACACGAGCCTTTTTTTGAGCGATTGACAAATTGCATGGGATCCAACGCGAACAAATTTTTTTGACGGTCAAATGTTCATGCAATGTATAATGTATGCTGGTCCCACTAATGCCTAAGGTCGTCTCAATCTCACGATAGGTCAGGACGATCTTGCAATATCAGTTGGCGCACAACATCAATGGTTTCCGGAACAACAACTGATTTTGGACGACCTACACGAAATTTATCTTGGAGTGAACTACCATCTCGGTTGAATTCTCTATACCATTGACAAACACTGGCTCTTGATGGAGCTTCTTCGCCAAAAGTTAAATTAAGCTCATCGATGCACTGTTGTTGAGTTAATCCACGTCGAAAGTTGTAAAAAAAAAAATAATCGCACGAAAATTTTCACAATTTAATTAAATTTTTTTTGGCGAGATGAATCTTTTAAGTCACTGTAAACAACACAAATAGCTCGTAGTTCAAAATGTTCTGAGTACGTATATTCTTAAAAATGTCAATTTTTACGACAGTGCTAGCAGCTGCCAGATTGCAACACAAAGGTTGCCAATACAAAAGACAACCTTCGTAAAAGATCGTCCTAGTCAACAACCCTTTAACTTTAGATCAGCACATTATTCAGCTCTGATTTTCCTGCTTTCACACGCATCACACTCCTTTCATCATTACCATATATTTGTCCCATTCTAAACTGCTCGCGTTTGTGTGGTTTCAATTCCCGTTTATATGGTTTTTATTCATTTTTAGCAAGAAATTCTACCAAAGTCTGCTTTATATAATCATCTACCAAAAACTTAGAAGAAACTATGCTAGCTGACCTTTGCTTCGAAATTGTCTGCATTTACTTCTTATTTCGTACTTCTCGTACGACGTACTTCTCATTTCGTACGCACATTGTTAACCAAGTTTATCTGTCCTTATACCCCACAGGTGTTCGTATCGAGAGATGTCCTTTTCATTTCATGTGCGCACACCAAAGAAATACGAGCTCAGGAAATTCAAAAACAAAACAAAAAAAAAAACAAAAGTATTCCAGAGACACGATTTCTTTTCACACCCTTGGCAAATTGACAATTGCAATCTGTAAAAATCGGTACGTGCTCTGGCATTAATTTAGTCAATAAGGAATGGAGCGTTGAAAAGTTACTGTTTCGCCTTAATGGAGGATAGTTTCGGTGACAGAGTGAAGGTGCTAAGACGGCAAGTATCTTGCGTCTCATAAATCATATAAGGACGCGTGTTGATAGCGCCCTCTCAAAATATGCCACAACAGCACAATGCGTTGAATAAGAACCACGACTGGCAGAGTGCATGGATGTCATATTTCAAGATTAAACTGAAAGTTCGTGTCTTGAGGGTGAAGTGCTTTGACTTTGGCAAACAATCTGTTTGACCTTGATTCAACAGGGTGTTTTAGGGGTGGTTTGTGTGCGGTTATAAAGGTGAAAAATGCGTTTCTTCTACTTTATTCAAAACATCTTGAAATCAAATCAAAATGTGTTGAAAATGCGCCTCCACTGAAACATGAACCAGTTGTCACGCTGCGGTGCTTGCACCCATACTAACTTAAGGTACTGCTTAGCTTGGGATGAACTTGCATTTCATTCAACAAGCGCCTTTAGCCAGTCTAGCTGATTAAGGTTTCACACAAATTTTTGTTCATATTTACAATACCAGGTAAACCGGTATGAAGTGAGCGTATTTTTTTGAAAATAAAATACTAAATATTAATGGGAAAGTAAAAACATTTTATTGAAAGTATTGGCCATTGTTTTCTACACATTTTGACCACCTTTCTGGCAAAATGTGAATACAACGCCAATAAAATTGTTCGTTTTTTAAAGCAAACCAATCAGACACCCAATTTTCGACCTCCTCGTAGGAATCAAAGTGCTGCTCAGCCAATGCGTGTCCCATAGATGAAAACAAAAGGTAGTCTGAAGGAGCCAGGTCTGGTGTATACGGCGGGTGGGGTAGCTGCTCCCAGCCAAGTCTTTTGATAGCATCCTGAACCGGTTTTGCTTTGTGTGCAGGTGCATTGTCATGGAGCAAAATTACCTTGCCGTGTCTTCTGGCCCATTATGGTCGTTTCTCGATCAATGGATGGTTCAAATTAATCATTTGTTGTTGGTAGCGATCAGTATTAACGGTTTCACCAGGTTTTAGGAGCTCGTGGTACAGCTCACCTTTCTGGTCCCACCAAACACACAGCATTGTCTTCTTGCCGTATCGATCTGGTTTTGCAGTCGATGTTGATGGTTGTCCCAGATTTTTTCCGTTTAGGATTCGTAAAATAAATCCATTTTACATCGCCAGTAACAATCCGATGTAAAACCGATTTTCTTTCGTGTCTTTGAATCAAAATTTTACAAGTGTTTTTTCGGTTTTCCATCTGTCTTCCATTCAATTCATGTGGCACCCATTTTCCACACTTTTGGATCCTTCCCATAGCTTTTAAACGGGCAAAAATTGTTTGTTGTGCAACATTTGACATTGCTGCCATTTGCTTTTGACTCAAAGTGTCATCTCCATCCAATATCGTTTGCAATTTGGCGTCTTCAAACTTTTTTGGTGGTCTTCCACGTTCTAAACCGTTGAAACCATCTTTTGCATGTTGCTTCTGATAGAGCATGATCACGATATGCCTCGACAAGCATTCGATGCAACTCTGCAGCACTTTTCTTCAAAAATTAATGCTTTCCGCAAATCATCACTTTCTGGTACAAAATTCGACATTTTTAACACGATGAAAAAATATGATGCTGTCTGTCCAATGACCTGATGTATACTACCATAAATATTTTTCACAGATGTCATAGCAAACAAACAGAAAAAAAATAAGGGCTCGTTCACAACAAATGTGATATGAATATGCAGCCGTGGCGTAGTGGGTAGAATGCTACGCTCACACGCCCTAGGTCTAGGTTTGAATCCCAGCTCAACACAACTTTTTCGAATTTTTCACGGCACCACCTCTCTCGAGTTGCCGACAACACTCATAGGGTAATAACTGTAAAAAAAACAAAAGTTTCTCAAAATTCGCCGTTCGGAGTCGACAAAAACTGAAGGTCCCTTCTACTCGTGAGAGAACAGTAGCGCGCACAACACGAATAGTTGATGAGCAAGCTATGCCCTGGTCCCCCTGTGGGCTGTCGCTCCAAAAATTATTATAATTATTATTAGTAACAATATTTCTATACAATATTATCTGCTTTCGATTTTATTCCGTCACGAGTGTTTACTATTTTTTTTTGAAGTTGGGATACACTGCACTGGAGCGCTCAGACTCAAATACTGGTTCATTGTACTACCATTGTATTACCAGTAACCTTCGAAACAAACCAAGAGGCACTTCCGTGATAAAGAACTCCGATTTTCAGTTCCCACCACATCAGTGCCAAACAGTCGCCACCTGATACGAACAAAGGCGGAACAATGACAGAGAAAGTGGTGAAGTGGGTTCACCTTCTCCGCAGGCGTCGCAAAGAGTGACATCACTAAGCCCAAGCCGACTAAGGTGCTTAGCGAAGGTGAAGTGTCCCGTTCGTACGCCGACAAGCCGCCCGCACTTATTTCTATCTAAAGACAACAGAAAGCCACGGATTTCTTACTTACATTCGGGAGCATACACTCGGTTATCCTGCATCGTGGGCAGTCACGCCTTCGCTGGTTGTCCTGTTAGGAGAACCAACCGTCGACGGAGGCCCTAACCAAGGAAGCAGGTAGTTCCAAGGTAGGTTGGAGTCCTAGGAATGCCTCTTTTGAACCTTGCCTAGCTAGTTCATCGGCAATCTCGATTCCCATCATAACGTGATGTTCCGGGACCCAAACAGCGAATTCAGTCTGCCGACCAAATTAAGGGAAGACTTGCATTCTTGGACTACTTGGGAAGTCGTTAAAAGGCTGAGTAAGGCCTTAAGCGCAGCTTGGCTGTCGCTACAGACACACATACTTCGCCCCTTCCACCTATTTTTTGCAATATAATTAGTTGCCATTAGAACGCGAAATTACTGAAGAAGGCATGAAGTCTGATGTTTTTGTCTTTTACGAAGGCCTCAGCTCCGGATCCCCTCGTCGTCTTGGAGCCATCCGTGAAAATCCGACCACATTCCTTTCCCGGCTCAGTTTCTGGCCAGAGCCAGCCCAGGACATGGGGAAAGTCGATTTTGAATAAGCGACACAGCTGTATTATCGGTGACCTCGCATCAGACGGTATGTCAATGCGGCTATTGTCATAGGAGATTTGGTGCGCGAGGTCATCAAAACTTCAGTGCGAGTTGAAACAAAGACCATTCCTTTTGAGTGAAGAGGTGGCCTTAAGTGTGCATCCCAAGAGTTCTTCTTCTTCTTCTTGTGGCGCTACAGTCAGAGGTGACCTGGGCCTCAACCAACATGCCTCTCCAGCCAGCACGTCTCCAGTTGCGTACTCCAAGTTGGTTGAGGTCCTTCTTCACTTATGTGCGCCACTTTAGTCTAGGTCGTCCTCTGTTGCGTTGTCCCAATGGCACGGATTCAAAGAATTTTCGAGACGGAGCAGTGGTGTCCATACGCTCTACATGGCCTAGCCATCTTAAGCGTTGTATTCGTCAAGCGTCTGACCAGGCGCATGTCGCCGTACTGCCATAGAGTTCGTCATTAAATCTTCTGTTTGTTTTGTTTTTAATGCATTTTTATTCTTTTTAATCCATTTTCTTAGTTTCTAGACAAAAATACTTAAATCTAGCTTACTAATATAATCTACTGATCTTAATTCTAACTTACTGACTCTTCCCGAGTACTCTAAGCTAATATATGGTTTTTTCTTTGTGCCTTTCGGGTTCTTGTACATGCATTTCATTTCAGTACTTAAATCTATATATATATTTTTTAATTCCTCCAAGAAAATTATAAAAACTTGGATATGTGATTGTTCTTGTCCTTAACCTAACTTACGTAATTAATAATAATAACTTACGTAACTATGTAATCTAATTAAACCTAAGCTTTTAACTATATAAAACTAAAAACAGCCTAAAACTTAACTCTACTTAACTCAATTAAACATAGCTATGCCCGTAAAACTATACGGACGTGTCCACCAGGGCATATGTGTTATTTATATGCTTAACATATATATATGATACGCCGTGGTGGACCTTTTTTGGTTTTCGTTTTTTATTGTATTTTTGTTTTTTTTTTTTAATTTTTTTAATTTTTTAATTTTTTTTAATTTTTTTTACATTTATATTTTTTTTTTAAAGTCTTAAAATTACCTTAACCTATGTGAGTTGACCCTAGTGAATCAACTATCCTGACCTTTGCTTTAAGAAGTTAGCGGCATCGAAAGCTGATTCTGGTGTAACCACCAGTAAAAAAGCCGTTCCTTTGCAGACACTGCTCTGTCGCGGGCAGAAATCGTTCTACTGAACCGTAAGAGCTCCTCGTGGCTGCGAGCGACGTCCGGCTCGTATTGAAGTCGCCTTTCTACTGTTCGGCGTACGACATGGAAGATGATAGGGCAGCCTTCCATATCTTGTATCAGGCCTAAAGTGTCCAAGAAGAGGAAAGCTTCAGGTGGAATGAAGCCGTTAAGACGCACCCGTTCATGGTACATGTCATTAGGGTAGTAAGCCCCAAAGATCAAGCTGTTAGTTGAAGTCATACCTCGTGCAGTGTGACTCCGAATCAACTTAATAATAAAATTATCTATCCTTATAAGGTTTGCCTCGTTATACAGAACCTCGTTGGGATAGAATTTCTTGTACTGGGATTCTGGAGTTCTGAAAAGGATAGTTTCACACTTCTGGTAGTTGATTTTCAACTTCCAGTCGTCGCAAAATCGTTGAATCGCATCGAAGTCACTCTGCAACAAACCGTTTATTTCTTCTACCTTCGGACTTGATCTGTACGCGATTAAATCATCGGCAAACGCTATTATGTTAGGCATAGAACCTATAAGATCGCTAGTGAATATAGTGAACAAGATCGGCGAACCCACCGCCCCTTGTTGCAACCCATTTTTTATGTAGAAAACAGTTGTTGAAATTTCGTTGGCATTTTTCACAACGAATTTTCTACCTGTAACCATATCATAGATCGTATATAGCAATGTTTTATGAATGCCAAGACTGACTAACTTGAGGAAAAGACCTTCTAGCCATACGGTGTCAAAAGCTTTTTCCATGTCAATCAGGCAGGCTCCTGTGCATTGTGTTTTGTTTCTATTCCATTGAATGTCGGAAACCAGTTTAGACGCAGCATGAATAGTGTCGTGCCCCGCCCTGAAGCCAAATTGGTTTTCCGGTATTATTTGTTTTTCCTCAACCCATTCTTTCAGAGCTCTAATGACTATCTTCTCGAATACCTTGCTTATGCACGGAAGAAGACTTATAGAACGGAGATTCGTCGGGATGGAGGTATCTTTGCCCCGTTTTGGAATTGGCTGTACCACAGCTGTTTTCCAATGCGCATTGTTGAACAGAGTTGTGTATATGTCCACCGCCTCAGAGGGTAGATGGCGCAGAACAATATTTGGTATCCCATCTATTCCCACTGACTTCTTCTTCTTCAGTGAGTTGAGGATACTTTGGAGTTCGTCTTTGGAAATAAGGATGGAGTTGTTCCCATCATCGGCGACGACATTGTTTGCCAGAAGATCGTCACTGAACCTGGTGAAACCAGGGTTCTCGGATCGCCATTGATTTATTTCATTTCGCAGGCAGACATGGTTTAGCAAGGCCCGGTTTTCCAGTTCGTGATTTGGATTACGAGTCTCGTTGACCGTATACATTCTCTGGAATACAGAGAATCCTCCAGATGCCATTAACGCAAACAGGACCAAAAATTGCACGCAAAACTTTTCTCTCGACTAAGGGCTTCCTCATCTGCCTTTGTTAAAGTCCAAGACTCCTCGCCATAAAGTAGTACGGGGATGATCAAGCTGTTATACAAAGCGAGCTTAGTCCTTCGAGAGAGGGCTTTATTGCTCAATTGCTCAATCTTGAGCCCAAAGAAACAGCGATTGGCAAGAGTGATTCTGAGTTTGATTTCGGTACTGGTGCTGTTGTCCTGTTTACCGCGGAGCCTGGGTAGACGAAGTCCTTGACTACCTCGAAGTTTCTGCTGCCTAGTATGAGGCTCTGTCCGAGACGTCGATGTTGTGTGTCCTTTCTTGATAAAAGAATGTAATTCTTTTTAGCCTCAATAACCACTAGACCCATTTTAGCCGCTTCCGCTTCAATGGTAGCAAACGCTTCATTGACGGCTCGCTGTGTTTGTCCAATCACGTCAATGTCATCAGCGTATGCTAGCAATTGAACTGATTTCTGGACGATCGTGCCTCTGGTGTTGATTTGTGGGTTACGCACAATCTTCTCGAGGATGATGTTAAATGTAAAACTCCAGAAAACAAAGACTAAAAAAAATGTTTTGCACACATCACACAATTTTATTTGATTAATTTTAACAAGCGGCTATAACCGACATCAGCCACTATCAATCTGCTAATAGCACCAAGCTGTCAAAATACCCAACAGGTGCTGCCATTTCGTCACTTTGTTTCTAGACATAAAATTTCAACCAAAAAATCGTATTCTCGATACGAACCCCACTTACTTCGTCTCAGCCTAAAATTCATCGACAGTTCAATACTACAAATAATTAAGGGACAATTAAGAAATTCTTGGAAACTGCAAAAACCAGCAACCTATCGTAGGATTTTTTCCCATTCACCATTATACTCAGAACGACTTTAATTGCACATCATCGCCCCACTGCGACATTCAACAGCTGAACCCCCAAAAAGGACTCACCCGTCACACGCCCTCTGCTTCATTGAAATTCCAATCGCCCATCCATTCGCGTAGCCAGATGAAACTTCAGAAACTTGCATTCAACAAGTTCCAAAGCAGCTTCGTTCCACTCCATCTCCGAAGAGCGCTCCCAGCCCACGACGCAGATTCGGTTTCCCCTTATCCGCGACAGCTATCCGTGTTATCCGCTCCTCTGCCGAACACCAGTTGCGCACAGGCAGAAAACGTATCCTGCCCATTAGCTGCGTAATAACTCATCTCCATCCCCAGCCCCCGCCATTAGCCACGCGTTCTCCTGTTGCTGCCCACCCAAGTGGGGAGGCGATGCTGTTCCACACACCACAGCACCAACAAGAGAAGTGCTCGCACGGCCAACGTCAAGCACTGCCGAACCCCTGTCATGGCATTCTGAAATCAGATAGCATCCTAACAGGACATTAGTCAGTGATAGCTTCAGTACGAGCCAGGATCTCGTGGCTGATGGAAGTGTTTTCAGTTTTTTGTTTTATTTTAAGTCACAAGCAGAGAGTTTAACGTCTCATCAACTTGTGTGTGAGTGCGTGCGCGTGTCGGAGATTGATACGATTCTCAACTCAATCGCCATCGAGTGAAACAAACAAAAACGAAAAACCAAGTGAACTTGAATGTAAGTGAGTGTGCTGGGATTGTAAATCGATTCGACACACGGTGAAGGTATGGTTAGAGGTTTTCTCTCGTCACTGGAATTCAACCACCAAATCGAGTAGACTTTCAAAGTCATTGCGAGACCACAGGGTACTCAAAACTCAAAAACAGTCGCTTCCACTTAAGCCAATCGACAAGCACTTGACCAATTACGATGGGCGATGTACGGGCGAGCCGCATTTACATGCACAACAGCACCCTCCATCGAGCGATGCGGTGGTTGAGGGTGATTGAAGGCTCTGACACATCCTATCGAGTCCCGGGTGGTTGGTTTGGTTGCCTTTAGAGTGGAAAAGCATAAAACGTAAAGTGGAGGACACTTTCGGTCTGATTGGGGTCGAGGGAGTTTGTTGGTCTGAGTGTATGTCGTCTACTTCGGTCAAGGATGATTGTTTCGATGATTAGGGGAATGTACAGATTTGAAGCGGACGAACTAATAATGACACTTTTTCCAATACTCGAAAAAAAAAGCCAAAACTCCATAAAACGAAGCAAACACATTCTGACTGAAACAGATCTCCGATTGACCAGTCATTGATTTGTTTAAGAGCACATGTATTGCTCTTCTATAAGTTAAGACTTTTTTTGGTCTGATATCGTCCTTAACCGGGTTTTGAGAGCAATGTGGAGTCCTTTATCTATACTTTTTTTGGTTCTGATATCGTCCTTAACCAGGTCTTGAGAGCAATGTGGAGTCTTTTAATCTTTATCACAAACCAGCGTGCGATTTGACACTGATCTCAACTTGTCAAAAAATGATTGTCGGACCTAGTTCCTTTTCATTGCGGTTGAGACTCCTCCTCCAGCACCGATGGCGTAGCTTGGCTTCCGTTTTGAGGCAACTTCAATCGCTTTTGAAAACGAAAGATCCTACGACTTTTGTGAGACCAACGATACGGTCGCTCAAATTTTACTTGGTTTTATTGACCACTTTGCTGAAGATGCAACCATCACATTTCGAATACATTCTGCTGCATTTAAACTGGAGTGGAGACCGTGTCGTATTGAGTAAGTGTGTCGACTTCTGCATCCAAAGTTCTATAATCGAATTCTTGAGGCAAAAGTTGCCAATTTTTACGGCACCACCTCCTCAAACTGCCAACAGCACTCAAAGAGTGTAAATTGGCAACGGAAACGCTGGAAATGTTGCCGCTTGAAGTCGGTAGTAAATTACAGCTCCGCTTTCCTTGTGAAGAAAGTAACTAAAACTTACTTAAGAACCTAGACTCTTGTTGGGTGCAGTGCCAAGCAATTCTCATTAAACGATTAAGATATTGAGGCTACTTTCGGAATGATAGATTTTAAATCTTTGGCGCAAAACTTGAGCATGTCTCCTACACTTGTTTGCTGCTTGTTAATTTGGATACAGAGGCGTAAGAATATCGCGTAAGCGTGGAAATGTTTTCATTCGCAAAATCAACGTTTCGAACTTTATTTTAAACTTACCTTAAGATATTACGTCAGATTCGTTTTTAAGCCGAGCTGAGCCGTTTAGATTTAATAAATGCTATATTGTACTACCTCCCAAGAAACTTTCCAGGTATACCGGTATTCAAATGAGCGTTTTTTTTGAAAATAAATACGTCTGCATTTGGCAGATGTACCAGGTATACCGGTATGAAATGAGATTGATAATGATTTTTTGAAAATAATACACCAATTATTAATGGGAAAGTAAAAACATTTTATTCAAAGTATTGGCTATTGTTTTCTACACATTTTGACCACCAAAATTGTTCGTGTTTTAAAGCAAACCAATCAGACACCCTTCTTGAATCCGAGCCATTGGGACAACGCAACAGAGGACGACCTAGACAAAAGTGGCGCACACAAGTGGAGAAGGAACTCAAACAACTTGGAGTGCGCAACTGGAGACAGCTGGCGAAAGATCGTGCTGGCTGGAGAGGCATGTTGGTTAAGGCCCAGGTCCACCCCGGACTGTAGCGCCACAAGAAGAAGAAGAAGAATCAGACACCCAACTTTCGACCTCCTCGTAGGAATCAAAGTGCTGCTCAGCCAATGCGTGTCCCATCGATGAAAACAGATGGTAGTCGGAAGGAGCCAAGTCTGGTGAATACGGCGGGTGGGGTAGCTGCTCCCAGCCAAGTGTTTTGATTGTATCCTGAACCGGTGCTTTGCTTTGTGTGCAGGTGCATTGTCATGGAGCAAAATTACCTTGCCGTGTCTTCTGGCCCATTCTGGTCGTTTTTCGATCACTGCATGGTTCAAATTGATCATTTGTTGTCGGTAGCGATCAGTTTGAACGGTGTCACCAGGTTTCAGGAGCTCGTGGTACAGCACACCTTTCTGGTCCCACCAAACACACAGCATTGTCTTCTTGCCGAATCGATCTGGTATTGTAATCGATGTTGATGGTAGTCCCAGATTAGCCCATGATTTGTTCTTAAAATAAATCCATTTTTCATCGCCAGTAACAATCCGATGCAAAACCTTTCTTTTCTTTGAAGCGAAATTTCACAAGTGTTTTTCCGGTTTTCCATCTGTCTTTCACTCCATTCATGTGGCACCCATTTTCCACACTTTTGGATCTTTTCCATAGCTTTTAAACGGTCAGAAATTGTTTGTTGTGCAACATTTAACATTGCTGCCATTTGCTTTTGACTCAAAGTGTCATCTCCATCCAATATCGTTTGCGTCTTCGGCGTCTTCACACTTTTTTGATGGTCTTCCACGTTCTTCATTTCTCACATCAAAATCATTATTTCTGAACCGTTGAAACCATCTTTTGCATGTTGCTTCTGATAGATGTGGGATTTGGTTTTACGTGATCACCTGCCTTAACGGCTTATATCACGGGGAACCTTTTTCCCAAGAGTCGTAAGTAACGCAAGACTAAACGCCTTAGTTACCCAAGTACCAAATTGGGATCATGCTTGAGGGGCAATCACCCCACCTTGGTTTGATGCGAAGCCTTCCTAAAACCTCTTCCGCTCTTTGGGTCGCAGCGCCCGGTTGAGAATGCAACTTCACACTGAGAAGTGATAGTCCCCTAACCGACTTGCCTAGTTCTGCTTAAACAATGGGCTAGACAAGTCAGCACAGTACACTATCCTCGACTCTACCCGCGATGTTAGGTGGTAAACCACAGCCACCACGAAACTCCCACAAGGGGGCCTACCGCAATGGTCAGGCTGGAACCGAAGTTCCAGGGGCCCCTGACCTCCCGTGGCACCAGAATATAGCCTCTGGTTAAGCTGTCACTATCAGTCGGGTTCCCTCTAAGCCTGGGTCTGTTAGCCGCCATCCCGCCACAGATGGTCTTTCCTCCATCAGTGTTTCCGTTGTCACTATAAATAGTGATACGGATGTGATTTTGAATCATGTGATTCATAAATCCAGTCACATCATCTGGTGCTTCTGATAGAGCATGATCACCATATGCCTCGACAAGCATTCGACTCTGCAGCACTTTTCTTCAAATGAAAACAAAAAATTAATGCTTTCCGCCAATCATCACTTTCTGGTACAAAATTCGACATTTTTAACACGATGAAAAAATATGACGTTGTCTGTTCAGTGACTTGATGTAAACTAAATATTTTTCACAGATGTCATAGCAAACAAACAAAAAAAATAAGGGCTCGTTCACAACAAATGTTCCCTATCGAACATTTGTATCTTGACGCTCACTTCATAAACCGCACTGAGCCGTTTAGATTCAAAAACTGTTTTACTGTACTACCTGCCAACAAACTTACTTTGCTTACACCCGAAGGCTTCATTTAGACCGAAACACTCTACATCAAGGCGTTTTAGCTTCTTAAGCCTGAACAAACACGTCTTTAAGAACTTTGGTCTGACGGTCCCTGTTCGTTGGAAGCCCCTTTCTAATTTGTCACTTGCGGGGTAATTTGTTCACATTGGAAAGCATAAGCATTGCAAGCAGCCAAAGGATGACTGTGGAAGAAACGACAGCCTGTGTCAATTTGGCCGTGGCTACAGCTTGTTGTGAAAGGGTGTAATTTTAAAGTTGAAGTGGGTCCAATTGGAACATTCAGCATTGAATCATGAAAAGAATAATGTTAAGTATAACCTGGGGCAAATTTTCGTTTCTTAAATAAAAAGCAGGATTTGGGAGCTCAGTAAAACGATAGCTACTACTCTTCCGCAGAGAGGGCAGTAGTTGCTTTCTTCAAGTACACCAGTTCGACTGATCCATCGTCTCCCGACTGCTCGACCAACTCCGCTACGACACGACTACGATATGAGTCCAACACACTATTTACGCACCAGCGGTAATCTACTTCATGGTAGTGTTTTTTTTGTTTTTTGTTTTGATCGTCCTAACTACGTATTTTCATCTGAGATACCTGGTCTCTGTTTTGCTCGTTGCAAGTAATCGTCTGCGCCTTTCTAGATCCTCCTGTTCGGTGGGGTCCAATGGACAATGTACGGCTGAATTTCCATGAACCGTGTATTACAAAGGAAAAAAAAACCTCAATCCATCCAACCAACCTGATAAAAGATTATACCATAAAAATACATACTATTAAAAGAACTCAGGGCACTTCACCTGTTTCGTGGTTTTGTCTCAGGGACAACAACTGTACTCTGCACTTTCCTTTTCTTTTGTACTGATTCCTTTTTCTTCTTCTTCTTCTTCGGATAGCGCTACAGTCCGGGGTGGACCTTGGCCTCAACCAACATGCCTGTCCAGCTAGCACGATCTTTTGCCAGGTGTCTCCAGTTGGTTGAGGTCCTTTTCCACTTGTGTGCGCCATCTCAGTCTAGGACGTCCTCGTCCTCCTGTTCGGATTCGAAAACTCTTCGGGCCGGAGCAGTGCTGTCCATGCGCTCTACATGGCCTAGCCACCTTAAGCTTTGTATCCGTAGACGCTTGACTAGGCTCATGCCGCCATACAGCCCATACAGTTCGTGGCTGTATCTTCTCGTCCAGATGCCATCAACGCAAACAGGACCAAAAATCGCACACAGAACTTTTCTCTCGAAGAGACCAATGGCTTCCTCATCCGCTTTTAGTAGCGTCAGGTTTCTGCGCCGTAAAGCAGGACTGGGATGATCAAGGTGTTGTACAAAGTCCCTTTGGTCGTTTGGGAGAGGGCTTTATTACTCAATTGCCTCCTAACCCCAAAGAAACAGCGATTGGCAAGAGTGATTCTGCGCTTGATTTCGGTACTGAAGTTGTTGTCCCTATTCACCGCGGAGCCGAGATAGACGAAGTCCTTCACTACCTCGAAATGTCTGCTGCCCATAGTGACGCTCTGTCCGAGACGTCGATGTTGTTTGTCCTTCTTCGATGACGACATATACTTCGCTTTGCCCTCGTTTACCACCAGTCCCACCTTAGGCGCTTCCGCTTCGATGCGAGCAAACTCCTCATTGACGGCTCGCTGAGTTCGGCCGATCACGTCAATGTCATCCGCATAAGCAAGCAGTTAAACGGACTTGTGGAAGATCGTGCCTCTGATGTTGACGTGTGAGTTCCGCACGATCCCCACAAGAATGATGTTAAAGAAGTCGCATGACAGCGCGTCGCCTTGTCTAAATCCTTTTTTGACATCGAAGGTCTCGGTGAGCTCGCTACCGACCTTGACCGAGCAGCGAGAAATCTCCATCGTAATCCTACACAATCTGACGAGTTTGGTACAAATACCAAAACTATACCAAAACTAGACATCGCATCATATAGCTCGTCTCTATGCACGCTGTCGTACGCTGCCTTGAAATCGACAAATAGATGGTGGGTGTCGATTTGTACTTCTTGGGATCCTTTTTCGCTAATTTCTAATTTCACTATATTTTTTTTTCCACTTCAACGAAAAGTAACTTCATGCACTCACTCCTATTGCCTATCCTTCTTGTTCTCCTTCCTATTTCGACAAGCGATAGAACCCTGACTGGATATTCGCGAGACTTGCTTTCCCCGTTGATCTAAGTGAGAGACGATTACATTTTTCCCGTCACTTAACCAACAAACCGGCCCCACAACTAAGACAAGTTCCAAGGGAACCCACAATTTCACAAAAACAAAGAAAAGTCTTTTTCCGAATCCCATATGGGGGGGTTGAACCCATTACCGCCGATTCGACCGATTCGACGGGCGATTTCCATCCAACTGAGCCACATAACCCTAACCCTAACCCTAAAATTATTTGTGTCAAAGAGCCTCTTCCTATGGTCGCGACTCCTGACACTCGGAAGACATTGCCTAATTGTAGGCGAAAACCTTTAACAAGGAAAATTCATAATACACTCTGTAAATGCTTCGCTGAAGGATACGAATTTGATTGCACTTAACGAGCGTTAAACAATGATTTAAAGTGCTCACCGGTGGACATTATTAGGTTCATTGCTTATTCCTCGTTGTCTCGTTTAACAGTGCTTTGTGACCAGCCCGATAGGACAAGTTTCTATCTCTGGATGAGACCGTTTAAAGGTTGTTCCTGTCTTTTGGGTCCTTCTTTCCAATTGCATTAGATATGTCTTTAGTTTTTCTTCTTCTTCTTCTTTCGGTGCTACTGTCCGGGGTGTACCTGGGTCTCAACCAACATGCCTCTCCAGCCATCAAGGTCTCTCGCCAGCTACCTCCAGTTGCGCACTCCAAGTTGGTTAATGTCCTTCTCCACTTATGTGCGCCACCTTAGCATAGGCCGTCCTTTGTTGCTTTGGCTCAGATTTGAAGACTTTTCGGGCCGGAGCTGTGTCCATACGCTCTACATGGCCTAGCCATCTTAAGTCTATAGCATTTCCTTGTGCCCTTACAAGGACAAGATCTGCGATGATGCGAGTGAGGTGCTTGTTTTCAGAGATATTCTATCAAAGCAACACTGCTGCAGGGAAAGGGTTATTGGGATCGTCTTCTGACATTATGCTTAAAATAGATTTTTTGATCAACCACAGTATCACAGTATCCATCAAATAAATTTTAAGTTTTAAGTTCGAACGAAATGTAAGTCCCTTTATTCACCAACTTAACTTTCCGCCGCTTTGAATGCATGTTCAAGAACCTTTCAAACATCGTCCTGCCTTTTTTTTTGCTTTAAGAAACTACTTTTCAGTTCTAAATTATCAGGCTTGTGTCACCAAATATTTGCCACTTAAAGGCCTAAAGGCAAAGCGCTTTATAAAGAAGTACAGTCTTTTCATAACCCATAGGCATCATTTAGTCTCAGCACATTAAACTGTGCGATGATAAGTCGTCAGTTATACCCTGAAGAGCAAAAGTGTAACAATGTTACAGGATTCAAGTAAAACACGCATAGTGCCCATAGTTTGTTGAAAAATATCTATTATATTTTTTTTAAAACAAAGTGCAAGGAATTCTCTACCTAGTCGAGTAGTTTTTTTCCATTTACAGTTCACTGTACCAAAATGATAAAGATAAGAGTTCAACGCATGCTTTGTTACAGTTTTGCACCCGTGCAACGGGTATAAAAATTAGCTTATCTTTTCGCCTTTGTCGGTCGCCTGTTGATCATTTTGTTGTGTAATTTTGAAGTGATCGGCAGTGCAAGTGCAACATTTTACCAAAATGAAAAATTTAAAGAATGATAATAATTGTTGGCGCTACAGTCCAAAGGGGTACCAGGGCCTAGCTTGCTCATCAACTACTCGTGTTGTGCGCACTACTGTTCTCTCACGAGTAGAAGGGACCTACAGTTTTTTGCCGACTCCGAACGGCGAAATTTGAGAACCTTTCTTAGACAGTTATTACTCTTCGAGTGTTGTCAGTAGCTCGAAAGAGGTGGTGCCGTGAAAAATTCGAAAAATTGGTGTTAAGCTGGGAGTCGAACCTAGACCCTTCGGCGTGTGAGCGTCGCACTCTACCCACTCGGCCACGGCGACCACAGATTTAAAGAATGATATCTAAAAGAGAGCTCTGGATTTGTTGAAGGACGAACAAACTACTAGGCAAATCGCAAAAGCATTAAAAATAACCCACATGTCTGTGTCAAGAATAAAAAAGTCCAGCAATCTCGATGGATGCAACACAAACAAAGGAGGAAAACCAAAAAAGTTGAAGATAGGTAGGCAAGACACATTGGGAAGCTATCTGTGCCAAGGGATGGCCTTTCATTGCTGACACAGAATGTAAGTGTTTGGAATCTTCGTCGGACGCTAAATAGAGTCGGTTACAAGGCTAACTGAACTCTGCTCACTTTCACCAACTGCATTGTCGGAGTTGGTTTTCACATGCCTAAGACTGATATGAGGGGGCAATTTCGTGTTGACGTGAGCAACATTCGCGGACTGAGAACTAATCTCTTTGCCGTTTACGTCCACCTCTCCCGCCATAAACCAGCTGTCTTGGCGCTGAGTGAAACACAGGTGGGTGAGAATACCGATTTATCGGATTTGAACCTGCCTGGATATAGCTTGGTGCCCTTATTCTTTCTACACCGCGGTCTCGCCATTTATGTGCGTAGTGACGTTGCTTACCAAATTCAACCACAATATGGCCACTGTTCCAATCCGGAATTTAATTTTCTGTGGTTAAAACTCTTTGTCCGTAAGCATTTAATCCACTACTGCTTTGTTTATAGAAGTCCAAACGTGGACAGCAACTCAACTTATAACGAGTTTGATGCGCTGTCCGACTCCATTACAAGAATTGTATCCCTGTATCCTCACACTGAAATCGCTATTGCGGGCGATTTCAATGTACACAATTCTACTTGGCTTCGACATTCAGGCCTGACAACACCCGAAGGAAGGTATGTTGAAATCTTCGCTGAGGTAAATAATTTAACCCAGCTTGTGAATGAGCCAACACGAATACCTGACATTGCAGATCATACCGCTAACACCTTGGATCTGTTTCTCACCTCTCATCCGGAAAAATATTCAATTGATATATTGTCGCCTCTAGGCTCGTCCGACCACTGTGTCGTGTCAGCCAAATTCTCGTACTCCTCCCACACAGTTAGAGAACAAATTCCGAAAAGAACAGTATGGCTCTACGAGAAAGCCAACTGGAGCGGACTTAACAACTTCTTTAGGAATTTTAACTGGTCACTATGCTTCCTCGATAGTGACGTGGATGCCGCTACTGATGCGATCACAAACATTATTTCGCTGGGCATGAGGTCCTTCATTCCTCACAGAGTGAAGAGCATCAAGCCTAAGGCAAATGCGTGGTTCGACTTGAGCTGCAAAGAGGCTATCAGGGTGAGAGAGCTGAGTTTCCGGGATTATAAAGCCAACCCTTCTGAGGAAGCCCGGAAAAAGTTCAAACGGATCCGAAATGACTGTAATGCATTAATAAGACGTGTTAAATTCTCCTTTGACCAAAAGTTGAGGCAAAAAGTTCTACAATGCCCCAAGGGTAGCAGAAGCTTTTGGTCTTTCGTAAAAAACATAAGGAATTCAGCCTCGTCTTCGATCCCAACGCTCATTTGCAATGACATTCCAGCTGTCAGCTCTTTGGACAAAGCTAATCTGCTTGCTGCACACTTTGCAGCTAGCTCAACGCTGCCAGATAGCACTTTGTCCCCGCCTGTACTTGAGAGCGTAAATTTCTCCATGGGGCAAATCCATTTTCGCACTCGTACAGTAGCAAGAGTACTTAAAGATCTAAACATACACAAATCCGCTGGCCCGGATGGTATACCCCCTGTTCTTCTGAAGAGGTGTTCTTCTACGCTGGCAAAACCACTGCGTAAGCTTTTCCATCTGTCCTACTCTTCAGGGCTCTTTCCGAGTAAGTGGAAAACTGCATTTGTCCAGCCCGTCCCTAAAAAGGGCTAAAGTTCGTCACCCACCTCCTACCGACCCATAGCACTAACGTCCCTTCTCTCCAAGGTCATGGAAACGCTGATCAACCGTCAGCTTATGAAATATCTTGAGTCCCGGAAGCTTCTTAATGACCGGCAGTACGGCTTCCGAAGCAACCGTTCCACTGGTGATCTGATGGCATATCTCACTGAAAAGTGGAACCAATCTTTGCACAATTTAGGAGAAAGCAAGATTGTTGCGCTTGATATTTCAAAGGCATTTGACAGGGTCTGGCATCAGGCTCTTTTGTCGAAAATGCGTGCTTTTGGGATCGATGAGTCTCTTCTTCAATGGATTAGAAATTACCTTTCGAATCGTTCAATACAAGTCGTTTTGGATGGATTCAAGTCTGATATCCACTATATTAATGCTGGTGTTCCCCAGGGCTCTGTTTTGTCTCCGACACTCTTTCTCATTTTTATAAATGATCTCTTGTCTGTTACTTCTAATCCTATTCATTCCTTCGCTGATGACAGTACCCTCAGCTTTTCATATTCGTTCCTTGGCTCACGTCCCTCAACTTCGGCCTTAGACTCGGAACGGCAGCGTATGTTAAGCACATTAAATTCCGACCTTGACAGCATAATCGATTGGGGAAATAAGAATAGAGTGGAATTTAATGCTTCCAAAACACAGTGCTGTCTACTGTCGTTAAAGCGATCACAAAATAATCAGCCGTTATCCATGGACGGCACTTGTGTTGTTGAAACCGAAAGACTTTCCATCCTCGGTATGTGTATCAACCCAACAATTAGTTGGAACGATCACATATTTGAGGTCGCCAAAAATGCTGCGAAATGTCTAGGCTTCCTTAAACGATGCAAGAAGTACTTCACCCCTTCTGATCTGGCTACAATATACAAGGCCTACATACGCCCAAAACTTGAGTATAACGCTCCTATTTGGTCAGGTGCTCCTAAGACCTCCCTGCACCTGCTGGATAGAATTCAAAAGCGAGCGATAAAACTTATAGGTGACAGTAATATTGCGAAGTCGATTGACTCGTTAGAACACCGACGTAATGTCGCGTCGTTGTCACTCTTTTATCGCTATTTTAACAAAAAATGCTCAGATGAATTAGCCAGTTGCATTCCTCCCCTTCAAGAATTCACCCGCAATACACGCCTAGCTAGGAATGCCCACCAATTCACCCTCAAGCCCTCTTTCGGACGTACAGTCAAATTCAGAGACTCGTTCTTTAGCCGCACTACACGAATCTGGAATGCTCTTCCCAGCTCGATTTTTCCTCCTCATTACAATCCACAGGCATTTCAAACCAATGTGCATCGGTATCTCCTCTCCCTCTCTTCCTCTATACCTTCGGCCCGTGCTGTGACTTGACCTGGTCACTTAAGGGTACTCGCAACCCCTTTTGCACGCGTCAATTATAAAAAAAAAAAAAAAAAAAAAAAAGGAAAAGAAAAAGAAGCCAGCTTTGTCAGCCAAAAATGTTTCGGCGAGAAAAGCCTTTTTGCAAACATACAAAAACTGGACTTGTGATGATTGGAAACGAGTAATATTCAGTTTGTAATTGTTTTTAGGTTTTCCTGTAATCCTATTCTTGCTTTCTAGGTGATTTGGTCTGATGAGACTAAAATTAACCGTTTCCAATCAGATGAGCGTTCATGGTACTGAACAAATTCCTCAGGCCCTCTAAGACTTCAAAATGTTAAACAACTGTTAAACATGGAGGAGGTTCTTTGATGATTTGATTGATGATTACGCCTAATGGCATCGGCCCAGTGGTAAAAATTGAAGGCGTAATAAAAAAGGAGCAGTATTTGATTATCTTGCAAGAGAATTTGCCTGTTGCAGTGGACATGATGGAAATGAAGAAAGATCGGATAATTTTCCAACAGGACAATGATCCAAAACATTCCTCCAAAATTGTCAAAAATTGGCTCAATAGTCAACTTTTTGACACTATGCAGTGGCCTGCACCGAGTCCAGACATGAATCCTATCGAAAACCTTTGGGTCGGCTGGCAGGGTATGACAATGTGCCTAAAGGAATGACGAAGTTATGGGATCGAGTGCAAGAAGAATGGTACTCTACACCACCGGAAAGCGTACTAAAATTATACGATGATATGCCACGAAAACTTAATGCTTTGAAAAAGTCCGAAGGACTATGGACTGATTATTAAAAATTTAATTTTTATCTCTATTTTTCAACAAACTATGAGCACTATGCGTGTTTTACTTGAATCCTGTAACATTGTTACACTTTTGCTCTTCAGTGTATAAGCTTCAACGAATGCAAACTTTTAAAAGTCCACGCTTATATTCCCGAGCGCTCCGACCGTTGGGCAAAATTCCTTTAAAGGACGCCGGTGAATTTCAACACTACGTCAGGCCTTACGACAACTTCTCTGTTTTTCTAGATTTAATTGACGATCAAATTTGCCATGATTCTATGATCCCTGATAGCACAAATGCAACTATAAGTAGCCGACTTCGTGCCGTAAAAGGTAAAATGTGATGCCGAATGTCCTAGGCTCAATTGTTAGGCTTACATAGCATTTTTCACGGGACCACCACCTCTTTCAAGCTGCTGACAACACTCAAAAAGTACTCACTGTCCATGAATAAGCTTCTGAAATTTCACACTTCGGAGTCAACACAAAAACTGAAAGTCCCTTCTACTTGTGTGAAAATGTTAGTTCCTGAGAAGGCTTGATCCTGGTCCTCTCGTAGACTGCTAAGCCACAGTATATACACATAAGAATAACCTGCATTTCTTTTTTTTAATTTTTTATTTTTTCTTTATTGAACAAAAATATTTACAATTTGAAATTTTTAAGCTCAAGACTACAGTCAATATACATATATATGTGTCGGCTCAACAATAGGGGCCCGACGGATGAACAACTGTCTTACATAGTTTGAGTGTGTATAAGTGAATTATTAACAATATAACGATGTCTTAACACCGGGGTGTTAAGACAGGACATCGTTATATTACCTGCATTCCTTGGTTCCCTTGGAAGTGTTTAAAGGTTTACAGCGTTTGTCCCTAACTTCTTCGCTCATTTCACCTGTTTCTCATAAAACAGCTTAAGGCTGCTGGCGTTGATCACATAACAGATCACTCAATAAGTGCCGGGGCATGTAGGGGACGCTACTAACAAAAATTATAAATTTAATATTAATTCTTTGTTAGTGGCGCCCCCAACATGTTTCAGGACTTGTTGAGTGACATGTTATGCCAACGCAACATAATCAAATGGGGTCTGTAGTCTAGTGGTTCTCGTCTTCCAAAAAAGTTTTAATGAAAAATGTAGCATTGATCTTAAGCCCATGAAGTTTCACTCACAGTTCTTTTGTGGATCCGATTTTGGTCAAAGTCTTGCGTGAGTGCAAAGAAATTCGACTGTCAGACGACATGTTGTGAGGTACTCTAAGTAGGCAACTTTTGCTAAAAACCCATAATTTCGTAAGGTGGTTGGGAATTCGTACACATTTAAGTAAAATAGGGAACAATAAAGTAGGATATTCGCTTTTGAGTGACAGAGGTCAAAAAGGAATGCATGTCTCCGTTGAATCCACATTAAAAGAAGGACCCTCAAAATAGTATTGTTTCAACCGACCGTGATTGAATCTAAATGTTCATAAAACATAAATATGGGGGTATAAATTTTTATTTGATAATAAACTTTCCCCGACGTTCGTCAATAACTGTTAAAATTTTCATATTTGACTTTTCTAATTTCTCATACTGATATCTTACATCCTAAACCAGCACCCTAAAACAGCACAGCACCTGGCACCCGAAGCACTGCACTCCGATTACCGCGGGTTCAGCTCCTGTTCCGCGTTCAGCCCACCGCTGGTCAGTCTCCCTTCTTCGAGGGCGGCTGTCTCGATGTTCACTGCCTCTCAGTCCTACGACCCAACGGACCGTATCAAGAACGTCCTTAACTGACGATGGTCTTAGTGCTCTGAAAGCTTCATGGCATTCTGCATCCGCCATCCCCTGGATGATATATTTCACGAGGGTGCTCTCCTGAACACGTCCTCGAGACGCTATCATCCTCATCTCGAAGATGTACTCTTCTGTGTCCTCGCTGGCACGTTGTCTCCTTTCCCGTAGCCGGTCGTGGACATCCGCATCGTCGTTCGTTGCCGGGAAGTTGTAGCACAACCCCGGGAAGAATTCTCCGAGCGACTCTGCTGCGGCTCCATAATTGCGCTGCTACCACTAACCTGATGCTTGCGGCCATCAGAACCAGCCGTCCATCCAGATCATAAATGCGTTGAATGTCGCTGACCTTCTTCTTCCAGCTTTTGGAAGAAAGCCCATCATACGCCTTAGGATCAAATAACGGCAGCATATCTGCCACGTCCCGGACTGAATATGTATTACGCGTGCAGCACCTTTCCCCTCTTGACTCCTCTCGCAATGGAACTACCGGAGTGCCTTGCCATGTCTGCAAACCCAGCCCCGTCGGGTCGACCGCTGTTTGCTTTCTGGCCTTCGCGGCCTCCCTCGTCTGTGCTGTCGTGAGCTCAGAGACCTTCTCCGTCAGTCGTTGCAACTCAGCGCGTAGTACGGCGAGTTCGTTCGCCTCGGCGGCTACCCTCGTACCCGCCAGGTTTCCCGCGGACTCCCGAGATGTAGAAGGTTTATCAGCTAGGGAGTTTCCGCTCACGGCCTGCGACTCCAAGCGCTACAAAGATGCTTCTCCGGCTTCGTCTGAAGCCTTTGCACTCGCCGTCGGGTCTAGCAGCCTGGCCAGCAACTCCTCCTTTGTCCCAGACGTCGACATCCCGCGCTCCTTCAATACATCCCTGAGCTCGTCACTGGTCAATGCCTTGTACCCTGCTTCCATCTCGCTCCTCTCGGTCAGCGCCTGATCGAGAGCGATAACGCGCATATGATCGGTGGCAACAAACGCTGTTCTGTGCACTCACAATCAGCCGGTTGATCGACAAATCTTCGCGCGGTGAATAAGTGCAGGCGTCAGTGTCGTTGCCCTCCAGCGCCGTCCTTGGGCTTTTCGTTTTTTTTTATATAGTTACGTCTGCTACACACTGCAACTGATGGTCACCCACGACGCGATGGAAAAAAAACCGCAGTGCAGAGATCGTCGCTCGCATGTACCGTATTTTCTTCGCACTCCGTGGTCTTGCCTACCACTCACCCACGATCGTTCCTGGCGCGAAAATAGGTGCAGAGGAAAAACAAAAACAATGTTCGTAGAGTGATGCACGTGCGTTCACGTTCGACCGTTTGGTTTTTTCTATCCCACTTCTGATTTGAAAGAAAAAAAACCTTGGTTGATCGGTTCAATGGCCTTTATTTCCGTCGAATCACACCCACAATGAACGATAAACTGTCAGCAGCTCGAAAGAGGTGGTACCGTGAACAATTCGAGGTGTTTAGCCGTGAATCCAACCTGGATCTCCGGGGTGTGAGCATCCCACTCTACCCATTACGCCACGGTGGCCACGTCAACTGTCATCATCCACGTCAACTGTCAACTGTTGTCATCCTGTCATACCTCGCTCTCTCAAATTAACTTTTTCGTTTATAAAATAAACTATTAAAACAGAAAGTGACATTGCGAGTAAAAAAGAGTTCACCAAATTATTTCATATGTGCCTTTGGGCAATACATACAATGCGGGATTATCAATGAGCGCGAAAAATTTGTTGAGTTTTCTTCACCAAGGTAGTCCGGCTCTAAATTGAGAAACTTCGAACGATTAAACAGCAAGCCGACAGGAACTGATCAGAAAGTTTGTAATCAAGGAACTCAAGCCATTTTAGAATTCGACGGATTGCTGTTATTTCTTCTTCACCGTTGCACATTTCACAGCTATTTTTGAGAACGGTTGTAATCTGTATGACAATCTATCCAGTTATATCATGGCCGCCGTGGCGTAATGGGCATAGTGCCACACTCACTCGCCGAAGGTCCAGGTTCTTTTTTCGGACTGAACACCTCAAATTTTTCGAGGAAACACCTCTTTCGAGTAGCTGACAGCACTCAAAGAGTATTAACCGTCTAAGAAAAAGTTTCTCAAACTTCGCCTTTCGGAGCCGGAAGAAAATTGAAGGTCTCTTCTCCTCGCGAGTGAACAGTAGCGCGCACAATATGAGTAGTTGACAAACAAGCTAGGCCCTGGTTCCCCTGTGGACTATCGCGCCAACCAAGTTATATCAACATTTTTCAATTAATTTAAAATAATAACGTTGTGTTGTCAAAAACGAATTACATGCTGTCATCAAGGAAGGACACACAACATCGACGTCTCGGACAGAGCGTCACGCTAAGCAGCAGAAACTTCAAGGTAGTCAAGGACTTCGTCTACCTCGGCTCCGCGGTAAACAGGGACAACAACATCAGTACCGAATTCAAACGCAGAATCACTCTTGGCAATTGCTGTTTCTTTGGGCTCAAGAGGCAATTGAGTAAGAAAGCCCTCTCTCGGATGACTAAGCTCAGCTTGATCATCCCAGTCCTACTTTATGGCGAGGAAACTTGGACATTAGCAAAAGCTAAGAGGAAGCCCCTAGTCTTTTCGAGATGAAAGTTTGCTTTGCGTGCGATTTTTGGTCCTGTTTGCGTTGATGGCATCTGGAGGAGAAGATTTGACGACGAACTCTATGGGCTGTACAGCGACATACGCCTGGTCAAGCGTCTACGGATACAACGCTTAAGATGGCTAGACTATGTAGAACGTATGGCCACTGCTCCGGCCCAAAAAGTCTTCCGAGCCATTGGGACAACACAACAGAGGATGATCTAGATTACGGTGGCGTACACAAGTGGAGAAGGGCCTCAACCAACTTGGAGTGTGTAACTGGAAACAGCTGGCGAAAGATCGTGCTGGCTGAAGAAGCATGTTGGTTGAGGCCCAGGTCCACCCAGGACTGCAGCGGCACAAGAAGAAGAACGTTGTGTTCCTTTAGGTTGTTTATTGTTTTCAAACATATTCTTTCTCATTAGCTGATGCCTTACGTGGACAGTACACTCCTGTCGCTTTGCTGTCAACTTAGACACTGAGTTCACTTCAAATCCCTAAACTTGCGTTTAAATGCCTTTTAAAATTGAAAAAATTCAAAGCTTTCAAATTTTCGTTTCGATTGGTTGAATTTTTAGAGTCAACACAAATCGATGAAGCATATATTAAAATTCCGTGAGACACTTTGAATATTTGTACATATTTCCTATGACAGCACCAGGAATGTTAAGTATGTGTTGAAGTAATTATAATTCAAATTCCTTCATTATCATTGATTGGAAATTACAAAATGCATACACTTTCTATTCATAGTTTTTTATTTACTTTATTTAAGCCTTTTGCAAAAATACAGTTTACACACAAGATTAAGAAAAAAATTGTTACGTAGAATTTATTACTTCGAGCCAGAAGTGCTGTGCCCTCAGAACAGCAGCCCAAGCAGGATGCAAGCTACATTTACAAGTGCTAAGTTTCTTCCAGCAGTTCTTCCCTACGATGAGTGGACTTTTTCTTTGAACTTTCGCGTCCACGCTTCACTCTCCTTAATTTTTCGGTGCAGTAAATCCTTCAGGAAGTCATTCAACAAAGCCAACAGAAGGTAGTTGAGCACCACGTAAGACACCATTTGATACACAGCCGTATTCTTATAGTAATTAGCCATAATGATCGCATAGTAGTACCACGCGGATGCCTTTTCATTTGTTATCCCCTCATAGGTGACATACGAGTGAATAAAAAGGTACAGACAGATAGCAAATACCGTCAGCGTCGCGGTCACCGACGCAAAGAGCATTTTCTTAAAGATCTGTTTAATATCGATTCCGAGCTCTCCCAGCAGTCCTATTATTGTACCGTATCGCTTCAAGACAACGACGAAGAACTTGATGCTTGTAATAACCGACATGAGCACAGACACGCTGATCACCATACCAATTACTTTGATGAGTAGGTTCGCCGCCACCGCCAACTTACTCTCAAAAACGACTGGCTGTGCAAACGACAAAGGATCGTTATATACAAGACTGAAGCTGACAAATACGTAAACGGCGAAATGCAGGAAAGTAAATGCCAACGCAGGGTAGGATATCTTAAAACCAGCTTTTTGTTTATAGGGATACATTCCCGCTAACCGAAGGAACATTACCTGGAAGACGTAAGCCGATTCTACGTCCTGCGGGTTAATCAAGTTGTGCCAAGCCTTGGCTAATCGCGTTTGCCAGGAGAGCATTTCGTCAACGACCGACTCTGGTTGGGTGAGCACTGACTATGGCATGATTTTAAAATTCCATTAGATAATGGTGGCAGAGGAGTCCTCGAATGTGGTTTCGTGCTCTACACGAACTTATTCCACTTAGTGGACAAATGTATTCGTTTAGTATTGATGACTGTGGGCGTGAAGTTAGATCCCAAATGATAGCAAGGTAATGAACTGAGCATTGAATATTTAGGCGCAGTGGGAAAAAATATCGATTTTATTGTGGAACTTAAAGTTAATTCAACTATAAGGAATTTTAAGGTCAAAGGAAGTATTTTGTTGGGACGATGTATTTGCTCACGCATTAAAGGTTTCGTTTCCTGGTTTGTTGCGTTTACTTTGTATTTCTACTCGTGAAAGAACAGTAGCGCGTACAACATGAGTAGTTGATGAGCACGTTTAGCCCTGGTCCTCCGTAGACTGTCGCGCCATCTAATTATTATTATTATTAACTTCTTGTATTTCGAATTCCTAAAAAAAAACTTAAATTCCTAAATTCCTAAAACAACGTAAGTAGTCGCCGTGGCGTAGTGGGTAGAGTGCGACGCTCACACGCCGAAGGGTGTAGGTTCGATTCCCAGCTCAACATCAATTTTTCGAATTTTTCACGGCACCACCTCTTTCGAGCTGCTGACAACACTCAAAGAGTAATAACTGTTGAAGAAAGCTTCTCAAATTTCGCCGTTCAGAGTCGGCAAAAACTGTAGGTCCCTTCTAGTCGTGAGAGAATAGTAGCGCGCGCAACACGATTAGTTGATGAGCAAGCTAGGCCCTGGTCCCCCTTTGGACTGTAGCGCCAACAATTATTATTATTATTTAAAAAAATACTTGAAAAGTAAATTTTATGTGCATTTGTAGAAAATCAACAAGGAATTTACTTCATGATAGTTTGTTTCCAATACACGGACTGTACCTGAACTGTGGGCTATATACATAGCAGCCCCAGTGCAGTCTTTGCATTATGTTTAAGGCAAAATCTATTGATTGTGAAACGAGCTTCCCATGTACCTAGGAGTAAACATTATGGTGAACAAGTTCGATGAGATTGCTTCTCAAAGTGTTTCTGCTTTTAGGAGTAATTGTTGTTTATGTTTTCAATTATTTTTTTTACATAATTATATTATTAATAATTGATTATTCAAGTTCTTTGTGTACTCGTCTACTTGTGAACGAACAATGTTACAGTTTCAGGGAATAGATGCCCCACTGTATGATAATGCAACTTGATTTACATTCCAGCGATCCACATTTCCAAATATGAAGCGTAAACAACAATTCATACTTTTTCATTCTTTTCTGAGGGGAGATTTGTGGAATTTATGAAGATCATACCCTTAGTACACGGTGACTGCCATGGAGTAGTGGGTAGAGTGCTATGCTCACACGCTGAAGGGTCTAGGTTCGATTCCCCCCAGAACACCTCGAATTTTTCACGGCACCATCTCTTTCGAGCAGCTGATAGCAATCAAAGATTAATAACTTTTTAAGAAAGCTTCTCAAACTTCGCCGTTCGGAGTCGACAAAAAACTGTAGGTCCCTTCTACTCCTGAGAGAACAGTAGCGCGCACAACACGAGTAGTTGATGAGCAGTCTTGGCCATGATCCCCCTGTGGACTGTCACGCCAACAATTATTATTATTTATTATAACCCTTACTACACGAACTTTCCACAAAAAATGTTAGTGAAAATTTTCATAAGCAAGTTGATGAATGAGCCGGTGAAAGGAGAATATTTGAAATAACGATGGTCTGAAAAAAATAGAAGTGGCTGCGAGCAAGATCTGGGTAATACGGCGGCTGCGGAGGTAATTCAAAGCCCAATTCGTGCAATTTGTCCATGGTAGCCAACAACTTGTGACACGGTGCATTGTCTTGGTGGAAGAAAATTTTTCCTCTTTATTTGAGACCATTTTTATGCAAATTCTTTAATCAAATGCACCAATAATGGCATGTAGTATTCGCTCTTGATCCTTTCCCCTTTCTCAACATAGTCAATTTATAAAATTCCATGCGCATGGTAAAATACGAAAGCCATTACCTTACCTTACCAACCTTTGTGTTTTTGGACGTTTTGCTCGTGATTCACCGGGTTTTATCCACTCCACTGACTGCCGATTCAACTCTGGTGTATAGTGGTGGATCCCTATTTCATCCATTGTGACATTCCCCCGCAAAAGGTCCTGCTTATTCTGGAGAAACAGTTCCAAAGAGCTCTCAGAATCAACAATACGTTGTTGTTTTTGGTTCATTGTGAGAAAACGCAGTACCCATTTTGGAAAAAGCTTTCTCATGGACAAATGTTCATGCAAATAGTTCACATACTGCCGTCTGATATCTTTAAGGTATCAGCTGTCTCACGCAATTTCACTTGGAGGCTTTTCAAAACGATTTTGTGTACTTTTTGACGTTTTCAGGTGTTTTTTGTCGACTCCGAACGGCGAAATTTGAGAAGCTTTCTTAGACATTTATTACTCTTTGAGTGTTGTCAGCAGCTCGAAAGAGGTAGTGCCGTGAAAAAGTCGAAAAATTGGTGTTGAGCTGGGAGTCGAGCCTAGACCCTTCGGCGTATGAGCATCGCACTCTACCCACTACGCCACGGCGACCACTTAATGGTTGTAGAAAGAATAAAAAGCAAGGAATATTTACCCGCTTACTGTCCCTGAATCGAAATCAATGTGGTTTGCTTGATTTGTTCCCAAATACAAAAAAGCACTTTGTCTTCATTTAAAAGGTCAGTGGCATCAAACAAACCAAACAACCAGATCTAAAGTCTCTCATAGAAAAACAAGCAAATATTCCCCTTCATCCCTCTATCCGACGCAAAAACAAATATCACATCTGGAATTGAAAGCAAATAAAATCCCATTTAACCAAATATTGATTTCAATTGAGTGAAAAAATCACTTGAACATTCCCGACGAGAAAACTTGACCATACCGCACCCAATGAGATTTAAATAATTGCAAAATACCAAAAATGCTTGAATCAGCGAATTGCATTATGTATTCTATTGCTTTCTAAGTTTAACACACAAAATAAATTTTACAAAAAATAAAAAGGAAAAGAATGAAGTGATAAACTCAAATGATCCCACAGGAATCGCTAGTTGAAGGCTTTCAAAAAGAATCAACACCATCAACAGTAGCCACTAAAGGTATGTAGAGCTGGTTTTATTTATTTTTTTCTATAAAATGTAAAACTGCCGTAAAACTGAGACACTCTTTTACGTATGTTTTGAGGGGTTTTAAGTTTTCTCAAATCTTCTTTTACGATTGGAGCTTGATGAGTCTCTGTTTAACGCAATGTATTGCTATGGAGCGAGCGTTTAGCAGTACTAGAACTTCCCAAAGAGGGTGCTTGAATTTGTTTCAAGATAACAAAGGAAGACAGATCCAATTTTGTTGACGAATTCTGCGCGCTCTTTCGACACAAATATCGTGTCTTTCAATTTTTTCTATGTATGAAGCGTATACACTTACAGTACTGTGTCACAACGTATTTTTAAGTATAGCGTCACAACATCGTGGCATGGAGTCGATTAAGGCTTTACATCGCTGAACAGGGATATTCTTACACACAACCTGCACCACATCCCATAGCTGTTTTTGTTGTTTTTTGTTTTGTTTCATAAACTACTTTCATTACATCAGTCCAAAGGTTTTCAATGGGATTCAGGTCCGGAGATTGAGGCGGCCACTCCATAACTTGAACTCCATTGCCTTGGAAAAATTCTTTGGCCAGTTTGCTCGTATGTTTTTGGTCATTGTCTTGCTGTAGAATCCACCTAAGAGGCATATTCCGACCCATTTTACTTTGCTAAGAACGTTGCTCTTTGGAATTTTATTTTTTAATAAACACAATAATATGTGTACAATTAGTTTATAACCAAAAATAATTCAAAAGAGTGGTGTACACTTCGAAAACGCTTCTCAGAATGAGGTGGTACATTTGCACATTTAAGTTCTGCTGCATTTCCGGAAACGGGACCTTTCTTAATGACAAGATGCATTTTTTTTATTTTCTTGTGTATGTGATTTATGACTGATATAATAAAGATGTTGTGCAATAAATATGGGGCTCCTGCCTGTCCATAGGAAAAAATAATTAGCATAAAAGTGATAAAGTCCAAAACAGTGCTATTATTTTGCACAGTACTGTATGTTTAAAAACAGTATTCACAGTAGGTCTGTTTCAATTCATTTGTGCACAGAAATTCGTAGCTGAGTAGTTTGGGTAAAAATTTCTCTTGGTAACTCTGCCAAAACTTGTGAAACGAATTTTCGTAGAAATTCGCTGAATTAACAAACCGTAAAAACATTAAATGTAAACATCTATCAGATATATGAAACGCTATAGATTTTCTTATGTTCACTTGACAGTCATCTGCTGCCCAAAGATTTTTTTTCGGCAGAAATTCGCAGGGAGCTCTCTCTTCTACGATAAAATGGAGCGATTTTTGACAGTTTTTCGTCGAATTTCGTAGGCATTTGCAGCATTTCACAGCAATTGGAACAGACCAAGTGTGAAAAGGAAAAGAGAGGGGGATATGCCTGGGTAATATTCCTTCCTTCCGTTATAGTTCCAGAGATGGAGACAGGTTTCGAACCTGAACACGCTTTTTGTTTTTCTTTTTGCATTTTATTAATTAATAAAGGGACACTTAAATTCTAGACAAAAATGCTTAAAACTAGTTTACACAGCATTGTGTAATCATAATCTTACTGGACCTTCGCAGGCTCTCTAAGACCAACCTAAATTTATACGTTTTTCAACGACTTTATTATTTGCTGTAAGAACATTTATTCATACATAAGACGCATAGTCTATTAAGAAGGGAGAACTTAAAAGCTTTTCCATTTTACTAAAAAAAACTTATGTCTAAAGCTACGACTTCAACTAGAACTAAACCTGAACACGCTAGTGGAGCTATTCTGGTATTGTTCCATAGACATATATTCAGAGTAGAAAAATTCCGGACCTACAGCACTGTGCAAAATATTAACACCATGTTCAACCTTGTCACAATTTTGTCACCATTTTACTAATAACTTCTTTCCCCCTCATGTAAAGACCACATCCATATTCCATCAATAACAAAACCTGTAAACAAGATAAGAAAAGAGTGCATTCTAAACTCTGAAAAGGCCCGTTATCCGGAATAACACCGAACTTCACACCGAATTTCGATGTGTGCAAAATAATAGCACCAAGATCAAAAATTTTTGAATATGAAGTAAAAGCCATTGGAATAGTGAAGTTTTTGTTTTCATTTTTTGATTGGGTTAGTACGAGGGTTGTCTTTAATATTTCGAGATAAGAGAACAAAAACAAATATTAACCATCGAAAATAGCTTTATTGTTTTTCAAAATATTTCCCATTAAGATTTTTACACTTTTGCATGCGTTTGAACCAATTGCAGAAGCACCACTCTGATTAAGGTATCTCCAAAACATGCATTCTGACCGCATTAACAGCTTCTTCAGGTGTCGAAAAACGTTGACCTCTCTTTTATTTTTTACGCACGGGAATAAAAAGAAGTCATTCGGTGCCAAGTCAGGACTATACGGCGGGTGACTCATCAAATCGATGTTTCGAGAGCTCAAAAATGCAGTCGTTTGAGCCGATGTGTGAGAGCTCGCATTGTTGTGGTGAAGAGTGATACGTCTTCGGTGGTTGGTTTTCCTGATTTCTTGGAAGATAACTGTCAAACAAATGATTGTGTACCACTCAGAATTGACTGTTCTGCTTTGTTCTAGTGGTACGGTGGTGACATGTCCAGTTTTTCCGAAAAACAGGCTTGGAAGTGCTTCGTGCCCGAGCAACTTTTGTTGGATTTGGCTCAATTTGAAACACACATACAGTTGACTGTTGTTTACTTTCGGGCTCATACGCGCGAATCTACAATTCATCACCTGTCACGATGTCATAGACATGTTTCGGAGCACCGCGATCGTATTTTTGGAGCATTTCTTTCGACCAATCGACACAAGCCTTTCTTAAGGGATTAACAAATTGTGTGGGATCCAACGCGCACAAATTTTTTGACGGTCAAATGTTCATGCAATATTGAATGTATGCTAATCCCAATGTTGTGTCAATCTCACGATAGGTCACCTGATGATTTTGCGATTTCAGTTGGAGCACAGCATCAATGGTTTCCGGAACAACAACTGATTTTGGATGATCTTCACGAAATTCGCCTTGAAATGAACAACAACCTCGGTTTGAATTCACCATGCCATCGATAAACACTGGTCCTTGATGGAGCTTCATCGCCAAAGATTTAATTAAGTTCATTGATGCTTTGTTGTTGTAAATAATAATCGCACGAAAATTTTCACGATTTAATTCAATTTTTTTTTGGCGAGATGAATCTTTTAAGTTACTGTAAGCAACACAAATAGCGCTCGTATGTCAAAACGTGTATAACCTCAAAAATGTCAAACTTTACGATAGAACTGGCAGTTGCCAGATTCCAGCACTAGGGTTGCCCAACCCCGAAACATAAAAAGCAACCTTCGTACTTGGTCGTATAACCTTTATTTTTAAGTACAGCATCACAACGTCGTGGCTTGAAGTCGATTAAGGCTTGACATAGCTGAACACGGATATTCCTCCACGCAACCTACACAACAGCCCATAACTGTTTCATATTTTTGGGTTTTGGTTCATATACAGCTTTCTTAAAATGTATCCAAAGGTTTCCAACGGGATTCAGGTCCGGCGACTGAGGCGGCCACTCCATAACTTGAACTCCATTGCTTTGGAAAAATTCTTTGGCCAGTATGCTCGTATGTTTGTGGTCATTGTCTTGCTGTAGAGTCCACCTAAGAGGCATATTCCACTCTGCGTAGCATGGTTTCCCTCATTACCATGCTGACATAAATTCCAGCGGTTATCACCGGTTTTATCCGAAAAATTGGACCACATAGGAGAAGCATCCCCACACGTTAATTTTTGCCCCGCCATGCTTTACAGTCTTGATAGTGCCCTCCGGTTGAAACTTTTGGTTTTTCCGCCTACGAACAAATGTTCTGGTCCCATGAGTACCAAATAAAGCTATTTTGGATTCATCTGTCCCTAATATATTGCACCATTTAGAAGGTTTTTAGTTCGTGTTTTTTTCGCAGACTTGGTTCATTTTGGTATGTTAATTTTTGAGAGTTGAAATTTTGTTCGTTTTATTAGGTTGATTTTTGACAGTAGTGGACTCCTGGCAGGTATATTCTTCTTGACCAGCTTTCTCCTTATTATTGATGTCCCCACGAGTAAATTTAACTCCGCTTTTATTTTCCTAGAGTTTACTAACGAGTTACGTTTAACTTATCTTACTATTTGTCGTTCATCGGCGGGGGCTAGTTTCGATTTTCTTCCTGTTGGGCGTATTTTTTGGCATTTGCGATCATTTTCAATTCAATTTCAATTATAAATTTTTAAGTTTTACCCTCAGAAAGGAATTTTTTTTTATTAAGTCCCCATTTTAATTTGCCAACAACGTTGCACTTTGGAATATTATCTTTTGATAAACTTTTGATAATTACAATAATTACAATATTAGTTTGTAACCAAAAAAAATTCAAAATACTGGTGTACACATCGAAAACGCTTTTCAGAATGACGTGGTGCTATTATTTTACACATATAAATTCGGCTACATTTCCGGGACCATTCTTAATGACAAGGTGCATATTTTTATTGTATTGCTTATGGGTTTTATGAATATGTTGTGCAATAAATATGAGACTCCTGCCTGCCCATAGGAAAAAGTAAAAAAAAAAGTATCATAAAAGTGATAAAGTCGAACATGGTGCTATTATTTTGCACAGTGCTGTACGAGTATGTACAGCGTTCCAGAACCTTCATCTACTGAAACATTTCTAAATGTCTTTTCAGCTAAAATGTTGCACACTTTGATTTTTTTACAATTTCAGTTGAAAGTTTTTTCTTTCTCATGTGTATAAAGCAGCACCCCGTAATCAACAATGTGTCTGAAATGGAACTACTTTGTTCCGTGTACATGAACCGCCTTCCATATCAACATGTGGATGGAACGTAAAAGTTCCTTGGAACTAGTTTATTTTTTTTTTGTGCAACTCTAATGGTAAGTGTCTTAGCTGCCGCTTATAGACAGCCTTCTCGATCTTGCTTTATTGATTTGGTTGACATCTCTGACATTGAAATTTTCGAAACGAAGCAAGAACAAATTTATAATTTAATGTGAATGAGCTGTTTTGTGTTGCGGTCGAAACAACAAATCCACGATACTTAATTTTTGGTTTCGCATTGTGAGAAGGTTCTCTCAGCTTATGTGACATTAACACATCACTCAATAAGTCCCGGGACGACACTAACAGGATATTATTTTCAGAAAGCACAAGGATTCAATTGATACCTTTTCTTTATTCTTCTTCTTTTTCCTCTTTTTCTTATTCTTCTTCTTCTTCTTCTTTTTCTTATTCTTCTTCTTCTTCTTCTTTTTCTTCTTCTTCTTCATCTTCATCTTCATCTTCTTATTATTCTTCTTCCTAACCCAACCATTTTTATGAAGAACAAGCTTTTCGAGAGACAAACTTATTACTTAACCGGCGTTTAAGTCCAAGGCAACAACGATTGACAAGAGCGATTCTGATTGTATCTTTTTACCTTGAAGCAGAGGCAAACGAAGTCCGTTGCCACCTGAGCTGCCTAATGTGACGCTCTGTCCGAGACATCGATATTGTGTGTCCTTCCTTAGTGACAGCATGTACTTTGTTTTGCCCCGATTAACCGCCAGACCCTCTTTCGTCTCAATGCCAGCCAGCCAGGCGTTGACTTGTGAATTAAGCACAATCTTCTAAAAATTGTATTGAGGAAGTCACATAACAGCGCGTTGTCTTGGCGAAGTCGCGAAACTTTTTAAAGATCGTGCCTCTGGTGTTCAAATGTGAGTTACGCACGATCTTCTCAAGAATGATATTTAAAAAGTCGCATGACAGCGCGTGGCCGCCGTGGCGTAGTGGGTAGAGTGCGACGCTCACACGCCGAAGGTTGTAGGATCGATTCCCAGCTCAACACCAATTTTTCGAATTCTACACGGCACCACCTCTTTCGGGCTGCTGACAACACTGAATGAGTAATAACTGTCTAAGAAAGCTTCTCAAACTTCGCCGTTCGGAGTCGGCAAAAAACTGTAGGTTCCTTCTACTCGTGAGAGAACAGTAGCGCGCACAACACGAGTAGTTGATGAGCAAGCTAGGCCCTGGTCCCCCATTGAACTGTAGCGCCAACAATTATTATTATTCATAACAGCGCGTCTACTTATCTGCTACCTTTTTTGACATTGAAGGTTTTGGTAAGTTCGTTACCGACGTCTCCATCGACGTTCTACACAATTCGATGAGTTTAGTTCTTCTTCCTCTTCTTCTTGTGGCCCTACAGTCCGGGGTGGACCTGGACATGCCTCTCTTCCTATGGTCGCGACTCCTGACACTCGGAAGACATTGCCTTATTGTAGGCGAAAACCTTTAACAAGGAAAATTCATAATACATTCTGTAAATGCTTCGCTGAAGGATACGAATTTGATTGCACTTAACGAGCGTTAAACAAAGATTTTAAGTGCTCACCGGTGGACGTTGTTTATTCCTCGTTGTCTTGTTTATCAGTGCTTTGTGACGAGCCCGATACTACAGCCCGTTTAAAGGTTGTTCCTGTCTTTTGGGACCTCCTTTTCAATTGCGTTAGTTATGTCTTTAGTTGTTCTTCTTCTTCTTCTTTCGGTGCTACTGTCCACGGTGGACTTGGGCCTCAACTAACATGCCTCTCCAGCCAGCACGATCTTTCGCCAGCTGTTACCAGTTGCGCACTCCTAGTTGGTTGAGGGCCTTCTCCACTTGTGTGCGCCATCTCAGCATTGTCCCAATGGCTCTGATTCGAAGAATGTCTTAATGTATTTATTTTTATTTATTTATTTACAACTAATACAGCAATTGAAAATTGTTGTTAAGCAATTAGCCAGAGTGACGAGACCTTAGGCTAGGTCTTAATGTAACAAAATGTCAATACATTGACGATAGATGATCGCATATTCAAAATATTCACTAAAACCTATTGATATCATCCAGCCACAGTATCTTAAAATATTCAGTTAACGTGGTCTAGAAAACTAACAAAATTTACAAGATCTTTTAAAAAGATTTCTCATATTCTATTTATTCAATTGAGGGAAAAGACACAATGAATATGATCTCATTGAGAGCTGAGTAACTGTACGCGTGTAGGCAATTAATAGCCACAATCGTGTGAATTGATTAAGCTTATTTTTTACAAAGTCAAATCGCATTACGGTGCTTTCCCGGGAAAATTAATACTGCAACCTGTATACAGAGGAACAAATTCAGCCGAAAAAGAATTCAAAGAGGAAAAGTTCACTCCGAATGACTTGAACCATTCTTCTTGTTGGCTCCCCTTACAATTGCTTTTGTCTCTTTTTAGTTAGCACACTCCATTTCCTATACAAACGCCCATTTTGATACATCTTGTTAGCTTTTTAGAGATATACATAGATGATGTGATGAAACCTCTTCCATGACTTTTTGATGGTTTCTCTAAATCGAGAGTTGATTTGAAAACTCGTAGATCTGATTCGATTGGATGTCCAACATGATGATTGCCGGTGTGGAAAGTAATTTTTACTCAACACACGATAGGCTTACATCCCCAATCACTGGCAATATCAGTTGTATTTCGAACTGCATTTGCCCCTACCATTTATTTTGTGTAAAGAATTTGTTCAGTACTTCCTTTGCCCCCTCACCATTCACCTTAGAGGACGTTCAAAATGCTATTGCAGATTTTGCAACTCCGAGGACGGTTTGCGAAAGTACCATTTTGGCCAACCACATCATGTATAAATGTCATTTTAACAATTCCTCTCGCTTAAAACAGCAAATATTCCATTCCACTGAACGCACACTTCCGTATTCCTGTACAATGATTGCATAGGCTTTTAATAATTTTTTTTGTAAATATCTGCGGTATCTTTTTCTTTTCTTAGTTTTTCCACGAATCAGCTTTGATTTCTTCAAAATTTGCCCCACTGTATGTAGCATCACACGTGTAGAGCACAACAAATCCTCATTTTCTAGCATTCTACGATCTAGCCAAATGTAGTCACACCAGCGATTAGCGTGATTAAATCCGCATTTCGTGTCAATTTCAACTGTAATGATTAAAACCATAATCAGCCGCTTTAGATTTGATTGCATGCCGCGCTGAACTGCGATGGGAATCGTCAGTGCTCAAACTATTTAAATCGCAGCAGAAAACACAATTTTCTGCATGCTACGCGATCAAATTTATGTTTATGCAAATTGCAACAAGTCCGGCGTTTTACTACTCATCTGTGTCGCTGCCTGGAAGCCCGTGCAGCAACCTCCTAAATCACTTTTAGCATGATACTCAATTCATTCAATACGAACATTAACACTTTCAGTTCAGAATAACGTGCACTTTCACATTCTGGGGGAAGAGGGAAACTAGTTGCATTTTAAATATTCTTTGGAGACTTAAATCGCATTAAATAATACTTTTTGAAAATTTATCGTCGAATTAAATGCACATCTTGAATGGATCTTGTGAAGAATATCTTACATGATTGTAACAACATTCACGCTACGTTTGAACAATTTTATTAGTCATCAAAGAAGTGAAGATAAGGCTACGACAAGCTGGGAAAATACGAGTGGCATTCACAAGTAGCATCTATTTTGTTCTTTTTTTTGTTTTAAAGTGAAGTGATGCAATCTTTGAACGAAAAACGAAACCCTTCATGATCGAATGTTGCTCAAATTTATTTCATTCAACCTTGAAGGTTAAGTTTCCGAACATATAAGGTTGTCAAATATCTCCCTTTCGCTTTTTTGCTCTTCATTCAATGCTCAATAATAGGATCACAATCTGAGTATTAAAATAAAAATTTATCATGATTTGAATTCATTGCAATATGCAATCGGATGTGTAACCATTCTTATGCCCGTTTCTGTGCATGGTTTTTGGAACAGGATTTATTCTCGAAAGTCAAGAGCACACAAATAGACTCTTAACGATTTCACTTCTGACTCGTTTGTATCAGTCCAAATCGTTTTACAGTTTTTTAAACGAATCGTTCAAAATCGATATTAAACTGTTGGTCCCTTCCACTCCCAAGAGTACATTATACTCGCGTTAATAAAGTCGAATAAACATTTTTTTATGTTTATTTAAATCTAAATGCAATTGCAAATAAAAAGACAGCAGTTCGAAACGGTTGTCAAAAAATGCACAAATCTCCTACACCTTACAAAATAAAACAGTGCTTCAGCGCAAAAGTTGGTCTGTCATCACTCTCTTGCATACACTGCGTCAACAGAACACGATCCACTTTTCAAATAACCAAATGACGCCACAATGATGGATTACACCCCCAAGCGATAACTTACATCAACCTTACTAGACAATCAATCCGCTTGGATTAAGTGAGCTCAATTAAGTTGTGTTATTGAACTCTAATTGCTCTGCAATTAAACTACTTAACAGGCGTGCCACAAGTCTCAAGTGCTTGTCCACATTTCCATAACAACCAGCGAATTCTGGTGCAATTTTGTTGTGGGAAGTGTTGCATTCTGAGCAAATACCTAAGCATTCTATGAACGAGCCGTGTTTGGTGTAATCAACAAATTAAAAATCAGCATGTATACGTGTATTATCTATAAGCCATTGGATATTTTCGAATTTAAATTGAGCACCTCTATACTGTCCGTGGTCGCCGTGGCGTATTGGGTAGAGTGCGACGCTCACACGCCGAAGGGTCTAGGTTCGACTCCCAGTTCAAAACCAATTTTTCTAATATTTCACGGCACCACCTCTTTCGAACTGCTGACAACACTCAAAGAGTAGTAACTGTCTAAGAAAGCTTCTCAAATTTCGCCGTTCGGAGTCGGCAAAAAACTGTAGGTCCCTTCTACTCGTGAGAGAACAGTAGCGCGCACAACACGAGTAGTTGATGAGCAAACTAGGCCCTGGTCCCCCTTTGGACTGTAGCGCCAACAATTATTATTATTACCTCTATACTGTGAACCGAATAAAATCCTCTGCAAAAGAAAATCCCTGCAAAATATAGAGGCTGGAATGAAGAATTGTGTCTTAAGATATGTTCAAACAAGAGAGCCTGATGCCAGACCCTGTCAAATGCCTTTGAACAACAATCTTGCTTTCTCCTACATTGTGCGAAAATTGGTTCCACTTTTCAGTGAGATATGCCATCAGATCACCAGTGGAACGGTTGCTTCGGAAGCCGTACTGCCGGTCATTAAGAAGCTTCCGGGACTCAAGATATTTCATAAGCTGACGGTTTATCAGCGTTTCCATGACCTTGGAGAGAAGGGACGTTAGTGCTATGGGTCGGTAGGAGGTGGGTGACGAAGATTCGCCCTTTTTAGGGACGGGCTGGACAAATGCAGCTTTCCACTTACTCGGAAAGAGCCCTGAAGAGTAGGACAGATGGAAAAGCTTACGCAGTGGTTTTGCCAGCGTAGAAGAGCACCTCTTCAGAAGAACAGGGGGTATACCATCCGGGCCAGTGGATTTTTGTATGTTTATATCTTTAAGTACTCTTGCTACTGTACGAGTGCGAAAGTGTATTTGCCCCATGGAAAAATTTACGCTCTCAAGTACAGGCGGGAACAAAGTGCTATCTGGCAGCGTTGAGCTGGCTGCAAAGTGTGCAGCAAGCAGATTAGCTTTGTCCAAAGAGCTGACAGCTGGAATGTCATTGCAAATGAGCGTTGGGATCGAAGACGAGGCTGAATTCCTTATGTTTTTTACGAAAGACCAAAAGCTTCTGCTACCCTTGGGGCATTGTAGAACTTTTTGCCTCAACTTTTGGTCAAAATAGAATTTAACACATCTTATTAATGTATTACAGTCATTACGGATCCGTTTGAACTTTTTCCGGGCTTCCACAGAAGGGTTGGCTTTATAATCCCGGAAACTCAACTCTCTCATCCTGATAGCCTCTTTGCAGCTCGAGTCGTACCAAGCGTTTGCCTTAGGCTTGATGCTTTTCACTCTGTGAGGAATGAAGGACCTCATGCCCAGCGAAATAATGTTTGTGATCGCATCAGTAGCGGCATACACGTCACTATTGAGGAAGCATAGTGACCGGTTAAAATTCCTAAAGAAGTTGTTAAGTCCGCTCCAGTTGGCTTTCTCGTAGAGCTATACTGTTCTTTTCGGAATTTGTTCTCTAACTATGTGGGAGGAGTACGAGAATTTGGCTGACACGAGGCAGTGGTCGGACGAGCCTAGAGGCGATAATATATCAATTGAATATTTTTCCGGATGAGAGGTGAGAAACAGATCCAAGGTGTTAGCGGTATGATCTGCAATGTCAGGTATTCGTGTTGGCTCATTCACAAGCTGGGTTAAATTATTTACCTCAGCGAAGATTTCAACATACCTTCCTTCGGGTGTTGTCTGGCCTGAATGTCGAAGCCAAGTAGAATTGTGTACATTGAAATCGCTCGCAATAGCGATTTCAGTGCGAGGATACAGGGATACAGTTCTTGTGCTGGAGTCGGACAGCGCATCAAACTCGTTATAAGTTCAGTTGCTGTCCAGGTTTGGACTTCTATAAATAAAGCAGTAGTGGATTAAATGCTTACGGACAAAGAGTTTTAACCACAGAAAATGAAATTCCGGATTGTAACAGTGGCCATATTGTGGTTGAATTTGGTAAGCAGCATCACTACTCACATAAATGGCGAGACCGCGGTGTAAAAAGAATAAGAGCACCAAGCTATATCCAGGCAGGTTCAAATCCGATAAATCGGTATTTTCATCCACCTGTGTTTCGCTCAGCGCCAATACAGCTAGTTTATGACGAGAGAGGTGGACGTAAACGGCAAAGAGATTAGTTCTCAGTCCGCGAATGTTGCTCACGACAACACGAAATTTCCTCATGTCAGTCGTAGGCATCTGAAAACCAACTCCGACAATGCAGTTGGTGAATGCAGAGTTCAGAAGTGTAAATTCTGCGTTTAGCTTCGCAAAACAAATCAATGTAGGTGTTATGCCCGTACATTGACTTGAATTGGTCCATTAACAAAAATTCACATTGCTTGCTAGATATAAAATTGTCAGTTTACGATTGACAGGTATTTGTTTACAAATAAATTTGTAGAATTTTGACAACCAAATACATTTGGTTTCATGTGGCAGTGAGCAGTGGCTTTTCAAAAGTTTTTTGTGAAAAATTGAAAATAAATACGCGTTTGCCACTAATTTGGCCGCATACATATTTGAGAGCAGCGATGAGAAGAAATTACCAAAAAAACGACGTAGTGTTTGGACGAAGAATTGGGTGTTGTCAGTAGGAAGGAATGTTTGCGAAACTGCTAGTGGAATTGAGAGCTGAGGAGCCAGAATTGTATTGCAATCTTTTGTGCATGGATTTAAACCAATTTGATAACCTCTTAGCTTTGGTTTCTCCTTACATCCAAAAGCAGGAAACAAATATGCGTGTTACGATTTCAGCGGCTGAGCGGCTCGTTTTAACACTCAGATATCTGGCAACTAAGTTATTTGTTGATAAATAATAAATAAATAAAAATAAAATTTAATCTTGATTTCATTATTGCACATTTCAAAATTGGACATCTACACACTCCATTGAATTTTTTTTTTTTTTTAAGTTGATGGAATTACCCAAAGTAGTAGAAAATTTTCCCCGCTGCTACTCACGAGTAGAAGGGACCTACAGTCTTTTGCCGACTCCGAACGGCGAAGTTTGAGAAGCTTTCTTAGGCAGTTATTACCTTTTGAGTGATTTCAGCAGCTCGAAAGAGGTGGTGCCGTGAAAAATTTGAGGTGTTCAGCAGGGAATCGAACCTACACCCTTCGGCGTGTGAGCGTCGCACTCTACCCACTACGCCACGGCGGCCACAACTGCATGCTAAGCACTAAATCTGCTTTTATTGACTGTTGAAACCGTCTGCGACGCTTGTAGGAAATATGAAGTTACTGCAGAATAGTTCCTCTGTCACTTTCCCGCTCAGATGACGTTTGTTTGGAACTGATGTCGTTGCAACTGGAAACGTTAACTTCTAATCACAGAAGTGCTGTTATTCTGTCGAATGACCAAGAAAATATTTTAAATGTAGTTACTTACAATGGGCTAGTATTTGAGTCTGAGTGCTCTTATGTAGTATTCAAGTGCTTAAAAAAAACTACAACAAAAAAAGAAAATGCACTTCGTTCCCGGAGACAAGAGTCCTTGAGTTCTGTCGAGGAAAACAGCATTCAGTGTCGAAGTAATCTCTCATTTAAAAACGAAATCACTGGATGGCCAATCCTGTACTAAATTTAATACATTTAATTTGTTTTTTTCATTTTGGTAGGACCGAGGTTGTAATTTGAATTTTGAGTTAGGCCGAGCTTTAGGACACACTTTGAATCTTCATAGGGACACTAGCGGTAAGAACAATGGCACAAACATTTTCCCGCTAATTTCAAGCTAGCAACGAATAGAAAAGAAGAAAAAAAATCAATCAACAACAAAGCTTGTTGCCAACTTGTTTCTGATTTCCAAAATTCAAAATATAACCGTTTCCACATTAGGAATTTCCTGCTTACAATGAAAACGCTGCAACTTTCACTATAATTGAGGAACTGCGTCAGGCTGCACGTTTTCTCGTGCACGTTTCCTCATGCACATGTTAACCCCCACACCCTGACAATTACTCCACTGCGGAAGCCCATTAGGACGTCAGAGACACCCAAGCCCCTCTAATGGAATTCCCCACCAACGAAGGACAATTTTCACTGAAAATTATCGCTTATATTATCGCTTAGAAAAATCAACTCCAACAACATTTTGTGCTTAATTACTTACAAATTACCCTCGGCTGGTTTTTGTGCTGCCAGTGATTCTATCTTTGTTCTTTTTCCGGCGGTCAGTCGTCACTGTACTCCGGTCACTGGTGAAATGCATTTACAATCGAAACGAAATCGAATAGCACAAGCCTGGCACAACTTCATCAATCCGCAGGATCTTGAAGAGGCCTTCATCTTCACACTCACGTTTCTTCGCACGGCCGGACTGTTTCCATACAAGCAGGGCGCCACAGGATTCGAGCTCTCACGCAAGCTGCTAATTCTCACTTTCCTACATTTCTTGCTGTACTCGTACGTCAATTTTGAGTTAATAGTTATCGAACCTGAGGTGCTGTCCAAACTGGTTATTGTGGACAATTCTTTGGCCGTTTCATCGAACCTTTTCATTCGCGTGATTGGAATGACCATCAGTTTGTCGGCGTTTGTAGTCGTTTTCACGGGCATGAAGAATTTCTCCGCCGTGCTGAATAGGTACGTAGTGCTAATGGAATTGTTGGACGAGCTTGGAATTGAGACTAGAAGCATTCTAAAGAAGATGCTTGTCACTTCGACAAGTACGACACTCCTTATGTTTCTGATCAGCGTGTACCTCATTGTTCAGTCGTCGGTCTTCTATGAGAAAATCGCAAATGAAAAGCCACCATTACGGTTTTTCGGTGTTGTCGTTCTGGCAAATTACTACAAGAACACGACCCTGTTTGCAATGGGATCTTACTTATACTCCAGCTACCTTATTCTGACCTTGCTCAATAGATTCCTGGAGGACATGTTGCATCGACAAATCTCAGAGTTCGAGACTCGGATATTTGGACATTTGAACAACATGTTTTCTATGGCTTAGACAATACAATAAATAAATGTGTGACTGTGAAAGTTGTGTTTAATTCTCTTCAATCCTGTGTTTGTGAAGGAAAACATTAGAATTCTGATGTTGAGTATTAAACATTCCTGCCCCTGACAGGAATATTGCACAAAAGCCTGAACTATTCGTTGGAAAGGTACAAAAAGATTAGTGAAGAAAAATGTTGCCCCAAGGATATTTCTTTCTTGTCAAAGATTTAGTTTTGACTTTAAGCAAGATTTGTTCTTATGTTTAAACCATCCAAAAACAAGGAGGGATCTATTCCATTCCATTCGACCGGTGTAAATTGAATTTTCAAAGTCAAAACCACTTCGCCACTGTTTTTGTACTTTTAGCTAATTTTTTTTGGGCCATTTGACGCTTCGGCTAGGACAGGTTGAAATGAGGACTAAATCTGTCTAATTATTAAGCCTTCAAGTTCCTTAGGGAATTAACTCATACTATAAGTTTATCTTCCTTCTGCTAGAAAGCCGCCATAAATCTTCTCCGAAATGCCATTTTGAAACGAACAAAATAAACTTACGAGGGGCGTGCAGTATATTCTCGATATCGGGGTGAAGCTGTGGTTATATATGTGTTTTAGTGTATTCATGTAAAATTTCATAAAAATGTGATTATTAATTCGCGTTTTATCTCTAGTTAAACAGAATCATAATGGCAACTGAGACGATGATGGTGAAACTTGTACTTAAATTTCAAACTAAGCAAGGAAAAAGTCTGAAAATTATTCATGAATAGATGGTGGCTGTTTACCAGGGTTTCACACCTTCATTATCCACTGTGCAAAAGTGGTCAAGTGAGTTCAAGAGAGGCAGAGAGAGCATTGAAGACGAACCCCGCTCCGGCGCCCCTACTACTGCTTGAACGGGAAAAGCATCAAAGAAGTCGAAAAACTTGTTCTTGAGGATGCCCAAATAAAGGTGAAAATGATGGCAGAGATCACCAAGCTTTCAACTGGTACCATTCACACCATTCTTCATGACAATCTTAACCTTTCAAAGGTCAGTGCAAGGTGGGTGCCACGAATGCTCACAGCGCCTCAGAAAAAAGTGAGAATCTCATGCTGTAGAGAGCTTTTGGAGATGTGTTGTGAGAACGCGGACGGTGTTATGGATCGAATTGTTACTGGGGACGAAACATGGGTTCACCACTATGACCCTGAAAGCAAACAAGGGTCAATGCAGTGGCATAAAAAAGAAACGGATCTCCCGAAGAAGTTCAAAGGCACTGCGTCTGCCGGGAAGCTCATGGCCACCGTTTTTTTGGGACTCAACGAGAATCTTGCTCATTGAGTGCAAAAAAAAGGTAAAACCATCAACGCCACATCCTACGCTTCCACTTTGCATAATTTGCGGGAGGAAATTAAAAAGAAAAGGCGGGGTAAACTAGCAGCGGGTGTGTTGCTTCTTCATAACAACGATCCTGTTCACACGGCGCGAGTTTCCAAGGCTGCTGCGCGAGATTGTGGTTTCGAAGAAATCCAACACCCTCCCTATAGTTAAGAGTTCCTAGTGATTATTTCCTGTTTCCGGATTTGAGAAAATGTCTTCGTGGAAAAAGATTTTCGGATGATGAAGAACTCAAGTCGGCAATAAATGGGTATTTTGCAGAGAAAGAGGAAATTTATTTTTTTGAGGGCTTAAGAAATTACAAGATGATTATCTCAAGATTCAAGATTCAAGATCAAGATTTTCTCAAGATGTAACAAATGCATTGACGTTAGGGGAGATTATATTGAAAAATAAAAACAATTTAAATTGAATTCGCATTTTTTTTCATGTCGATACCGAGAATATACTGAACGTACATATCCATAGAGAAAACAGTGGAAATTTGTGATATCAGTTTAATGTGGCGTAGTGGGTAGAGTGGGACGCTCACACACCGAAGGGTCTAGGTTCGATTCCCTGCTGAACACCTCGAATTTTTCACGGCACCACCTCCGTGGCCGCCGTGGCGTAGTGGGTAGAGTGCGACGCTCACACGCCGAAGGGTCTAGGTTCGATTCCCAGCTCAACACCAATTTTTCGAATATTTCACGGCCCCACCTCTTTCGAACTGCTGACAACACTCAAAGAGTAATAACTGTCTAAGAAAGCTTCTCAAATTTCGCCGTTCGGAGTCGGCAAAAAACTGTAGGTCCCTTCTACTCGTGAGAGAACAGTAGCGCGCACAACACGAGTAGTTGATGAGCAAGCTAGGACCTGGTTCCCCTGTAGACTGTCGCGTCAACAATTATTATTATTATTGTTATTGTTTCTCTTGCTTCTTAGTGCCGTCTTGTAGAAATCAGAGTTCATCGGGACCTTTCAGGAAGCACACTCCATCTTGGCGTTATGAACAAAATGTAAGTTCTACCCCGAAGGACCTAGGATTGATTTAAGCAGTAAACACATTGTGTTTTTTAAGGCACTATTTCTTTCCAGCCTTTTCCAGATCCCCACTTCCTTAAAAGGCTCTAACCTCAACATTTTGATTTGGCACTTTTCACGAAACAAGGACCAATGATATCACCAGCCCATAAATCACGCCATGCCTGATAGTTTCTGGTAGTCTTCCGCTTGATAATTAGCTCAATATGCAGTTGAGTAAAATAATGAATCCCTTAAACCTAAGGGCATGGCTTTACACCAAGAAACCCCAAAATTAGAAACGTATGTTATAAGAGGATGTATTGTTTATTTTTATTAAAATGTTATAGTCCACAGGGAGACCAGGGCCTAGCTTGCTCATCAACTACTCGTGTTCACGAGTAGAAGGGACCTACAGTTTTTTGCCGACTCCGAACGGCGAAGTTTAAGAAGCTTTCTTAGACAGTTATAACACTTTGAGTGTTGTCAACAGTTCGAAAAATGAGCTGGGAATCAAACCTAGATCCTTCGGCGTGGGAGCGTCGCACTCTACCCACTACACCACGGCTGCATTTATATCGATACCGAGAATATATGGGACGCCCCTCATACTTCGGTAGTGGTTTTTTGCATTATTTCTTCTAGAAAAAGTTTTCCAAGAAAACAGTTCCTTTCTTTGTTTCCTTCAATCTTGTCAGCCCATCAGTCGATCAGCAAAATTTTGATTGTGTTAAAAGCACATTAAAAAAAAAACAATTACACAGTGTACAATTTATAAAAAATCAACAAACTGTTTCTTATAATTTTTTCAAGATAGATCTATTTAATTGGGGAGATGGTAGTTCACTGGACCAGTATTTGAGTCTGGGTGCTCCAGTGCAGTGTATGCCAACCTCCAAAACACAATTGGTGGGAAGGTTACAAAAATATATCGTCAGAAGCGTTATCCGCTGTGTCTTAAAAGCCCGCTTTAAATCAACCAACGGTCTGTAGGGTTAGCCGCGGGCGGTAAGAACTTTTATTACAACAGACAATGGCCTTGATCACGTTATTGTAAATTAATAATAGGCGCAAAACCCCAGAACGGAACCTTCTGTTGCCTACCTTCTGTTGCATACCTTCACTTGCCTACCTTCACTTGCCAACCTTCTGAATTACTTTAATTGTTCAATGCATTCGCAAAGTGAAGGAATTTTCATTTTCTTGTTGTGTTGGGAACAGTGAAATGCGGATGGATTTGTGATCTTCAGCATGTGAGCAAGAAAACAATGCAAAATATAATTGTGGCCTTAAGCATGAAGATTGGAGACGCTGTGCTTTTTTTTATATATGCCAGGTACACCGGTATGAAGTCAAGATACAAATGTCTCGATAGGGAACATTTCTTGTCAACGAGCCCTTATTTTTTTTTTGTTTGCTATGACATCTGTGAAAAATATTTAGTATACATCAAGTCATTGAACAGACAACATCATATTTTTTCATCGTGTTAAAAATGTCGAATTTCGTACCAGAAAGTGATGATTTGCGGAAAGCATTAATTTTTTGTTTTCATTTGAAGAAAAGTGCTGCAGAGTCGCATCGAATGCTTGTCGCGGCATATGGTGATCATGCTCTATCAAAAGCAACATGCAAAAGATGGTTTCAACGGTTCAGAAATAACGATTTTGATGTGAGAAATGAAGAACGTGGAAGACCACCAAAAAAGTTTGAAGACGCCGAATTCCAAACGATATTGGATGGAGATGACACTTTGAGTCAAAATCAAATGGCAGCAATGTCAAATGTTGCACAACAAACAGTTTCTAACCATTTGAAAGCTATAGGAAATATCCAAAAGTGTGGAAAATGGGTGCCACATGAATTGAATGAAAGACAAATGGAAAACCGAAAAAACACTTGTAAAATTTTGATTCAAAGACACGAAAGAAAATCGGTTTTACATCGGATTGTTACTGGCGATGAAAAATGGATTTATTTTACGAATCCTAAACGGAAAAAATCATGGGTTAATCTGGGACTACCATCAACATCGACTGCAAAACCAGATCGATTCGGCAAGAAGACAATGCTGTGTGTTTGGTGGGACCAGAAAGGTGTGCTGTACCACGAGCTCCTGAAACCTGGTGACACTGTTCAAACTGATCGCTACCGACAACAAATGATCAATTTGAACCATGCATTGATCGAAAAACGACCAGAATAGGCCAGAAGACACGGCAAGGTAATTTTGCTCCATGACAATGCACCTGCACACAAAGCAAAGCACCGGTTCAGGATACAATCAAAACACTTGGCTGGGAGCAGCTACCCCACCCGCCGTATTCACCAGACTTGGCTCCTTCCGACTACCATTTGTTTTCATCAATGGGACACGCATTGGCTGAGCAGCACTTTGATTCCTACAAGGAGGTCGAAAGTTGGGTGTCTGATTCTCCTTCTTCTTCTTGTGGCGCTACAGTCCGGGGTGGACCTGGGCCTCAACCAACATGCCTCTCCAGCCAGCACGATCTTTCGCCAGCTGTCTTCAGTTGCGCACTCCAAGTTGTTTGAGTTCCTTCTCCACTTGTGTGCGCCACTTTTGTCTAGGTCGTCCTCTGTTGCGTTGTCCCAATGGCTCGGATTCAAGAAGGGTGTCTGATTGGTTTGCTTTAAAAGACGAACAATTTTATTGTCGTGGTATTCACAAATTGCCAGAAAGGTGGTCAAAATGTGTAGAAAACAATGGCTAATACTTTGAATAAAATGTTCTTACTTTCCCATTAATAATTAGTGTTTTATTTTAAAAAAAAATCATCATCAATCTCATTTCATACCAGTATACTTGGCATATAGCATAACATTTGAATAAGTTTGACATAAAACGCAAAGCTAGCTTTGGTAGAAAAATAAATGTGATAGAGATACTTATTGGCTTTCAAGTAATCATAGAAGAATAAACGAAATATATCACAATTCCGTGAAATAATGCTTAAAAGTCTGTCACCTACAGGTTACCCTGGGAATTAAAGAGTTAAGTCTGTGAGCAGTCCAAACGATTTTGCTTTACGACAGGTAGCCATTGTTTGATGTTGAATTGAAATAAGCGTACCATCACCTGTTTAGAAAAACATTCTTGGCTTAGCGAGGAGCTTATGACCTACATTTTTGTTATAAAATAGCTTGCGTGGGGCTGAAATTAGGTGCTGGAATGAAAGAGTTAAGACATTCTAAATCGAAAAACTGGATCAAAAGTGCACTGTTAATCTAATTTTTATAAACGGTCTAAATTACTTTAAAGACCTCATGTAACTAAGACGGCTTGTCTCAATGGAGTTCATCTGCCCTTCGAGCTCTGATACTTTTTCGTGGGCTTTCACTAAATTTTGAATTTGTATTTAGAGCAGGGTGAAATGTATTAGGCATCCCCTACCACTCGTATTGTAGGAACATAACTTGCAGCTGACCAGCAGTTTAAAGCTGAGTTTTTGTATACTCCGCTGCATGATGAAATATCACTCTACCACAATGTAACACATTGTTAACCTTGCGCACCAGTTCAATTAATTCATTACAAACGATAAGTTTCAGATTTGAGCAATGTCTTTGAAATTTGAATGGAGATATATCCCAGAAAGGACCAAAGCTTCGCTTCACCATCCTACAGCTTACTGATGGCCTTAAAGGGAGAATTTCGAACGTTTTCTGTGGATATTGACTGCAGCTCACAAGGTGTGTTTCATGTGAAATGCGTTCACTTATACGATACCATAGCACTGTGCCAATGAATTCTTCACAATAGGTTTTATATTTAAATTTTAATGATATTTACAATATTACCAGCTTTTGTTCCCAAACAAAATTTTTGACTTGGTTACGTCACGTTACAAAAAAATACCCTTTAAATGCCAACCTGTCCGCCATTCGCTGAAATTCCTTAGTTTTATTTTCTTAAAAAAATTTCATTGATGAACAAAACACGTTTTCGAAGAACCTACATACATAACAACTTGTTTGAGAATTTTTTAATCGTTTGGAATGATTCAACCAAATAATTACACATCTAGTGCTCATCAAGGCCTGACGAACTATAAAATGTTTGCCTCTGAAAGTAGTTTGCGCGCCTCAAGGGGTTGTAAATTATTCATTTATCTTTCGGATCTACATAATCTCGGGTGATGGGCTTAGCCATCTGTCTGAGAATTGTGAAAAAGTCTTCCTTATAATGGCTAATAGCAGAAAATTAATCGGCGTTAGCTTGAAGAATTTAAATTTATCTTGTTAACTTTTGGAGCCGTCGTGGCGCAGTGGGATGGGAGCAGTCAGATGGGATTCCCGGCTTAACACCTCACATTTTCGCGGCACCTCCTCTTTCCAGCTGCCGATAATACCCAAAGAGTACCAAATGTTTAGGAAAAAACTTCTAAAATGTAGCTATTTGAGATCAGCAAAAACCGGTAAGTGTCTTTTACTTGTGAGAGAATACAACACTAGTAGTTGACGAGCAAGCTAGGCCCTGGTCTCCCTGTGGACTATAACATTTTAATAAAAATAAACAATACATCCTCTTATAACATACGTTTCTAATTTTGGGGTTTCTTGGTGTAAAGCCATGCCCTTAGGTTTAAGGGATTCATTATTTTACTCAACTGCATATTGAGCTAATTATCAAGCGGAAGACTACCAGAAACTATCAGGCATGGCGTGATTTATGGGCTGGTGATATCATTGGTCCTTGTTTCGTGAAAAGTGCCAAATCAAAATGTTGAGGTTAGAGCCTTTTAAGGAAGTGGGGATCTGGAAAAGGCTGGAAAGAAATAGTGCCTTAAAAAACACAATGTGTTTACTGCTTAAATCAATCCTAGGTCCTTCGGGGTAGAACTTACATTTTGTTCATAACGCCAAGATGGAGTGTGCTTCCTGAAAGGTCCCGATGAACTCTGATTTCTACAAGACGGCACTAAGAAGCAAGAGAAACAATAACAATAATAATAATAATTGTTGACGCGACAGTCTACAGGGGAACCAGGTCCTAGCTTGCTCATCAACTACTCGTGTTGTGCGCGCTACTGTTCTCTCACGAGTAGAAGGGACCTACAGTTTTTTGCCGACTCCGAACGGCGAAATTTGAGAAGCTTTCTTAGACAGTTATTACTCTTTGAGTGTTGTCAGCAGTTCGAAAGAGGTGGGGCCGTGAAATATTCGAAAAATTGGTGTTGAGCTGGGAATCGAACCTAGACCCTTCGGCGTGTGAGCGTCGCACTCTACCCACTACGCCACGGCGGCCACGGAGGTGGTGCCGTGAAAAATTCGAGGTGTTCAGCAGGGAATCGAACCTAGACCCTTCGGTGTGTGAGCGTCCCACTCTACCCACTACGCCACATTAAACTGATATCACAAATTTCCACTGTTTTCTCTATGGATATGTACGTTCAGTATATTCTCGGTATCGACATGAAAAAAAATGCGAATTCAATTTAAATTGTTTTTATTTTTCAATATAATCTCCCCTAACGTCAATGCATTTGTTACATCTTGAGAAAATCTTGATCTTGAATCTTGAATCTTGAGATAATCATCTTGTAATTTCTTAAGCCCTCAAAAAAATAAATTTCCTCTTTCTCTGCAAAATACCCATTTATTGCCGACTTGAGTTCTTCATCATCCGAAAAACTTTTTTCACGACGACATCTTTTCAAATCCGGAAACAGGAAATAATCACTAGGAACTCTAAACTATAGGGAGGGTGTTGGATTTCTTCGAAACCAAAATCTCGCGCAGCAGCCTTGGAAACTCGCGCCTTGTGAACAGGAGCGTTGTCATGAAGAAGCAACACCCCCGGTGCGAGTTTACACTGTCTTTTCTTTTTAATTTCCTCCCGCAAATTATGCAAAGTGGAAGCGTAGGATGTGGCGTTGATGGTTTCACCTTTTTTTTGCACTCAATGAGAAAGATTCTCGTTGAGTCCAAAAAAAACTGTGGCCATGAACTTCCCAGCAGACGGAGTGACTTTGAACTTCTTTGGGGGATCTATTCCTTTGTTATGGCACTGCATGGACTCTTGTTTGCTTTCAGGGTCATAGTGGTGAACCCATGTTTCGTCCCCAGTAACAATTCGATCCATAGTTCTCCGTCCGAGTTCTCAGAACACATCTCCAGAAGCTCTCTACAGCATGAGATTCTCACTTTTTTCTGAGGCTCTGTGAGCATTCGTGGCACCCACCTTGCACTGACCTTTGAAAGGTTAAGATTGTCATGAAGAATGGTGTGAATGGTACCAGTTGAAAGCTTGGTGATCTCTGCCATCATTTTCACCTTTATTCGGGCATCCTTAAGAACAAGTTTTTCGACTTCTTTGATGCTTTCTCCCGTACAAGCAGTAGCCGGGGTGCCGGAGCGGGGTTCGTCTTCAATGCTCTCTCTGCCTCTCTTGAACTCACTTGACCACTCTTGCACAGTGGATAACGAAGGTGTGAAACCCTGGTAAACAGCCACCATCTCTTCATGAATAATTTTCAGACTGGTTCCTTGTTTAGTGAGAAATTTAAGTACAGCGAGATGCTCAATTTTCACCATCATCGTCTCAGGTGCCATTATGATTCTGTTTAACTTGAGCTAACACGCGAATTAGTGCTCACATTTATATGAAATTTTACATGAATGCACTAATATAATAGTATTACTCGATAAATAAATCAATTTATATATATAACCACAGATATCGAGAATATATTGAAAGCCCCTCGTAAAGTATCATATCTTCAGGGATAATCCAACCACGGTTGATGCTTTAGAAGCCAACTTCACCCATTTTACTCGCCATTCATTATGTTCAAACATCAGATTTTGGAAAAGAACCAAGAAGTACAGATCGACACTCAACACCTATTCGTAGATTTCCAGGCCGCATATGAGAATGTGCATAGAGACGAGCTATGCAGTGCCATGTCTAGTTTTGGCATTCCTACCAAACTCGTCACATTGTGCAGATTGACGATGGTTAGCTCCCACTGCTGCATTAAGTTCGGTAGCGAATTCACCGAGACCTTCAATGCCGAAAAAGGTTTTACACAAGGCGACGCGTTGTCGTGTGGCGTATTTAACAACCAGAAGATTGTGCATAACTCACAAGTCAACCTGGTGGCACGATCTTTGAAAGTCAGCTCAATTGCTGGCATACACGGACGACATTGACGTGATTGGACAGACATAGCGAGCCGTCAATAAGGAGTCTGCTGTCATTAAATTAAAAGCAGTTGAAATGGCTCTGGTGATAAATGAAGGCAAAACCAAGTACATGCATTAGTCAAGGAAGGACATACAACACCGATATCTCGGACAGAGCGTTAAACTAATCAGCAGAGAATTCGAGGTAATAGAGGATTCCATTTACCTCGGCTCTGCGGTAAGCAGGGACAACAACATCAATACCGAAGTCCAACGCAGAGTCACTCTTGCCAATCGCCGTTTCTTTGGGCTCAAAAGACAATTAAGCCTGATCATTCCGGTCCTACTATATGAATGATCCTAAGCTGAGAAATGTATGATAGAGCGGAAACCTGAACGCTGCTTAAAGCGGTCCCATGCGCTCTTAATCTTTTCGAAAGAAAAATGTATGATCCTAAGTATGATGGAGCGGAAACCTGAACGCTGCTTAAAGCGGTCCCATGCGCTCTTAATCTTTTCGAAAGGAAAATGTATGATCCTAAGTATGATGGAGCGGAAACCTGAACGCTGCTTAAAGCGGTCCCATGCGCTCTTAATCTTTTCGAAAGAAAAATGTATGATCCTAAGTATGATGGAGCGGAAACCTGAACGCTGCTTAAAGCGGTCCCATGCGCTCTTAATCTTTTCGAAAGAAAAATGTATGATCCTAAGTATGATGGAGCGGAAACCTGAACGCTGCTTAAAGCGGTCCCATGCGCTCTTAATCTTTTCGAAAGAAAAATGTATGATCCTAAGTATGATGGAGCGGAAACCTGAACGCTGCTTAAAGCGGTCCCATGCGCTCTTAATCTTTTCGAAAGAAAAATGTATGATCCTAAGCTGAGAAGAACTTCAACCAACTTGGAGTTCGCAACTGGAGGCAGCTGGTGAAAGGGTCGCGCTGGCTGGAGAGGCATGTAAGCTAAGGCTCAGGTCCATCCCGGACTGTAGGGCCACATGAGGAAGAAGATTGTACTCGAACGAGTCGTCCGAAATTGGACATTCCAAACTTGATTTCTCAGACTCAGTCATGGGCAGCATTTACATTACATCGTTTTCAAACGAAAATGCTATGAGTTGCTCGTTTAACTGTTAATCAACATTTTGAATTGACTATCAGAATTATGTGTTTTATTTCAAATTATAAATCGAACCTCAGGATGAGCCACTCTTTACATACATCTAATGCTCTCTTAGAGGTATACATTTTTTGAAATAGTGGACAAGACACAGAACAAACGAATACATGTTATAGAATTCTGTTTCAAGGTTTCTAATTTTTAATTGAAATTAAAATACTTTTAAAGAAAGACTTATTCCTTCTTGAAAAAAGGTGCGAAATTTTAAATAAATCTAACAATCTGAAAGCCAACAATAAATAATGTAAATAGGCCATGTAGAGCAGAGAGAGCTGCAGACTCCTAAACGGCGATGGCGACGCAAATTCCGCTGTTAGGCAGAATGCCCCACTCAATTTTGACGACGATGGACAAGAATTCCTATCCCCGGACTTCGACGAGGTCAAGATAGCAATATCGAGACTGAAATCGAACAAAGCTGCTGGCGCGGACGGACTATCCGCAGAGCTGTTCAAAGCAGCTGGGGATGAGCTGGTTGGGTGCATGCACCAGCTCGTCTGTGAGATATGGTCGGAGGAAAGCATGCCCGACGAGTGGAATCTTAGCATCGTTTGTCCGGTCCACAAGAAAGGAGTCCCCTTCACCTGCGCCAACTACCGAGGGATCAGTCTCCTTAACACCGCATATAAGATTTTCTCTGCCGAATTGTGTGAGCGCCTGAAACCGTTCGTCAACAACCTGATAGATCCTTATCATTGTAGTTTCAGGCCAGGGAAGTCCACAATCGACCAGATCTTCACACTGCGGCAGATCCTGGAGTAGTCCCAAGAAGTACAAATCGACATCCACCATCTATTTGTCGATTTCAAGGCCGCGTATGACAGCGTGCATAGAGACGAGCTATACAGTGCCATGTCTAGTTTTGGCATTCCTACCAAACTCGTCAGATTGTGTAGGATGACGATGGAGAACTCTCGCTGCTCCGTCAAGGTCGGTAGCGAACTCACCGAGACCTTCGATGTCAAAAAAGGATTTAGACAAGGCGACGCGCTGTCATCCGACTTCTTTAACATCATTCTTGAGGGGATCGTGCGGAACTCACACGTCAACATCAGAGGCACGATCTTCCACAAGTCCGTTCAACTGCTTGCTTATGCGGATGACATTGACGTGATCGGCCGAACTCAGCTAGCCGTCAATGAGGCGTTTGCTAGCATTGAAGTGGAAGCGGCTAAAGTGGGACTGGTCGTAAACGATGGCAAAACGAAGTATATGCTGCCATCGAAGAAGGACGCAGAACATCGACGTCTGAAAAGGGGCAACAACATCAGTAAAGAAATCAAGCGCAGAATCACTCTTGCTAATCGCTGTTTCTTTGGGCTCAAGAGGCAATTGAGTAATAAAGCCCTCTCCCGAACGACCAAAGTGACTTTGTACAACACCTTGATCAACCCAGTCCTGCTTTACGGCGCAGAAACCTGGACGCTACTAAAAGCGGATGAGGAAGCCATTGGTCTCTTCAAGAGAAAAGTTCTGCGTGCGATTTTTGGTCCTGTTTGCGTTGATGGCATCTGGAGGAGAAGATTCAACCACGAACTGTATGGGCTGTATGGCGGCATGAGCCTAGTCAAGCGCCTACGGATACAACGCTTAAGGTGGCTAGGCCATGTGGAGCGAATGGACAGCACTGCTCCGGCCCGAAGAGTTTTCGAATCCGAACCACAGGAGGACGATTACGTCCTAGACTGAGATGGCGCACACAAGTGGAAAAGGACCTCAACCAACTTGGAGTGCGCAACTGGAGACAGCTGGCAAAAGATCTTGCTAGCTCGAGAGGCATGTTGGTTGAGGCCCAGGCCCAGGTCCACCCCGGACTGTAGCGCTACAAGAAGAAGAAGAAGAAGACCATGTAGAGCGTATGGACACCACTGCTCCGGCCCGAAAAGTCTTTGAATCCGAGCCATTGGGACAACGCAACAGAGGACGACTCAGACTAAAGTGGCGCACACAAGTGGAGAAGGACCTCAACCAACTTGGAATGCGCAACTGGAGACAGCTGGCGAAAGATCGTGCTGGCTGGAGAGGCATGTTGGTTGAGGCCCAGGTCCACCCCGGACTGTAGCGCCACAAGAAGAAGAAGAAGTCTAAAAAGTGTGACCCCTTTCTCACAAACGATATTTCTTACAACTCCTCGCACACATCTTCTGTCCAACTGCAGAGCTCTTTTAGGCAGAAAAGGTTCCTCTGAAAGCGGACGCCTTCAACAACTTGAGTTAATTAGTGGGCATTATCTTCAATGCACTTAACCGCTTTGTAATAAACAGTCAAGTTGTTTTAGACCCTAGTTTGGTACAATTGCGGCTATAATTCAGTAAGCCTAGTCAACCTAGACAAATCTAGAAGCTGTGTGAAGTTATCGCTCTCAATGTCTTCTAACCCTCATCACTGCTGTGCCGCTTAATCAACTCTAGCTTAATCAAGTTATTCAAAAAATTGTCCGTCGGTGGGACGAAGAATTTTCTCCCTTAGCTCTATTCACCTGAAAATTTCCCAGAAACCCCTTCAAATATTCACACAGTTTAAAGGGTTCATCGAGTTCATTTTAAGCACAGAAGAAAGACACCCAATTTACCGACGCTCCCATCCCCCCGAGGCACTTGATTGAATAAGCAACCCCGCCATCAATCATCTGATCATCACAATCCGATAGCCAGAGATATGTAGTCCCCTACAAACCAATGAATTCTCTACCCCGAACCAAAACCGCAATTCGCAATGCAAATGAATTGCTAAGTGCCCGTGCCACTTCCACATCTTCCCAGCAGAACACTCTCGCAAACATGTGCCCATGGACAGACGTACATATAGTTCGTATGCAATTCCAGCCTGACTCGCAGCTTAACTCTTCACGTCGTGTTGTGTCTTAATTAGGCGGCTCTTAAGTTCGTTAGTTTTCAAACTGTCAATTCGCGCCGAACGCTTCCTCATTTCGCCTGAAGACTCGGTTTGAGTCGCACTTCTCTGCCGCGCCGCGCCGTGTCGTTTGTTACCACGTGCTTTCGAATATCCAAAACGTCGCGTTTCCACACAATTGTGTGCAGTGTGTGCAAAGCTCTTGAACTTGACTAGATGTGACTTCTCAAAGCAAAGAAAATTTTGATTATATTTGTTTTTATTAATTTCGCGAGTTAATGCACACACCACCGACGACTCTGTGATGACAGTCACCGCAAAAAGTGTTGTGAATCAGTGATATATTTGTTGGAAGTTGTTTGTTTGACTGGCTTCTGCGGTAAGCATTTCCTTGTGATTCACCATTCAGTGGGTGCGGTGTATTTTGTTTTGAGTCGCATTTCGAATTGTGATTGCGGTGAGCTTGTAAGGGAATAATTGTGCAACAGGACAAACAAAACACAAATCGGTTCCTGCCTAATTTAAGCCTCATGTGTGAAGGTAGTCATCGCTTGGCTTGCAAAGATTCGCTCCACTATGCTTAGGAAAATTTCAATAATTCAATTCTGCTCGTCGCTTGGAGCTGTAGATTGCAGAGTTCACCTGGTTCTAGAGAAATTGCTGAATGAATGTACAGTAAACGAAAATCAGTTTCTGTGAGTTGACCTCGTTGACAAGCCAGGAATGTTTGGTCCCTGGCATAATGGTTGGAGGACAGAATCTGTTGTTCCCCTTACACCAGAAAGCTTGGAGAAATGCTAACATTTAGGATCTCCTTCAAGGGATTGACAATTTAAGGGAGCTCAAAGGCGATCTGTTAGTAAGCACATCCCTACAGCTTGCACTGTTTCCCACATCTCAAGTACCAGACTGCAAATAAATCGACGTCACAGCAGAGAGCGTCGCGTGACAATTATACTTGCGCAAGAGTGTTTAATTAAGGCTTTTCCTCTGTTTGGAAATAATTCGATGACTCTCCTTGTAGAAACTCGAGCTGGTGTCTCGATCTCTGGCGGTTTTAAAATCATTATGCAGGGGAAACTGTCTTTCCTTCGTCGGCTTTTTTGGTCACTGTTGATTTTCAATGAAACTAGGTTATTTCATTGTTATTATCCCAACGTTTCGGCAGGGATTGCTGCCTTCATCAGGGGATATTAATTGTGTTGCTTTTACAAATGGATGTAGATGTTAGTCTAAATGTTCTTTAAAATTATCACCAAAAAAAAAAAAAACAGCCATGTGGACCTTGTGCTCAACCTATATACCGCTCCAGCTAAAATGGTATCCAGACAGATGCCTCCAGTTTTGCACATAGGGTTTATTCAAGTTGATCCTGTTCGAGGATCTTATGACGCCGTTGTCCTGGAACTGGTTTATTCACTCAACATGGCGTCAGAAAAGCATTCAGTCACATATTTTAAGGTTTCGTTCCCATAAAGCAAAGTCTTTATAATTTTTGTAACCGTTCACCTATCACATCGGTCGTGATTTCCACATCTTCTAAGCTATGTATAAAATTAATTTGGCTAGAAATCCATGCGTGGTCAATTCATTTAATAAAATAATGCGAATTTGTTTTCGAACTAGAGGAAAATTTGTCAGTTTTATATCCCGACATGGATTTCTTTATTTTGTAGTTCACTAATGTGTTCAAGTTTGAAAATATCTATCTAGAAAAAAACAACGCCATGCTCTATTCAATTCGCAATTCAAATAGTTTCCAAGTGAAAACAATAAGGATATTGATGGGCGACTGAACAACTGATCAAACAGCTGATTTCCCCTTCGTCCATCGGAAGTTCGACTGTTATTTACGAATTCTGGTGGATATAGCCCAATTTCTGAAAGTTATTTACGCGACAACGAACATTATCTCATTTTCCTCACACTTCTTTACGTTTCCAATCCAAAAAAGGCAATATGGCGGCTAATTCATCAATTTTTGCAATCAACAAACACTCGTAAATTGCCCACAATTCGTGAATTCGTCATTTTGTCTCGCACCAGGTACTATCTTGCTCAATAACTACTTATGGTGTACGCGCTACTGTTCTTTCACGAGCAGAAGGGACCTACAGTTTCTTGCTGACTCGGAACGGCGAAGTTTATGAGAAGCTTTTTCTTTGACAATTACTAATCGTTGAGTGTTATCAGCAGCTCGAAAGAGGTGGTGCCGTAAAAAATTCGAGGTTTTCAGCCGGATATCGAACCTAGACCCTTCTACGTGTGAGCGTCGCACTCTACAAAGTAAGCCACGGCGGCCACATATACACTAATTATTATTGGGAAAGTAAAAACATTTTATTCAAAGTATTGGCCATTGTTTTCTACACATTTTGACCACCTTTCTGGCAATTTGTGAATACCACGCCAATAAAATTGTTCGTCTTTTAAAGCAAACCAATCAGACACCTAATTTTCGACCTCCTCGTAGGAATCAAAGTGCTGCTCAGCCAATGCGTGTCCCATCGATGAAACCAAATGGTAGTCGGAAGGAGCCAAGTCTGGTGAATATGGCGGGTGGGGTAGCTGCTCCCAGCCAAGTGTTTTGATTGTATCCTGAACCGGTTTTGCTTTGTGTGCAGGTGTATTGTCATGGAGCAAAATTACCTTGCCGTGTCTTCTGGCCTATTCTGGTCGTTTCTCGATCAATGCATGGTTCAAATTGATCATTTGTTGTCCGTAGCGATCAGTATTAACGGTTTCACCAGGTTTTAGGAGCTCGTGGTACAGCACACCTGGTCCGAACGTTTTACAGAAAGGTAAACCAGCTATCATTTCTGTAGACTCCTTAACGGCGATGACGGCCCAAATCCCGCTGTTAGGCAGAATATTCCACTCAATTTGGACGATGATAGACAAGCATTCCGTCCCCCCGACTTAGACGAGGTGAAGATAGCAATATCCAAGCTGAAGTCGAACAAAGCTGCTGGAGCGGACGGACTGTCCGCAGAACTATTTAAAGCAGCTGGAGATGACCTGGTTGGGCGCATGCACCAGCTCATCTGTAAGATATGATCGGAGGAAAGCATGCCCGATGAGTGGAATCTCAGCGTCGTTTGCCCGGTTCACAAGAAAGGAGACCCCTTTGACTGCGCCAACTACCGAGGGATAAGTCTCCTGAACATCGCATACAAGATCCTTTCTGCCGTATTGTGTGAGCGTCTGAAGCCGTTTGTCCATGACCTGATAGGTCCCTATCAGTGTGGTTTCAGGCCAGGGAAGTCCACAATAGACCAGATCTTCACATTACGGCAGATCCCGGAAAAGACCCAAGAAATGCAAATTGACACTCACCACCTATTCGTCGATTTCAAGGCTGCATATGACAGTGTGCATAAAGACGAGCTATACGGTGCCATGTCTAGTTTTGGCATTCCTACCAAACTCGTCAGATTATCTAGGATGACGATGGAGAACTCTCGCTGCTCCGTCACGGTCGGTACCGAACTTACCGAGACCTTCAATGTCAAAAAAGGTCTTAGACAAGGCGACGCACTGTCATGTGACTTCTTTAACATCATCCTCGAGAAGATCGTGCGTAACTCACAAGTCAACACCAGAGGCACGATCTTCCAGAAGTCAGTTCAATTGCTAGCTTACGCTGATGACATTGACGTGATTGGACGAACACAGCTCGCCGTCAATGAGGCGTTTGGTGGCATTGAAGCGGAAGCGGCGGTTACCGCGGTCTGGCGGTAAATGAGGGCAAACCAAAGTACATGTTGTCATCAAGGAAGGACACAACATCGACGTCTCGGACGGAGCGTCACACTAGGCAGCAGAAACTTCGAGGTAGTCAAGGAGTTCGTCTGCCGCCGCTCCGCGGTAAACAGGGACAACAACGTCAGTTCCGAAATCAAATGCAGAATCACTCTTGCCAATCGCTGTTTCTTTGGGCTCAACAGGCAATTGAGTAACAAAGCCCTCTCTCGAAGGACTAAGATCGCTTTATATAACAGCTTGATCACCCCCATCCTACTTTATGTCGCGGAATCTTGGACGTTAGCAAAGGCGGTTGAGGAAGCCCTTAGTCTTTTCGAGAGAAAAGTTTTGCATGCGATTTTTGGTCCTGTTTGCGTTGATGGCATCTGGAGAAGATTTAATGACGAACTCTATGGGCTGTACAGCGACATGCGCCTGATCAAGGGTCTTCGGATACAACGCTTAAGATGGCTAGACCATGTAGAGCGTATGGAAACCACTACTCCGGCCCGAAAAGTCTTTGAATCCGTGCCATTGGGACAACGCAACAGAGGACGACCTAGACTAAAGTGGCGCACACAAGTGGAGAAGGACCTCAACCAACTTGCAGTGAGCAACTGGAGGCAGCTGCCGAAAGATCGTGCTGGCTGGAGAGGCATGTAGGTTGAGGCCCAGGTCCACCCCGGACTGTAGCGCCACAAGAAGAAGAAAAGAAGTAATATAGTTGACAGTACATACATTTATTAAACAACCATGTAGTGCAGGAGCTGTTTTTTCAACAGGATGGCGCAATGTTTAATAAAGGTTTTTTAATAAAATCTTTTTCCTTCAAAATAAAAAAATAAAAAAAGATTTGTGATATTATTGGAGCCAATTTTAAAAATTATATTATTGTATACCATATATCTTCAAACAAATTTCTTAAACTTAAAAAATATTTACCTTGATGCCACAAAAATTAAGTTAAAAAGAAGATGGCGCAATATGTCTCTCAACTCGTGCCACAATTGATTCGTTGTAGGAAACATTTGTTAACCGCAAGATTTCACATTATGAACCTATGAATTGACGTTCAAAGCCATGCGACTTAACGCCTTTTGAATATGTTCTGTGGGGATTGTGAAAGCGCTAGTCTTCAGCGAAAATCTCGAATCGATTGACCGTTTTCTCAAATGTTAAAAGAGTCTGTGGAGTTCTACCTTACACTTCGCCAGAACCCCTCGGACACTCGTGTTCTGGCGTTGGCGATTATATAACAAAAATCTCATCTGGATTATTATGCCGGGCAGTTTTCTTTCGAATGAAGTAAATCTGATGGCGATTTAATTAAATCGCCTTTAATTTTTTTTCCTTCAAAATTATGTATCTCTTAAGAGTACATTGATTATTGGTTTCATATCCACTATTTAACTAAGATAAAAATTGAAAAGCAACTTCAGTAAATAAGCATTTATTTTCAAATCAAAAACACTTCCAAATTAAGGAGAGTAGAAAATAATTTTATAATGGCGACACCTGAGTCACAAGTGGTTTAAATTAATTGTTCTCTTGGTTCCTGTTTCATAAAAAGTTTCTGCTTCCCCAGCTCAATTTAGACCCTACTTCATTAAGACAAAGAAAGGTTAGCTACTCCGCGGTTAACTTTCGTGAAACAAATGAAGCGGAAATAATTTCTTGACCCTAGATCGCTATCATGATTTAAACGAAAAGTCGTTCTTTCAAATGAGATATCCTTTCCTTTAAGTTTAATTGGCCAGCGTTGCTACCTGTGTCCAGAATCAAAAGCTGGAAGGATAAACTCTCATCCAGTGTGTTGTCAAACGACCCGTCGTTAACGAAATCTTCAAATTTGTTCACTCAATTATTAACTGGAGACGTCTTTATACACGTTCCTTACTTGACATCGTAGGTTTTGTCTCCTTTTGTCTGAGTCTAGCTGCACAGAAGCCACAGCGCGAATCAGAACAACTGGCCTTCAACGGACTCCGCCACATGTGATACATCAAAGCAATCCCTGACCGGTAAATCATAACTTGTCACACTGCATTCCCACTAACTGTCGTTGTCTGGGGCATATGCTCGCCCCGGCACAAATCTAATCACTCCCAATTAAGCGGACGGGCTTTTCATGCCGCTCCGTGACATGTATCCGTGCTGCCAGTCCAATTAAAGCGCCAGCATGTGTCAACAAATCTTGGCAATTAATTACCGTTTCATTTGCTTTTTCATTATGGCGTCGTCGGCGTCGGTCGGTGGCCGTTTGTGTTTTTTCTTCGCGCGCTTGCCGAGCTCTCATTGACTCGGCGGCCGGGAGGAAATTAAAATATAATTCATCTGCTGCTTGAGATGTTCACATCCACACGCATAATGACAAGATAATTACATTAACGGCACAGTGACGTGCAAAAGTTTCGCGGCAAGTATTAGTCACTCTGCAGCTTCGCGCCTCATTGTGGAGACAAACCTCACTCATGACTTGTCAACACGCGCAAAGTCTTACAAAGCAAACGTAACCTGATTTGCCGTGGCATGCACGGCCCGAGTTACGACTCCGATCGAATATTTTCGTTTCTTACCCCGGCCCTAAGTGAATTAGGACAGGAATTGAATTTAAGAACATTCGTCTCGCCCTACGCAACACTCGGTCGTATCTGTTTCAACAAATTTCCAAAGGCATCGCGCCAGCAATTAAAGCGAGGGGGTGGCAGGACGACCGACATGCCCTCAAGGAGCTTCACTTAAAATTGGAAAAAGGGGGCGAGTGATGTGACGAAGATGCTGCTGCTGCCAGTGGTGATGATGATGGTGCTGGCGGTGAGTGTGATACGCTTTGGGCTGTGGGGAGTCTGATTTCCTTCGACAGCGTCGACGCCTTGTATCGACAGGACGAGTCATGGCATATGACATGCCTATTCATGCAGCCATTGATGCACGAGCACCACTTGACTCCGGAGACTGGGCGTAATAGTCAATTTTAATTCAATTTGCCAGGACCTTTTCATTTAGGGGGTAAATCTAATTCTAATCATTTGAACCGTTGACGAATTATTATTCATGCACAATTTGGAAGGAAAAGAAAACGGCAGCGTGTTGGGATTGGGAGGGTGGCGAGATGTCTGGTGAGGTGAAAGTGTTTTCTCTGTGTGCAGTGTGAGAAATCGTTTTGAGGAGTTATTCATTGAATTAGAAAGGAGCTGAAGTGATGTGCAAGACTGACGGAGGGGATCAATTAAGAGTTGCTGGGTCGGCGGGTAAATGGACTTTTGGAAGGACGCTAATTAGGGATGTAGTTGGTGTGGGTCCTTAAAATTTTTTATGAATTGAACACAATTTGAATGAATTGAACACGAGGGAGAGCCAACTAACTTAGTTTTGGAGAGTTCGTTCGTTCATGGGGAACACTATGTTTCCATCCTTGGTTCAGCAACAAGTGAGCGTGAGTCGTCGCTAAGAAGGTGAATTCCATATCCGTGTGTTGTTGTGCTTCTTTGGAAAAAAAACAAACTCACTAAATAAGTACGATTAATTGCCCTTCCATCTTTCCTTCCTTTGCTTTCCTAAATGAAGCCAAGCAAAGATGACGAAAGTAACGTGAGTGTGGTAAGTGGTTTTCTTTCGGGACCTGGGTCTCAACCAACACGCCTCTCCAGCCAGTACTCCAAGCTGTTCCGTCAGCACTTTTGTGCGCCATCTCAGCCTTGGTCGTCCTCTGTTGCGTTGTCCCAATGGCTCAGATTCGATGACTTTTCGAGCCAGAGCAGTGGTGTACATTCGCTCTACATTGCCTAGCCATCTTAAGCGTTGTATCCGAAGACGCTTGACCAGGAGCATGGCGCCCATAGTGATCTGTCGAAAAGGTTAAGGGCTTCCTCATCCTATTTTAGTATCGTCTAGGTTCCTGCGCCATAGAGTAGGACTGCGATGATTAAGCTGTTATACAAAGCACGCTTAGTCTTTCGAGAGTGGGCTTTATGGCTCATTTGTCTCTTGAGCCCAAAGAAATAGCGATTGGCAAGAGTGATTCTGCGTTTGATTTCGGTACTGATGTTGTTGCCCCCATTTTCCAGGGAGTCGAGATAGACGAAGTCCTTGTCTACCTCGAAGTTTCTGCTGCTTAGAGCGACGCTCTGATGTTTAAGAAGTTACATGACAGTGCGTCGCCTTGATTAAAATCCTTTTTTGACATTGAAGGTCTCGGTGGATTCGTTACCGACCTTGATGGAACAGCAAGAGTTCTCCATCGTCATCCTACACAGTCGAATAAGTTTGGTGAGAACGTCAAAACTAGACATGCCACTGTATAGCTCGTCCCTGTACACACTGTCATATAATAATAATAATTGTTGGCGCTACAGTCCAAAGGAAGGGCCAGGGCCTAGCTTGCTTATCAACTACTCGTGGTGTGCGCGAGTACTGTTCTCTCACGAGTAGAAGGGACCGTCAGTTTTTTGCCGACTCCGAACGGCGAAGTTTGAGAAGCTCTCTTAGACAGTTATTACTCTTTGAGTGTTGTCAGCAGCTCGAAAGAGGTGGTGCCGTGAAAAATTCGAAAAATTTGGGTTGAGGTGGGAATCGAACCTAGACCCTTCGGCGCGTGAGGGTCGCACTCTACCCACTACGCCACGGCGACCACACTGTCATATGCGCACTTAAAATCGATGAATATCTACAGAGTGTCGTTCTGTATTTCTTGAGATTTTTTCAGGATGAGCTGTAAAGTGAGGATCTGAACGATTGCGGACTTTCCTGGCCTGAAACCACACAGATAGGGACCTATCATGTTGTAGAGAAAAGGTTTCAGACGCTCACACAATACTGCAGAAGGAGGATCTTGTAGGCGATGTTGAGGAAGCTGATTCAATAGTTGGGCAGTTAAAGGGGTCTCCTTTCTTGTGAACCGGGCAAACGACGCTGAGATTCCGCTCATAGGGCATGTTTTTCTTTGACCATATCTTACAGATGAGCTGGTGCCTGCGCTAGCTTCTTCATATAGTTTGTGGTGGTGATAGTTCGTCCAAAGTTTTGCTCGATTTCATCATCGATATTGTCATCTTAACCATTGCCTATCACCATCTAAAATTGAATGGAGCATTCTGGCTAACAGCAGAATTTAGGGCCATTGTCGCCACATTTTGCGTTAAGATGCCCGATCTTTCTAGATTTAAGGGGTAGAAAAAAACTTAAACATCAATCCACTACGAACCCTCCTTTCATTAAAAAAAAGTCTTATCCCGGAAGATCATTCACAGTAAAGTAATTTAGCATAAAGTTTAGAGTGATTTGAGAATACAAAAATCCTAAACAAACTTGCTACCAAGGCTGTGTGCGACAGTGTTTGATCGAAAATAACATGAGGCCTATGTGTCCTTGATTGAAGCTAGGTAGAGGTGCCTTATGAGTGCACTCCTTGTGCCTCCACTACAATGAAGTGCGATAGTTCTTAACCGCGATGGGTGTAGAAACTATTTTGAATGATAAAACCTAACAAGTCAAAGTAACTGACCTCTGAATGTGTGGTGAAAGTAATCTTTAGCTGCAGCAGGTGCAAAGCAAAGTTCTTCTTCTTATTCACTGCAGCTTCAGAAGTTATCTTTCTTAGTTCTCATAAGTCAGATAGGGTTCCATTTTGTCTTCTGTTTGGCGATTTTTCAATCAAGCGTGGGTCATATTTATTTTAAAAAAGATAGGTAATAAGATTTGCACACCTTCAGCTGGATGAATGAGTTTTCATAAGAAAAGAGGTTGGCCTCCTACTTAAACTTTAACATTTACTGTCATTTTTCTATGAGCTGTTCCCCGTCAATCCTGTCAATTGTATCAGTCATCTACATCATTGAACGAGCGTTTTTAACTTAAACCGATTGTAGTGCCTTGGGACTTACTTTATGTGATTTCACTTAAGCCAGGACAATGCAATCCGCTCGAAACACTTTGCGTGGATCAGCAAGTACGAAGGTTGCCTTTTATATTTCGGGATTGGGTAACCCTAGTTTTGCAATCTAGCAACTGCCAGCTCTATCGTAAGCTTGGCTTGACATTTTTGAGGTTATACGTATTAAGAAGGTTTTCACATACTAGCGGTATTTGTGTTATTTACAGTAACTTAAAAGGTTCATCTCGCCCAAAAAATGGAATTAAATTGTGAAAATTTTCGTGTGATTATTTTTTACAACTTTCGACGTAGATTAACTCAACAACAGTTCATCGATAAACTTAATTCAATTTTTGATGCTGAAACTCCATCAAGGACCAGTGTTTATCGATGGTATGCTGAATTCAACCGAGGTTGTAGTTCACTCCAAGACGAATTTCATGAGGATCGTCCAAAATGAGTTGTTGTTCCGGAAACCATTGATGCTGTGCGCCAACTGCTATTGCAATATCGTCATGTGACCTATCGTGAGATGGAGACAACCTTAGGCATTAGTGAGACCAGCATACATTCAATATTGCATGAACATTTGACCGTCAAAAAAATATGTTCGCGTTTAATTCCACACAATCGTCTATTGCCCAAAAAAACAACTCGTGTCGATTGGACGAAAGAAATGCTCCAAAAATACGATCGCGGTGCTTCGAAACACGTCTATGACATCGTGACAGGTGATGAATCGTGGATTTACGCGTATGAGCCCGGAAGTGAACAGCAGTCGACTGTCTGAGTGATTCAAATTTAGCCAAATCCAGCAAAAGTTGCTTGCATACGAAGCACTTCCAAGAAAATGAAGCAAATGGTCGCCTGTTTTTTTTCTGAAAAACTGGACATGTCGCAACCGTACCACTAGAACAACGCAGAACAATGAATTCTGAATGGTACACACCACGACAATGCGAGCTCTCACACATCGCCTCAAACAACTGCATTTTTGAGTACTCAAAACATAGATTTGATGAGTCATCCGCCGTATAGTCCTGACTTGGCACCGAATGACTTCATTGTATTCCCGGACGTAAAAAATAAAATGAGAGGTCAACGTTTTTTGACACCTGAAGAAGCGGTTGATGCGTTCAGAATGCATGTTTTGGAGATACCTCAATCAGAGTGGCAAAAGTGCTTCGACAATTGGTTCAAACGCTTGCAAAAGTGTATAGATCTTAATGGGGAATATTTTGAAAAACAATAAAGCTATTTTCGATGGTTAATATTGTTAATATTTGTTTTTGTTCTCTAATCACGAAATATACAAGGAAACCCTCGTATAAACTCTTGATAAAGAATGAGTTGGGATTGATTGGATTGACGAAATGCGTGTTGTTGAGACGGAGTGGTTAAGTTTCGCTTGAGAAGCCCAGGATTTCGAGTGTTTAAATAAGTTTTCGAGTGTTATATTGGTGTACATATTAATGCCATTTTAATTCATGTTTTGCGTTAAAAATGTGGTCAGAAATAACAAATTTTTCCGTTTCTTTTTTGGTTAGTTTCAAACACCATTTTTAAAAAGAAAAAGTTCTTCCTGACTTCGATCCAGTCACTGAGTTTTTTCTTTGATTTCTTTAAAAGACCCGAATCGATGATCCCCAAATCGTTTTGCATCTGTTGAAAAAGGCAGCATTCAGAAGGAGCAAGGTTTGAAGAAATCGGCGGATGGGCTAAAACCTCTCATTTCAGAGATTCCATGTTGTTTTGAACACTACGACCACATGGGATCGTTGTTTTCTTCTTCTTGTGGTGCTACGGTCCGGGGTGGACCTGAGCCGAAACCAACATATCTCTCCAGCCAGCACGATCTCACGCCAGCTGCCTTCAAATTTCATACTCTAAGTTGGTTGAGGTTCTTCTCCATTTGTGTGCACCACTGCTGCGATGTCCAAATGGCTCTGTTTCGAAAACTTTTCGGGCAGGATCAGTGGTTCCATGGGGTCACTGTCAAGATGCACAATTAGCTTTTCTTTCGGTTGCTTTTGGATGTTTTCACGCAATGCGTAGCTAAATCAGGTTGGTTGTAGTCAATAATTAACGAAAATTTGTTCACTAGATTTAGTAGCTCATAGTCAACACTTCCGTCTGGTCTCAACATATGCCGAGCATGACCTTTGAACTGTCAATGTTTTTCCTTGGCGTCAATGTAGATGATAATAAAATGAGTTTACCAGGCCTCGCATAATTATTTTTCTTCTTGGCGTTATCGTTTGATCTGCAGTCACTATCCGGTGCAAAACCACCTTCCTTTGATGTTTTTCAGGGAGCAGTTCAAATCATCTCTTGACATATCTCAGTTCTAACTCATACGGCACCCGATCTCCTGGCTTTTGAATAAATCAAAATTTCTCCAAACGATCGGGAATTATTTATTGAGTCACTTTCAACGATTATGCGAGTTCGGATCTTGCTCAAGTATAGTTTTCAAGCTTTTTGGACTGACCAAGACGCTTTTTGTCAAATCAACAAATTTTTTAAGACGTCTAAGCCATTCACTGCATGTTTTATTGGGTGAAGCAGATCTACCAGGCGTGGGCCTATTCACGCGAGGCAACACTGTTAATTGCGCTCAACAAAGAGAGCTGCAAACATTATCCTAGTGCACAGGCCACGTTGATCTACAGCCTCCTTGTGGCTGGGAGGGAGGCGATTAAATATAAAATTATGAACTTATTTCTTATTTCTTATTTAAATGTTATGATACTAAATATTCTTGTGTTTTTATATATAAATTTGGAGACACAAGTGTTTCATTTAAGACAATTGAGGTTTCGAGGGTTTGCAGGTTGTATAAATTAAACAAATAGCTTTATATTTGTCGTTGATCTCCTTAATGTTGACATACAGCCTCCAAGTGGCGCCCCCTGGATAGCCATCGCAACACTCGTTGTATGGTGAACCAATGTATGCAGCGAAGCCCTCTGCCAGAGGGCTTAAATAATGGGCCTGGCCTACCAGTCTGTGGGTTGTGCGTGAGGGTAACTTCCTCACCACGTAAAAAGAAATTAGTTCAGAAAAACCGATAGGCCTCGGATAAGGACGGGTCAACTCCAACGACTCCAGCAAACGTTTTAAGGACTATGATTTTCGGTTTTGCACGTGGAATATGAGGTCCCTTAACAGGCCACGTGCTGCAACAACAATTTTTTGATGGGCTTCAGTTTCACTTTTCTTCCAACTGAAAAGAAAATCAAAGTTTTCCGTAAATGCTGTTTATTAAAGGCAAATCCAGACATTTTCGAAGAGGTAAACTACAATGTGGTCGCCGTGGCGTAGTGGGTAGAGTGCGTCGCTCACACGCCGAAGGGTCTAGGTTCAACTCCCAGCTCAACACCGATTTATCGAATTTTTCACGGCACCACCTCTTACGAGCTGCTGACAACACTCAAAGAGTAATAACTGTCTAAGAAAGCTTCTCAAATTTCGCCGTTCGGAGTCCGCCAAAAACTTTAGGTCCCTTCTACTCGTGAGAGAACAGTAGCGCGCACAACACGAGCAGTTGATGAGCAAGCTAGGCCCTGGTCCCCCTTTGGACTGTAGCGCCAACAATTATTATTAAACTACAATGTTTATGTCTAGAATAGACGATGATGTACACTGATTATTTCGAACAAATGTCACACCTTTCCAATGAAGTAGGTATTCACTTCCAAGATCAGCCACAGCCCACATATGGCGCCATCTGTTGAAAACTGACCAAATTATTTTTCAATTTTAAATTATTTCAAATTATCAAATTATTATTATTATTATTCAAGTTATCGTGATCATGGAGGCGGTTCCTCCAGAACGATGTCTGGCCATTGTTCCAAAGGTTCAATTGACCTCCGCGATTGTTCCCAATGCGAACAACTCATGCGTTTAATTTTTGGTAGACAAACGAGCATGAAACCTTCACATAGATTGCGTGGCAGATATGTTCCTAATAGCTTCATAGATCAGTGAGGCGCCGCCGTGCTACATATTCCCACCAACAGTGCTGGACAGAGACTTGCAAACTAGAGTCCGACGACTTTCCCTAACCATGAGAGGGTTTGTGGGTCTGGTGCTCGAAACGATTTTGTACATACCAAGCTCGAAAAATCTCAAAATTTTCTGTTGCCAAACAATCCGAACCTGCTGCCTTGTTTAACTTTGGTGAACAACTCGCAAATAGCTGTTACCTTGCTTTGTGTCCGTCTTAGTTAAATTTACTGCACGTGCAGGCGTGGTGGTGGAGATGTTTTTTCTTCGACCTTACATTTAAGGTGTTCAGGCGTCAACAGAATGTCACAAAGGCTATAAAACTCTAAACGTCCAGAAAGTACGGAAAACTTACATCCGAATATGTCCTCTTACACACGTCTAGTTTTGTTAAACAAGGAAATAAAAGTTTGGATCCTGGGCTTCTATTTGGCATTCCCTGGTATTCCACCAAATAGTCGGATACTCCACAAGGCTTGCAATCAGTGAACTAATCAAGGAGATTCCAATGGAAGTTTGAAGGTTGAACCACTTGAAAGGGACTAAAAGAGGGGTTTTCAATTTTCAAGGTAGACCGGCACATACGGTAGACACGGACAAAACCTTTTCGAATTTGATTGTTTCCACCCGTTAAAGCAAATGTCTTTATTTGCTTACGCAACGTACTTATTACTGCAAATTCCCTGACTTCCATTTAAAATCGCCTCCATTCACTCAGAGGAAAAGCGACTTCAAGGAGACCCAAATCCGAATCTCCGAGTAATCCGATCAATTGCCGAGCAATAATAATTTCATCATTTCATTACTTTCTGATTTGATTTAAATTCGATTGTCGCTGTGTATCGCATTTGAGCTCTTTATCCAGATCCCATTCGAATTTCGAATTTAAGTAACCCCCGTCACAACTCACCACCGAGTGCTTCATCCATAATTCCACCCCCGCCCACGTGGCGAACACATCAAAAAAAGAATCGCTCCCTGAAACAGAAACGTCTGTCTCTGAGCAAATACAATCTCGGTAGCAGATACCGACTGCAGATTGTCTCAGTCGGTGCTGTTGGATGTGCGCGAAATTGAATTCCGCTTCCGGTTGCCCCGGGGGACCAAACGCTGAAGTAATAGGATTGCGTCTGAGATGGTTCTCTTTTAATTACCTTCACAAGGACATTGCAAGAGATTACGAGGACTCATCGTGTTCTTCTCTTTCTCTTTGCAGCAATAAGTGAGTGGCGAAATGCAATCGACTGATCCTGGTGGAGCAAGAAGCAGCAATCCAACTAACGCCCCTGCTGTGCCGACAAGCACTACTTCAACGCCCAGCAAGAACCCGTTTAAGGCCCACTTGGAACATCAAAATCAGTCACAGACGCCATCATATCAAAATGGCACCAACACCGAATCGCTTACATCGCAGGACTCCCATTCATCACAATCACCACACCTGCCGTCGCAAACATCCACAGACCGAAACCCCAACAATACCACCACTTACCACAGCTATGGACCGCAAATGACATCATCTGCCGCCTCACCGCCGCTACCGCCATCGGATAACTACCGCCAGGAGGATTACCGAGCTGCTGGGACCTGGGCCGCCACCAAGGCATGGATGATCCGGTGGAGGGGCTCTCGCCGGCTCGTTCTGGTAATTGTCGCTATCGCCCTGCTGCTGGACAACATGCTCCTTACAACCGTAGGTGAGTACCGCTTCTCCCCGTTTTTTTTGTGTGATTTCCGCATTCAATCACGTGGAAAATGCCCCATTGGCTCCCAGAGGCACTTAACGAAATGAACGCCTTCCCCCGATTCAATGTAACATCCATCAGGACTATTACATAAACATAAGCGGGTTGCGATTCATGCATCTCCCGGGGTGATTCTCGAATTTATTAGCAGCGCCCCCCGACCCCAGGCACCCACGGTAAGCGTCCTCCATTCGCACTTCTTGATTGTGAATGTTTTATTTATGAGCTCTACCTTGGCATTCGGCACTTGTATCTGTGCCCCATTTGCAATGGAGATTTATCCGGAGGCAGGGTATCATTTTTCTTTCACCGCCACCCTTCACCACCATCACCTTCGATTGTCCGCATTTTATTGCTCGCATCCCCCTGCCAAAACGGTCTTGAATGTGCCGGCATGCCACCACAGTTGTGCGGCGAATTGTCAATCCAGAATTCAACAAGTGCGCTCTGCGACAAAAAGGACTATTCCCCAGGCGACTGGGCTTTGGCAAATCTTTGTCTGGCTCACTTCTGTGTCACTTGTGCTCGAATGTTTCACTTGTTGAACTTTCTCTTGGGAGTTTACTTAAGGAGATTTGATGGGAATCCGCAGAAGGGTCTACTGCTGGAGCACATTTGAAATTTATATTTGCCTTGAACTTCTCTGCAAGTTTTATTCTTCTGCACTTTGTGTTACTAAGCAAAGTGATAAAAGTCTAGTTTAATTATGAATCAATTTTTTGTGAGAATAATAAAGAAAAAAACGGAATTTTATTCAACTCTTCTTGTATGTTTGGCGTCACAGTTCGGGTTGCACCTCGGAATCAAGCAGCGCACAGTGGTGTCTGTAATCTGTAACTTTTGATCCCGTCCAGCGATCTTGATGAAATTTGGAATATAGTATTATTGTCATAAGATCATCCTTCTGTCAAAAAAAATGTTGATATATCATGAAGGACATCGGGGTTAAGTTAAATAATTGAAAAATAACGCATTTTTTAATTGCATAAAGAAAATATTTAAAAATAATTTACGACGGTAAGGTTAGGCTCAAAACAAAGCTGGAATTCGTACCTATATAGAAAAATTACAGTCAATAATACTTACTAACACACTTTCGTCGTAAAAAATTGTAAACTAGAATTTTAATATAATTAGGCTTGTGTTTCACTACTTAGTGGTTCATGTCCATGGTATTTGCGCAATACAAGCAATAGAAGGCAAATCTTAGGGAAATTTAGAAAAAGTCCTGAAAAATGGCCAACATTGCTCCACTTAAATGACTCGTTCTACCAAAGTGCATAAAAGTTAGTTTTTATTTTTGCACCACAGAGAGAGAATGTCTCAACCTTTCAGAAAAATGTGGTTTCCCGTTGGAGACTCCTGGAGCATATTCGTTATGTTCCACCAAACATGGAAGTACTTCCTGCAAAAGGTGGCCTTAGCAAAAAGCCTGGTCAAAGAATGTTGTGGTCAAAATGAAAAATATGTTGATACAGTTTTAAGGTTTAATGTACGCACTTTCAAATAAGGTGGCTTATTTTAAAAATAAAATGGCACATCGAACTTTCTGGCAAAAGACGTCCAATTTTAAAATTTCCAAGTACCAACTTTGAGCTAGTCGTACTCCAAAAGGCTCATTGTCTTCGTAAGGCTAAAAACTTTTATGTCAGTGTTCTGGCGGCACCAAAAATAGTTTGATGTATTTGGTGGTAGCATGGTATTCTCTACAGACACTGCATCATTTGATCTTCAATTCAAATAAGTAAGACATCTTCGAATCAACAAATAAGTAGCCGGTACCCGCTTGCACTTCTTGGTCTGAGGTCTGCAGTTATGTAAAGAGTCTTTGCAACCAATTTTAAGTGGACTCATACTTGGGAAGTTCATCTAAAGTGCACTTTAGCGTTTGCACCTAAAGCGTTTTTTTCTTTGTGTCAAGAGCGCTTTTCTTCTTCGAGATGGGACACTACATGCTCTTCTCTACGACGAGAGCTGAAACTTATGCGGATCATTGCAAAAATTTAGGAGACTCCACGATTCTGCTACAAGTTGTCAATTTTTGTCTCAGCAGCAATTGACAGATGAATTGGTAACAAGGCTCTAATCTGCAAGGAATTGGACCGATTGAAAGAAGCTGAGTTTTCTCCTAAAAGCATACAAAAATATTAAATGTTTGCATTTAAACAGAAACTAATCTTAACCAAAGTGAAAGAAGCTGGAGGTTGTCTGAGGCACGATTCCGGCTATACCAGCAGAACGAAGTCATCGTTCCGAGCTCTGTGTGGTTGGCTAGTTGTTTTTAATTTTGGTAGGACTTCCGGACTTCCTTTCTATTGTATCAGCTTTTCCGTTCAGCAATAAATCACGAGCATTTATCGTTCTTCGATGCCTTTTAGGCATTGGCCGCAAATGTTGGCCTGCACTTAAAACCTAAAGGCGATGTCGTAAAGCCTAGTGTATTAATGGCTTACTTTATAGCGTATTAGATGCACTTTCATACGTTGTATGCGGCATATGAAAATAGACCAAACTTTCAGAAGTTTTCAAGTTCGTAGCACACATCACTCCAAAAATATAATCACCACATTTAATGCACTCCGCCGGACTACATTTTACGCTTAGAATTGAAATACTTTCTAAGCTTGGCATTGTTTCTTATAACCAGGTATTGAAACTTTTCTTGGAGATCTGACTTCACAGGCGTTCTTGCTTTAGTGACCGCCCCTTGGCTTCTGTTTTTGGTTTCATTTTAAATGTATTTGGTACTGTACATACAGAGCAACCTTGCGTTTTTCTTACATCCCAACGCTCTTAATGCCCATCATCCCGTCCCAGCAATGCAGCTAATGAAAAATTTAATTCTATAAACGTTTTTGGAAATCAAAATGTTTTAATTTACCAATTTCCTTTCCGCTTCCTTACTGTTTTCAACAAAAGTGTATAAAAATTTGTTAAGTCTGTTCCAGTACTCACTTCACCACATTATGAAGTCTGTCATATGTGATGGGGAGGGTAAAAATCTCTCAGAGAAGGGCAAATTATCAAAAACGTACGGAAACACAGCTAAACCAGTTGCGTTAATTATGTCATTTATGAAGTTTCAAGCAGGAATAATTGTTTTCACGCCCACGAAACAATCAACACACAATAATACAAATCCAAGCAAATCAAGGAAAGTCTGTTCCAGTACATCAACCAAAATTTATTTGATGCCAAATGAGCACTTCTTCGAGAGTTTTACTCTATAATAATAATAATTGTTGGCGCTACAGTCCAATGGGGGACCAGGACCTAGCTTGCTCATCAACTATTCGTGTCGTGCGCGCTACTGTTCTCTCACGAGTAGAAGGGACCTACAGTTTTTTACCGACTCCGAACGCGAAATTTGGTGGCCGCCGTGGCGTAGTGGGTAGAGTGCGACGCTCACACGCCGAAGGGTCTAGGTTCGATTCCCAGCTCAACACCAACTTTTCGAATATTTCACGGCACCACGTCTTTCGAGCTGCTGGCAACACTCAAAGAGTAATAACTGTCTAAGAAAGCTTCTCAAATTTCGCCGTTCCTCAGGATAAGGACCCAAATTTAAAAAATCAGCAAGATGAGTTTGTAAGTTTTCTAATAGTCTTCCTTTTCCATGGTTCCATCAATTTTGTGCAGTGGTCCAAGGTGCCACCACGTGAAACAGCCCCATACCATGACATTTCCCCCCACCATGCTTCACTTAATATGGTGTCTTTGAAAATAGATTTTGCACATATTTCGTGGCGCCAGTAATGAGCAAAGTTAACATAAATTATAGCTCATTTCAACTTCCAACGCACTCTTTCTTCCCTCCAATTCCTTCTAAAAATATCACACGAAGCAAATTACCGGAAAAATTGCAACTGAAGCAAGCACTAAGCACTGACGCAAGGGCCCGCCCTGAAAAGCAAGTAAATTTGAAATTAAAACATTGCCTTCTCACGTCAGACTCTTTTATTTCAAACTCTCACAAGTGAGGGAATTTTAACATAAATTGCAACTTAAACTACTTAAACACACAAAACGAAAGCATCCACGTCTCACAATGCAGCACATTTTTGCACTCCGTTCACAAATGTTGAACAAGCATTTGCCCGGACATGAAAGCAAAAAGGAACCAATTTCGAGCTGTCAAGGACTTTTATTCCTGTTTGACCAGTGATAGAAGTGATCTGAGTGCGAGAGGACCACAATGGGGCCCCGGCATAAAGGAAATGTTGTCGTCAACCAACCACCACCCACAGAACGCCGACGATTCTGCTTCAAGGGTTTGTTTGACTCATCACTTGAGGACTCGGTTCGATTAAATACCACAAAGGCATCAGGGAGGGAGGATTATTTAATTGATTTGCTTCTGTTCACTTCAGGGAACAACAAAAAAAAAAAGAAGAATGAAGCGAGGCTCTTGTGTTTAAAAAAAAATCCAGCTCGCATTGATTTGACAGAAACTGAGGCAATCAAAGCGTCTCGCACTTAAAAAAACAGTTTTATGGTGATTAAACGTTTATCTCCGGCACCAGCACGCACACACAACCAAGCGCTTAGGCCCCATCGTCATCGACGGGTGGGGTGTCCTCGTCGTCCTCCTCGTCTCCATTGGGCTTCAAGTCGGCAGCGTCCTTCGTCGGTGAAGTGTTTCTGCTGCTGGGCAGGAAGACCTGCAGTTGTCGTCTAATTTCCTCCGTATTCACGTTGTTGTCCAGAATCTGTTCGTTAATTATATTACTATACCACTTTTCGAAACTCTTCTGCGGGCGAATGTCCGGCACGGTCGAGCGTCTTCGGTCCGGGCTCGAGGTAGCCGGAGTTTTCGGTTTCTCGTCACCCATCACACAAAAAGAGGAACTTTTTGCCGTCGTCGCAGTCGAGTGAAGTGAAGAACTGAACAAAGGGCAATACAGCACGGCGCTGTATATCCTTGCAGCAAATAATTACCATCTATACGTGTAATTCAATCTACGCAAGTTTGGTAAAAGCTTTCAATAACCGCCTATTCGAGCCAAATGGAAGGTGGGGTCATAAATGAGTTAATGCTCGTTGTCACACACACGCCGCCGTCGCCGCCGCCGTCGTTCGTCGTCGCCGTGCCGCTCAGGTACGGCCATCAGTCAGCATGGCATGACGAACAATTTTGCGGGCGTCAATGTGGAGGAAGGTAATCGCTGTGGTGTTGGCTTTGAGCGTAGGGATGTGGAATATTTACGATGCCATGGGGGTTTGTTTTTTCGTTTTTTTTTTCTTTCTTCTGAATTGGGTCGAAATTGATGGCAGTTTGCGGGGGGGAACAGCGCTATTCAGTGGCAAGGATATGACAAATTGACGGGAAACAAAGAAACCGAACTGCCGGGAGAGGGTGTGTCAATTCGGAAGGAGACATCCGTCTTGTGGGTGGTAGACTTAATGGTGTTGAATTGTGCTGCTCAATGGGATTGGTCAAGGACTCCAATCGCAACAAAACGAGGTAATGACTGAATGTGTTCAGATTGATAATCTCTCAAGTTCAAAGTAATTTGCTGCACTCGATGACTGTTTTCTTTTTTGACTGAAAACAGAAACCCCTTCATCCCAAGACGATGTCTAGAGTGGACTTTGTTCTGTATGAAGATAAATGGTTTCATCAAAACTTCAGGCTCGACTGGTTTGTTCAGGCCAACTTCAGCTGTTGTTTGAGACGATGCGTTAAACTTGGAAATCAATGGATCTGTTCGAGAGTAAATTAGAATTCAAAGACTTCGTTCGGCAGTTGCATAACTGCAAAGTGGCGCTGTTGCTACACACCTTTGACGTGCCCTGTTTGTCCAGCGGTTGTAGTGGTCGAAGAAGTACAACTTTGCTCGGTCACAGAGGAAGTTCTGGCACCATCCACAGTAATACGACGATGCTGCATTAAGAGTTTGTTTGACTGGCGACAACTTTTCCACACAAACTGCTAAACGTCCGAAATGTTTGAAAACTGAACAGTGCGGACGCATATGGTTCTGGCCATTACAATCATCCACTGATTCATGCCCTTTTCAAAAGTATTTAAAGTTAATTGCACAAGATCAGTTTGAAAGTCCTTGCCCAGTTCGAAAAGTCCTACAACAGGAAAAACATATTTTTTGAAAAGGTCCAATTTGTTTCTCGGTAGAAGCGGCTCTTAGTTCCGTAAACTTGATCCAGTGAAAGTGGAGTGTCTATGAAAAATGCGACTATGGAAAATGCGACAGCTGGAGGTTTGCAAAAGAAGACCTTCTTAGGATGCACGAAAGACACGCTTTCGACTCAAATTGCTGTCCGACGAGTGATTTCTTCGCAGTAGAGCTACGTGAGCATTTTCCCCTTATGCAGATGAACCATAAAAATCGGTGCTCACACTTTATTAAGCTAAAAGAGCAATATTTGCCTTTTAGGAATTACGTTCCCCTAATGTAGTCCAATGTGGTCGCCGTGGCGTAGTGGGTAGAGTGCGACGCTCACGCGCCGAAGAGTCTAGATTCGACTCCCAGATCAACACCAATTTTTCGAATTTGTCACGGCACCACCTCTTTCGAGCTGCTAACAACACTCAAAGAGTAATAACTGTCTAAGAAAGCTTCTCAAATCTCGCCGTTCGGAGTCGGCAAAAAACTGTAGGTCCCTTCTACTCGTGAGAGAACAGTAGCGCACACAATACGAGTAGTTGATGAGCAAGCTAGGCCCTGGTCCCCCTTTGGACTGTAGCGCCAACAATTATTATATTAATGTAGTCCAATGCTTCGATTAGTTTTTGGTTTTGGATGTGTGCCTTAGCGTCAATGTTTACAAAACATGGCCTTTTCACATTGTGCTTGAGCGAGACACACTGCTTGGAAGAGGTGTGTTCGAAATAAGCAAAGGCAGCAACCACTTCACAGGCGGTATTCTCATATTCATTAAGAACCTCACGGTCTTTTGAAGTTCGTACTGTTGAGTGAGTCGCATACCTTATACGGATCAAAATCAGAAGTATGAGATCAGAAATTTGTGTCCAATTGTATTCCCTGGTAGTCGATCTCTAAGTAGCGATGCTAAGCTTATCAAAAGTACACGTGCGACTACGTTGAAACACATCAACACATAACGAAGACCGTACAGCATCAGCAACTAAACGCTGTAGAAATTCAGGACCTTAAATGTCTGACCAATATTGCTCCTTTATCCACTTTACAGAATCTGCTAACATTAACGCTCAAACACGCGCTGAGGCTTGGTGCTTAAGGCTCCGGCACATAGAATACTTTACGTGCGTAGCGTGAAAGTATCCGTTGATGGTGAAGTAAATGAAGGAAGGGGATGACACAATGAATACTTCAACGCACAGCTGATTTCAATTGACAGTAGCTTTAAATTCAATTTGTTTTGTTTATACTGTAGAGCGGTTTGATATTTATTTTGCAAAAATGCCTCCAGACGAGTTACTGAATTAAATAAAATGATTAATGATACTGCTCGAACTTTAAGAATATATTAATGCCAAATATGCAACCGTCGATTTTGGGTCCGGACTTTATATTATACATAGATGGAGATGTACATGGTTTTCTTTGAGCAACTATACAATGACGATCCGGAATAATTTTTCACAGCTTTGAGAATAAAAAAGAATTGTTTGATTAAATATTCAATATTCAATCAACCTTAGTGTAACAAACGTTTATTTGAAACTCAAAAAACAATATTTTAAAATAGCACAATGGGTGGATTGTCAACGCTGACTGAGAGAGAAAGGTAAAAAGTTAAGCTTCTACATCCGTCGCATGAGCGGCAGCGTTTGTCTATGTGCCACCTTTCATAGGAACACATGTTCCATATTTTTATGTATCTGTCAAAGTATTGCTGACGCTGACGCATGTCAAGTATTCTATGTGCCGGAGCTTAGTGTTGGGCAAAATTTAGTCAAATAATGACTAATGACTAAATTAGTCATTAGTTGCCGGATTCCAGCGACTAAAGATTTATTTATTCAATATTCATGAAAATAATGATTGACCAATAAATTATTCATTATTCGTAGAAATTACTCATGACTAAATCAATCTTTATTCATGAGTCATTCAAATAAGTTAATCATTAGTCATTAATCACGCGTTTTTCCAAGCCATATCTCTATTCATATAAAAATAAAACAAAGTATTGAGTTATTTCAAATGATAAAGTGGACAACGAACTTCAAAATAATATTGTCGAACTTTTTGTTTTTTGGTGATTTCTTACCATATAGTTTTTGCAATTGCAGTTTTGCCGCGTAAATATATACAAGACTTTGCAAATTACTAGCACCATCTTCGACTTGGTCACTATTAAGCTAATTACTTTTTCCTAGGGCCATGCAAGCACCTCGTATTTATTGCACAACATCTATTACATCAGTCATAAAACCCATAAACATGACATTAAAAACTTCATCTTGTCATTAAAATAGGTCTCCTTACCGGAGATGCAAAAATATGAGTAAATTCCAACATGCCCGCAATTGGTGGTTATTCATGATACAGAGTTAGTCATGACTACACATTAATCATGAATAACCGTCAATCATATGTGTGAATAACGAAAATTCATGAATAAACGTTAGTCATTAATAAATCCGGCAAATAAATTATTCATGACTAACGTTAGTTACTTTTCTTTAGTCATTAGTCATTTTGTTATTTTATGCCCAACTCTGCCGGAGCTTTTATTGAACTATCCGTGTCCGTCCCTGCGTAACAACTGGATCTTAATTTAAACGAATATAATTTGCTGTAACAACTTGGTTACTTCCACTTCCAATTCTCTTACAGTTTGCACGATCTCTTTCAATGCGCACAACAATTTGTTAGAAATTCATCTTCACGCTATTTCAACCAACAACATTCTGACACGGTGCCCGTCCCTCTGGACAAGATTCGAAAACTCTTCTTCATGGCCAGCTATTCTTAATATATCAACATGTGCTTGAGTAGAGCCACGGGTTATTAAATCTTCTCCTTCACTTAGCATTAAAAGAAGAAAAGAGAAGACAACAAATCAGAAGAAAGGTTGGCACCTAGAGCGCTTTTTAGAACGTTTTCCATAACGCCCAAGTATTTGTGTCACATAGTAGGACAGGGATGATTGGGGCTCACTTGGCCTTAAATCAACCTTAAACCACATTTGTATTGTTTTTTTTAAATCTTTTTTTAAATTTAATTATCACATAAAATTTAAAAATCGTTGTTTTGATTTTTATACTAGCTATATATAGCTGCGGAGCTAAAGTAAAAGAACTTATTATTGCTTCCAAGTTTGCTGCCCTGACCCCAGCTCTTTAATGTCGGTGTACGAGGATTGCCTTTTATATTTCGGGATTGAAGAACAAAAACAAACATTAATCATCGAATTTGTTTGTTTAAATTGTTTTACAAAATATTCCCCATTAAGATCTATACACTTTTGCAAGCGTTTGAACCAATTGTTAAAGCACTTTTGCCACTCTGATTGAGGTATCTCCAAAATATGCATTCTGAAAGCATCAACCGCTTCTTCAGGTGTCGAAAAACGTTGACCTCTCATTTTATTTTTTACGTACGGGAATAAAAATAAGTCATTCGGTGCCACGTCAGGACTATACGGCGGATGACTTATCAAACCGATGTTTTGAGTGCTCAAAATTGCAGTTGTTTGAGGCGATGTGTGAGAGCTCACATTGTCGTGGGGAAGAGTGATCCATCTTCGGCAGTTGGTTTTCCTGATTTCTTGGAAGACAACTGGCAGACAAATGGTTGTGTACCACTCAGAAGCGACTGCCTTCTTCTATTGGTACATTGCGACATATCCAATTTGTCCCAAGAAACAAGCGACCATTTGCTTAGAAGTGATTCGTGCGTGAGCAACTTTTGTTGGATTTGGCTCAATTTGAAACACCCATAGAGTCGACTGCCGTTTACTTTCGGGCTCATATGCTTAAATCCACGATTCATCACCTGTCACGCTGTCATAGACGTGTTTCGAAACACCGCGATCGTATTTTTGGAGCATTTCTTTCGACCAATCGACACGAGCCTTTCGTGAGCGATTGACAAATTGTGTGGGATCCAAGGCGCACAAATTTTTCGACGGTCAAATTTCATGCAATATTGAATGTATGCTGGTCCCACTAATGAATAAGGTTGTCTCAATCTCACGATAGGTCACATGACGATCTTGCATTATCAGTTGGCGCACAGCATCAATGGCTTCCGGAACAACAACTGGTTTTGGACAACCTTCACAAAATTCAACTTGAAGTTAACAACGACCTCGGTTGAACTCACCATACCATCGATAAACACTGGTCCTTGATGGAGCTTCATCGCCAAAAATTGAATTAAGTTTATCGATGCACTGTTGTTGAGTTAATCTACGTCGAAAGTTGCAAAAAATAATCACACGAAAATGTTCACGATTTAATTCCATTTTTTGAGCGAGACGAATCTTTTAAGTTACTGTAAACAACACAAATAGCGCTCGTATGTCAAAACGTTCTGAGTACGTATAAACTCAAAAATGTCAAACTTTACGATAGAGCTGGCAGTTGCCAAATTGCAACACTACGGTTGCCCAATCCCGAAATATAAAAGGCAACCTTCGTAGTGCGTTCTTCGTTGATGAACATACCGAGGGTATATTTTTAAGAGAGAAAAATTTAAATTGGATGATAAAACAAGCATTTTTGTAATTTTACCATGAAATTTACTTCAATTGAAAGATAATCTTCCGGCAATATTATTTAAACGTGATTTCTAGCTTCGGAACTCTATTTTCGATATTTTTTTCCAATATTTGTAATAGAATATTTGCAATACGTGGCCGCCGTGGCGTAGAGGGTAGAGTGCGACGCTCACACGCCGAAGGGTTAGGTTCGATTCCCGGCTGAACACCTCGAATTTTTCATGGCACCACCTCTTTCGAGCTGCTTCAACACTCAAAGAATAATAACTATCTTAGAAAGCTTCTCAAACTTCGCCGTTCGCAGTCGGCAAAAACTGTAGATCCCTTCTACTCGTGAGAGAACAGCAGCGCACACCACACGAGTAGTTGATGAGCAAAATAGGCCCTGGTCCTCCTGTGGACTGTCGCGCCAACAATTATTATTATATTTGCAATACCCAACGAATGTTTTCCCCCAAGTAGTCAATCACTTCAAGCTCTTCGATGCAGACAAGAGCTTCACATATCCTCACAGTTTTTTCACAAGATCCCAGATTCTAAATCACAGGCCCGTAACATGTAACTATGCGGTCACCAAACCTTTCCTTCAATAAATCAACAGTGACACGAGCTGTCTGATATATTGCTCAGTCTTGTTAAAACCACCTCTCCTGCATATCATGGTTGTTCAACATATGAATAAAGTAGTCAGTAATCATCGGTTACCATTGACTGTAACATTCTGACCAGAATCGATATTCAAGAAGTACGCATGAATAATTCCACCAAACCACAGACTAAAATTGATTATTATGAAGAGAATGTTGTGTCAACGCACACACTTGTAGATCATCAACACTCCAAAAATGGCTGATATAGATAATTGACAAAATTCATATTTTAAAATCCACCGAACCCAAACCAGGATCCAGGAACTCTCCCAGGAGGAGAGTTCTCCTGCACTGGAATTCCATTTGACAGTGTTTTTAAAACATTTGGTTTATCCAAAACTTTCAAAAATTAGCTAATGTCCAAGAATTCATGAATAACAGTCAAATTTGCGACTAACCCACGGGAAATCACACGTTTTATCAGTTGCTCAGTCGACCATCTTCTTCCTTATTTTTGTCTCATCTATATCTAGCTAGCTCCATTTATTTTGAAATGTCAAACCAAACCAAAAGCGAATAACTTGACATCTGACAAAATGGCCGCCAGTTAAAATACTGCTGCCAACGTAAAGTTCTATAATAATAATTGTTGGCGCGACAGTCCACAGGGGAACCAGGGCCTAGCTTGCTCATCAACTGCTCGTGTTGTGCGCGCTACTGTTCTCTCACGAGTAGAAGGGACCTAAAATTTTTTACCGACTCCGAAGAGCGAAGTTTGAGAAGCATTCTAAGACAGTTATTACTCTTTGAGTGCTGTCAGCTGCTCGAAAGAGGTGGTGCCATGAAAAATTCGAGGTGTTCAGCCGGGAATCGAACCTAGACCCTTCGGAGTGTGAGCGTCGCACTCTATCCACTACGCCACGGCGGCCACAACGTAAAGTTCTATATCTCTTAAAAAACACCGTATGCTTAGTTTTGCCTTCGCTAAACACAATGTAGAGTGTTTTCTTTTTAAGCCGCACCAGCTTAACAGTCCGATTACCTTGTTAGAATGACGGAATTCGTCAGGGCACCATACAGTTACAGCGTATTTTTCGACTTCCACTTTTAGAGTACTTTTCAAGATGTAAAAGAGTGTAAGGATCGGTGGTATTTCTTCTCGTGAAGCCGTGTTGTCCTGCTCTTCTAATATCGTGATTGAAAGCTCGATAATTGCGAAGGAGTATTTTTCGTTAATCTCAAACGGTTTATTTACAGAAGAGGGACAAGTTCCTTTAAGGATATTGAGGCGTTGAGGATTTGAGGTAGCGTGAAAACTAGAGAAGGAGCAGCAGATGCAGCAGCGGAAGCAGTAGCAGAAACAGCAGCAGATGCAGCAGCAGAAGCAGAAACAGCTTCTGGCCATTCGCGGGCATTTTGCCGTGCAGCCAGTATCATCCAATAACTAGCAAAATAATTTCCGCATGTTATCGTCTAAAAGTATGCCTTTCGAGCAACCTTTCTGAAAAATCAAAGATCTCGCTATTCGTGCTGTTGTTACCAGCGGGGCGTGATCAATTACTCGGATAATATGCCCGAGTAAATATTTCACAATCACAGGATCGACATTTTGCCTATTGCTTACTACAGTTAGTCAGTTAGGAATTTCTCATCCTTTTTATCGGACATTCTATCAGTGCCATCCCTGTTTGTCATTTACTGCACGCTACCTTTTAAAGATAGTCACATTCTATGTGCAAAATCGAAATCATTAAATTGTTACATTTTAAGCCGAAGTTTAGCCACCTTCTGACGGCTCCTGAACCTAGATTCTCAACCCATTTCTAACACTGTTTCCCATGATTTCGCTAACGGAGTTCGTCAACGGCGCATCCATTCACATTCGCGGCACAGTTTTCTGTCGTAAAGAGAAGAGAGATCAAGACGAAACTTACCTTAAACGCAGACTACGAGTATACCATAAATGAAAGCCCAGGACCATTTTATTGAACATTGACTGGAGGCTCTGTATAAATGAAATGTCTATGAACCCATATATCCCAAGACACACCACCTGTCTTCTAGATCTTAGGATTGGGATCAGATTTCGAAACTTCTGGGTTTGCAATATGGTTCCAGTAATTTCTACTTTGTTGTCTCTTTTTTTTTGACTTGCTAAGGGCTTTTCACAGGATAGACGTTATCTAACGCTCGTTGCTCGAGTTTCTGTACATCGATGTGAGACCTAGAAATCGTCTAGAAGTACAACAATCGAATGGAAAGAATTTAAAAAGACAACATGCGACTCGGCTTACATTTCCTCCTTTTATTTGCATTTTTCGGAGTTTCTGGAAGATAGAGTTAAACACAAAGTACGTCTGATAAAAACACTTTAACCCCCTTCTTGCCTCAAGAGTTACTTCTTGAATTGGCGAACCCACGATTCACTCTCCTTCATTTGTCTCTGCAGCAAGTCCGCCAGGAATCCATTCAGCAAATTCAGGATCAAGTACGTGGTTATCAAGTAAGTTCCCATCGAGAACAAGCTCAAATTCTTGTAAAAATTGGACAAAATAACGGCGTAGAAGTACCGTGCGGACGCCTTTTCATTTGCTATCTTCTCGTAGAAGAAGTACGACTGTGCCAGGAGATACAAGCTGACGACGAACACAGCCAGCGTCGCGGATGCCGACATGTGCAGCATTTTCTTAAAGATGTGTTTTGTCTGGATTCCAAGTTCGCCCAGCAGATTCATCAGCAGAATATATCGGTTCAGTACACTGGCGAAATAACTCATGCTCGTGAAAATCGGCAGGAACACCGCCACACTAATTGCAACCCCGAGCAGCCTTATGATGATGTTCGCCCCTATCCCCAAGTCGCTTTCCACGATTAACGGTTTGGCCAGCTGCAAGGGATTCTCCAAAATTAACGTAATGTTGACATACGCGTACACAGTGCAGTGAAGCAAAGTGATTGAGAATGCTATGTACGAGATTTCAAATCCTTCGGCTCCTTGCTTGTAGGGGAACAGTCCGCCCAGCCGGAGAAACAGGACCGTGCAGATGAAAGCCGATTCAAGGTCCTGGGGGTTGCTCAATTTATCCCAGAATTTAACTATTTGACTTCGCTTTGATCGTGAGACCATTTTGCTACCGAATCGCTGACCACTGGCTGATGACTGCTGCTGCCGCTGTTGCAGCTTGAAAGCGCCAATTGCAGTGCTATGGAGTGGCGGTAATTATGACCCTAATGGGAGAATGTTTGGTACGTTGTGCGATGGAAGTGATAGCTGTTTTATTCTGTAGGGACTTTATTAGTGCAAACATTGCTGGTACGTGCTCTTGTAAGTAATTGTAGGAGGGCTTCAGTTGACAGGTGCTCGTTTTATTTCGATTGCTTTGCGGACATGACGTTCGTACTTCTTGCTCGCGAGGGGGCAGTTTTACAAGCGTCATTCAAATGACCACATTAACACAATTAAGCGATTGAAAGGAAATTTTCAGCAACAAACGGGAAAAGCATAGGGTGGATAAGAGTTGTGTTCATTTCACTTTGAAAGTCAAAGTTCAATCAAAGCAAACCTGAAAGTTGAACGTTTTCACTCTCAAAAGTAAAGTTTTATATAACACAAACAGTGATACACTAATCCTTTCAAATGTTTGGACTTTGCCATGAATAGTGAGAAATACCAGGTACCGGTATGAAATGAGCGTTTTTAAATAAAACACTAATTATTAATGGGAAAGTAAAAACATTTTATTCAAAGTATTGGCCATTGTTTTCTACACATTTTGACCACCTTTCTGGCAATTTGTGAATACCACGCCAATAAAATTGTTCGTCTTTTAAAGCAAACCAATCTGACATCCAAATTTCGACCTCCTCGTAGGAATCAAAGTGCTGCTCAGCCAATGCGTGTCCCATCGATGAAACCAAATCGTAGTCGGAAGGAGCCAAGTCTGGTGAATACGGCGGGTGGGGAAGCTGCTCCCCGCCAAGTGTTTTGATTGTATCCTGAACCGGTTTTGCTTTGTGTGCAGGTGCATTGTCATGGAGCAAAATTACCTTGCCGTGTCTTTTGGCCTATTTTGATCGTTTCTCGATCAATCCATGGTTCAAATTGATCATTTGTTGTCGGTAGCGATTTCACCAGGTTTTAGGAGCTCGTGGTACAGCACACCTGGTCCGAACGTTTTACCGAAAGGTAAAACAGCTATCCGGAGGATACAAGGTTCGGACCAAGGCCTGCCGGGGCCAAAACGGACAACTCATAGTAGAGTAGCAGTCTGTGCAGAGAATCTGAAAGGATCATTTCTGCAGACTCCTTAACAGCGATGACGGCCCAAATCCCGCTGGACGATGATAGACAAGCATTCCGTCCCCCCGACTTAGACGAGATGAAAATAGTAATATCAAAGCTGAAGTCGAATAAAGCTGCTGGAGCGGACGGACTGTCCGCAGAACTATTTAAAGCAGTTGGAGATGACCAGGTTGGGCGCATGCACCAGCTCATCCCTAAGATATGGTCGGAGGAAAGCCAGTTGAGCGGAATCTCAGCGTCTTTTGCCCGGTTCACAAGAAAGGAACTTGACTTGAATTGACTTGCTCAGGAGACTGCGCCAACTACCGAGGGATAAGTCTCCTGAACATTGCATACAAGATCCTCTCTGCCGTATTGTGTGAGCGTCTGAAGCCGTTTGTCCATGACCTGATAGGTCCCTATCAGTGTGGTTTCAGACCAGGGAAGTCCACAATAGACCAGATCTTCACAGTACGGCAGATCCTGGAAAAGACCCAAGAAATGCAAATTGACACCCACCACCTATTCGTCAATTTCAAGGCTGCATATGACAGTGTGCATAGAGACGAGCTATACAGTGCCATGTCTAGTTTTGGCATTCCTACCAAACTCGTCAGATTGTGTAGGATGACGATGGAGAACTCTCGCTGCCAAGGTCGGTAACAAACTCACCGAGACCTTCAATGTCAAAAAAGGTTTTAGACAAGGCGACGCACTGTCATGTGACCTCTTTAAAATCATCCTCGAAAAGATCGTGCGTAACTCACAAGACAACACCAGAGGCACGATCTTCCAGAAGTCAGTTCAATTGCTAGCTTACGCTGATGACATTGACGTGATTGGACGAACACAGCTATCCGTCAATGAGGCGTTTGCTGGCATTGAAGCGGAAGCGGTTAAAATGGGTCTGGTGGTAAATGAGGGCAAAACAAAGTACATGCTGTCATCAAGGAAGGACACAACATCGACGTCTCGGACAGAGCGTCACACTAGGCAGCAGAAACTTCGAGGTAGTCAAGGAGTTCGTCTGCCACCGCTCCGCGGTAAACAGGGACAACATTGTCAGTTCCGAAATCAAACGCAGAATCACTCCTGCCAATCGCTGTTTCTTTGGGCTCAACAGGCAATTGAGTAACAAAGCCCTCCCTCGAAGGACTAAGCTCGCTTTATATAACAGCTTGATCATCCCCATCCTACTTTATGGCGCGGAATCTTGGACGTTAGCAAAGGCGGTTGAGGAAGCCCTTAGTCTTTTCGAGAGAAAAGTTTTGGGTGCGATTTTTGGTCCTGTTTGCGTTGTTGGCATCTGGAGGAGAAAATTTAATAACGAACTCTATGGGCTGTACAGCGACATGCGTCTACGGATACAACGCTTAAGATGGCTAGGCCATGTAGAGCGTATGGACTCCACTGCTCCGGCCCGAAAAGTCTTTGAATCCGAGCCATTGGGACAACGCAACAGAGGACGACCTAGACTAAAGTGGCGCACACATGTGGAGAAGGACCTCAAACAACTTGGAGTGTGCAACTGGAGACAGCTGGCGAAAGATCGTGCTGGCTGGAGAGGCATGTTGGTCCACCCCGGACTGTAGCGCCACAAGAAGAAGAAGAAGAATTTACAGCACACCTTTCTGGTCCCACCAAACACACAGCATTGTCTTCTTGCCGAATCGATCTGGTTTTGCAGTCGATGTTGATGGTTGTCCCAGATTAACCCATGATTTTTTCCGTTTAGGATTCTTAAAATAAATCCATTTTTGATCGCCAATAACAATTTGATGCAAAACCGATTTTCTTTTGTGTCTTTGAAGCAAAATTTCACAAGTGTTTTTTCGGTTTTCCATCTGTCTTTCATTCAATTCATGTGGCACCCATTTTTCACACTTTTGGATCTTTCCCATAGCTTTTAAACGGTCAGAAATTGTTTGTTGTGCAACATTTAACATTGCTGTCATTTGCTTTTCACTCAAAGTGTCATCTCCATCCAATATCGTTTGAGATTCGGCGTCTTCAAACTTTGTTGGTGGTTTTCCACGTTCTTCATTTCTCACATCAAAATCATTTTTTCTGAACCGTTGAAACCATCTTTTGCATGTTGCTTCTGATAGAGCATGATCAGCATATGCCTCGACAGGCATTCGATGCGACTCTGCAGCACTTTTCTTCAAATGAAAACAAAAAATTAATGCTTTCCGCAAATCATCACTTTCTGGTACAAAATTCGACATTTTTAACACGATGAACAAATATTATGTTGTCTGTTCAATGACTTGATGTATACTAAATGTTTTACACAGATGTCATAGCAAATAAACGAAAAGAAATAAGATCTCGTTCACAACAAATGTTCCCTATCGAGACATTTGTGTTTCTGCCTCGGGAAAACTCGCAACATGAGATAATTAAAACCAATTTTTCGCAGATTTCGAGTGGTACCTTCTTTGCAACTTGCTTGTGTTGGTTTTTAATGGGTCTAGAATTTAAATATGTTTTCGATAAATTAGAATTTTTGATTGCTTAAAGCTAAAATGGTGCTAAATCAAATGATCGTAGTGGTTACTTGAAGTCTCCAAAACCAGAAGTCCCGTGGGTAGAAAACTTTTCACGCAGTAAAGCCATAATTGTTTGTGCTATTGCTTGTGGCTCCGTCTCCGTCTTGTAGCAGCCGCGTGTTGGTGCACCTTTTCTGCTTCAAATTGAATACAACCATCCAGTCATTGACATTTTCAAAAAAAGTGCAGACCAATGACTCCTACTATGGAGCACATAGTAGAAACAATCACTTGCCTGGATGCAATACGAGGGTTGCCTTTTATATTTCGGGACTGGGCAACCGTAGTGTTGCAATCTGGCAACTGTAAGCTCTACCGTAAAGTTTGACATTTTTGAGGTTATACCTAATCAGAACGTTTTGACATACGAGCGCTATTTGTGTTGTTTACAGTAACTTAAAAGATTCATCTCGCCCAAAAAATGGAATGAAATCGTGAACATTTTCGTGCGATTATTTTGTACAACTTTCGACGTGGATTAACTCAACATCAGTGCATCGATGAACGTAATTCAAATTTTTGGCGATGCAGCTCCATCAAGGATCAGTGTTTATCGATGGTATGGTGAATTCAACCGAGGTCGTAGTTCACTCCAAGACGAATTTCGTGAAGGTCGTCCAAAATCAGTTGTTGTTTCGGAAACCATTGATGCTGTGCGCCAACTGATATTGCAAGATCGTCATATGACCTATCGTGAGATTGAGACAACCTTAGGCATTAGTGGGACCAGCATACATTCAATATTGCATGAACATTTGAACGTCAGAAAAATTTGTTCGCGTTGGATCCCACACAATCGTCAATCGCTCAAAAAAAATCTCGTGTCGATTGGTCGAAAGAAATGCTCCAAAAATGCGATTGCGGTACTTCGAAACACGTCTATGACAGCGTGACAGGTGATGAATCGTGGATTTACGCATATGAGCCCTAAAGTAAAAAGCAGTCAACTGTATGGGTGTTTCAAATTGAGCCAAATTCAACGAAAGTTGCTCGCGCACGAAGCACTTCCAAGCAAATGAAGCAAATGGTCGCCTGTTTTTTCGGAAAAACTGAACAAGTCGCAACCGTACCACTGGAACAATGCAGAACAGTCAATTCTGAGTGGTACACAACCATTTTTTTGCCAGTTGTCTTCCAAGAAATCAGGAAAACCAACCACCGAAGACGGAGGTTAAAGTTTTTCGACACCTGAAGAAGCGGTTGATGCTTTCAGAATGCATGTTTTGGAGATACTTCAATCAGAGTGGCAAAAGTGCTCCGACAATTGGTTCAAACGCATGCAAAAGTGTGTAGATCTTAACAGGGAATATTTCGAACAACAAAAAAGCTGTTTTCGATGATTAATGTTTGTTTTTGTTCTCTAAGCCCGAAATATAAAAGGCAACCCTCGTATATATCCAAAACTGTTCCTACTTCAAGTAAATGATTTCTTGCCTGTTGCACCTAATACAAACAAATCCTTATCCCGCAGCTTTCCACACTCTTTGCTAGGCTCACGTCTGTTCTCATTGGCCGTGAACTCGCAATGACTTCGTATGTTAAATACATCACATCATAATATGGATAATGGAATTGGAATGTAATAATGAAATTTAATATCTCCAATACTCAAAGCCGCCTTTTATAATGGGCTCCAAAGATATCGACCTCCGCACCGACTAAAAACCTCAACTTTTCTACGCTTTTGTCGCTGTTATTTCATAAAAGATGCTCAAATTCATTAGTCAGTTGTCCCTAAACAAAACAAATTCTATTAGTTCGGCTTATCAGCCCGAAATCCATTGAGCGAGAAATTGAATTTATTAGTGAAAAAGATTTCACGTAAAATCACCAGATTGTTCTCACGTAGAAGTTGACGAATGCAACTCGCCAACCTGCTGAAAAAGGTGATGAAACAGTTCGTCTACACCTTCTCTTCAAGACGTACTGGATAGTGTCTAACCACTGGAGTATCATCCAGGATAAAAAGTGGAATTGAAATCTACACCTACCGTTGATTATGCACAGTAAGTTCCTTGAATTTTCCCGGCCGAACACCTCGATTTTTTCACAGCGCCACCTCTTTCGAGCTGCTGACAACATTAAAAAAGTAGCTACTGTCTAAGAAAAAGCTTCTCAAACTTCGTCGTTCGGAGTCACTTCTACTCGTAAGAGAATAGTTGCGCGCACAACACAAGCAGTTTATGAGCAAGCTAGGCCTGGTCCCCTGCGAACTGTCGCGCTAAGCAATTATTTTTATTAAGTTCCTTGAATCAAGAGTATTTCTCACAGATTGCTAATTTTCGGAAAGTGACGATCAATTTCAAGACGCTCTTGGGAGGTGCGGCTTTCAATGATGACTTGTCGAACGATATTGAAGGAAAATTAAAAACAGTTTGATAGGAGTCATGCGGGTTCTTTCGAGAAAAGCTCCTTAAAAATGAAATGGCACGATGAAACAACTTGTTTGTTGTTCATCGCCCGCTACTTGCATTTGGTCCCTATTTTGATTATTTAAAGGTCAACAGAGCAAAAGCTTCCACTCCATCCACCAAACTCTTTATCAATGCACCCACACTGCACCAATAAATAAAAGTACTAGAACAAGAATTTTCCTTGCAAAACAGTGTATTTATCCTCATTGGTATATAGCTGGCAATTTCTAAACCGTTAAAATGATATTTCACCAACATTCAAATGAAATAGTTTATTACCAGAAACCATTAAGAATGGAGATGGTCAACTGAACAGCTGATCAAACAGCTGATTTTCCCTCTGTCTACCGACCGTTTGACTTTTATTTACGTGTTCTTGACGAAAAAAAAAACAATTTCTGAAAGTTATTTACGTAACATCGAACATTGTCTCATTTTACTCTCATATCTTTACGTTTCCCCTCCAAAATTGGCAAGATGGCGGCTAATACGTCAATTTTTGCCTTCAATAGTGTCAAACACTCGTAAATTGTCCACTGTTCGTGAATTCGTCAGCCATTTTGTGTACATTCAACACAACGCGTTCGGAAAATCTACTGCAAATTGTTTGCCCTCTCTTTCTAACAATTTGAAGAGTGAGGAGATCCACCGTAAAGGCAGCTCACACGTATTCTCAATTAAAAACAAAAAAATCCTATCTGTGAATCAGCTGTTAAAGGAGGGAAAATGCTATAAAAAACGCTGTCAAAATTAATTCAAGGGCGGGAGACGAGGGAGTTGACTGTCTCCCTATTGGTCTCTATTTATTACTTTGCAACAAGACTTCAAATAATTCATAGTCATTCACATAGTAATATAAATACTAGAAGAGGAATACATAAGTAATAGATTATAGGATGAAATGGAAAATAGAGTGAAACAACAGGTGTGTTCTTTCTATACCAAATTCTGAAGTCTGTCATTTGTTAATGAGAGGGGGTAAATCTCTCTTAGAAAGAGGCAAAGTACGGGAACGAATCTAGACCAAATGTCATTAAGAAATGTCAAATTCACTTTTTCGCTACAGAAAATAAAAACAACAACAGATTTTGTGACATGTACACAAAGATAATAGGTCTATGCTTACTTATTTCAATTAATTTGCCGAACACCAACAACTTGCGTTAAAATGGACAGGATGTGGACATATTTTACTCTCTCGAGAGAGCGCTCATTTGACATAAAACCCATTTTTTCGGTTTACGGGAACGGACTTTGTATTAGTTTGTGTTGTTTGTTCAAGCACGGGAACACACCTAAAAAAACCCACTTACTGCGTTGAAATTGTGGATGTCGCTTGTGACATTTCTCGTAAAGGCTGGTGTTTGACAATTGACAGGACGTTTTCCGCAACGTTGTCGATGTTCTTCTGCAGATCAATTACATTTGAACTGTTCGTAGAACAAAGTGCGCACGACACTTGCTGGGCGACCTTTAACAAATCTCTTGATTCAAGTTAACGAACTAAACCCCACCAACTACTCGTAACATAACCAATCCAAGACAAAGCAAATCTTAATAAAACTTTATTTGAAACTCCAACACACTCCTACCCATCACCAGAAGCCACGTTACAAGGCGAACTAACTTTTGCCACATCATTCTCGTCCGACGTCGAAGCCTTCTTGGGCAGACTTGGCATGAAGATGTGCAGCTGCCTCTTGACGTCGGAAAGTGTGGTGCTCTTCCGCTCGGTGGAAGGTCTTTTGGCGGGCGCGTCATACATCGTTGACGTTGATCGGTGACTAGTTGTTCGAGGTCTGGGCCTGCTCGCGTCCCCGCAATCTGCGGTACATCTTGCTTCCGCATTCATGCTGTCTTCGTACAGTCTGGCCGAGGCTAGATTTCCAGCCAGTCGCCGCACCACGCTCGCACTGCTCGACAACGCACAGAGGTCGATGTTCCTCGCTGGGCGGTTGAACCGGACAGGGACGCCCTCCTTGTTGAAAATGATGGTTATGTGCTTCACGGAGTCAGACCGCCTGCAGCAAGTGGCTGGCTCCGGTTTCTGTTGCTGTGCCTTCTGATTCTCCCTTCGAGTCCTACTCTTGCTCGGCGATGTCCGTGGAGCCGCGTCGTCGGGACCGAGAAGTGGGGCCTTGCCGGCAAGGTCTAGCCAGTTGAGTACTCGTTCGGCAAGTTTTTCGTCGGAGTGCGAGTTGGTGGTCAGCACAGAGTTCATGTCGTAGGCAGAGCTTCGCTTGGACGAGACTTCGTCGCGGAGGTAGTCATAGCTTCGCCGAAAGTGATCCAGGAACTGCTTTCTCGATGAGAAGCGTCGAGTGTCTCCAGTGGACGTTAGTCTGTTGTACGCTGAGTTCTGGTAGCATTGGGTCTTGGATGAGCCCACGAGCTGCAGTTCATCACTCAGATCCGAGAAGTCCCATGACACCGAAGTTTGGATCCGCTCTGGAAGCAGAAGTGTGAGGGAAAGACAACAATCTCAACAAAACACAACGCACTTACCCCTTTTCGGTTTCACTCGCGAATCTGACGCGAACTTCTGCCTCGGTTGGTGGTCGAGAATAAAGTGCCGCCGTCCTGCATCCAGCCAAACAGATTTAACGAACAACGGCCTGCTGGCCGATTCCCAAATCGGAGGATTCTTCATTTTTTTCGTGCCGTGGATTACACAAATCACTCGGAAATGTCTCGTCTGTTTTGGCGCATGTCGTCGACTAAACTTTGCTCCACGGGATTCCTTCTTATTGACGGGCAATCGGAATTGCAAACTGAGGTGGTTGTGGTTGGTGGTTGGTGGTAGTGTGGTTTGTTGACTGTACCATGCACCTCCTCACCGTCGGTCGGGGTTTTTGGTTCGAGTCGCTTTTTCCTGTGTTGAGTGAGGGGTTGCTAGGCGTACGTGTGCGCGAGTGCGGTTAAGTGAGTTCTGCACGCGACTGCAGTGAATCCAAGGAAGACAGAGTTTTGTCCCGGTATTTGGGTGCCATTAAAGTTTTTCTGATTTTTTGCTTTTACCATTTAAATGAGTATTTAAATAAGCAAACGTCTCGTGCTGCTGTTGCTTAGGTTTGTCGCGTTGAGTTGCTATGACGGTGGTTAGGGTTCAATGTCATCTGTGGGATATTTTTGGCTGATTTGTAATGCGGCGGTATGAGGACATGAGCAAATTTGAGTAGAGGCAAGATGTTCATGTTTACCAGCTCGAATGATGTTGATGGCGGGGAAAGCGCAAAGGCCAAAGATGTAATGTTGTCATTAATTGTTCACATAAAAGTTACATGTAGATAATTTGAGTTTGACATGCAAATTTATGCCTATCTGAGACGGATTGACGTTGATGGATGTGTCAGAGCTCATATGCATGACGAATCTTGTGTGACGTGATAGGGATTTGGGTTATGGTAGAACACCTCTGTGGGGTCACAGAAAACATGAGGGAAGGTCTCTGACAAAATGAGTCATCAAGCTCGAGTCTGTCAAGCTACCGCCCTCTGGATCCTATTTAAAGCACGCCACGGGAAACCGAATCCAATCTCTCTTTGAAGAAATCGCTGCTCGAAATTGGGTTCGTTTCTTTAGTAATTTTTGAATACCATCTCTAATGTATAAGTCCTTTCTCCGACGTCGTTCGTATCGTTGAGCTGTTCTTCTATTTCATCAAATGACCCAAACGGGAGACCACCAAATCGTTTTGCATCAGTAGCCAAAAGGAGCAAGATCTTAAGAATGTGCAGGTGCGGCGAAGCCTAATATTTCAGCGTTTCCATATAGCTTTTGACCGGTACAGCCACGTGGAGCCGAGCGTGTCCATGTTGCAAAATGCCTTTCAGTTCTAGCTGTTTAGCAAAACGTAGGTTAAGGAATCCAAGCCTAAGTTGGCAAGGCAATGTAAAGCGTATGGACACCACTGCTCCGGCCCGAAAAGTCTTTGAATCCGTGACATTGGGACAACGCAACAGAGGACGACCTAGACTAAAGTGGCGCATACAAGTAGAGAAGGACCTCAACCAACTTGGAGTGCGCAACTGGAGACAGCTGGCGAAAGATCGTGCTGGCTGGAGAGACATGTTAGTTGAGGCCCAGGTCCACCCCGGACTGTAGCGCCACAAGAAGAAGAAGAAGAAGGTTTAGGAATCCGTCCCGGGATTCCAGAAAAAAAATTGCGAATGTGGAGGCAACGGCTCCTCCCAAGTGTTCGACTTACGTTTACAAAAACAAAGAACGATTTCTCAATGCGAATTTATTTTATTCCGTGTCAATACAAGTCAAAAATCAGATTGCTCTCCAAACCTTTCTTGATTCCCACAGGAAGCCGCTGCTCCAACCATCCAAAATGCAGGCTCATCAGTTTTATGCCGACTCGTGTATCCGGTGCGATGCAATTTGATGTTCGTTGGTCCTGCGAATAGCGCGACACAACTTCTGTACTCTTCTATAAGCGCGTGAACAGGTTTGCACCTGAATAAACTTATTCAGCTGCAAACCTTATTCTCATACAGACTGCTACCCTATATGGGGTTCAGGGCCAAATGCGTGGTGTTAACTAGTAATTCAATATTTTCACGAAAGAGAGTTTTTATTGATCTGTAACAGGCTTTATTCTTGCTCCATTGATCTCCAGTGGACGTCGTTTTGATCGACGTTTTGTGATCCTAACCACAAAAAAAGCTTCCTTCACAGTTTGGCGTTTTATTTCATTTCAGTCATCACGTGTCAAAAATGAATTATTTTATAGAGGAAAACAGCAACATGTTTCATTTTGTTTTATAGATGAAGGCGATGAAATGTTAATTGTGGTTGTGGCCCTAAAACAATCAACTATGCCCAATTTTCGTCGATTCTATTCCTGTTACTTTGAGTTTAAGGTCAACCGAGCTTCTGTAGTTGGAGAAAATGTTCTAGGCTAGAACGAGATAGGACTACTCATGTCATGATGGCACAGTATGTGGTGCAAGATTTATTTTTTTTTACTTCGGCAATCAATCGTCAAAAATGTTCATAAAAGAATGGAAGTCGTTTATTGCTTAAAACTTCAAGAAAGTGGTTTGATCCATTTGAATAAGGCCGCATACATAAAAGAAACTCGATGTGCGAGGGTTGCATATTATATTTCCGGATTAGATGGCAAAAACAAATATTAATCATCGAAAACAGCTTCATTGTTTTTCAAAATATTCCCCATTAAGATCTATGCACTTTTGCATGCATTTGAACCAATTGTTGAATCACTTTTGCCACTCCGATTGAGATATCTCCAAAACATGCTTTCTGAACGCATCAACCGCTTCTTCAGGTGTCGAAAAACGTTGACCTCTCATTTTATTTTTTACGTACCGGAATAAAGAGAAGTCATTCGGTGCCAAGTCAGGACTATACGACGGATGACTTTCGATCAAATCGATGTTTTGAGTGCCCAAAAATGCAATTCTTTGAGCCAATGTGTGAGAGCTCTCATTGTCGTGGTAAAGAGTGATCCGTATTCGGCGGTTGGTTTCCCTGATTTCTTGGAAGACAACTGGCAAACAAATGGTTGTCTACCACTCAGAATTGACTGTTCTACCTTGTTCTAGTGATACGGTTGCGACATGTCCAGTTTTTCCGAAAAACAGGCTTGGAAGTGCTTCGTGCGCGAGCAACTTTTGTTGGATTTGGCTCAATTTGAAACACCCATACAGTCGACTGCTATTTACTTTCGGGCTCATACACATAAATCCACGATTCATTACCTGTCACGATGTCATAGACGTGTTTCGAAGCACCGCGATCGCATTTTTGGAGCATTTCTTTCGACCAATCGACACGAGCCTTATTTTGACCGATTGACAAATTGTTTGGGATCCAAGACGAACAATTTTTTTGACGGTCAAATGTTCATGCAATATTGAAAACGTCATGAACCGAATTTTCATCGGTGAATCGATACTTAATCGCACCAATATGAATGCAATTGTGGACCGGCTGATAAGTGGTGGTGAAAAATAGATCGAATGTGACAGTATCCAGTGAAAATGGTCGTGGTCGAATTGCAGTTAGCAGGTCAATTGCAGTTTCAAGGTCAAGATGAACTTCAAAGAAAGCTCTGCTTTTTCTTTGATGCGATTAGAAGGTAGTCGTCTTCCGGCCAAATTAGTTTCTATTGGGGGTATAACTTTGATAAATTTGATTAAATTCGTGCGATTGGCTAGGCGACGGCATAACATATATTATTCCATTGCTATTATTCTATTGGAACATGCGTTGAAAAGCTACTGTCATTGCACGTTATTTCAATATATTTCATTCATTTGGAGCGTAAACAACAATAATTTTTTTTTCACTCAAGTATGTCGAACTTTGTTTGTTTTTGCGGAAAGTTCTTCATCAACTTTAATACAAAAAGAACTACTTCCGTAAGTTATCGTATTTTTGTGTAAGTTTATGGTGAACATGCGCTTGCTGAGCAAATGTTCCAAAAGTGGTTTGCAAGATTTAAAAGTAGTAATTTTGGCTTGGAAGATGATGAACGTCTTGGTCAGCCGAAAAAGTTTAAAGATGAACAACGGGAAGCATTACTCTATGAAAATCGTTGGCAAACACAAGAAAAGCTCGCAGTATCTTTGCGTGCTACTCAAGCAGCCATTTTGAAAAGTTTAAAAGTAACTGGGTTTATTCAAAAGCAAGTAAATTGAGTCTCATGTGAACAAAAGCCGAGAGTCGTCGAAAGCCCGGTTTGTATGTTCGAAAAGCTGCTGGAACGCCGCAAAAGCAAGCAATTTTTGCATCACATTGTCACTAGTGATGAAAAATGGATCAATTACGACAATCCCAAGCACAAAAAAATCATACGAGTATGTGAAACACAAGCGGCAAAGCCGAATATCCATGGCGTGAATGTTCTGTATTTGATGGGATCAGAAGGGTATGTTGTATTATGAGCTACTAAAACCGGGTAAAACCATCAACGGACAACGCTACCGAACACAATAAATCCGTTTGAAGAGAAAAATAACCGAAAAACGCCCAGAATATGCGACCAGATACGAGGCAGTAATTTGCCCTCATGACAATGCTCGGCCCCACGTTTCCATTCTGGCTTAAAACTATTTGGAAAACAGTTGTTGAGAAGTTTTTCCCCACCCGCCTTATAGCACAGACGTTGCCTCTTCTGAGTACCATTTCTTCCGGTCGATGGAGAACGCCCCCACTGAAATGCGGTTAACATCAAGGCAGAATATCGAAAATCGGCTTTGTTCATTCTTGGATTCCAAGCCTAAACAGTTCTTGCCCCAAAGGTGGAAAAAAGTCAAAGCCACTTCTTTCGGTCGGTTGACAACACTTAAATAGTTGTATCCAAGAACAGCCCCCTCTACATATGAGAGACCTGTAGCACGCACAACACAAGTATTTGCTCACGAAGAAAGGCGCTGGTCCTCTTGTGGATTGTTGCGCCATCAAATATGTACGAGGTCTGATCAAAACATAATGTCAGACTTAAATTTCGCGGGCTACATACATTAGCTAGTACTCGGACAAAGGATTCGCTGCATATATTGGTTCGCCAGGGAGCGGTTGGGCATTCCTAGTGAGCCGAGTGTTGCAGGTAAATTGTTGAAGTGGAAGAATGCAACTGGCTAAATCATAAGAGTATTATTATTTTTTTTTTTTGTTGAGGAAGCGATAAAAGAGTGATAGAAACGCAACATTACGTCGATTGTTCGGACAAAAATTAAAACACTTGCTTAAAAACAAACTAATTTATTTAATTTAATTTAATTCAGGAACAAATACCTTAGGTGATGTATTTTTGGCGATGGCGAACAATAGCGATGTTTAAAATTTGTATATTCGTTTCTTGGGGATCCTTTCTGTTTACTGGCTGGCCGTTAATAATAATAATAATTGTTGGCGCTACAGTCCAAAGGGGGACCAGGGCCTAGCTTGCTCATCAACTACTCGTGTTGTGCGCGCTACTGTTCTTTCACGAGTAGAAGGGACCTACAGTTTTTTGCCGACTCCGAACGGCGAGATTTGAGAAGGCTTTCTTAGACAGTTATTACTCTTTGAGTGTTGTCAGCAGCTCGAAAGAGGTGGTGCCGTGAAAAATTCGAAAAATTGGTGTTGAGCTGGGAGTCGAACCTAGACCCTTCGGCGTGTGAGCGTCGCACTCTAACCACTACGCCACGGCTGGCCGTTGAATAATAAAAATAAGGTACTTTAAAGGTTCGATAAGTTATAGATAGCCTCTTCTCATTCATCAACCAATCAGAAGCGGACTTCTATTTTATTGGAACTCCATCTATGCGCTAAAATAGTATCGACGACATCATCTGTCAGCTAATATAGTATCGACGACATCGATGTTCTAGCGATTCAATTATTTTTTCAACATTATTGTTAACAATAAGTTTTATCGCTCGCTGCTGAATTCTATCTAGAAGGTGCAGGCAAGTATTAGCAGGTCCTGAGCAGATAGAAGCATTATATACGTACTCAAGCTTTGGGTGAATATACCAGATCAAAAGGGTGATATATTTCCTCCATTCATGAATAATAGATTGTTACTTTCGGATCGCTTGAGTGACAGTACAGAGCAATGGGAAGCTCTGAATTCCCCAATCAATCATGCTGTCCAGATTGGAGTTGAATGATACCCTGCCATTAAAAGTCTATGACCGAAGAGGTGAGGCAAGGGCCAAGGAAGGAAAAATGGAATACTGAGGGTACTGTCATCAGTGAAGGAGTGAATTGGTGACAGAAAAATTTCGAAAAGAGTTTTTTTGGAAACATCCCCATTAATATGGTGAATCAGACTTGAACCCTTTCAATACAAGTTGAATTGAACAGTTCGAAAGGCAGTTTCTAATCCATTGTAGAAAAGTTTCTGCGCCACCGAAAGCACACATTTTCGATAAGAGCAGAGACCAATGGGGAGACAGTCAACTCCCTCGTCTCCCATGTCTCCCTGTTTTTTATAACACTTCCCCTTCTGAACAACTGATTCACAGACATGATTTTTTTTTTGGTTTTTAAATGAGAATACGTGTGAACTGCCTATATGGTGGATCTCCCCACTCTTCAAACTGTTAGAAGGAGAGGGCATATCAATCAAAAAATTGGAAGAGAGAAGGTATAGTGTTTTCCAACGCAAAGTAATGATTGACGATAGCTGCGTTCAGAAATGATGTTTGTAAGGCATAAGTTGCATCACAAAAGCAATTTTATGATTATTTAGTTGACCATCTCCTTCCTTATTGGTTTCTGGATAAGAGAGACAGACTCTGTCAAATGCTTTTTTAAATATCAATCGCTGGTTCGAGTCTTCGGTAAAAGTGTCATCAGATCACCAGATGTTCTATTGCTGCGGAAGCAGTACTGCTGGCCATTCAGAAGCTTCGGGAATTCAAGATGTTTCACAAACTGACGATTTATCAGCATTTTCATGACCTTTGAAGAAAGGGACGTACCGTACTGTGTAAAGAAGGTTGGTAAAGAAGAATTTACCTGCCAAGAGTCCCAGAAAAGTACCACTACTGTCAAAATTCAACCTAATAAAACGAAACAAATTTCAATTCTCAAAAATCAACATGCCAAAATGAACCAACCACTGTGTTCGACTTTGTCACCATTATACTAATTACTTTTTCCAATGGAGCCTCATATTCATTGCACAACATCCTTATTATATCAGTCATAAAACCCATATACAAGACAATGAAAAAAAAATCTTGTCATTAAGAAAGGTCCCGTTACCGGAAATGCAGCCGAATTTAAATGTGCAAAATAACAGCACCACGTCATTCTGAGGAGCGTTTTCAAAGTGTACACCAGTCTTTTGAATTGTTTTTGGTTATAAACTAATTTTTGATTATTTAAAGATAATATTCCAAAGTGCTAAGGTGTAAGCAAAGTAAAATGGGTCGTGGTTGGCATTGTACTCCTGAGAAACGTACCTTAATAAAAATTTACTTTCAGAGGGTAAAACTTACAAATTTATAAGTGATATGGCGGGATGTTCAAATAAAATGATTGCAAATGCCAAAAAATACATGCAAAAGGAAGAGAAAACAGAATTAAAACCGAAACTAAGGTAAGATTAGTCACACGGAACGCGCTTGTGAACGCAAGGAAAATAAAAGAGGAGTTAAATTTACCCATGCAGACATCAACAATTGGCTAGGCCATGTAGAGCGTATGGACATCACTGCTCCGGCCCAAAAAGTCTTTGAATCCGAGCCATTGGGACAACGCAACAGAGGACTATCTAGACTAAAGTGGCGCACACAAGTGGAGAAGGACCTCAACCAACTTGGAGTGCGCAACTGGAGACAGCTGGCGAAAGATCGTGCTGGCTGGAGAGGCATGTTGGTTGAGGCCCAGGTCCACCCCGAATTGTAGCGCCACAAGAAGATGAAGAAGACATCAACAATAAGAAGAAGGTTGGTAAAGAAGAATTTACCTGCCAGGAGTCTCTGAAAAGTACCACTACTGTAAAAATTCAACCTAAAACGAACCAAGTTTCAACTCTCAAAAATCAACATACCAAAATGAACCAAATTTGCGAAAAAACACCCAAACTAAAAACCTTCTAAATGGTGCAATATATTATGGACAGATGAATCCAAAATAGCTTTATTTGGTACTCATGGGACCAGAACATTTGTTCGTAGGCGGAAAAACCAAAAGTTTCAACCGGAGTGCACTATCAAGACTGTAAAGCATGGCGGGGCAAAAATTAACGTATGGGGATGCTTCCGCTATTGTGGTCCAATTTTTTGGATAAAACCGGTGATAACCGCCGGAATTTATGTCAGCATGAGGGAAACCATGCTACGCAGAGTGGAATATGCCTCTTAGGTGGATCCTGCAGCAAGACAATGACCAGAAACATACGAGCAAACTGGCCAAAGAATTTTTCCAAAGCAATGGAGTTCAAGTTATGGAGTGGCCGCCTCAGTCTCCGGACCTGAATCCCATTGAAAACCTTTGGACTGATGTAAAGAAAGTAGTATATGAAACAAAACAAAAAACAGCTATAGGTTGTGTGTAAGAATATCCCTGTTCAGCGATGTAAAGCCTTAATCGACGCCATGCCACGATGTTGTGACGCTGTACTTAAAAATACGTTGTCACGCTGTACTTAAAAATAAAGGTTATACGACCAAGTACTAATCCAATAAAAACAAGTAAATAAAAACCTTTACTATTCCATTGACTTTTGCTTCATATTCATGAATTTTTGATATTGGTGCTATTATTTTGCACACACTTAAATTCGGTGTTGTTCCGGATAACGGGTCTTTTCTAAGTTCAGAAAACACTTTTTTCTTGTCTTGTTTATAAGTTTTATTGCTAATAGAATAAGGATGATGTGCTATAAGTATGAAGTGTTTACATAAAGGTAGGAAAAATAAATTAGCAAAATAGTGACAAATTTGAACACAGTGCTATTATTTTGCACAGTACTGTAAGCATTATGGAACCGTAGGAGGTGGGTGATGAAGCTTTGAACAGGCTGGTGTATAAATACTTTCAAATTTTCGTTTTTTATTCACGAATATTGGTTTAGTTGAGTAGTCTGATGAATTTATCAAGTCTGATCTTCTATATTAAGCGATACTACAAGTTAACAGTAGGAGGTCGCTTTATGTGACACCTTCGGAAACATGAACAGGCTTTCGTACACACTATTCCTTAAAATCGCATTTATCCTTTGTACAGAAAAATGACGCAACCACGTCATAATCTGAAAGAAGAAAATAAAGGAAACCGCGTCTATCCATTGATCTGAATAAAGAATCATAAAACTTTTACGAGTACGGCAGCCCAAATTAGAAATATCTGCCAGACATGCACATGTGTGTTATATCAATTTCGGTTCCTGGAAATCAAATCCAATATGTGTGTGCAATGCTCAGCCGAATGGCGCACTAAACGATCCGCAAACATTGTGGCAAGTCCTCCCATGGCGTAGAAATTAACTTAACAAAACTTTGATTGCAAATGCCTTGAAGCAGCCAGGGGAGGACTGGTTTTGCTTGTCCCAAATTCGAGCACCAACCAACCACTTGTAGGCTTCTAATGATTCACAGATAAATCGAAAACACTCTGAGTTACGGTTTCCCACAGAGTAAATATAAATAGAGGACTACGGTCGATTCGTAGACGGTGGCAGCGCACGCAAGGGTAATTATTTCAGTGAACAAGTATCTGGAACTTGGTGTCTAGCGCCCGACGGAAGTGCTGAAGGAGCACTGATGAGTGGTTACCCGCGCAGGGAGTTTGTAGAATTTCAATTCAAGCAATTCGCACTCGACGCGGACACGAGTGTTGAAAGTTTCCGAGAGCCATGGAGTGGTTTGATTCAATCTAGCGGGAAGGGTTTTAACTTTTATGGAAATTAGTTGTGTGAGAATGGGCTGCGGACTTTGTTTTGCAAGTTCTTCGTTTTATGCCATTAACTGTGGGTGTGCGTAAACTGGAGCCGGGTTATGTTGCATTTCAACTATTAAGTCTATTAAAAAAATAATATATTGACGGGACAGTCTCTTCAGAACAAAGGGTGAAGAACTAGCTTCTGAGAAGAAAATATGAGAAGCGCGCTGTTGAAGAGATGAAAAGGTGCTATGGCGGGTATGAAGTCCGATGGGAACAAAGTTCGATTAGAACATAGTTCGGACCGAAACCTGCCGGGATCAAAATGGACAATTAGTAGTAGAGTCGCAATCGGTGCTGGGAATTTGTTAGGCAGAATGTTCTACTCATCGCTTACAAGATCCTCTCTGCCGTATTGTGTGAGTGCCTGAAAATTTTTCTGAACATGCTAATAGGTCCCTATCAGTGCGGTTTGAGGACAGGGAAGTCCACAATAGAACGGATCTTGACTTTTCGGCAGATCCTGTGAAAGACCCAAGAAGAACAGATCAACAATCACCGACACAGCGAGTCGTCAATGGATCTTGACTTTTCGGCAGATCCTGGAAAAGACCCAAGAAGAACAGATCGACAATCACCGACACAGCGAGTCGTCAATGGATCTTGACTTTTCGGCAGATCCTGTGAAAGACCCAAGAAGAACAGATCAACAATCACCGACACAGCGAGTCGTCAATGGATCTTGACTTTTCGGCAGATCCTGGAAAAGACCCAAGAAGAACAGATCGACAATCACCGACACAGCGAGCCGTTAATGAGGCGTTTTTGGCATTGAAGCGGAAGCGGCTTAAATCGGTCTGGTGGTTAATGAGTGCAAAACGAAGTACATCTCGTCATCTAGGAAGGACACACAACATCAACGTCTCGGACAGAGCGTCACACTAGGCAGCAGAAACTTAGAGTTTTTTTTTATTTTTTTGTTAGAGATTGGGATACACTGCACTGGAGTGCTGAAACTCAAATACTAGTCCATTGTACTACCAGGCAGCTACCTCCATTAAATGTAATTTCTTGTTTTTTTTGAAGAAAGACCAGAAGGCGCCTGTGTGATAAAGATCTTAAGTTTTCAATTCCCACCACATCAGCACCAAACAGCCGCCATCTGATACGAGCAAAGGCGTGACATTGAAAGAGAAAGTGCTCTGAAGTGTCTATACCTTCTCCACAGGCGTCGCAAAGAGTGACATCACTAAGCCCAAGCCGACTTAGTTGCTCAGCGAAGGTGAAGTGTCCCGTTAGTACGCCAACAAGTCGTCTGCACTTATTTCTGTCTAAAGATGGCAGAAAAGCTGTTCGGGAGCATACCCTAGGTCATCCTGCATCCTGGAAAGTTACGTCATCTCTGGTTGTGCTGTGCGAAGTCCCAAACGTCGACGGAGGCCCTAACTAAAGACGCATGTAATCCCAATGTGGGCTCGGGCCCTGCGAATGCCTCTTTTGAACCTTGCCTTGCTAGTTCATCGACAATCTTGTTTGCCATGATCCCGTGATGTCCCGGAACCCAAACAAGTCTTAGCGAACCAAATTAAGATAAGACTTGCATTCTTGGACTAACTTGGAAGTGGTTAAAGCGTTGAGTATGGCCTTAAGCACAGCTTGGCGGTCGCTACAGACACAGATACTTCGCCCCTCCCACCTATTCTTCGCAATACTAACTGGTCGCCATTAGGACCGCGAACGCTCCCACCCGGAAGACCGACGCCAAATTACCTAAGTAGGCGTGAAGTCTGATGTCGGAGGCTTCATCGTCGCCTTGGAGCCGTCCGTGAAAATTCGAGCCAGCCCAGGACACTGAGAAAGTCGACTTTGAATAAGCCAGCCCAGAACACTGGGAAAGTCGACTTTGTATAAGCCAGCCCAGGACACTGGGAAAGTCGACTTTGAATAAGCCAGCCCAGAACACTGGGAAAGTCGACTTTGTATAAGCCAGCCCAGGACACTGGGAAAGTCGACTTTGTATAAGCCAGCCCAGAACACTGGGAAAGTCGACTTTGAATAAGCCAGACCAGGACACTGGGAAAGTCGACTTTGTACAAGCACCGCAGCTGTATTATTGTTGACCTCGCATCAGACGGCATGTCCATGAGGCTAGTGCCATAGGAGATGCGGTGCGCGAGGTCTTCAAAGCTCCAGTGGGAGTTGAACCAAAGAAAACTTCGAGATAGTAGAAGACTTCTACTTCGGCTCCGCGGTAAATAGGGAAAACGATATCTGTAACGAAATCAACCGCAGATCCCTAGTATTTTTGGTTCAAAAGGCTTTTCAGTAAAAAACCTCTCTCTCAAAAGGCCTAGCTTGCTTTAAACAACAGCTTGATCACCCAGTCCTATTTTATGGCGCTTGGACCTAACCTAACCTCTCATCGTTACTAAAAGCGGATGAGGAAGCCTTTAGTCTTTTCGAGAGAAAAGTTTTGCCTGCAATTTTTGGCCCTGTTTGCGTTGATGACATCTGGAGGAGAAGATTCAACAACGAACTTTATGGGCTGTACATCGACATGCGCCTGATCAAGCGTCTTCGAATACAACGCTTAAGATGGCTAGGCCATGTAGAGTGTATGGACACCACTGCCCGGTCCGAAAAATCTTCGAATCCGAACTATTGGGACAATGCAACAGAGATGGGCCTAGGCTGGAATGGCGCATTCCAATGGGGAAGGACCAACCCGACTTGTAATGCGACACAGGAAACAGCTGGCGAGAGATTGTGCTGGCTGGAGACACTGGTCCAACAGAATACCTAGATATCTTACTACACTTTTCACAGTCAGTTCTACCCTAGAACCTGATTGCGATTAAAGCACCAGCAAACGCTATTTTGTTATGGATTCAACCGTTAAGATTGCTAGTGAATTTTATAAACAAGAACGGTGAACCCACCACCCCTTGTTGGAACTCATTTTATATATGAAACATGGTAGTTGAAACTTCTTTGCCATTTTTTACAACAAACTTCCTACCATGTCATAGATCATATTCAGCCTGAACAGCTTAAGGAAGGAACCCTGTAACCATACGGTGCTCCTCAAGCTCATTTGTAAGAAAGATTTCTCAACTAGCATGCCAGCAATGATGGTCAGCACCCACTGCGATGTATATTCGCGCATGGTCCACGTACAAGCGGGGACACAGGCTTACTCTAGAGACCGAAACTACACGAACTTTCAGCTAGCGCTTATATCATGCGTGAACAACTATGCTATATCAAAATAGATCCCTTGTTCTGACAGACCAGAGGTCCTTACCTCCTCCTCGAGAAGGGGCAGTTCAACACTGACCAAATTTTCGTTCCGTCAACCAAAGCTAAAAGAATCATCTCTGGAAGATCATTCCTAGTTCTGCATCTCCCGCACTAACTAGTCCAAACCTCTTAATCACTCTTGGTGTCATTATTTCCTCTCTTCTGGCAGCTGCGTCCAAACTCATAACCCATCCCAAGAGTCAACTAAAAAACTCATCATGTGCCCATTAAAATGTTATCTCACAGCCATCATGGTCCTTGTTAACGCTCTCCATTAACGAGGCTATTCTCCGACCCAAAACAGCGTGCAGGCAATTAACTCGGTGGCGTAATGCAATTTCAACTTCGTTCAGTCACCGGGCCGAGCATCAACGCGAAACGGCTTGTTGTGACGGATTTGTGGCCAAAAGTTTATCTCAGTGCGGACTAATTGAATTTTCTTTGATTCTCTTGCAGTTCCTATCATTCCTGAGTTCCTGTACGACATTCGCCATCCAGATGCTCCGCTCGACAGCTTCCCGCGGACACCCCTGTCGACGGCCACACCGGCCCCGCCAACGCCACCGCCTTGCTCTAGGAATGGAGACGACCTGCTGACTACGCCCTCGAACGAGTTCTCGACCATCAGTGATGTTGGTAGGCCAGGAGGGGATGGGTTTTAAATTAACTTGGATGCTATGAGCGTTTTCTTGGGTATTTGCAGAAAACGCCACTCTCTACAAGGAACTGGAGGAGCGCCACAAGGAGCTGGTGGGCGAAACCGTGGAGGTGGGCTTGATGTTCGCGTCAAAGGCTTTCGTTCAACTGCTGGTCAACCCGATTGTTGGTCCCCTTACTCATAAGTATGACCTCCTTGTTGAATGTGTAACTTCTTGAAGAACTCTCATTGCTCGTTTTTCAGGATTGGCTACAGCATCCCAATGTTCGCCGGATTCGTCATAATGTTCCTGTCAACACTGAGTGAGTAGCTGGCTTTGCACATCACAGTTCCTAATCGCATCGTGGTTTCGTTGTTTCAGTTTTTGCCTTCGGTCGGTCGTACAGCGTGCTCTTCCTGGCTCGAGCTCTGCAGGGTATCGGCTCGTCGTGCTCGTCTGTCTCTGGCATGGGCATGCTGGCTGATAGATACACGGACGACAAGGAGCGTGGCAACGCGATGGGCATCGCCCTGGGTGGATTGGCACTGGGTGTGCTCATTGGGCCGCCCTTTGGAGGAATCATGTACGAATTTGTTGGCAAATCGGCGCCGTTCTTGATCCTGTCTGCACTGGCTCTTGGCGATGGGTTGTTGCAGCTGTTCATGCTCCAACCGTCGATCCAGCACTGCGAATCCGACCCACCCTCGCTGAAGGCCCTAATCAGCGATCCCTACATCCTGATCGCCGCAGGTAAGTGGAGGAACGTCGGGCAGTCCGCTGCAGGGCTCACACGTGTCTGTTGTTTCCGATAGGGGCTATCACATTTGCCAACATGGGAATCGCAATGCTTGAGCCCTCGCTGCCGATTTGGATGATGGACAACATGGGCGCCAGTCGGTGGGAGCAGGGCGTCACCTTCTTGCCGGCCTCCATCAGCTACTTGATTGGAACGAACCTGTTTGGACCCCTTGGACATCGCATCGGTAGATGGCTTGCTGCACTCCTCGGCTTGATTATCATTGGCTCGTGTCTCATCATGGTATGCGATCCCTTCACAAAGCAATTCGTAACTGAGGATCTAATTTTGTCACGCAACAGATTCCGATGGCAACCTCTATCAACCACCTGATCATCCCCAACGCTGGACTCGGCTTCGCTATCGGCATGGTCGACTCGTGCATGATGCCCGAGCTTGGCTATCTGGTGGACATCCGGCATTCGGCTGTCTACGGCAGTGTGTACGCTCTGGGCGATGTGGCATTTTGTATGGGATTTGCAGTTGGTCCGGCTTTGAGTGGAACCCTCGTCAACAGCATTGGCTTTGAATGGATGCTCTTTGGTATTGCGATCTTGTGCTTTTTGTACGCTCCACTGCTGACACTTCTGAGGAATCCACCAACCAAGGAGGAGAAGAAGGTGGGTACCGGCACAAGTGCACCAAACTCAGTTCCTCAAATTGAGAATGGACCTGCGCACGCCAATCCGGCGTTTGTTAAGGAAGAGTCCCTAGTGCAATGATTTAAGATTTTGTTGAAAGTTCATTTTCCGTGTTTGATTTTATTTTTTGTGTTTTTGTTTTTTTTTGTTTAAATAAATTTTGTTTTTTTTTTATTTTTCTAATACATTATTTTGTTTTATTAGATTTCTTTTTCTTTTGTTTCTTTCTCGTTTTCTATTTTTACTTTCCTTGTGTTAACCAAGCCTATTACATTTTGATCCTCATTTCTAAACAACCAAAGCAAGCTTAAGGTCTAAGCCAGTGCCTAAAGCCTAATTGGGCAACCACTGGTACTGGAATAAAAGTCTTCTATTGATCTGGTCGGCGGACTAAATTAGCTTAGACTTGTCGGAGTCTCGAACACCACGAAATCATGGAAAATGTGATTGCCGATAAGCTTCCTAGGCAAGGAAGAAAAGGAGCGTTCTTAGGGCCCGAATCTATCTTTAGACTGCCCGCGTCCTAGGTCGGTGCTTTCATCGACAGTTTCTTAATACACAACCACAGCTGACGTTCTGCGATGAAAGCTGACCAAGTTCAAGTTCACCCACATTTGTGACATTTCTATTATCGTTGGACAGGAAAGACTGTATAAAACAAATTCAGAGACTCGTTCTTTAGCCGCACTACACGAACCTGGAATGCTCTTCCCAGCTTGATTTTTACTCCTCATTACAATCCACAGGCATTTAAGACCAATGTGCATCGGTACCTCCTCTCCCACTTTTCCTCTGTACCCTCGGCCCGTGCTGTGACTTGATCCGGTCACTTAAGGATACTCGCAACCTCTTTTGCATACGTCAATTATAAAAAAAAAAACAAAATACTGCTTATAAGCATACAAATGTGATTCTTTTTACTCGCTGAGTACTTAAGTGTGCTTGGGCTAAGTTATGAAACCTTCTGCGCCACGTGTAGAAAAAGTGAAGACTCTTTAGAGCACCTCCTCTGTCCCTCCTTTTACTGCAGTAGGTGACCGCCTTGTGGCCGCCGTGGCGTAGTGGGTGGGGTGCGACGCTCAAACGCCGAAGAATCTAGGTTCGATTACCGGCTGAACACCTTGAATTTTTCACGGCACCACCTGTTTCGAGCTGCTGACAACACTCAAAGAGTAATAAATGTCTAAGAAAGCTTCTCAAATTTCGCCGTTCAGAGTCGGCAAAAACTGTAGGTCCCTTCTACTCGTGAGAGAACGCACAATACGAGTAGTTGATGAGCAAGCTAGGCCCTGATCCCCCTCTGGACTGTCGCGCCAACAATTATTATTATATTATTATTATTAAGATGACCGCCTTTCGGTGCTGATGTGGAAAGAACTGGAACCGCAATAATTAGATTACTAGGTATACCGGTATGAAATGTTTTTTTTTTTTTTGAAAATAAAACACTAATAATTAATGGGAAAGTAAAAACATTTTATTCAAAGTATTGGCCATTGTTTTCTACACATTTTGACCACCTTTCTGGCAATTTGTGAATACCACGCCAATAAAATTGTTCGTCTTTTAAAGCAAACCAATCAGACACCCAATTTTCGACCTCCTCGTAGGAATCAAAGTGCTGCTCAGCCAATGCGTGTCCCATGGATGAAAACAAATGGTAGTCGGAAGGAGCCAAGTCTGGTGAATACGACGAGTGGGGTAGCTGCTCCCAGCCAAGTGTTTTGACTGTATCCTGAACCGGTTTTGCTTTGGAGCAAAATTACCTTGCCGTGTCTTCTGGCTCATTCTGTTCGTTTCTCGATCAATGAATGGTTCAAATTGATCATTTTTTGTCGGTAGCGATCGGTATTAACGGTTTCACCAGGTTTTAGGAGCTCGTGGTACAGCACACCTTTCTGGTCCCACCAAACACACAGCATTGTCTTCTTGCCGAATCGATCTGGTTTTGCAGTCGATGTTGATGGTTGTCCCAGATTAACCCATGATTTTTTCCGTTTAGGATTCTGAAAATAAATCCATTTTTGATCGCCAGTAACAATCCGATGCAAAACCGATTTTCTTTCGTGTCTTTGAAGCAAAATTTCACAAGTGTTTTTTCGGTTTTCCATCTGTCTTTCATTCAATTCATGTGGCACCCATTTTCCACACTTTTGGATCTTTCCCATAGCTTTTAAACGGTCACAAATTGTTTGTTGTGCAACATTTAACATTGCTGCCATTTGCTTTTGACTCAAAGTGTCATCTCCATCCAATATCGTTTGCAATTTGGCGTCTTCAAACTTTATTGGTGGTCTTCCACGTTCTTCATTTCTCACATCAAAATCATTATTTCTGAACTGTTGAAATCATCTTTTGCATGTCGCTTCTGATAGAACATGATCACCACCACAAGCATTCGATACGACTCTGCAGCACTTTTCTTCATATGAAAACAAAAAATTAATGCTTTCCGCAAATAATCACTTTCTGGTACAAAATTCGACATTTTTAACACGATGAAAAAAATATTATGTTGTCTGTTCAATGACGTGATGTATACATAATATTTTGCACAGATGTCATAACAAACAAACAAAAAAAAAATAAGGGCTCGTTCACAATAAATGTTCCCTATCGAGACATTTGTATCTTGATGCTCATACGGGTATACCTGGTAAATGTAGGTTACTGCCTGGTAGTACAATGAACCAGTTTTCTAGTCTAAATGCTCCAGTGCCAAATTGTTCTTTATGGTACTTTACAAAGATCTGTCCGATGTCCACATGAAGACATGTTTTACTTGAAATGAACCCTCGGCTAATAATTTTAAAGAAAAAAGTTCAATCACGAGTTATTCCCGTTGTCTGAAGAGTTGGAGAGAATAAAGTTTGCTTTAGCCGTGCACCCATGTACATCCGGCATTTTTGTTGTATGTCGCTGAGTGCTTTACGCTCGTCTGAGACTTCATGTATAAAAGTCCTTTTATAGACTTGACTTTATTAAATTTTACAAACTCCGCAGTGTAAAGGAAAACCGTCCAGAAACCATCAAAGCAAGGGTAAAAAGGAACTATTAACTGGTGTCACTAAAGTTACTATAAATGCGGTAAGGCGCCTGTTAATTGACAAATCTTTTTACCAAAGGAGACCCAAGTAAAGTAAACACTGTTGTCTTAGAATCGCTAGAGAGGTTTTAGAGCTATTGTCGGAACCAAAAGGAGTAACTATGCGGATTACTTTCCGGCAGAAGAATAACCGACAAGGCTTTTATTTCAAGAATGGTCATCGAGGCGAGGGAGTAAGTTAAGCCGGTTTACATTTGTTCTGCATACATCAAAAAGACAAACGATTGTGTTTCTTGAGGTTAAGTCTGGATTGTTCTACAGAATAGAGCACCATACAGTCTTTATACACAAAAAAGTGATATCAAACTGGAACCTATTAAAGTGTCAGATTTTGCCAAGGGGGCATTTTGTCGCTGCTTTTCTCGCAAAATACATAATTGAATGGATGTTGTAGTAAAGTCGAATGTCTTACCTTTTGTTTCGCTGTGAGAAATAAGAAAGTTTAAGGCATTTTGGTTTCTTTAGTTACGAGGGTTGCCTTTTATATTTCGGGATTAGAGAACAAAAACAAATATTAATGATCGAAAATAGCTTTACTGTTTTTCAAAATATTCCCCATTAAGATCTATACACTTTTGCATGCGTTTGAACCAACTGTCGAAGCACTTTTGCCATTCTGATTGAGGAATCTCCAAAACATGCATACTGAACGCATCAAGCCCTTCTTCAAGTGTCGAAAAACGTTGACCTTTCATTTTATTTATTACGTACGGGAATAAAAAGAAGTCATTCGGTGCCAAGTCAGGACTATACGGCGGATGACTCATCAAATTGATGTTTTGAGTGCTCAAAAATGCAGTTGTTTGAGCCGATGTCTGAGAGCTCGCATTGTCGTGGTGAAGACTGATCCGTCTTCGGCGGTTGGTTTTCCTGATTTCTTGGAAGACAACTGGCAAACAAATTATTGTGTTCCACTCAGAATTGACTGTGCTGCGTTGTTCTAGTGGTACGTTGAGACATGCCCAGTTTTTCCGAAAAAACAGGCGACCATTTGCTTGGAAGTGCTTCGTGTGCGAGCAACTTTTGTTGGATTTTGCTCAATTTGAAACACCCATACAGTCGACTGCTTTTTCCTTTCGGGCTCATACGCGTAAATCCACGATTCATCACCTGTCATGGTGTCATTGACGTGTTTCGAAGCACTGCGACTGTATTTTTGGAGCATTTCTTTCGACCAATCGACACGAGCCTTTTTGTGAGCGATTGACAAATTGTGTGGAATCCAACGCGAACAAATTTTTTTGACGGTAAAATGTTCATGCAATATTGAATGTATGCTGGTCCCACTAATGCCTTAGGTTGTCTCAATCTCACGATAGATCACATGACGATCTTGCAATATCAGTTGGCGCACAGCATCAATGGTTTCCGAAACAACAACTGATTTTGGATGAACTTCACGAAATTTGTCTTGGAGTGAACTACGACCTCGGTTGAATTCACCACACCGTCGATAAACACTGGTCCCTGATGGACCTTCATCGCCAAAAATTGAATTAAGTTCATCGAGACACTGTTGTTGAGTAATTCCACGTCGAAAGTTGTACAAAATAATCGCACGAAAATTTTCAAGATTTAATTCCATTTTTTGGGCGAGATCAATCTTTTAAGTTACTGTAAACAACACAAATAGCTCTCGTATGTCAAAACGTTCTGAGTACGTATAACCTCAAAAATGTCAAACTTTACGATACAGCTTGCAGTTACCAGATTGCAACACAAGGGTTGCCCAATCCCGAAATATAAAATGCAATCTAGGTACCTCCCGTATCAACCATCAGGAGAAATCTGTCCGCGTTCTTTAACTTGGAAAAAAATTTAATTTTGCTTATTCACTGAATTAACATATTTAATGCACTGTATATACTCGAACACTTGAAGTCCCTTTGAAGCATGTAGAAATGAAACAGCAGCAAATAGACAACGACTATTCTAAAGGCCTTCACCAGCTGAATCCATTTTTTATGCATACAATTAAAATACTTTACGTATTAGTGCCTGTCCCAAAGGACTTTCCAAGCCAAATAATTTTGAGCGAAGATCTATAAATTGAATCGCCGAACTTCCAAGCGTCCAAGCGTTAACTTAGAATTTGTTGCAACTTTAACTTACAGCCATGAAGTTTAAGATCGCGAGTCTAAACTTCAGAAATAAGATCAGTTTGTGATATTGTGGACGGTTCACCCTACAGTTAGAAGTTTCTTCAAAAGGAGCAGCACATACTTGTTGTCTTCTACAACTTGTTTTGTATGCCCAGATTATCAGGACTTTATATATGTCAAAGTTCAACAATTTTTGAGCGAACTCGCTTCATGCACAAAATTTCTGAAAAAATTGCATGTCATGGGTCACGTTGATGTACTAGGTAGAGTGCGACAATCACAGGCCGAAGATTTCAGGCTCGCGTTTTTCAGACTCATTAAAATTCTCATTCTCGAACTTCGTCGTTCGGCGTCGGCACGAAACTGTAGGTTTCTTCGGTACTGTACACAAAACAAGTAGTTGATGAGCAAGCTAGACCTTGGTTCTCTTGTGGACTGTCGCACCGTTCAATATACAAATATATACAGTTCAGGCGGATATTATCAAGAGTAAGCTTAAAAAAATTCTGTCCACATATGACCTAAATGAATCTTAAATAATATCGTGAACTATGACCATAAAAGCAAGAATTGATTGAAAACCGGAAGACATGAACTTTAATTCATTTTTAGTGCCTTAAATTTTATTTGTTTTAACAAGTTAAATTGGAATTTTGTTTGATCTTTTTTTACATCTTTCTTAGCCCATAACAAAAATAAAGTAAAATTTATTTTTTTTTCGTAATTCTATTAGAGCTCGATAAATTTGGCCCAAGGATGTTCCACATTCTTTTGAACAATTGAATAACACTTTTCACGGAGTCTGCCAAAGTGGGCTATATGGCGGCGATAGCCTTTCGTCCAGCTAAAAAAGTTTATTTTTCCTCGACATAAAAAGAAATCGCCTGCGACCAAATCTCGAAACAACATTGAGATAGGAACGTTTTACATGAAAACATTCAATAGGATGAACAGTATACAAATATATTTCCTACCCTTTAGGTAAAGCCAACGCTTTGGCTCCATGCTTAATTTGAGGCGGGGCCTTTCATAGCCCTCTATTGTCTAAATGCCTTTCAGCATACGACAAGATTTAGATTAATAATAATAATTGTTGGCGCTACAGTCCAAAGGGGGACCAGGGCCTAGCTTGCTCATCAACTATTCGTGTCGTGCGCGCTACTGTTCTCTCACGAATAGAAGGGACCTACAGTTTTTTGCCGACTCCGAACGGCGAGATTTGAGAAGGCTTTCTTAGACAGTTATTACTCTTTGAGTGTTGTCAGCAGCTCGAAAGAGGTGGTGCCGTGAAAAATTCGGAAAATTGGTGTTGAGCTGGGATTCGAACCTAGATCCTTCGGCGTGTGAGCGTCGCACTCTACCCACTACGCCACGGCGACCACAAAGATTTAGATTTAGATTTAAATTAGATATATAAAATATTTTCTTATAGATAATGATCAAAACTATTTACATAACAATTCATTATTGTCACAGTTAATAATATTATAAGAAATGACAATTTGTTTTCTAAATATATTGTGAGACAAAATTGAAAAACATTTGAGACAAAAGGTATGTTCCAGTACTTTCTGCACTAAATTCAGAAGTATGTCATTTGTTAAGGAGCAGGGGTAAATCTCTTTCAGAAAAAGGCAAAGTACGGGAATGCATTTAAACCAGATGTGTAAAGCATGCCACTAAGGAATATCAAATTCACATTTTCGATGCAGAAAACAAAAAACAACAACAAAATGTGAGAAACATACATAAAGATAATGGGTCTATGCCCACTTATCTCTGTACGCACACCAATTAATTTGACAGAAAACCAACAACCTATCCACAAAAATTTCTTGGATTAAAATGACATGGTGGGGAAATATTTTACTCTCTCGTTTACTCATTTGACGTAAAACACATTTTTTCGGTATACGGGAACGGACTTTGTGTTAGTTTGTGCTGTTTTGTACTGTTTTGTGTTGTTTTTCGAGTACGGGAACACAACTATTATTAGTGCAAAATATGTTTTACAGCATCCGGCAATGTCCTACGAATGCTCCATTCCTTCCTATACTCTTATTCTTGCGTTTCTCTCAAGACAAGAAATTTAAGACCGATACAGTGTTTCATGTATTTTTCTGTTGTAGTTACGAATTCCTCATCTTTATTTACAACAAAAATATTCACCAGAAAAATGAATCCACACATTTAAGGTTTTCGCTCAGCTTTTAATTTAAAGCAGTTTTTTTAATTTTTTTTTCATGAAATTTACTTTATTAGTAATATTATTTTCTTTCCTTGCAAATTGAATATGACTTTTAGCATATGATCTCCTTGGATATCTCCAACGTTGCATAATTCCCATTTTCGATGACTTTTTCCAACATCCGCGCGTCATTGCCCATATATGTTGGAAAAAGTCATCGAAAAGGGGAATAAGGGCACGTTCGAGATGGTCGTATATGGGCAATGACGCATTGACCTGCAATAGGGTAAATCGTTTCGTATTTATCGGGCAAGACTAGCCACTCCGCATATCCACACAGAACAAATTAAAGCGGCGTTAAATCGCATGATTTTGGACGTCAGTTCATTGGTTCATAACGTGAAATTCTACGGTCGCCAAACATTTCACGAGCTGTGTGACATGTAAGGTGTGTTTCCGTACTCGAAACAAACAACACAAAATAGTGCAAAACAACACAAACTAACGCAGTGTCCGTTCCCGTATACAGCAAAAATAGGCTCTAGAGAGTAAAATATTCCCCCTCCCTGCCCATTTTAACCCAAGAAATTTTTGTGGGTAGGTTATTAGTTTCTTATCATATTAATTGGTTTACGTACAGGAATATGTTAGCACTGGCTCAGTATCTCTGTGTATGTGCCTAAAATTTTGTTGTTGTTTTTGTTTTCTGCAGCAAAAACGTGAATTTGATATTATCGACATACTTCGCACATTTGGTTTAGATGCGTTCCCGTACTTTGCGTCTTTCTGAAAGAGATTTACCCCCACTCCTCAACAAATGACAGACTTCAGAATGCGGTGCAGAAAGTACTGGAACACACCTATTATTTGTCTTGTTGAAACCACGGGTTCTGCAACATCATGGTTGTTTAAGGGATGAAAAAAAAAGTCAGTTCATAGCGATAACCATTGACTGTAACGTTCATACCGGCATCGTTTTCAAAGTATTTCCCAACAATTATGTCCATCAGCTAATAAAGCATGCTGTGGCCGCCGCAACGTAGTAAATAGAGTGCGACGCTCACACGCTGAAGGTTCAGGTTCGATTCCCAGCCGAACACCTCCAGTTTTCCACAGCACCACCTCTCGAGCTGCTGACAACACTCAAAGAGTAATAACTGTCTAAGAAAGCTTCTCAAACTTCGTCGTTCGGAGTCGGCAAAAAACTGTAGGCCTCTCCTACTCGTGATAAAACAGTAGCGTGCACAACACGAGTAGTTGATGATCAAGCTAGGCCCTGTGGACTGTCGCGCCATACAATTATTATTATTAACAAAGCATACTAAAATATAAATTTTTGTTAATGCAACAATGTCTTAACATACGCTTAAAGATTATCCTCTCTCCACAAACGCCAGTTTTGTTAACTTGACGCATCCATTCAACTGAAAGAAGCTTACCGCTGAACAATATTCGCTTATTTAAATTGAGATCACTGGCAACTTTATTAGATCCCGTTCACCGATTCTACACCTTACTTGCCTTACATGAATCTTTTATGTATACCGGTATGAAACGCTTTTTTTTTAAATAAAACACTAATTATTAAAGGGAAAGTAAAACCATTTAATTCAAAGTATTGGCCACTGTTTTCTACACATTTTGACAACCTATCTGGCAATTGGTGAATACCACGCCAATAAAATTGTTTGTTGTTTAAAGCAAACCAAACAGACACCCAATTTTAGACCTCCGCATAGGGATCAAAGTGCTGCTCAGCCAATGCGCGTCCCATCGATGGAAACAAATGGTAGTCGAAAGGAGCCAAGTCTGGTGAATACGGCGGGTCAGCTACCCCACCCGCCGTATACACCAGACTTGGCTCCCTCCAGACTCCCAGCCAGGTGTGTTGATTGTATCCTGAACCGGTTTTGCTTTGTGTGCAGGTGGATTGTCATGGAGCAAAATTACCTTGCCGTGTCTTCTGGCCCATTCTGGTCGTTTCTCGATCAATAATAATAATAATAAGTGTTGGCGCTACAGTCCAAAGGGGGACCAGGGCCTAGCTTGCTCATCAACTACTCGTGTTGTGCGCGCTACTGTTCTCTCACGAGTAGAAGGGACCTACAGTTTTTTGCCGACTCCGAACGGCGAAATTTGAGAAGCTTTCTTAGACATTTATTACTCTTTGAGTGTTGTCAGCATCTCGAAACAGGTGGTGCCGTGACAAATTCGAAAAATTGGTGTTGATCTGGGAGTCGAACCTAGACTCTTCGGCGCGTGAGTGTCGCACTCTACCCACTACGCCACGGCGACCACTTTCTCGATCAATGCATGGTTCAAATTGATCATTTGTTGGCGGTATCGATCAGTATTAACGGTTTTACTAGGTTTCAGGAGCTCGTGGTAGAGCACACCCTTCTGGTCCCACCAAACACACGGCATTGTCTCCTTGTCGAATCGATCTGGTTTTGCAGATGTTGATGGTTGTCCCAGATTAACCCGTGATTTTTTCCATTTAGGATTCTTAAAATAAATCCATTTTTCATCACCAGTAACAATCCGATGCAAAACCGATTTCCTTTCCTGTCTGTGAAGCAAAATATCACAAGTGTTTTCCGGTTTTCCAACTGTCTTTCATTCAATTCATGTGACACCCATTTTCCACACTTTTGGATCTTTCCCATAGCTTTTAAACGGTCAGAAATTGTTTGTTGTGCAACATTTAACATTGCTGCCATTTACTTTTGACTCAAAGTGTCATCTCCATCTCCAATATCGTTTGCAATTCGGGGTCTTCAAACTTTGTTGGTGGTTTTCCACGTTCTTCATTTCTCACATCAAAATCGTTGGGACCATCTTTCGCATGTCGCTTCTGATAGAGCATGATCACTATATGACTCCACAAGCATTCGATGCGACTCTGCAGCACTTTTCTTCAAAAATTAATGCTTTCCGCAAATCATCACTTTCTGGTACGAACTTCGACATTTTTAACACGATGAAAAAATATGATGTTGTCTGTTCAATGACTTGATGTATACTGAATATTTTTCACAGATGTCATAGCAAACATAAAAAAGAAAAAACTAGGGCTCGTTCACAACAAATGTTCCCTATCGAAACATTTATATCTTGACGCTCACTTCGAACCGGTAGATCTGGTATTTACTTTGCATTGCCAAATTTAGTTGAAGTGGAATTAGTTGACATCTGATAAAATGGCCGCCTGTTTCATTGGTGGTGTCAATTGAAAGTTTTATATCTCTAAAAACCGCACGTTATTTTATGCTTAAAATGTAATTCTTCAAATTTCACTTCTTTCCTTTCAGTCTTTGATTATTGGCGAACGATCCTCTATACGATATGTAACATATCAGAATGTTGAAGAAGAAGAGTAAAACCAGGTAAGTGAGTGAAATAAAATCTAACACTTTTCAAATTTGTTCCTAAATCTAACCAAATTCATCGATAACAAGAAAATCATGCAAACAACCAAAAATATCAGGAATATCATATGTAACCACTTAACCCTCGCTTTTCAACTCAATACCTTCAAATTTAAATGTATCTATTGAAAAATATTAATTTCTTCTTCCACGGATTAGAACCCACCGTTGCACAAATTAAAATTGCACTTGTCTATTGCAAATAGTCAAAATTAAGTGTTCCCCACAATCGATTGTTGTTGACTATAAAAAAAAATAAAAATATTTAACTGAATAGATATTAAGTATATGCACCTGGTTACAATTCACATAAAATACATATAAATATACATCCTTAGAATTTGTAATTCAAAAATAAAAATGTGTTGACGTTAAACAAATGCATGCAATAATATTGTTCTTAGAAAAATAGTAAATTGTTTGTCTGTTGAAAAAATTATAAAACTATAAGATTTGAAAAAATAGGATAAAAAGAAAATCAAATTGTTACTACCATTGAAGAGGACTATTTTACTCGCTTTTGTAAGAAAAACAAAATAGAATGCGTAACACTTCAGTGGCTTTTTGTTGTTAAATATTGCAAAAAAAAAAAACACAAATCGAATAAAAAGTGAAAAAAATAAAATAAATATGCATTACTCCCTGCACACGAGGGATACAAAGTCTTGCTAGTCAAATTGAAATAATTATAATGTGATCTATTGGGTCTTTTATCCGAAATAATATTTTAAACATTTTTGTTGTTAAATTCACGAAGAAAATATTCCTTGAAAATTTGAATATGTTTTCTAATTTAAATTTTTTTAAATTTTGCTTAGAAGCTTTAAGTGTAAGCAAGAAAGAAGAAGTGTAAGAAGAAAGAAGCCGAACGCGAGGCTTACCTAGGAAATGTGTGCGCTCTAGGGGTTTCCCCGTCTTGTGCCACTTTTCACGACTTTCACATTCACTTTCAGGTATGTATATCGCAAAAAAAAATCTAAACTAAACTTTCATTCAGACATTTCATGAAATACACAATTTTGTGTTATTTTTGGTTGCAAGACAATTTAAATTTTCTCAGCACCTCCAAAGCAAAGAAATGGTTAAATTGACAAATTTTAAAATTTAAGGTTATGCAAGACAACTTTAGAAAACACTCGCATTGCTAGCTGTATTCCTTTATGCCTCACGTATATTAAAGATCCGTTTTATTTCGTATACAGAGACATCATACAACTAATTTACTTATTTATTTAATAACAGGAGTAACGCTTAAACAAAAAGCTCAAAGCCTACGAAGTCTGAAAAATGTCATTCTTATTCTAATGTTTTGCTTTATGCACATTATCACTTCATCTTTTGAGGGCATTTTTAGCTTGTCTTATTTCACAATGAAAATTCGTTTTTCATTTTAATTTAATTAATTAATTAATTTAATTTTAAACCTGTCTTCCGAATTTTACCTTGAGAGTTCTCTCAGTATTTGCTATACATTTGTGAAATGAGTAAGAGGAAGTTGTGTGTAAAATTGCAAAAAAAAATCATTTAAATTGTTCTTCTTCGTGAGACGCTACAGGCCGGCATGGACCTGTGTCTCAATGAACTTCTCTAACCAGCACGATCTCTCGCCACCTGCGCACTTCAAGTTTGTTGAGGTCCTTCTCCACTTGTGTGCATCATCTCAGCCTTGACCGTCCTCTGTTGCGTTGTTCCACAGGTAAGATTCGAAGACTTTTCAGGCCGGAGCAGTGGTGTCCATTCACTCTCCATGGCCTAGCCACCTTAAGCGTTCTATCCGAAGACACTTGAGCAGGTGCATGCTGTACACCCCATAGAGTTCGCCGTTGAATTTTCTCCACCAAATGCCGTCGCCGCAAATGGGAACAAAATATGAAAAATATTTGTTTTAAAAAATTCTGAAAGTGTTGAGCTGTTAAATTTAAAAAAAACCTTTAAAATATACTGAAATTAAAAACAGAGTTAAAGTATTTGTTGAAGGAGAATGACTGTCTATTTTGCAAAAAACGACTATATACGTTTAAGAACATTTTTTAGGTTTTTTCTTACTAACAATCGATCGAGTGTCGAGTATCGAGTATCGAGAATCGAGGATAGAATTCTTGAAAGAACGTTATGCACGCATCTTGATGGCAGTTGATTTTTTTCATACGTACTTCACAGGGAGTTTATATTAAGCATTCCTTAATCTGCACATTGCATAATACAAAAAAAAAACAAATTTATCATGATGTTAAGCTGTGTAGCTTATATTTGATACTTTATTGTTACTCTCAAAGATTGGTTTCTAAGCTAAAGCAGCAAAATCAATGCAAAGAAAAACTATTCTGCAATGTTTTCTTTGCATTGAAACACTTATAAGTAAGTGTTACATGCCTTTTATGTCACTTTCTGTGCCCTCAACGCCAATCATATTCAAAGCTCATTTTTTTTCCACACGTGAAGATACACAAGAAGTGTTCTCCTTGCAGTGTGGTATCATTGAATGCGTTGACGACTCCCTTTCTATATGCTATTATGTCACTTCCTGTGCCAATCATAGTTAATTTAGTTTATTTTTTCCACCCAGTGAAAAACAGTTTGTCGCCTTGTTTCTTCACATTTTGTATACATTCTTGATTTACGTAATTAATGAAAACAAGGGTATTTGCAATAACCGAGGTTGTTGCAATAATGACGTTTATATTGCAATTCAAGATGAAAAGCTCAACAAGGAAAACCAACACTTGCAAGTACGTTCATATATTACATATACTCAATTCTCTTTTTATGCGGTAGATACGTTCCAAAACTAACCGCACAAAAAAAAATCGCATAAAAAAATACACTGTAGTGTAAAAGAAGGAATGTGTTCCATTATTTTCAAAAACGCATACAACCAAAAAATCATATAAAAAAATACATTAATTACATTATATAATTAGGGTTACGTTCCAAAATTTCTTAAAAGTTCATAGGACCAAAAAATCGCAAAGAAAAGTCGATATCAACTAATAAAAAATGAGGATACCTGAGAATTTTTGAGCAGAGTATAAAGTTAATATTAATTATAATTAATATATTTATTTCACATCACTTTAATCAGTAGTTTTATAAAAATGTTATATTTAGTCATTTTCTTCACTTTCTGATAACAAACGCAACCTTTTGTGAACTGGCGCGAAATCATTATCATCACTGATACACAAATAGCATTAAGCATATGTAACTATTGTTTGCTTGCTCTGTATAGAAAAAATATTTAAAAAGGTGAATCCCATACAAAATACTATAGAAAAACAACGCATAACTTCAAAATCTTGTACAAAAAAATCAGAATTAGATTCTCAGGAAAAATCGCATAACTTTAAAACCGCATAAAAAAAGATTCGCATAAAAAGAGAATTGAGTGTATGTACAACCAATTTACTTATTTTAATGAAAAATCGATCCTCAAACTGCGAGACGAATTCCGTATCTCTTTTTAAAATTTGCACACAAAACCAATGCTCGCATTAAAAGATTCTGACCTTTCCTTTATATTCACATGCAATGAGGAATAGAGTTGTGTAGTTCCGGACCTATATAGTTTCTGGACCTAGTTCCACCGTCGGAACTAGTTCCGATAGTTCCACATATTCCACGTAAACATGTCCGATAGTTCCGACATGGTCGGCAGGTCAAACATTACAGATACATCGTGAATGTGTGAATTGAAACATCAGTCGCAAATTTTGTTGTTTCTTGTGTATTTCTTTGACATCTTTGTATGATGTACAAAATCAACCTTACGTCAATCACTGTATATTGCGCTGCGAAAAGAAAAGAGAGAAAAGATAATATTTTCAACATATACCTTCTCCTTCTTACATTAATGCTCCGGAGACTAATACGTGTTTGAGCCTGAACATGCTAATGGAACTATTAGTCCATAGTTTCATGAACATGCAACCGGCGTTGAGTAGTTCCTACTGCATCGGTCCTGGAACCATATCGGTCCGGAACTATATCGGTCCGGAACTATATCAGTCCGGAACTATATCAGTCCGGAACTATATCAGTTCGGAACTTTATCGGTCCAGAACTGTATCGCTCCTGGAGCTATATCGGTCCTGGAACTATATCTACTGCGATAGTTCTGAATATTGTTTCAGCTAGCATGTTGCACACTTTGTTTTGTTGACATTTCATGAAGCATTTCAAATTTGTTTTGATTTGATTGTTGTGTTGCTAGACAAATGCTCAAATCTTGTTCGGGTATTAAAACTTTCTTTGAAATTTAAAAGATATTGTTTCAATTGTAGCAGGTAGGAGAAAATTTGTGAACACTAATATAACATTTATGTAGTAGTAGAAGTAGCCCGTGGAGATTTGATTTCAGAACATTTACAAAGTGTTCACTTTCTTATGAGGTATTACCTATACCCCAAAGATTTCTTTCAACCAGGCAGTGTCAATGAACTGGATCTAAATAGATCCTCGGAACTAAATGGGTCATCGGAAATAAATAGTTCCTCGGAACTAGTTCTTGGAACTAAATAGTTCCTCGGAATTAGTTCTTGGAGCTAGTTCCCGGAACTAGTTCCTTGAACTAATTCCTTTCCACGAAGAAACCGTTCCATGTTTGGTCCGGTTTTGCGCAAATCTAATGAGGAAACCTTTATCTTGAGGACATCGCGGAAAATCGGCACATTTTGCTTTCTTTGTTGTAGGAACCATTTGTACATATTCGGGTATTCGCCAGCCTTTAAAGTTATCCTCTTCCCGGGTCCACATCCGGTATCGAAAACAAATTTTTTTTATTTCTCCCTCTCTTCCTTTTAATCTGCTAATTGTAGATTTATGCACATTGCACTCACGGTGTAGTAAACGTATGAAATCTCCTTTCTTAATCTTTTCTAAAATTTCACTTCTGTTTCTAATTGATAATTTTAGAATTTTTAATGACACTCATTTTTAAACTCAAAAGTGACTTGACACTTCATTGAATTTATTAAACTAACAAACATGCTTTCAGTACATCCATTCATTGTTCTTTTACTCAGAAGTAGTGGTAATGTAACTGCCGAGAGAAAATGTAAAATAAAGGAAAACAACAAAGATTGTAAGCAAAACAAGAAAGATTGTAAGCAAAGAACAAAAGCGAATAACTTTTTTTTAAAGTGTACCGCGTCAACAATGTTTTAAATTGAGCTGTTGCGAAAACCGACAAGTTGTTTAAATCAAAAACCAATAAGGAAGGAGATGGTCAACTGAACAGCTGATCAAACAGCTGATTTCCTCTTTGTCTATCGATTGTTTGACTGTTATTTACGTGTTTTAGTAGACATAACCTCAAATTCTGAAAGTTATTTACGTATCATCGAACATTGTCTCACTTTACTCACACATGTTTACCTTTTGATTTATATGCCCTCTCTTTCTAACAGTGTGAAGAGTGAGGAGATCCACCGTATAGACAGTTCACACGTATTCTCATTTGAAAACAAACAAAATCGTTTTTGTGCGTCAGCTGTTCAGGAGGGGAAATGTTATAAAAAACGCTGTCAGAATGAATTCAAGGGTGGGAGACGAGGGAATTGACTGTCTCCCTATTGGTTTCTGGTTTAAATCGAGAGTTATGTCAGTAGAGAACGTACTGTACACTTTTACTTAGCCTAAAATATTCATGTTTTTCTGCTTTCAAAGGAATTCATCTATAACATACCCTTCACCGTTCACCATAACATGATTCTCTGCCGATAGGGAAACACAGGTCAATGCAAAAGCAATCATCAAATCTGCAACTATTGGTTACAATCGAGGCCAGAAACAATTGACAATCCAACAACAATGAAATTGACTTGTCTATCGAAATATTTGACAGCGCACATAGAGATATGTTCATAAAAAAATATCTCTGTTCAAAATAATTACCTGCGTCATAATTATTTTTCACAGGCTAAGAATAAGGGCACATGCATTGAAATACCACTTCTAGACAATGTATTTTAGTTCCAAAACAAGGAATTACTGATATGAAAACGAATGCTCGCATTAAGCCACCATAAATCAAAATCTCAGTACAGTCTGTACTCCGCTAATTTGAATGGAAAACTACAGTGCGCACGCTAAAAAAAAAATGCAGTGGTAATGCAGCGGAATTCATAAGAACTAATTCAAATTCGTTGTAAACGCATTATTTGTTCGCTTGTTCGCTCGGAACAATTAAGTAGCTTCTGCATTTCGAAGCTCCTTTCCTTGAAGTTCGAAAATCACGTAAAAACCCTGAAAACACACAAAAATGACTTTATTTTACAAAACCTTCTTGTTGGAAAGTCCATATTACCCACTGATTAGTTCTTCGTCTAAACTTATGAAGTGCTGGGCACACCATTGAAACAAAAAACCGAAGCACACCAATTACAGACCACTTATAGATGATTTGTGACACCAATTCACTGACAGTTTGGTCAAAAAGAATTGCTGACAAATCTAACTTATCCGTTCCAAATTTTTGGAAAATTAGATTCTGAGTAGATGATTTCTGGAAATTCTCCTATTTGCATCTTTTTTTAAAAACATTTTCAATCCCTGGAATCCAAAAGAAGTTCGACAACTTTTTGCCTTTATACACAAACATAACCTTTGGACAGCCAGATCATTTATTGGGCAAAGGTAGAAAGGTTCTCCAAAAATCTGTTTAAGGATCTCCAACCACTTACTTAGTTCAGCTCAATATTTCTACATGGTCTTTACTCCTTAATAGGTCAGAAGACATCAGTCTTGACAAATAAATTTCACAACTTCTTGAGTAATCCATGCTCTGAAATTCCAATCAAAAGTCTTCACAATTTGGTGAACATAAGAAACAATTTCGATTTAATTGTGCCTGCAAAAACAAGCTTTTCATTTTCTCAAATCGAAAATGCGTCAAAAAAAAGTTAAATTACAAGACATGTAGTCAAAGGAATCCCATTAGGTACGTCTGCTCAACACAGAAGAACTTAATAGTTTCCAATCAACTCCAAACTATCTCTTCAATGGAGAAAACTTCCGTTTACACACTGCCGATTTTCAAATACATCCTTACCTCCTGGATACCTGGATTGTAAGGATTTATTTGAAAACCCGCAACGTATTTTAAATTCAGCTTCTATTCGTTTGATTCACAGACAAAATAGGGCTTGACACTCCTCTTGTTAGCATCCGTTTGGACACAGAATTTGTCTCCCTTGTCCTGGGTTTCACAACAATTGGATTGTGAGTGAGAATCTTTTCCAACAAAGTTGCATTCTTGTTTAGGATTTTGCTGGATTTCTTCAAGTTGAGTGAATTTGAATTTGTTTGTGGAATCCACGAACTTGACCTATCTACCGTCGGTGGAGATGCGCAAGAACTGTTCTCCTCGCGGTGTGGTATCATCGAATGCGTAGACGCCTCCCTCTCCACTTTCAACTGAGCGCAGTCCTTGTTTATGGCACTTGCGGTCCTTATACCCTGGGTCGGCTGTCCCTTGTGAATGACATAAGACCGTGATGGTTTAAGCCTGAATGGCGCTTGTTGAGACTTGGTTGGAGGCTGTGACGTTTTTGATTTCTTCAACTTGGCCACGTTGATCTCAATGTTTCCCAAACTCCTTCGGATTTGCACTCGGTTTTCCGGAACGCCGTTGATTTTTATTGTAATGTGACACCCAGGCGAATTCACGACCGGGACACTTTCGGAGGACTCAATTCTGTGTGATGCATTTCCCGCCTTTAACGGTTTCTTGGGAAGCGGCCAGTTATTTGACTGGTGGGTAATTGGCTGCGTGATGAATGTTCTCGTAGGGCATCTCTTTACTACCAGACCAGACGCCACACTTGAAATTGAGGGTTGTCCTTTCGTGGCGGAAGAAATTCCTGGCACAGATTTTTGTGAACAGACGAAACTTGGGCTGGTTGACGGTTCACCATGCCCGAGTGGTAAATTCTCTTTGTTACGCTTAGGAATAGAGTGATCATGGTTGATGTAAATGTTCTTCACCTCCGGCAGGACTTGTGATTTGCTTCTACCGCAAAAGGATTGACAAGGTTTACTGGCGTAGTGGAAGTTCAGAGACTGAACCTTGAAAGGATCACCCTCAAAGGGATCACGTCTGCGTCTTATACCAGGTTTGGTGCTAGTTGATTGTGTGGGATAACTGTCTGATTGAGCCGAAGAGAGGAAAGGAATAAAGGACTATTTGGTATCATTTGCTTTAAGGATTACCTCGTCGGTTAATGGAATTCGGAAAATTCATTCTTCACTGCAGAGGCGAATAGTAGACGACGGTAATTTTGCGGATGAGATACGATTTTGTCAATTCTCTGAGGGAAACTATCAAAATTTTACGATCGAAAGAAATTGACTTCTTCTTAAATCAAAAGGAAAATTTTTTATGTTCAAAAGAAAAGTTTGAAAGCAATTTTTATTGGAGTGTGAGATCGTTTTTTGCTTTTTATTTGTGGAGTTAAAAATTTGGGACCAAGGAGAAATTTTGTATACTCCATTGACTTGCATGAGCTGCAGTCTATTTACAGCATGAATCCTGTTTTTTTATTGATTGAGCAGCCACTTTATCTGGACTTAACAATCATGCGGCAACTTTTCATGGACGGCGTGCGGTTGAAAAGTACTGAAATACAGAAAGAATCATTCCTCGGTGCAGGAGACTGCTATTACACCCAAACTTCTGAACTGTGTAGTTTTGTATCGGCTGCACTTCTGAACATATTTTTAAGGTCAACGTGCGTTCATTTCTTCCTGCTGCACCAGATCAGTGTTGAGTTTAAAACTCTGTTCAACTGGATTGTCTTTCAATTGGACCTGATATGAATATCGAGCACAAAAACAAAAGTCATTTGCTTCCCCAGAAGTTGACCTAATTAACAGAAGATAGCTTAGACTTCAAATGGTTTAAGGACGTTGATCTTGATGTATTCTTGATTTCTTAGCATGTCGCTGCATGCGAAATTTATAAACCGTTTGAAGCATTTGTGTTACTTTCCATCGAACATCTAAATATATCCTTTAAAATTACATTAAATCTGATCGAAAAGAAGGCATTTAATGCAAACAAAACCTTAGGTACTTTTACTTCTAGGAATACCTAAATCGCATTTCTTTTTTAAATTTTAAAGTCTGAAATTAAAATTATCGACAATGGGGAAGAAATAAAATGTCACCAGAATTTGTTTGTCAAATTAACAAACTTACGGAAAGTTTACAAAAAAATATTTAACTCGAGCAAGCGTTGCCGCGTTTACAGCCGCGTTTCTTTGCATCGAATACAATCGTATATGGTTTCAAAGTTTATGGAAAGTTTTTATCCATCGATTTGATACATGGTCGTGTTTTCAAAAGTTGCCAAATGTATGAATGTTTAAATTATTTTTTTTTTGTTTAATCTCCTACCATATGAATACTTTTAAAAAAAAAGTTCATTAAGGGTAAAAAGGTGCCAATAGTATCAAAAATACGTCACGTTTTTTAAAACAAAAATTAGCGTGAAGGGCTTGTTTAACACACGAGTGAAATGTAGCTTGTGGTATATAAATAATCAACTAGAAACCTTTTACAGTATTTTTAAGACACATCTGTGTTATTTGAAGTTCTATTTACAATTTATATGTTCTTCAGTTCAGCCGCCGTGGCGTATTGGGTAGAGTGCGACGCTCACACGCTGAAGGGTCTAGGTTCGATTCCCGGCTAAACACCTCGAATTTTTCACGCCACCACCTCTTTCGAGCTGCTGACAACTGTTTTCTCAAATTTTGCCGTTCGGTGTCGGCAAAAAACTGTTGGTTCCTTCTACTCGTGAGAGAACAGTAGCGCGCACAGCACGAGTAGTTGATGAGCAAGCTAGGTCCTGGTCCCCCTGTGGACTATCGCGCGAACAATTATTATTATTATGTTCTTCAGTTCAGTATTCAATGAATAAAATAATGCTTTCATTAAATTAAACTTAAATCATATTTATAAAAAATTGTCAAGTCCTATAAATTTTTTGTTCACGCCTTTGTGTGTTCTTATTGAGGTTCAATTATTTCCTGATTTGGATATAAATTGTCTATGCTACAGAGTCTGTATCTCTTAAATTACTGGCATTTAAATTGCTAAAAGATTATCATTAGTCATTAGTTTAAAACAATAAACTAACTAACTAATAAGTTTTCACTAGTTTAAGACAATAAATGTTCTTTAACACAGGAACTTTTATTATAAAAAACATTTAAAACACTGTTTGTAGGTCTTTAGAAAAAAAATTAGACAAGTTTTCTAATATTATTAAATTTCTTAAGCACACCAACTCTTAATAAAAAAATATTTTTGAGATTATAATCCCTTTCAGGGTACATCTCAAATTAAATGCAAATTATGTACATCTAACCTTTTGCATTGCTGAATGAAAAAAAATATATATTTTGTGGAACACCCTAGAATCTTAGAGTGTTGAAATATTGTTCAATCCAATATATTTAGTTTGTTTGTTGGTAAAAATTTACAAATTCCATGAAACACTTTGTTTCATTACAAAACAAATTAAACATTTTCCGATAAACAGACCCTTAATAGCGCACATTTAAAGATTTTGTCCAGATTTGGGACTGCAAATACTTGTATTACGATCACAGTCAAATACGGCTGCCTTCATTTAACCCTCAAACTAAATCAATTTAAAATATTTATCGAATTAAGCTATACAATCTAAAGTTTAACTCTATGTATAAAATATGTGTAAAAGAAAAATAAAATCTAATCGTATATGTACATGCCTAAAGAAAAATGTTTTTTGACACACTCTTGTCCAGTGTTGTTAGCTAAATTTGCCAAAAAAAAAATTAAAAGTAATCCACCATATTATCTACACTTAGCACTATTCTTAACTAGTCTTAAAGAAAACACAGGTTCTTTGTCTTATGTAAATTTATCTGAAATCAATCTGACATTTTATGGGAATACGCTAGCGAAATAAAGGGAATCTTCATTATTCCAGATAAACACTATTCATTACACAAGTAGAAATATGCAATATATCTGTAGCTGAATATTTACTTTTAGGGGAGAAACAAAATGCAAAAACAAGTAGAATATTATTTTTTTATTGTTTTTTAGATGAATTCCTATTTGAGCTGACATCTGAGTGTTTTCGCGAAAATTTGAATGGCTGCAAATTTTCAACGCGTTGTCTTGTCAGTTTTGAAGTTTTAAAAGAAACGTAAAACTCAGTATATTTTTTTTCTTAAAGTTGGCTTGATGGATGTATTGAAGTCTTTAGTTGTAAATGGGAAAACAAATGTAGAAGTTAAAAGTAGACATATTTGATTTTTGTAAAAATATTATAAGTTTAGGAAACTCTGAACATTTATTTCAAAAAAATTCCCACAGTTTAAAAATTGAGCATGAACAACTTAATGCTAAAGTTAAGGTGCAAATAAATTCTTGAGAAAACGAGGATGGAAAGTGAGTGTCATTTTTGAATTCATGAAACGTGATTGCTTTCCATTACACATGCTGGTTGCAGGCAAAAGGGACAAATACACACGTAAAAGATCGATCAATCAATCGATGTTTCTTGCGCATAAAATATTACAAGGCTTATTATTACACGTTTTACAACTTCCGAGATATGATAGCTGGTAAATTTCATCTGTAGAAATATATTTATAAATTTAAAATTATATAATTATAAATTAAATAAATATAAATAGAAATTGATGCGAATTTAAAAGGAACAAAAAAAAAAGATCTTTCTTGTTTTTTATTTTCGAAGCATATTGTGGCCTTCTGTTTTGTAGGAATAACAACAATCACGAAAATTTTCACGAAAGTCGGAATTACATTAAATTTGATGGTTTTTGTGAAAATCAAGAAAAAAATCTCTTTTTTGTCATTTACGTTGTGAGGGAAAATTGAGGTTAAATCAAGAAGGCGTGAATGTACGTTACTCGGTAAAACCGTATAGTTATGTTATAATGCGCTAAAGTTGTTTATTTCTGTTTAATTTCTAAGAAATTGTTCAATACATTTAGTATTATAAATCTTAGTGGCTCACCAATAAACGTTTTTGCTACAACTTACACACAGATGAAAACATAAAATGCTGAAATGACACATAAAAAAAGCTACTGGTAAACTCAGAAGGATGTTAAGGTGAAACGAGTTACAGTTTCTCAGTATTTCTTAGCTCCAGAGCCATTATGCAGTCCCAGTATTTGTTATTTGGCAATTAATTAGTTGAATAAGTTAATAGTGTTCTATGCGTAATCTAAACATGTATTGCATGCAATGATTTTAAATCACAACGGCCCCATTTGATATTTAAAAAGAAAAATAGATCCAATTTTAGCATCACCTCTTTTTACACCGACTCTCTAAGCATTGTATACTTTATCAAATGCATTCCCATCTGCTTCTGATCACATCAGTACATCCTTTGAACCAATCAGCAAAAGTTGTGCATCAAAAACGTGCTACTTGTTTTTGCATTGAAAACTTGTATGTAAACTATAAATATTTCATTATGCAATGAATTTTGTATTAAGGCAATAAATTCACACAAAACTAAATTCGTTTAGAAAAGTAGAAAAAAAACACACTCGCAGGCAGAATCACTGCAGATTTAGCAGATTTGTACAATTGACATGCTTCTGCAAATTACTCAACTCTGTATATAATTGTGAAATAAATTTAAATGCACATACGCATGCAATCATGTATACAACAAAATGAAAGAAAAGTTTTTGCTTAAACAATAGTAGACAATGAAAAAGAATAAAATATGTATTCTTAGATGTTTGTTTCTTACGAGAATTGCAAACGCAATCAAGAAACAATAAGATAAAGTTCTAAGTAAACTCATAGCTTCATAACTAACCTCAATATGTATGTATTTTAACCTGTGCAAAAATGTGTATCTCAAATAATAAACTTATCTCTTTTCAAAAGCGTTGTACAGGGTATCCAAGTAAATATAATCATAGAGCTTAGCACTTGAACGCTATTATTTAATTTGTGTGGTGATTGCAAATCATATACGTATACTTTTCACCACTCTACAAAATTCAACGGGTGGTTATTCAAAAGTGTTAAACTTTCTTTTTATTTTTGTAGAAGAAGAAAATTGAATTCCTTTAATCGGAGAGAACTTCCGTAGAGTTATTGTGTGAGTTAGACAATAACAAAATCAAGCAAAACAATTTATTTGACAAATATAAAATATTGCATAACACATAACATTACACAAAACTATTTAACATAAACTTAGACGTAGTACTTATCCACTTGCAAACAGAAAAGCTGGTATGGGGTCAAAACATATTACACATAATACACATAAGAAGAATTCCATCAAAGATAATTACAAAAACTGTTACATGTACATTTACCACAGGATTGTGCTTATTTCAATGAGAATTTCTTACAAACTAAAATACAACTACTATTATTTAATACATAACATAAAATTAAGTGTACAAAAGAATATAAAAGTTACTGCAACTATCTATTAGCTAAATGTCTATAAGTGTCAAATTTAATTGAATTGTCAAATAAATAAAATTCTTAATGTATCAAAAATATATTATTAACATAGAAACAATTTATCAAATTTTATTAAATGAGCATGATAGTCAAAAAATGTGTGGAAAAATAAAGAAAAGGATTATTTCTGAAATTACTAAATTTGATAACATACTCATATGCATGTGCGTTTATTTAGAATAAATATTTGATAAAATTAAACAAGAAAACACAAGAACTATGTCGACTTATCATAATTGAATTGATGAAAAGAAAACATTAGCTATACTCAATACTTGCCAAATAAATATTTTTAATATACAAAAATAATGTAAGCATAAGATATGGAATATTTAAATACCAAATAATATTGTTAGATGAAATGGAGTTAATTGAAATAAAGAGATACCGTTGTTGGTGAAACGAGCTACAAACAAACATACAATTCTGTTTCATTTCTCCCTGCATACTTAAAGGTGTACTCCTAAAACGATATTCAGTTGAATTTATTTTCTATTGGGTCTGCAACTTAATTCGGTTTGTTAAGAGATGGCGTAACTTGTATTATTCCATTGTTACTATTCCATTGAACAAGCGTTGGAAAGCTACTGTCATTTTACGTTATTTCAGTATTGAATTGTATCAACATGGAAACTAGTGCACCCTGGTGGATTATTTTTCAACGAAAATGAGGACGCAAAACTTTGACATTTTCAGCATTTGTATGGAGAATTGTATGTAAACAATAGTTGTCCAAAGTTTAATAAATTAAAAATATATTAAATCAATCCAAAATAAAAAAAATTACATCACAATTTTCAAAAGAAAAAGGCAGAAGTGAAACTGGATCAATTTCTGTGAGTGTAAATTCAATGCAAACATCATTTTAAGAGCATTTTAATTTGCAGTCGAGTGGACCATATGCTGAAAATGGGGAAACCTTCCTCCTCAACTACGAAATAGTCGTTGTCAAGCACTGCCCTATCAGGATCGATGCCAACTGAAGTCAGTAGGTTCTCGTTGTCTGTTGCTCTGTCAAGTCGAACGCTCTGAATATCGTTATGACCTTTCCTCCGAAAGATTTTATTTACTTGCGGGAACATGCTCGGGTTATTGGATCTTACAGACCGAATCTTATTACCCCAGTGCAAGCTTACAGCTAGTCTGTAGTTATGTTTGATTAACTGTTGGAGTACTTTGATCTATGACTTCAGACAGTGAATCTCCGCATTCTAAATATCCCGTACAAGAATTAAAGTCTTGGCAGGAGTCAATTTTTTTGCACGTGAAGTGCGTCGATGGTAGCATTTCGATAGATATCGCTATAATCGGTTTGTACTACCTTCTGGATCGTCTTGTCCATTGTTCGTTTAATGACTTCGTCCATTTGTGAGAAGTACCCATCAACCTCTTCTTTCGTAAGGTTTCTGTTCGTAGGGGAATTGATCACACTCGAACTTATTACTCTGGCTAAGGTTCTCGAGAAACGTGACCAGCGCGCCTTATTGTAATTATAAGGGTGCGTTTGAACATATTCCTCCAGTTCCTCCAGCTTGTTCGGAAGCTGTATTACCGCGGTGAGACCACAGTGATCACTGTCATACTCGCGTAAGTCATCGTTTTTACCTGGAAGTTAATGCTAAACATGCTCTAGCTAAGCGAATGTGCCAAAAGTGGTTTGCACTATTTAAAAGTGGTGAATTTGGTTTCAAAGACCATGAACATCCTGGACAGCCTAAAAAGTTTGAAGATGACGAACTTTAAGCATTACTGTAGATTATTGCCAAACACAAAAAGAGCTCTCCGACTCTTTGGGTCTCACTTAAGCACGCATTTTAAAACGTTTAAAAGCAGCAGCAGTAAATTGGGTTCCATTGAAAAAAACGCACAAATTAATGTATATTCGCAATACTTGTTATTTTTTTATTTCTTATTTCTTAGATCATGTTCATGGCATGGTCTTTTCTTTTTGTGAAGCTCTACCATTCGAGGTCCTCCTCTACCTGCAAGGTCTCTCGCTGCTTGTCTCCAATTGCGCACCCAGTGTGGTTTTAGCCCAAAAGAATATATTTCTTACCAGACATTTATTTCGAAGCAAATTCTGGAATTCTGGAGAATTTCTCAGAATTGCATATCGATACCCACCAAATATATGCCGATTTTGTCTATTAGACAAGCGACTTGTAGACTGCAAAGTCAAGTTTTTTGCATTTCCTCAAAACTCGTGTGTGTAGAATAGCGATGGAGAACTCTCGCTCAATATAAAACTCACCAAAGCTTCAAATTTCAAAAATGAGTTTACAAGGACACGCGTTGTGATGGGACTTTTTTAATATTCTTCTTGTCGACAAGATCGTGCGAAAATCACTAGTAATCAACAGTACCACGCTCTTCCAAGGTTCCGAGCAGTTGTTGGTTTACACGGACGAGATTGATGTGATTGGACGAAGACAGCGAGCTTTTAATGAGAAATTTGGCAAATTGTTCTTGCGATGAACGAGGGCAAACGAAATTATATGTGATCAAGGAACAGCGAAGACTGCGTGCAGTAGGCAGCAACCGCTTTAGGGTTCTCAAAGACTTTATCTACTTTTCCTTCAACTGCAAACAACCAATTATATTGTTCACTAAATCGATTGTAACGTACGCTGTGTGGCAAATGGCACCGTCCCGTTAAATCTACTTATTGGCTACGAGTATACTTTACAAAACTAACAACTTATCAGGATGATCAAGAAAATCACTTGTTCCAATGTTTCCTCATGTAATCCACACCAAACAGTGACTTTTGGGGATTTAATTGTGCCTCGTGAAACACGTGTGCATTCCTGCTTTGTTAACAAACCCACTCAGGCAGAAATGAACTTCATCGGTGATGATTAAAACGTCCCTAAATTTGTAGTGGCCTCCGTGGCGTAGTGGGTAGAGTGCGACGATCACACGCCGAAGGCTCTAGGTTCCATTCCCGGCTGAACACCTTGAATTTTTCACGGCACCACCTCTTTCGAGCTGTTGACAACACTCAAAGAGTAATAACGATCTTCACGATGATTAAGTATAACAGATCACTCAATAACAGATCACTCAATGGACCCGGGGGCGCCACTAACAAAAATTATTAATTGAATATTAATTTTTGTTTTATTAGTGGCGCCCCCTATATATCCCAGTACTTATTGAGCGATGTCACAAAAATTTTAAAAACAAAAATGGCGTCGGTAACTGCGAACGAAAGTTTTTACGTAATCTACTTGACACAAGCAATCTAAGTTTGCTTCGAGCTCTTATACGAGTATATTTATGTATGTATTTAAATGTTAAAGGTTTCACAATCAGACGACTTTCAAATAAAGGGTGTTCCAACAAGAACGCAAGATTTAAATTTGGCGCCATTCGAATTGTTATTGTTTGACATTTGAACAATTATTATTGTTCATACCTTCTACTAAGGTATGTGGTCGCCGTGGCGTAGTGGGTAGAGTGCGACGCTCACACGCCGAAGGGTCTAGGTACGACTCCCAGCTCAACACCCATTTTTCGAATTTTTCACGGCACAACCTTTTTCGAGCTGCTGACAACACTCAAAGAGTAAAAACTCAAATCTCGCCGTTCGGAGTCGACAAAAAACTGTAGGTCCCTTCTACTCGTGAGAGAACAGTAACGCACACAACACGAGTAGTTGTTGAGCAAGCTAGGCCCTGGTCCCCCTTTAGACTGTAGCGCCAACAATTATTATTATTATAGTAGAAGGTATAAGGTTAATAAAAACGCATTCTCATTGTGAACATTTAAAAGAGTTTTGTCACGTTTCTAGTACTGTTCACCGAAGGCAAGCCTTTCACAGAAACGGCCTACAAACTAGTGGTCATGGAAAAAGCTGGACTTAAGCTTTTTTTTATATTTTTATTTTTTTTTTTTTTTTTGTTGGAGGTTGGGATCAACTACACTGGAGCACTCAGACTCAAATACTGGTCCATTGTACTACCAGGCAGTAAAGACTTAAGGTTTTAATAAAGGGTGTCCCAACGAGAATGCAAGATTTAAATTTGGCGCTATTCGAATTGTCATTGTTTGGCATTTGTTTTGTTAGTAGAAAGCATAAGGTTTATAAAAGTGGAGTGCTACACGAATGAACAATGCATTCTCATTGTTATACCAAAATGGTGAAAGTTTAACGGACACAGTTCGCAAATTGCAATCAATTTGGGGTTACAATAATGCTCCAAAAGAGTCAACTATAAAGCGATGAATGGAAAACTTTGCTGAAACTGGGTCTGTAACAAATGTAAAGACAACAACGCGCCTTCGACCAGGTCGACCGACTGAAAATATCGCAGCAGTCCGTGATGATATCGCTCAAACTCCATCTGCCTCAATTCGACACCGAGCTGAGCAAATTGGTGTTTCCAAGTCCACTATGCAGCGAATTTTGACGAAAGATTTGCATCTTCATGCATACAAAGTTCAATTGACACAGGAACTGAAGCCAATTGACAATGCACAGCGAATGGAGTTCGTTAATTGGGTATAGGAGAGACAACATGAAAATGATGATTTTGCCGATAAAATCATCTTTAGTGACGAGGCCCATTTCCATCTTGATGGCTTCGTCAAAAGGCAGAATTGTCGCATTTGGGGCGAGGCAAATCCTCGAGTGATGCACGAGAAGCAAATGCATCCCCAACGTGTCACTGTGTGGTGTGGATTTTGGGCTGGAGGAATCATTGGACCTGTTTTTTATAAAAATGAGTCAGGTCAAGCGCAAACAGTTAATAGTGTTCGGTATCTAGAAATGATAGCCAACTTGTTCGTACCTAGAATTGAAGAAATGAATGTGGAGGGGATGTGGTTTCAACCAGACAGCGCCACACCTCATACAGCAAGAGAAAATTCAATTGCTGCATCAATCATTTAAATCTTACGTTCTTATTGGGACACGCAATAAGCAATAATCTGTGTTGTGCATATACATACAATAAGTATGAGGGGCGTCCAATATATTCTAGGTATCGATATGAAGGAAAATGTGAATTCAATTTAAATTGTTTTAATTTGTTAATATAATCTTCTTTAACAATCTTGAGAGTTTTTTTAAACCCGCAAAAAAAAATAAATTTCCCCTTCCTCTCTGCAAAATACTCATTTTAGGTATACCGGTATAAAGTGAGCGTCAAGATTCAAATGTCTCGATAAAGAACATTTGTTGTGAATGAGACCTTATTTTTTTTGTTTGTTTGCTATGACATCTGTGAAAAATATTCAGTATACATCAAGTCATTGAACAGACAACATCATTATTTTTTCATCGTGTTAAAAATGTCGAATTTTGTACCAGAAAGTGATGATTTGCGGAAAGCATTAATTTTTTGTTTTCATTTGAAGAAAAGTGCTGCAGAGTCGCATCGAATGCTTGTCGAGGCATATGGTGATCATGCTCTATCAGAAGCGACATGCAAAAGATGGTTTCAACGGTTCACAAATAACGATTTTGATGTGAGAAATGAAGAACGTGGAAGACCACCAAAAAAGTTTGAAGACTCCGGATTGCAAACGATATTTTGGATGGAGATGACACTTTGAGTCAAAAGCAAATGGCAGCAATGTTAAATGCTGCACAACAAACAATTTCTGACCGTTTAAAAGCTATGGGAAAGATACAAAAGTGTGGAAAATGGGTGCCACATGAATTAAATTAAAGACAGATGGAAAACACTTGTGAAATTTTGCTTCAAAGACACAAAATAAAATCGGTTTTGCATCGGATTGTTACTGGCAATGAAAAATGGATTTATTTTAAGAATCCTAAACGGAAAATGTCATGGGTTAATCTGGGACAACCATCAACATCGAATGCAAAACCAGATCTATTCGGCAAGAAGACAATGCAGTGTGTTTGGTGGGACCAGAAAGGTGTGCTGTACCACGAGCTCCGAAAACCTGGTGAAACCGTTAATACTGATCGCTACCGACAACAAATGATCAATTTGAACTATGCATTGATCGAGAAAGTGGTCGCCGTGGCGTAGTGGGTAGAGTGCGACGCTCACGCGCTGAAGGGTCTATGTTCGACTCCCAGCTCAACACCAATTTTTCGAATTTTTCACGGCACTACCTCTTTCGAGCTGCTGACAACACTCAAAGAATAATAACTATCTTAGAAAGCTTCTCAAACTTCGCCGTTCGGAGTCGACAAAAAACTGTAGGTCCCTTCTACTCGTGACAGAACAGTAGGGCGCACAACACGAGTAGTGGATGAGCAAGCTAGGCCCTGGTCCCCCTTTGGACTGTAGCGCCAAAAATTATTATTATTATTATTGATCGAAAAACGACCAGAATGAGCCAGAAGACACGGCAAAATAATTTTGCTCAATTACAATGCACCTGCACACAAAGCAAAATCGGTTCAGAGTACAATCAAAACACTTGGCTGGGAGCAGCTACCCCATCCACTGTATTCACCAGACTTGGCTCCTTCCGAATACGATTTGTTTTCATCGATGGGACACGCATTGGCTGAGCAGCACTTTGATTCCTAGGAGGTCGATACTTATGTGTGTCTGATTGGTTTGCTTTAAAAGACGAACAATTTTATTGGCGTGGTATTCACAAATTGCCAGAGAGGTTGTCAAAATGTGTAGAAAACAATGGCCAATACTTTGAATAAAATGTTCTTACTTTTCCATAAATAATTAGTTTAAAAAAAAAACGCTCACTTCATGCTGGTATACCTGGTATTTCCGACTTTAGTTCTTCATCATCCGAAAATCGTTTTCTACGAAGACATTATTTCAAATCCGGAAACAGGAAATAATTACGGGCAAGGTCGTGACTATAAGGTAGGTGTTGGATTTCTTGTAAACCACAATCTCGCGCACCAGCCTTGGAAACTCGCGCCGTGTGAACAGGAGCGTTGTCATGAAGAAGCAACACACCCGCTGCGATTTTACCCCGTCATTTCTTTTTAATTTCCTCCCACAAATTATGCAAAGTGGAAGCGTAGGATATGGCGTTGGTGGTTTCACCTTTTTTTTTTTTGTACTCAATGAGCAAGATTCCCTTTGAGTCCTAAAAAAGTGGTCAATAGGTTCTCGACAGACGGAGTGACTTTCAATTTCACGGGGGGTCTGTTACTTTTTTATGCCACTGCATGGACTCTTGTTTGCGTTCAGGGTCATAGTGGTGAGCCCATGTTTCACCCCCAGTAACAATTCGATCCATAACAACGTCCGCGTTCTCGTTACACATCTCCAAAAGCTTTCTACAGCATGCCAATCTTATTTTTGTCCATGGCGCTGTGAGCATTCATGGCACCCACCTTGCACTGACCTTTGAAAGGTCATGATGGTAAAAATTAAGCATTCATTTTTCATACGTTCCTTAGAACATTTTGCTATATTGCATCTTCGATTTTATCTTCCAATAAACCATCCTTTTACATATTTCGAGACGAATAAGAATAGCTCAGAATTCTTGAACACAATTGGTAGGAGGGTGAGACAGCCGTATCCCATCTGACTGCAGTCACTTTTTAGATGAATGCAGTCGAGTGAAATAAAGGATTAACACTTACATCTTCGATTTACGACATTTAAGTCGTAAAACAAACATGCCCAACGAATGCATTAGCTCTTCCATCATCCCATCTTAGTTTAAATTACTGAGAGTGACAAGCGCCGTCGTTTGCATACAAAATTGAAATGCTAAAACCACAATACTTACGGTAAACGAGAAACAACAGTAAATGAAAATTGAATTTAAATGGCCATGACCCGAAACCACAACGGAAAACCACGCGTGCTTACACACCCCCACCACCGTTGACTAATTAACCGACCAAAGCAGAAAATCGATAGCAACACACTCATAATTGTGGTTAATCGCATGAAATTTACACGACACAAGGGATGATGATTTAATTATGAGCCACACAATGTCCTGCAAGGGATATAAAGTTCAACTTGCAACAGCTGTCTACTTGCAGTCTCCTCCTTTTTAAAGGGGGAATTGTACGATTTTAATTGCGGAAGTCTTCTTCGACGCATAATCTGACGGGATATCCTGTTCTTTCTTTGAGATGAAGCCTTTTTATGAATGCAACTTTTAATTTTCCTCTCCACCTCCACCGTCTGTGTCTTGGCATCCAGTTGAGTCGGTGAAGTAATTTGTGTCAAGTTTTAAGGTGAAACAATGGTGGAATGTGTGACGCGGAAAGGAGCAAAGTTCAACTGCATTGTGGAAGGCATAGTATGAATATAACTTTTCGTATGTAAGAGAAGGATTAGGGTTGTGCTGGTGCAGGCTTGTTTTTTGAGTCCTGTTTCAGAATTTAATTGGTACATTGTTCTTTAATGAATTTTAAACTTTTCTGAATATTTCGGTTTCGGTTTCGGTTTATGCTTTTGATTGGTAAAGTAAACTAAATGCAGACCTGGGGCTAGGGGGAAGGACAAATTTAAATCTGGTACATAATCACTTAATGAGATCTGGTAGGAATATAAAAAAGATGTATGGTACGAGGAGTTTGATATTTGCCACAGTAACAGTATTGATGCAATTTTGTCGTTTAGATAAGCTTTTGAAGATTCTGCTTCAGAATATAACTTTAAAACTTTTCTATTGTACTACAAGGCACCAACATTTTTCCGTTTTTTTCTGGTTTTCAGTTGGCACTTTTGTGACAAGAAGCCTACAAAATGAATTCATTACCGCCTGATCTGAGTAAAAGCAGAGGAGGTGTTCCGCAAATTCGTTGTCCTCTCCAAAGGCGTCTCAAAGGACTTCATTGACTTGTATCACCATTTTTCTATCGGATTTTTTTTTTTTTGGAACTAAAATAAGTACACAAAATGTTGACAGTTCGAGTGGGAAAAGAAATTTTAATGGAGAATGTAAAATCTAATGTGAAATAAATTGATTAAATCTAATAATAAAGTGTTTGAAATAAATTGAATTGGAGCAAAAATGTCGTTGGAACAAAAATAAGTATCGAATAAATGTGTTGTTATATGTGTAGAAGTGTTATTTTATAACGAACGGGAGGTTTGAAAAATGTAAACACACCAATCGGGTTATGAGTGAAGAAAACAAATGATAATAATATATTTTTTAAATCGTTTAAAATAAATGTTCTTCTTTTTTTTAATAGAGTACTTGCTGGAGAGTTTGTCATTAAATCTTCTCCTCCAGATGCCATCAACGCAAACAGGACCAAAAATCGCACGCAGAACCTTTCTCTCGAAGAGACTAAGGGCTTCCTCATCCGCTTTTGCTAACGTCCAAGATTCCGCGCCATAAAGTAGGATGGGGATGATCAAGCTGTTATATAAAGCGAGCTTCGTCTTTCGAGAGATGGCTTTATTACTCAATTGCCTCTTGAGCCCAAAGAAACAGCGATTGGCAAGAGTGATTCTACGTTTGATTTCGGTACTGGTGTTGTTGTCCCTATTTACCGCGGAGCCGAGGTAGACGAAGTACTTGACTACCTCGAAGTTTCTGCTGCCTAGTGTGATGCTCCGTCCGAGACGTCGATGTTGTGTCCTTCCTTGATGACAGCATGTACTTAGTTTTGCCCTCATTTACCGCCAGACCCATTTTAGCTGCTTCCGCTTCAATGCCAGCAAACGCCTCATTGACGGCTCGCTGTGTTCGTCCAATCACGTCAATGTCATCAGCGTAAGCTAGCAATTGAATTGACTTCTGGAAGATCGTGCCCCTGGTGTTGACTTGTGAGTTACGCACGATCTTCTCGAGGATGATGTTAAAGAAGTCACAAGACAATGCGTCGCCTTGTATAAAACCTTTTTTGACATTGAAGGTCTCGGTGAGTTCGGAACTTGACCGAGCAGCGAGAGTTCTCCATCGTCATCCTACACAATCTGACGAGATTGGTAGGAATGCCAAAACTATACATGGCACTGTATAGCTCGTCTCTATGCACACTGTCATAGACATAGACATAGACTGTCACAGCCTTGAAATCGACGAATAGGTGGTGAGTGTCAATTTGCATTTCTTGGGTGTTTTCCAGGATCTGCCGTAATGTAAAAATCTGGTCTATTGGGGACTTCCCTGGCCTGAAACCACACTGATAGGGACCTATCAGGTCATGGACAAACGGCTTCAGACACTCACACAATACGGCAGAGAGGATCTTGTATGCGATGTTCAAAAGACTTATCCCTCGGTAGTTGGTGCAGTCAAAGGCGTCTCCTTTTTTGTGAACCGGGCAAACGACGCTGAGATTCCACTCATCGGGCATGCGCCTGGTCAAGCGTCTACGGATACAACGCTTAAGATGGCTAGGTCATGTAGAGCGTATGGAAACCACTGCTCCGGCCCGAAAAGTCTTTGAATCCGAGCCATTGGGACAACGCAACAGAGGACGACGAAGACTAAGGTGGCGCACACAAGTGGAGAAGGACCTCAACCAACTTGGAGTGCGCAACTGGAGACAGCTGGCGAAAGATCGTGCTGGCTGGAGAGGCATGTTGGTTGAGGCCCAGGTCCACCCCGGACTGTAGCGCCACAAGAAGAAGAAGAAGAAGAACTTGCTGGAGAGGACAGTGTGAATGTTGAAATACAAATAACACAGGTGGTGGAGTATTTTAGAGATACTGTTCGGCCACTTCATAAGGATGAAAAGCTGGAGAAGGCTGGCTGGGTCTATTCAATTGGAGTGGATATTTATTGATATTTATTTTTGTTTTTATTGAATTTGTGCAGTTTGTGATCTTTTTGTTTGTTCAAAAATTAAAAAGTGATGGTTATGTGTTTGTTATTTTTTTTCAGTGAAAAAATATCTTTTATTTTTCGTTAATAAAAAATATTTATCTTCATTACAATATACTTGACTTTTTGTTCTTAAAATTTGTCATACCTTAAGATGGGAGGAGAGAGATTGCAGAAGGCACGTACGACTTTAACAATGTTATCTAAATAATGTGCCTGTGGCTGAACGTGAAGACTGCATATGCGGAAATGTTTCGAGAAAGGTTTCCCCATTTTCAGCACATGCTTCCATTTAAGAGGCTCATTTTTTTTGTTCAAATCTCTTTTAGGGATCCTGTGCATTGTGTCTGTAACATACCGTCATATAAACGTGCCGCACGTATAAGGTTGTCAAATATCTCCAGCTTTTTCGCTCTTCATTCAATGCTTCATAAAAAGTGTTACAGTGACCGGATTTAGTTCAAATATGAGCCGTTTTGTTCGATACCAGTTTCTATCTAGACGGCAACTTCATAATACCCCCTTCGTAGAAGCCCCCCTCCTTTTTGTATACAGCCTATTCAGCCTTCAGATAGTTTAAAATAGTTTAGTGACTAACTCCCATCTCCTGGGCGATATCACTAGATGCCACACGCCGGTCTACCATAACTCGATGATTTCCATGATTCGATTGGTATTCGTCGTCACAGGTCTTCCTCCGGCTGGCTTATCCATGATGTCGTTTTCACCGGCTCCATGGAAAAGCCATTCCTCCGCAGTTCGAAGTGATAGAGTACCATCCCCCAAAACACCATTAATCTCACGGAACGTTTCGGATTTGCCTTTAACAAAGGAAATCTTTAAAATAGCGGGAATTTCGCCATTAGTGAACTCCATGTTAACACGTCTTTAACTGTTGAAGGCAGTATCCAAACTAATCATGCATAGCGTCGTTTTGTAGGTTATGTCAAGACCTTTCAAACTTTTTTGGGAAACCAGATTTTCTGAAAGCTTGAAATATTCTCTGTCGACGGTGCATTAATAAAAATGCGGTGTTTAGCACTTTGGAAGAACGAGTTGCTTAAGTGGAGCAATCCCGGGCATTTCTAGGCATTTATTTTTTTCTTGTTTGATTTTCCTACGATTTCCGTTATAATGCTTGTAATGCGCATGGGCATGAACCACTAAGTAGTAAATCGCGAGCCTTGTCACACTTAATTCAGATTTACAATTTTTTGCAACGAATGTGTGTTAGTAAATAATATTGAATATAATTTATTCTATATAGGTACGAATTTCAGGCTAGTTTTGAGCCCAAATGTGCGTTTTCTGAATTTCAACTCAAGATTGCTCTGTTATCCTTCAAGCTACATAAATCGATCATTTAACAGCAGGAGGATTTTACGGCAGTGATACGTTACTCCGAATTTCATCAAGATTGGGCAACTGGTTCAAAAATGTATTTCTGCATACCCTATACAAGGGCACCACTGTGCGTCGCTCCTCTCTAGTTCCGGAGATTGGCGTATGATAGCGGTGCCTCCAGTTGAGAAGTTATTGTGATCGCGTTTTGATGTTTTCTTCCTGGGTCGTTATTCGCGAATATAATTTGATTTCGAGGAATGCCGAGATGTCGTGAACTCCATTCGACTAGGGGAGGGGCTACTAATTGGATGTTCCCTGGAGGATTCATGTAATCATGCTGCGGTAGAAAACCAATGGGAAAGGTCAAAAAGTGAAACTTGAAACTTGCTACCACGACCTTTAAAGAACCCATCACTGACAATAACGATGAATGGAGAGCTCAGGTGGCTCTCCATTGGGATTCTTCATGGCGCCGCTCAGTCTGTAAAGTGCCTATAGACGTTAAAAGACGTCTTGAACTAAATGTTGAGGTTGGACTTCGGGATATTTGTTGTTATTTCAGAAAAATATACATAACAGTTTTTTTGGGAACCTTATTTTTCAGAAAAACTTTCCTACAATTCAACACAAGAACGACGATGTGAAAATATATTTCGTCGCAACCTGGTGAGGATATGGTTGTTTTTTTGACAAGATCACCTATTAATACATATTCCACCCATGGGTAAAGGATCAATTGAGTCATTTTGTTTTTGTGAAATCGATAAAAATGCGCGAATTTAGAATTGAGACACGTCACATTTGAAGAAGACAAACCATCTCCCGTTTCAATTGCATAATGTTACCGCAAGAATCCAAAATATGCCTTAAAATGAGATTTGAATGCACTATCTGGATTGTCATCTTTTCAGCCTTCAATACGCTACAATGATTAAGGAAGTTAAAGTTCTATCAATTCACCCACCTTCTACAGTGTATCAAAGTCAAAATGGGACACAATGCAAATTGAACTTTAATTACAAAAAAAACAGTTGGAAATTAAAAAATTACTGATGAATTTTATACTGAATTTGGGATCAAAATCCTCAATGATATGCAAAAATAACGGCAAAATAAAAATGAGACAGTTACCGAACACCAGAAACCATTGGTCTCTGCCGAACACATTCCATAATACATAGACGACAACTTCGGGATTCATTCCAAATGTTGACAACTTCGTTACATGTGAGCATAACGGTAAATGAATTTCGAAAGACATTTTTGATTGAAACGGTTTTCGGGAACAATAGAATTTAATTATGTTGGGAAAGACGCTAACGTCGGTCGAAGTGCGGAAGCTTGTGATTGAGCAATGCAAGAAGGGAAAATCTGCCCGTGATCAACGGTCTACAAAATAATTAAACGCTCCAGAAACACAAAGAGTGAGAATATTCCCAGAAGATTGTCAAGAAAAAAATTGATTGACTCGGATGAACGTTAAATAGTCCGTTAAGCGAATAAAAATGCATGTGTAGAGATGCATGCTCACCGAGAAAGAATACGGATTGTGCTAAGGAAACACAATGGACGATTAGCTAGAAAGAAGCCGTTTATAAGCAAAGTCAACAAGTCGAAAAGGAAGCAGTTCGCAGAAAAGCACGCTAACAAAGATCTTTCATTCTGGGAAAAGGTCATTTTTACAGATGAAAGTAAGTTTAATGTGTTGCGCTCCGATGGTCGAAGTTATGTATGGAGAAAGCAGAATGAAGAGCTCCGACACAAAAATTTGCGTCCCACTGTTAAGCACGGTGTTGGTTCAGTAATGGTGTGGGGGTCAATGTCAGCTGCTGGTGCTGGAAAACTTAATTTTATTGAAAGCATAATGGGCTCATACAGTACTTGGATTCTGCGATATAATCTTGCACCAAGTGCACGGAAATTGTGGTTGGAAAATGGATTTTACTGCTATCAAGATAATGATCCCAAGCAAAGAGCTTACAATGTAAGGTCCTGGCTTCTTAACAACTGTAAGCACGTTATGGAAACACCACCTTAGTCACCCGATTTGAATGTGATTGAGCACCTGTGGGGTCATCTCGAAGAAAAATTGAAAAAGAATGCGATTAAAAATAGGAACGACTTAAAACAGACATTAATAGCTGAATGGAACCTTATAGAGCCTTCTTTCTGCAGAAAATTGGTTGAATCCATGCCAAGACGACGAGCAGCTGCTAAAAAACAAAAAGGCTTGCCAACAAAATATTAATAAGTTTTTCATATTTTATTACTTTTCTTTCACTGAGTTTTGTAGAAGTGTCCCATTTGAACTTTGACTTACAGTGGCGAGCAAACTGGTCGGATGTTTGTCAAATCTAAGTTCATATTGTTGTTAAACTTTTGAAAATTACTCAATATGCTTCCGGTCTTCAATTTTTAATTCCTTATTTTTTTACTCCCATCATTGAATAACATAAAAAGTAATAAAACAAACATAAAACAGAATTTTCTTTAAAAAAGAAAAAAACAAAAAAGTCAATGCGTCCAGTTTTGCACGCAAGACTCAGCATACAAAAAACAACAATTTAAATAAAATTTTAGTACTTAGACCAGAGACCCTTGTTTTTAAAACACTTCACTCTCCTTGGCATACTTTCCACTAATTTTTCAATTGTTGTGTTTGGTATATTTTTCCAGACAACTTGAACTCGTTCCCATAGCTAGGTATGCTTGGGGTCTCCATCTTGTTGCAATACAATTTCTTCAATTGGATACGCACACTGATCAACAAACCCAGGCAAATATGTTTGCAAAATATTTAGGTAGTCTTCCATCTTCATTATTCCTTATATTTTATGATTAGGACCGACGTGACACCAAGTAGAACATGCCCACGCCATTATATTGCCGCCGCCATGTTTCACAGTTTGTTTGTCGGTGCCAATACTAAGACTTACCATCCGACAAAATACGATCATATAATACGACCGCGTTTCCAGTCTTCAACTGACAAGTTTTTGTGTTCATTACAAAACTGTAATAGAGCTGATATGTTTTTCTTGGAAAGCGCAGGTTTATTCTGCTTTACAGACGCGATTAACCCTATTCTTTTCAATGCTCTTCTGACTGTCCATTCGCTTGTTGGTTTGTTAATGGCCAGTGTAGCTGCTTTAGGTGTTAGCTTGGAGATTTTAAAAAGAAATCGGAGTCCATCAGAATTCTTGGTCGTCCTCCAAAATCACCCGGAGACTCCAAATTATTTCTTTTTCGTACTGCTATCACTGTTGACTTTCCAACGCCAGTCCTTTGCAGCTATTTTTCGTGTACTTTCATTTTTTGCAGTAGTACAACAATTTGGTTTTTCAAATCTTTAGTGATTTACTTCATTTTGCACTAATTTAACAACAATTTCACAATTTTTGGGTGTAACAATGTTAACTCTTCACCGCATCACTTTATAATGATGAAATAATTAAAGAAACACAATAATCTCTTGACAACTTTCATAAAGATAACGGTAAAATAATGTTTTTTGTATGCTGAGCCTTGCGTGTAAAACTGGACGCATTGACTTTATTTTTCATAAGAAATTTCTGTTTTTATGTTTGTTTTATTACTTTTTGTTATTCAATGATGAGAGTAATAAATGAGGAATTAAAAATTGAAGACCGGAAGTAAATTGAGTAATTTTCGAAAGTTTAACAGCAAAATGTACTTAGATTTGACAAACATCCGACCAGTTTTGCTCGCCACTGTAGTTTTCCCACTTTTTTTTCTTTGTTCGAATTGAAGTAAATTAATATGTTAAGTTTTTTTTATATTACAGAAACCAGTCATTGAAAACAGATATTTATTATTTTGTGATATACACTCTATGTTTTATTATTCCATTTGGAAATCTTTGTTGTCGACTGTCCCATATTGGCTTTGATCCACTGCATATTTAGTTACTGTGAGTCTTGATTAAAGGCTGTCATAGATAGCAATCTAGTTAAACACTTCTACTCGAATAAAAGCTCTAAATTTCCACTGTAAAAAAATTCAAATGCTGGGAGTGCTCGCATACAATAGCCATCTACTTGTATGAATAAGGTTTGAACCTCAACTTAAGCCAGTCTATGCCTGCAAACAATTATAAATCTAGACTAGGCGATGATAAAATACTTTAAATGCTGCAATTAGTGTACTTCTAAGCTAAGCGCTGATGCAGACCCCGGCGATCCTTACACTTCTCTAATCAAAGTTCCTCTAAGTTTTACTCAAACTACACAACTAGGCATAGTCCCTTTTAAAACCTTTCAAACTCCCGAGTTCACAATTTCAAGAAAACGCATAACTCTCCCACAATTGTCTAACTTAGTTATATTTGTTTTAATTGTTAAAATTCACGCAATACAAATTGTCATTCTACATAAAATTAAATATATTTTGCTTTCTTTTTTAAAGAGCCAACAGAAAGAAGGGTTTATGTTTCAATGTTAAACTTGGAGCGAGCTCCAATAAATTGCGTCAAATTTAATTACAAGGACACAATTAATTAGCTTTTTACAAATTTTTATGATTGCAAAAGTTGCGTTAATTTAAAAACTATTAATCTACATACACACATATATATATATATATATATTTATATATTTCTATATACTTATAAACTTAATTTTTCGCGTCCATTTTTCTTTAAGCTCTGTTCGAAGGTTTGTTCTATTAATTTTGGCCCGTGTTCCGAATTGAAAAGTCAATAATTTCCACAAGACACCGACCAAGCTCCTCCATAATCATTTTTTCCGTTTGATACTGAGTAAGTGAGCTTTTCTTGCACTCATCCGCTTGAGCGATTAGGCATTGAATTGTGGCGTCAACCACTTCTTGCGTGATAAAGTTGCACGACTGCTTCTCTCCGTTGGGACCGAATATTGTTCCTGTTGCTGATGCATTCGACACAACTGCTGGCGTTGCAGCTGTGGCAGATGTTGATGCTGTTGATTGTATTGCTGCGGCTCTTGGTTTCACCATGTCATCATATGTTCTTTTTACACGACTGTACGTCTGAATTGTGGAAGTGGGGCACTTTTTAACGTCCATATCTAAGTCGGGGTGATCTTCAACGTTTCGACAACCTTTGTTGAAGAAAGAAGTGTAACTTTAGACTCATTTAAAATATTAATATGCTATACATACCGATGCACTTGCAGTTCGAGGAACAGGGAATTTTCGCTTCGTAACATTCACAATAGTTCTTCAGGCATCCAGATCTCTTGCAATTACAACCTTTATTGTGCAACCGCAGGTCACTTTCGTTTGTTGCTGCGGTAATTTTCGGTCTGAAACAAAATTTAAATTTATTTCACATAACCTTGGAAACAGGTCTACTACGTTAAAAATTTAACGGTATGTACATGTATCGATTTAAATTTTGAAATTTGATTTTCAATAGGGAATTTTTTTTTAATAAAAACATTTTGAAATTACAGTGAGTAAACTTTGCCTATTTGAAAAAAAAAAACACAAAGCTTACTCCGTTTGTTTAAATTACTTTGGTATTACGAATAAATAAAAGTATATAAAGTGTTGGTTGCCACCGTGGCGTAGTGGGTAGAGTGCGACGCTCATACGCCGAAGGGTCTAGGTTCGATTCCCGGCTGAACACCTTGAATTTTTCACGGCACTACCTCTTTCGAGCTGCTGACAACACTCAAAGAGTAATAACTGTCTAAGAAAGCTTCTCAAATTCCGCCGTTCAGAGTCAGCAAAAAACTGTAGGTCCCTTCTACTCGTGAGACAACAGTAGCGCGCACAACACGAGTAGTTGATGAGCAAGCTACGCCCTGGTCCCCCTTGTGACTGCAGCGCCAACAATATATTCGTTCAATCGACGTTCGCCTACGACAGACTAATAAATTCCAGAGGCGTGATAAAAAACGTAGAAAGGAAACAAAATATTTGAAAATGTTCATAAATGCACTTATGTATGTTTTATGAATATCTTAAAACATAAGTACATTTATGAAGGTTGAATTACTGTGACAGAAACCTGCCATTAGCATTTTGAAATAATGTGGCAATAGACCTTCTTTGACTATATTTTTCAACATCTTTTAAGTGCTTAAAGACTTATCTCGTCTGTCGTACAAGTGAAAGGCACAAACACTTGCTAACATTTTGTAGAAATTGATATAAGGAATGTTAATTATTCTCTTGTCCAATTAATTCATGAAAGAAAAAGGCAATTTTATTACTTGAGAATTTCCTTGGTATCGGCACCTTTTCATTTGTTAGTTCTCATAACCGGAAATACTGCAAATTATTGTTTATCAGTTTTCGGGAAAACAAATTGGCCGAATTCCCTATTTGACACATTGCACTGCTCCATCTTCGCATAATAACTTTGTAAAGTGTTTGCGCTGTTTTTGAAGACACACACGATTTTTCAATCAGTCGTTCTTTTTTGTATTAAGCAGTTTTCGTAAGCAAGTCAGTCATGACCTCGGTTAGCGTAAAGAGAAACAGACAGATGTAAAAAAAACAATCTACAATTGGTTTAGTTAAAATTAATGCAATATGTTTACAAAAATATAACGCGTAAAAACGAAAATAGCAAGTCGAAGAAAGACATTAATTTGGTCAATAATCAACAAGTTATTCGTGGTTGTGTCGGCTAAATTGGGTCTTACCTTGTGCAACAAGAACAAAAAATTATAAAACAAATAAAATGCACGTTTTGTGCCTGCTATTGTTCTCTCACGAGTAGAAAGAATAATCAGTTTTCTGTCAACTTCAAACTGTTAAATTTAAAAAACTTATTCACAAAATGTTGGTAGCAGTTCAAAAAAGGTGGTGCTGTGAAAAAGTGAATCGTGTACTCATCCTGGAACCGAAATCAGGATCTTTGGTGTGTGAGTTTCACACTCATCTATCGCGCCGCGGTTGCCTTTAACTAATGCAAATATTGTTTAAAGAAAGGATCAATCAACGTTGACGTTCATCAACACCGCTATCTTGTTTTAAATGTCCATGCTCACCACAATAGTAAAAGGATTACAAGGTAAATGAAAGATTAAATTTCTCATGGACTCTATCGGAATATATTTTTTTTTTTATAATTGGCGCGCACTAAAGGGATTATTTATACCCTCAAGTGACTGAAATTAAGTCACAGCACGGGCCGAAGGTATAGAGGATAAAAGGGAGAAGAGGTACCGATGCTCATTGGTGTTAAATGCCTGCGAATTGTAATGGGGGGGAAGTTGGACTGAGCATTCCATATTCGTGTGGTGAGACTAAAGAACGAGTTTCTAAAGTTTACTGTACGTCCGAAGATGGGCTTAAGGGTGAACTGATGAGCATTCCTAGCGAGGCGGGTATTGCGGCTGAATACTTGAAAGAAAGGAATGCAGCTGCCTAACTCGTTAGAGCATTTTTTGTTGGAATGGGGACAAAATAGTGATAAAGACGCAACATTTCAAGCGAGTCAACTTACTTCGCAGCATTATTATCCCCAATAAGTATCGCCCACTTTTTTGGATTCTATCTAGTAGGTGCAAAGAGGTCTTAGGAGCACCAGACCAGATAAGAACGTTTTACTCAAGCTTTGGGCAGATGAACGCCTTATATATTGTTGAAAGGTCAGACATTGCAAAATATTTCTTGCATCGCTTTAAGAAACCTAGACATTTCGCCGCATTTTTGGCGATCTCGAATATGTGATCATTTCAACTTAGCGTTGAGTTGATAGTTGTACTGCCCAGAACGGTTATATATTTAATATCATACAAGATCCTAAATTTTCTAGTTTTGCTCAGAAAGGTGAACCCAAAGGAAACTGTAGAACTTACTTGAACGAATTTGGATTTCTTTCCAAGCAAATGCGTATTGCCTTCTGCCGCTCGTCCTCATTGTCTAGGTTGTTGAGACAGTCTCTACAGTTGCAGTCCTGGCAAAACTCCCCATTGGCAAAGCAATCACAGTACAACTTCAGACACTGCGACTTAGTGCAGTTGCAGTGTTTTCGTCGTATTGTTACCGTCGCTTCGTCAGTGACCACGGGTGATGATCTGGATATGGGTCGTTTTGCGTTGTTCGTGCTTGAGAGGGACAACGTTGGTGCAGCCGGAGGCTTCACAGGTATGGGATCAACCCTTGCCTTAAGCTTAACTTCTTTTTGCTCAGTAACTGGCCGAAGTACACTGTAAAGTTTTTTCGTTCCTGTTGGACTCTTCGGACTGACTTTCAGCTCCTTTTGCGAAGTGGCTATCGTTGGACGCTGCTGCCCCGCAATTGCATTCTGATTTTGACTAGTCACTGTGCTGTGGATTAACGACTTGGAGACGACTATGTACTTATTTCCCGTAACAGGGCCTTTACCCTCACTTGGGGCACTAAATCTTTGAATTTGTGAGTTGATTTGGGTGATTTTTTGAGTTCGAATTATTTTGTTGTCACCACCGTCACTCGTTTTTACCACCAAGTCGTTGATTTTGCGCAGAGTTGGAACCGTCGTCATCGTCTTCTGTAGGGAAGGTTAAAATAAAACTTACTTCTAGGAAATCAATGTGTCTATTATATAACATACCCGCTCCTTATCTGTTCCGGCAGCTGGTTTCATCATAAACTTCATTCCGGGTTTAGTCTGCCTTACAACGGTAAAGTTGGACGAGGCGTTGGTATCCTGGGTTCCTGAGTTGATCTTTTGAGTAACCCCGGATGGATTACCGAGAACACGAACATACTGCAGACCTGGCTTGCCTGGTATTTGAATTGCTTGGAGCTGCCCACGGGGAGAGTTTGGGGAGATTTTTATGACGTTTTGGGGTAACACAACCTGCCTCGTTCCACTCGCACTCTGCATCAACACTTTCCCACTACTCGACGCATTTCCATTGGACGTACTTGTACTCACAGTTGGTTTTGCAGCAATTGCCGGACGAACATTAGACTTAGTACCTTCCACGGAGGAAATTATGGTGGATCCAACCGACGTCGTCCCTGATACCGCTGTGCCGGTCACTTTCTTAATCGGACCTTTTATCACCATTTGCCCAGTAGCTGCATCGCCTGTCGCAATCACTTTCTTGCCAGCCAACTGACTTACATTGGGAATATTGATGCTTTTACCTGACTTTATTGGGATCACAGTATGCGGAGAGCGGATCAGCTGAATTGCCACTGGCGGCTTAGATCCGTTACTTCCCGGGGTGCTGGTGCCAACGGTTGCAGGCACACGAACCGGAACCGATTGCCCTCCCGGCCTTTGCAGATAAATTATTTTTCCATTCGTTGTCATCGATGAAGTCGTCGCAGTGAGTGATGATACCGTAGACCTAGGTGCAATTTTTAACAGTGTGGTAGGCCCGGAAGATGTCACAACCTTATTCGATACCACATTATTGTTTACGCTAGATGAAACTATGATGTTCTTTTCGTATACCGGCGATGCAATGTCTTTCTTTATCCTCTTTTCCGGCCTCTCATCTTCTTCTTCGGTGATCATAAGCGGATCGACGAACTCTTTCTTGTCCAATACTTTAGTTGGCAGCTCTTCTTGCTCGGCATTTATGATATCTTCGAAACTAATTTCCCTGACTTCGATGTTATCCTCTGAGCTCTTCACAGCTGCATCGTCTGAAAATTCAAGAAAACATTCATTTATTTTCAAAATGATTAAATTTATTTATTAAGATTTTGTTAAGGAGGGAAAAAGACACATTAATATCTTTTAATAGGAAAAAATTGAATGAAGTTTCATATCGCATCAACAGCTCGTACCGTGCCTGACATTGTCCTTTTGGGATTAGAAGTGACCTACAACGGGGAGTTTGAGGTCCTGATGGTTAGTTCCAGAATCGAATCTGGAACCTTAGACTTGTGAGTGAGCCATCTACCATCTACGCTACGGCAACGCATTTTTTCAGGTTGCAATTTCAAACAAGGAATTGATTTAAGAGCAAGAAAAAATTAAATGCTATGGTTTTCGCATGTTTAAAGAATGTTTATAAGGATTTTGTTCTCTTCCCAGTACTACAGTCCGCATTGAACTAGGATCTTTAGCAGCAATCCTTTGCAAGTAATACGTCATACACCAGCTGACTGTTGTGTACACCAAGTTGGTTGAGGTTTTTCTTCATTTTTGTGCGCTATCTTGATCTCTTTTGCATTCTTCCAATGGCTGGGAATCAAAGACTCTCCGAGCCGGAACTAGAGTGTTCATTCTTAATCTAGCTAACTTAATCGTTGGACTGGAAGACACTTAACTATGTGCTTGCGGCTGTACTGCTGGAACAGTTCGTGGTTGCTTCTGCTCCAGATATTATCAACGCAAAAAGGTTTCTTCGTTCATCGTCCAATCCATTTTAAGCGCTTCCGCTCAAACCACTAGAAAACGCCTCATTGATGGTTCCCTCTGATCATGCAAACATTTCAATGTAGTCCGCTTAAGCTTTGACAATTTTTCTAAAATTTGAAATTGAAAAGACCACAGGACAACGTGGAGCTTTGTCTTAAACCTTTTTTCGCACCAAAAACTCGCTGAGTTCACTACCGACCCTAATGGAAGAGCGAGAGTTCTCTATCGTCATCCTAAATAATTTCATAAGTTGAAAGCAGGAACGCTAAAATTAGAAAGAGATCCATCCACATGCACGCTGTCATCTGCATCCTTAAGATCGATCGTTTACTTGTTTAAGCTCATGCAAAAATAGGGCAGAAACCCCCTTCTTTGCATAGTTTGGTGACTTCTCCAATTTTGAAAATAAAAAGAAATCGGACATGAATCTTAAAAATACAGTAATTGGAGGACAGTTCGTTGCCTTAACGTGGCAACAGCGTTGATAAAGGAATACTTTTTTCCAACAAAGAGGACTGTCGTAGCTTTCTTCGATTGGTTGATGCAGATAACTTTATTGTCTTTCAATCACAGCTGCAGCAAGTGAAACAGGTATTCCTTTTTTCGCAGTCCCGAGTGGAGTCCACTGTTTTGCCTGTTTCTTCGTCCCTGATTACAAAAACGAACCAAACTTTGAATGGAGTGATCTTACGATTGCCATCGTCACATTTCACGGTGTAAATGGTCCACGCAACCTTCTGCTTTACCATTCAAGAGCTCCTTAATGCCACTGATCAATTTCCATTGCAAAAACAAAAAATGCCTTTCTTCAAGTCAGCATCTCAGATGTGTATCCAGTAATTTGAAGAAAAATTGGAATATATATGCATTTCAAATATTAAACGAAACTTAAGTAGTATCATTTAAGACAGAGACATACAGTCGTTGTCATTACTGTTGTCCGTTGTTATCTATTAAGAAACGAGTCATTTAAAATAATTGTCTTTCCTTTCCATTTTATTTTAGTAATTATCTAGACTGCATCCGGACACGGGAGTAGATCCTTCAAGTGGTTTGTAATTATTTACTGAGAAATGTACATATATTTCTACAGCATGGTTCACAATGCTAATATATGCGTCCTGATATCCATCACAGAGCAGGCAGCAGGCGACTCCCTGTGTCGCTTTATACAGCAGACAGATGTTTTCTGCGCGACTTAGGATTCTTCACTGACTTTCATCTTATAGCTTACTTCAAATAAACAAAATGAGAACAAGCTCCTTAAACTCTGATCATGACAAGCTAAAATCATTTTCGTTGCAAAGATGATTGAACAATTTTATGCATCATGTAATGGATTCATTGTTTGTCAGGCTTTCCTTCCACTTTTCAGTGATTGGCGGACAAGCACCTCATTTAACATTAAATGTATAAGATCCGTTGATGTTTTCCTGTTTACTACATCGTCTAAATTAACCTCAATTTTTTTTTACGCTTCTTGCTTAAAAAAGAAAAAAAAGAAAAAAACAAATACTCGACATACAGTACCTTACAAAATTGAGCATACACTCACAGCTTAAACATATTTTTATCTTTTTCGCCTTACAAAAAGTAGTTAATTAATAAAACCTAAATGCAGTTCGAATTGACATATTTCAATGGCTAAAAACCATAAACAAAAACATGAAAATTAAAAAAAAACTTGCTGTTTCTAAGCAAAATAAAAAAGGCATTTCATTTTAACACACAAAATTGAACATACACTTAAACTAAATTCGAGTTACGACTAAAACACAAAACAAAACCAGTTACAAGAAAAATTTCAGTAACGCGTAGCACCTCCTTCAGCATATGGTATATGACAGCTTGTAACCGCCATGGCATGGATTTGACCAGTTTTTCAGTAAAAGATAGCTGAATCCCTTCCCAATGACTGCCTGAATTTTAGCTTTTAGCTTCTGCTTATTGGAGCAGGTACATTCTTTAACCCCAACTTTTATTTCATGCCATAGATGTTCAATATGTGGAGATGTGGTCGCCTTGGCGTAGTGGGTAGAGTGCGACGCTCACACGCCGAAAGGTCTAGGTTCAACTCCCAGCTCAACACCAATGTTTCGAATTTTTCACGGCACCACCTCTTTCGAGCTGCTGACAACACTCAAAGAGTAATAACTGTCTAAGAAAGCTTCTCAAATTTCGCCGTTCGGTGTCGCCAAAAAACTGTAGGTCCCTTCTACTCGTGAGAGAATAGTAGCGCGCACAACACGAGTAGTTGATGAGCAAGCTAGACCCTGGTCCCCCTTTGGATTGTAGCGCCAACAATTATTATTATTAGATGTTCAATAGGGTTAAGATCCGGCGATTGTGGGGGTGTTTTTAGCTGCTTTGGAGCGTTCTTAAGCAACCATTCGCTTACTAAATAGGTGTGCTTCGGATCATTATCTTCTTGGAAGTAGAAAACCGAAGGTAATTTACTGCGGAACTTCGTAAATTTCATTTTAAAAAATTTAAATACCCAATTTTGTCCATAGCATTTTCTATAAACTCGAACTTTCCACAGCCATTTGAAGCCATACAACCCCACAACAGCACAGATCCTCCCCCGTGTTTTATAGTTGACTTTATATTTTTAGCTTTGAGAGCTCTATTTGGTTCCCTGCAAACAATTTGTTTGCCATCAGACGCAAATAAATTTATTTTTGTTTCATCTGAAAACAAAACACCTTCCCAAAAGCTTTCCGGGTGGTTTACATATTGCCTAGCAAACTCCAATCTTTTCTTATTAACTAGGAAATGGAAAATGGCGATCCTACCATTTAAATTATTCTTTCTCAAGACTGCGAACGGTTTCCACTGAAAGAGGCTTATTCATTACGGATGACACCTCAGCCGTCAACTTTGGAAAGCTAGATTTTGGATTGGACTTGATTGTCGGAACAATGTACCGCTCGTTTTGTTCTGAGAGCAATTTTTTTCTTCTCCTTCCAGGTCTGTTTTTTAGGGTCCCTTAATGTCTATAATTGTTTATTATTTTTTGTACCGTTGCATGCATTCGCCCTACAGTTTCTCCTATTTTTCGCATCGACTTCCCCTCGCAAAATAGCTTAGTTATGAGCATTCTCGTTGACACAGTAGTCCGTTTTCGCATGTTTTCCTTATTTTTTCTACATTTACAGTTAATCACAAAAGTAAGGAAGCACCAACTAGAATTGCATACGATCCCACAAAATATTTATTTTTGTTGAGATTATTGTTACCACCCTAGGACCAGAATATAGTCTTGCATTTGCACAATGTTTGCGGAGTAAAAATTACGGTACATTTTGCTTGGCATCTGCATCTGATCACCCCTTTGCAAATACAAGCAAAAGCAGTGTAGGCAGTTAAAAGTTCATCACTCACACTGATCTGCACGCCTACTGGTAATATCGATACACCATATTTTGTCTTTATTCTTAATCGTTTGACAATGTTATTTTTGCAGTTTGCAATATTATTTTCACCTATTGTGTTTAAAAATGGCACCAAGGGGAAAAGAATTGAGTAAAGATTTGAAGGAATTAATTTTAAAACACTTTCTGGAAAACAAAGCAGAGCGGGAAATTGTTAAAATTGTAAACAAAAGTCCATCCACCATTCACAAGATAATAACAAAACACAAAAACATTGGTTACATAGAAAATGATAGACGATCTGGACGCCCTCGTAAGTTTACAGAGCAAGAGAACCGAATTATAATCAGAAAAGTGAAGCAGAATCCTAAAATAAGTGGTCCAAAGATATTGGCCGAGATAAATAATGAGACGGGTAAGTCGTGCAATCCCCAATAGATATTTTCCGATGAGAGCAAGTTCAATATTCACGTTTCTGATGGACGTGAAAAAGTTTGGCGAAAAAATAATGCAGAGCTCGATCCCATCAACATGTCAGGGACAGCAAAACATGGTGGTGGTAGCGTGATGGTATTAGGATGTATGTCAGCATCTGGAGTCGGCAACTTAGTATTTATAGAATCTATAGTGGAAAATAATAATTGTTGACGCTACAGTCTAAAGGGGGACCAAGGCCTAGCTTGATCATCAACTACTCCTGTTGTGCGCGCTACTGTTCTCTCACGAGTAGAAGGGACCTACAGTTTTTTGCCGACTCCGAACGGCGAAATTTGAGAAGACTTCTTAGACAGTTATTACACTTGTCATTACATTATGTGTTGTCAGCAGCTCGAAAGAGGCGGTGGCGTGAAAAATTCGAAAAATTGGTGTTGAGCTGGGAATCGAACCTACTCTCTTCGGCGTGTGAGCGTCGCACTCTACCGACTACGCCACGGAAACCACATCTTTAATGGATAGGTATGATTATTTAAAGATTTTAAAGATCAATCTGCCACAAAGTGCCAGAAAGTTGTGTGTAGAGCAATCATTTGTCTTCCAACAATATAATGACGCATTGTCCAAGAATGGCTCTTGTATAATGTTCGCACTCAACTTAAAACGCCGCCACAATCACCGGACTTAAATGATATCGAATGTTTATGGGACCATCTTTTAGTGAGGGGTGCTTACTTACTTTTATGACTAACTGTATATGATTCTGTAGACTCGGAGAAAACCTCATAGCTTTAACCTGTCTTATTTCTCAATCAGTAAAGAAATTAATAAATCTGATCTTTGGGAATTAGTTGTTAAAGCGTTGCTGTATAAAGAAAAATTAAAACATATCCAAGACAACCGTTTTTTGTTAGTTTTCAAAACTTGACATAACAAACAGCAAGATTTTCACTTTAATGAAAGAAAGAATCCAACAAGTGTCAAAACTGATTTCATTGCGCAGCTCAGAAATTACACCATCTATCAAAAATGGAATGGGACACTCGCACTCAGCGTAAATTCACGATATTAATGATATTTAGTCGATATGTCAGTAACAATTGAAACTTTAACTTTTTCAAAGCATTTTTAATTCTAATATTGCGCACACATGTCGTTTACCCGGCATTTAAATCAATGATGGTCTTACTAAGAGTTGTTGCTCGGAGCAAAAGCAAACGCAAACTCACGTTGCTAAAATTATTCGAAAAATGACAAATGTGTGTCCTTTTATTTGGATGTCAATCCTTTCTTCTTGTTACCTGTCCATCATTTACAGCGCATTTAAAATAACACAACCAACTCAAATTTTGAATCGTTTTATTTAACTTTCTTTTGAATACATACAGAGTATGCCCATAAAAACTAAAATACAAAATAATAAACTATATTTAGAGCCCTAAAATGCGACCGCACAGCAGTTGCGGTTCCTACTCTTTGGCGGCCTGCTTCTTCTCGCGGGCCTTCTTGCCTTCGGTGAGCTCTTGGCGTTCAGTTGGGGACAGAATGGGCAGAACTTTGGTGACAACGCCAGTGCCCAGCGTTAGATTACCGTCACGCAAAGTGAATCGTTGACCCTGTTCCAAAACCATTGGTCGCATCAGTCTGAGGATGAGTTTGGTATCTTCGCCGGGCATAACCATCTCTTTGTCTGGAATTCGCACTTGGACAGCGCAGTCCCAGGTTCGGGAGAACATTTGTAATTGAATGAAACTCATGAACGGCTTGGAGCGACCACCTTCCTCTTTGTTGAGAATGTAGACTTGCGCTTCGATTTGGTCGAGTGCCTTGACAGATCCTGGCTTACACATGACCATGCCGCGCTTAATGTCATCTCGCTTCAATCCACGGACCAGTGCTCCTAATTGATCTCCTGCTTGGGCCTCTTCAAGAATCTGGTGGAACATCTCTACACCGGTGACAACGGATTTCAGCACTTTGTTGTAGCCGACGAACTCGCACTCGTTGCCCTTCCTGACAACACCTCGTTCCAAGCGACCGGTGACCACAGTTCCTCGCCCGGGAATGCTGTAAACATTCTCAACCGGCAAGAGGAATGGTTTGTCCAACTCGCGAACTGGTGTCGGAATGAAGGTGTCCACCTCTTTCAGCAACTTGAGAATGGCCTCAGAGCCGATTTCTGGGTTTTTGCCGTCAAGTGCGCACAGCGCAGATCCCTTGACAACGGGAATGTTATCACCGTCGTAACCCATCTCTGTCATTAGTTCACGGATCTCCATTTCGACCAAGTCGACCATTTCCTGGTCAGCGGCGTCCACCTTGTTGATAAACACAACAATGTGGGTGATGCCAATTTGCTTAGCCAACAGCAAATGCTCCCGAGTCTGTGGCATAGCTCCATCGGTTGCGGCCACAACCAGTATAGCACCGTCCATTTGCGCTGTACCAGTAATCATGTTCTTTATGTAATCAGCGTGTCCCGGACAGTCAGTGTGACCATAATGCCTGTTCTCTGTTTGATATTCGACGTGCGCCACATTGATGGTGATGCCTCGCGCCTTCTCCTCTGGGGCGTTATCGATTTCATTGTACTTCTTACTCTCGGCAAGTTTTCGGTCGGCCAAAACTTTGGTTATGGCCGCTGTGAGTGTTGTTTTTCCATGATCAACATGCCCAATGGTTCCCACATTGCAATGAGGTTTCGATCGTTCGAAGACTTTCTTCTCAGCGGCATAGTTACGCACGGAAGGTCGGAATACTGGTGATGTTGCGCCGACTGAGATCAAGGGAAGTGTGCGGCAATAATCACATGTGAAATTCCTGCTGAAGACAATTCGTTTCATTGCCCTGCCCAAGAGGACAGGAGTCATTGTTGCTGCTGCACGTACTCCAACGTAACCGGACATAATTTATTGTTTTCGAAGAACTTTTCCACAAACGAATTGAGATTTTTTCACTAATTATTTTTTGGAAAATTCTTTACAATCTCGACCTCCCCGATGGAACAAAATTGCGTAAAACTAACCAAAAATCAAAAGCACTTCTGTCAAAACACCAGCGACATCTGCCTTTGAGAAGAACAAAAATATGGCACAGCCGTATCGCATGAGAGAAATGTCATTGGATGCAAGGAAATGACAAGTGCATTAGTTTTTTTTTCTTGGAATTAAGTTAATTTTTTTTTTAATTCGTTTGGATTTTAATGCACTTAGATTATTATGAATAAAAGCAAATGTTAAATACAGACTCGACCATATATTTCTCAGTCATATAGTCATATCGTATTGAAATTCGAGAGAATTTTGAAATGAGGAAACTGCACTCGATATGATTGAAAAACGTTGCAACTGTCAGTGTACAGAAAAAAAATTTTAAGTTTAAACAATATATATACAAATTTGTATTTGCTTTTCAGACTTGCTCAATAGATAAAAATATGCATGGTAATACTTGTGTTGATTCAAATTGAAATCATAAAGACTTCCGCATTGTCGCTGTCTTGAAAAAAAAAAACTCTCTAAATGGTGTATACTTGAAACAAAACGAAATATATTCGAAGGCCAAGATAACCAAATTCTGGAAAAGATAGCGAATTCTATAGGGGATCCCCCTTGAGACTTGGAAACCAATTTTAAAATGTTTTCACACAACTTCTTAAGTCGTTTATCTCCACTTTGAGTTGCAGAGGTACAGGAAAACTAAAATAACGAAGTGAAATGAAAGTGTCTTCTTCAAAATAGATATGTGACAATATTTGTACCCAACTGCACTGCATTGAAAATGGTCAAGTTCATGTGCCGTGAACCAAATTCAATCACTTTTTCGTTACCGAGAGCAAACAGTAGAATTTATTTGATGTTACGTCTCATGACCTAGAAATTCTTATACAATCTGATATGAGAAATACTAACGATTTCTCAACGTTCTTCATTTGTGGTTTTATATTTTCGGATAGATGTCAGCGTACAACCATATGGGGTGTAAATCGAAATACTTTAAAAGAGGTTACCTGAGACACATCTTGAACAAAATTAATTGATGTTCAACCGTTTCAAGGTACATTTTATTAGGTTATGTCTATGATGTCTAAAAAGGGGAGCGCTGATCAAGTTTGATGCATTAAATACAATTTTCTTGGCGCAGGGAATCGCCCAGAGAGACACGCACATTTTGGATTTAATCTTATAGCTTATTTTTACAAGAAAAAGTGAAAGTATGAATGTTCTGTCTAATAATTGTGAAAGAACGGATGAAAAATATTCGCTAAACAATATGTGAACAAATAGTTATAAAGATATAGACAATTCCACTTTAGCTACACTTAGAAATATACCTCCTAAAACGAGCTAAACCCAATAAGATTTGTATGTCTTGCCTCGGGAGTGAATTTAAAAACGACATTGTAGTTCTCTTGAGATGCTAATCGCGTGAAAAATTCCTAAGGAAGAACTTAGCTTCGGGTATGAGTAGATACTGACAGTGACAGGTATATTCTATGTGACAAAGAATTCGTTACTAAAAAAAATCCTCGCCAACAAATTCCATTTCTGATAGAGAAAAGGAAATCTTCCTTCAAAGTAGGAATTGATGTTCCTCGTTTTTTGCCCAACAGCACAATGAACTTCTTAAGTACACTGCCATGTCAACAAACCACACACTGTATTGCAGGAACATTCAAATCGTCTTTTAAAATATAAATGAATCACTCCGCTAATGGGATAAATTGTACTTTGTTTACAAATACAAGAAAAAATTAAACAAGAAAAAAATATAATTATTTTTCCCATCTTCCTTGCAGCACTGATTAAACTACCTCCCACTTGCACGGTTAGGTAATGAACACAAATCAAAAGAAAATTACAACACAAACCAATATCGAAACTCCACCAAAAAAAAAAAAAAAACTGTGACACATCCAACGTTCTGCATATATTCAGACAACACATCCGAGATATTTCAATTTTGAATTCAAAACAAAAGAATACAAAATACATCCATTTCTCATTTGGAATTCTGCAAATGCACTCAAATAGATATACGAATTGAGAAGAGTAGTTGAATAGTTTCAAATCATGTCCACCTACCTTTATCCATCGTCTTGGGTTGTGATTAAGCAAGTTCCCGCTTTTTAAATTACCCCCAAAATGTATCACTGGAGTTGGAAATTGCAAACTAGTTAGAATCGTTTACAATTTCTTTTGACTAATTATGACTGGGTGCATTGAAGTTGATGATTAAAATTAAAGAAATATTGATACAAAAAATATATATAATGGGCAAAGGCACTGTGAAATTTTATTCGCCTGTTTTGAACGTTCTCCGATGAATAAATCTTTCGAACTTGATTCTCACGAAAACACGATAGATTTAGCGCAGTTTCAATCTATATAATGCGAATTACATTGTATACTTAATGTTTGAGTCAGTGAAATATTTTCGAAGATAGGTGTATATACAATTAATTTGAAAAACTTTTAAATATTTTTTTGAAAATGTACGGAGGAGGAATTTTCAATTTCTCATTTTGACTTATCTATCAAATAGACATCAATTTCATTTGATTTTATTTTTTGTTGGATTATGTTGGTAGCTCTGCGGACGCCAGATATATTCGCATGAGAGATATACGTAAATGTCATCATTTGATGATGATTTCAAATGGGTGGATTACATTGCTGTGAGTTTATTTTTTTTGCAGGATGTGGTGACGATACGTTGGCAGTGTGATATGATAGCAGTGTTTAATATATGGACTTAAAAGAATTTAACAGCCGAAAAATATGCCTATGTGGTAAAATTTACTTTATTATTATTATATATGTGAAAATTTAACATAAGTACACTGTTGTGTTAAATGTCCAGTACTCAAAAAATTTATTAGTGCTAAATTTTTATGAAATAAAAACTTGCATTTGCTTCCGTTTGCCTGCATTACGGCGGCTGCGTTTAACTGTCTATAAAGTAAACAGAGGCTGCTCTAATCTCAATTTCAACATGTCTAAAGCAGAGACCAATAGGGAGACAGTCAACTCCCTCGTCTCCCGCCATTGAATTCATTTTGACAGCGTTTTTTATAACATTTCTCCTCCTGAACAGCTGACGCACAAAAAAGATTTTGTCTGTTTTCAAATGAGAATACGTGTGAACTGTCTATACGGTGGATCTCCTCACTCTTCACAATGTTAGAAGGAGAGTGCATACAAATCAAAACGTAAACATGCGTGAGTAAAGTGAGAAAATGTTCGATGATACGTAAATAACTTTCAGAATTTGAGGTTATGTCCAGGTTATGTCTACTAAAACACGTAAATAACAGTCAAACGGTCGATAGACAAAGGGGAAATCAGCTGTTTGATCAGCTGTTCAGTTGACCATCTCCTTTCTTATTGGTTTCTGGTCTAAAAGTCTTACGCTTGACAGTTCGCATTTCACACCGATAGCTTTAAATTTAAAAATATGTCTAATGCATAAAAGCTTTTTTAAAATCACAACTTTTCTATTTATATTCTTCCCGTTTATTATTTGTGAATGCAAAAGAAGACATTGTGCAAATGCACGAGTAGAGAGTACCTACAATATATTTGCGATTCCGTTCGATTCAGGATTATTCTTAAGAGAGTTTCTTAATTTCATACATTCCTTGAGTAGTTGTTTCACTTCACACCAAACCAAATAAGAAAAAACAAATTTTTAAAATAATTTAAAAAAAAAAAACAAAACTTCTTCAAAAAAAAACTTATGTATATGAAAGCCGCCTTGTTGAAGCGATTTAAAGAACGAAGGTGACGAATAGAATACAGAGATAAGGCACTAGAGTATATACATTTCCGTCCGTTTTATATGAGAAACATGTAAAATATATGTACTTTATATTCTGTTCATATAATATACATGTTCGACAGGCTTAAGAAGATCGTCCATGAATCTCATTGACGCAACAAACCTTTTGTTGTTATTAGAATTTACATTTGTCTGTTTCGATTTTCTAATCTAATCAACTGATTTCAACCAGAAATGTATTCGGTTAACGGTTTTTTTTATTTATTATTTTGAATGTTAGTTTGTTTTGTTTTTTGCAGAGTCTACAATACTTTAGACAGAATTTATTTCCCATAATAAGGTATAAAATTAGCAACGCATGATCATTTACTCAATCTTCTCGAGCGAGTGTTTCAAATCTGAATGCAAACTCGTGCATTTGACAATTGTTTATGTGATTTTATTTTTATTAACAAGGTAGTTGTTGACGAAATGGGACACTTATTCGGTGCGTTTAAATTCCTCTGAATTTACCCGAAAAACTACGAAAAAGCGTTCCATTAGCTGTTTTTTTCATAGAAGAGAGAGCTCTTTTGCTCAGAGAGCAAAATATTTCCCCTCGCTACGAATTCCTGCCGGAAAAAAAACTGTGGGCAGTAGCTCGGCACTAGATGGCTGTCAAATCGAATATAAAAAAAACTCTGACATTTCATACGTCTGATAGCTGTTAACGAATTTCTACGAAAAGTCGTTTCACAATTTTCAGTAGAGTTACTCTCTGCAAGAGAGATTTTTACTCGAACTACTCAACTACGAATTCCTGTACACAGACCTATTAATTGATCCCATTTCGATTTGAAAAAATTTGGAAGACGGGCTTTGACGTAAAATCAATGAAAAGCGTACGAAAGTGTGTCAAAGACTTTGGTCACGCGTGTTGTTGCGATTTCACCTAAAAGGTTCAATTTTACTCTCACGCCTTATGGACTTATAATAAGAAAAATTGTTTATCCTTCTATTTATTCATCCGTTTTTAAACTTAAAAAAAATTGAAGAAATTAAATAGAAAGTTTAAGAAGCCGGAAAAGTAAACATGATTTGTCTGCCTGTTGGTCGACATGGATTTACCGGCTATTAAATCCATCCAACACGTTTAACAAGCCATTGTGTCATAACTAGAAACCAATGAAGTTTCAGCTGGTCACTCTTTCTATCAATCGAATGCCATCAATGTCATTTAAAAATACAAAATATAAATTTTGTTTAGGACAATTGACTTACAATATGAGTTTTAAAACATTGAGCTTAATAATATTTTTAAAATCATACGCAAATAGAGTTCAGTAAAGTCTTCCAATCTCAAGAGTGGAATGAGGCATGTTCTTATTTGACATCTGAGACAAACATTTGATTAGGTGTGTTCTAGTACTTTCTGCACTATATTCTGAAGTATGTACCTTAACGCATCTAAAAAAATGTGAAAAGAATAGGTCTGTTCCAATTCATTTGTGTATAGAAATTGGTAGTTGAGTAGTTTGGGTAAAAATCTCTCTTGCAGAGAGTAAGTTTCCCAAAACTTGTGAAACGACTTTTCATAGAAATTCGTAAACAGCCATCGGATGTATGAAATGTCAGAGGTCTTTTTGTTTTCACTTTGACAGCCATCTGCTGCCCACAGATTTTTCTTCGGCAGCAATTCGTCGGGAGGGGAAATATTTTGCTCTCTCATGAGCTTTCTCTTCTACGAAAAAATCAGCTAATGGAACCCTTTTTCGTAGTTTTTCGCTCAAATTCGTAGACATTCGTAGCAATTCAGAACAATTGAAACGGACCTTATGTCATTAAGAAATCAAATCAAAATCACATTTCCGCTTCAGAAGACAAAAACAACAACAACATTTGAGACAGATACACAGAGATAATGAGCCAATGCTCACTTTCCCCTGTACGCACACCAATTAATTTGACAGAAAATAAACAATCTACCCACAAAAATTTCTTGGGTTAAAATGGGCATGATGGGAAAATATTTTAGTCTTTTGACGTAAAACCCATATTTTGGTACACGGTATACGGGCATTGTTTTATACTGTTTTGTGCTGTTTGTTCGGGTACGGGAACACACCTATTATTAATACACAATGGAAATAAACTTCTTCTTAAGTACTATCGCAAGTGTTAACAAATTGAAGCCACTTTTTCAAAGGAATATAAATCATGTTTTAATGTTTTGATATACCAATAAGTTAAGGTGCCCGATTATTGTTCGGGTTTAATTCTTAATGATGGCTGCTGTTGCGTAGTGGGTAGAGTGCGACGCTCACACGCCGAAGGGTCTAGGTTCGATTTCCAGCTCAAGACGAGTTTTTCGAATTTTTCATGGCACCACCTCTTTCGAGCTGCTGACAACACTCAAAGAGTAATAACTGTCCAAGGAAAATCTTCTCAAATTTCGCCGTTCGGAGCAGAAAACTGTAAGTCCCTTGTACTCGTGAGAGAACAGTAGTGCGCACAACACGAGTAGTTGATGAGCAAGCTAGGCTCTGGTCCTCCTGTTGACTGTTGCGCCAAACAATTCAAATTAAAAATATATTTCTTAATGCCTGTTTTTTCTGTTCTTATAACTTGTAATGTAAACAGGCTATTGGATTCAAATTCAAAGTAAAACTGACGATGAGGGAGAGATCACTCTGTAAGACCAAATCACAATCACACGTTCGCGCGTTGGAGCTTTCTCACATTTAAGAACACGCTGTTCCATTTTAACAGAAGTTAAGTTTATTGCCAACTTTATCAGTTTTCTCAACGAATGATGATCATTTGCTCAAATAATTTTTTGTTTTGTTTCTTTAAAGTGAGTTAAAAAGTTTTCCTTATTTTTCATTCCATTCTATTTGTATCCATTGTTAGTTTACAACATTGCACTGCACTAGGTTGCATGTTTAAAAAATGTACTAGAATATATTGTAACTTTGTTTTTTAAAGTTGAATTTCCTTTTAATTTCACTCGAATATTGAGTATGAATAGTATAAAAGTAATCTCTCACTTATGTCATTAACAAAATCAGTGGCATTTATTTGAGTTGCCAATAGATAACATTTCCCTGACACATTTATTAAATTCGTTGTTAAATTTAAGTTTGTCTAGTACCATTCTCCTCGCATTGTACTAAATTGTTCAATTGATAGCTAATCCACCGACTTTTCTTTTTTCATTTTTCTTGTCTCCAATTTTTTCTTGACTGTGCTTTACATTTCTACAATTCACCATTGTTCTGGCTCACATTGGTGAATGAATTTTGTTGTTGTGAACAGGCCCACGGGGAAATTGTTGAAAAGTAACATTTCACTTGTTATTTTTTTGTATGTGTTACTTCTGCTAGTACAACATTGTGGACGGACATTTTTTCGCTCTTCTCTCCCTCTGCCCCCTGCCGACTAACAACAGCAAATACATTTCTTTCCGTGAAGATTTCCACACACAGATTTTCTGTTTTAGTTCGTCGAAACCGCCATTTTTAGTTGAACTGGAGTTTCATTCCGTAATCGCAGACGAAAATGTTGCAGAAAGTTAATTATTAATTTTCTTTTTCATTTTTTTTGTTTTTATTTGGAAAAGCGTCACAATCGTCGCCGTAGATGTTGGCCAATGTACAAATTGTCGTCTCGTCGTGAGGCGAAGAACTTTTAACGAGAAAAAAAATAACCAGAATCGAACTGAAATAAATTTCCTCTTCACACTTCGCGCAGCCATTGTATATAGAAAAGAGAATTCTTCATCAAATAACCATCGCCATGATCATTTAAAATACAATCAAATCTAGTATTTAACAAAATAAGGAAGTGAATTAAAACAAAAAAAAAATAAAATTAATAATGTGTTAAATAAGAATTATACAAATAAATTATATTTTTCTACTGTTCACCGAGCTCAACTCAAGTCTCAGTCATCTCTACACACACAGGAAGGAACTGCAAAAATAGAATATAACCAGGAAAGAAATGTAAGAATTTCAAATTTATCTACAAAATTTTGTTTTAATTGTTTGTACAAATGTTCATAATTTTTGAGGGTTATACTTGAAAATTGAACCCCCCCGTGGGGGGCTCGTCATTTGGTAAGAAAAGAAGAACTCCTAACTGAAAGACCATTTGCAAGTGGAGAAAATGTTGGTTGTGTGATAAAATAATTGTTTATTCCTTTTCTTAATTTGCTAGTGTTTTCTGTTTTTTTTTTTGCTGTAAGTCCAACACTCTATGATAGACAATTATGAGTATTGTTCCCCATTTTTTTTTCCTGAAGATAAGGGTATTTTTGTGGGCTCTTCTCTTTTGGACATATAGAGAACTATCTACATATCACGTCAAAACACATCGGCACACACGACGACGACGAATGGTTGGAGGTGGGAGAAGGCAACGAATTATAAATAAATAAAGACCATTGAAATACATACAATTCAAATCGGAGCAACCAACATTTAATTCACATCTAACGACTGTAGGTAATGCACATACCTGTGCTTATGAATATACACAGTTCTTTCTCATCCATTTGTTAAGCGAAAATTCGAATATGCATGATGTTCCCTGAACAAACTAAACCTGTCGATAAAATATGCGATTACATTTGATTACATGCGCTCCCTTGGGTGTTCTCGAGAGTCTTACATGGAAGCAGAATTCACTTGGAAGACTTGGTGGGCAAAACGCCTTTCAAATCGTTCGTTATGATCTTTAGTTCTGAAATTAATTGTTCAAATGTTGGTATTGTCTCAAAAACTTAACAAAACGTCTTATGTGACATTGTAGGCCTGTACATACATATGTATCCGAACACATCCGTGTAGGCCCACAAACGTGTTTAGCATACATTTGAATCTTAGCCTATGTACATATGTATGGTATCTATATACAGAAAGCACGATTGATGCTTTTCAAAATAGTAAACACTTTATTCTCTGCTCTGCTATCGCGGATTTGATAGATTTTATTCCATTTTGTAGAGTTATGAGTGTATATTTATGTCATATGCGGTATACACGTATGTATAGCCTCAGTTAAATTCGTGCATCGAAAATATTTTGCTATTTATGTTTTCTTGGCAATAAATTTAGTTATCAAACCTATTTAGGTGAGGGAGACTGCAACGTTTTGTAGGTTAAATTTTACAATATCTGAAAAGTAAAACTACACACTCACATTTGACTCCAACATCAATCTGCTCGCGGGGTTCTCTTATGCGAAATGATCTCTGATTCGCTGATTCCATAACCAAATGCGTTTTTCAATCGTGAAGGCCACAATTGCTTCATGCATAAATAGCTTTCCTATTTAACTTTTATTTTTTTTTTTTGAGTTCGCTAGGGAATTGTGATGGAAGGCGGGATTTTTTTCTCAAAATTATTCACTGGAAGGTTATGTTTAGTGCAACGCTGTTTGGTTTAGGGTTTTAACGCTCAAATTAAATACATTTCGATGGAAAAGTCAGATTAATTACGGTTGCCTGATCCGGTCCTGATAAAACGGTTTGCAGTGAAATGCGGTTTTGTCTGATGTACGGGTGTACTTTGATACTTCGTTCTTTAAAATTGATGGTGATAATTCGTGTCAAAGTGCAAGGCATGGTTAATAGAAAAAACTTTTATTAATTTCTTTTTGTGAAATTTATAAATCGGAAAACTATCTCGTGATTTATCTCGCGGAATAGGAAACGAAAACTGAAAAAAAGGTAAATTCTCTAAAGAGAAAATTTATTAGAAAATGGCAATTAGTAAAAGCTGTAATGAATTGCTTTCTTACAAATAGAAATCGATACTTCTCCCTACTCAGATAAAGGGCCACGTTTTGTAATGAATGCTTTAATTATTGTAATTGCAATTGCAATCATCAAGTGATTTCTGCAAAGAACAATTCCCATAGCTATTAATTCTTCTGTATAATTACTTTCACAGTCCTGCAATTGAGAAATATATTTTTACACACAGTTTTAGTGAAAGAAAATTTACGTGAGGAGGTTAGGGCCCAACTTATTGGTGTGAGAAATGTCTTTTTGACATACTTATATTCACGTCTTCCTATCAGTATCACAATATCGTAGCGTTCTCGAAAACTAACGCTGAATGTAGAAAACTCCTTTCCCTCGCAACTTTGAAAAATTAATTTTAATTTACACAAAAACGACTTTGGTTTATCACGTGGGATCACGTTTTTGTGTACGCGAAAGAAGTAAGTTTTCAACTTTCATATTCATTGACATTTCCTTTTAAGTCGAGCTGTTATTTTTGTGAATAGTGTTTTAAAATTTTAAGCACTGCCTGCATTTTGTATGCCATTAAAAGTTAATCATTTAAGGTCATTTATAGCACATCTTTTCTAGTCTGAATAGATTGAATAGCAAAATTAATAGAATAGACATTAATCCTGCATAGGTAAGGAATTAGTTGTCTTTGGCATGAAGGTCATTCGTTAACTTACCGATACTCGACCAATTGTTTAAATTAACGTGTATAAAATGCATGTAGGTGGCCGCCGTGGCGTAGTGGGTAGAGTGCGACGCTCACACGCCGAAGGGTCTAGGTTCGATTCCCGACTGAACGCCTCGAATTTTTCACGGCACCAACTCTTTCGAGCTGCTGACAACACTCAAAGAGCAATAACTGTCTGAGAAAGCTTCTCAAACTTCGCCGTTTGGAGTCGGCAAAGACTGTAGGTCCCTTCTACTCATGAGAGAATAGTAGAGCGCACAACACGAGTACCTGATGAGCTAGTAAGGCCCTGGTCCCCCTGTGGACTGTCGCGCAACAATTCTTTTTAATTATTACTAAAATGCATGTATACAATTTAACCGCTTAGAATAAAAAATATTACTAGTAACAACGCAGTTCTAATTTCTGCTATCTTAGATCACTTTTGGAATCAAAAAAGGTTCATGCTTTCATTGATTTGATTTAATAACTTTTGCGTCTATAACTTGTATTTGTAGATTCCTCCAAATTTCTCAAATACATCTTCTGTCTTAAAGGTTTTGGGTACATTTACTTCATTTTCATATGTCTAAAATCAACGTTATTTTTTGAAAACTAAAACATTTTTCCGATTCTTTGCATTGCGTTCATTCGTGACATTCATTTTTGTGCAGGGAATACGGAAATATATAAAGTTTGAATAATGAATTCTAAAAGGTAATCTATGTCGTAAGATTCGTTATGTCTAACAAATGTTCTTAAGAAAAAGAACTTAAAAATAATATGTTAGTTGGTATACAGTGTACTTTGAACATTATTGATTTATTGTATTGTATGATGGGTAGATCCTAAAAGACAACCCTCTTATGTGAAGGATTACTGTTAACGGACTATGCTACATAATTGTTCCGTTTTCTTGCGTTACAAATGTAGCGTGCATCACGAATTTTTCGAGATGGTAAGGAAATAAAGAATTTTAAATTTTATAAAAAAAAGAAAAACTTTTATACCAAACACATTGAATGTCAAAGCGCGGATGTCAAATTGATAATTAGACTTTCTTTGCTTTCCTTCACCTCGATGGAACCAAACCAAAATTTTGAATGGTTTCTAAGACTGCTATTGACATGCAACAAATTCATTCATTTATACGTTCATAATTAAAAGTGCCTTTACTGTGTATTGCCGCTTTCGACGGTAGGAGTTCTCAAAGCTCTTCATGAACAGTAACTTCGAGCAGAGGGTGCTGCGAAATAATGCATAATGAACGTTCAGACCTGTAATTGATTTAACGAGGACGAAAACCAAAACACAGTCAACGGACAGAGTTAAAAAATTGGTCACGATTTTTTTTTTTTGTTTCTTTCATCTTTCAAGAATAAACAGTGTCTGTTGGTTTTCGTAGTAACAATAGTTTTACTGAAATACAGAAAAAAAACATGTAAATATAAAAGAATCAAGACTCCCCTCTTATTTGCTATCATCCAACAAAGCCTTTTAGCTTTAAAATGGATTGAAAGTTAGTCACGCAGAACTTGAGAAATTAGAAATTTATTGAAACAATTTGTCTTCATAAAAAAAGTATGTGCATAATTTTCCTCTGATTTGAACTTTTTTAAATAAGCAATAAGAGCCCCTGCCCTCACAGAAAAACTCTTGCAGTGCAGATATTCTTGTATTGTGTATGTCTCAAAAAAAAATCTTATGTGTCACGATTTTTCTTCTCGATGTATTACTAATTTCCGAACATACTGTAGACGTGTAATTAAGGAGCATTCCACCCACTAATGACTTGACTTATGTGTATTTATGTGTTTCTTTTCAGAATATATTCACAGAAGAACTTTCGTTTTGGTAATAATTTCTTAAAAGGATTATTTGCTGTAAGGAACTGCGACATTTTTATCACAACAACAAAGTTAATTGTGTATGAAAGAATAAGGAAGAAGAAGAAAACATAAGAGAAGATGGTTTCAACGCGCCAAATGAGTACAAGCCTTTCAAGTAGCAGTGGTGCCAATAATGGTGGTGAAGTGGTGGAATCTGTACAGAGATTCTCAGTTATAACCAGGCAATCTGCGTCCAGCAGCAATGTCCTGATAACAAGAATCCCCACTTCATACTTAAATTCCCAACAGCAAAATCACCTACCATCGGCATCGTCGACAAATGCAATGGCGGGTGGAGGAGTTGCTGGCAGATCCTCAAGTGCTCCGCCCCAGCAGAATGTCTTTCTTCTTGACTTGCCAATGGAGATTTTGGATAAAATTTTCTCATATGTCAGCTACAAGAAGGTTGGCCAAATGCGAGTGGTAAGTGGCTATTGTTTTATTTTAATTAAATTTTTTTTTGATTTGTTCTTCTTTTTTGTGGTACTTGTGATTCAAATTTTGTGTTCTGGGAGTGTAATTAATATTGACCGAGAGGTGAGGACACATCTGCTTGAAGAACATCGTGGAATTCACTTTACAACCGGTATTCGTTGTACAATGTATGCCGGCGTAACCTCTTTATGTCCTTTAGAGCATTTTTTCATTAATTTCAACCCTTATACGCCGCCGCTGCCCAAAACCCTTTGTGATGTTTCCAGCGAAAGACATTTAAACTTTTGCATTTGCCATCGCATTTTAATCCTTGATATTCTCGTAAATTATTGCCTCTAGTTGAATGTACGTATTCACAACGAGCAATGGTGGTTAATTGTGCTGGCCCTGTGTGTACAGCGTGCAATTCCAGTGTTATCCTATGTATTCAGTCGAGCGTAGCCTTTTATTAGGAATTGCATTGTGTGTTACAAGTACATGTATGGTGGACAATGTTACATGCGTCGTGTTCTTTTATGTTGTTTTTTTTTGATATACTTTCTTCCCTGGCAAGGCTGCTTCCCTTTGACAGTGTCGTCACTTTTGATTTTTTGGTCGGTAATGAAGTATGACGGGGTGTGTATAGTCCGAAGCGAATGCACAGTGACATGTTCTTACCAACGCCATGCAGTTTTTAGGGTTTCCTATTGCGTCTGCCCTGCTTAACAGAAAAAAGAGCTCGCTCTTGAATGAACGTTCATTTAATTGGGGGATATGCAGTTTTTTGTTAGAAATTGTTGAATTCCGAAAGGATGACGCTTTTGTACACTTATTAGATAGTTTTCATTAACTACGGTTTCTGCTCGGGCAAAGTTTCTTTTGATAAAGTTTCTAGATTGAATTACACACATTTTTCTTTGATGAACCGAGATAAGAACATGTAGGTGGATTGGACTATTTGAACATGCTGCGGTTTTTTTTGTCAATTATAAGACTTCTTTTCATTAGTCTTCTGGCTTTAGAGATTTGATGGGAGCTTGTATGAAAGAACTATTTTATACAAGTTCAGGATTAAAACTTTTTTATGGACTTCAAAGAGATATAATTAATGACAGAAGACGTTTCCATACTTACCTATGTCTAAGTCCTTTACCTCTTGTTTTACAATGGGCACAAATATAGCTGAAGGCTTTCAGTAGAGCTGGTTCTTCACCAAGTGCACATTGATTTACTGCACAATTGCAGTACATGCCTTGAGGTTCAGTACCACGCACAATGATTGCAGGAGGATACGAGAAAAGAAATTAATCCAATGCTTCCATCCTCTGCGACTAAAACGTTCTTGCAAATGAAAGAAAATAAACCTAGGGAAGTATTTCTTCACCGTATTAGGAGAACACTAATCGCTTCCATCCTGTGCGACTAAAACGTTCTTGAAAGAAAACAAACCTAGGGAAAATTTTCTTCACCGTATTAGGAGAACCCTGAAATATTTGTCTGGAACCCCTTCAATAGCTTCATTGCAAGCTCACACTGGCTCTTAGTATACCAAGGGAAACTACCCTCTCGTTGGTGGTCACGAGGGATTCAAAGTTTTCTAAATTATGGTTAGAGCTCTAAGCTTACTTAACGGGCATATATGTGCTCTCATTATTTAGAATTAATTTTTAGAAACAGTAAAACATTTAGTATGTAAGTACAAGACGCACAATCGCAGTTTAATTAAAGTCAACTGATATTCTTCTTTTTGTGGCGCTATAGTCCGGCGTGGACCCCGATCTTGGCCAACATGCCTTTGCAGCCAGCGCGATCTGTCGCCAGCTGCCTTCAATTGCGTACCACAAGTTGGTTGAGGTCCTTCTCCACCTGTGTGCGCTATTACAGTGTAGGCCGCTCTCTGTTGCGCATACGCATGCCGCCGTACAGTACGTAAAGTTCAGTGTTGGAAATTTTCTTCCAAAGGTCATCAACGCAAAGAAGACCTCTTCGAAAAACCCCATCAACTTGTGTGATAACCAAATCATAAAATTTGTATTTAATGTCTTTGTTTCAACTGAAAACTTCGTGAAAACCATTTGGACCCTAGAAAAACGAGGTCCCACCTGGTGCTTATTTCGTAGCCTCTCATTCAACATCTCGATCAACACTCCCTTTTACAAATATCCGTATGAACATCAAGTTACTTCTGGTTGTAGCGTATGGTATTCCTATTAATTCCTATTAATGCAACAAGCTTCAAGTATTCTCTTTTTCCCTTGGCCATTTTTCTCTTGGCCGTAATTGGTGTACATATATCTGAGTGAATTTTGTAAATCTCCAATTCCTATTAACGGAACAGAACAAAAGTTTAACTTTTCTCATCTTTGCCATAACAACCGACATTCTTATTTGAGTTCAAAGAAATTCTATACATCTGCTATGCCAATTTAAATAAATTACGTGTTCAATGACACTTTGATGCCAAGTATAGTACGACTTTGGAAGAGCAGATCTGATTGAACTGCAAAATCAATTTCCATTCGTGTTCTCTTTTGTGTTTCTAAATTCTTTACGATGTTAGGGGTTATAAAAATTGTCATAAGTTCGTTGAAAAAGGATATAGATCAACGTTAAAAGTGCAAATAATGGCATGCACAGACAATGCTACCATCCATCCCAATCAATAAGCAGCGAATGCTCATCCCAATAGATTTTAATAACTCTTTATATTTTATAGGTTTCACATAAAATGAATGAAATTTGCATGGCAGTGCTCAATTCAACCTTTTCGAAATTGATCACACAAATGTTCAATCGATTTCAACATGTCAAAGCAAAGATGCCAAGGCGTGAGTCCGCACGCCGCATACATCCGCTCGCATGCGAGTGCGACATTATCGAGACATGTTACATGAGGCTATCTCTCCTCCAAATGACTTTTGGCAAACATATCGAGCGCAAGCACTGCTGCTTTTTCCCTGGCGGAGTAAGTGACAACGATACCTAATAAAATATCCAAGTACTAATTTATGCATGTCCTTTTTTTTTAACAGATCTTAGATGAAGTTTACAATGTCATAAACTACATTCGAAACACATCAAGGCTGGAGAAACCTTATCGTGTGACAGATGAGCTTTTTGATTTATCCACAATGGCTATGGAGTATTTCAAGGACTACATCGAACCGAATCTACCGGACATTGCTTACTTCAACAAGGACTTTTTCGATTTGAGCACGAGACGTAAGCCATGCACTATAGCAGTCTAAACGAGATATGAGATTGATTCCAATTGCGTTTTGGTTTTGATTTCCTTTACAGCAAGTAGCAGTTCGTTGAAAATATCATCAGAATTGTCTGATAGTTCAACAAGCATGCCCTCGCCGCCACAGAGCAATATGGTATTGCGTAAAGGAATACGTAAAATAAAGCAGGGCATGAAGATGTACAACAGTCAATTGTCAATGTTGCGAAGCGAGTTGAGGAATTGCAAACGAAAGTCGTCGGAGCAAGGAAAACAAATTGCCGAACAGCAAAAACTCTTGGCCGAACAACAGAAGCAGACTCTTGAGTATGCAAATCGTTTGGACGAGAATGACAAGAAGAATGAGGAAATGTCAAGAAAGTTTTCAACATTGTTACAGGTGAGCATAATACTAAGGCAACGACAAAAAAAAAAAAAAAAAAAAAAAAACCATCATGGTGAACTGGATGCTCCTCTAGCTTGTATTTTTGGGCATACTCATTGTAGATATACTGCGTTCATGAGACGAACATACAGCTCAAAAGTGCGTTCAAAAAATTTCTCCTGACCCTTGGCGGAATACAGTTAGTAATTAGGGTCAAAGAAGCTGTTTTTGAAAAGAAATTTGTTACAACATTTTGTGTTGCAATAAAAAATGACATACTACTGTTTTGTATCTTGCTTTAACTTTTGTTATATGTTTTCTTATTTTTGATCCAGAAATTCTTTTCAATAAATTCTTTAGTCTCACATTTACAGAATTCGTGGTAATAACTTTTTCTTGATTCTTGTTTCAAATACATCACAATCTTAGTCTGTGAAATCCAAAATTTTTTACCTCAAAATGTGTGTATTTGCGTAGCGAAAGAAAGAAGTATGTAATTAAAGCGCAAGCGCAAGATTTTCGATGAATACGTGTATTCATACTAGGGATTTCTAGTTATGGAGCTTGAAACCGACCTTTCTTCAGTTTAAATTATTTAACAATGTCATTTGTAAATAAAAAGGAAGATATGTTTTTTAAACTTGATTTAAGTTTTGGAATTACAAATTTTTCTTCAAACTTTAAGTAGTGCTCTAAAAGGTATCCAAGGAAACAAGTTTGCTGATGAACTAACGAAACACGTTTGTTTTTTTAAATCAACAGTGCCTTTAGCTCCAATCCAAGTGTATTCGCTATGAAACGCTGCTTTCTGAGAAGACATGTACCAAGAATACCAGGATCTGCATTAGAAAGAGGTGATATTACTAGCGAAGCTTAACTAGCTTTTTGTAATAAAATAAATAATTGTGGACAATGTGTTAGTTTAGAAGAAGAGTTCCTCCGTCGTTTGTCGGGGGCTTCGTGAGATGTATATCTTTTTTCTTGAAGAAATCCATCCAGTCATATTTTACATCTCTGTGTTTTCTGTTAATACTGTGGAATAAATAAAATACGCGCAAGAGGACAGAAGAAGAGGAGCCATTGTGCTTGTTGTTCAAAACGAACGTATCGAAAATGTGTTCGTCTCGGAAAATACTTCTATTTAGTTTACAAAAGTTTATGTTTTCTACCAGTTTTCACATTTTTATGGTCATTACGTAAAAGAAAAATTATAAAAAATAATAAATTGGATTCCGCCAAAGTCCAAGGGACCAGATCGCTTCTTCAACAACAATTCGTGTTGTATGCGCCATTCATCTCTTACGTATAGAAGGAGCAGACAGTTTAATGCCTTCGAAGGAAAAGTTTTCACGAATAGCAAATACTTTTTGAGTGCTGCAAGCAACTCGAGAGAATTGGTATTGTGTAAATGCTTATTCCTATAATAAAACCAAGGGCTCTCTGTCGACTAAACTACCTTAACGCAATCATTCAAAAGACGATTACCACAGACATACGGAAAAATAAACAAATACCCTGCAAGGAAAAAGAGTATAAAAACGCCTCTGCCAATTTGGTTCCTTGCTCGACAAATTGAACTTGGCTTCCACGGAAAGACATTCAGCAAATAAATTGAAACCTTTGAAAATTCCTCCTGTAAAATCATATTGATTGATTATATTTGTCTATAACTTTGACAGATTTGTCGCTTCCGTAGTGTAGTAAGTGCGACACTCAAACGCCGAAGGTCCAGGTGCCATTACTGACATGTTCTTGGTTCGACCATAATTTTATTTCTGTTTACTCTGAGCCCACCTTATTTATACGTTCGGTGCAGCAACAACATTTTTCCATGAAACGTGTTTTATTACAATGAGAATTGAAGCTCCCTCTTTTGGATTTGCGCATTAGTTCAGCATAGTAGCATCTCTGTCCAGTTATATCCTTTTCGGCCAACCTTGCCTTATATTTCTTGGAAATTTCCTACCTTAATCAATTTCCCCGACATTTAGCAAATTGTGTTTCAAATTTTACATTCTTTTGACCATTCCCTATATATATGAAGGCCTATAGACCTTCAATTCTGAGGTAACCGACGGCATATTCGCTGCCCATCTAATTCTCTCCCAAGGACACTGGTTTATTTTTTCGATCTGAATCTAAATCATCAAATTTTAAAACTCACAGCAGTAAACAACTGAGAAAAATGTATCCCCTTCGATTGTTGCTTTTTTAGTGAATTTGATCCGAATGAAGTCAGAAATGTTTAACTGCCTAAGTGAATCGTAATTATTCACCTCAAAATATATTTCCCATTTCCCAAATTACCAGAGACGCAGCTATCTACTTTTAATTAACAAAGTTAATAGCCAATTTATTATGGGGAATCTTAAAAATTGAAGGGAATGAATATTCCTTCTGTCGACGGATGAGTGAATGACATGCAATTCGGTCTCCTTAAAAATAAAATTCTTTCACAAGAATTAATGCTTTCAATCTTTAAGCCATAAAAACTTGATTATCAGTCAACCATGACATTGAGAGAGTTCAGCCGTATTATTGTGGGCGTCTTTGTCGTTATGTGTAGAGCCAGAGAAGCGTTTTCTTAGACTTTTATTATTCTTTGCGTGTTGTCAGCAGTTAGAAAGATGTGGTACCTTGCAAAATTCAAGGTGTTCAGTCGGAAATCGAACCTGGACCTTCGGCGTGTGAGTGTCGCACTCGGCGGCCACCTTTGATAGGTACTTTTTATTTATTTTTTGAGAAGTATGACAATGTAATTTATATGGAGTACAGTTAAATTTAGGGAATTTATTTAATTGACCATTCGTTAGGTAGCTTGCTATGCCGGAAAAGAAAGAGGAGGATAGGTTGGAGCTGTCAAGTAATAGACAGAGTTTTAAAAGGGTATTTTTTTCGGAAAAAATTGTATACGAGTCTTAGAAGCCTTCACCCGGTATGCTCATAAGTAAATACGATGAACCTTTAACTGTACTCTCTTTCACTTCGCATTTTCACGATTTCATATCTGAAAAACCTTGCACCGATCTAGTAGATTCACACAACTAATACCATGCAAACATTTGGTACTTAAAGGTGCTTGTCGACTGGGCCTTGCCTTTCCATTTCATGTGTTGCCATATAACGAGCATTTGTTCTATTGTTCGTCTTTTCTACAGTATGCACGTTAAAACATACTTTTTTGTCCAGCATAAATAACTGGGAACACACGCTTCCACGCATTCAAACTATTTAATCTTCCACTTCAGTTTCTCTCGTCCAATGCTAACTTTTTGTTCTAACATTGTTTCTCGAGGGGTTTAACTCACTGCTTATTTCCGACAGACATTGTTTTTCGAGGGGTTTAACTCACTGCTTATTTCCGACAGACAGTTCAATTTGCAAAAATGAATAGTTTCATGATCTAACCTTGATATCTTCAGTTTGCGATTCGCTGTAAGTTTTTTTTTTCACACAGCTGCGTCTACGTTAAGTACAAAATCCAATTTAAAGCAACGTGCTCACGCTTCTCATTCGGCAGTACCTCTAGATCTTTTTTTATACACTCCTTTGCTAGACAGTAGCTTAAAGTCAACTTTAATCAGGTGGTGTGGTTACTAGAGTGGCATTGAAATTTCCCAGTTTATAGAAGAGTCAATCGCATTTTGTAGTATTCCTTATTATTTTCAGCTACTACAAGTGTGAAATGTTTGTTAATAACGAAATCCATTATTCTCATTACAATAAATTTATTCTAAACTGACGAAAATGAAATCTCATAATATTTTCCTTTACAGGAATTAAATAAATGTAAAACTGAACTACAGTACTGGCGTTCAAAGAGTCCAGCCACACCGATTTGCACATCATGCGGTCAAAAGATGACCCCATTTGTCCCACCAGAGGATTATCAAGCCCTGGTCAATCAGGGTGTTAAACCCGAAGATATCAACATTAACTTGGAAGACACTGATGAAAGTGACACAAGTAGCAATAATTTATCGTTAAACACTGAATTTGTGTTTCCAGATGAGGCGACCACGGCTAAGCTAATGGCTGTCAATTCAGCATCGAAAAATTTAAAACGCCATCACAATAGTAGTAATAACACAAGCAACAACTCCAATACTTGTGCATCCAGTGGCAATCAATTACAATGCAATAGCAACGCAGCATCAACAAGTAAAGGTCTAACTGTGTTGAACTCAGACAATGGAAATAGTAAAAGAAATTCAACAGAGCTTGCGTCTGCATCAACAGTAGCAAACACAAATGATCTCACCTTAGATATACAACGCAATAATCAGTTTGTAACCGCCGCCGGCAATTGTGGATGGTTTACAATAGGAGGTGGCGACAATGGTAACAATAATCATGGCACAACAGGTTATCCAGCCAGTATGTTCTATGGTACATCGTCGGATAAGGCTTCCGCATCAACTGGCCAAACGGCGACAGTGGCAGGAGATGAAATCGCTGCTACCGCCGATGATGGTGGAACAACAAATCAACAGTCAACAACTGCGGATGTCACATCTCTCAGTTCAGTGGCGAGTAACGAGACAAAGAAAGCACGAAGAGTACAAAAAGGTAGTAGGTGTCATAATGTTAGTAATAGCAAGCGCAAATAAATACGTTTATTTAAAGAAAAGAAAACAACACAAAATATGAAAAACTAAACAACAAATACAAAGAAAGAGTGTATACAAAAAGAAAAACATTTTCTTTCATTTTGAACTTTTACACATTTATTTGTTTAAATCAAACTAATTGAAAAAAAAAAAGTTTAAAATAACACACATAAATACAGAAAAGCAAAAACAAAAAAATAAAAAAATATATATAAATAAATAGAACAGCAAGTAATTTTGTAACCATGAAAATGAGCGCGCTTGCGTTGCTTCAAATGGAATTTTATTGACTACATTATTTTTCCTCATTAGTACACAAAGCAATCTACGCAAATATGCAAGAAGTGTTTGAGTTTTCTTTATCATTTATATGTGTATAAGAATGAAATAGGAATGAGTATTAAGATGTTGTGCTCTTCAATCTGAAGTGATAAGTGATCTGTATCTCAATGTCCAATAAATCAATTCACATACATTTTAGTTTTATTTTTGTTCTTTTTTGTCCTTCCCCTTTCCTGTTGGTCCTTTTTCTTTTTTTTTTTGAAGTCATCAATATACAACGTAGAAATAGTACTTAGAACAGTGAAATATTTTATTTGTGAATGGAAAAAGCAAGCATGTTGTTTTAACAAAAACAAATTTTGTAACAACAATTTACATATCTGTGTGTCTCCCAAGTTGTTGGGTCAATGACACGTATATTTAAAAATACAAAACAAAAACAAATGATGAGACAAAGAAATATCTTCTTTTTTTATGACAAAAAGTACGGGATATCATCAGCTTACCCGGTATATGGTTAGAAAATAGAATTTAGTTCAGACGAGTAGCACGTATACTTCTTTGAATGAAGAATTGTTTATTCAATGAAATTATTTTGTTGCGTTATTTTTGTTTCCTTTTTGGGATGCAGTTCTTGCTGTGATCAAATAACTGCCGACCTTATATTGAAGAAATACGGTTGTTTTTAAGAGCTAACATAATTTCAACTTTACATCTCATTTCTTAAAATACATGTTTTGTTTCCCATTTTGCAGACTTCCACTACTTTTAACACAGCCAACATTAAGCAGGTTCGAGCTAACGTCCATTTATTTCCCTTAACGAAATTTGTTTTCCCTGTGGATGCTCAGCTCAGTTAAGCCTTGTGTCTCTATAGGAAACCTGTTGCCCAGCAAACATTCTCTGCCTGCCTCGTATTTAATAAGGCTTAGCTAAGATGGTCTTCACTGACACTGTTTAGAGTTTATGCGAAATTTGGTTGCCTTCTAAATTGATATACTTCTTGTGGCGCTACAGTCCGGGGTGGACCTGGGCCTCAACCGACATGCATCTCCAGCAAGCACGATCTTTCGTCAGCTGTCTGCAATTGGGCACTCCAAGTTGGTTGAGGTCCCTTCTCCACTTGTGTGCGCCACCTTAGTCTTCGTAGTCCTCTGTTGCGGTATCCCAATGGCTCGGATTCAAAGAGTTTTCGGGCCGGAGCATAGAGTTCGTCGTTAAATCTCCTCCAGATGCCATCAACGCAAACAGGACCAAAAATCGCACGCAAAACTTTTCTCTCGAAAAGACTAATGGCTTCCTCATTTTGCTAACGTCCAAGTTTCCGCGCCATGTTTAACCATGTGTTCGGCATACACAGACTGAAAAAAAATGACTACAGCATAGTGGTTAAGAAAAACTTTGGTTAAAGAGTTGACGTACGTTTGATGATTCAATTTCTTCCGTGTTTGTAAATTACCACAGTCGGTATTGAAGTAGTACATCCCTCAGAAACAGGTTCTGGAGTTCCAAAATAACACCCTGGCTGTACAAGAATTATTGTTTGAAATTGGCAGTGTGTATGTATATGGAATTCAGGACATGCAAGTCATAAAATAAACAAAGAAAGAAAGAATAACCAATATGTGTGATAAGATGTACAAACAAATTCCAATTTAATATTTTGCAAATGTGTTACAAGAGTTTCACGCGTCCCCTCGAAATAAAATAACATTTGTTTGCCCACCAACATATATTCATACACTCCCAAAAACTATGGTTTTTAAATGTTAAAAGAGTATATGAATTTGAATTATTTGTATTCATTTGCAAAAATCAAATCAATTCGTTGATGAAGATATGACATGAACACGAATTAAAATTTCTATAAGGATTAGAGTCATACCAAGAATATGTGAAATCGAATGAACTTTAAAGAAAGTAAATTGTAAAATCTATTTGAGTAGAAGACTAAGGGAACCTATGATTTAAAATTAATGGACGTTAGGAAATGTTATAAAAACTTCTTCATTATAATGAATACTGTATGTCTCATTTCATAAGAGACAATAACAATGAACGTGTGGTAATTCAAACGAGTGACCATACAAATATATTACGTAGCCGGAGCAAAACCAATATGCTCATATTTGGTTAGGTTTCATTAATATTCGATTACTTCTTCTTCTTCTTCTTCTTGTGGCGCTACAGTCCGGGGTGGATCCGGGACTCAACCAACATGCCTCTCCAGCCAGCACGATCTTTCGCCAGCTGTCTCCAGTTGCGCACTTAGCATGCAAAAATTGGGTCTGCGGGCGTACCCAAACACAACCCTGAAGTATTTCAAAAATACGGCCAATGTCATCACTTTCGTTAATTGTGCAATTTATTATTATATTTTTGTTATGTGCCCAAACATAAGCCTACAAGAATATACATATGTCCAGAATGGGCGAGTAAGATCCAGTCGTGAGTCATAAGTCCGTAAAATTTCTAGTCAGAAGTCCACAGTTCCATACTTCAAACGGCTTATTGGTCTACCCTGTAGTGCGTTACATGTTGCTGAGTTTACCCGAATTTAGATGTATTATCGGTATCCCTAATTTGGTTACAAAAGTCATAAGGCCACATGCAATGTGTCTGAGGCTACCCGGCATCCGAATTTTTCGCTCTTTCATGATTTTGATATTTAAATCGGACTCAATTTGCTGTATGTTGTGGACTATGTCTGCTTACGAGGGCGTTGGTGTTATTTATGGTTTCTTTACATTACCCAGTGACTATCATTCTTTCAAGTAATCACTAAGCGGCAACTTTTGAGTCCTATGGGTCCTAAAGTACAGATCAGACTATAAGGTAAATTTAGAATAGACGACTAACATTTTGTTTTTATGCATCAATAGTAAATACAGTCAAGTTCCCATTTGGACAAGGACACATCCGATAAATCACGGAATTAACAAACAATTGGAAAACAAATTTCCAAATGTGTGATAAGATATGTGTCGTTTCAAATTGGAACTCAATTCACAGAGGCCAGTTTTACATAGGATTAAGATTCGTTTGGTGGTTTCCATTTTTTCCCTTTTTAGCCTTGGACGTATGTTTACTCTTAAATTGGATGGAGTGACAAATTTCGTATTCATTCACACTTTTCACCTTTTTCCTCCTTTTAAAATGCCGGCAATGCTCAAAGAGTTTTATACATCTAGAAGGAACTTTAAAATTGTTGCTGAGAGTCCGAATTTAACTGCATTTTTCCCATTGGTCGTGTGAGAACAATACTACTACTAATTGCTTGTGGACTGTAGCGTGAGGTTTCTATGCGATTTGTCCGATTTCAATTTCTTAAAAAAGGGGGTCAAAATAAGAAAAAACAAAAACGGTAAGTTAATGCCTTTTGGGGGTCAAACAATTTTAAATATTAATTGCAAAGCTGAAGTATTTGATTTTCATTTGTCAGCATTTTTGACACAACGAAGACGAAGACTTAATTAGTAAGATTTCTTGTTTTACCCTTTGCCATCATCATTTGAAAAGAGGAGCAATTAAGGAAGCTCAGTATGCATATTCGTGATAATTCGTTCTGCATTCAACATATACCACAATTATTTATTGTCCATTTATTCAAAAGAATAAATATTCTGAATAAAAAATGAAACTTTTACAACAAACACAATCAGATATATAAAAAATGTTCGTCCTGAAGCTATATACACATATAAAAATAAATTCACAAAATAAAAAAAATAGTAAATTAGGTGAACACAGTTGTAAAACATAAAACAATAAAACTAAAAACATATATGAATGTAAACAATTAAAACAAATACAAGATAACATAAAGATTTTTAACAGAACTATTGCAAATAAATGAACGTTTGTATTTAACTCAGCATGAAATGATGTTTCATTTTCTATACAAAAACAAAAAATCTGCACTAATCTTAAAATAAGTGTTTTTAATGTCAAAGTGAATTAGAAACAAGAACGAATAAAAAACCGTGTCAATGCTACTATAAATTTAACAAGAACAAACCAATCTATACACATCTATACATAGCTGGTAGTTTGCGTGTAGTAAATTACAGTAAATACAAATATGAATTATCTTTTGGTCAAAATTTATCATTTTCTGTAACAAATTAAGAACCGATCATTTTCGATCTTCTACAAGTGGAAATAAGAGAAATGATAATTGAAGAAAAAAATAACAAAAGCAAATAACAAAAAAACAACAAGTGATCAAAGTATATATGAATATGCAAGGAAAACCAAACAAAATAAAGTAATTAATATTTTTACACTTTTGAGACAAACAACAAAAAGATACAAGGAACAAAAATATAAAAAAAAAACTAAATAATAAATTACATTATATAAATATATATATATGTATAAAGACAAAAAAAAAACAAATTTAGGCAAACAAAATAAATTTTATTCTGTTTTCGTTTAAATAATGATTTCATAGGGTTTGGGTTTGGTTTTAATTTAAACAGAAAATTGTTCAAAATTGCAAACAACAGTAAGAAAGGTGAATATTTTTGTTATTATACTAGATCTAAAAAAAAAAGAAAAGAAAATAATAAATATGTATTTTTAATTCAAGAATAAGACTTATGTATGTAAAAAGAAAAACATGAAACAAAACAAATTGATGGAAGCAAATTAGTAGTGATCTTAATTGTTTTAAATGTATATGGAGGAAAAATTAAAAGAAACCCGAAAACAAAAATCAGAAACAATTGATGTTTCCTTAATATTTCAATGCGTCTTTTATTTTTTCTGAATTTTTTATTAGTTTGATTGAATTTTTCGAAAGTTAAAGGAGGACGTGAAGGATAGAACTGTACCGGTTGATGATTCCAGATGCACGCTGGATTTAGTGAGCAAAGCAGTCGTTTCTCGCTAACATCACATTAGGCTGATGTGACAATGATGACAACTAAAAATAATACCTTCATATAATGGAAACAAAAACGTATGGTTTCTCGTTGTCTGAAACGTAATCTTAGAAGTTGGGGAATTTTTTCACCAACGATTAGAAATGGAAACTCATCGGATCAGATTCAGGAAACCTTCTGCCTTCCCGCTTTTCTCCGCTGGTAATATGCATGCGATACCGTTAGTTAATACGCTCTCCACACAGAAACTCAACTTAGGCATAAAATAATCCTGCTTACCAGGTATACCGGTATGAAGTGAGCGTCAAGATACAAATGTCTCGATAGGTAACATTTGTTGTGAACGAGGCCTTATTTTTTTTTTGTTTGTTTGCTATGACATCTGTGAAAAATATTTAGTATACATCGAGTCATTGAACAGACAACATAATATTTTTTCATCGTGTTAAAAATGTCGAATTTTGTAGCAGAAAGTGATGATTTGCGGAAAGCATTCATTTTTTGTTTTCATTTGAAGAAAAGTGCTGCAGAGTCGCATCGAATGTTTGTCGAGGCATATGGTGATCATGCTCTATCAGAAGCAACATGCAAAAGATGGTTTCAACGGTTCAGAAATAACGATTTTGATGTGAGAAATGAAGAACGTGGAAGACCCCCAAACCAGTTTGAAGACGCCGAATTACAAACGATATTGGATGGAGGTGACACTTTGAGACAAAAGCAAATGGCAGCAATGTTAAATGTTGCACAACAAACAATTTCTGACCGTTTAGAAGATCCAAAAGTGTGGAAAATGGGTGCCACATGAATTGAATGAAAGACAGATTTAAAACCGAAAAAACACTTGTGAAATTTTGCTTCAAAGACACGAAAGGGAATCGATTTTGCATCGGATTGTTACTGGCGATGAAAAATGGATTTATTTTAAGAATCCTAAACGGAACGGAAATCATGGGTTAATCTGGGACAACCATCAACATCGACTGCAAAACCAGATCGATTGGGCAAGAAGACAATGCTGTGTGTTTGGTGGGACCAGAAAGGTGTGCTGTACCACGAGCTCCTAAAACCTGGTGAAACCGTTAATACTGATCGCTACCGACAACAAATGATCAATTTGGACCATGCATTGATCGAGAAACGACCAGAATGGGCCAGAAGACACGGCAAGGTAATTTTGCTCCGTGACAATGCACCTGCAAACAAAGCAAAACCGGTTCAGGATACAATCAAAACACTTGGCTGGGAGCAGCTACCCCACCCGTTTCTTCTTTTTTTCTTCTTTTCTTGCGTTGATATGACCTTGTTCATGGACTCCTCGAATTATCTCTCTCTGCGTTGCTCTTGGTACTACCAGGAACTGGTCGCCTGCTTCGAACTTGTAGAGCAGTTGATTCCTTATTCAATAATCTTTGTACTCGCCTCTAGCAGCTAATAACCCCATTACCAGCTGACAATATTCGTCATTGTCTCATGACCCCTGGATATCTGCTCAAAGCATCCACATGTCACATCACTGTTCCTTTCTTGTGGACTACTTTCATATCGTACTCTTGTAACATAACGGCCCATCGGGCTACTCGCGGGCAAAGATCTTTCTTTGTCATCGTCGCTTGAAATGCTTTGCAGTCTGTTACTACTTTGAATTGGATCCCGAGTAGGTACACCCGCAACTTCTGGAGACATTTCATGATTGCTAACACCTCTAGTTCATAACGAGTGTAGTTCTTCTCCAATGATGCTGTCTTGAAACTTAGATAAAATGTGGGATGTCACTCACCCTCATCGTGTTCCTGCAACAGAGTACCGCCATATCACGTCATGGCAGAATTAGTGACAGAGCCCTGTGAGGCATAATACGGTGGAAGAAACAGTGTATGTGATACTTTAATTTTTTTAGCCAGTGCCGGCTGTATAATATATTCAGTGGTGGAAAACTAATTAGTAACACAACTTTTCTGTAGCAAAAGTAGCGTACCGTACTTAAAAATAAATAAAAAAAAAGTTAAACTTTTTTATCAAACATGAACGATAAAAATCTGTTCATTACACAAACAGAGGGAGGGAGGGATAGAGAGAAAAATGCCATAATCAGAGTCATTCAAAAAACAAGAAGGTATTGTCCATTTTTCCGTGGAAATGTAAATTAAAATAATTAAAAATTAAAATAAAGTAGTAAAAAGGAACGTTTTATATTTCAAATATTTGCTAAATCTATATAAACTAGTACTTTGTCGGGGACCTCTTGTTTGCAATGAACAGCTCAGTAAACTAACTGCCAAATCCCGTTTTTTTTTTGTTTCACTGGAATATGTCACCAGACTTGTATTTTTTTTTTGTTTCTTGTTTGGAGGTTGGGCTATTCTGCAGTGGAGCGCTCAGACTCAAATACTAGTCCACTGTGCTACCAGGCAGAAACCTTTATTCAATTTAATTGCTTGCTTTTTTAAAGAAAAACCAAGAGGTGCTTCTGAGATATAGAACTTAGGTTTTCGGTCTCCACCACATCAGCGCCAAAAAGCCACCACCTGATACGAACAAACGCGGGACACTTACAAGGAGAGTGTTCCGAAGTGTCTTCAACTTCTCCACAGGCGTCGCAAAGAATGGCATCACTAAGCCTAAGCCGAATTAGGTGCATAGCGAAGGTAAAGTGTCCCGTTAGTACGCCGACAAGTCGTCTGCACTGTCTAAGGATAGCAGAAAAGACTCAGATTTCTTGCTTACGTTTGGGAGAATACTCTTGGTCATTCTCTGCCCTGGAGAGTCACACCTAATCACCTAACCATCGACAGAAGCCCTGACCAAGGACGCGGGTAGTCCCAAGGTCTGTTTGGGCCCTACGAATGCCTCTTCTGAACGTATCCTAGCTAGTTCATCGGCAATCTCGTTACCCAAGGTCCTGTCACGACCCGGGACCCAACCAAGTTTTACCTAATTCAGCCTGCCGACCCAATTAAGGGAAGACTTGCATTCTTGGACTATTTTGGAAGTGATTAAAGATTAAAAAGGCCTTGATCACAGCTTGGTTGTCGCTTTGGACGCAGATAATTCTTCCCTTCCACCTATCCTTCACAATATAGGTGGTGGTCATTAGGAAGGCCTTGAGCACAGCTTGGCTGTCGCTTTGGACGCAGATAATTCTTGCTTTCCATCTATCCTTCACAATATAGGTGGCGGCCATTGAGCACAGCTTGGCTATCGCTGTGGATGCAGATAATTCTTCCCTTCCATCTATCCTTCACAATATAAATGGTGGCCATTAGGAAAACTTGGAAGACCGGAGCGAAATTACCTAAGGAGGTGTGAAGACTGATGTTGTCGTTTTCCACGAAGGCCCCAGCTCCAGAACCCTCCGTTGTCTTCGAGCCGTCCGTGAAAATCCGACTACATTCCTTTCCCGGTTCAGTTTCTGGCCGGAGCCAGTCCAGGGCACGGGGTAAGTCGACTTCGTATAAGCGTCGCAATTGTATTATTGGTGATCTCGCATCAGACGGCATGTCCATGAGACTAGTATCATAGGAGATGCGGTGTGCGAAGTCATCAAAGCTCCAGTGCGAGTGGAACCAAAGACCCTTCCATTTTAATCGAGAGATGGCCTTGAGTGTACATCTCATAATGTGGAGGTTAAGGGGAGGAAAATTAATCAGGGCATCGAGAGAAGAGCCAGGCGAGGGAAAGGGAAGGCCCCTGTGCAGCCGAGACAAACTATGCTTTGACGCTTGGTGTATTTGCGCGAAAGCTTGTTCCACCAAACGACTGATGTATATGGGAGAAGTGGTCTTATCATTGCCGTGTAGATCCAAATGGATCTTTTGCGTGATAGACCCCAGGTTTTGCCAAAAACTCCCTTACACTGCCAGAAGACTGACAGCGCCTTGAAGGTTTTTGTCTCAATATGTCTTCTCCGGAGAAGTTTTCTGTCCAAGATAACACCTAGATATTTCGCCTTTACGTACTAGTTGAGTCAGACCAGTCAGATTCCTGACTGATTCAGAAGAGAACAACATCAGTTTGAAGAGGGTTGACTTAAACCCCATTCCCAGTACACCAGTTATCGATCATGTCAAGAGCCCCCTGCCCACATGCACTAACGGCCGCAAGGCATGGTTCGGTAACCAGTACGGCTACATCATCCGCATAAGCCTGGGCGTAGGTATTAGATCTATTCCAAGCGGAAAGCAAAGAATCGACCAGCGTGCACCATAGGAAAGGTGACAGGACGCCGCCCTGGGGGCAGCCCCTGTTAACCTCTGACATTACAAACTGGTTACACCCCAACCCCGCGACTATATTCCTATTCATAAGCATTGCTTTTTTCGAAAAGAAAAAACAACGAGTGGATTGTCGCAATCCCAAGTACCACCTGGAGTAGTCAAATCCTAAGGGGTTTCCTCCATACAGTCTTTATTTAAAACGTAAAAATACAAGACGTTTCTGGACTTTGGCTCGACGTCTCACCTAAAATCTTTCGAACCGAGGTTCATTGGCTCTTAAGCTCTTCCGCCGCGATAAGTCATCCAGAAAGAAGGGAATGGGAAATATAACTAGAAACGTAAATTAAAATAATTCAAAAATTAAAATAAAGAAGTAAAAAGGAAAGGAAAAGGAAAGATCGTGCTGGCTGGAGAGGCATGTTTGGCCCAGGTCCACCCCGGACTGTAGCGCCACAAGAAAAAGAAGAAGAAGACAACATTTGGTCCCAAGATATAGCGAATCAAAAAGAAAATGGGCTTACCAAAAGAAGAAAGGATGTAGGAAAATCATCTTCTTCTTCTTCTTCTTGTAGCGCTACAGTCCGGGGTGGACCTGAGCCTTAACCAACATGCCTCCCCAAACAGCACGATCTTTCGCCAGCTGCCTCCAGTTGCGCACTCCAAGTTGGTTGTTCTCCGCTCGTGTGCGCTACCTTAGTCTAGGTCGTCCTCTGTTGTGTTGTGCCAATGGCTCGGATTCAAAGACTTTTCGGGCCGGAGCAGTTATGTCCATACGCTCTACATGGCCTAGCCATCTTAAGCGTTGTATCCGTAGAAGCTTGACCAGGCGCATGTCATCATTAAATCTTTTCCTCCAGATGCCATCAACGCAAACAGGACCAAAAATCGCACGCAAAACTTTTCTCTCGAAGAGACTAAGGGCTTCCTCATCCGCCTTTGGTAACGTCCAGGTTTCCGCGCCATAAAGTAGGACGGGGATGATCAAGCTGTTATATAAAGCGAGCTTAGTCCTTCGAGAGAGGGCTTTATTACTCAATTGCCTCTTGAGCCCAAAGAAACAGCGATTGGCAAGAGTGATTCTGCATTTGATTTCGGTACTGGTGCTGTTGTCCTGTTTACCGCGGAGCCGAGATAGACGAAGTCCTTGACTACCTCGAAGCTTCTGCTGCCTAGTGCGACGCTCTGTCCGAGACGTCGATGTTGTGTGTCCTTCCTTGATGACAGCATGTACTTAGTTTTGCCCTCATTTACCCCCAGACTCATTTTAGCTGCTTCCGGTAGAAGAATCATAGCCCTTCAAAACAGACACACGTCTCTGAGTTCCAAAAGCAACAGAAGAGATTAGACCGCTCAGTTGTTTTTTTACTTCAATAAAATCATCGATGGTTGCCGCCGTGGCGCAGTCGGTAGAGTGCGACACTCACACGCCAAAGGTCTAGGTTCGATTCCCGGCTGTTGTGAGCTGCTGACAACATTCAAAGAGTAATAATCTTCTAAGAAAAAGCTTTTCAAACTTCGCCGTTCGAAGTCGGCAAAAAAGTGTAGGTCCCTTCTACTCGTAAAAGAACAGTGGCGCGCACAACAAGAGTAGTTGATGAGTAAGCAAGGCCCTGGTCCCCCTTTGGCCTGTCGTGGCATTCAATTATTATTGTTATTATTAAAACCAGTGATTTGTTAAAAATGTTTTTCTCGGGATTTGACGCTATGTATAGGCGACTACTGAAATTACTATTGTCTATACCATTCGTAAATTTAAATCCCAGTTTTCATTAGTGGACAATGCTGGACGCGTTCAAACCACATCCAACTTATGGTCAAGAGACTGTAGCAGCTGGGGGGAAGCTGGGGAGATTCGGCTTTAAAAAATCTCGGCTTAAATTTATATATATTTATTTATATTATTGAATTTATTCAATAATCAAAACGAATGGGTTCTGGGAAAAATCAACCAAAAATTCGGTGTTTTATTGTGATAAGGCCCATTTCTGGCTTAATGAATACTGCAGGAGTCACACGAGCTTCCACTACGTCAATTGAACACAACCGCATGAATTGGTTTATATGCTAATGGAATCAGTGGTACATATTGCTTGAAAAATAAATTAAAATGCTAAGGACAGTGGCATACGTAAACGCACTCGGTTAACGTACAATGAAACATAAATATGGAGTCTCTGTAAACCCTGGTTCCGAAAAAAAAACTGCAGTAAGTGCAGTGCGCGAGGCAAGAACCATGTTAAACAATTATTTCGGTGAGCACTTATGTATGTAATTTAACGTTCCGCTATCGTAAACCGACTGCGTAGAACAAACGATATTACTGGAATATTTTCTCTGTTTTTTAGGAATTTACAGTATAGAAACTAAGATTACTCGTGTTTCCCATTGCCAGTCGGTGTGATTGAATGAGTCACCCAACATTTGAATGGACCTTAGACGTACTCGTGGCAAATATTTATATGGTAAAATATTTAGAAAGTAAATGTCGTCAATTGTTCTTTGAACTGTGAATAAAAACGTTTGCTTTTAAATTTGTGTGTTTTATTTTACAATATAAATCAAACATATTCGAATGTACATCACTGTTCACCTTGTAAGAGCAAGTGATGTAAACAGAGATCCTCAACTCCGGGCAATGGAGAAGCTGCAGGAAGAATTGACGAATTGTAATTCATCGTTGCTACAAGCTAAGCTTCCACTAAGTCTTTTCGAAAGAAAATTTCTGCGTGCGATTTTTGGTTTTCTTTGGGTTTGGGTTGGTGGCATCTGGAGGAGAAGATTTGACAACGAACTATATGGGCTGTACAGCGCCTGGTCAAGCCAAGGCCATGTAGAGCGTATGGACATCACTGCTACGGCCCGAAAAGTCTTTGAATCCGAGCCATTGGCACAACACAACAGAGGACGACCTAGACTAAGGTAGCGCACACGAGCGGAGAACAACCAACTTGGAGTGCGCAACTGGAGGCAGCTGGCGAAGGATCGTGATGGTTGGGGAGGCATGTTGGTTAAGACCCAGGTCCACCCCGGACTGTAGCGCCACAAGAAGAAGAAGAAGACAAGCTGTTCAGCTGCAGTGTGAAAATTTCGGTTTACTTGATTCTGGCATTAGGCTGATAGGGGCTTATTAGAAGAACAACAGCGGGAAGGGTTTTGTATGCAATGTTACGACGGACGTTCAATATACCATATTTTCGGTATCGGGGTGAAGCTGTGGTTAAATATTAAATTGACTCTTATAATACTATTATTTTAGTGCATTCATGCAAAATTCCATATAAATGTGATCATTGATTCGCGTTTTATCTCTAGTTAAACAGAATCATAATGGCAACTGAGACGGTGATGGTGAAAATTGAGCATCGCGCGGTAATTAAATTGCTTACTAAGCAAGAAAAAAGTCAAAAAACTATTCATGAAGAGATGGCTGTTTACCAGAGTTCCGCACGTTCATTATCAACTGTGCAAAAATGGTCAAGTGAATTCAAGAGAGGCATAGAGAGAGCATTGAAGAAGCCACATCAACACCACATCCCGCTCCGGCACCCCGGCTACTGCTTGCACGGGAGAAAGCATCAAAGAAGTCGAAAAACTTGTTCTTAAGGATGCCCGAATAAAGGTGAAAATGATGGCAGAGATCACCAAGCTTTCAACTGGTACCATTCACACCATTCTTCATGACCACCTTAACCTTTCAAAGGTCAGTGCAAGATGGGTGCCACGAATTCTCACAGCGCTTCCGAAAAAAGTGAGAAGCGCATGCTGTAGAGAGCTTTTTTAGATGTGAGAAACGCGGATGGTGTTATGAATCGAATTGTTACTGGGGACGAAACATGGGTTCACCACTATGACCCCGAAAGCAAGCAAGAGTCCATGCAGTGGTATAAAAACGGAACAGACCCCCCGAAGAAGTTTAAAGTCACTCCGTCTGCTGGGATGCTCATGCCCACAGTTTTTGGGACTCAAAGGGAATATTGCTCATTTAGTACAAAAAAAAGGTGAAACCATCAACGCCACATCCCACGCTTCCACTTTGCTTGGAAATTAAAAAGAAAAGACGGGGTAAACTCGCAACGGGTGTGTTGCTTCTTCATGACAACGCTCCTGTTCACACGGCGTGAGTTTCCAAGGCTGCTGCGCGAGATTGTGGTTTCGAAGAAATCCAACACCCACCCTATAGTCCAGACCTTGCTCTTAGTGATTATTTCCTGTTTCCGGATTTGAAAAAATGTCTTCGTGGACAAGGACTTTCGGATGATGAAGAACTCAAGTTGGCAATAAATGGGTATTTTGCAGAGAAAGAGGAAATTTTTTCGTTTTAGGGCTCAAAAATGCTTATCTCAAGATGTAACAAATGCATTGATGTTAGGGTAGCGCTTCCAGAGCATCTCTTTTAAAGAAGACATGCCCTCTTTTTTGGCGTCGTTCTTATATGTACTCTCTTTTTCCATCTGGACCTTTTTTGCTCTTTATTTTTCTGCGTTTTTTTTTTGTTTTGAAAGAAATGGAAAAAGAGAAAAACTCACTTCTGAAAGTATCAGTTACATTGTTATCCATTAAAACTTTAATTAAAAGTAGTTTGGATCAACAGTTTTTACTCCTTACCACAAAATCCATTTTGTCGGATTCACGTCGGCGTGGCTTTCAATTCGAAGTGGAGTCTTTTTGACATGTTATCGAAAGTGCTATGAATATTTAGATACAGTGGATCAAAGTGAAACTCGTACACCCTTCTGTGAATAAGTATAAGCATGAAAAACTCAAGTTTTACATAAGACAGTAGTCAAATTTGTTGTTATTTGTGAGGAACAATATCCTCCTTTCTAACTGATAACACAAAATACAATTCAATGAAACTTATAAACAAAAAAAATAGAACTCACAGTATAACTAAAAATTCAAAGTCAAAATAAAACTCGTACAATATTTCTTTCCCATATTTTTTATCCAAATCTATAACGGTTCTTTACGATAATTTGTCCTGTCATTCTTTAGACTTCCTATAGCCTTCATTTCATTTCAATACGTGGCAAAGCAAGGTTTGATTTTACAATGGGTAGACAACGTGGTCAAACATCCTTGGAAGTCAGAAATTTGATTATTCTGCACCACAAAAATGGAAAAACTTTGCGGGAAATCGCAGATATAGTCAATCGGAGTCACTCTACAGTACAATACGTTATAAAACGTTTTAAAGAACGTAATAATACTTTAAATAAAACTAGAAGAAGCACTCGAAAGATTTTTACCGACGCTGATGAGCGCTGGATATTACGTAAGGTCAAAGAGAATCCAGCAATTAGTGCTCCTAAAATAACGCAAGAGGCAGAAAACTATCTCGAAAAAAAGTGTTGTGCAGAAACTATCCGAATCATTTTAAGGAAGAATAACTACCACGGACGAACTGCTAGAAAAAAGCCCTTTATTTCCAAACAAAATAAAGGCAAAAGACAAGATTTCACCATTGCAAACATTCACAAGGACTTTGATTATTGGAAAAAAGTTATATTTGCAGACGAAAGCAAATTTTACCTATTTGGATCCGATGGAAAAATTACAGTGTGGAGAAAGCCAAATGAAGAACTTAAAGAGAAGGATTTACGAGCAACCGTAAAACACGGTGGAGTTTCAGTTATGGTGTGGGGCTGTATGTCAGCAGCTGGAACTGGAAATCTTTATTTTATTGAGGGAATTATGAACCAGGATGTATATTTAAACATTCTTACAACAAATTTAAAGGAAAGTGCCGAAAAGCTTGTTATCAAAGAATGTTTTCAGTTTTATCAAGACAATGATCCTAAGCACAAGGCATGGAAAGTACGATCATGATTGCTGTATAACTGCCCGCACGTAATTGAAACTCCCCCACAATCTCCAGATCTCAATGTGATAGAAAATCTATGGAGTAATTTAGAGGAAAAAATTCGACATCATCACATTTCAAACCGCAATGACCTTAAAAAGGCCCTTTTAGAGGAATGGAAGAATATACCAGCATCATATTGCGAAAAATTGGTAATGTCCATAACAAACAGATTAAAAGCTGTGACTGCAAGTAAAGGACTCCCAACCAAGTACTAAAAACATATCCTGCACTTGCCAAGTGACATAACATGTGAATGAAAAATGTGTACGACTTTTACTTTGGCTTTGAATTTTCAGTAATACATTGATTTTATATTTTTATTTATTAGTTTCATTATATTGTATTTTGTGTTTATCGGTTAGAAAGAAGAATATTGTTTCTCACAAATAAAAAAAAGAATTGACTATTGTCCAATGTAAAACTTGAGTTTTTTATTCTGTAACACATTCTCAGGAGGTTGTACGAGTTTCACTTTGATCAACTGTATATGAACAGTCCAATTTAAAAAGTTCAATGCATTTGATTTCAATGAGGTTCCAATTTAGTCTGACGTTGAAAAAACGGTCAACTGCCTAACTGCAAAAAGGAGTTACGTTAGACGATTCGAAACCAGACTTGAAATTTGCAAAATTTTCGAAACAACAAATTAAATGATGACTTGTTTAAGGATAATATTTCTGTTGACAAATGGGTCAATTATTTCGGAGCTTCAAAAAATTGTGAATACTATTCAGAGCTTCTTCGATTGTGTCAATTTTTCTTTTGCATTCCGGAACAAAATGCCAATGTTGAGCGCGTTTTTTCACTCGTTGGTTCACATTGGACAAAAGAAAGATATCGGTTAAAAATAAAAACAGTAAATTCTTGATCTTGATTGTGGTGTACAACTTAAGGGACCTAAACTGCAATACTTTTATGACTTTTTGTAAAATAACAAAAAATATCTGAGTTAAATAAGTAGTTCAGAAAAGTATGAATCTTCTGATGATGAAGATGGTGACATGTAATTATTATGACAACTAATGTACGTAAATTCTAAAAATATTTATTTCTTTCTTGTTTAAAAAATATAAATATAATTTGTTCGTATTGAATTGTAGCATTTTTCCATTTACTACACGCGAAGTGGTGGAGTGGGAGGGGGGGGGGGAGGAGGTTTGTTTAGCACAAAATGTTAGGGGAGATTATATTGAAAAATAAAAACAATTTAAATTAAATTCGCATTTTCTTCCATATCGATACCGAGAATATATTGAACGCCCCTCGTAATCGATAGTAATCGAAGGAAGTATTCTCTCTCTTGTTTTCCGCGTGAACGGTGATCATACCTATATCAGATGCCTTGGTTGCATTCCTCACCTTTGGGTTGATTTGAGGAATGAGTTATGATCCAGTTGATTTTAATTTGAAGCGATTATATATTTAATGTGCAAAGCAGTTGCTGAAGATCTGGATGCGTCTACAGAGTTGAATACTTGGCGCTTTTTGTCATTTTTCCTAACTTCACTGCCTTAAATTATTATATGTCCAAATTTTTTCCCACTTCAAAGTTGGAAGAAAACATTAGGAGTGTTCCCGTACCCGAAAAAACAACACAAACCAACACAATGTGCGTTCCCGTATTCCGAAAAAAATGGGTTTTACGTCAAATGAGCGCTCTCTCGAGAGAGTAAAATATTTCCCCACCCTTCCCATTTTAACACAATTTGTGTGGTTAGGTTGTTGGTTTTCTGTCAAATGAATTGGAAATGAGTGAGCATTGGCTCATTATTGCTGGGTGTGTGACTCAAGTCTTGTTGTTGTTTTGGTTTTCTGTATCGAAAAGGGGATTTGATAGTTTTTTAAGACATATTTTACACATTTAGTTTAGATGCGTTCCCATACTCTTTTACTGAGAGAGATTTAACAGATTAGTACAGAAAGTACTGGAACACACCTATTTAGTTAATTTACTCGTAGAAGAACGATAGTTCGCACAACACGAGTGGTTGCTGAAAAAAAACTTTTCTCTGCTTCTCTTGTGCACTGTGGTGCGCTCGATTGTTGGCATCTCTCTGCCTCTGTCTCTTGTTTAGTTATAATGAATAAAGAAATAAATTTATAAACTCATTATTTTTTATAAACTTGAAAGCAAATTTTAAAATCTGTTCTTATAAAAATAAATTGATTGCTGTTTTCAAACTCCTTATATATCTCAACTAATTTTTTCCGCCATTTCAACAGATAAAATTAACAACATTCATAGTCACAGCATTCTATACTATTCATCAAATGAATACTGTAAACTTTACCAAGTATCCCCATTCCTTTCAACATGTATAACAAATTTTAAGGTACTCCTTTGAACAAAAAATAAAGAAAAGTTAAATTATTTTTTTATAAAATCTTCCTTAAATATACCGGTATTAACATCGCATTTAATTGCTGATAGAAAATGTTGTTTTGTTTTATTTTTAGAAGTCATTGTTTCAGCAACAGCGTGTACCAAAAAGAATACTTGCACATACTCGCAGGTCTCTGTACTCTTGTTTTACACACAAAAAACAGTTCATCTAAATATAACTTTTCAATTGCGGTAAAGACGCGTTTTTTTGTCTTTTTTACCTTTCAGGCACATACATATATGAAAACAATTTGTCTAGTGCAATGCAATGATAAAACAGTAGGATCGGTACAGAAAGGAACGCTTTATCAAAAAAAACTTTATTTAAAACACTATATTTAACGTTTTAAAATAAAGCTCTCCTCTCTGTTGTGAACCCACTATTGTTTTGTTTTTTTTTCATGCTAATGCCTGTGCAGATTGCAATTATGACATGACTTATTACTAAATCTTTCTTTATATAATTATTGGCTGCAAAATTGAGATTTTACAATTTTTTAAAATCTTAATTTTTCTCGTGTACCGTAAAACGTCTGTTTACACCTTCCTAGGTAAATGTTAACCGGCTTCTGACATAGAATATTCTATATTAATTACAGCTTTACCTCTTTTGAGGTGCTGATTCAAATATAAATTGTACAACAAGACACACCCTAAACTTCGCCGTTTCAGTATAGTGTACCTTCAGTACCTTCAGTAGTGTAGTAGTATAGTGTACCTTCAGATATATGTACATCATCAACGTATACTGAAGTCGCTAGTCAAACTCTATTGTAACAGCCTGTTAGTGTGACAAGTAAAGAAATTGTTTATAAAGTAGTCTAAGTTGAAAGCTTTGTCAAATCTACATACATATAATGTTTGTTTCGTTACAAATCCTCATCTGCATCTAAATCGATTTTGCGATTCCAATACAATTTGCAGATCAAAATTTTGATCTAGAGTTTCGATGGCGATAACTCTTCGGAAGCTCGTATATCCAGCTTGTGTATTAACTTCGTGCAACATTTCCCCTTCCGTTTCAATGGTTTCTATCTTAACGACGGATATTGGGTGTGTTTCCGTACCCGAAACAAACAACACCAACCTACACAATGTCCGTTCCAGTATTCCGAAAAATAAGTGCTCTTTCGAAAGATTAAAATAGTTCCCCACACTGTCCATTTTAACAAAAGAAATGTTGGGTAGGTTGTTGGTTTTTTTGTCAAATATTAGCCAGCTGCATTCCTCCCCTTCAAGAATTCACCCGCAATACCCGCCTCGCTAGGAATGCTCACTCGTTAATCCATAAGCTCTCATTCGGACGTACAGTTAAGTTTAGAGACTCAATCTTCAGCCGCACCACACGAATATGGAATGCTCTTCTCAGCCCAATTTTTCTCCCCCATTGCAATCCACAGGCATTTAAAACCAATTGCATCGGTACCTCTTTTCCCTCTCGTCCTCTTTACCTTCGGCCCGCGCTGTGGTTTAAATACGTAATTTGCCTCTTTCTAAGATGGATTAACCCCCACTCCTAAACAAATGACAGACTTTACAATTTAGTACAGAAAGTACTGAAGCACACCTAATTTCTACAGTTAGCGCTTCTTCATCTTCATCTTTGACATCGAATATAACGGAACAATAGCGACGGAAGCTTTACTGCGTACAACTGAAAAATTACTGCAAATGCTGTTCTGAAAATGGTGCTTAGAAATAAAAGAACTTCGCTCTGGTGGTTTAATTATTCACAGTAATGACTTAAATTGTAGCCGAGCAGTTTGATTTTTTTTATTTGGCCGCCGTTGTGTAATGGGTAGAGTGCGACGCTCACACGCCGAAGGGTCCAGGTTCGATTCCCGGCTGAACACCTCGAATTTTTCACGGCACGACCTCTTTCGAGCTGCTGACAACACTCAAAGAGCAATAACTGTCTGAGAAAGCTTCTCAAACTTCGCCGTTTGGAGTCGGCAAAAAGCTGTAGGTCCCTTCTCCTTGTGAGAGAACAGTAGCGCGCACAACACGAGTAGTTGATGAACAAAATACGCCCTGGTCCTCCTGTGAACTGTCGCGCCAACAATTATTATTATTATTATTAGTTTGATTTTGCGGGCTCGTATATAACGTTATAGGAACATTGCCCTGAATCTTACTTTTTGAAACAACGATTGAAAAGAGTTTTGTTCTTCGTTTCATTACATATATGATTGTGCTGCTCTGCCCAAAACATTGATTGATCTTTTGATTCTTTTGTTACGACAACATAAAGATACTTTATTTTAAGCTTGTTCGCCCTGTCATCCAGCCAAAATCTCATTTGTTCCCTATGTTTGTCCAATCTTGTCAGCAGCTGAACGGACTATTAGAAGATTGCGCCTCCTGTACTGGTTTAAATATGTTACTGACTTTGATAAGCAAGTAGCGATTTACAGATTTACACATATTCAGCTAAACATAAAAGTCTACTGTTGCCTCTGGACACACCGCCGTCATATGGGGTTTGAAATCGGCAGACAGATAATGCGATTTCTTGTAAGTGCCTATTGCAGTGTGTGAATCTGTTCAGATGTGTAGACGTGCACATAGAAAATCTTATATGCGATATAAAGGACACAAGATCCTCACTATTGACACACGGATCTGAACACCCCGATGTTAAGAGAGGACCTCGTTTAATTGTAAATAATTCACATGTACACACTCAAAAACTATGTAAGACAATTGTTCATCCATCGGGACCCTACTGTTGAGCCGACAAATATATGTATTCACTGTAGTCTTAAGCTTAAAAATTTGAAATTGTAAATATTTTTGTTCAATAAAGAAAAATTGAATTTGAAATTGATTGAACAGAACCCTCAATGAATGGTGATTTCCATGATTTCCTTTCTTGCTTATTGAAGGAAACGACACTCCACACACCGAGAATACTTTACTTCAAACGTTTTCATACGATAAGCGGATGAGAGTGCGCATTTGAAGCATTTGAAGTTGCTATTTAGATTTGTGCGCATAGCCCGACCGCTCTAGAAGCTTTGTTTGTTTCAATCTCGGTATTTTTACCTTGACCTTAGCCAGAGCACAAAATAAGTCCATTCGAATGAAGTGGAACATTCTCTCCGGTCATCACCGTCAGTTAACAACGTGCACAGTGTTCCAGTAATGCGATAGAAGAAATTTAAGTTTTTCGTAGGATGCTACTTGAATTCTGTAAAAGAAATCAATCGAAAGTAATTTTGTTGCCTTGGATTTCAAAACTACTTTAGACGACGAAAGGCTGGAATGCTTTGCTAGGCAATAAGACTGAATGTTGTCAGCAAGTAGAGCTGTCAAAAGTGTGACAGATAAATAAAACTCCAGACTTTCACACCAGGAGTCTTGGTTCCAATACTTATTTCACTGAGTCCCTCGTGGTGGAATACAATAAGTCTATTCCAATTTCTCTGAATTGCTACGAATGCCTACGAAATTAGCCGAAAAACTGACAAAAGTCGTTCTATTTGCAAATTTTTCGTAGAAGAGAAAGCTCATGAGAGAGTAAAATATTTCCCCTCCCTACGAGTTTCTGCCGAAGAAAAATCTGTGGGCAGCAGATGACTGTCAAGGTGAAAATAAAAAAAAAACCTTTGACATTTCATATGTCTGGTAGCTGTTTACGAATTTCTACGAAAAGTCGTTTCACAAGTTTCGGCAGAGTTACTCTCTCCAAGAGAGATTTGTACCCAAGCTACTTAACTACGAATTTCTGTACACAAATGAATTTGAACAGACCTAATGTGTTTTAAAGACGCTTCCATCCCCGCAAACTAAACAGCAAGAAAAAGACAATGAAATGAATAGAAGGCAAGTTCGTTGACTCACATACCGAAGGTCCCAAGTTAGATTTCATGACTTAAACTTTGTCTTCCATATTCTCATGGATACCGTTCCAACTCTCCGTGGCTTCTAATTCTAATTTTCGCCGCTCATGTTAGAACAAAAACACAAATTATAATTGTATATACGAAGGTTGCCTTTTATATTTCGGGATTGGGCAACCCTAGTGTTGCAATCTGGAAACTGCCACCTCTATCGTAAAGTTTGACATTTTTGAGGTTATACGTACTCAGAACGTTTTGACATACGAGCGCTATTTGTGTTGTTTACAGTAACTTAAAAGATTCATCTCGCCCAAAAAATGGAATTAAATCGTGAAAATGTTCGTGCGATTATTTTTTACAACTTTCGAGGTGAATTAACTCAACAACAGTGCATCGGTGAACTTAATTCAATTTTTGGCGATGAAGCTCCATCAAGGACCAGCGTTTATCGATGGTATGGTGAATTCAACCGAGGTCGTAGCTCAATCCAAGACGAATTTCGGGAAGGTCGTCCCAAATCAGTTGTTGTGTCGGAAACCATTGAAGCTGTGCGCGAACTGATATTGCAAGATCGTCATGTGATATATCGTGAGATTGAGACAACCTTAGGCATTAGTGGGACCAGCATACATTCAATATTGCATGAACATTTGACCGTCAAAAAAATTTGTTCGCGATGGATCCCACACAATTTGTCAATCGCTCAAAAAAATTCTCGTGTCGATTGGTCGAAAGAAATGCTCCAAAAAATACGATTGCGGTTCTTCGAAACACGTCTATGACATCGTGACAGGTGATGAATCGTGGATTTATGCATATGAGCCCGAAAGTAAACAGCACTCGACTGTATGGGTGTTTCAAATTGAGCCAAATTCAACGAAAGTTGCTCGCGCACGAAGCACTTCCAAGCAAATGTTCGCCTCTTTTATCGGAGAAACTGGACAAGTCGCAACCGTACCACTAGAACAACGGAGAACAGTCAATTCTGAGTGGTACACAACAATTTTTTTGCCAGTTGTCTTCCAAGAAATCAGGACAACCAACCGCCGAAGACGGATCATTCTTCACCACGACAATGCGAACTCTCACACATCGGCTCAAACAACTGCATTTTTCAGCACTCAAAACATCAAATTGAATTGATGAATTTGACTTGGCACCGAATGACTTTTTATTCCCGTATGTAAAAAATGGTCGCCGTGGCGTAGTGGGGTAGAGTGCGACGCTCACACGCCGGAGCATCTAGGTTCGACTCCCAGCTCAACACCAATTTTTCGAATTTTTCAAGGCACTACCTCTTTCGAGCTGCTGACAACACTCAAAGAGTAATAATTGTCTAAGAAAGCTTCTCAAATCTCGCCGTTCGGAGTCGCCAAAAACTGTAGGTCCCTTCTACTCGTGAGAGAACAGTAGCGCGCACAACACGAGTAGTTGATGAGCAAGCTAGGCCCTGGTCCCCCTTTGGACTGTAGCGCCAACAATTATTATTATTATGTAAAAAATCAAATGAGAGGTCAATTTTTTCGACACGGGTGGTGCGTGCAGAATGCATGTTTTGGAGATACCTCAATCAGAGCGGCAAATGTGCTTCGGCAATTGGATCAAACGCATGCAAAAGTGTATAGATCTTAAGGGGGAGTATTTTGAAAAACAAAAAAAGCTATTTTCGATGATTAATATTTGTTTTTGTTCTCTACTCCCCAAATATATAAGGCAACCCTCGTATATATTGTATAGCGCGACAATCCACAGAGGATCAGGGCTTAACTATGCGTGCGACTGTTCTCTCACGAGTAGAAGGATCTACAGTTTTTTGCCGACTCCGAACGGCAAAGTTGGAGAAGCTTTTCCATAGACAGTTATTACTCTTGGAGTGTTGTCAACAGCTCAAAGGCTGTGGTGCGAGGTGTTCAGCCGGGAATCGAACCTGGACCTTTGGCGTGTGAGTGTCGCACTTTATCCCCTTCGCCACGGCGGCCACAGCATATCAGCAACTAAGGGTATTGTCTTCCCTCTTGACAATGTTTTTACAAACATCCTTGAAGAATTCTTTACAAATTGACGGAGTTTGTTTTGAAAATTTTGATTCACTATTTGTTTAGTTTACCATTTGTTTTGGGCTTTTGGCAAGACACTTTCAGTGACAAAAAATTGGTCCAACGAAGAGCGACCAAGTTTTTGACCAAGTTTTCGCACAAGTTCGGCACCAATAGAATTATCAAATTTTCTGGATAGCTCATGGGAAACAGCTTACAGCTCAGTCTTAAAAAGAAACCAATATTTACCTCGATTGTCTAATTTTGAATTTTGGTTGCGGTCGTTGTGTAGAAACCTTAATATATCCTGCGAACTACCTGTCTACACATATTGGAATCTTTGCAAAAAATTCACTGAGTTGCAACGCTTGTTTTAAATATAAAGAAGGATCTTGTGTTCGGACAAAGCTATAAGCTTTCTCTTATCCATTAAATTTAAAGAATTATATGAAAAAGTTACATCTGATCAATTTGTCCTCATTTATCCTCAGCTCAACGTAATTTAGATCTCTTTCAAAAAATTATATTCAAATCTCCTTTTCCAACTCTAACAGGTGTTCAAATTTTCATCGACTCCACTGTGTGACGATCAAGTGTTCGAGATACCTTAAAATTAGACACGAACATAATTAACATATGAGCGCTTTAGTTTGTGCGCTGGTGAACCAGAGGCGAGAGGTGTCTGTAGCCCGCATCGTTCTGCACGTAAAATTGAATCTTTCACTTCGGAAATTATGCAGAATTTCAGTGAAGTCTGCCAACTAACAATTAGTGACGACTTGACACGGTAATAAATTGGAATACACATCATTTTTATTTTCCCTCTCAAACCAATTGAATTGCACCTTGGAACAGAAGTCTAACGGCCGCATTGGACATAACACCCGGCGATGTGATCTTGGAGGAAGTCCCGCTATTTATGTGCCCTCACTGGGAGAGTGATCACATGAAGTGTTCGAATTGCTTGAAGGATTCTTTCGTTATGTGCTCGTAAGTGAAACCGCAGTGCGTCTGAACAAGGTGAAGTGAGTGGTCTTTCGTTCAAGGAAATGTCTCGTCTTCCCGATGTGCATAGAGTGCGGGGAGCATGATCGTTTCGACTGTGAGTTCTTCCAACGGGCAGATAAGGTGTCGAAGAACTTTCTGATTTCGAACTATGCGGTGTACGGCCCGCTCAAGTGTTTGCTGCTTTTGGAGAACCCACTCACCAGAAACTCGGGAATCAGTGACCTGCTTAAGATGGATCCGCATCTGGAGGACTACAGGCAATCCGATTCTTGGGAGGAGCAAATGGCCCGAGTAGTGCAGCCGTTGATAAAGTCTGGTATAGGGAGCTACCTTCAAAACGTTGAGATGACTGAGGAGTTCCTGGAACGAGTGTGCAGTATCATCGATTTGAATTCGTACGAGATCACAAACAAGGACGGGGACCTTGTGAAAGGCATCTATCTGCGAGCATCTACCATTCCGCACAGTTGCATTCCCAACACAATGATGGCGGTTGACGACGACTTCAACCTGAAAATATACGCAACTCTGCCCATCGCGCAAGGCGAACAGATTTTTACCTCATATGCGAATCCCTTGATGGTAAGTGTGGATTTTTAATGCTGCACGTCCCACTCATGTTTTGTCATTTCAGGGCACAAGCCAGCGACAGCATCACCTGCAGATAACCAAGTACATAACCTGCTCCTGTCCCCGTTGCAGAGACCCCACTGAGCTGGGGACATACCTGAGCAGCGTGAAGTGCAAAAGTTGTGCAGACGGTTATGTCAGCTTGACAAACTCAAAGTGGATCTGTGAAAAGTGCGCTTCGACAATGGAGGAGTTGGAGGTCCAAAAATTGCTTTCGGAAGTCGCCGAACAGCTGCTGTACGCTGACGGTGATATCCAGCAGTACGAAGGCCTGCTGGACAAGTACGCCGCTGACTTTCATCCGAATCACTTTCTCATAATCGACATGAAGCAGAACATCGCGTCAATTCTGAGGGCGGTCCTGATGAATCCGATGTGCAAGCCCGGCAAAAACGTCCTCAGGAGGAAAATCGTGTTGTGCGAAGAACTTTTGCCGGTTGTCAGAACTGTTCTGCCGGGCATCTCGAGACTCTATGCGATTGCGCTCTACGAGTTTGTCATCACGTTCGTCGAGTTGACAGGATACGAGTTCAGCGACGGAGAGATATCCGCCGAGGAATACAGAGTAAGTGTGCACTGCTAGTTTATTCTGTGATGTCTTTTAAAGTGTCATCGTCTTCGTTATAGAGTCGACTCATGAAGGCGCTGCAAATGTCGAAGGAAGCGATCGAAATGCTGGCATACGAGCCCAAGAACTCCCCGGAGGGGCATCTTATGCAGCGAATCGAGATGGAAATGCGCCAAATCGAAGAGAATCTATCCGGCTCGGAAATGTCATAATAATGCGTTGGGGTAGCAGTTCGCCAGCTAACAGTTGTGCTGCCCACTTTCACCGTATCTTCGAAAATGTATGATTCACATGCTTATGGGGAAAACGTTGTTCTGCCTAAAATAATAACGCTATTCCAATTCGTCTGTGTGTATTATTTATAGAAGAATTCTCCAGATCTCAACCTCACCTGCTCAAACAGAGCACAAGGGAGAATTTTAAGTTTTCTAGTTCCGCCGGTATATCGAAAAGAAATAGGCTGTAAAAATAGCTGCTCTGAAATATGTGGCTGTCATTTGTTTGGATCATAAGCGTGCGTGCAAAATAGAAATAATACGCAACAGTTCGGTGATTTATACTCGAGAAGTTAATCGCGTCGCACAGTGGTCCCGTTGTGTAAAAACGTAGGAGACATGATTTTAATTTTTGAACCCGTTACATAAGGTTTCCAAATATCTCCCTTCCGCTTTCTGCTCTTCATTCAATGCCTCATAAAAAGTGGTACAGTGATCGGATTGAGTTCAAATATGCACCGCTTTGTTTGATAATCTGTTTCGATCTAGACGGCAATTCGTAGAAGCCCCTCTCCTTATTTGCGAAGAACTCGGACAACCACTTTTCACAAGCCTCTTATGAGTTCAACTTCACACCACCAAGGGCGTTCGCCATGGACTGGAACAAGTGGTAATCACTTGGCGCTATGTCCGGGCTATATGGTGGCTGCGATAAAAACTCCCATCCGAGCTCCCGTAGCTTCCGACGAGTCATCAATGAAGTGTGTGGTCTGGCGTTGTCCTGGTGGAACACTGCGCCCTTCCTTCTGGACGCTTCTGGTCGATCGCCTGCTTCAAGCGGTTCAGTTGTTCGCAGTAGATGGTAGAATTAAGCGTCTGGCCATATGGGTGCAGCTCATAGTGGATGATTCCCTTCCAATCCCACCAAACACACAGCAAAAGCTTCCTGGACGTCAATCCCGGTATGGCCGCTGTTTGGGACGATTCACCGGCCTTCAACCACAACCGCTTTTTTGACATTGTCGTATGTAATCCATTTTTCGTCGCCAGTCACCATCCGCTTCAAAAATGGGTCGAGTTCGTTCCGTTTCAGCAGCATATCGCTGGAGTTGATTCGGTCCACAAGGTTTTTTGCATCAAATCATGCGGCACCCAAACATCAAGCTTTTTCTTGTAGCCAGCCTTCTGCAGATGGCTTAAAATGGTTTGGTGACTAACTCCCATCTTTTGGGCGATGTGACGATATGCCACATGCCGGTCTAACTCGATGATTTCCATGATTCGATCGGTATTCGTCGTCACAGGTCTCCGCCGGCTGGCTTATCCATGGTGTCGTTTTCGCCGGCTCTGAATCGTCGAAACCATTCCCCCGGCGGTTCGAAGTGATAGAGTTCCATCCCCCAAAACACCATTAATCTCACGGAACGTTTCTCAAGCGGATAAGCCGTAAACGAAGGAAAACTTTAAAATAGCGCCAATTTCGGCGTTATTGAACTCCATGTTTACATGTCTGTAACTCTTGAACGAAATATCCAAACGAACGATGCATAGCGTCGTTTTGTAGGTTATGTCAAGAACTTTCAAATTTATAGATGTTTACCAGGTATACCCGTATGAAGTGAGCGTCAAGATACAAATGTCTCGATAGAAAACATTCGTTGTGAACGAGCCCTAATATTTTTTTTGTTTGCTATTACATCTGTAAAAAATATAAAGTATACATCAAGTCATTGAACAGACAACATCATTATATTTTCATCGTGTTAAAAATGTCGAATTTTGTACCAGAAAGTGATGATTTGCGGAAAGCATTCATTTTTTGTTTTCATTTGAAGAAAAGTGCTGCAGAGTCGCATCGCTTGTCGAGGCATATGGTGATCATGCTTTCTCAGAAGCAACATGCAAAAGATGGTCTCAACGATTTTGATGTGAGAAATGAAGAACGTGGAAGACCACCAAAAAAGTTTGAAGACTCCGAATTGCAAACGATATTGGATGGAGATGACACTTTGAGTCAAAAGCAAATGGCAGCAATGTTAAATGTTGCACAACAAACAATTTCTGACCGTTTAAAAGCTATGGGAAAGATCCAAAAGTGTGGAAAATGGGTGCCACATGAATTGAATGAAAGACAGATGGAAAACCGAAAAAACACTTGTGAAATTTTGCTTCAAAGACACGAAAGAAAATCTGTTTTGCATCGAATTGTTACTGGAGATGAAAAATGGAGTTATTTTAAGAATCCTAAACGGAAAAAATCATGGGTTAATCTGGGACAACCATCAACATCGACAGCAAAACCAGATCGATTCGGCAAGAAGGCAATGCTGTGTGTTTGGTGGGACCAGAAAGGTGTGCTGTACCACGAGCTCCTAAAACCGTTAATACTGATCGCTACCGACAAGAAATAATCAATTTGAACCATGCATTGATCGAGAAACGACCAGAATGGGCCAGAAGACGCGGCAAGGTAATTTTGCTCCAGACAATGCACCTTCACACAAAGCAAAACCGGTTCAGGATACAATCAAGACACTTGACTGGGAGCAGCTACATCACCCGTCGTATTCACCAGACTTGGCTCCTTTCGACTACCATTTGTTTTCATCGATGGGATACGCAACAGCTGAGCAGCACTTTGATTCCTACGGGGAGGTCGAAAATTGGTGTCTGATTGGTTTGCTTTAAAAGACGAACAATTTTATTGGCGTGGTATTCACAAATTGCCAGAAAGGTGGTCAAAATGTGTAGAAACCAATGGCCAATACTTTGAATAAAATGTTCTTACTTTCCCATTAATAATTAGTGTTTTATTTTCAAAAACTACATACGCTTTGTTCATAACCGGAAAATTCAAAAGACATAAAGGCGAGATATCTGGATTTCTTGAAGGTGTTCAGTACTTCCTGATGTTTTGCATTTTGACAGTTTTGAATATTCCATTTTAAAAACTCCGTGTCTTTAGGATTTTGTCCCAAACAATGTCCATTGGACGTTGTATCATGTCAATGTTTGGAATTTGAGTTAAGTGCTTAGTCGAAATGCACAAACTCATGTGCCTACCATGAAATAACGATGGTTTGGGTGTATTTTTGCTCATTTTTAGTCAAATTTAAAACTCCTAAAGCATACAAATTTGATATCCTTAAAAAACATAAAACCCCTATTCTTGCTCCTTTTACAGCTATTCACATAAAAGCTGGCCCTGGGAGCAGATCTATCAAATGCGCAAGTCAAGCTTAAACAGAGGTGAATCTAACATGTAACAATTTTTTGTCAGCTATTAAACTTCTCGGCGTGGTCGCCGTGGCGTAGTGGGTAGAGTACGACGCTCACACGCCGAAGGGTCTAGGTTCGACTCCCAGTTCAACACCAATTTTTCTAATATTTCACGGCACCACCTCTTTCGAACTGCTGACAACACTCAATATCAATAACTATCTAAGAAAGCTTCTCAAATTTCGCCGTTCGGAGTCGGCAAAAAACTGTAGGTCCCTTTTACTCATGAGAGAACAGTAGCGCGCACAACACGAGTAGTTGATGAGCAAGCTAGGCCCTGGTCCCCCTTTGGACTGTAGCGCCAACAATTATTATTATTAAACTTCTCGGCAGACGGGAGATATTTGACAACTTTATATATTGAACATTTTATCTGCCCCAATTAATTTGAATAACTTAATTCGTATATATATTGGGTATATAATTTAACTTTCTCCCTTTTTAATGTGTCCAGCTGCGCTTCAGCGCTTTGAAATGGCGGCTTGATTGACAAAAAAAAGAATTTGCGAGCTCTTCTTGGGTTTGACAATCGTCTTCATAGGGTAATGCTTTCAGTTCATTATATTTAAGCTCGGGACGTTTGGAACCACTGTGCAGAGTAATTTTAATTTTGAACTGCCTTGCGAAATTCTGTTTTATTCATACATTTGTTTTGACAAAGATAATATTTTCCAACAAGTTCCATTGATGACTTTTTATTAACTGACGCGTTCTACGAAGGTTGCCTTTTATATTTCGGTATTGGACAACCTTAGTGTTGCAATCTGACAGCTGCCAGCTCTATCGTAAAGTTTGACATTTTTGAGGTTATACGTACTCAGAACGTTTTGCAATACGAGCGCTATTTGTGTTTAAAAGATTCCTCTCGCCCAAAAAATTCAATTAAATCGTGAAAATTTTTGTGCGATTATTTTCGACAACTTTCTACGTGGATTAACTCAACAACAGTGCATCGATGAACTTAATTCAATTTTTGGCGATGAAGCTCCATCAAGGACCAGTGTTTATCGATGGTATGGTGAATTCAACCGGTCGACGAATATCGTGAAGGTCGTCCCAAATTAGTTGTTGTATCGGAAACCATTGATGCTGTGCGCCAACTGATATTGCAAGATCGTCATGTGGCCTATTGTGAGATTGAGATAACCTTAGGCATCAGTGGAACCAGCATACATTCAACATTGCATGAACATATGACCGTCAAAAAAATTTGTTCGCGTTGGATCCCACACAATTTATCAATCGCTCAAAAAAAGGCTCGTGTCGGTTGGTCGAAAAAAATGCTCCGAAAATACGATCGAGGTGCTTCGAAGCATATGTATGACATCGTGACAGGTGATGAATCGTGGATTTAGGCTTATGAGCCCGAAAGTAAACAGCAGCCGACTGTGGGTGTTTCAAATTGAGCCAAATCCAACAAAAGTTGCTCGCGCACAAAGCACTTCCAAGCAAATGGTCGCCGGTTTTTTCGGAGAAATTGGACATGTCGCAACCGTACCACTAGAACAGCACAGAAAAGTCAAATCTGAGTAGTACGCAGTCATTTGTTTGACAGTTGTCTTCCAAGAAATCAGGAAAAACAACCGCCGAAGACGAATCACTTTTCACCACGACAATGCGAGCTCTCACACATCGGCTCAAGCAACTGCATTTTTGAACACGCAAAACATCGATTTGATGAGTCACACGCCGTATAGTCCAGACTTGGCACCGAATGACTTCTTTAAATTCCCGTACGTAAAAAATAAAATGAGAGGTCAACGTTTTTGGACACCTGAAGAAGCGGTTGATGCGTTCAGAATGCATGTTTTGGAGATATTCAATCAGATACTCAATCAGAGCGCCAAACGTGCTTCGACAATTGGTTCAAACGCATGGAAAAGTGTATAGATCTTAATAGGGAATATTTTGAAAAACGAAAAAGCTATTTTCGATGATTTTTCGATGATTTTTCGATGAATATTTGTTTTTGTTCTCTTATCCCGAAATATAAAAGGCAACCCTCGCATATCGCCAGTGGTGGATGAAAACAATATTTGAATAACTAGACATTGGTTACGCATGTAGCGGAGGCAATTTGCCCCCACTTCCTAGACTGACGTATCAGTCATTTATATAATTTTAAAATACAGAAATGATTATACTGTTTGGAATTACTTTGTCACGTTTCTAGATATACTTCCATTTCTATTTTTGTTGCATATTATTTAAAAATAGCAAATTCGCTTGGTGCTATTAGCATTATTAGATTCTATATTTTTATGCCATCATTCTCTGCATATAAAATCATAAAGATTTTAAGACTGGAATTTTATAAGATCTTCTTGGTATATGGATTCATAATAACAATTGTTGTTGTAAATGTTGTACAGTCCAAAGGGGGACCAGGGCCTAGTTTGCTCTTTAACTACTCGTGTTGTGCGCGCTACTGTTCGCTCACGAGTAGAAGGGACCTACAGTTTTTTGCCGACTTCGAACGGCGAAATTTCAAAAGCTTTCTTAGATAGTAATTACTCTTTGAGTGTTGTCAGCAGCTCGGAGAGGTGGTGCGTGAAAAATTCGAAAAATTGGTGTTGAGCTGGGTGTCGAATCTAGACCCTGTATGTATTCGTACACACAAAATTCAAATTATTTAAAGCTTATCTTCAACGGGGATACACTAATTTTAGTTTTTTCATTTATTTTTCATTCAATTTGATTACGATTACTTCGCCTGATCCAGGGTTGAGAAAAAAATGATCACACTATTTTTATTAAATTCTTCAATAACGAAAGTTTCTCTTTAGTTTTAGGTTAGTGGGATTAGTACATGTATGAATTTATAAGTGGTCCAACATCATTTTCCCTTTAACCTATTTGTAACGACCTGATACTTTGCACGCAAGAACAAATCATATTGGACGAAAGAAAATATGTTTGAATTGTGGTTAACACTCCTTTAAAAGACTAATATTAAAATAAAGGGTGATTTCGCAGCTGTTATCTTTTTGGCAACATAGGTTTAAACAGCTGACGCACGTTTCGTGTTATGTTTCACTGTCAAACATCTTCAGTTTGGTCTATAATTTAACCATGAATCGTCTTACAAACGAACAACGCTTGCAAATTATTGAATTTTACTATCAAAATGCGTTCTCTGTTAAAAAAGTTCATCGCGCACTTGTTCCGAAAATTGTCAAAAATGGACCAAGCTCATTTTTGGCTCAATGGGTACGTAAATAAGCCGAATTGTCGATTTTGGAGTGCAGCCAGCAGCCAGAAGCATTGCAAGAACTACCAATGCATCCAGAAAAAGTCACAGTTTGGTGCGGTTTATGGGCGGGTGACATCGTTGGCTGGAGAGGCATGTTGGTTGAGGCCCAGGTCCACCCCGGACTGTAGCGCCACAAGAAGAAGAAGAAGAAGAAGAAGACATCATTGGACCGTACTTCTTCAAAGATGATTCGAATCGTAACGTAACTGTGAATGGTGAGCGCTACCGTGAGATGGTATCTAACTTTTTTTTTTGCACAAAATGCAAGACCTTGACTTGCATGACATATGGTTTCAACAAGACGGTGCAACATGCCACACAATGGATCTATGGGATACCAAATATTGTTCTGCGCCATCTACCCTCTGAGGCGATGGACGTATACACAACTCTGTTCAACAATGCGCTGAGTAATGCGCATTGTTTCCCGGTGCCCTGGAAAACAGCTGTGGTACAGCCCATTCCGAAACGGGGCAAAGGTATCTCCATCTCGACGAATCTCCGTTCTATAAGTCTTCTTCCGTTTATAATCCAGGTATTTGAGAAGATAGTCATTAAAGCTCTAAAAGAATGGGTTGAGGAAAAAAAATTAATACCGGAAAACCAATTTGGCTTCAAAGAGGAGCACGACACCATTCATGCTGCGTCTAAATTGGTTTCCGACATTCAGTGGAATAGAAACAAAACACAGTGCACAGGAGCCTGCCTGATTGACATGGAAAAAGCATTTGACACCGTATGGTAAGAAGGTCTTTTCCTCAAGTTAGTCAGGCTCGGCATTCATAAAACATTGCTATATACATGATCTATGATATGGTAACAGGCAGGGAGTTCGTTGTAAAAAATGGCAACGAAATTTCCACAACAGTATTCCATATAAAAAATGGGTCGCAACAAGGGCGCCAATCTTGTTCACTACATTCACTAGCGATCTTATAGGTTCTATGCTTAATATGGTAAATAAAGTTCTTTTATTTTTACAAGTATCCACAATAAATTAATTTGCATTTTTCTGAATTGTATGTGTTTTTTTTTTAAACTTTTTTATAGCTTTTACAAAATCACTCTTTTTTTATATTGTAATTTTTTGTTTCACTGTCTTTGCAGTTTTCCACATCTTAAGTAGAGGTAGGATTTTTGATTTCCCTGCTAAATAAAAAAAAAATTACAAAAGCTAACAAGATTTACCACCCTATTGGTAAATGAAAGCTCAGACACGTACAAATTCAACGAACTTTCGGTTGTTTGAAGTGCTCTTTGGTCGAAATTTATCATTGGTCCGTATTTCCCCGAATGGATATTGAGGTAACTTTGGATATGGAATAATATGGTCGAATTATACTGATGTTGCGTCGAGGATGAGAATTTTGGCAATATGCTCCTATCAAAGGGCAGAAAACCCACTAGAATACCAGGAGTTACCACTCCAGAAATCCTTACCACAATCCTATTATACCATCAATCCCCATTCAAAAAATTCAAAGCTGTTTACATAGTTTATCTGCCACTTTACAAATCAGAATTTAGCGAAGAATAAGTATCCCGTTTGTCCGCCGAAAAGTAGCCTGCACTCTTTTTTGTCTAGAGACAACAGAAAAGCCGCGGATTCCTTGCAGACGTTCGGCAGCATGCATTTGGTCAGCTTGCAATCTGGAGAGTCGTGTCATCTCTGGTTATGCTGTTGGGAGGCCCAACCGTCGACGGAGGCCCTGACCAAGGGGCGCGGGTAGTCCCAAGGTGGATTTGGGCAATACGACTGCTTCTTTTGAAACATGCCTAATAACTTTATCGACAATCTCCTTTTTTTCTTGTTTATAATTGACGCGCACTAAAGGGACTGCTTATACCCTTAAATGACTGGAATTAAGTCACAGCATGGGCCGAAGGTAAAAAGGACGAGAGGGAAAGGAGGTACCGATGCTTTTAAATGCCTGTGAATTGTAATTAAGTCAGTCGAAGGTATAGAGGAAGAAAAGGAAACGAAGTACCGATGCTCATTGGTTTTAAATGGCTGCGAATTGTAATGGGGGGAAGAGTTGCACTGGACATTTCACATTCGTGTTGTAAGGCTGAAGAGCGAGTCTCTAAACTTTACTGTACGTCCGAAGATGGGCTTAAGGGTGAATGGATGAGCATTCCTAGCGAGGCGGGTATTGCGGGTGAATTCTTGAAGGGGAGGAATGCAGCTGGCTAACTCGTTAGCCATAGAGATTTAGAGAAATATTTGTTGAAATAGCGATGAAATAGTGATAGAGACGCAATATTTCGTCGATGTTCAAGCGAGTCGATTGACTTCGCAGCATTATTATCATCAATAAGTTTGATCACTCGCTTTTGGATTCTATCTAGTAGATGCAGAAAGGTCTTAGGAGCACCGGACGAGATAGGAGCGTTTTACTCAAGCTTTGGGCGGATTTACGCCTTACGATAGGGAACATTTGTTCACTACAAAAGCCCTTATTTTTTTTTTTGTTTGTTTGCTATGACATCTGTGAAAAATATTTAGTATACATCAAGTCATTGAACAGACAACATCATTATTTTTTCATCGTGTTAAAAATGTCGAATTTTGTACCAGAAAGTGTTGATTTGCGGAAAGCATTAATTTTCTGTTTTCATTTGAAGAAAAGTGCTGCAGAGTCGAATGCTTGTCGAGGCATATGGTGATCATGCCCTATCAGAAGCAACATGCAAAAGATGGTTTCAACGGTTCAGAAATAACGATTTTGATGTGAGAAATGAAGAACGTGGAAGACCACCAAAAAAGTTTGAAGACTCCGAATTGCAAACGATATTGGATGGAGATGACACCTTGAGTCAAAAGCAAATGGCGGCAATGTTAAATGTTGCACAACAAACAATTTCTGACCGTTTAAAAGCTATGGGAAAAATCCAAAAGTGTGGAAAATGGGTGCCACATGAATTGAATGAAAGACAGATGGAAACCGAAAAAACACTTGTGAAATTTTGCTTCACAGACAGGAAAGGAAATCGGTTTTGCATCGGATTGTTACTGGCGATGAAAAATGGATTTATTTTAAGTATCCTAAACAAAAAAAATCATGGGTTAATCTAGGACAACCATCAACATCGACAGCAAAACCAGATCGATTCGGCAAGAAGACAATGCTGTGTGTTTCGTGGGACCAGAAAGGTGTGCTGTACCACGAGCTCCTAAAACCGTTAATACTGAACGCTACCAACAACAAATGATCAATTTGAACCATACATTGATCAAGAAACGACCAGAATGGGCCAGAAGACACGGCAAGGTAATTTTGCTCCATGACAATGCACCTGCACACAAAGCAAAACCGGTTCAGGATGCAATCAACACACCTGGCTGGGAGTCTGGTGGGAGCCAAGTCTGGTGAATACGACGGTGGGGTAGCTGACCCGCCGTATTCACCAGACTTGGCTCCTTTCGACTACCATTTGTTTTCATCGATGGGACACGCATTGGCTGAGCAGCACTTTGATTCCTACGAGGAGGTCAAAAATTGGGTGTCTGATTGGTTTGCTGTAAAAGACGAACAATTTTATTGGCGTGGTATTCACAAATTGCCAGAAAGGTGGTCAAAATGTGTAGAAAACAATGGCCACTACTTTGAATAAAATGTTTTTACTTTCCTATTAATAATTAGTGTTCTATTTAAAAAAAAAGCTCACCTTATACCGGTATACCTGTTGCCAGGTCAGAAGGAGTGAAGTATGTCTTGCATCGCTTTAAGAAACCTGGACATTTCGCTGCATTTTCGGCGATCTCGAATATATGATCATTCCAACTTAGTGTTGAGTTAATACACGAACCGAAAATGGAAAGTCGTTCAGTTTCAACAATTCAGGAGACATTCTTAGATAATAGCAGGTTGTTTTGAGAACGCTTGAGTGACAGTAGACAGTAGAGTTTTGGAAGCATTGAATTTCACTCTATTCTTTTTAATAATACAAATAATTGTTGGCGCGACAGTCCACGGAGGGACCAGGGCCTAGCTTGCTCATCAACTGCTCGTGTTGTGCGCGCTAATGTTCTCTCACGAGTGAAGAGACCTACAGTTTTTTGCCGACTCCGAACGGCGAAATTTGAGAAGCTTTCTTCGACAGTTATTACTCTTTGAGTGTTGTCAGCAGCTTGAAAGAGGTGGTGCCGTGAAAAATTCAAGGTGTTTAGCCGGGAATCGAACCTAGACCCTTTGGCGTGTGAGCGTCGCACTCTAACCAATACGCCACGGCGGCCACACTCTATTCTTTTTACCCCAATCAATTATGCTGTCAACATCGGAATTTAATAAGTTTAACATACGCTGCCGTTCCAAGTCAATGGCCTAAGAGGAGGGACGAGAGCCGAGGAACGAATATGAAAAGCTGAGGGTATTATCATCAGCGAAGAAGTAGATTGGGTTAGAAGTGACAGACAGGAGATCATTTATGAAAATCAGGAAGAGTGTCGGAGACAAAACGGAGCTCTGAGGAACACCAGCATTAATGTGGTGAATATCAGGCTTGAACTTATCCAATGCAACTTGTATTGAACGGTTCGAAAGGTAATTTCTAATCTATTTCGACAAGGGAGCCTGATGCCAGACTCTGTCAACTGCTTTTGAAATATCAAGTGCAACGATCTTGCTTTCTCCTGCATTATGCAAAGATTGGTTCCATTTTTCGGTGAGATAAGCCATCAAATCACCAGCGGACCTGTTGCTGCGGAAGCCGTATTGCCGGTCATTAAGAAGCTTCCGAGTTTCAAGACATTCCATAAGCTGACGATTTATCAGCGTTCTTATGACCTTGGAGAGAAGGGACGTAAGTGCTATGGGTCGGTAGGTTGTTGAAGATGGTTCGCCTTTTTTAGGGACGGGCTGGACAAATGCTGTTTTCCACTTACTCGAAAAGAGCTCTAAAGAGTAGGACAGATGAAAAAGCTTACTCAGTAGTTTTGCCAGCGTAGAAGAACACCTCTTCAGAAGAACGGGGGGATACCATCTGGGCCAGCGGACTTGTGTACGTTTAGATCTTTAAGTACTCTTGCAACTGTACGAGTGCGAAAATGGACTTGTCCCATGGAAAAATTTACGCTCTCGAGTACAGGCGCGGGCAGAGCGCAATCTGGAAGTGTTGAGCTGGCTGCAAAATGTGCATCTAACAGATTTGCTCTGTCCAAAGAGCTGACAGCTGGAATGTCATTGCAAATGAGAGGCGGAATTCCTTACGACTAATTATGGTTAATTGTAAAGTTCTTTGTCCGCCTAATTTGACAACTGCTGGATTGTCAATTCATCTCCGAGTTCACGTTGTTAAGCATCGTTTTAAGACAGAGACATAACGAGAATGTTTTTTTTCCGGTGAAAAGCAAATAAAAGTATAATGACTTAAGTTATTTTAAAGTTGGGTCTTAGATCTGAGTTTATTAAAAAATATTCAAGTAACATATTTTATTTTATTGAGAAATGCAAGGGGACTTCCTTTAATAACACAACTAAAGTATTCATTTGTAGCAGCGGTTTATTTGGACAGAACTTTCATGTCATTCTGTAAGTCTCTCAGTTCCTTCAGCATATTTTTAGTCAGTTGACCTTCCGGAGTGTTTACTGGTTCGTAAAGCAGCATTCGAATGGCTTCTCTAAGAATTGTCTCAGCCTCTTTCAGAAAGCCCTGAAAATTCAAATGGTTACTGATTTAAGTGGATTGTTTGAACAACGCTCTGAATTTGAGAATTTTTTACATTCACACAAATACTGACGGGGACTTTTTAAAATTGATTTTGACCTACGCAGGTTTGTGAACTCTGGTTAGATTTATCTGCCATCACATTACTTACCAGCAACTCCAATTCGTTTATTTCATTCTCATGAAACCGCAATCGATTCAGCTCCGCGTAGGAAGTGAACATCTCATAGAGGGCAATCGCCTTGAGTCGCGAAATTCCTGGTTGAACTATCCTGAGCACCACCAGGATATCCTCACACAGCGATGTCTTCCTCTCGAGCACAAGTTTTCCCGGCTTGCAGGCGGGATTCATCAGAAACGATCGCAGAATCGCTGCCACGTTTTGCTTCAAATCAACAATCAGATAGTGATTTCGATGGAAAACTGTGGAAAACTTTGTGATAAGATTCTCGTACTTTCGGATGTCGTCCTTTGCCAGAAATATGTCTTCTTTCGCCCTGTGAAGAATCTGCTCCACATCCTGCTCCTCCATTGTCAACGCACAGGTTTCACAAATCCACTTGGAATCCTTGTGAACAACTGCGCCCTCGGGACAGACTGTGCAACGCAGACTACTCATATGTGAGCCCAGTTCTGTGGGGTCCAGGCATCGGGGGCAGTTGCACTCAAAGTACTTTCCAATTCTGAGAAGGTTTCGGCGTTCGTCTGTCCCCTGCAATGTAAAGAAATCATTTGTTAAGGATGGCGAAGCAAACAGGTTTTCTCACCAGCAGAGGATTCGTGTAGCAGTAGGTGAGCATGGCGCCCTCTTCTACATCACAGTTCGCGTAAATCTTCATTTGATTGCGGTCATCAATTGCGATTGACATGTTGGCGACGCACTGATGGGCCAAGAGTGAAGCCCTCAAGTAGACAGCGCGCATGGAGCCCGTGTCGGGGGCACGGATCTCAAAACTGTTTACATCTATTAGACCACATATCCGCTGAAGCAGTTCTCCATCAATATCTGAAGTTTGCTTCAGATGGCCTGTTAGTCCAGACGACAGAATTGGTTCGACAATGTTTCTCTCGTTATCCAGCCAAATGACACTTCCTCTTCGTTCTGTTTGGTGTGACTCTAGTCTCATGAGTTGCTCAAAAATCGGTTTTGTTTCCGGATTTTCGTTGAGAAGGAGACACTTGAGGGAGCCATAGGTGTCGAGGTTTGACGAGAGGAAATTGAGTCGAAGGTTTTTGATTGCGCCAAAGAAGTCGCACTCAAAGTCATGATGTGAAGGACAGCCGCTGCATAAAGGAAAGACGTGACATTTCCTTGGGAGAGAAAAATAAGAGATTGTGACGGATCATTCTTTATTCAAAAACAGAAATATTTTTGTTCGGGGCATAGGGTGCTTCCCCGCAGCTCTAGCTAGGGAAATAGAATAATCCTGAATACAAAATTGCAATTTAGAGAAAATATTATTCGAGGTGGACATCTGCTTTGGCATGACTGCCCTCATGAGTGCGCAAAGTGGCATAAAACCAGAAAATGGTGGCGATGAGTACCTTTTCTTGGCGGCATGTCGGAAGAAATCGTGACGCGACAAATAGGAAGGAGTTTTGGCACGAACTGATTAAGGATATTTATACGGAAATTGGTGTACTACAAGATTGCCGTTTAGGTCACTTTATTAATATACGAAATATTGGATAACAGCGAAAGTCTAACGTTCGCAACTTATGAATACAGATATTTGCAAGCCTTTAAAAAGGTAAACAAAATTTTTCATTAGCTTATCGGGACGTGGGAGCTCTTTCCTCTTCTCAAGAAGTTTCTCGCCATGAGTTATAAACGACAGATCTTGATCGGCAACTCGTCCGCATCAACATAAACAAATCGGCCCTCATGGGCCTGCGGAGACCAAAACGACGAGGCCAAAATGCCAGAGCATATACGTAATGCTGCTTAAGCGAACGCTACTAGCAACTACAGACAAGGTGAAGTCACATATCTTGGAGTGAATTTTACTGGGAGGTTAAGGTTTAACCCTCACTCCAAAGTGAACCTTCAGAAGGCCAGTTACACTCTCTCCGGTTGATGCAACCTGATGGTTTTCGTTTTAAGTAGAGCATCTCCAAGACCATCATGGTGAAACTATCGACCTTTGAAAGGAAGGTACTTAGCATCTGTACCCGTCTTTCCTTAGACAATGCCTCTATGAAACATTACAACAACAGAAAGGTTTACGAAAAAGCACGCATCATCACCTTGAAACAGTATTTACTGCAACGGTTCAAGAAGCAGCTAGGCGTTACTGGAACCCACCTTAACCCAATTATCAGAAACTTGGGGAATTCAGTTGCTGGACAACTATATCTCAGCGCACACAATATGCTTTAAGAAGAAATCCATCCAATGCGAGCCGTATCACTTCTACTCCATTTGTAATAAAAGCTGCCACCGAGGCTTAATGGCAAATAAGGGGTGTCCTAACAAGAACGCAAGATATAAATTTGGCGCCATTCGAATTGTCATTGTTTGACATTTGAATAATTATTATTCTGTTAGTAGAAGGTATAAGGCAGAAACCAATAAGGAAGGAGATGGTCAACTGAACAGCTGATCAAACAGCTGATTTCCTCTTTGTCCATCGACCGTTTGACTGTTATTTACGTGTTTTAGTAAACATAATCTCAAATTCTGAAAGTTATTTACGTATCATCGGCTATTGTCTCACTTTACTCACACATGTTTACGTTTTGATTTATATGTCCTCTCCTTCTAACAGTGTGAAGAGTGAGGAGATCCACCGTATAGACAGTTCACACGTATTCTCATTTGAAAACAAACAAAATCCTTTTTGTGCGTCAGCTGTTCAGGAGAGGAAATGTTATAAAAAACGCTGTCAAAATGAATTCAAGGGCGGGAGACGAGGGAGTTGACTGTCTCCCTATTGGTCTCTGGTATAAGGTTAATAAAAATGGAGTGCGACACGAATGAACAACGCATTGTCATTGTGAAATTGTTTTAACAAAAAAGTTTTGCGGCTACAGTTCGCGAATTGCTATCAATTTGGAGTTACAATAATGCTCCAAAAGAGTCAACTGTAAAGAGATTAATAGAAAAATTTGCTCAAACTTGGTCTGTAACTGATGTAAAGATAACAACGCGCCCTCGACCAGGTAGATTGACCGGAAATATCGCATCAGTACTGGGGATGTCGCTCAAACTTCATCCACCTCAATTCGACACCGAGCTCAGCAAATTGGTGTTTCCAAATTCACTATGCAGCGAATTTTGACGAGAGATTTACATCTTCATGCATAGAAAGTTCAATTGACTCAGGAACTGAAGCCAGTTGACCATGCACAGCGAAGGGAGTGCGTTAATTGGATATTGAAGAGACAACATGAAAATGCAGATTTTGCCGATAAAAACATCTTTAGTGACGAGGTCCATTTCCATCTTGATGGCTTCGTCAATTGGCAGAATTGTCGCATTTGAGGCGAATAAGGTCCTCGAGTGATTCACGAGAAGCAAATGCATCTTCAACGTATCACTGTGAGGTGTGGATTTTGGGCTGGAGGAATCATTGGATTTTTTTTATGAAGAGTCAGGTCAAGTGCAAACAGTCAATGGTATTCGGAATCGTGAAATGATAACCAAGTTTTTCGTGCCTAGGATTGAAGAAATGAATGTGAAGGAAATGTGGTTTCAACAAGACGGGGCCACATCTCATACAGCCAGAGAAACAATTCAATTGCTACATTAGTCATTTAATACTTGCATTCTTGTTGGGACACCCTTTATATCCTCATAAGACAAAGTAACAACATCGACACACGGATCTGAACAACCCGATGTTAAGACATGACACCGCTATATTGTGTTTACAATATATATACGAGGTTTGTTTAAAAAATACGCAAAATAAATACGCTATAACTATAACCATATGTGCAAGACGAGTGTACCAACATAACAAAACAAAAAACCGATTATCGAATGTACGTAGCCCAGAAAATTTAATAATTCATCTCGTACACAAGCGTCGCTTATTCATTAATGTTCAATTGTTCATCCGTCGGACCCCTATTGTTTGAGCCGCCACCGATATATTAAATTTACAATTTCAAAATTTTCATAACAGGAGCTTATAGTGAATATATAAGGTTGTCAAATATCTCTGCTTTTTTGCTCTTCATTCACAGCTTCATTAAAAGTGTTACAGTGATCGGATTTAGTTCAAATATGCACCGTTTTGTTCGATAATCTGTTTCCATCTAGACGGCAACTTCACAATACCCCCCTCGTAGAAGCCCACCTCCTTATTTGCGAAGAACTCGGACAGCCACTTTTCACAAGCCTCTTCTGAGTTCAACTTCACATCACAAAGGGCGTTCGTCATGGACAGAAACAGGTGGTAATCACTTGGCGCCATGTCCGGTCTATAAAACCTCCCATCCGAGCTCCCGTAGCTTCTGACGAGTCATCAATGAAGTGTGTGGTCTGGCGTTATCCTGGTGGAACACTGCACCCTTCCTTCTGGACGCTTCTGGTCGATCGCCTGCTTCAAGCGGTTCAGTTGTTCGCAGTAGATGTTAGAATTAAGCGTCTGGCCATATGGGAGCAGCTCATAGTGGATGATTCCCTTCCAATCCCACCAAACACGCACCAAAACCATCCTGGCCGTCAATCCCGGTATGGCCGCTGTTTGGGACGATTCACCGGCCTTCAACCACAACCGCTTTTTTGACATTGTCGTATGTAATCCATTTTTCGTCACCAGTCACCATACGCTTCAAAAATTGGTCGAGTTCGTTATGTTTCAGCAGCATATCGCAGGCGTTGATTCGGTCCAGAAGGTTTTTTTGCGTCAAATTATGCGGCACCCAAACATCAAGCTTTTTTTTGTATCCAGCCTTCTGCAGATGATTTAAAATGGTTTGGTGACTGACTCCCATCTCCTGGGCGATGTGACGAGATTCCACATGCAGGTCTAACTCGATGATTTTCATGATTCGATCGGTGTTCGTCGTTATCCATGGTGTCGTTTTCAGCGGCTCTAAATCGTCGAAACCATTCCCCCGGCGGTTCGAAGTGATAGAGTTCCATCCCCCAAAAACCATTAATCTCACGGAACGTTTCTCTAGCGGATATGCCTTTAACGAAGGAAAACTTTAAAATAGCGCGAATTTCGGCGTTATTGAACTCCATGTTTGCACGTCTATATCTAGGTCTTTTCCAATTGATTTGTGTACAGAAATTCGTAGTTGAGTAGTTTGGGTAAAGATCTCTCTTGCAGAGAGTAACTCTAAGGAATCTTATGAAACGACTTTTCGTAGAAATTCGTAAACAGCTATCAGACATATGAAATGTCAGAGGTTTCTTTTTATTTTCGATTTGACAGCCATCTGTCGTGCTGCTACCCACAGTTTTTCCTTCGGCAGAAATTCGTAGGGAGGGGAAGTATTTTGCTCCCTCATGAGCTCTCTCTTCTGCGAAAAAATCAGCTAATGGAATGCTTTTTTGTAGTTTTTCGGTCGAATTCGAAGACATTCGTAGCAATTCAGAACAATTGAAACGGACCTACTATTGAACGCAGTAACTAATCTAATCATGCATAGCGTCGTTTTGTAGGTTATGTCAAGACCTTTAAACTGATGTATAGTATTGCCAGATACGAGTTCTGTAGCGCTTTGTACATAGCCGGAAAATTCAAAAGGCGGACGATATTTCACAACCTTATATACTGACTATAGCATTCTGTTATGAAAATTGTGAAATTGTAAATATCTGTTCAATAAAGAAAAATTTAAAATGGAAAAATTTAATTTAATCGGGCTCTCTTATTTAGTACTTCGCTAAGCGACGATTCCTTACCCCCCTCTGAAAAATATGACATGAGGTTCTTGCATTAGGTCGTTGATCGTTGTCGAGAGCGGACGTGTTATCCTTTTATCTCTTAAGCCGAATACGTAGCTGCAAGAAAAGTAGCAAGTAGTGTAGACCAAAGTAATCCGAGAGAACTGTCGTCGTGGTGCGCGTAACGAGCGATCTATTCGTTGCGATGGTTTTTTTTTTTTGTGGAAAATGCGAAAGACAATTTAGCCGGAACGAAGTGTACATAGTACCATATACATACATCATAATTTGATGTAGGACGTCTTCAAGCAGTTAAGAACTTGGGATACCATTGTCAAAACTGTATCCGAGCTTCACCGTTCGGAGTCGACACAAAACTGCAGTTCTCTTCTACTCGTCAGAGAACAGTAGCGCGCAAAACACGAGTAGTCCCTCTGTTGACTGTCGCGCCATCCAATTATTATCATCATTATTCATTTACTTATATATTGTTTTTGTTTCTCCCGCGTTGCGCACTCTGTTCACTTGCCTGGACGTCATATGCATCTTCATTCGGACTTATCTAACGACTGAGAGAAGTACCCAAAGTAGCTGTTAATAAGACATTAAATATTTGTTTACTTTTCCGAAAATTATCTCCGTCTAACGACACGGAGAAATAACAAAAATTCGTTAAGCTTTGCGATTGATCGCTTGCAATTGCCTTGCCCGGCTGCCTTGATGTCGTTTCTAACGGACTTTGGACCGTACGCACGACAATAAGAACTAAACAAGTTTCTGTTTATGGATAACGCCCTTTCGAAAGAGTGCAGAATCCTCCTCAACCCATCGCTGGTACTCCTCCCAACGGACCTTAAAAAATATTTATACAAGTTAACGACCGAAAACGCTATTTCCCCCAACATTTCCGATTCACAAGAAAAGCATCGAGTAACCTGAGATATTCGCACATGCAAGTACTTCTAAACGGAATTCATCTGCAGTACCTCGCCACCCGAGATATTTGTTTTCTTCCAACTCATGTATCCCATCCAAACTGCACTGCCCTGTCAGCTGAGATATTTGTTTTTCCTACCAAATCCCGCATTCTTTCACGTACCCAAGCTGCACCATAGGTTTAGTTATAACTAAGAAAAGTTACAATAGCCAGTTTAAGTTTAGCATTGTTCGGGAAAACTGTGCCCAACAGAATAACTGAATAAAAATATTTTTTTTAAATAAAAAGTATAAGTTAATTGAGCTTACATATTATATTGTGATATAACAACAGCAAACAGTAGTTTGCTGGGTTAAAAAACACAAATTATTAAATGTTTTGGAATTACAATTACGCACAACCAGGAACAACAATGAGAAGAACTCATGACAAAAAATTCGTTCCATTATTATAAACATGTTTCCACATAACGGCCCATTTTATGCTGAAACACCTAAAAGAGAAGCAGTAAAAGTCTGCGTACACTCCACACAGCTGCCGATTACCGTTATGTACTGCAATTGAAAGCACATTCAAGAAATTTTACATCACTCTTGAGCTGTTACTGTGTTTAGTCAGAGTGTTTTGAAAATTTTGGAAATAATTTCTTGTGATTTTGATAATTCTTTTGAAAATGGGAAATAGGAAAGAAATAAGCGTTGACGAGCAAAAAATTATAATGAAATTTTGGAAAGAGGGAAAAAGTTTGAGAAAAATAGCTAAGGTTATTGGTCAGCAATATTCCTCAATTCAATGGGTGGTAAATATCTATAAATCAACAGGTTTTTACACATCAAAGCTTCGTTGTGGTCGACCACCAAAGCTAACATCTCGAGAAACACGAGATGTTATAAAGCAGGTGCAGTTAAATCCTCGGCTAACAGCATCTCAGTTATCGAAAAACATAATGGTAAAATTCGACAAAACCATCACTGCCGATGCTGTTAGAAAATTTCTAAAAAAGGCTGGTTACCGCGATAGAGTTACGAGAAAAAACTATTCATTTTAAGAGTGAATCGCTTAAAGCGCATAGCTTAGCAAATGAATACATAAATAAGCCACCTGACTTTTGGAAACAAATAATTTTTCCCGATGAAAGCAAGTTTTGCATTTTTGGAAGTAAAGGACGTAAAATAGAATGGCGAAAACCGTGAAACAAAATTTGACAGTTACATTTTAACAAATATTAAAGTTAAACACGGGGGTGGAGATGTGAGGGTGTGGGGGTGCATGTCAAGTGCAAAAGTTGGGGAAATGGAGCTTATTGTGTCCACAATGAACAAATATGCAAATACGAAGAGAAATTTGAAGAAAAGTGTGGATAAACTTCGATTAAATTCTAAATTTTGGTTCCACAAACGATCCAAAGCATACAGCCGAGATCGTTCGCCTCTGGTTGTGATATAATGTTCCTTAACAACTGTCTACCTCCCCCTCCCCCCTCGCCAATCTCCAGATTGAAACCACATCGAACATCTTTGGGATTTACTCGAAAGGAGAATTCGACGACACACAATAACAAGCAAACCTATGCCAAAGACGGTGTTACAGGAAGAATGGGAAAAAATTACTCCTGAAGACACTTCTGAACTAGTTAGTTCCATGCAAAAACGGTTACAGGAAGTCTTAAAACGACGTGGATACACAACTAGCTATCAAATTTTAAGGTATTTTCATTTTTTCCATCGATTTTAGTACACAATTCAAACTGAACGCAGACTTTTTCTGCTTCTCTTTTAGGTGTTTCAGTATAGAAGTGCCTTTATCTATAATGGAACGAAATTTTTGTGTTGAGTTCTTCTCGTTGTTGTTCCTGAGTGTGCGTAATTGTAATTCCAAAAAATTTAATAATTTGTTTGTATTAACCCAGCAAACTATTGTTTGAGTTGGTGAACGCTTACTTTTCCTGCTATGTGTACATTCGTTGATAAATTTTTTATTTTCTTATGTTGGTACACCGTGGCCGCCGTGGCGTAATGGGTAGAGTGCGACGCTCACACGCCGAAGGGTCTAGGTTCGATTCCCAGCTCAACACCAATTTTTCGAATATTTCACGGCACCATCTCTTTCGAGCTGCTGACAACACTCAAAGAGCAATAATTGTCTAAGAAAGCTTCTCAAATTTCGCCGTTCGGAGTCGGCAAAAAACAGTAGGTCCCTTCTACTCGTGAGAGAACAGTAGCGCGCACAACACGAGTAGTTGATGAGCAAGCTAGGCCCTGGTCCCCCTCTGAACTGTAGCGCCAACAATTATTATTATTATTATGTTGGTACACTCGTCTAGAATATGAGTATGTTTAACGTGTTTTGCAAATTCGGTAATTTCCTGCTGTCACCAAGAATTTGCATTCAATTTTGTGTGAAAAATGGAATTAAGAGCTCAAAAACACCTAAAATATTGACAGTGTCATACGGTGAGTGTTCACCGGGTCAATCTTTTCAAAGAAGTGCGAAAAAATGTAAATAATGACGATCGCTCTGGACTGGAAAATTGAAAGAAAATTGTTATGGAAAATCGCCCAATCACTATTAGAGAAGTTGCAAGAACACTAGATTGGTCTGGTTAAAAGCAAAATTCTTCCAAAATTACTGTTGAAGCTTTCACAACTTAAACAGTGAAAGGAATCAATTTTTCCATTGACTTCGACAGGCAGTTAAGTTTAAAATGAGGGTTTATAACGTGGAGGGAGTCAATAATAGGGCAGAAGGATACGTGGATAGTATTAGCCAATGTCATCATCATCTATTTTTCAATCACGCCTTTTTTAAGTGTTAACAAAATTAAACGTTAAAAAAATATCGTTATGTTCTCTCTTAACTAATAGAAGAAATTAAAAGAGCGGGATGCAACTCGTTGCTGTGTTTGCGAAATATAGACGATAAACGTTTAAGCAACTTTCACTTATTTTTGAGAGAGCCTGCAAATATTGCCCGCACCTTTTTAGACTCTAAAATTTTTAAAAATTCTTATTTTTGAAAATAGATGACTAATAAAAACTGGAAAAATATGCAGAAGAGTTCCATATCTTTGTTTTCATTAGTTGCATACTTAAGACGCGTTTATTTACATTAAAACGATGCACATCCATAATCATACCTCCACAATGTCCCTCTCCTCATCCTTCAAGAAAGACTTTAAAACATAATGATAATTCAAGTCCAATGAAGTCAACTTAATAAATTATAAGCCATGAAAAGCCTTCTTTGATCTCATGAATTGATGGTATTTGATGGTATTTGAAAGGAAAGCAGTCATTTGCAATTTTGCAATCCGCACATTCACTATGGCCAGGCGAAAAAATTTGTTACAACCATCTGTCCGATCCGCGGTCATCTGTTATTGAATTTCTTAAACATCTCTTGCGTTGCGACAGGTGCCAACCTTGTTCGGCTTAAAACAAAACGTGTTCTTCAGACAGGTGAATGTAGTAGGAACATCATTTTTCCATTTCATTTCATTCCATTTCATTTTCATTCCATGTTCTTTAGGCTACGTATTTTAAGCAGTTTAGAAACTTTTCCTGAATATCCTGAAAGTCTGTCTGTCCCATTCAATTACCGACAAGAAGAAAATTTCTATGTCGTCGTCGACATCGTCGACGTCGTTATGAATCATAGTATCACTAGAAAAGGAGTATATCGGTTGGCAGATGCCATGCAATTCTTTTTGAAATTGGGGGGTATGACGCGTGTGCAACGAAGTTGAGGGTATGAAACGTGTGGCAACGAAGTTGTGAGTATGAAGCATGTGGCAACAAAAGTTGTGAGTATGAAGCATGTGGCAACGAAGTTGTGGGTATGAAGCGTGTGACAACGAAGTTCTTTCCAAATTGCTGAATTTTGAACAGCAAAATGTCGTATGAGCATCGCTCAGGAATTGTTGAATGACGTCCAAACTTGCTTAAAATGATAATAACTGGTGACGGATGGATATGGATATGGATATGACATCAAAACCCAAGTCCAATTATCCCAATAGAAGAGCCCAAAAGAGCAAAAACCGTAAAAGCATGCTATGTTCGGTTAAGTGTGAAGGTTTTGCAGACTGTTTTTCTGACAACCGTGGCGTCGTCAATCAGGAGTTCATACCACATGGTCGTACGGCCAATAAGCAGTATTATCTTGAAGTTATGTTCCGCTTGCGAGAAGCAACACGAAGAAAATGTCAGAAATTGTGGAAAAACAATTCACGGCTTTTGCATCACGATAATGCACCTGACTACTCGTCATTACTTTTTTCTATATTATTCCTTTGTCCAAAAACAACACCATAACACCAACAAACATACCTCAAATTTCCCTAGATTCGGCCCCCTGTTCTTTTCTGAAATTGTTTCTACATAACCCAACAAATTCGTGTTAGTATTCGTATATTTTATGGACTGAACACATTTACGTAAAGCGTACCAAGACACTGGCGGTGAAACAGAGATCCATCAAAAAAGCAGAAAACATTAAACAAAATTCTAACGTTCACGTGGAAAAAAAAACTCACCGACATTGATTTTGAGTTAACCTAAAACAATTTGTGCACCGTTTTTCGCCACAAGTTGGCATAATCAAAGTGGGCCCTTCGACGAGCACCACTTCGCCGGCCCGAATCGGTTTCGCCGCAATGACGTACCTGATGAAGAAAATCGATTGAATTTACATCTCAATAACGGTAACTATTCACAAATACCTTCCGAGTATATCGTTTTGTAGCACATTGCCCTTTTCACTAAACTCGAACATTTTTGTTTCTTTTTACTTTCTATGTAGTGACAACTGCTTCCTTTAATTACAATCACCAGATACTCAACTTGTTGCTGTTTCACTCGTCTCTCGAGGAATGGCTGCATCTCGGACGCGTGTTTTGCCGGGCAGTACAAGAAATTAATTAGAGTCTCCTTATCGAATGAGACGCAACACGCGCCGCAGTATTCAATTGAAGCGAGATATATGTTCTGAATTTTTTGGTTTTTCTTTTGTTTGCGGGGACGCGTTTGATGCTTAAATTTAGAAGTGCACCCTGAGGATGTTGTCTGAACAAAAAAAAATTTTTTTCAGATGTTTGAATGCACTCGCTGTTGTATTCACGATTCGGCCGAATGGCAATGAATAGAATTTGAATTATTTGCAACGGACAATCGCAACGAGGAAGAAAATAAATTTGATGCTTCAATAGTGTGCGCTACGATTTGATGGCGTTGGAAGAGGAATAATAACGTCATAAATGTTACAAATGACATTTATCTTATTTTTGTTGTTTTTCCCCGAAACTCAAGTTATTCTCTTTTGAGTCCTTAGATAATAAAAAATCCGATGATAAGGCTTAAAGTGGAAATCAGCTTAATTGAAAGGGGTTTTTTAATTTTGTTGTGGAGTCATGCCAACACGTGTTAGTGGACAAATCTCTTTAATCAAGGGTAAAGGTTTTCTTTGTCTTTTGTCGCCGCCGTGGCGTCGTGGGTAGAGTGCGATGCTCACATGCCGAAGGGTCTAGGTTGGATTCCCGGCTAAACACCTCGAATTTTTCACGGCACCACCTCTTTCGAGCTGCAGACAACACTCAAAGAGTAATAACTGTCTAAGAAAGCTTCTCCAACTTCGCCGTTCAGAGTCGGCAAAAAACTGTAGGTCCCTTCTATTCGTGAGAGAACAGTAGCGCGTACAACACGAGTAAGTTGATGAGAAAGCTAGGCCCTGGTCCCCCTGTGGACAGTCGCACCAACAATTATTAAAAGTTTTCAATTCTGCATGTTGAAGGAGACAATTTTTTGTGTGAGACCACATTCGGCCGAAAAACTTGCAGAGGCCCCAAATTGCTACAAAGTACGCATTCAAAAGGATCTGGGCGAACGATAGGATGGTGAAAAGCTGTGATGTTGTCCATGACAGTCTTAAGTCCTTCGAAGGTTGAACTCCAGGGAATCTTTAATTCACTGAAGAAGACGAAGTCAGTAGGAATCGATGGGATTCCGAATATTGTTCTGCGCCATCTACCCTCTGAAGCTGTAGATATATATACAACCCTGTTCAACATTGCGCTGAGTAATACATATTACCCGGCACATTGGAAAACAGCTGTGGTACAGCCCATTCCGAAAAGGAACAGAGATACTTCCATCCCGACAAATCTCCGGTCTATAAGTCTTCTTCCGTGCATAAGCAAGGTTTTTGAAAAGATTGTCATTGGAGCCCTAAGAAACTGGGTCGAAGAACGTCCAATTATACCGGACAACCAATTCGGCTTTAGGGCGGGGCATAATACCATACATGCCGCGTCCAAATTGGTATCCGACATTTAGTGGAACAAGAACAAGGACCAATGCACAGGTGCTTGCCTGATAGACATGGAAAACGCGTTCGACACCGTTTGGTTAGAAGGCCTCTTCCTCAAGTTAGTCAGACTATAATAATAATAATTGTTGGCGCTACAGTCCAAAGGGGGACCAGGGCCTAGCTTGCTCATCAACTACTCTCACGAGTAGAAGGGACCTACAGTTTTTTGCCGACTCCGAACGGCGAGATGTAAGAAGCTTTCTTAGACAGTTATTACTCTTTGAGTGTTGTCAGCAGCTCGAAAGAGGTGGTGCCGTGAAAAATTCGAAAAATTGGTGTTCAGCTGGGAATCGAACCTATACCCTTCGGCGTGTGAGCGTCGCACTCTACCCACTACGCCACGGCGACCACACCACATTAAATACACTTAAAACGTTATATAAATAAATATACTTAAAGCAATGAAGTTGGTTCGAAATAGGAACATGATGTCTAAGGCCCTTTGATGCTCTGGCTACTAGCTTACATTATGATTTTATGTGACCTTATTTGGCATTATGATTTGAATCATAATGTAGTTATTCAATAAAAAAATAAATAAAAAGATACCTTTTGAGTATTATTTCAGGCAATAAGAACAGAAATAATATCATAATATAATATTATTATTTATTAACAGCGATTATAAAATTGATACACGTTTATAGAAAACTAGTTTTAGATTTAAAAATCTAAATCAGCAGTTATAATCAGAATCACCAGTTATTCAATGTTTTGTAATGTTTATAAGTTCATAAGTACTATTTAGTAAATTATTGCATTCAAACTAAGTTTATGTCCTCATTTTGTGTTTGAAATAATTATAAAGTTTTAAGGATATTGATTTTCTGATGCAACTACTGCCTTATGAACATAATTTCTGAACGCGGTTATCGGCAACCATCACTTTTTGATGGAAAAAACTATTCTTTCTCTCCTTGAATTGTCTGATTTATATGCCCTCTCCTGTTAACAATTTGAAGAGTGAGGAGATCCAGCCATCCAGTGAATCAGCTGTTAAAAAGGGGGAAATGTTATAAAAAAACGCTGTCAAAATGAATTCAAGGGCGGGAGACGAGGAAATTGACTGTCTCCCTATAGGCCCCGGCACATAGAATACGTTACTAGCGTCAGCGTCAGCTATACTTTGACAGATACATAGAAATACGTGTATTCTTATGGGCAGTGGTCCATAGACCAAAGCTGCCGCTCACGCGACGGATGTAGTAGCTCAACTTTTAACTTTTCTCTCTCCGTCAGCGTTGACAATCGAACATTGTGACATTTCAAGAGATTTTTTTTGAATTTTAAATTTACATGTTGAGTTTTAAATTAGTTCTCTTCGAAGTCACACAGGAAAATAGCAAAGGTTCGTATTTGCAAATTTTAATAATAACAATAAAATTAACTTATTAAAGATATTAACATAGGACGGAGGAAAAATAGAAAGAAAATCCTATATTGAGTGGGAACAACATTTTTTGCAGGACATAATTAAGGTTTGTAATTGCAAAACTTAAATAAAATACAAAAATTAAATTGTGTTTTAATTATGTTAAGTTAATCCAGTACCTCGTCTGGAGGAATTTTTGCAAAAAAATAGATTAAACTGCTCTACACTATATCCGAAACAAATTGAATTTAAAGCTACTGTCAAATGAAATCAGCTGTGCGTTGAAGTATTCATTGTGTCACCCCCTTCCGTCACGTACTTCAACTTCAACGGATATTTTGCCGCTACGCAAGTAACGTATTCTATGTGCCGGAGCCTTATTGGTCTCTGATGCACACAAATGTAACGACGCTAATGTCATTAACGCAAAGTGCTGCCAAGTATATTTTTATGAATTATTAGTTTTTTTGTGCACTTTTAATTTGAGCGTATATACGCTTGCAAAGAAACACGGCTAATATTCAAAAGCTTGTGAACCCGCTCCATTATTACCATGGTAGGTCTATTCCAATTGATTTGTGTACAGAAATTCGTAGCTGAGTAGTTTGGGTAAAAATCACTTTTGCAGAGAGTAACTCTACCGAAAATTGTGAAACGACTTGTCGTAGAAATTCGTAAACAGCTATCAGACATATGAAATGTCAGAGGTTCTTTTTATTTTCGAATTGACAGCCATCTGCTGCCGTGCTGCTGTCCACAGTTTCTTCTTCGGCAGAAATTCGTAGGGAGGGGAAATATTTTGCTCCCTTTCTCTCCTATAAAAAAAATCAGCTAATGGAACGCTTTTTCGTAGTTTTTCTGTCGAATTCGTAGACATTCGTAGCAATTTAGAGCAATTGGAACGGACCTATTGTCTACATTGACAAGAAAGAATGCCATCCATGATTCAAAGGTCATGCTCTGCATATGGTTAGATCAGACGGGTGTGGTGGACTATGAGCTTTAACTCACCAACACCTTCCATAAGGGCAGCAACCAGCTTGAAATCACAATTTTGAGCAGCAAATTCTTTTACCTCACAGTCCTTGAAATCCTTGAGCGTGGGCATCCACAAATCTACTCTTCACAAATGCAAAGCTAAGCAGAACTAAAAAATAGTCCTCCCCAGCTGACCAAAACTCTCGATAAGTTCAAGTTTCTCCACAAATAACTCACAAACACTCCTCACAAAGGTAGTCAATCCATTCAACTGATAGCATCACATATTACTTTGTCTTTGTTACGAACAAAGGGTCCGCAACAAAACTTTCTGTCAACACTGTACGCCAATTTTTCAATGTTCTCTTTTTCACTTCAAAGTAATTGTCCAGAATGAAGAAAAATCAAGTTTCGCTGTTAACATACAGCCGATCGACTTCTTATCCATGCTGCACACCTGCTGCGGTTGTTCCCCGAGTAACATCGTCCACCCGGCTACCGTTTTCCTGTGTCTTAAGTCGAAAGCAATATACATAAAATCAACGCGCAGCACATAGGAGTACCTGGAACTATTTAAATGCCCAGACAGTAATACTAGACTGATCGCAACCGATCAGCACGGCACCAAAGAGCCTTGAAAGACATCACAGGGCTTATGTGGAATACAAAAAGAGGAACAAAAAGGAGACCGATCGACCGAAGAATAGTTCTTTATGATTCGTTACCATTTTTTGTTCTTCATTTGTTGTTCTCTTGTTGGTTTTGTTTTGAAATAACCTTGAAGGGGAGCTGTATGCGGACAAAGAGTGTGTGCTCTCTTTGGGAACACGGAATGGAGGATCCTTTGAGCAGAATTGGTTATGATGGGATTAAGTTAAGAGACATCATCAACACTCACTGCCTCTCCTGTGCATATTTACAACGTTGATTAATCAAATCGCTACAGGCAACACAAAATAAGTTAATTATTGGGGGGACCTGGCCCCACTGAGGTACCGATTTGAACTGGAGTTTGGTCGGACATTGATGAAAACGTTATTTTTATTGAATCGCAATTGAACGCTAGTGGCCGCCGTGGCTTAGTGGGTAGAGTGCGACGCTCACACGCCGAAGGGCCTAGGTTCGATTTCCGGCTGAACACCTCAAATTTTTCACGGCACCATCTCTTTCGAGGTGCTGATAACACTCACAGAGTAATAACTGTCTAAGAAAGTTTGTCAAGTTTTGCCGTTCGGAGTCGGCAAAAAACTGTAAGTCCCATCCACTCGTGAGAGAACTGAAGCGCGCACAACACGAGTAGTTGATGAGCAAGCTAGTCCCTAATCCCCCTGTAGACTGTAGCGCCAAGAATTCTTAATTGAACTCTGATCGATGGAAAAAGGGCTTTCCAAACCGCTTTTAAAACCGCCTTCTCTATGCTTGGGAGGGTCAGTTGATCTGCGAGTATGAGCCAAATAAAGACAATTTGTTCTGGCGGCAAAGGGAATCGTAGAGCGTTAGTTTTATTTGGACACACAGTTCAAAACAAAACAAAATAAGTTAGCGCATTCTTGGTGCCTCACTGGGCAAAGGTTTCAGTTTGAGAAATTAATTTTAATCGAGTTGATTCAAGCTGCAATTCAAGTCCAAATTCAATATCTCACATTATTAATGCTCCAGAGGCTGGCTTATTTTAAGCCCTGTTTATCCCTGCCTTGTTGTAAGACGCAGGGACTTCAACCTTATTAACGGCGGAATGTCTGGCAATGAAGAAAATTTGTCAGGAGTTTGAAAAACAAAAGTTCCCCATATTGCCCAAATTGAAATCGGCCACTTCAAAAAATTTGTATTCTTTTATTATATTTAAAAAAAAAACATATAAACATCTGTCAAAAGCAGTGTTTACAGAGATCCATTGATTATTTTTTGAATGCTTTCGATAATCCTTGCAGCCACATGAAATCGACTTGCACAGCTCTCCTCCGGACAGTCCACGCATTCGTTGAGCAGCCTTGCGAGCTGCACGTGCTTCCTGGGCACTGGCGAAAGAAACCCTTTGGACCGATCCTTCTTCAGATTTTCCCGCAGGAGTTGGCAAACAGCAAAAACATTGATGTCGCTCTTGTCACAGCCGCAGATGTCTTTCGGCGAGTAGGCAAAGCAATCATCGCACTCTATGAATTCGTGTCGGTGAACCGATCCCACGTACCTTCGCCCATCGACTATCAGCACCGTGTCCAAGTCCACAAACGTGACCCTGTCCAACTGAGGGTCGTAAACGATGTTTTCAGATTCCATGTCGGTTATGTACAGTCGAAAACCATCGAATCCCTCGGTGAACTTGAGTGCTCCTTCGAGGAGTTGCTTGGCAATGCGGAGCTTTATTCCAAAGTCGCTGCTGAAGAATGTGGAAAGCGGCACTCCGTCGTCTGACTGGAATGTTGTGAAGCCGCAGGAGAAGAACGTCTTTGGGACTGGGAAGCCCAATGAATGCAAGTGAGGCAGGAGAATAGGCTGCAAGTCCACATTCATGTGTACCCACACGCTCAGCTCGGAGTGGTTTCGGGCGAAGAGGCTCACAAAGCGATTCACTTCACTTTGGGGGCAGAACTGCATACCGTCCAGACGCGATTCGTTGAAAAAACGCCTGGAAAGACGATCACGAGCCAATGCAATGTCGGTGGGCAGCTGCGGAATGAAACTCAAATCGATGTCTCGGGCTAGGTACTTGGCCAGCAAACGGTGAGTGCTATTGTTGATGGCTCTAAGCGATCTAATGTGCCGGACTCCAAAGAGAATGTTCAGGTTGTTCATGAAGTCTTCGTCGAATTCGTATTTAAGGTGGACTTTCTCACAGAGTTCAGATTGGTTTTGAAAGCACTGAGGACATGTGAGCCTATCGCTTAAAATGTACGACTTCAGTTTGTTTAGCTCCTGACTGTCCTTGTCGATGGGGTAGCGGAGGACGAGTAGGGCAATAAGAAGTATTTTTTGTTGTGAATACATTTCTGCATAACCTGTAAGTAAAATAAATTTAAAACACATTAGTGTGCAATGGCCAAGTTTGAATGTGTAATGGAAACTGTTCAATATAGGAGTTCTTTTCGCACTTTCAGCGCCATTGATTGCAGACGAGTTTAAAGTGCAATGTATTTTCTGACTTCACCTAACAAATCATTCAATAAGTCCCGGGACATAAAGGACATTAATTTAATATTAATTTTTTTACTTGTAAGTGGCGCCCTCTATGTGTCCCGAGTCTTATTGAGTGATATGTTCATTGTCTATCTTGCATACGGAAAGGATAGATAATAATGATTTAGATGTTGTCTAATAATTTGAATGAATTTGGCATAAATTCCTTATTTTTCCTTAAGACAATCTCAATCCTTGATCTTGATCCCTTCACTTAACGGCTATTGCCTACTGGTAAACCTTCAACGATGTCTGCAAAGCGATATTTGTGTATAATTGGAGCGCGCTAAAAGGATTATTTCATACGAGGGTTGCCTTTTATATTTCGGGGTTAGAGAACAAAACAAATATTAATCATCGAAAATGGCTTTATTGTTTTTAAAAATATTCCCCATTGAGATCTATGGTATACACTTTTGCAAGCGTTTGAACCAATTGTCGAAGCACCACTCTGATTGAGGTATTTCCAAAACATGCATTCTGAACGCATCAACTGCTTCTTCAGGTGTCGAAAATCGTTGACCTCTCATTTTATTTTTTACGTACGGGAATAAAAAGAAGTCATTCGGTGCCAAGTCAGGACTATATGGTGGATGACTCATCAAATCGATGTTTTGAGTGCTCAAAAATGCAGTTGTTTGAGCCGATGTGTGAGAGCTCGCATTGTCGTGGTGAAGAGTGATCCGTCTTCGGCGGTTGGTTTTCCTGATTTCTTGGAAAACAACTGGCAAGCAAATGGTTGTGTACCACTCCGAATTGACTGTTCTCCGTTGTTCTAGTGGTACGGTTGCGACTTGTCCAGTTTCTCCGATAAAAGAGGCGAACATTTGCTTGGAAGTGCTTCGTGCGCGAGCAACTTTCGTTGAATTTAGCTCAATTTGAAACACCCATACAGTCGACTCCTTTTTACTTTCGGGCTCATACGCATAAATCCACGATTTATCATCTGTCACAATGTCATAGAAGTGTTTCGAAGCACCGCTATCGTATTTTTGGAGCATTTCTTTCGACCAATCGACACGAGCCTTTTTTTGAGCGATTGACAAATTGTGTGGGATCCAACGCGAACAAATATTTTTGACGGTCAAATGTTCATGCAATATTGAATGTGTGCTGGTCCCACTAATGCCTAAGGTTGTCTCAATCTCACGATAGATCACATGGCGATCTTGCAATATCAGTTGGCGCACAGCATCAATGGTTTCCGGAACAACAACTGATTTCGGAAGATATTCACGAAATTTGTTTTGGAGTCAACTACGACCTCGGTTGAGTTCACCATACCATCGATAAATACTTGTCCTTGATGGAGCTTCATCGCCAAGAACTGAATTAAGTTCATCGATGCATCGATTCATCGATGTTTTTGAGTTAATCCACGTCGAAAGTTGTAAAAAATAATCGCACGAAAATTTTCACGATTTAATTGAATTTTTTGGGCGAGATGAATCTTTTAAGTTACTGTAAACAACAAAAATAGCGCTCGTTTGTCAAAACGTTCTGAGTATGTTTAACCTCAAAAATTTCAAACTTTATGATAGAGCTGGCAGCTGCCAGGTTGCTACACTAGGGTTGCCCAATCCTGACATAGGAAAAGCTAACCTTCGTACAGCCCACAGTTCGTCGTTAAATCTTCTCCTTCAGATCGGTACCAAAAATCGCCCGCAAAAGTTTTCTCTCGAAAAGACTAAGGGTAAATGTCAAATCTGAAAAGATGTGTTCCCGTACCCGAAATATCTATGGCGCTGTACATCCCATTGAGTTTGTCGCTGAATCTTTTCTTCCAAATACCTTCAACGCAAGCAGAGTGCAAAATTGCTCGCCGAACTTTTCTCTGGAAAAGACAAAGGACATCCTCATCATCTTTTAGTAACGTCCAGGTCACCGAGTCAAAGAGTAGAACTTGGATGACAAAGCTGTTATATAAAGCAAGCTTAGTCCTTCGAGAGAGAGCTTTATTACTCATTTGCCCCTTGTGTCCAAAAAAACAGCGATTGGCAAGATTGATTCTTCGTTTGATTTCGGAACTGACATTGTTGTCCCTTTTTCCCGCGGAGCCGATGTAGACGAAGTCCTCTATTAAAGTTTCTGCTGTCTGCCTACACTTTATACCGGTATGATGTGAGCGTCTAGATTCAAATGTCTCGATAGGTAACATTTGTTGTGAACGAGGCCTTATTTTTGTTTTTTGTTTGTTTGCTATGACATCTGTGAAAAATATTTAGTATACATCAAGTCGTTGACCAGACAACATCATATTTTTTCATCGTGTTAAAAATGTGGAATTTTGTTCCAGAAAGTGATGATTTGCGGAAAGCAATAATTTTTTGTTTTCATTTGAAGAAAAGCGCTGCAGAGTCACATCGAATGCTTGTCGAGGCATATGGTGATCATGCTCTATCAGAAGCAACATGCAAAAGATGGTTTCAACGGTTCAGAAATAATGATTTTGATGTGAGAAATGAAGAACGTGGAAGACCACCAAAAAATTTTAAGACGCCGAATTGCAAACGATATTGGATGGAGATGACACTTTGAGTCAAAAGCAAATGGCAGCAATGTTAAATGTTGCACAACAAACAATTTCTGACCGTTTAAAAGCTATGGGAAAGATCCAAAAGTGTGGAAAATGGGTGCCACATGAGTTGAATGAAAGATAGATGGAAAACAGAAAAAACACTTGTGAAATTTTGCTTCAAAGACACGAAAGAAAATCGGTTTTGCATCGGATTGTTACTGGCGATGAAAAAATTGATTTATTTTAAGAATCCTAAACGGAAAAAATCATGGGTTAATCTGGGACAACCATCAAGACCGACAGCAAAACCAGATCGATTCGGCAAGACGGCAATGCTGTGTGTTTGGTGGGACCAGAAAGGTGTGCTGTACGACTATCTCCTAAGACCTGGTGAAACCGTTAATACTGATCGCTAATGACAACAAATGATCAATCAACCATGCATTGATCGAGAAACGACCAGAATGGGGCAGAAGACACGGCAAGGTAATTTTCTCCGTGACAATGCACCTGCACACAAAGCAAAACCGGTTCAGGATACAATCAAACAGCTACCCCACCAGCCGAAAATTGGGTGTCTGATTGGTTTGCTTTTAAAGACGAACAATTTTATTGGCGTGGTATTCACAAATTGCCAGAAAGGTGGTCAAAATGTGTAGAAAACATTGGCCTATACTTTGAGTAAAATGTTTTTACTTTCCCATTAATAATTAGTGTTTTATTGAAAACAGTTCAACAGTTATAGACGTGTAAACATGGAGTTCACTAACGCCGACATTCGCGCTATTTTAAAGTTTTCCTTCGTTTAACCCATTTATTACCAAAAACAAACCAAGAAATTCGCAATCGCACCCAACGCGGAATAATAAAAAAAAATCCGTTCTTTTTTCTTACAATAAACTCAACGCCTACTTGTTGAACACATGTTAACGAACAAAAAAACAAATTGGAAGAAGGGCAACGGTAAAACCATTAAAAACCATAATGTTGTTGAATTTTCTGTACCCAAGCGGGTACAGTGGTAATAAATGGGTTAAGGCAAATCCGCTAGGGAAACGTTCCGTAAGATTATAGGTGTTTTGGGGGATGGTACTCTATCACTTAGAACGGCGGAGGAATGGTTTCGACGATTCAGAGCCGGTAAAAACGACACCATGGATAAGCCATCCGCGGAAGACCTGTGACGACGAATACAGATCGAATCATGGTAATAATCGATTTACACCGGCATGTGGCATCTAGTGTAGAGTTAGTCACCAAACCATTTTAAACAATCTGCAGAAGGCTGTATACAAAAAGGAGGGGGACTTCTACTAGGGGGACTTCTACGAGGGGGTTATTATGAATTTGTCGTGTAGATGGAAACAGATTATCGAACAAAACGGCGCATATTTGAACTAAATCCGATCACGTTTTATGAAGCATTGAATGAAGAGCAAAAAAGCGGAAGAGGGATATATTTTATTTGACAAGTGCATCGTTTCGTGTGAGAGGCATAACCTACTAAAGTAGATAGTTGCTTCTAAACACAAAGCTTCGACAAAGTTTTATTACTTACAACCTTTCGCTCAAATCCCTCGTTGATAAACAAATATTTATTTAATTAGCATTAGACAGATCACAGGCTGGACACTGAACGAGTTATTTAAAAAGCCAAAACAAAACACCGAACACCACAAGTAACCACCCGTCAAACGTAAAGCGATCAGTGTTCAGAAGACGCGTAAATTTCATCAAACAACTCGTTAAGAATTCAAAAAAACAAAAATTCTCTTACCCTCTCACTGGGCGTGCTCTTCGCAAACCTCTCTTCGGATATCCGCGAGAACAAAAAACCACTCCACAGCTCGTACATCCACACTCATCCAATTGGTATAAGCACTCCGGCAACCACCAGCTCTAGATCAGTCGGTGCTGATTCGTTGCTAGAATTAGAATCGAAAAGCAGGTGCTCGTGAAAGCCGCGAACGGTAATTATCTCGATACCATCGCTAAACACCAAATTGCTGGTGAGATTAAATCAAGAAGAAAAAAACAAACACACACCAGATAGGTGGAAAATTGGTGCTTTACGTAACGAACATAAAATGAACAAATTATCCACGGCTATGCCAAATTGTGAATTGTAAAAAAGTAAAATGCAAACATACAAGTGAAATAGAGCCACCGCCGTCGCCGGAGAAAATAATATCTGTGGAATATTTGTGATTAACGATGCTAAACAACCAGTTCTAGAATCAACGCACTTGCAAAGAACGCAGCCACGGACCAGCATCAATAGGAATTCAGTGTATTAGATTTTTCGCATTAAATCGTCGCACACGCAAGGCAGACAATTGGAATTGTACAGGAGTTCCATCGGTGTACTACCATACAAGGTATGTTCTCAAAAAAACAGAAAAAAGTACAAGGAGAAATGAACGGAGCTAGAAAATCGCAAAAATAACAGATCAAAACAAAAACAAATCTCTAATTGTGTTATTAACGAGCATAAGGGGCATTTGAATGATATTCTTTTGAATCGCACGTAATCACAGAGTGTACAGTGGGGTTTGAAAGTTTTCGAATGGAATTGATATTGATTGCGATTTTAATTGGTATACTGGCTTAAGTTAACAGTGGAGGGAGTGGAAATGTTTGTCCAAATGATAGGGTATTCAGGAAGAAAGTATGTTTTAATAAGAATACAAATTAATTAGTTTTCATTTAATCAATTAATCCACGGTTCTAAACTCGAAATCTGTTTAGAAATTAGGATTAATTTTATTTTTCCCAAAATAATGCCTCAAATAATGCCTTGATTAATTTAGCCTCCCACAGATATAATCCACTTGTGCCAGCGTCTTTTGCAATCCCCGAAGTAGTTCTGATGTTCACTTTTTGGTTTACCGTTGAGCCCTCTCCGCTGGGCTTGGGTTTGTATCCTTCAGTTGTCGCAAAACGCCTTCTTTTCATGGGTCTTTCGATACCATAACCACATACTCATGATTTGTCATTAGTTATAACCCTTATAGCCCTTTTCAGGTTATCTAGATCAAGTTAACGTCATTCAACACTTCCTGAACTCTTGCGACATTTTTTTTCTGTCAAAATTCGACTATTTTGGAATGAACACACGCTTCATCCCCAAAATTAAAAAGAAATGGATTATATAAGCCAACCGATACGCCGACATCTTCAGCAACTTTTCTAAAAGTGATTCGACGATCCTCCATAATAATTTTCTTCACTTTCTCAAAATTTTCATTGTTTGTTGATATGCTGAGACGTTCAGGGTGAGCGTCGTCATTTACATTCCTTCGACCTTCTTTGAATAACTTGTACCACTTGTTAACTTTTTCGACTCACTGAACACTCTTCGTATGCTACTGTCAATATTTCAAGTGTTTTTGAGTACAAAATTCAATTTTTTACCCAAAATCGAATTCAAATTCTTTGATTCAGTAAGAAATGCCTGAACACGCAAAACACTTTTAACTTTTATAATAATAATAATTGTTAGCGCGACAGTCCACAGGGGGACCAGGGCCTAGCTTGCTCATCAACTTACTCGTGTTGTGCGCGCTACTGTTCTCTCACGAGTAGAAGGGATTTACAGTTTTTTGCCGACTCCGAACGGCGAAATTTGAGAAGCTTTCTTAGACAGTTATTACTCTTTGAGTGTTGTCAGCAGCTCGAAAGGGGTAGTGCCGTGAAAAATTCGAGTTGTTCAACCGGGAATCGAACCTAGACCCTTCGGCGTGTGAGCGTCGCACTCTACCCACTACGCCACGGCGGCCACTTTAACTTTTATACGCCTCAGAAATAATATAAATGTGCTATAAAGCTGAACTTGAAAAGATATGTTCGCGACGAGTGTGCCAACATAACAAAAAAAAAACTCGATCATCGAATGTACGTAGCCCACGACCTTTACCTTAAATATTTGAACAGACCCCGTACCTCTTCGGATAACTCCTGTTTAGCAAATAAACTGTCTCCTCCAACTTTGGTAAATAAGGTAAAAAAGTTGCGAATTCTTTTGTTGAATAATTTTAAGTTGCACAAGTAAGTCGAGCTGGTCCCTATTTTACGATATCAGTAGAAACTATTTTCGTGAAAATAAATTGAAATATACTTCTTAGAGAGTTCGGTAAAATATAACTTTTAAATTTTTGGAACAATCCGTTCCACCTGCAAAATGAATTTGGAGTCACTATAACTCATAAGGGTATGGTTCTCTTATGAACAGATAAGACCTACAATTTATTGTCGACGTCGAACTGCAGCAACGGACTAAGGGATTTTTTTACACAATTTCTGTGTAATGTAAACAAACGTGGCCGCCGTGGCGTAGTGTGTAGAGTGCGACACTCACATCCCGAAGGTCCAGGTTCGATTCTCGGCTGAGCACCTCGGATTTTTTACGGCACCACCTCTTTCGAGCTGGTGACAACACTTAAAGTGTAATACTGTCTAAGCCACACCGTTCGGAGTCGGCAAGGTACTGTAGGTCCCATCCACTCGTGAGAGAGCGCACAACACGAGTAGTTGATGCACTAGCTAGACCCTGGTCCCTCCAGGGACTGTTGCGCCATCCAATTATTACTATTATGCTTTATTATTATTATTAATGTACGCAAACATCCTACAAGAACTGGGACCGTACAAAAATAACAACAATCAATGTTTTATGTTTTACGATTTACTTGCTATTGACTACTTGCCCAAAGTCACATGAGGATATTCATTTAATATACAGTCATTGGTGAAACCATTCAATTATGGGTTTCCAAAGAAAACTTTGTAACATAAAAAGTTTATCAATGGGGAATTGGCTTTGAACTTTGAATTTAATTTGTGCAGCACTCTGTTATTTGAAAAGTTTAGTATTGTGTCGTTACATTTTTTCCCCATTATGCTATGCATACGAGCTCTTTCTGGAGAAGTTCCGTTTCTTGCCAAATGCGACCATATTTCGAATTGTTCAATTTGCGTTGGTAGGACGTGAGAGAAAAGAGTTTTTTTTTATCCCATTTGGCCTTAAAAGATTTGAATGGCTTATCAACTTCATTGTCAATGTTTTTTTTTTTTTTTGATATGTATTATTTTATTTTCTATTTATTCTAATTCCTTAATTCTAGCTAAAAAGTACTTAAACTAGACTTATAATTTATAATTATTAGTAACAATCTTACTGGTCCTACGCAGGCACTCTAAATTCATCTATTCTATTCTTATCTAATAGCCTTTCAGCGTGTATGATTTTTGTTCGTTTTAATTTTAAAAACTTTTTAAAATTTTATTACTAAGAAAAGAGTGAAAACATTTAGCAATCTAATTTATTTTTTATGAAACTAACTTAAGACTAAAAACTAAAGCCTAAAAAGTACCCTAAACTAAGCAACTATATTACAACTAATATACATATTTTTTTGTGGGTTTTTTTATTTTTTTTTTTAATTTTTTTTTAATTTTTGTTTAACTTATCCTAATCTAAATGTATATTGACCGTAGGGGACCAAAAATATGCGTTTTAAGCTGACAGCAGCTGGAGCACTTGATGTGGCTCCAGCCACCAATAAAAATGCCCTTTCCTTTCCATTCCTGCCCTTTTCCTTTCCACCTCATTCCTGTCGCGAATGGGGGAATGGACGTTCTGAACCGAAGATCACCCGGACTTACGGTTCCTACATTGCTCTCGTAAAGCAGCCACTTATCCACTGTCCGTCTTATGACGTGGTAGAGAAGCGCACATCCCTCTGCATCCTGAATCAAGCCAAGTCGGTTCAGATACGAGTATAAGAACGCTTCCGGCGGAATGAATTCACTTCGGCGTGCGCTCTCATGATATGCGTCATTTGGGTAGTAAGCTCCGAATATCAGCTCGTTTTCCGAAGTCATTGCTCTTGCAACATGCCCTCGAATCAGCTTAATAATAAAATTATCCAGCCTATTCACGTTTGCTGCATTGTATAAGATTTCATTAGCATAGAACTTCCCGTACTCAGATTCTGGGGCTTAATACATCTTAAGGCAAGCCCGAAGACATTGCCTCTCGAAGACCCTCATCCTTTCCATGTGGGAAGGACTCAAGTTGAACCACACCGGACAGCCATACCATGATAGATCGGACTAGAGCCGTGCAGCAGATAACCTTCACCCTGGAATCAAGTTGTCTGCTGTAAAACAACTTACTTGCCATAGCGAAGACTTTTCTGGCTTTTGCCAGACCCGTTGCTGCGTGAATATTAATAATAATAATTGTTGGCGCTACAGTCCAATGGGGGACCAGGGCCTAGCTTGCTCATCAACTACTCGTGATGTGCGCATTACTGTTCTCTTACGAGAAGAAGGGACTTAAAGTTTTTTTGCCGACGCCGAACGGCGAAATTTGAGAAGCTTTCTTAAACAGTTATTACTCTTTGAGTGTTGTCAGCACCTCGAAAGAGGTGGTGCCGTGAAAAATGCATGGTGTTCTTGCCGGGACTCGAACCTGGGGCTTTAGCGTGTGAGTGTCGCACACTACTCACTACGCAGCAAAAATCTAATTTTGCTTTATCTCGTGGTGTCTGGCACACAAAATTTTTAAATTTTGAAGAAAACAATAAATTTTGCGAAAAAGGCACACATCAATATCGTGCTGCTTCTGTTGTTCCGTTATTACTTCACACTTATCTTCTTCTTTTTGTGGCCCTACAGTCCGGGGTGGACCTGGGCGCGCTACTTTTCTCTCACGAGACCTTCAGTTTTTTGCCAACTCCGAACGGCGAAGTTTAAGAAGCTTTCATAGACAAGTATTACTCTTTGAGTGTTGTCAGCAGCAGAGGTGGTGCCGTGAAAAATTCGAGGTGTTCAGCCGGGAAACGAACTTAAACCATTCGGCGTGTGAGCGTCGCACTCTACCCACTACGCCACGTCGGCCACTGCATGGATGTTACCATACAGAAACTGATCCAACACAATGCCCAAATATCTCACCACCCTCCTCACTTCTGATGGTCGCCAAGGTGCCGAACTTACGCCAGTTTTTATTCGTACCGCTTGAAGCCTTGTATTTACAATGGAGTTCGGAACAGGATGGTTTCACACTTCTGGTAGTTGATTTTCAACTTCCAGTCGTCGCAAAATCACTAGATTTTGTCGAAGTCACGCTGCAGGAGGATATTTTTTTTGCCCATATTTTATGTAAAAGACATTAGTAGAAACCTTGTTGCCAGATCAAAAACTTCAACTTTTCAAGTTTTATTAAACGGCTGTTAACTTAGAGGCAATTGGAGGCAGTTGGAGAGAGCTCGTCTTTGCTGGAGAGTCATGTTGGTTGAGGCCCAGATCCACCCCACACTGTAGCGTTACACAACACAGTAGTAAGACTTTACAAATGACCGACAAACTTATTTAAAGGCATTGAGTGCGTCAAGGGACCTCAGTAGCACCGCCTTCTTTAAGTTTGAAATCTAATCAATTTTGCAATAGAAACGGGAAAGTAATTCTTTAAAAGCTTTCCCTGTTTCCCGCCGTGGCCACCGTGGCGTAGTGGGTACAGTGCGACGCTCACACGCCGAAGGGTCTAGGTTCGATTCCCAGTTCAACACCAATTTTTCGAATTTTTCACGGCACCACCTCTTTCGAGCTTCTGACAACACTCAAAGAGTAATAACTGTCTTAGAAAGCTTCTCAAATTTCGCCATTCGGAGTCGGCAAAGAACTGTAGGTCCCTTCTACTCGTGAGAGAACAGTAGCGAGCACAACACGAGTAGTTGATGAGCTAGCTAGGCCCTGGTCCCCCTGTGGACTGTCGTGCCAACAATTAATTATTAAATCTATTCCATTCGAGGCTTGATAAAGATATCTTTAGCCTAGCCACATTGACTACGGATTTCGGCCCATTTCCATTGACCGATATGCGTTATCTTTCTGTAATAATACTGGCTTTTACGGTCTATTTTGACTTACACAATAAGTCACGAATGTGCACAATAGTCGCGAGGCACATATTTCACTTTATTTCATTTTTTTCTGAACAGTTAACAGCAAATTCTGTGAAGGGTCTTAAAGTGTTTGTCAGAAAAGTGTTTTCTACACAGGCACAAAGAAACAAAATTTGTTACAAAGTAACTTTCATGAAGGTGGCAAAACGCCAATTCCATTTTCAAGGTATAAACTACAAATGATTACATTGCATACGCTTTCAAAGTACACACATGCTGCCGCCAAGCTAACTCGAAAATTCAATCACAGATAAGTGTGCCCGCTCATATAAGAAGCCTTGATCACTGCCGACGATATTATAGAATATCACGACACAAAGATGGTGGCCGTAATCACCCCCGTGTGCACAAATGTGAGTGTGTGGGTACGTACTCATTAGATATTCGCATCTGTGTTCCCCCTCGAGCGAAATGATGTAACTTTCATTGAAAATTCGATGGGAATTGATTTGCGTCTTAAGATAACTTAATTTCGCAACAACCTGTCCAACAAAAAAGGTTCTATAAATTCATTAGCACTTTATATTTAAACACTTTTTTTCGAAGGGATTATCGCTTTGGCTCTCAATTAGCAAGTCACAACTAAAGTATATAACAAAGATATTTGCTTCTGTAATTGAATGATTAATTAGATTATGCGAGTACAGTGGGGAGGAACATTTTTGCAGCAACTTTGAGCAGGATCGCAGCAGAAATAAAACATAATCGAATTTATCATTTTTCATGTAACAGTATAAGACAAGTTCTAGGATTTCCTAAAGACTAAGTCATTCGAATTGGCGACTGTATATAAATTTAAAGACAGAACGTGCAGGAATGTCGCTTATACTCAAACAAAGTTAATTTATGTAAACCTTAATCCTACAGTGCACACAATTTCCTTTCCCTGTATGCATAACCTGATATTTTACGCTTATATAAGTTTACCAAATATCTCCCTTGCGTCTTTTTGTCTTTCGAATTTTCCGGCTATGTACAAAGCACTACGCTCGTATCTAGCAATACTATTCACCATTTGAAAGGCCTCGACATAACCTACAAAACGACGCTATGCATGATTATTTTGGATATTTCGTTCAACAGTTACAGACGTGTAAACATGGAGTTCACTAACGCCGACATTCGCACTTTTTTAAAGTTTTCCTTCGTTAAAGGCAAATCCGCTTGAGAAACGTTCCGTGGGATTAATGGTGTTTTGGGGGATGGTACTCTATCACTTCGAACCGCGTAGGAATGGTTTCGACAATTCAGAGCCGGTGAAAACGGCACCATGGGCAAGCCACCCGCCGAAGACATGTGACGACGAATACCGATCGAATCATGGAAATCATCGATTTAGACCGGCATGTGGCATCTAGTGATATCGCCCTGGAGAGAGGAGTTAGTCTCCCAACCATTTTAAGCCATCTGCAGGAGGCTGGATACAAAAAAAACTTGATTTTTGGGTGCCGCATGACTGATGAAAAAAACCAACGCCAGCGATATGCTACTGAAACGGAACGAACTCGACCCATTTTTGAAGCATATGGTGACTGGTGACGAAAAATGGATTACATACGACAATGTCAAAAAAGCGGTTGTGGTTGAAGGCCGGTGAATCGTTCCAAACAGCGGCCATACCGGGATTGATGGCCAGGAAGGTTTTGGTGTGTATTTGGTCGGATTAGAAGGGAATCATCCACTATGAGCTATACCCATATGGCCAGACGCTTAATTCTAACATCTACTGCGAACAACTGAACCGCTTGAAGCAGGCGATCGACCAGAAGCATCCAGAAGTGGTCAACAGAAAGGGTGTAGTGTTCCACCAGGACAACGCCAGACCACACACTTCGTTGATGACTCGTCAGAAGCTTCGGGAGCTCGGATGGGAGGTTTTATCGCATCCACCATATAGCCCGGGCATGGCGCCAAGTGATTACCACCTGTTCCTGTCCAAGGCGAACGCCCTTGGTGGTGTGAAGTTGAACTCAAAAGAGGCTTGTGAAAAGTGGCTGTCCGAGTTCTTCGCAAATACGGAGGGGGGCTTCTACGAAGGGGTATTATGAAGTTACCGTCTAGATGGAACCAGATAATCGAACAAAACGGCGCATATTTCAACTAAATCTGATCACTGTAACACTTTCTATGAAGCATTGAATGAAGAGCAAAGAACAACCTTATACGAGATTATATTGGTTGGCGCACCACACACACACACAAGGGAACCCGGATCTTCGTAATCAACTACACGTGTTGTGCGCGCTTCTGTTCTCTCACGGATAGAAAGGATCTACGTTTTTTGCCGAATCTAAACGGCAAAGCTTGAGAAGCTTTTTCATAGACAATTATTACTCTTTTGGTGCTGTTAGCAGCTCGAAAAAGGTGGTCCGGAAATGAAAACTGGACCTTGGCCGTGTGAGTTTAAGACTTAACCCACTACACTACTGCGGCCACATCTTATGCATACACTGTTTTTATCTTTTAAAATTCGGTGCTTTAAAAAAAACAATAATTTTAGTTTAAAAATATGGTTGTAGCAGAAAATCGATTCCACCTCTAAGCCACTTTATATTTGTCACCCGAACTAAAAAAATTCCAGGTTGATAATACGAAGGTTGCCTTTTATATTTCGGGATTGCAATCTGGGAACTGCCAGCTCTGTCGTAAAGTTTGACATTTTTGAGGTTATACGTACTCAGAACGTGTTGACATAGGAGCGGTATTTGTGTTGTTTACAGTAACTTAAAAAATTCATCTCGCCCAAAAAATTTAATTAAATCGTGAACATTTTCGTGCGATTATATTTTACAACTTTCGACGTGGATTGACTCAAGATCGATGAACTTAGTTCAATTTTTGGCGATGAAGCTTCATCAATGACTAGTGTTTATCGATAATAATAATAATTGTTGGAGCGACAGTTCACAGGGGGACCAGGGCCTAGCTGCTCATCAAAAACTCGTGTTGTGCTCGCTACTGTTCTCTCACGAGTAGAAGGAACCTACAGTTTTTTACTGTCTCCGAACGGCGAATTTTGAGAAGCTTTCTTAGACAGTTATTACTCTTTGAGTGTTGTCAGCAGCTCGAAGGAGGTGGTGCCGTGAAAAAATCGAGGTCTTCAGCCGGGAATCGAACCTAGACCCTTCGGCGTGTGAGCGTTGCACTCTACCCACTACTCCACGGAGGCCGCAGTGTTTATCGATGGCGTGAACTACGACCTCGGTTGAATTCACCATTCAACCGAGGTCGTAGTTCACTCCGAGACGTATTTCGTGAAGGTCGTCCAAAATCAGTTGTTGTTCCGGAAACCATTGATGCTTTGGGCCAACTGATATTGCAAGATCGCCATGTGACCTATCGTGAGATTGAGATAACCTTAAGCATTAGCGGGACCAGCATACATTCAATATTGCATGAACATTTGACCGTCAAAAAAATTTGTTCGCGTTGGATCCCACACAATTTGTCAATTGCTCAAAATAAGGCTCGTGTCGATTGGTCGAAAGAAATGCTCCAAAAATACGATCGCGGTGTTTCGAAACACGTTTATGACATCGTGACCGGTGATGAGTCGTGGATTTATGCGTATGAGCCCGAAAGTAAACAGCAGTCGACTGTATGGTTGTTGCAATTTGAGACAAATCCAACAAAAGTTGCTCGCGCACGAAACACTTCCAAGCAAATGAAGCAAATGGTCGGAAAAAAATGGACATGTCGCAACCGTACCACTAGAACAACGCAGAACAGTCAATTCGGAGTTGTACATAACCATTTGTTTGCCAGTTGTCTTCAAAGAAATCAGGAAAACCAACCGCCGAAGACGGATCACTCTTCACCACGACAATGCGAGCTCTCACACATCGGCTCAAATAACTGCATTTCTGAGCACTCAAAACATCGATGTGATGAGTCAGCCGCCGTATAGTCCTGACTTGGCAGCGAATGACTTCTTTTTATTCCCGTACGTAAAAAATAAAATGAGAGGTCAACGTTTTTCGACACCTGAAGAAGCGGTTGATGCGTTCAGAATGCAGGTTTTGGAGATACCTCAATCAGAGTGGCAAAAGTGCTACAGTTGGTTCAAACGCATGCAAAAGTGTATAGATTTTAATGGGGAATATTTAGAAAAACAATAAAGCTGTTTTCGATGATTAATATTTGTTTTTGTTCTCTAATACCGAAATATAAAATGCAACCCTCGTAATTGCATGGCACGACAGTCCACAGGGTACTAGGGTCTAGCTTGCTAATCGTGTTGTGCGCGCTACTGTTCTTACACGAGTAAAAGGGACCTAAAGTTTTTTGCTAACTCCGAAAGGCGAAGTTTGAAAAACTTTTTCTTAGACTCTTTGAGTGTTGTCAGCAGCTCGAAAGATGTGGTGCCGTGAAAAATTCGAGGTGTTCCGCAAGTAATCGAATCTGAACTTTCGTGTGAGCGTCGCACACTACCCACTTCGCCACGGCGGTCAAACAGCTGTGATTTACTAACGTTTATTTGGCCTTTAAGCTTTTTTCGTTAATTCATGCACTATAATACACAGATAATTTCAAATTCTCGTGTGATTGATGGTAAATGTCTCCGGAACAAAACAAAACACTTCTGGGCCAAAAGCATTATCAACGTTATCTTGCATTCTCAACGTTATATAAAGGTATAATTTTTCACTGTTGACTTAAATATGTTGAAACCATTCAACTAACCGGAGCTTATTACAAGTTCTTCAAAATGTTTGCTAACTAGGAGAAACTCCTAACCCAAAATCAATGAAATGTAGTATTCTAATTTTGCTGTTTTTGTCCAAAAGTTAATTTTTTTGTAATTTGTTAAAGCTGTAATGGCATTGCTCTTTAATTTTATCAGCGACCAATTGTTTTCGCTTTTGGTTCATTTTTGCACTAATGCATACATTTCTCCAAACTCAACAAACGTTCGTATGCACATCAAACGTGTAAAACCGTAACTAGCATTAAAACAACTAAAATTTATAAAGGACGTATAATGAAATAAAATCAACGCAGCTTTGAAACCGCGACGAAACTGCGCAACGAAAGACATCGTTTAAAAACAAGTGTTTACATTTTTACCCACACGTTTATGCAAAGTGCGACACAAAATGTTATTTCTGTGTTTCACTACATCGTGCCGCAATCACTGCACGATATTCTAAAAATACCATGCCCGTTCCATGGTGTATATTAAAAACCGCGGAGCTAAAACCGCTCGTGCATGCTGCAAGTGACTCGCAATTTCTCACAAAGCACTGTGATGACAAATCGCGAAGGAATTATTTTAACGAATGTTTATTCGCGATTTTTTTGCTCTGGAATTTTAAGATAATTAAACTCGTGTCTGGTATATTTGTATGTCGCATAACGTATGTAGCGAGCATCTTTAAAAAACCCTAATAAAATATGTGTCATTCCATTTAACAATTACAGGCAAACAACGAAATAACAACAGTTGCTGCTGTAAAATGACAGAATGGACTTTAGATAACAGTCTTAACACGATTGCGAACGGTCTTTTTGAGGGCCTTATTAGTTGTTATCTGTATTTTTCATTATCTCTGTTTTGAATATAAATCATAAGTCATTCTTGACTTGTTTGTGTTTGTTTACTGTGCGTTCCCGAAAAAAGTATGAATAAACGACGGACTTTTTATTGAATTGATTTTGTTCGCAAATGTTATGTTGTCATTTAGCAGAAACGTCTGTTTTGCAGACGTTATTGTACGTGGCCGCCGTGGCGTAGTGGGTAGAGTGCAACGCTCAAGGGTCTAGATTCGAATCCCGGCTGAACACCTCGAATTTTTCACGGCACCATTTCCTTCAAGCTTCTGACAACACTCAAAGAGTAATAACTGTCTAAGAAACCTTCTCAAACCTCGCCGTTTGGAGTCGGCAAAAGACTGTAGGTCCCTTCTACTCATGAGAGAACAGTAGAGCGCACAACACGAGTAGTTGATGAGCAAGCTAGGCCCTGCTCCCCTTGTGGACTGTCGCACCAACAGTTATTATAATTATTTGCAGGGTCTTGTCTATGACGGACATTTGGCAGACATATTTTCTTTCATCGTACGAGAATCGGAATCGTACGAGAAAAGAATACAAGTCTGAAGGAATAGAAGAGTTGTTACCGGTTTCTTATGGTATTAAAATTAATCCAAATGTTTGTAAACGGCAGTTTAGACACACAGATTTTTTAAAACGATTTTGCTAAAGGATGCAATTGCTTCGTCATTTTAAAATGTGAAACTTAAACTTTTAGAAAAAGTACATTTTGAGATCTTGAAGTTTTGGAAAATATTTATTTTTGATTTTCCACTTCTGCGATCAATGCAACCAAATAGGTGATTTGAAAATAAATATTGAATAAGACGAAGGAAAGAAAGAAGAGGCGACTAGTGATATAGGGACCAAAAATCGCATGCAACGCTTAAGCTTTGGCAAAGACATTTGATAGCTTTCCCAAAGTGCGGCATTATTTGTTGAATCAAATAATTGTTAACAATTCGTGTATTGGAGACCTAAAGAAATTTGAGTTAAATGCACGCAAATGCATGCAATTTGAAAATAATTGATTTTTGAACGTTGTGCTACGTCTCTGTAACACCGTAAGGATAGCACGAGAATCACAACGGAAATGTCAAAAATGGCATAGATCTTTACCAATTGCTCTGAAACGCAGTGAACGCCATCCAAATTCGGCGAAAAACTGTCAAGACGACCTGTAGGACTGTCAAATTGAAAATAAAAGACCTCTGATATTTCAATCATATTCATATACAATATATTCTCGGTATCGGAGTGAAGCTGTGGTTACATATAATATTCATATACAAATTGACTTATTTATCAAGTAATACTATTATTTTAGTGCATTCGTGTAAAATTTCATATAAATGTGATCATTGATTCGCGTTTTATCTCTAGTTAAACAGAATCATAATGGCAACTGAGACGATGATGGTGAAAATTACGCAACGCGCTGTAATTAAATTTCTCACTTAGCAAGGAAAACGGTAAAAAACTATTCATGAAGAGATGGTGGCTGTTTACCAGGGTTCCGCATCTTCATTATCAACTGTGCAAAAGTGGTCAAGTGAGTTCAAGAGGAGCAGAGAAAGCATTGAAGACGACCCCGGCTCCGGCGCCCTGGCTAGTGCTTTTAAGTCGTAAGCTGAAGTCGAAAGAAGTCGAAAAACTTATTCTTGAGGATGCCCGAATAAAGGTGAAAATGATGGCATAGATCACCAAGCTTCCAACTGGTACCATTCACACCATTCTTCATGACCATCTTAATCTTTCGAAGGTCAGTACAAGGTGGGTACCACGAATGCTTACAACGCCTCAGAAAAAAGTGAGAATCGCATGCTGTAGAGAGCTTTTCGAGGTGTGTAGTGAGAACGCGGGCGGTATTATGGATCGAATTGTTACTGGGCACGAAACATGGGTTCACTACTATGACCCTGAACGCAAACAAGAGTCCATGCAGTGGCATAAAAAAGGAACAGGCCCCCCGAAGAAGTTTAAAGTCACTTCTTCTGCCGGGAAGCTCATAGCCACAGTTTTTTGGAACTCAAAGGGAATCTTGCTCATTAATAATAACTGTTGGCGCTACAGTCCAAAGCGGGACCAGGGCCTAGCTTTCTCATCAACTACTCCTGTTGTGCGCGCTACTGTTCTCTGTTCGGTTCTCTCACTCCGAACGGCGAAATTTGAGAAGCTTTCTTAGACAGTTGTTGCTCTTTGAGTGTTGTCAGCATTTCAAAAGAGGTGGTGCCGTGAAAAATTCGAAAAATTGGTGTTGAGCTGGGAATCGAACCCAGACCACTCGGCGTGTAAACGTCGCACTCTACCCACTACGCCACGGCGACCACTGCTTGCTCATTGAGTACAAAAAAAAGCGAAACCATCAACGCCACATCCTACGCTTCCACTTTGCATAATTTGCGGAGGAAATTAAAAAGAAAAGACAGGATAAACTCGCAGCGGGTATGTTGCTTTTTTAAGACAACGCTCCTGTTCACACGGCGTGAGTTTCCAAGGCTGCTGCGCGAGGTTGTGGTTTCAAGGAAATCCAACACCCGCCCTAAAGCCCAGACCTTGCCCCTAGTGATTGTTTCCTGTTCCCGGATTTGAAAAAATGCCTTAGTGGAAAAAGATTTTCGGATGATGAAGAACTCAAGTCGGCAATAAATGGGTATTTTGCGGAGAAAGAGGAATTTTTTTTTGAGGGTTTGAAAAAGCTTATTTCACGATATAACAAATGCATTGATGTTAGGGGAGATTGTAAAGGGTGATCTTTTAGCTATTATCTTTTTGGCAACACTTGTTTGAACAGCTGGCGCACGTTTCGTGTTTTGTTTCACTGTCAAACATCTTCAGTTTGGTTTATAATCTAACCATGAATCATCTAACAAACGAACAACACTTGCATATTATTGAATTTCACAAACGAGCCAGCTTTTTGTCGCCTCAAGCTAGAAGAGACATATGACTTCTTGCCGTGCTTGGGAGTTTCTATTATTGATATAAAGCGCTTTTTGAGTGTTGTTAACAACACGAAAGAGGTGGTGTCTTCAAAAAATAAAACCTGTTCAGTCCAGGAAACGAATGTGGGATTTTTAAGTATATGGGCGTTCACAACGCTGGAGCCTCAAGTCTCATCGAAAATTTCGCCAAGTTATGGTTTGAGAGCGTTCACAACGCTGGAGCCTCAAATCTCATCGAAAATTTCACCAAGTTATGGTCTGAGGGGGTTCACAACGCTGGAGCCTCAAGTCTCATCGAAAATTTCGCCAAGTTATGGTTTGAGAGCGTTCACAACGCTCAAGGAGCCTCAAGTCTCCTCGAAAATTTCGTAAATTTATGGTCTGAGAGGGTTCACAACGCTGGAGCCTTAAGTCTCAACGAAGACTTCGGCAAGTTGTGGTCTGAGAAACGTCGAGTCCTTGTGACTGATGGGAGATTGCCCAATTTGCAGTCAAGTGCACGCTCATACAGGTTCTAGTGTTTTTTTTTTTTGCCAGGCTATGCGTTTCGTTGATGAATTATTATTGATTTATTGAAATTTATCAATCTTAGCCTTAAGAATGTCTCCGGCTGTGGCTGAACACAAATCTCATTTTGATAAACCACTTATTTGCAGTTTACTTCGGAAAGATGACTTTGTAGCAGAGACCAATAAGGAGATGGTCAACTTCCTCGTCTCCCGTCCTTGACTTCATTTTGGTTTCTTTCTATTGGTTTCTGCTATGTACTCAAATTGACTTTCGATTTGAACACAACCAGAAGTCAAAGTGCAAGAGACTCGGTGCTTTACATCGTCGTCACTTTAGAGTTTAAATCAAATTTTACTCAAGCTCTATGGCAGTGGGAACAAACAATAGCCTTGCGTAGGAAATATATTGCCATCCTTGGCTACTGCTGCCTCGTTCTCCAAGAATATGCGCCCTTTTCTTTAAGCTGCCACAAGCTTCGAGAGGCAAGCAATGGAGAAGAATAAAGCAGTGATTTATGCTGGTAAAAGTTCGTTGATATTTTATTTAAAGAACTTAAATTTGAAAGAAACGAAAAAATGACCGTGTAACAACTTGACCCCCGCTATGACGCACTAGAGAAAGAAAGAAAGTCGCCTTCCCTCAATGCCCCAGGCCAAAACGGACTTAGCATTTGAATATGGAAACATTCTCTTGTATAACTTAACTGTCATGCAAACCACCAGCAAATGTGTATATGAAAGTTGAATTTGATGCAAAGGAAGAACACAGAGAAGTGTAATACCTATGAGTCAGCAAATATCATTTGGCTATCATCGCACTAATTTATGTCAGTGGTAAGCTCATAATTCATAAGTTCACTGCCAATCATTAAAATTGATGAAAGGCATTCCGAATAGGGTCAACGGACGGAAGCCTAATTAAATTTCTCCAGACCGGTGCAAAAACCGTTTAACACGCATTTGCAAGTGAACGTAAGTGAATGCAATAAAAGAATTGATTCCGTTTGCGATTCATTTGAAAATTTATTTTACTTTATGTCAAGAGAAAATGCATGCTACACCTACTTCTAGGCATGAAGCGGAGGGGAATGTAAGATGTTTGCATGTTAATTGCGGTCGTGAACACACAGCACTCGGGAAAACATCAGCAGACTTGAGTTTCACGCACTGATCAATGATTTTCAATGTCAACCACAAGGGTAAGGTTGAAATTTAAATGTCGTTTTACAGTTTGGCTTAAAAGTTCGTACCACTTGAAAAAAAAAAACTTCTTTTGAAAGATTCCATTGATTTCAGATTTCTTTGTTGAATTTGAATATGTGACTAAATATGTCCATTTCCAGTAAATGTTGACTTTCCCTTAATTAAAAGCAACATATTATTGACCTATGAAGTGGTTATATTTATACCAAATGTAAACGCATGTTTAAGTAGGTGTGCTGTCGGGCCGAAGCAGTGGTGTCTATACGTTTTACTTAATCTAGCCTCCTTAGGCGTAAATGTAAGTGAAAACGACGAAGCGCATTCCGCCGTCGATAAATCATTAGCTCAATCATCTATCAATGAAAATAAGACCAAAAGTCGCACGCAGAACATTTCTTTCGAAAAGAGTAAGGACTTCCTCATCTGAAAACCAAAGTCCAAATCCACTGTTCCACCATTTGAAGTTTCCGTTAATATTTTTTAATTGACTTGTGCTTGTATTCCAGGTCTTTCTGCATAAAAGTATGAAGTCTGTCATTTGGAGGAGTGGGAGTGCAAATTTTTCAGAGAGAGGCAAAATCTCAAAAACGTACAAGAACGCAGATAAAATAAATCTGAAAAGATGTGTTCCCATACCCGAAATATCCATGCCGTTGTACATCCCATTGAGAGTGTCGTTGAATCTTTTCCTCCAAATACCTTCAACGAAAACAAAAAATATTGCTCGCAGAACTCTTTCCACGAGAAGGCTAAGGGCTTCCTCATATGCTTGTGCTTACGTTAATGTTTCTGCCCAAATACTAGAACTGGTATGATCAGGCTGTTATATAAAGGGAGTTTAGTTTATATAAAGGGAGTTTAAAGGGAGAGCGCGTTACTTACCTTCTTGAGCCAAAAGAAACAGCAATTGGCTAGAGTGTTTCTGGGTTGGATTTCGGACCTGGTGTTGTTGTCCTTATCTACCGCGGTGGCGAGGTAGACGAAGTCCTTGACTATCTCGAAGTTTCTGCTGCGAAGTGTAACGCTCTGTCCGAAACGTCGTTGTGTTGTGTGTCCTTCCTAAATGACAGCATGTACTTTGTTTTGCCTCATTAACCCCCAAACCCATTTTAGCAATTTCCGCTTCAATGCCAGCAAACGTCTCATTGACGGGTCACTGTGTTGTACAATCATGCCAATGACTTCCGCGTTTACAATTGTAATTGAACTGACTTTTGGAAGGTCGCGCTTCTGCTGTTGACTTATAACTTACGCACGATCTTCTAGAGAACAATGTTAAAGTCACTTGACAGCTCATCGCCTTGTCTAAAACATGTTTTGACATTAAAGGTTTTTGGGAATTTATTACCAATCTTGACGGAGCAGCGAGAGTTTTCCATCATTATGGTGTCCTACACAACCTGACGAGTTTGGTACGAATACTAGACATGGCGCTGTATAGCTCGTTGCTATGCACATTGTCATATGCAGCCTTCAATGGACAAATAGGGACAAAGTAAGGATCTGCACTTTTTAGGTCTTTTACTTTCTTTTTACCGTAAGGTAAAGCGAGACTTTTTTTTTGACGTACTAGAACAGAACTCTGTTGATCTGCGTTGTTTATTTTGAGTACGGAAACACCCCTATTGTCAAAAGGAACAAATATTTTTCTTTCTATTCTTGTTAATCAAAAATGGCGCACGCACTAGCATTCCTCTTCAGGTAAAGCCAGCTCAATGTATACTTAAAATTTAGAACATGAGTTAGCATTTCATTCAATTGAAGCAATGTTGTGTCGAAATATCTAAGAACGATCCCTCTTTCTCCCTAAAACCAAACCTCTTCATTTTCACATGATTTATTCCACTTTTAAAAACTGAGAACACTGCTGTAAACTTGTTACTTTTCGAGCGACTATCGTCCTTACGATCAACCAAAACCGATATCGTCGATAATTTGCATCACATAATCTCGTCTACGGCTAAAATGGGTCTAGTGGTAAATGAGGGCAAAACGAAGTACATGCTGTCATCAAGGAAGGACACACAACATCGACGTCTCGGACGGAGCGTCACACTAGGCAGCAGAAACTTCGAGGTAGTTAAGGACTTCGTCTACCTCGGCTCCGCGGTAAACAGGGACAACAACATCAGTACCGAAATCAAACGCAGAATCACTCTTGCCAATCGCTGTTTCTTTGGGCTCAAGAGGCAATTGAGTAATAAAGCCCTCTCTCGAAGGACTAATCTCGCTTTATATAACAGATAATCCCCGTCCTACTATATGGCGCAGAATCTTGGACGTTAGCAAAGGCGGATGAGGAAGCCCTTAGTTTTTTCGAGAGAAAAGTTATGCGTGCGATTTTTGGTCCTGTTTGCGTTGATGGCATCTGGAGGAGAAGATTTAATGACGAACTCTATAGGCTGTACAGCGACATGCGCCTGGTCAAGCGTCTACGGATACAACGCTTAAGATGGCTAGGCCATGTAGAGCGTATGGACACCACTGCTCCGGCCCGAAAAGTCTTTGAATCCGAGCCATTGGGGCAACGCAACAGAGGACGACCTAGATTAAAGTGGCGCACACAAGTGGAGAAGGACCTCAACCAACTTGGAGTGCGCAACTGGAGACAGCTGGCGAAAGATCGTGCTGGCTGGAGAGGCATGTTGGTTGAGGGCCAGGTCCACCCCGGACTGTAGCGCCACAAGAAGAAGAAGAAGAAGAATCTCGTCTACGGTTTATTTTGTACACAGTTTAAGCGCTACTGAACGCAACATATCTCTTGTCATAATTGTACACACACAACAAAACAATGAATAACGACTGCCTGATTTGTTTCATTGTTTTGTTGTGTGTGTACACATTACGAATGAACGAAGGACTGTGCGAGTGGTGCTCTTGAAGTGTATGAAGTTTAATTTCAGGGAAATATTTTTTTTTTCAATAATTTTGGATGCACATCCATATTTTGTAATTACTGATTACATTTTTTCGTCCTTTTTCTTCAAATGTTCACCATTTGCATGCCAGCCCAATGCAAAACGATAGTGAAATAGCTATCAACGATCGTCAGGACGATAGCGATTGGCAGTTTTGGGAATACATGAAGCAACCAAAATGATATCGTTTTGTCGATATTGTTTTTTTTCGGCTCACGCTATGCAAAACTCTCGTTTCAACGATATTGTCGCACGATAGCCTTCATCCGTGATAAGACCCCAGGACAAAAAACCACTGTTAGTTCATAAAATATGATTGACGTCAAATTGTTTAAAAAAATCAATATTGGTCGGTAATACAGTTTAATGAACTTTCACAGAGAAACCACAGAACATTTGTGACGATGGCGGTTTTCCTTTAAGGGTGACGAAATTGGTCAAGGTGTTGCACGTCACGTCTTCCACTGATGTAACATAATTTTACAATCTCACATTGTCCGCAGATTTAGACTTTTCGGCGATAACTAGAATCTAAGACCCAAAACTATTTTGTTGGTAAACATAAAAGTTATGGGTTTAATCGAACGTAGAAAAACATCGTCCAATGGACGAAGCATTAAGAATTGACAATGGCCCACACACAGACAAGTCTGGGTGTGACGAGAAAATGCGATTTTGTAAGCGAGTTGAAGCATATTTCCACTGGATTGTTTCATGCAAGTTTACGGCGCAGTAAGAATCGAAAACTGAGGATGTGTCCGTAGCATATACCAACATTCTGGAAAGCCCTGTCATTAACCAGCGGAGAAGAACCCTGCGTTTGCGTACATCTATTTCAGCGTACTTCTTAAATACTACCACTTTAACGAAATGGATTGTAAACATATCGCCTATAATCCATAATCACGATCGAAGTGTTCAAAGTGAATTAATGCGGGAATGGTTCGAATTATTAAACTGGCACTGGTTATTGTGGTGACACTGCTCATTCTGAGTATCAGTCCTTCAAGCGGGCATACTCGTAATCAGAATGATGTCAACGTGGAAGCCACCACTTTATGGTGCTAATGTTCTAATTGACAGACAAATGGTCAATAAACCAATCTTAAAGATGGAAACCAAGCCGAATCGTGACTTATTGAAATATTTTCAAGTATCTTCACTCAAAGCAAGCATCTACTCTCTGCTGGAACAGAAGAGAAACGGTTATGAGATAGCTGATATCCTTGTGAAAGAATAGACCAATAATCATTACTGAGTCAAACCAAATCTAGTTGATCAGCGGCGAAAAGTTGGCATAAACACACGAGAATTAGTAGTGGCTGACGTTTGATATTGAAACGGCAAGTTTATCTTGACTCGATATAAGGTTAACGGATCACAATCAGCTTCGAAATCACGAAAAAATGATTGAGACTTACAACAGCATAAGTAAAAAGTGTGTTAAGATGAGGAGGGCAAAAGGACATCAATCAATATCCCCGTCACTGTCGAAGCCTATGCAGGAGGGGCTAAGAAACTTCTTCTTATCCTTTTTCAAACATCTTCTCTCTCTCTATTTGTAGGTGGTTAAAATTTATCTTGGATTAACGAAATAGATGAAATGTGAGCATCAGTTATTACAAGTCACTTATGGAGAGACGATCGGTTCTATTAACTAACAAACGAAGAACTGTTGCAAATAATTTACGCTTTCATTTGTCTTAATAAATATATATAGCTCCCATTCTGAAAGTCCCAAACAGTTAAAAATATCGGAGATGTACGAATAAACGACAAACACTAAATATCGTGTGTGTTTTAAAAGACCTATCACAATTTCAATTATTTTAAAACTGCCTGCAGTGACACCTACATGTATGAGTGTCACGAATCCCCCCATAATTGCCCCAAATCAGCAGACTTACTGCTCTATGAAAATGGTCTTAATTTCCCGAACATCCGTATCGCTTTAAATATCTCAGCAATAACCTTAAGTCCCACAATTTAAGACACTGTCGATCGACGGAATATTTTAAAGTCTCTCCACATAGAGTAGATTAACTCTCCTTGCTATCTGCACGACATAACCACCTACGGGTACCGCGATGAAATCTAAATGAATTCAATTTGCACGTTAGAAGGTCATCTCAATCAAACCATAAAACGTTCTCCCTCACCTTCAGGTTGGCGACCGCCTTCTATGCCGATCACATACTCACAGCATAATGAATTCCCATAACGACCAATCGATTCACATGATCTTCACCCCCTCATTGATTTTTGTAATCGATGTCGAACAGCAACACAAACACACGCCTCAATTAGATATTTACAGTCACCTTGCGCATCTAAAAGCACGTGAGCATCTGACGACAGCACACAGAGGCAGCGTTTTCTTCCACCACCACACGACTGTGAAGTTCTTGAACTTGAATATGGCAGCACTTGAGCAAAACAAACAAACGAACGACTCCCCACTGCCGGCAAAGATACGAGTAAACTAGTTTTCCACTTCAGATTTATTCGATTCGTCATTTGCAGAAGTGTGGGGAAATTCGCGCAGGTTGGAACTAAGATCATAGCAAACAATAGCCGCGATCACCCACCGCGTCTCCTCCTTGAAACGGCGGCGTTGTCGTTTGCCAAACAACAATAAATTGTAAATAAATTATTCGGTAAACACGAACTGGACAGAAGACGCGCCTTCTAATCCCGCAATCGATTTTTGTTCTATGTGCAAAGTGAGTGAGTGAGAACGTACAGTCGCAGGCAAAAGTAAACGGCGCACATATACAAGTGGGGAGCGGCTCCAAATCAGCTCATATCTCCCAACAGGTGCAAAGTTTACAGATGAAGAGATACAACTTAACCGGTTTCCTAGTGAGCAATAGTTATAGTACGAGTTTTTATCTCTATTCTGGAGACTTCTAAGCAAGTATCAAATTTGGGAATTTTTCGTTGTCTGCTAGTGACGCATGTGGAAAGCATCTTTTCAGCTTTTGAGTTAGAGGTGGTCAGCGAGAAACGGGTTCGTAAGCTCTGATATCTGCTGAGATTTTCTTGATTTGTGTGAAATAAATCACAACTCTGTTTTATTGAAGAAAAATAAACGATTGAGAGGTTAATGACTTTAAATTTGAAAAATTGCTTAGTATTTGTATTAATTGTATGCCCGATAGACAAGAATGGAAAGCCTATTGTCAGCTAAGCTAGTGGGAAGTTTGTAGGTTATGCAGTGGCATGTGCGGAAGCTAGCTGAATAACTTAGGGAATCCAAGCTATTGTAACAACGTAACAGAGGGTCTCAAGCTATAGCTTGACGAGTCGATTCGGAAGCGGCTGACGAAAAAAGTGGCAACATAACTGACCCGCCAAACAAATAAGAAGATTTTTTGAGGCACAACGATATAAACTACGCCTCAGCTCTAGGAAAAGAACAACAATCGATTATTTCTAGACCTAAAGGGTTTGCAATTAATACTCAAGCAATTACATAAAGATCGTTTAGTAAGATTTTAAAAAGTTGAAAAGAAGCCACCAAAGTAAGATTTTGTTGCAACATTTGTGGGCGGCGTGGCGTAGTGGGTAGAGCGCGACGGTCACACGCCGAAGGGTCTAGGTTCGATTCCTAACTGAACACCTCGAATTTTTCACGGAACCACCTCTTTCGAGCTGCTGACACCACTCAAAGAGTAATTACTGTCTTAGAAAGCTTCTCAACTTCGCCGTTCGGAGTCGGCAAAAACTGTAGGTCCCTTCTTTCCTGAGAGAACAACAGCGCGCACAACACGAGTAGTTGATGAACAAGCTAGGCCCTGGTCCCCTTTGGACTGTAGCGCCAACAATTAATAATTATTATTTGGAAAAAAAACTCATTCTTTGACGACGAGTGACATGCATGCGACCAGGCAGAAGGGCAGCGAAGCAATATGGTAACGACTGAAGCTGTTCTTTAGCTCTACATGAAAAAAACGTGAACAGTAAAGTACCTATAAAAGCTTTGTTGAGAAATGGATTTGATCGCTCCCATATACACCACTAACCCATTGTAGAAAAGATTGGAAAGAGCACCGGTTGACGCAGTGAGAAATAAAAAATAAAAGAAGACGACAGTCTCCAGATATGGCCTTTTTGAAAATGTAGAACGACTTTTGAAGGTCGAAAAATATACAAATGCAGCTAATAGGCAGAATTTTCCGCTAGCTTTAAAGGACCATGGATACGAGTGCTGGCACTAAATAAGGTCAAGGAAAATACGTCAAAATTGTCGGCATAACTGTTCAATGCCGCTGGAGATGTTGGGTTTATAGTTAAAAGCCCACAGCCAGTTTTTAACACCTTTCATAAATACATTTGTCACTCTCATACACCTTAGAGTGTCAGGAAGTAAATTACACAGACACAGAACAGAAACAAAACAAAAGCGTCCAAAGATTATTATTCACTTTACGAGGGTTGCCTTTTATATTTCGGGATTGGAGAACAAAAACAAACATTAATCGTTGAAAATAGATTTATTGTTTTTCAAAATATTCCCCATTAAGATCTATACACTTTTGCATGCGTTTGAACCAATTGTCGAAGCACTTTTGCCACTCTGATTGAGGTGTCTCCAAAACATGCATTTTGAACTCATCAACAGCGTCTTCAGGTGTCGAAAAACGTTGACCTCTCATTTTATTTTTTACGTACGGGAATAAAAAGAAGTCATTCGGTGCCAAGTCAGGACTATATGGCGGATGAGTCATCAAATCGATGTTTTGAGTGCTCAAAAATGACGTTTTCTGAGCCGATGTGTAAGAGCTCGCATTGTCGTGGTGAAGAGAGATCCGTCTTCGGCTGTTGGTTTTCCTTATTTCTTGGAAGACAACTGGCAAACAAATGGTTGTGTACCACTCAGAATTGACTGTTCTGCGTTGTTCTCGTGGTACGGTTGCGACATGTCCAGTTTTTAAAAAAAAAACGGCGACCATTTGCTTCATTTGCTTGGCAGTGCTTCGTGCGCGAGCAACTTCTGTTGGATTTGGCTCAATTTGAAACACCCATACAGTCGACTGCTGTTTACTTTCGGGCTCATACGCCTAAATCCACGATTCATCACCTGTCACAATGTCATAGACGTGTTTCGAAGTACCGCGATCGTATTTTTGGAGCATTTCTTTTGACCGAACGACTCATTTTTTTTTTTTTGAGCGATTGACAAATTCTGTGGGATCCGACGCGAATAAATTTTTTTGACGGTCAAATATTCATGCAATATTGAATGTATGCTGGTCCCACTAATGCCTAATGTTGTCTCAATCTCACGATAGGTCACATGACGATTTTGTAATATCAGTTGGCGCACAGCATCAATGGTTTCCGTAAGAACAACTGATTGCGGACGACCTTCACGAAATTCGTCTTGGAGTGAACTACGACCTCGGTTGGATTCACCATACCAACGATAAACACTGATCTTTGATGGAGCTTCGTCGAAAAAAATTGAACTAAGTTCATCGAAGCACTGTTGAGTTAATTCACTTCGAAAGTTGTAAAAAATAATCGCACGAAAACTTTCACGATTTAATTTAATTTTTTGGGCGAGATGAATCGTTTAAGTTACTGTAAACAACGCAAATAGCGCTCGTATTTCAAAACGTTCTCAAGCTTTACGATAGAGCTGGCAGTTGCCAGATTGCAACAGTAGGGTTGTCCAATCCCGAAATATAAAAGGCAACCTTCGTATAACAATAGTCATGAATATTCTTGAATGAACGTCATCAATTATTCGTCACCAAGTATTCGCTTATCCAATTTGTTTGCAATTTGCTTGCATTTTGACACATTAGTTACACTTCAGGGGGCTTATTTTGTGTCACCATCGGATTCGAATTCGGACTCGGAAATGAAATCCGATCTTTAAGTCGATTCGCGTTTTGTATCACTTGCGGATTTGTTTTCAGTGATGCCAAGTATTCGTTGTCCTAACAAAATATTACTATCTAATACAATCAGTTCCAAATAAATTAATGTCAATAAGTTATAAGTGCTGTTTTCGCAAAATTGTTAAAGTGAATTAAACAAACAAAAAAATAAATCTAAAATACAATGGATAGTGTTGCTCTGTGGTTAAGTTACCACTGAAAGAAGAGTGCCCTAAAGAAAATATTAAGAGAAAAAGGCTTAGATAATAATAATAATATTCGGGTGGCGCCACAGTTCACAGGGGGACCAAGGCCTAGCTTGCTCATCAACTACTCGTGTTTTACTGTTCTCTCATGGATAGAAAGAACCTACAGTTTTTTGCCGACTCCGAACGGCGAAGTTTAAGCAGCTTTTATGGATTTTGGGAAAAGCTCATTAGCGATCTTTTAAGACAGGAAAAAACAAGGTAACAAAACGGTATTTAATTGTGAACAAGATATGAATGTTAAGTACCACACATGGTGTTTCGCAATATTCCCCGTTAGCATTTATTTTCTTTCTTCGTCGTTTAGGTCTTATTTTTATCAGTTTTTATCATTCCCACCTCACCCTGTGTTTTACTGTTTATCCACGATCTATTACCATTCAACAAGAACAAAAAAAAATCTGCGAGTAGCTAACGGAAGAGAATACGTTATATTTCGCAAGTAAACAAGCAGGACTGTTTTTTTTCTTTTTCTCAGAATTCTGCTTGAATCAAAGCACGAATGAATACCTAGATGAAGTGTTTCGATTCTGTTGTCTTCAGATCCTATCGTAGACATTCCCGAGTTTGTGAGCACTTAGAAATTAACAGCTGCAAAGTAATGACCACAATTAAACGAAAGACATGTTAAAAACCATCAACACCGAAGATTCTTGAAAGTCCTTAGGCGGACTTCATACGGATGTTTTGCTTCGAACACATAAAGTGGGGAAGTGACCCAGTTAACTGTAAAGTGCAGTTTGAGTATTTTTCGTTAATAAAAGCGTTGTTTTGATTCAACTCAATGGCAAATGAACTTTCGTACTCTATATAGCTGTGACCTAATAATGGAGAGCAGTGTTTCGACTGAAAAAAGTTACGAAGACTGCCAACATTGCTTTTTGAAGTAACTATCAAAAAAAATTGTATTGTAGAGGGTTTCACTAAAATCTTAACCAACAAAAAGAAGGACTCCGTATGAGAGAAATTTTTCTTCGTGCAACTTCTCGAGTTACAGAAGTAGAATATACATACTGTAGCGGGTACTAAACTCAAATACTCAGTAGGCTTCAAATTCAAACATTCTACTAAGAATTGGACGAAATATTGTAAGGGACTTCCGGGTGGGGAGTTTAGAGTATTCATAATTCATTGGCTTGTACGTATTAATAGAGACCAAATGTTGGTTAATGAATTGTGATGTTGCAATACGTGTAGAGAGGGGACATGAAGTTTTGGGCTTTTACTATACAACTCTAGTTCAATAGTGACGATTATTGCTTTAAGTTGAAGATGTTCAAGCATATTAAGATACACCATTCGTGGTCTTACTTATCCATCGTTTTTCACACTTCTGCGCAGTTAGTAGGTTTAACAAACTAAATTTGAAAACACTGTCACCCGATGTTAGTAAGATATTTTTTTAGGGGTTGTCTCATAATAATAATAAAACTAATAATAATAATTGTTGGCGCGACAGTTCACAGGGGGACCAGGCCTAGCTTTCAACTACTCGTGTAGTGCGCGCTACTGTTCTCTTACGAGTAGAAGGGACCTACAGTTTTTTGCCAACTCCGAACGGCGAAGTTTGAGAAGCCTTCTTAGACAGTTATTGCTATTTGAGTGTTGTCAGCAGCTCGGAAAAGGTGGGCCTTGAAAAATTCGAGGTGTTCAGCCAGGAATCGAACCTAGACTTTTTGGCGTGTGAGCGTCGGAATCTACCCACTACGCCACGGCGACCACGGTTATCTCAAGTCAAATCAAATACATTCAATGCCATTGATCAAATTCAGTCCGAGTTCTATGCTAGAATTGAAATTTGAACATTTTTGACATTAGGTATATTCCAGTACTTTCTGTACCAAATTCTGAAGTCTGTCATTTTTTAAGGAGTGAGGGTAAATCTCTCTTAGAAAGAGGCAAAGTACGGGAACGCATCTAAACCAAATGAAGAAAGAAATGTCAAATTCCCTTTTTCGCTACAGAAACAAAAACAAAAACAAAATTTGAGACATAAACAATGCTAACTTATCTCTGTACGCACACCAATTAATTTGACAGAAAACCAACAACCCATACAAATTTCTTGGGTTCAAATGGGCATGATGGGGATATATTTTAGTCTCTCGAGAGAGCGTTCATTTCACGTCAAAACCCATTTTTTCGGTATACCGGAACGGACTCTGTGTTAATTTGTGTTGTTTTGTACTGTTTTGTGTTGGAGTACGGGAACACACCTATTTAAAAATAGTTCTATTCTCTACACAATGACATCAATTGTCGCCGTCTCACCGTAGTGAACTAAAAACATCCTTCCATTCCATTTTTATTTCGTTCTTCAGAAGCATCACAATCAGGACTCACTGAGAAGTTAACTTTCAAATTCTTGTTGGTCGTCTGTTTGTTTTTCCAGGTTTTCTAGCAGCTGCAACATCAGTATTTTTCAAAATTGAAAAGAGGAAAAATCCTGATTCACTGACAGAACCTGATCACAATTTCCAAAACATTCAACAAATGGGATCTGTTTTTCCTCCACTCCTGCACTTGCTCTCAGTGTTGTCCAAACCACGGATAGTGTGCATAAAGTGATCAGAAACATTGCTCCCGCTGAGGATTCTCTGTTGACTGCGATTTCTAGAGCAAAACAGCGCTTTCGATAAATATTTTTTTGATGGCGATTTTTGGAGCAAAATAATTCTTTCCTAGGGCAACTCTTAAAACATAAAACGGTCAGATACTTCGCGGATTTGGTTCAAATTCGACCTTAACTTCGTGTACGGTGTAGGTGGAGCATGGGCCTTTCTGGTTAAAATTCGACCATAACTTCGTGTAGAGCGTAGGTGGAGCATGAGCATTAAACATGAATTCACTTTAGAGCGATTCGTGATGATCTTTCACAAAGTGGTTTTAAATGAGTTGACGAACTCCTTCGACAAGTGTGTGGATGCCGTCTCCTGTGTTATCCTAATGGGTAAGATTCTTTATCTAATGATTAGATTCCTGATAAACAAGGATATACAGTATGCTGCGCAATCTGTCATCGCGTCGCCAAACTAGACTCTCTTAGCAATGAATTCTGCACAAGTTTGAGTATAACCCATCTCCTGCATATCCTACAGAGTAAAGGCCCGTCCAGATGTATTTCTTAGGGTTTGTTAGATTGACTACAAAAATATATAAAAACCTCAGCTGTAAATTGTTTTACCGTACCTAAAGGTGGTAAAAAAAACACCTTCCCCTTCTACTTGCTTTTGGGCCCATGTCCAATTTTATCGATAACTTTCTGTAGTCGACTTATTCTTGAAGATAAACTCCTGACCGCATTTTCAATACACAGATAATAAATAAAATTCACCTGCTAGACAGATGTTTAAAAAAACAAAACCCTATGTCACATTTTTTCATTCAAGCCACTGGAAGTCTTGTCCGAACAAATGATTCAAATTGTTCACTGGCCGCCGTGACTGTCAAACTTGCGAATCTTCTTGTCTAACAAAACATTTCATTTTATATCGACTGACATTCAAAACAGAGCAGAGCGCATGTCGCCAAACAATTTCAACAGGCGGTTGCCTTAGTTGTTGTTTATTCGTTCTGGTCACCGAAAAGATGAATCGATTTGCACCAGTCAGACGGTGGAGAATTGGTCCTGTCATACTTGCTTTTATTACTTAACTCCAGTAGTCAGCTTAAAGTCTCCCGTGAATAAGTGCACTGTAAGTAAGAGTAATTTGTAGTGAATTTGTAAATTCTCTTATTTGGTGGTATTGATTTATGGGTGGCAACAATCGTGACATAAAACTCATTTTTCATTGCGAAGAAATGTTTGTTTGTTGTATTAATTTATGAGAAGCCACCCGAATCATATTTAATTGCAAACACTTTAAACGCCTTGTTATGTGCTAGTTAAGTGAATTTCACCAAATTAACTCATCAGCTGAATGTTGTGAATAGGAGGTGAGGGGGAAAGATGAAATGGAAGTTTCGTGGAATCCAAGTGAAATATTTTTCGTTTTATTGCGTAACCCGTGCCCTCGACATTTAAAATCATAATTTGCGAGTTTGGATGACAAGAACTGAAACCCACTTTAGGGAGAAGAACTTTGTTTTGATGATTCAATGTTCGTGTCTGTTGGTGTTGCTCAAAAGATTTTTTTGTTCTTTTTTTTATTCCGCATTGATATTGTATGAATAGGTAACTTTTGTTCTTCTTTTTGGTTTGGGGCTTCAGTAGGTAAAGAAAGTGACACTCCACGAAAGCACCTTCATCAGCAAGTTTTATCTTATTGCTTGAAGCAATTTCTTAGAGCCTCCACTTGTGGCTGCCATCTTGGACGAGGACAATTTTTATTTGTAGTTATGTTATAGATATAAAAACTTCTCAGACTGGATCTTTGATGTCCATTTACCAGTCTTATATTCCATTTTATTTTGGATTTAAAAACAGGCACCTTTGAGGTTTCAGAATTTGAGGTAGACATGTGCGGCTAACTCGCATCACTCACTGTAGATTTTCCATATTTTATAGTGCCCTCATGGCTCGAATGTAGTTCCGTTGATGTCCAGATTTTAGCCTCCGTTACAACAAGGAAATGACCCGATCCAATGCCAGTTCCTTCTTTGACAAGATTCTTAGAGAAGAACCCGATGAACAGTTGATTGGTCAATAAATTCCCGGGCAGACAAAAAGCAGAATCATCCTCTTTATGACCAAAGTAGCCTCATTGTGAAGCTCCATGAATCCGAAGACACATTGAAAACTGTTGAAAGTGATGATTATACAGACAAGATAGGAGACCTCTTTACATATTCTTTGCCCCAACAGCTCCGTCTGAAGCTGTTGTTGGAATGTTTTTTTTTTTTTTTTTTGTTTGAAAATAAAACACTAATTATTAATGGGAACCTAAAAACATTTTATTCAAAGTATTGATCATTGTTTTCTACCCATTTTGACCACCTCTCGGGCAATTTATGAATACCACGCCAATAAAATTGGCCGTCTTTTAAAGCAAACCAATCAGACACCCAATTTTCGACCTCCTCGTAGGAATCAAAGTGCTGCTCAGCCAATGCGTGTCCCATCGATGGAAACAAATGGTAGTCGGAAGGAGCCAAGTCTGGTGAAAACGGCGAGTGGGGTAGCTGCGCCCAGCCAAGTGTTTTGATTGTATCCTGAACCCGTTTTGCTTTGTGTGCAGGTGCATCGTCATGGAGCAAAATTACCTTGCCGTGTCTTCTGGCCCATTCTGGTCATTTCTCGATCAATGCATGGTTCAAATTGATCATTTGTTGTCGGTAGCGATCAGTATTAACGGTTTTACCAGGTTTTAGGAGCTCGTGGTACAGCACACCTTTCGTAGCACACACCTTTCTGGTCACATCAAACACACAGCATTGTCTTCTTGCCGAATCGATCTGGTTTTGCAGTCGATGTTGATGGTTGTCCCAGATTAACCCATGATTTTTTCCGTTTAGGATTCTTAAAATAAATCCATTTTTCATCGCCAGTAACAATCCGATGCAAAACCGATTTTCTTTCGTGTCTTTGAAGCAAAATTTCACAAGTGTTTTTTCGGTTTTCCATCTGTCTTTCATTCAATTCATGTGGCACCCATTTTCCACACTTTTGGATCTTTCCCATAGCTTTTAAACGGTCAGAAATTGTTTGTTGTGCAACATTTAACATTGCTGCCATTTGCTTTTGACTCAAAGTGTCATCTCCATCCAATATCGTTTGCAATTCGGCGTCTTCAAACTTTTTTGGTGGTCTTCCACGTTCTTCATTTCTCACATCAAAAGCATTATTTCTGAACCGTTGAAACCATCTTTTACATGTTGCTTCTGATAGAGCATGATCACCATATGCCTCGACAAGCATTCGATGTGACTCTGCAGCACTTTTCTTCAAATGAAAACAAAAAATTATTGCTTTCCGCAAATCATCACTTTCTGATACAATATTCGACCTTTTTAACACGATGAAAAAATATGATATTGTCTGTTTGTATGACTTGATGTATACTAAATATTTTTCACAGATGTCATAGCAAACAAACACAAAAAAATAAGGGCTCGTTCACAACAAATGTTCCCTATTGAGACATGTGGATCATAACGGTATACCTGGTAAACGATTCAATAACAAAATACTTTAAACAAAAAAATTGTCAAAGTTGTTGTAAAAAGCCATGCAACCATTCAAAAAACAATTGAAAAATATAAAATTCTAGGTAATACACAAAACAAGGCCAGAACCGAGCGCCCGCGTATATTTACGGATCAAGAAGAACGAAGAATTGTAAGAAAAATTAAACAAAATCCTAAACTAAGCGCTCCTAAAATACGATCCGAAATTGTAAACGCGACTGGAAAGATATGCAATACTCAGACAATTCGTTTCATTTTAAATGACGCCGGATACCATGGTCGAAACATCAGGAAAAAGCCATTCGTGAGTAAGATTAACCGGCAAAAACGACTCAATTTTACAAAAGCTCACGTAAATTGTGATCCAGCTTTCTGGAATTAGTCATATTATCAAATGAAAGCAAATTCAACGGTTATGGATCCGATGGACGTGCTAAAGTGTGGCGTAAAAGAAACGCGGAGATAGATCCCGCAAACATGGCCGGAACTGTAAAGCACGGTGGTGGCTCCTTAATAATATGGGGGTGTATGGCGGCAAATGGCGTCGGTAATATAGTTTCCATTGATGGCACTATGGACAAATATGCCTATTTGGACATATTGAAAACGAATTTACTTCAAAGCGTCAGAAAGTTGGGTCTAGAAGAGTCATTTATCTTTCAACAAGAAAATGACCCAAAACACACCTCTCATATTGTTAAGGAATGGTTATTGTATAATGTTCGTAACGAGCTAAGAACACCACCCCAATCGCCTGACATGAATGCAATAGAACATTTATTGGAACATTTGAAACGAGAAGTTCAGAAACACGGTGTCAAAAATAAACAAGATTTGAAAAGAGTGCTCCAGGAAGAGTGGACTAAAATAAACCAAAGAGAAACATCAAAACTGGTTAAATCGATGCCAAATCGAATGCAAGCTATTATAAAAGCCAAAGGCTACCCAACGGAATATTGAGATGAAGACTTGAGAGCGGAAAACAATTCAGAAAGTATTATTTCTTTGTTTGTTTACTTACTTTTTTTATGTAAATTTTCAGCAACAGTCTGTCAGCATTAGCAACTTTGTTTGTCTTCACTCGCTTCCTTGATTGCGTCTATGATAAGTGGAATGAATTCTCATACAGTGGCCCAAATTGTGTTGAACCATGTCTGACAGCAGAATTTGGTTTCTCATCAGAATTTAGAAGCGAAGGCATTTTCAGTAGCCCGAAACTGTTTTTCTTCTTTTTTTACTTTCAAAATATTTAAAATTATAAAAAAGAAAAATTCGGAAGTGCAAATAACACAGTTTCCTTTTTCCATTTTCTTTATCGCAGATGTCTACAAAACTTCTTCAGACCGTCACATACGACAGGGATGTCCGGAACTGCGGCGCAGCGTCTTCCGCCCTCAGTCAACGCTATGAGGAGCTGCTCCTTTCGGAAAATCACTCAGACTGTGTGTTCCTTGTGGGCGAAACCACATTCCGGTGTCATAAACTGATCCTGTCCGCTGCAAGCCCTGTTTTCGACGCAATGTTCTACGGATCCATGCGAGAGAAGGACACCATCGAAATCCGTGACATGAATGCCGGAGTATTCCAGAAACTCATTTACTATGTGTACACTGGTCAAGTCGACCTGGAAGCTGACACCATAGAAGACGTTTTCGAACTGTACTACGGTGCAGAGAAGTACCTGCTAAACGATCTTATTGTCGCGTGCCTGAACGCAGTCAAGCGGAAATTACGCTTCGACAACATTCTTCCAGCTCTCGAGTTGGGTTACTGCATAAACCTGAAGCCGCTGCTGCAGATCTGCATGAACTTCTTCACGCACTGCTGCCTGAACGACATGCAGTTTATGACACATCTGAAGAAAAACTACTTCCACGTTTCGAAAGACTGCGTAAAGGCTATAATCGACAGCAACAAGGACCTGAAGTACCTCATATGGTTCGTCTTTGAGTGGTGCCACCACGAGTGCGAACGCCTCGGCTTAGAGCCGAACGACTGCGATGTGATTATCGGCGACCTGCAGCTGGACATGCCAAAGGCCAAGGGAGGCTACGAGCAGATCTGCGCACAAATCAAGCAGCTCTCCAGTACCATCGAGAGGAGCTACTACAAAGCTTGTCGTCCGTTCACCATCGATTCGGAGAACTTCGAGTGGAATGTCAACCTTCGGTGCGATCGATTTATTTCTCTGCTGGGTCTCATCATTAAAAGCCGTCTGAAGCCACCATCACCGGCTCTGGCCGACGATTCAATCGCCACATCGAACGAGTACAGAGAGAACCTGCGAATCGAAATCCGTTCACAGGGACCCGCAAGCGACAACAATGCCGCCGACAGTCCTATTGTCCTCCAGCACCTCGTCGACAAGGAACACACGAAATACAACTGTGATCTTAACATTCTCTGGGACGACGCTGTTGTGCTATCGCCGGACGTGGTGTACCGTGTTAAGCTGACCTGGCAGTCAAATGCGTTCGGAGCCGAATACCCCTGCAGTGTACAATCGGATGAAGTCGACGGCATCAAGTTCAATGACCTGAGCCACCACTTCGGCAGCCCAGTGAAGGGCTTACGCTTTCTCAATCTAGTGGTCTAAGCCCAGCGGCCGACCACAGCAATTATTGTTTTCCTACATAGAAGTATAGAATCAGATTTATGAACGCTCGCTGGCTGTGCCTGTCGCAGGTGATGGAAACAGAAGCGAGCGAGGTCAGCAAACTCGGACCGGCTTTTCGAAGATGCTTCATATATTTTGTCCGAAACTCATTTTAAACTTGTTTTAAAGTATTGAAGCTTGTCAATAAACGAGAGAATATGATCATGTGTAGTTTAATTAAAGCCGCTCTGCTGTGGGAATTCATTCACTCGGAGGTCGGTCAAAGCGGAAAGACGGGTTCTGTGCGAAGATGGGCGTAGTGTAGGATTTATGAAGTGTTGAACTTAAACGAGATTTATAAATGTACACAAGCACGAGATAAGGTTCGTAGAACTCTGCGATAATGTTCGTAGCAGTAGATGCTCCACCATTGTTCATCAATGCATTCAATTGTTTTTTTTTTTTTAACCAAAGACAGTAAAATCCCCTTGTCTTTGAAATTTGACTGGGTTTAGTTTTATTTTTTAAATTCTACTGTCAGAAGTTGAAAGTAGAAGTTAAATTCAAGAAACTTCTTGAAACTTTTTCAAGAATTTTCAGTAAGCGTGTGGTATGAAAATAGTGTTTTTAATTAGAACTTGTGGTTCAATTTTCACGACGCCTTCACAGACTGTTGAAAGTTTCTTCAAGTTTTTATAATTTTTGTAAGTCCCTCCTATTTATATTCGTGACGAGAGAAGCCATCTCCTCATATCAATAGTTATTTGTTCAAAAAACTTTAGAGTTGAAATAAAACTGAAGTTGACATAACTTTAACACAACTCTCCGTCATTGCAGTTTTTAAGAAAAGAAAAGCAAAGGACCAGCTATCGCAAATAATTTATAGTTTTCAATTTACCTATGGTTGTCTTAAAAAAAACTTGCATGTCAATAATACAAGTCAATTTTGTTATTATTGATCTATTCAACAACATAATGGAGCTGAATGAGGAGGGGTAAACATAATTGTGCTAAGCTTCACATTTACTTAAAAGTACCGTTTGTGAAACGAGCCGTGGAAGTCTCAGTAGATATTCAATGAAATTCAATTGTGTACCTTAAGCGCATTAGGAATTGCTTCGGGCAACTTTGATGATTTCCATTTTAATCCGATTTTAACTAGTAACTATTTGGAATTTGTATAACTATGCCTTCGTTTGTCGAATGATATAAGACAACCAAGAAAAAACTCAATTCAGAGTGGATAGGACTGAACTTTTGATTGGAAAGATTGAGGAACTTTTAAAATCAGTATAAAAATTTGATCGTTGAAAATACACAGGCCTACATAATTCATCAACGTTCAAAAATGCTCGTTTTTATTACCTACCGTGTTTGGTAAAATAATGGATAACGATTCAGAATTGTAATTAAATACAAAAATTATTTACATATAAAAGAAAATCCGGTTTTCAATTTTTGGCCTTTAGTTAAAAAAAGTAGCAAATTCTAAATTCATTTACACGACAAAACTTATCGTTCTCCTGCTAAAAAATTGTTTATTACACAGCGGGAGGTTCCTAGTAGCTTGTTGGACCTCCACGGGATTTGAGGACAGTTTGAAGTCTACGCGGCATTGAACAAACCAGCTTCTGGGTTAAATCTTTGGATACCCTATCCCATTCTATTAGCAGATCTTCCTTTAGCTCTTTGCGAACAGTGTTAATATTAACCTTTTCATTTCTTGCAAGTACAAATTTACTACGATGGTTGCCTTTTATATTTCGGGATCTCAAGATAGGTCACATGTCGATCTAGCAATATCAGTTGGCGTACAGCATCAATGGTTTCCGGAACAACAACTGATTTCGGACGACCTTCACGAAATTCGTCTTGGAGTGAACTACGACCTCGGTTGATATTCGCACGAAAATTTTCACGATTAAATTAAATTGTTTGGGCGAGATGAATCTGTTAAGTCACTGTAAACAACACAAATAGCGGTCGTATGTCAAAACGTAAACGTTATACGTATAACCTAAAAAATGTCAAACTTTACGATAGAGGTGGCAGTTGCTAGATTGCAACACTAGGGTTGCCCAATCCTGAAACATAAAAGGCACCCTTCGTATTATTTCGCACACACCGAAATTCGGTGTTATTCCGGAAAACGGGTCTTTCCTAAGTTCAGAATGGACTTTTTGCTTATCTTGTTTATAGGTTTTATTACATATGGAATAAGAATGTTGTGCCATAAATATGATGTATTTACATGACTGTAGGAAGAAGTTATTAGCAAAATAGTGACAAAATTGTTACAATGTTGAACCTGGTGCTATTGTTTTGCACAGTGCTGTAACTAGCAAGCACGGTGACTACATTTTAGAAATCCAAATAGAAAAAAAAAATTGTTTAAAATAGGGGCGGTCTCGTCTTGGACTAAGTTGCAAACAAATTTCTGAATATAAAAAAAATGTCACAAAAAGGTCTCTGCCTATCTACCTATCTTTTTCAGAGAGCCTGATTTTGTTTTTTAATTCAAATGTGTTCAGTTGATAATTACTCAGGTTGCATTGATTTATGGTCGCCGATATGTGGTCGCCGTGGCGTAGTGGGTAGAGTGCGCCGCTCACACACCGAAGGGTCTAGGTTCGACTCCCAAGTCAACACTAATTTTTCGAATTTTTCACGGCACTACTTCTTTCGAGCTGCTGACAACACTCAAAGCGTAATAACTGTCTAAGAAAGCTTCTCAAATCTCGCCGTTCAGAGTCGGCAAAAAAATTTAGGTCCCTTCTACTCGTGAGAGAACTGTAGCGCGCACAACACGAGTAGCTGATGAGCAAGCTAGGCCCTGATCCCTCTGTGGATTGCTGCACCATCCAATTATTATTATTATGAGGATTTAATAAAGGTCTGTCGAAGCACATTCCACTCGTAAGAACGTCAAGATTTTCACAATCACGTAGAAGACTATCTTCTTTTATTCATAGATCGAAAATTCTCTGACGATAAATGATGAGCCATATTAGAGGGCAACATCCTTCATTATGTTAAAAAATTTGAGCCACAACCATTTAATACATTAATAATGACGTTGAATTTTAGTTAGCTTGTATGGCAGTATAAAATATAGTAATACCACACCAACTATGATGATTTAAAAAGTATACCCGCCCCTGATTATTTCGGAATTGGAAACGTGACGGCGTACGTATCAAGACGAATTTAAAGTAACAAAACGTGGCCTTTTAAAAATCAAAGTCATTTATAGTACAACACCATCTTTTTTTGAAAACAAAGGAAGCAGACATTGAATACAAAGTGACGGCCGGATGTACAGTTTGTCAAGAAAGTGTTCACACTAGGTAAAAAAAGCAATTTCTACTTTCTCGCTTCAATATTAGACACTTCTATAAACTTTATTGCACTAATTTTTTTTTTTTATTTTCATACTTCATGTTCTAAAAAGTAAATAACATAAACAAAACTCCATATAACATAACAATAAGAACAACAAAAAAACAAAAGGCAAAAAGGAACAAAAATGTAACTGTCAAGAAAGTCTTTACACATCTTAATACTATACTTAATTATAAACTTATTTTGTTTCAAAAGCGAATTTTTCAAAATTCGCATGTTAGTATTTGGTGTGACCACCTTTAGCATCAATAACCGCCTTTAGCCGCTTTGTCATTGATCCAATTAACTCTTTTATATCATAAATATTTGGAATGTTAACCCATTCTTCATTGATGTACTGTATGAGGTGGTTTCTATTTTTGGGGCTCCTTTTTGCCACCTTCTTTTTCCAATGTGCCCATCGATTTTCTATTGGGTTAAGGTCTGGGCTCTAAGCTGGTGTATCCAATACTTTGGTGCAGTTATAAAGCAGCCACGTCTTCACCGTAAGTTCCTTGTGTTTCGGATCGTTGTCTTGAAAGAACTTAAATTGTAGCTTTCTGCTTAAAACCAAAATTGTTGGCACTAGCAAGCAAATAAGTTTGCAAAATGCTCAAGTACTTCTTTGCGTCCGTGGTATTTTCAATTAGAACTATGTCCCTGACGCCTTTGCTGGATATGCATCCGCACACCATCACAGATAACTTACCAAATTTAATGGTTGGAATGATGTTCTTGTTAAGCAATGATTTTATAGGTTTGCACCACACTCTATTGGGCCCCTTGTTGTAACACAACATTATTTTTGTTTCATCAAAAAAAATGACATAATCCCAGATCGGTTGCATGCTGTACTCTGTAGCGAATGATAAGCGATTTTGTGCATTTTGAGACGAAAGTAATGGTTTTTTCCGTGCAACTCTTGATGTGTACTTATTCTTTATCAGCACTTGCCTTACAGTTTCGTTGGAAACTTGTACACCGCACTCTTGGTTTATTTCTCTGGACAAAGCTCGAATGGATATTTGAGAGTTTTCATGCACTTTTCTTGATAAACAGCACTCATTTCTGCCCGATAACTTTTTTGGCCTGCCTTTTGGTGCAATATTTTCTAACCGATTTTCACGTTCTGCTCGGTTAATTACATTGTAAATGGTTTTCTTATATAAACCAAACATCTCGGTCATTTCTTTCACATTTTTACCATTATAATGGTTATAATAAACCAACTGTTTTACGTCAAAAGAAATTATCTTACCAGACATATTAAAACGAATCACCAAAAAAATGTTCTTACTCATTCAACAGCAGAAGTAACAATAATCACTTACGCTTTCGACTTTCTATATCTCATACAGAACAGAAAATGAAAAAATCGCTATAACGGTACGTTTTGAACTATGTATGCACTGCGAATAGGATGCGAAATAGAATGTGTAAAGACTTTCTTGACCGTTAAATTTTTGTTCCTTTTTGCTTTGTGTTTCTTTGTTATTTTATATGAAGTTTTGTTCATGTTATTTACTTTTTTAAACAAGAAGTATGAAAATAAAAAAAAATTAGTGAAATAAAGTTTAAAGAAGTGTCTAATATTGAAGCGAGAAAGAGAAAGAAAGAGAGAAAGAAATTACTGTTTTTTTTTCACTAGTGTAAATACTTTCTTGACAAACTGTATGTGAATTGTATTTGTTTTAGTTATACACCATGCTGCCATGACAATGCTAAAAATTATCCCTAGAACATGCAGGCTCCACGCATTCGCTTAAAGGTCTTAAACTTCATTCAGCAGAACCACATCAACAAAATAAGATATTTGGAATATTAAGGTTCAAAACGACTTTTAAAAGCCTTTTGATGTCATTTCTGACGGAGAAAAGCAGTTTGAGTCAGAGTTGGGCATAAAATAATATAATGACTAATGACTAAAGAAACGTGACTAAACGTTAGTCATGAATAATTTATTTGCCGAATTTATTCATGTCTACCGATTATTCATGAATTTTCGTTATTCACACATATGATGGACGGTTGTTCATGACTAATATGTAGTCATGATTAACTCTGTATCATGAGTAACCACCAATCGCAGGCATGTCGGAATTTACACATATATTTGCATTTCCGGTAACGAGATCTTTTTAATGACAAGATGAATTTTTTAATGTCTGGTTTATGGGTTTTTTTTGGCTGATATAGATTTTGATAGATTTTGTGCAATAAATGCCTGACCAAGAAAGAAATTAACATAATAATGACAAAGTCAGATATGGTGCTACTATTTTACACAGTGCTATATATATTTACGCGGCCAAACTTCAAATGCATTTAATGTATAAATGATAATAGTAGAGTTCATTGCGTCTGCACAAAAGATCACATAACGTCACTATTGTACTACATCATACTTTTCCGGCTGTACTTTAGTATTGTCTTATCCGATTGTATCTACATCTAAGCAGATATGGAGCCTTCATGTTCCTTGCTATCAGGAAGCAGTATTCACTGTGAAGATATTTAATATTATTTTTAACAGGTCCTACTATAAACATTAAAATAACTACTATTGTTGAAAATTTTTCCAGCTCTTAAGAGAAAAGAGCGATGCTGATCATATTGCTGCATTGTGTATAAAATGCCTACCCAGAAGAGTCGAAATAAAGGCACATTCGAGTTCATCGTCCAATCACATTAGCCATTTGAGAAGAATTCATGGTGAAAATGTGGTAAGAGAATATAAGAGTTATTTGGTTCAAGCTAACAAAGTGGTAAGAAATCATCAAAAAACCAACTTACTCAAGAAAAGTTCGACAATAATATTTTAAAGTTCGTTATCCACTCTGATCGCCTTAAGTGTTGTTGATGACCCATATTTCAAAGGAATTTTTGACGATCTCAACATTTCTGACTTAGGAGTGAACGTGTGTAATCGCCGTTCGCTGACCAGGAAAATGGACGCCTTTTTTATAGCAACATGGAGCTATTAAAGGAAAAATTAAGAAGCTTAAACTTTGTCTGCACCACGATTGACATTTGGTCAGGGCGCCGGAGAAGTTTTCTGGGTAAACAGTTCACTGGATTGAAGATAATACTTTGGAAAGAGGATCTTCATCTAAAGCGTGCAGACGATTTCGCAGTTCCCACAGCTACAACAAAATTGCGGAACTTATTAGTGAAGTTCATAGCGAGATCAGCCTTTATATTCCCAAGGTAAGAAAACGAACACGCTCCTAATTCAGATTTTTGTTGTTTTCGGAAAAGAATTACTATAAACCCTACAACTCAAGAAGCTGATGTTCAAATTGTGCAGTTTTTAGGAGACCATCGTCAAACTTTGGGTATGCTGGAAACCTATCCTGAAGTGAAAAAAGTATTTGTCAAGTACAATACACCCTTACCATCTTTTGCTCCTGTGGAGAGGCTTTTTAGTTTTGTTTCGATGATGAATTTGCCCAAATGGAACAGACTGTCAGATATGCCTTTTGAAAGTAGAGTCATTTTGAAGGCTAACGCACGCTTACTATCTATAAGAACTGAGTTTTCCATTTACTTTATTTATTTTTCTTTAATGTGGAAATGAAATTATGTATTAATAATTAAAATTAAGCTTATGTTTAATTTTTTTATGAACATATTTTATTTATTTGTAAAGTAGAATTACTTTGTTTTGAAAATAAAAAAGTCATTTGAAATAATTCAATACTCTGTCTTGTTTTTTTTTATAAACAAAAATTAATGACTTGAATAAATGCTCTTATTTAGTGATTACTGACTAATGATTAACTTATTCGAATAACTTATGAATAATGATTGATTTAGTCGTGAGTAATTTCTTCGAATAATGAATAATTTATTGGTCAATCATTATTTTCATGAATAATGAATAAAATAGTCATTAGTCGCTTGAATCCGGCAACTAATGACTAATTTAGTTATTATTTAAATGTTTAAATAAACATAAATCTTCTGTAGGTTTGTATTTATCAATGGAATGGTGACTACTGAGAGACGTATGTAAATGGTTATAAATAACCAGGTAGCAAAAGCAGATTCTTGACACCGGTGCTTATATGAATATAAGATTATAGGCAGACATCACGTAGCAAATGAAGCTGCTTTCAAGTACACGTATCGCCGTTTAGATGTTCATTTTGGTCATCCCCATATATGTAACCGACTCTACCATACATGATAGGTTTTATTCAGTTAATGATCTAATCAGAACTTTCTGTGTGATACTCCTTAATAATAAATATTCACTCTCACCAACATTTTTTAAATTAAATTTACAACATTCTATAATTTTAAGCAATTCTAAATATGCCGAGATTTGTATGAAAATGTTTCTGCTAACCAGATTATGCATAAAACTATTTGATTCACGTAGCTCTCGTAGTACGACAACACTTACGCACACTGATGATTTGCAATGCATCCCAAAAAAAATGTACTACGCTTGAATTTAATTTTAAATTTTCCCAGAACCTACCTTTAATTCCTATATTTGGGGCTTAAATAACATTTCTCAAAAATCGTTTAATAAAACCCGCACTAAACTTAATCAGCAAAACACAAAAAAACAAGACAATTTTGTGCACAGGTCTCTAAACCAAGCAACCGCAAGCTAATTTCTACATCAGCAAAAAATGGCGGGTTCTCTCCACAAAAAACCGAAACATAAACAAAAAACATATGTTCACTTGTCAAAGTGAAACATCCCAGAATCACTAACCAAAACGAGGAAGGCAAAGATTTCCCAAAACAAATCGATAAAAATCCCACCACTGTGCATTTTGTTGTTGTAGAAATTTATTGAATTTGTCATAAAGAAAGTCCATTCACAATAAGCATCTTCAAAGCTGTCAATTAATTTTCTTCGCAGTACGAAGAAGAAAGGGGATAAAGGACGCACACAAGGGATATAATCGAAGAAATAATCGTAAGAAAATTATCATCAATTATTCGATAATTTGAAAAAAATCATAGTTAAAATTTGTACAGCACATTCCCTCCAAGATGAACATGAAAATGCCCGATTTCAATATGAAGAAACTGGTAAAAGAGGCTGGGAGCACCCTTTCGAGGGTGGTGCAGGTGAGATACGTTTGCTTTCCCTTCGATTTGTTTCTCATACAAAATGCATTTTCTATTTGTCAATTATTAGCTAACAGAAGAAAAATTGGGCACATCAGAGCGCACCGAATTGGATGCAGATTTCGAGAATCTCTCTGAAAGGGCAGAGTGCACTAAGAATTGGACCGAGAAGATAGTCCGTGACACAGAATCAGTGTTAATACCGAATCCAGGCAACAGGGTCGAGGACTTTATTTTCGATAAAATCGAGAAGAAAAAGCCAACAAGATTAAGTAATTTGGAATATTTGGCACTCGATATGATTGAAGCTGGAGGTGATTTCGGTCAGGACAGTCCTTACGGCATGGCGTTAATTAAAGTCGGTCAAGCCGAACAAAAGTTAGGCAACTGCGAGAGAGACTTTATTGCATCCACTGGCATTTGCTTTACACAGCCTTTGAGAAAGTTTCTCGATGGCGAAATGAAAACAATCACAAAGGAGAAGGGTATCTTGGAGACAAAGAGGTGAGTCTTCATGTGATATGATGCATCACCGGAAGATTACTGAGAAATGAATTATAACTGCTAGGTTGGATCTGGATGCGTGTAAGAATCGTGTGCGTAAGGCCAGAAGTATGCTTGGACAACAAACGGTAAGAATAAGAAATATTTTTAAAAGAGATTTGTCTGTGTTGTACTTTATCGGCAAACTTGATCGTTAAAAATTTTATATGGTTAACTAAGTTCACTTCTTGCATTTCTGCAATTGGATTGTTATAATGCTTTATGACATTCGAGAATGAAAAGGTTTCTCTTGGGAAGAATGCCCCTAATGTCACCCAATCGCTTTCTCATTCACAGGGATAATAAGATAGCCCAACTACACACTTTTCGTGTTAAAGTTCAATTCTTTAAATTTATTAGTCAATTTAAGCTTGTGTGCTGTTACATGTGTGTAGAAGATTTGGAGTGTTTCTGCGTTACCTTCAAGTATGTTAAAAGCTATTTCTGTGAGCCTTACTATTTTCACAATTGCGTAGACCTACAAGTGAATAATGATATAAATGCTTTCATTGCGCAACGGGTTTAATATTTTTTATGAACTGATATTTTATGAACCTAACCACACAACACACAATTTCGTTGTGTCGTTTTGTAAGTGATGTGGTGTACCAATCAAGCAAAACAAAAAAGAGAACTTCAGGTATTAAGTAAATGTGGTGAGCGAAATATTTTTGCGTACTTCTAGTACGTCAACCGCAAACAAGGAAGGATTCTTGAACATGTAGTCTGCAGCTTTTAATGTATTTGATTATAATTTATTTTAATAAAAAACAATAAATGGGAGTTATCGAAAACATATAAGTTGAGTATTCACGGCTCTCGAAACTTTGTTAGTCTTAATGAATGTAAGGGAAAAAAATTCAGATCTCAGGTTTATAAGAGAGAGAAAAGCTCGAAACTAGAATCGACATTAAATACGTCATTTCAATAATTGTGAATAAATAATAGGGAAGTAAGGGCTTTAGTCCTAATTACACGTTTTCTGTCCGTTTATGTGTTTGAATCCGAGACATGCTTCATGTTTAGCGCAATTTACAAGCACCACATAATAGACAAGACTCTTGTTACTTCTTTATTTCAGTAATGAAATTAAAATATTCTATGCTTGCATATTTTATTTGCATTTATTACTCTTTTTCATATTTTTTTTTTATTTTTTCCTGATTTATTGGTGGCATCAATGATGTGTCATTTAGATTGCATATCCAACACCCAAACTATTACAATCTTCGCTTTAAACCAATTCCCTCTTGAAAAGTCACTTTACAAATAAGCAACAAAAGCCTGTATTTGCAGTTTAATCTTACAAAAACGCTTTTATCTAAGAAAACACGTTAGTTAATACCATTGAAATATTACATTTTTCAAAATTATTTTAAAACTCCTACAAAAAAAAAAAAAAAAACTTCTTTATGATTTAGAAAACGCAAACTAATTCGATGTGGTTTTCTTGAAAACAAGGGTTATTCCTTGACATTCCGAATTTAAGTTGGTAAATATTTTTCCTACATAGAAGCATACATTGTGGCCGCCGTGGCGTATTGGATAGTGGGCGACACTCACACGCAGAAAGTCTAGGTTCGATTCCCGGCTGAATACCTCGAATTTTTCACGCCACCATTTATCTCGAGCTGCTGACAACACTCAGAGAGTAATAGCTGTCTAAGAAAGTTTCTCAAACTTCACCGTTCGAAGTCGGCAAAGAACTGTAGATCCCTTCTACCCGTGAGGGAACAGTATCGCTCACAACACGAGTAGTCGATGAGCAAGCTATGCCCTGGTCCCTTGTGGACTGTCGCGCCATACAATTAATTATTAGAAGCAAAGAAGCATTAATCATTTGCTTCACTGACATGCAATTTCTAATATTCCAATAACGTCTATTCTTGTCAGCGTTTAAGTCTTTATCTTTCTTTTTTTACTTTAGACAATTTTTGTATAGCTATATATATTGATACTTGCTAATAATGAAAACTTTCCGGTAATCTGTTTAAATATTGTTCGGCGTATGAATAACAAATTTGTTCAATCAACCATTGCTTGCTTTCTGGGATAATATTTTCTTTCTTGAGATCAATAACCTTGCTGTAACCCAGTTTAAAAATTTCTCCAAAAATATTTTTCACAAATCAATCAAGAACCGCTTTGTTTGGGCCTGATTGTGTGATAACGCACCTTATTTAGAAATTATTTTCATATTCCTCGTCTAAATTTGACACTTCTATGAAGTGATTTAGGTTTTATTATGTAGAAACATCTTTGAGTCTGCATTTTTTTAAACAAAGCCATACATTCGATATAAAGGCATCGTGATGAAAAGAACTATGCCCAAATTCGAAAATCGAATTGAGTTCCTTAAATCAGGTTTGTATTGCAAAATCTACCGTCAATTTTACTTTTCGCTATTTTCGCGCTTTTTGAAAGGTTTTCATTTCCAATCCCAAATTATAGAATTAGTGCCTAAACGCGAATACATGAAATTATGTTACTTCATCAATATTATTGTGGTCTAATAATAATTTAATAATAATTGTTGGCGCTACAGTCCAAAGGGGGGCCAGGGCCTAGCTTGCTCATCAACTACTCGTGTTGTGCGCGCTACTGTTCTCTCACGAGTAGAAGGGACCTACAGTTTTTTGCCGACTCCGAACGGCGAAGTTTGAGAAGCTTTCTTAGACAGTTATTACTCTTTGAGTGTTGTCAGCAGCTCGAAAGAGGTGGTGCCGTTAAATTCGAAAAATTGGTGTTGAGCTGGGAGTCGAACCTAGACCCTTCGGCGTGTGAGCGTCGCACTCTACCCACTCGGCCACGGCGACCACATTATTGTGGTCTATTGACAATAATACTGACAATAGTATGGAACTTTCTCATGCCTATTTATCGCGAGTCGTACAAATAGATCGGAAAATAGATCAGATACTACCCCATAAACAAAATTCACCGGCATCGCAATAATGTTCCAAGCATAACTCTTAGTTGTGTATACATAATACCTCAAGAATAAAAGTTTCAGATGATCAGCAGCCATCAGTCATACTTATAGTATGACGACAGAAACTGTAAGGCTGCACCAACTATTGTAAAACGCGGATGCTTTACTCCATAGGCAGACGGTAATTTTTCTTAGCAAAGCAGATTTTTTGATTTTCTCGTCTCTATGTTTTTGTGCGCTATATGAGGTCAACGATTATATACAAATCTAGGTGTAAGTAAGGACAGTTTTACATTCTTGAGAATCGAGGAATTGTTGCTTCCATTCTCCAAGACCAAACTGTTTTATATCTGCGATGACTTAGTCTTTAGTAACGAAGGTTTGATTCTGCTATGCACAAATTATTATTATTAAAATAGTCATATAGGTGAGAATTAGTTTTACAAGGTTGGGAGCAATGATTTTATTTTTTTTTTTTTAAACATTGGAAAAATATAAAAGCAAACAAAACAATGCTTAGACTAGACGGTGGAAAAGTATATGTCTTCAGTAAGGAATTCACACTCTCACATTGGAAAATGCACAGGCTTAATTTTAGAACTAAAATATTAAATTTAAACTACGTAAGAATCTGTATGTCTTGTGTGATCTCCGTGTGAATATTGCTTCCCAGGCAGCTGCTACGACGTCTCTTTAGATTTGCGTGTTCCGGTAAACTTGCTGAAGATGTCAACGTTATTTTTTACAATGAGAGTGAAGTATAATATTAATAAGATAACAAGCATATATAGCTGATATTAAGGCAGATTTCATGCGTCTCTTTGCATTCAATACGATTGACAGATTTGGTAAGTATTGGAAGTAATGCCCAAAAAATGAGAAAACCTAACGCGTTAAACATAACGCATAGTAATATCAAAATCGTCTTGTGACATGTTTTCAAGTGAATTCACTTCCTTTGGTGTCATTTCAACCAAAAAGACACTGCAACAACTTCAATTGCCCAGTTGCTCTATTTCTTTACATTCATTATGCTTGCAAGCAAATTCATGTGATTTTTTAATATTCCCAAAAACAACATATTCAATGTGATTATTTTTACGCATTTTCCTGCTGCATGGAATAACCACAGAAAGATGGTATTTCACCAGAGGCTATTTTGGAGCAGGTAACTTCCAAAAACATCGTTGATAGCTGTCATTATATGAAACATTCCATGATTTATTGAATTTCTTTTTCTTTGACAGGCCGAACGTGATTTACGTGTGGCTCAAGCAGAGTTCGACAGACAAGCTGAAATAACAAAACTACTCCTTGAGGGCATAAGTACCTCCCAGGCTAGTCACTTAAGGCATCTACATTCGTTCGTTGAAACCCAAGTGCGTTACTACACACAATGTGTCCAAGTAATGAATGATCTCCAGAACGAACTAGCAAGGTAAGAGGACCGCTCTCAGCAACGTAGGCTTAGGAGTAGATTTGATGGTAGAAACTATGTACATGCAAATATGATTTCCTTTTCTTAATTTCCTCTTCATCTAACTTATTGTTTATTTTATTTTTATTCGATCGTACAACATAAACAACTTTATATAAACCGAACGAACAAACAAAAACTTCCTTCCTTGGTTTGCAGCATGCGGCCACAAACACCTCGCTTACGCATTAACAGCGAAGATGTAGATGGGCCTCCCATTGTCCATCCCAGCAGTGAACAAACCATATCCTCATACAATAATCCGAATTCATTCAACAATCCAAACACACAAATTTTGAATAAAATGAATATCACATATGACACCAGTGATATATCCATACTCTAAGAGTTCGGTGCTATCCTGTGCATTCTTTTTCCTATGTGTATCATTTATCCTTTTTGTTCTTAGAAAAGAAAAAAAAAATAAGACAAATGCTGTATTGTTGGATTTGTGTGCGCGAATGCAATTGTAAAACTGCGTGCTGCAGTAGCTTTCAATGTTAACATTTCTTAGCTATCTCAAAATCAAAAATATATACATTTGGTGCTATGTAGACTCTCTGTAGACGTGGTTCCAGTGAAAAATTATTCTTTTCTCTTTTAATCTGTATACTTATCTTTAACACTGTGTGCTTTCTTATTGATTGTATTATACTAAAAAATAATGTTAAAAGTTAATAAATTGTTAATTCTATACAAATAAAAAGTTGGAGTTTACTAAAGAACCGCTCTAAGTGAATTTTATAAACGAACGTTAAAATATGTCGCAGTAGATTGGGGAGTTTAGCAATGCCATTTCTGTTTTCGGACAGAAATTTAAATATTTGGCTTTTTACATGTCAAAATGACACTTGCAAATACAGGGGAAGTTTCCTTTTATATCCTTTTTAATACCCTCTACCTATTCAAGTATCAAAAACAAACTCAAATAAAGTCAAATGAAAGTGCGAAACATTCGTGAAATGGGATGGATGCATGCAAGGCTATATTGGAAAATCAGGCAAGAAGCTTAGTGATCAGATTCAACTCCGAATATATTCTACAGCACTAATTAAGCTCTTGATACTATAGATGGGAAACACAAAAAGACATTCTCATAAAAGTGTAAAGTACAGTATGTGTTCGTGCAACGTCGGAAAGTTTTTGCATTTGTTATTTGATAAGTGGTCTTAAAATAGGTTTCCCCAAAAAAATCCTCTCTACCTATCAAACCAGACCTTTTTCAGTATTTTTATTTTTAAAAATTGTTGAAGTTACTTAAAAAACATAAAGGGAACTAACAATTTTCATTTTACAAGTAGTGCAGAAAAATGTTGGTTGACTGTTTTTGGTTACAAACGTAGTAATAAAACATAAAATGCGTTGACAAAGAAACACGTTCCACTTGATCAAAAGGAGTATCGTCACTTTATAGTATCACATGAGTTCATAAAAAATAAATCAAAGTTTAGAGCATTATGCCTACAAGCAAAAAGTTCAAAATAACGTCGCAGGTTGTTTGAACAAAGTGGCAAAGTTCTTTATTCGTTTCGAACAATATTTGGACGGCCATCCTTTATTATGAGGTTCATAAAAAATAAATCAAAGTTTAAAGCATTATGCCTACAAGCAAAAAGTTCAAAATAACGTCGCAGGTTGTTTGAACAAAATTGCAAAGTTCTTTATTCGTTTCGAACAATATTTGGACGGCCCTCCTTTATTACATATACCTTTATATCGAATACCTAATGATCAACTAAATTTCCTTTTTAAATGACTTAAAGAAATTTTCTTATAAATGTCTTAACATTCGGTGTTTTTAAATTGTCTTTACAACGTTACCTTTTCAAACAGCAATATGCAAATGTTTTTGCATTTTGAAGCATACAGATTGGCGGAGCAATCCGTAAAGACCAGGTGGAGCAATTATGTGCATGTTATTGTTCCCTCGAGAGTAGAAGAAGTCTACATTCTAAGATCGAATAAGAACGTCGAGTATGAGAAGCTTGCAATTTTATGGCGCATTTTTTAAAAATTTATTGTTCTGGGTCACAGCTATTTCGAATTCTGTTGACAACATAACACCTACTGCGACTTGAAAAAAAATCTGTCTATTCTATGACGATATCCATTGTAGTGTGATGATGTGATAGGAACCTCTCTGAGAGTAATGTTAGAGTATTTTTATGGTAAAATGACATGCTCGTAGATATATCAACTTTCTAGGAAATATTCTTGCAACCCTTTAAGATTGCTTTGTACAAAAACATAGATAAACATTAAACCCTTTCTTGCGTACTTCACTAAAAAATTTGACTTAAAAGCAACTAATTGGAAACATACAGTACCTCATACACTCACAGCTTAAACATATTTTTGTATTTTTCACCTTACAAAAAGTAGTTAATTAATAAAACTGAAATGCTTTTCGAATTGATATATTTCAATTGCTAAAAACCATAAACAAAAAAAAGAAAATTAAAAAAAAAAACTTGCTATTTCTAAGCAAAATAAAATGAAGCACTTCATTTTAACACACAAAATTGAGCATACACTTAAAGTAAATTTGAGTTACGACTAAAACACAAAACATTTCAGTAAGGCGTGGCACCTCCTTTAGCACCTATGATTTTACCAATTTTTCAGCAAAAGATGGCTGAATTCCTTCCCAAGCTGCCTGAATTTTAGCTTTTAGCTCCTGCTTATTGGAGCAGGTACTTTCTTTAAGCCGCACTTTTATTTCGTGCCATAGATGTTCAATAGGGTTAAGATCCGGCGATTGTGGGGGTGTTTTCAGCTGCTTTGGAGCGTTATAAAGCAACCATTCGCGTACTAAATAGGAGGTGTGTTTCGGATCATTATCTTGTTGGAAGTAGAAAACCGAAGGTAGACCTAATTTTACTGCGAAACTTCGTAAATTTCGTTTTGAAATATTCAAATACCCAATTTTGTCCATAGTATTTTCTATAAATTCGAACTTTTCACAGCCATTTGAAGCCATACAACCAAACAACAGCAGAGATCCTCCACCGTGTTTTATTGTTGACTTTATATTAATATTTTTAGCTTTGAGAGCTGTATTTGGTTCCCTGCAAACAATTTGTTTGCCATCAGACCCAAATAAATTTATTTTTGTTTCATCTGAAAACAAAACACCTTCCCAAAAGCTTTCCGGGTGGTTTACATATTGTCTAGCAAACTCCAATCTTTTCTTCTTATTAACTAGGGAAATGTACGGCCTTCTTCGGGCAATCCTACCATTTAAATTATTTTTTTCTCAAGACTCTGCGAACGGTTTCTACTGAAAGAGGCTTATTAATTACGGATGACACCTCAGCCGTCAACTTTGGAACGCTAGATTTTGGATTGGACTTGATTGTCTGAACAATATACCGCTCGTATTGTTCTGAGAGCAATTTTTTTCTCCCCCTTCCAGGTCTGGTTTTTTAGTGTCCCTTCATATCTATAGTTGTTTATTATTTTGTGTACCGTTGCATGCGATCGCCCTTCAGTTTCTCCTATTTTTCGCACCGCCTTCCTTTCGCAAAATAGCTTAATTATGAGCATTCTCGTTGACAAAGTAGTCTGTTTTCGGATGTTTTCTATATTTTCGAACAAAGAAGAGAATATCGGTCTTTTCAGTTCAAAAGCGTGTGTAGAAATGATCATCAGGGACATTTGTTGCTTCATTCCTGAACAAATTTGCGTGTATCGATTCTGCGAAGCTTGTGTATAACGCACACATGACGTCTGCATGCTCAATTTTGTGTGCCGATTTCAGAGGTTGTTTCCTTTTTCATGCGAAAAGTACCGGTAGAAAGTCGCCTGGTGGTGAATTTGGCATATACTCTTGTTTAAGATATGTATTCAGTTATGATTGTATAATAAAAAAAATAAAACAAAAAAGTGGTCGGCCTTAAAACAGCACGAATATGAAGTAATGATAGGTGTATGCTCAATTTTGTAAGGTACTGTATGTATGTAATCCCTATTCTATTACTAGTTTCTTAAAAAGGACTTGAAAAGTCGGTTGATCTTTAAAACAATCGTTAGTAAAGATATATTGTGCAACTCCTTCTGTCTCTTTGGTTTCTTAAATAAGTGGTATTACTCTTCCAGGCGCATAGCATGCACTTAAGACTGCACTGTGCTTAGAAAGTCGTTTGTAAGACAGTACACCTCCCTAATATTTATCTGAAAAGGCGATGGATCTGCATATATAGAGCCTTCATACATTAAAATTTTTATTTTCGTATTTTGTTTACTGATTTTCCATTGCTTTATTTCCTAAAAAAAACATGTGTTAATGAAGGATTTTAAAAATCAATGGATAAGTGTAATATTATTAAGAACAACGATAATATAACTTCTGATGGCTGAAACCAAAACCCTGGTAAAATGCTGAACACTTCAGAGGACCTTCTCAAATTTTTAGCGGCAACACCACTGAAAGCTATACAAATATTATTCTTATTTCCTTTTTCCAATTTTATGATCTGTGGTGAGATGAATGGTTTCCTTAAACTCTCATTCGTGAATCATTCTTTATCATCATTCTAAAATTCTTACAGTCCGGTTGCTGAGCCAAATTAAAGTCCGCTTTAAAAGATCTTGCAACGAAGATCTCCCATAAATATGTCTTGTGCGATTTTGTTTTGTTACTCATACTGTGCGCCCCCATGGTTAATGCATCAAAGTAATAATTGTTTGCGCGACAGTCCACAGGGGGACCAGGGCCTAGCTTGCTCATCAACTACTCGTGTTGTGCACGTTATTGTTCTCTCACGATTAGAAGGGACCTGCAGTTTTTTGCCGACTCCGAACGGCGAAGTTTGAGAAGCTTTCTTAGACAATTATTACTCTTTGAGTGTTGTCAGCAGCTCGGAAAAGGTGGTGCCTTGAAAAATTCGAGGTGTTCAGCCGCACTCGACCCACTTCGCCACGGCGGCCTCAAATTGCCGAATAATAATACCTATGATGATGATAGCACTCGCCAAAATAAATTATAATGGAATTGATGTTTTTTCGACCTTCGTAGTCAGGCAAACAGGCCATTTAGTGCACTGTCTGGTTGGGAGTTTTGTTTGTAAATATGAACAATCGGATTTGTGTTTTTTAAAGAGTATTTTTGACCAGATCTAGGATGTAGCTATAGTCGGCATATTCTTCGTCGAATGTCAAATAAAATGCCCATGAACTTAACTCAGGTGCATGTTCGCATCTTTACTCAGAATAATTAATTTAATATATGTAGATTATATTTCCTTAGTAAATTCCAACTGATGACATAAACAATCACAACCCAGGAACTCCTCCAGATTTCTATGCATCAACCTACAATAATGGTCAAACTGCTATCCCCTTTCCCTACATTCCGTCCAGTAATGCTTTTCATTTGGTAATAGTTGAAAAATAACCCATAGTGCTATAATTAAACTGAAAAAAGAACCAAACAAAAATGCAACCTCATCATTCATCATAAATTTCACCTCACAATCTCTAGTCTGGGAGGCCCCACGCCCTACGTTCCCATCAATATGAACAACGATAAGAAAGCCGATGAACACAAGAGTCGCAGCCCCGACATTAACCCCGATCAAATGAAAAGAGCCCGTGTTCTTTGCTCATACGATGCCAAAGATCACACCGAGCTCAACCTTACAGCTAACGAGGTAAATTTGCAATGGAATGATGAGAAATTACTTTGTAACGTATTTATTGATGTTTAGGTAATCTTTGTCACTGAATGCTCTCCACAACACAGTGAGTATATGTACGGCAAGCAAGGTCTGATGAAGGGACTTGTGCCACGTGCTTTTCTTGAAATGCTCGACGACGAAGAGGAGGGAAACTAATATAGAACGCAAAAGTAAGCCGATTAAGTGAAGATTTATATAACAACAAGTAAAAATGGTAGAAACATAATAATCCCGATAATGTGTTCTTTACAAATGTTTGCATACCATTATTCAAATGAAATCAATTCAAATACTCGTTGTTTTCATTTCAACATTTAAATTGTTACCATAATCATAGCTCATTATTGTATGTTTGCATAGTTATTTGATATTTTATGAAAAGTTGGATTATTTACAAGAATGAATAAGATTGATGTTATATTTTAATTGGGCTTCCAGAGAAAATATTTTTCGAATCAAAAACACCAACAAATTTGGAAAAGTGATTATTTAATTTTTTAAACTTAGTTACTATGTGGAATTTGCGCAAATCCTTACAAGTGAAATTAAATTGTATGTACATACACGAATTTAATAAAAATGCATTCCTACTAGGTGTAATCACACGTAGCCTGCTATACATAGAAGAGACGCAAGTTTATTTCCTTTAGGTTGACTGATAATTTCAACGAACTTTTGAGAACATATTTATGGAATTGACATTAAGAAAGAGAAGAATCTCAATCGCGAAAGACATTTACTATTTGTATTTGTGTATTTATAAAATTTGAAATGTATCCTTTGGTTTAATTGAAAAAAAAATAAGCTACTTATTTCTTGCCTAATTAAGAAATGTGATTTTTTATTTTCATTTTAAAACACATGTATTTTGTACTCTCAATTTAAGACATATTAAATAATCATTTGTTTTATTTTTCATTTTATTAATCTAACAAGTTGTTTGTGTTTTTTTCTTTTGTTTGTACCAACGCACTTCCTTTAATCAGTTAACCCACAAAACGACCAAACCGTAGAAAGACCTTGTATTTGATAAAAAAAAAAACACTGCAATATAGTTAATTAAATTTAGCAATCAACTTTAAATTACCAATGTTTTTCAATTTAGCTCAAACCACCCAACACAAAGTTCATACTTGTTCCTTAATTTCCTTTTTTTTTGTTAAGTGCGAAGAAGACGTAGTTCAGGTCAAATTTTCGAAGAAAGGACCGAATCGTTTGCTGGATGTTTATTTTTCTTACAATTTAAGTTCCTTCCTTTCTTACACTCTTCAATGTAGCACAAAATTTTGCAGCCTTTTCCAGTTGCACAGAGTCCGTATGCATGCGTATCTCCAAACCCAAATACAGACATATTTAGAAATAAACCAAACCTGCTTTTCATGGCCTAGTGCCAATAGCCATTGTACTAAAAGAGCCTTTACAAGGTTTATGCAAAAGCTTTGATATTGTGTTTTCAATGTCATCAATGTATACAATATCAAAGAAGGATAGTATAATTTTCCGCTCTTATGGATCACCTTTGTAAGAATAGTATTGAAATAATTAATGTGGCACTATACTCAACATTCATTCTTAAACGTTCATCTGCTGAGACAGCCGAACGCAAAATGGTTTGAGTCTTGATATGCGTGAATCTGAATTCTTTACGCCAATACGCAGCCGACGGCAAACGACGCAAGTTAACTGATTGTTTCTTTCTTCAACGCACGGTTGACTGGTGAATTAATTACCGAATCAATGGACTTAGATTTATCCACCAAAGATAACGTCGTTTTTTGCTCAAGCATAAACCACATCAACCATATTTTATCATCATTCCTAATTTTGTCGAGCACTGAACTGACTAAGGAAAGACATCGCTTCCGTTACTGTCACAAGCATAAATAAGGCAACAAAATTTAATTCTGTTTTCAAACACAGAAATCATACGGTCTGTCTTACCTTTTTATTGTAAGTTATGGTCCTTCAATTTAATGGATGTTACTTTAAGAATATACTAGCTGTCAAGTCTCATTTTAAATATCTATGGCTTAAATGCATTTAAACCTTTAAAAGGAACTTAAGATATTTCGATTTCCAGTCGAAAACTCACATACAGTTATTCTTTCTTTCTTTCTTTCTTTCTTTTTTTCTTTCTTTGTGTCTTTATTTCATTTACTTGCAAGAGTTTACAAGTATGATTTCTAAAAAAGTCTTTCTTAAAGAGGTTTTGATCTGAAAATGTTTAATTTTTTTGTGCTATGACCAGGCTACAGAAAAGGGTAGAGACCTGTGAGCAGCGAATTTTAAAAGCAAACTTTATCAATATTTTAATGTATTTGTCCTCCTCGAGGCAACCCGCGTCTTCATATAAGCGATGCAAATAAAATGCATATTTTGAAAATGTTCGCCACTTCAGTGTGTGTTGCAGTGTTTAAATCTGTCAATATTACACAAGTTTTGACAGAAGTGAATTAAGAAATTGCAGCCTCTGCGCTAAGCTTAATAAAATTAAACACAATATATGGTGGGTGCTTTAAGAACCGTTAAAAACTATTGAAAATCTCTTTATTTTCGTTACAATATTTTAATTTAAAATACGCATGAAAAAATAGAATAGAAATAAGGGGATCAGATAAAAGAAATAAAGTACAGCATATCTTATAATAAATAATATATTTATATATGTTAACAAAGTCTATATATATATAAATTATATTAGATTACCAGTAGTTACGGTAGTCTTAATATGCTTACGCAAACTGAGATAATTCATTTATAAATGAAATATTTAGCAGCGCAATTAAATAAACAAATCAAACAGTGCAAAAACTATTAGTGCAATTTATGTGTGTCAATTTGAAAGAAAAAAACAAAATAATGCATATTTTATATCAACCAACAAATAAAAACAACGAAAATAGAAAACACTGAAACAATCGGCTTCAGAAAGTGATGCACACTCTTTCAAAACTGTTGCTCAACTTGGATTTTTTCACGAATTAATTATCACCGAATTATGTTAATTAAATAGTTTTAATATTTTCGCTCAGACTGCAAGACATTGTAATCGTGTAATCTAATCTAAATTTGTGACTGTTTATTGTTGTTAACTTTATCTTATAAAGATGCTATAATACTCAATTGAATTTCTATGCTATTAAAATTGTATTTCTTACTTAAATAAATTAAAAACGTGCCTCGTGCGAGTGGCAATAAATAAACTATATGATTATACATTCAATTAAGTTTTAGATATAGAGATGATAAATAAATGTGTTAATTTTATGAATATGCGTAGATATTGGTGAATTATATGTCAATCTTAATAAAAACAGTACATTTTCGGAGTATAAAGAAACACTTAAGATTGCATTGGTTTTATTTTAATCGAATAAAAGTAAGCGTTCCCTGCTAAGTATAATTATCATGCATTAACATGGACCATGGTCGCCGTGGCGTAGTGGATAGAGTGCGACGCTCACACGCCGAAGGGTCTAGGTTCGACTCCCAGTTCAACACCAATTTTTCTAATATTTCACGGCACCACCTCTTTCGAGCTGCTGACAACACTCAAAGAGTAATAACTGTCTAAGAAAGCTTCTCAAATTTCGCCGTTCGGAGTCGACAAAAAACTGTAGGTCCCTTCTACTCGTGAGAGAACAGTAGCGCGCACAACACGAGTAGTTGATGAGCAAGCTAGGCCCTGGTCCCCTGTAGACTGTCGTGCCATACAATTATTTATTATTAACATGGACCTAAATAACACATCTCTTCAGTAAAGGTACGACTTTGTATTGCATCTCGGTGATGCCCATACAAGGCTGGTAAGGATCCCGTTCTTTTTGCTTTTATAATCCCAGTTGCGGACGTCTGTGGTGTTAAATCTTAAAGTTTAAAGATTTTGCAAATTGAAGCAGTGTGTACTCTACGTCCCACATGCTAATAGATGATTGAGTTTGAAGCTTACTCGAATTTTTTGACACCTAATTTGACACGCTGTCCAAAATAACGATGTTTTTCCGTCTAAATGCCATATATGAGTATGTACGATATTATGCCGTCGTTTATTACCAGACCCATTCGCCAGATCCCGGTTCAATATAAGCATTTAATTTTAAAGGATTTCTCCGAAAATATTGTAAAAAAAAGCTTAATAACAATGCATCGACTTGTTTAAATCGTTTTTTAAGGGATAGCTGCGTTCATTACTTGTTGCAAAAAAATAACAATTCTCTATTGTAATCCTACATAATTTAAACAATCCGGCGTGTTTATCAATAAACTAGGCATTGCCTTGTTGAATAACGGACAAGATAATAGGACCACTGAATACGCGGGATTGTGCAACCAGCTGCCAGCTCTATCGTAAAGTTTGACATTTTTGAGGTTATACGTACTCAGAACGTTTTGATATACGAGCGCTTTTTGTGTTGTTCACAGTAACTTAAAAGATCCATCTCGCCCAAAAAATTCAATTAAATCGTGAAAATTTTCGTGCGATTAGTTTTTACAACTTTCGACGTGGATTAACTCAACAACAGTGCATCGATGAACTTATTTCAATTTTTGGCGATGAAGCTCCATCAAGGACCAGGGTTTATCGATGGTATGGTGAATTCAACCAAAGTCGTAGTTCACTCCAAGACGAATTTCGTGAAGGTCTTTCGAAATCAGTTGTTGTTCCGGAAACCATTGATGCTGTGCGCCAACTGATATTCTAAGATCGTCATGTGATTTATCGTGAGATTGAGACAACCTTAGGCATTAGTGGGACCAGCATACATTCAACATTGCATGAACATTTGACCGTTAGAAAAATTTATTCGCGTTAGATCCCACACAATCGTGAATCGCTCAAAAAAAGGCTCGTGTCGACTGGTCGAAAAAAATGCTCCGAAAATACGATCGCGGTGCGTTAAAGCACATGTATGACATCGTGACAGGTGATGAATCGTGGACTTACGCGTATGAGCGCGAATGTAAACAGCAGTCGACTGTATGGGTGTTTTAAATTTAGTCAAATCCAACAAAAGTTGCTCGCGCACGAAACACTTCCAGAACAAATGAAGCAAATGGTCGCCCATTTTTTTCGGAGAAACTGGACATGTCGCGACCGTTCCACTAAAACAACGCAGAACAGTCAATTCTGAGTGATAGACAACTATTTGTTTGCCAGTTGTCTTCCAAGAAATCAGGAAAAAAACCGCCGAACACGGATCACTCATCACCACCACAATGCGAGCTCTCATACATCGGCTCAAACAAGTGCTTTTTTGAGCACTCAAAACATCAATTTGATAAGTCATCCGCCGTATAGTCCTGACTTGGCACCAAATGACTTCTTTTTATTCCCGTACGTAAAAGATAAAATGAGAGGTACACGTTTTTCGACACCTGAAGAAGCGGTTGATGCGTTCAGAATGCATGTTTTAGATATACCTCAATCAGAGTGGCAAAAGTGCTTCGACAATTGGTTCAAGCTTGCAAAAGTGTATAAATCTCAATGGAAAATATTTTGAAAAACAATAAAGCTATTTTCAATGAGGAAACCCTCGTATCATTCTAGTTTCATTGAAAAACTAAAAGGATTCTGTAAATTTGGTAATTTTTATTTCATTTTATTTTTGTTTTAATAAAGGAAAAATAAAAATAAATCATGAGGTCATAACAAAAAATATTTTTTCAATAAAAACCGTGAACAGAAAGGGGACAAAGCAATAAGACCACTATAAAAAATGTAATAATTATTGTACGATGTTCTTTAACCTTTCTTAGTATTTAGTAGAATATCCTTTGTTTTTTAATACGACACGCATTCTTCGGACCATGGATTTGACCAGTCTGCGACAAGTGTTTGCCAGTATCGCGTGTCAAACTTAATTTTGTTCCACAGCTTTTCTCTATTTTCATTTTTCAGCTTATAGGGACTTTTTCACCGCTCCCCACAAGTTTTCCAGGGGATTATGGTCTGGAGATTGGGAGGGCCAGGTCATAGGCCCAGCTGACAAAAACGGTTTTTTTTTTTACAAACATTCGTGGATTCTTTCGTGGACGATCTGTTGGCATGTGAGCTTTTTGCGGCTGTAGCACATTAAAAACAAATGTCTTTGATCTTAGCGTTGGTTTGGACACCTCCCACCGTGACTTTCGTTCCTGTGAAAATTTTCGGATCAAGTCCCTTTCGGTTGCAACACTGCTCTTCTCTTTCGATGCATTTTAACACACAGATAAAAAGAAATGACGAATTTCTATGTTTACAGTGAATTGGTTTAAAAATAATATAAGACACAATTATTCATATCAAAAAAACAAAAAACAATTAAACTGGTCTTAATATTTCGTCCGAACGTTGAGACAGTTCATTCACATTTATTCCGTTCTGGTCTTATTGTTTTGTCCATCACTGTATATAAACATACTACAATCTGACTATAAATCGCAAACAGTTGGCGGGCATTGATCTGCACTTCTAGGTTCTTTTCCATTATCCGCAATAGCTTTAAATTCTGTATATATTCAGCTGAAACGAAATAGCAGCGAGGATCATTTACTTGGTGTTAAAAAGACATTTTCCTCGGTAGTTGTCGAAATACAAATGATCGACTTCGACTGTGGTTACTCAGTCGTTCGCTATGTTTTGATTTCACCAATCTGAATATTAAATTAATTCAAATGAAGTAGAAAATACTTCTCTGGATTATGTTCTCCTGAAAGCAATCGGCCGGTATGTACCTGTCAGATAATATCCTGATTTTCCTTTCCGGCGAAGATCAGTTTAAAATGAATACTTCTTAAAACTTGCCAAGATTGTGGATCGAGGTCGAAAACATCTACTAGAAAGATTTTTTTTTTCGTCGGACGAAAACCTGCCATAAGGGATCAATTTAGCACTTACGAGGGGCCTTAATATGTTCTCGGTATCGGGGTGAAGCTGTGGTTATATATATATAAATTGACTTTTTTATCAAGTAATACTATTATGTTAGTGCATTCGTGTAATATTTCATATAAATGTGATTATCTATTGATTCGCGTTTTATCTCTAGTTAAACAGAATCATAATGGCCACTGAGACGATGATGGTGAAAATTGAGCATCGCGCTGTAATTAATTCTCACTAAGCAAGGAAAAAGTCAAAAAACTATTCATGAAGAGATGGTGGCTGAGGGTTCCGCACCCTCATTATCAACTGTGCAAAAGTGGTCAAGTGAGTTCAAGAGAGGCAGAGAGAGCATTGAAAACGACTCTCGCTCCGACGCCCCTACTGCTTGTACTGGAGAAACATTCAAAGAAGTCGAAAAACTTGTTTTCGAAGAAGCCCGAAAAAAGGTGAATATGATGGCAGAGATCACCAAGCTTTCAACTGGTACTATTCACACCATTCTTCATGACCATCTAAACTTTCAAAGGTCAGTACAAGGTGGGTACAACGAATGCTCACAACGCCTCAGAAAAAAGTGAAAATCGCATGCTGTAGAGAGCTTTTCGAGGTGTGTAGTGAGAACGCGGGCGGTATTATGGATCGAATTGTTACTGGGGACGAAACATGGGCTCACCACTATGACCCTGAACGCAAACAAGAGTCCATGCAGTGGCATAAAAAAGGAACAGACCCCCCGAAGAAGTTTAAAGTCACTCCGTCTGCCGGGAAGCTCATGGCCACAGTTTTTTGGGACTCAAAGGAAATCTTGCTCTTCTTCTTCTTCTTCTTCTTGTGGCGCTACAATCCGGGGTGGACCTGAGCCCCAACCAACATGCCTCTTCAGCCAGCACGATCTTTCGCCCGCTGTCTCCAGATGCGCACTCCAAGTTGGGAGAGGTCCTTCTCCACTTGTGTGCGCCACTTTAGTCTAGGTTGTCCTCTGTTGCGTTGTCCCAATGGCTCAGATTCAAAGACTTTTCGGGCATTGGTGCCCATACGTCCTACATGGCCTAGCCACCTTAAGCGTTGTACCGTAGACGCTTGACCAGGCGCATGTCGCTGTACAGCCCATAGAGTTCGTCGTTACATCTTCTCCTCCAGATGCCATCAACGCAAACAGGACCAAAAATCGCACGCAAAACTTTTCTCTCGAAAAGATTACGGGCTTCCTCATCCGCCTTTGGTAACGTCCAAGATTCCGCGCCATAAAGTAGGACGGGGATGATCAAGCTGTTATATAAAGCGAGCTTAGTCCTTCGAGAGAGGGCTTTATTACTCAATTGCCTCTTGAGCCCAATGAAACAGCGATTGGCAAGAGTGATTTTGCGTTTGATTTCGGTATTGATGTTTTTGTCTCTGTTGACTACCTCGAAGTTTTTGCTGCCTAGTTTGACGCTCTGTCCGAGACATCGATGTTGTGTGTTCTTCCTTGATGACAGCATGTACTTAGTTTTTACCGCCAGACCCATTTTAGCGGCTTTCGCTTCAATGCCAGCAAACGCCTCATTGACGGCTTGCTGTGATCGTCCAATCACGTCAATGTCATCAGCAATTGAACTGACTTCTGAAAGATCGTGCCTCTGGTGTTTCTACGCTTCCACTTTGCATAATTTGCGGGAGGAAATTAAAAAGAAAAGACGGGGTAAACTCGCAGCGGGTGTGTTGCTTATTTAATGACAACGCTCCTGTTCACACGGCGCGAGTTTCCAAGGCTGCTGCGCGAGATTGTGCTTTCGAAGAAATCCAACACCCACCCTATGGTCCAGACCTTGCCCCTAGTGATTATTTCCTGTTTCCGGATTTGAAAAAACGTCTTCGTGGATAAAGATTTTCGGATGATGAAGAACTAAAGTCGGCAATAAATGGGTATTTTGCAGAGAAAGAGGAAATTTATTTTTTTGAGGGTTTTAAAAAAGCGTATCTCAAGATGTAACAAATGCGTTGATGTTTTCAATTTAAATTGAATTCGCATTTTCCTTCATATCGATACGATACGATATATATTGAACGCCCCTCGTAGCTGCTGTAGAAATAAGGCCTGGTCTCCTTGTGAACTATTTCGATGTCTTATTTTTAGACATGGCACTAGTGGAAACATTAGTTTAACCGGCAATAAAAGTGCCACAACGACAGTTTAAAGAGACGTATTTAGTCCAATACGAATTAAAATTAACAATATAGTTTAAACATCCATTTTCTGAAGCTCGGGCCATGTTGAGACACCAGGGAATGAAAGTGCAGAGTCAGCAGTCCACGGAGCTAATAAGATAAAACGTCCTCTTTTACATTTTCAGTACATGCTTAAGTATTAAGCATAATGCAACTTCCTTTTTCAAGAAATACAAAAACGACTTTCCAACTAATCAAATACGATGCTTTGAGCAGTGTCGCAGCCATTCATACTGCCGGATAAGATTAGGACCTGTCCTCATAAAAAGAAACTATATACTACTGTGGAAATATCTTCAAACTGTGGACATGGAAAATCTTATAAGGCACCAAATTTAAAATATAGAACATACTAAAACAGAAAACTCATCACTCTTATCCCTACGAAAAGCATAATATATTTCTTGCACTCTAATTTAATAAATAAAATATTTAATGCAATTGATGTAGAGTGGACGACGTACAGTGGTGCCCTTGTATGGGGAATGCAGAAATAAATCTGTAACTTTTGAACCCCTTGACCGATCTCGTTGAATAAATTTAGAATATAGTAACAGCGCCATAAGATCCTCCTGATGTCAAAATATGGTTGAAGGATGACGGATCTTAGATTATAAAATTAAAAAAAACACACTTTTTTGTTAAGTTGCATAAAAAAATGTTAAATAACAATTTACGACCATAAATTTAGGCTCGGAACAAATGTGGAATTCATACTTATATAGAAAAATTACGTTCAATACTATTTACTAATAGACTCTCGTTGAAAAAATTGTAAATCTGGATAAAGTGTAATAAGGCTTGCGCTTCACTGCTAAGTGGTTCATGCCCATGGTATTTGCGCAATACAAGTATTAGAAGAGCAATCGTACGAAAATTTAAGCAAATGCCGAAAAATGTCGAACATTGCTCCACTTAAACGACTTGTTCTCCCAAAGTGTAAGAAGGTGTATTTTTATGTTTGTACCATCCATAAAGAACATTTCAAGCTTTCAGAATGTGTTTTCTCGTTGGAGCCTTTTGGAGTATTTTGTTAGCCTCCGCCAAACATGGAAGTACTTCCCACAAAAGGTGGCCTTAACCAAAAGCCTGGTCTAGAAAACTGGTGGTCAATATTAAAAAACTGTTGATGCAGATTGAAGGTTAAATGTACACCCTTTCAAATAAATGTAACATCAGGTTCCAAGGTGGCTTATTTAAAAAAGTATGCCATATCGAACTTTCTTGAAAAAAACCGTCAAATTTTTAAAATTTGAAAGTTTAAGTCGTACAACTAAACGCCTCATTAGAAGTAAACAATATTTTGGGTTTCTATGTTCTCAAATATGTAGAATCGAAAAACTAATACCACTTGGCCGAGAAAATTATTTTATTTTACGTATTTTTCCGCTCGGGCACCACTGTGCGCCGTGGGGTAGTAGTGCGAGAATCTCAAGCCGAAGGTCCCAGGTTCGATTCCTGGACTAAAGACCACGCACTTTTCAGGGCCTCATCTCTTTCGTCATGCTGACAACGCTTTAGGACTACCATCTACGATAAACCATTTAAAATTGTAACGTTTTCGATCAGCAAAAAATGCGAAAGAACAGTATCACGCACACCAAGAGTAAGAAGTAGTTGAAGAAACTAAGCAATGGTGCCTTTGTGGACTGCTGCGCCATAAACAAATGCTATTGAAAACTGAACAAAGTAAACTTATTTGCATTGTACTTGTAAAAGGACGAACGTTCAAAACAATGCTTTTGTAGCATTGCATGTCTAGTCTTAACTAGGGCAGTTGCTTTAGTTGAATTGTGTTCATAGAATATATTTTCTTCCAGAGATGAAAATGATGAAATGTCGTCTTTTGACTCAAAGATTTAGTTAATTTTTTTTCCTATTTACGGATTCACTTTTGGTCTAAAGGTCAAATCATAACTTACAAACTGAAAGGAAAGTAAAGGTCTTCCACAAAAATCCTTTTGTTTTTTTTTTCAATAATATTTTTTTTATTGATGCATAATTGTTTTCTTAAATATTAGACAAAAATACTTAAACTAGTTTACTTGTCTAATCTAGTGAACTTATTAACTTCTTACAAGTACTCTAAGCCAACCAAGGTTTATTTTGTTTTTGATTTCGGCTTATTTAATTCTTTCTTTGTTTAATAATTATCCTAATTTTGATGCTAATTTTTCCCCAAGGAACTTAAAAAAATTGGGGGAGAAAATCCTTTCGAGATTATAGGGACTAAAAGTTGGATTCCGTTGAGTTCGTTGCGAAGTGAATGGCATCTTCCATGCGAAATAGGAAAAAACGCAGCAACATCAATTTTGAGGTAAGCTTTTTTAAATCCTCAAAAAAATACCAGAGCCACGATCTTCCAGAAGTCAGTTCAATTGCTGATGACATTGACGTGATTGGACGAACACAGCGAGCCGTCAATGAGGCGTTTGCTGGCATTGAAGCGAAAGCCCCTAAAATGGGTCTGGCGGTAAAAACTAAGTACATGCTGTCATCAAGGAAGAACACACAACATCGACGTCTCGGGCAGAGCGTCGCACTTGGCAGCAGAAACTTCGAGGTAGTCAAGGGTAAACAGGAACATCAGTACCGAAATCAAACGCAGAATCACTCTTGCCAGTCGCTGTTTCTTTGGGCGCAAGAGGCAATTAAGTAATAAAGCCCTCTCTTGAAGGACTAAGGTCGATTTATATAACAGCTTGATAATCCCCGTCCTAATTTATGGCGCGGAATCTTTAACGTTAGCAAAGGCGGATGAGGAAGCCCTTAGTCTCTTCGAGAGAAAAGTTTTGCGTGCGAGTTTTGGTCCTGTTTGCGTTGATGGCATCTGGAGGAGAAGATGTAACGACGTACAGCGACATGCGCCTGGTCAAGCGTCTACGGTACAACGCTTAAGGTGGCTAGGCCATGGAGGGCGTATGGGCACCAATGCCCGAAAAGTCTTTGAATCTGAGCCATTGGGACAACGCAACAGAGGACGACCTAGACTAAAGTGGCGCACACAAGTGGAGAAGGACCTCACCCAATTTGGAGTGCGCAACTGGAGACAGCTGGCGAAAGATCGTGCTGGCTGGAGAGGCATGTTGGTTGAGGCTCAGGTCCACCCCGGATTGTAGCGCCACAAGAAGAAGAAGAAGAGCAAGATTCCCTTTGAGTCCCAAAAAACTGTGGCCATGAGCTTCCCGGCAGACGGAGTGACTTTAAACTTCTTCGGGGAGTCTGTTCCTTTTTTATGTTACTGCAAGGACTCTTGTTTGCTTTCAGGGTCAAAGTGGTGAAACCATGTTTCGTCCCCAGTAATAATTCGATCCATAACATCGTCCGCATTCACACTACACATTTCCAAAAGCTCTCTACAGCATGCAATTCTCACTTTTTTCTGAAGCGCTGTGAGCATTTGTGGCACCCACCTTGCACTGACCTTTGAAAAGTTAAGATGGTCATGAAGAATGGAGTGAATGGTACCAGTTGAAAGCTTGGTGATCTCTGCCATCATTTTCACCTTTATTCGGGCATCCTCAAGAACAAGTTTTTCGACTTCTTTCGACTTCTACAAGCAGTAGCCGGAGCGAGGGTCGTCTTCAATGCTCTCTCTGCTCCTCTTGAACTCACTTGACCACTTTTGCACAGTTGATAATGAAGATGCGGATCCGTGATAAACAGGTACCATCTCTTCATGAATAGTTTTTTGACTTTTTCCTTGCTTAGTGAAAAATTTAATTACAGCGCGATGCTCAGTCTTCACTATCATCGCTTCAGTTGCCATTATGATTCTGTTTAACTACAGATAAAAAACAAATCAATAATCACATTAATATTAATTTCACAGGAATGCACTAAAATAATAGTATTCTTTGATAAATAAGTTAATTTATACATATAACCACAGCTTCACCCCGATACCGAAAATATATTGAACGCCCCTCGTACACTTATACGTCCGCTGCTATCGCCCCTGTGCATATCCACTTTCCCATCTACTTAGGTCTTTGTGCTCTATATATGCCACAGCAACTTTTCTTATGGCTTACACCCATTTGCTCGAAAGCAGGATTTCTTTGGCAGATTTGCTTTAAGCTAAACAGGATACACGACCTTTCGACAGTTCACGAGCTGGAAGATTATTTGTACAGGAAGTTCGAAATTAATTGAATTGGAACAAATCTATTATATCTGGGAAAAGAGTAATTGCACGAGGATTTATTCTGCTCATAAGAGTGTTTTAAAATATGTAAACAAACCATTCTGAAAATACTTCATATGTTCGGATTTTGTTATTTTCAGTTAAATAAAATACCAGCAAGGTAAAACATTTTCTTCTCTTTTTAAATTAAGAGTAAATCAAGTATAGCGACATTTGGTGTCTTTGGAGGATCGTTTTAGGCGTTTTAATTATTAATTTTACAGCTTGGTTCACCTGTAATATAACACATTTTTATTTTATATTGCTGACAAAAGGTCAACTTACCACTGCCGAATCACATACGATTTTATTGGCATGTTCACGAAACCAAACCAAAGTTCTTGTATGCGGAAATTGGGCCACAGATAGGGACCCTACAATGAGAAGTATTTCTTCTATTGGGATTCATCTGTAATAATTTTCTTAAATGGATGTCCTGTCTAAAATGCCATTAATCAGATGTATGCAATGAATTCATATTCAAATTTACTGATACTGCTTCACTTTTGCTTTTTTTCCCAATTGTATTGCAAAATGTTTATTTCATATTGAACTGTTTTGATTAACATTAAAGTAAATTAAACTTTCGATAAATTTCGTTTACATACAATTCTCCATACGTCTGCTGAATGTCATAGTTTCATGTACTCAAAAACATTAAAAAAATCCACCAAGATGAGCTAGTTTCCATCAGAAACCATTAAGAAAGACCTGTAAAAGAAGGTCTATTGGTCTCTGCTTTCCATGTTGATACAAGTGAATTTATTTTATTATATTTGTGTCATAATGAAAACCTGGCAGCACTACTAACTTATTAGAAATGTCAAAATACCCGAAACCACCACTGTAATCACGACTTTACCACCTCACCACACCATTTCATGCAATCGATTTAATTGAAAATCTTGTTTTCCTTTTACAGTGGAGCAAACTAAACACAGTCGGATTTGTTCTTCGGAGTGTTGTGTTATTGTTGTTCCGCTTGGATCTCGCTCTGTCTAGCACAGTATTTATTTTTAAACACTTACTTCCTTTGAAGAGTGCAATACGCCGTCAAATAAGTCACGGAAATAGTACATACTCCTGCGACGCTTCTGACAAGTTCGCTACGTTATCCGGCAAAACTAATTATTTCTATTATTTGTGATATAAAATAATTTTTGCCCACAGAACTGTGTGTATCTTTGAAGAGTTTAATTGAAATCAATTAAGCATAAAACTGTATTTGTGTGTGGGGTGGGAGCAAATGTGAACAAAGAGTTAAATAATATTATAACGATTTGCGGCGTGTATACAAAGAAAATCGTATATTTGCATCTGCTTTTGTGTACGTAATCAAGGGATTTAAGATTTTGAACAAAATCTTCAAGCAACCATAATAACAAACACTTGAGACCGGAGAGCAAAGAAGATTCTATGCAAAATGTCATTATTTCGTGCAACAACCTCTCGTCTAATGTCCTCAACATCACTATCCTCGTCGATTCATAAAACAATATCCGCTGAAAGGCTACGCTCAATTTCGACCCTGCCGGTTGGTGCTGGTAAGGGATATCATGTCATTATTAAAAGTTTTTTTTGCCAATACATATATTTGTGTACTGACAATTTATTTAGACGTTATTAAGGAAATTCTTTGTTTTGCCATCTTATTTTCATGATTTAGGATTACGAAGACCAAGGCCGAATTTGATGCGAGGTGTAGCAATAGTTGGAGCAACAACGTATCAACTTAAGACCTCATATACCCAACTGCCAGTTCAGCAGGAACAAGTGAGGAACTTTGTTAGTTTGAAAACGCTTCAGCATCCGACAATTGGGCGGTCAATCCATAATGTAAGTATTTTCTGTTTTGTATTGAATATAAAACACATGTTTTACGTTTATAAGTCTTAACTCAACAACGAAAATGAAAGAGAGGGCGAGAGAAAACAAAAATCAATATTTTGCCTGTAAATTCATAGCTACAGCCTGCAGTTCAACCACAAAATTTATTTTTTCTGTTTTAAGGTTATTCCTTTTCTTTTCCACTCAGGGACCTAATTGTGATCAATCTGAAAATCAGCGTGTTAGTGCGTAGAATGTAACTTAAAGGAATCAGTGCCCATTCATTGAACTTGCCTCTTTATGAAGAGACACATTTTGCGAGATGAGTATTGGGATATGTACTTAGACATCTCGTAGAGACGCATGCTTTACACTGCATAAAAATGGATCAGATCTGCCAAAACACTTAAATGTATTCTCAGACGGCAAAGTGTTTCCTTAATAGGCACCCATCCATATGTACCTCCACGTTCACGTGCAGACTTGAAAGCCCTTGAAAACCGTCTGCGTGCTAACAAAGGAGATAATATGTGACAAAAGCAATAAACTTTATAAGGTATAATTCTTACAGCAACCTAATAATCCAAACAAATTAATTTACTTTAAGCAGGGCTAATTCTTGTCACCGCCTTAATCACAGGCGACCTTTGAAGCTGCAAATTTCAATACAAATAATTTTTTCAACCTCTGCTTTCAATTTATTCGAATGTTTCCTGCACCTCGCCGTCGTTCAATGACTATTCCTCAAAAAGTATTCAGACAATTTACATGCAGAAACATGTCTGTCAGTACTCACCCAACAGTTGATGTTGTGGCCCACTGTCGCTTGTCCCTGTCTATGTATCAATCTAAAGATCAACTCTTGAAGCACCCCCTCAGTCAGGTGTTTAATAGGGGTGTCGGAAATACATATGTGCTAACACAAACTTACCCGATTTCTGTTTTTTAATACAGAAACAAAAACAAAGAAGAAAACCAGAAACTACGCCTATTGGCGTATTTTCACTCAGCTGACTGTGGTTTCGCAATATTCAGAGGGAACCGGCTCAACAAGATTATTCTCCACTGTGTGTGTACGTGTGTCTGCTTATATGTGTTCATGTGCGTTCGTTTTATTGAAGATTCAATTCAAATAAATTATGCTTTTCGATAAAATGCTGTTTCTTCATGGGTGACAATGATGCACAGACCGGCTTTAATTGATTTTATTTTAGGTCTTCGTTTTTTGTTTCATTAACGGCAGTGGCGTTAGACTCTGACGCGACTGTGATACTGCATCGTTCGGCAGTGACAATCTTCGAATAACTTGGCAATTTGCTCAGATATGCACTGACACTCAGTTTTTGGACTTTGAGCTCGCCGTGTGCGTGATATGGTTCTGATATTTCTTTGCCAAGTATGCGAGCAGGCACCCGTCCGTATGCATGCAACCGTTCTTCCCATGTATGCATATGACTGTATATTTAATTTATTTTCTATTATTATTATAAATTTATCTTGATTGTTTGTGTATGTCTGTGTCTATTCGTTCGTATCTTGTTTGAGAAGTCAATGATCCTTTTTTTTCTTAACTGTCCGAAATGAAGGTCATCTAAATTGAATGTGGAAAAACTGTTTTATCAGACGTCACGAGTTAAAATTTAAAACAAAATATATTTTTTTTTACCTCTTACTGAATAATGTAAAAAAACTGAACTCGATAGTAAAAAAGGTTTCGTTTCTTGTTCGAATGACTTAATATTAAACTGGAATACACATTTATATATATCCAAATTTTCAAACGAAAACATAATTTAAACTAAAACACACATGTTTGCATAAAATAACTTCCTGATAACTTTGCTGTCATGGAACACAGGTCTGTTTCAATATGCAGATATGTATGATTGTTTTATGTTCAATCTACTTACACAGCTAGCTAGCGTCAACGATACTTTCCGCTACCTGTCTTCACCTACCTACAACATACCCATGCTCGCAGCACATGTTTCGATCACGATCAGTCGCTTCAATCGGATATTGTGTGAATGCGGATTTCGTTAAGGGGTTGGCTATGAAATTAATTTGTACAATACCTCCGCAGTCCATGTTGATTCAGTGACCAGAGCAAAAAAAAATTACACTTCTAGAATATTTTTGTGCAATTTTCAATAAATGCATATTCTGATTCATGGCGTATTTTCATTCCCTCAAAAGATTCTTTTGAGATCCTAAAACGTTATCGTCGTTGCAAACGAATTTTTTTTTTAATAATTTAAAATTATCCTCAACGATGCCTTAAACAAATTTTTGTACTGCGTTCCTGTTCGGGTTACCAAATGCAAATACGCATAAACGATTAAAAGTGAACATCGCATCCCAACTCAGAAGATTAAAAATTGTTATTATGTAATGATGAAACTATAAAGTTTTCGTTTTCTGAAAATAAAGCGTATAACACGTTGAGGACGGCGCAGTTCTTTGTATTTAGCATCATCTAATAATAATAATTGGGTGGCGCGACAGTCCACAGGGGATCAGGGCCTAGCTTGCTCATCAACTACTCGTGATGTGCGCATTACTGTTCTCTTACGAGAAGAAGGGACCTACACTTTTTTGCCGACTCCGAACGGCGTAGTTTGATAAATTTTTCTTAGGCAGTAATTACTCTTTGAGTGTTGTCAGCAGCTCGAAAGAGGTGGTGCCGTGAAAAATGCAAGGTGTTCCTGCCGGGACTCGAACCTGGGCCTTTAACGTGTGAGTGTCGCACTCTACTCACTACGCAGCAAAAATCAAATTTTGCTTTATCTGGTGGCGCCTTGCACACAAAATTTTTAAATTTTGAAGAAAACAATAAATTTTGCGAAAAAGGCACACATCAATATTGTGCTGCTTCTGTTGTACTGTTATTACTTCACACTTATCTTCTTCTTGTGGCGCTACAGTCCGGGGTGAACCTGGTCCTCAACCAACATGCCTCTCCAGCCAGCACGATCTTTCGCCAGCTGTCTCCAGTTGCGCACTCCAAGTTGGTTGAGTTCCTTCTCCACTTGTGTGCGCCAGCTTAGTCTAGGTCGTCCTCTGTTGCGTTGTCCCAATGGCACGGATTCAAAGACTTTTCGGGCCAGAGCATTGGTGTCCATACGCTCTACATGGCCTAGCCATCTTAAGCGTTGTATTCGTAGACGCTTGACCAGGCGCATGTCGCTGTACAGCCAATAGAGTTCGTTGTTAAATCTTCTCCTCCAGATGCCATCAACGCAAACAGAACCAAAAATCGCACGCAGAACTTTTCTCTCGAAAAGATTAAGGGCTTCCTTATCCGCCTTTGCTAACGTCCAAGATTCCGCGCCATAAAGTAGGACGGGGATGATCAAGCTGTTATACAAAGCGAGCTTAGCCCTTCGAGAGAGGGCTTTATTACTTAATTGCCTCTTGAGCCCAAAGAAACAGCGATTGGCAAGAGTGATTCTGCGTTTGATTTCGGTACTGATGTTGTTGTCCCTGTTTACCGCGGAGCCGAGGTAGACGAAGTCCTTGACTACCTCGAAGTTTCTGCTGCCTAGTGTGACGCTCGGTCCGAGACGTTGATGTTGTGTGTCCTTCCTTGATGACAGCATGTACTTAGTTTTGCCCTCATATACCCCCAGACCCATTTCAGCCGCTTCCGCTTCAATGCCAGCAAACGCCTCATTGACCGCTTGCTGTGTTCGTCCAATCACGTCAATGTCATCAGCGTATGCTAGCAATTGAACTGACTTCTGAAAGATCGTGCCTCTGGTGTTGACTTGTGAGTTACGCACGATCTTCTCGAGGATGATGTTAACGAAGTCACATGACAGTGCGTCGGCTTGTCTAAACCCTTTTTTGACATTGAAGGTCTCGGTGAGCTCGGTACCGACCTTGACGGAGCAGGGAGAGTTCTCCATCGTCATCCTACACAATCTGACGAGTTTGGTAGGAATGCCAAAACTAGACATGGCACTGTATAGCTCGTCTCTATGCACACTGTCATATGCAGCTTTGAAATCGACGAATAGGTGGTGAGTGTCAATTTGTATTTCTTGGGTCTTTTCCAGGATCTGCCGTAATGTGAAGATCTGGTCTAATGTGGACTTCCCTGGCCTGAAACCACACTGATAGGGACCTATCAGGTCATGGATAAACGGTTTCAGACGCTCACGCAATACGGCAGAGAGGATCTTGTATGCGATGTTGAGGAGACTAATCCCTCGGTAGTTGGCGCAGTCAAAGGGGTCTTCTTTCTTGTGAACCGGGCAAACGACTTCAACGATTCCACACATCGGGCGTACTTTTCTCCGACCATATCTTACAGATGAGCTGGTGCATCCGCCCAACCAGGTCATCTCCAGCTGCTTTAAATAGTTCTGCGGACAGTCCGTCCGCTCCAGCAGCTTTGTTCGACTTCAACTTCACACTTATACCACAATTTTATTAAACGGTACGCGCTGTCAGATAAAACATTCGTGCATGAGTCATGGGTGGTGCACGCCGTCCTCAACTTATTAAAATAAGTTATTCCCTTAGGCTAATTTAACAAATAGTGTTAATATTGAGACTTTTTACTGCTTTTCCAGATGCAAGGATTTTGACATTTCCAAATTGTCAGGAGAAGTACAGAAAAAAAAATTGTTGGTCTCATCTAAAACCACAAACTTGGTTTAACCAAGAAAAGGAGTTTAGCAAAGAAAGGGGAAAATGAGGAGGAGAAAAGGAGGAAATAGGATTTTATCAGCAAAAAATCTATTCCATTAACACCTTAATTGCAACTTTTACTCTACTCAGCTCAACCTTTACAGGGTTCAATCCTTTTTAAAACTATTGACGGCTTGCCTCAACGACGGCGACTTGTTCATAGGTTCCGCTGCACTAGAAGGAATTTTTCACAAATCTCCTCATTCTAACAATATATATAAAAAAAATAGTCAGTAGCGCATTTGAGTGTATACGATGATAAATTTGAGTATTTAGAGATAATTATGTCTTCCAACTTTTCGGGCTAACCTCTTGGTTCTTCGAGAGGTTTCGAAGCAAAGGTTAACTGACGAATGTTGTGAAGCTCTGTGTGACTTGGATTCCAAACGGATTTGAGAATGCTTAATTCGATAAACTATAATTATTTTGGATCAACAACAGAAAAGCCTTTGCTTCGGAATCACTTTATTTGATCTGCTTGTCCCCTCTGATTTTTGCAGTGATGAAAACCAAATCGGCGAAGGCGATTTCCGACATCAAATAATGTTAAGATTTTTTAAGCTACAATAAATGCATATGCCAATATTATGGGCGTCGTTTTGTGATGTGTCACCTGATGATTGTTAGAAATCGGTGTTCTATTAGTTGTTTCAGAGCTGACGTGATATAGTCTGATTTTCTTTTAAGAAATGCGTCACGTGCTTTCATTATTTATATATACATTGTATGAGGCGACAGTCAGCAAGGGTGCCTGGGTCTGGCTTCCTCTTCAATTACTCATATTCTGCGCGCTACTTGTCTCTTACGAGTAGAAGGGTTTTTGCGAAGAAAATCTTTTTCATTTTTTTTTTATTTTTATTTAACTGTATATAATTAATGACTAAATCTTAGGAAAATACTTAAAACTAGGTAACTTAGTCTTAAGAATGGCTAAACATCTAACTTACTTACCCTAAACAAGTGCTCTAAGTTAAACTATAATTAATCTAATTCAAATTGCCTTTGGGCATAAATAGCGTGAAATTTTTTGTTATACAGATATGTGTTAATTTGTTCCAAGAAAAATGTTTAAAAAAAAAACTTGGTATTGCGGGTTTTATTTATATAAATAAACTTAAGGTATCCTAAAATAAAACTAAATTAAAATCTTAAAAAAAATAGATTTAAAAAAAATGCCTGCAACCACCTAACTACTTAAACTACTTACAACTGACTGATTAAGACAACGAAACAGAATATGTGCAGAATACACTTCAATCAAGCTATTTGTAGACCCTTTTTTTTTAAATTTATCCGAGTGTGCCAGGTATACCGGTATGAAATGATTTAAAATGTTTTTTTTTTTAAATATAACCCTAATTATTAATGGGAAAGTAAAAACATTCAAAGTATTGGCCATTGTTTTCTACACATTTTGACCACCTTTCTGGCATTTTGTGAATACCACGCCAATAAAATTGTTCGGCTTTTAAAGCAACCCAATCAGACACCCAATTTTCGACCTCCCCGTAGGAATCAAAGTTCTGATCAGCCAATGCGTGTCTCATCGATGAAAACAAATGGTAGTCGAAAGGAGCCAAGTCTGGTGAATACGGAGGGTGGGGTAGCTGCTCCCAGCCAAGTGTTTTGATTGTATCCTGAACCGGTTTTACTTTGTGTGCAGGTGCATTGTCATGGAGTAAAATTACCTTGCCTTCTCTTCTGGCCCATTCTGGTCGTTTCTCGATCAATCCATGGTTCAAATTGATCATTTGTTGTCGGTAGCGATCAGTATTAACGGTTTCACCAGGTTTTAGGAGCTCGTGGTACAGCACACCTTTCTGGTCCCACCAAACACACAGCATTGTCTTCTTGCCGAATCGATCTGGTTTTGCAGTCGATGTTGATGGTTGTCCCAGATTAACCCATGATTTTTTCGGTTTAGGATTCTTAAAATAAATTCATTTTTCATCGCCAGTAACAATCCGATGCAAAACCGATTTTCTTTCGTGTCTTTGAAGCAAAATTTCACAATTGTTTTTTCGGTTTTCCATCTGTCTTTCATTCGATTCATGTGGCACCCATTTTCCACACTTTTGGATCTTTCCCATAGCTTTAAAACGGTCAGAAATTGTTTGTTGTGCAACATTTAACATTGCTGCCATTTGCTTTTGACTCAAAGTGTCATCTCCATCCAATATCGTTTGCAATTCAGCGTCTTCAAACTTTTTTGGTGGTCTTCCACGTTCTTAATTTCTCACGTCAAAATCATTATTTCTGAACCGTTGAAACCATCTTTTGCATGTTGCTTCTGATAGAGCATGATCACCATATGCCTCGACAAGCATTCGATGCGACTCTGCAGCACTTTTCTTCAAATGAAAAAATGAATGCTTTCCGCAAATCATCACTTTCTGATACAATATTCGACATTTTTAACACGATGAAAAAATATGATGTTGTCTGTTTGTATGACTTGATGTATGCTAAATATTTTTCACAGATGTCATAGCAAATAAACAAAAAAAAATAAGGGCTCGTTTACAACAAATGTTCCCTATCGAGACATTTGTATCTTGACGCTCACTTCATACCGGTATACCTGGTAATGTTTACCTTTAGCACAAAACAACCACATCCGCTGGTGTTGCAATAAGCAATTCGACCTTAACAAAACGACAATAAGGAACCTTGTATTTATTGTCCTTACTCTTCAAGTAGAAGACTTTAAAAAGATGTGCATTTTAGTGTCTTCTCAAGTCTTCCTAATCCACTTTCTCTGTCTTGGTGTCTATTCCCGGTAGAATATTGTTTGTAACAAGTCTTTTGCTTTACATTTGCTATTAATTTTTATTCTTCCTCTAATCTTAGGATAAAACTCTTTTATTTGAGGCACAATTCGATTCGGTTCGGTTTCAATAGATGGCGGCACTTGCACATTGTGGGTGATCTTCGAAGAGATTACTTACATTATTGACACTTGTCCAATGTGCATCAGGGTTTGTTTTACACAATTATATTATTTCTTACCGCTTGTCTAGATCTGTCCTAAATAAAAAGCATTTGCGAAACGTTTTGATCTTCGTTTTTAATTAGAAAAGAAGTTCAGCTGAAGCCCATCGAATGCTTGCAGAACTGGCGAATCTGTCTCGACCGATAAATCATACGGAGAGTGAGGCATCATGGTGTATACAACATTTATATGCATGACATATAAAGGGTGATTTTTTTAAAAGCTATAAGAAAGTTTTTTTAAAAAATAAAACAGAAAATTCAGAAAAATGCATGAAATCTTTATTTAAATCGATAGTTCGTTCCATATAATTTAATGTTTAAAGATTATTTCATGCAAATGTTGACCTTGACTTCGCCTCAAATAGTCCATCCGCTTAGTCAATTTTTGGCATACTCTTTCCAACATTTCGGCCGGTATCTCATGAATAAATGCTTCAATATTGTGTTCCAATGCGTCAATTGAAGCGGGCTTTTCTGTATACACATAGCTTTAAAATATCCCCACAAAAAATAGTCTAAAGGCGTTAAATCGCACGATCTAGGCGGCCGATTGGCCGTTCCCGAACGTGAAATCAAATGTTCATCGAACTCTTCTCTCAATAAGCCCATTGTTGCACGTGCCGGGTGGCATGTTGCATCATCTTGTTGAAACCACATGTCATGCAAGTTAAGTTCTTGCATTTTGGGCAAAAAAAAGTTGGATATGATCACACGGTAGCGCTCACAAAGTTACGTTACGATTCGCATTATCTTTGAAGAAGTACGGTCCAATGATGCCACCAGCCCAAACCGGACCAAACTGTGACTTTTTCTGGACGCATTGGTCGCTCAATGCTTCTGGCTGATATTCACTCCAGACTCGACAATTCTGCTTACCATATACTAAATATTTTTCACAGATGTCATAGCAAACAAACAAAAAAAAAAAGAAAATGAGGGCTCGTTCACAACAAATGTTCCCTATCGAGACATTTGTATCTTGACGCTCACTTCATACCTGGTGTACCTGATATTTACGTACCAATTGAGCCAAAACTAAGCCTTGTCCATTTTGACCATAAAAGAGGCGCGCGACGAACTTTCTTAACAGAGCAGGCATTTTGATAATAAAATTGAATAATTTGCAAGCGTTGTTCGTTTGTAAGACGATTCATGGTTAAATTATAGACCAAACTGAAGATGTTTGACAGTGAAAGAAACCACGAAACGTGCGTCAGCTGTTTAAACCAGTGATAAAAAATGTCCCTTTATATTCAATATGCCATGATCCACCTTTTTTTTGTTCTTTTTTTTTTTTTTTTTTCTTAACCTACCAACATCTTAAAAGCTATGTAAGCTGGCCACAAGGTCAACTTTCGGGGTTAATTACGAACTGCGCCGGGGGCGGATTTTGATGAAGAAACCAGTAAAAGTGACGTTCTTTGGCAGACTGTGCCCTGTCTCGGGCGGAGATCGCCTTACTAAACCGAAGAAGTTCCTCATGCCTACAGGCGACCTCCGCTTCATATTGGAGTCGCCTATCCACTGTTCTGCGTTCGACATGGAAGATGATAGGACATCCTTCCGTATTCTGAATTAGCCTTTTGGAGTCTAGATGGAGAAATGCTTCAGGCGGAATGAAGCCGTTTTGCGTACCTTCTGGTACTTTGGGTTTGGATAGTAAGCCCCAACGATCAGACTGTTTGTCGAAGTCATCGCTCGTGCAATATGCCTTGGAGTCAGCTTAATAATAAAATTATCTATCCTGATTAGGTTTGCCTGGTTGTACAAGACCTCGTTGCGATAGAATTTCTTGTAATCGGATTGTGGTGTTTTTCAATTGTTACTCTTTGAGTATTGTCGACAGCTCGAAATAGGTGGTGTCGTGAAAAACATGTTGTTTGTCAAAAAAGTCACAAAAATAATCGATCATAATTCCTGAGCGGTTAAATCAGTTAAAGGCTTAAGTTCGGACTGTATGTCATTATATTTGTCGCTTAATACGCCGAAGGTTCCAGATTCAATTCTTAAATCAGATACATACCTAACATAATTTCATCGCAACATAGTAATAATAATTGTTGGCGCTACAGTCCAAAGGGGGACCAGGGCCAAGCTTGCTCATCAAATACTCGTGTTGTGCGCGCTACTGTTCTCTCACGAGTAGAAGGGACCTACAGTTTTTTGCCGACTCCGAACGGCGAAATTTGAGAAGCTTTCTTAGACAGTTATTGATCTCTGAGTGTTGTCAGTAGCTCGAAAGAGGTGGTGCCATGAAAAATTCGAAAAATTGGTGTTGAGCTGGGATTCGAACCTACACCCTTCGGCGTGTGAGCGTCGCACTCTAGCCACTACGCAACGGCGACCACGCAACAGCATCCAGGTAAATAATACTATTTGTCGATAAAATCCTTTTTTTCGCGTCTCAAAGACTGCACTAAACTAACGAAGAAAAGCTATCATTCTAACATGAAGTTCCAAATAAGGAATGCTTTGGTTGGCCAGCTTTTTTCTTGGGAAGCCGATATTTAAGAATTACTTTTTAAATAATAAACGCAAATGCGATGCAAAAATTCAGGGAAATCATTTACACGACTTCATTAATATGAAGGGTTCATAGTTCTCTTCTCCATAAGATGGTAGCATCTTCAAGTCAAAGTGCGTTTTGAAATCAATTCCACACAGGAGTGAATGCGAAGTTGAATCACTTTATATTCGTACAACGGGGAATAAGTGGAATGATATTGAAGGCTTGACAGGCCACGGCGTTTGTTCTACACACAATCACAATATTCATGATACATTAAAGAGGATAACTTTATTTAAATCTCATTACATAAAGGATATGCCAAATATGTATAGCGCAGATTTCAGTTCTGATCTTCTCAAAGAGTTTGATTTTATAAATTATATAAATTCACATCCTTAAGAATAGCTGTTTAAAATCGAAAACATTCAACCTAACTTTTTTGCCCGAAATCAGTTGTTATATATATAATCGTCTTTCTCTTACATGTCTGCACCTACTCTCGTCATTCTTTTAAACAATAAAGCAGAAAGATCTCACATTCGAGTTTTCATTAACTCAATCGAGCAAATTGTCTTCAATTGAATTTGAATCGATCTCCTCATATATGTATGCAAGTGTGCACGCATGTATGTACTTTAGGGGCTGCACATGTTCTTAAATCCACTTGGCAAATATAATCAGTTCAATTAGCGGTAACTAGTATATCCAGCGGTTATAATTATATTCAATCCACCCAGCCTCTATTTAGTGTTCAAATTAAAATTCAGTGCAAGTACTGGGGACTATTATGCAGGTGCACCTGCCTTTTTTTGCTTGATTCCCATGCGACTGTCTCTTCAGACGACATCCAAAATGTCAAAACCTATTCAAAGTTTGACTGCCATAGTGTTAAGTGCGCGTAAAGGCTGAGAAAAGAAGTTTATACATTCTGATAAAGTGACAAACAGATAAAACTAATCATGGGGTTTTCTTGGAATCCATTTCGGAAACGCGTTAGAAACACAAACCATGTAATTCATTTTTCTTCAGTGTTTAAGTTTCACATATTGCAGAAAAGTTCTTAACTGATTTGTTGATTTTAGTCCTTTCTAAAAGTTAAATGAGATTGATGTTAAATTCAATCTGTTTGAAAATGTGCATAAAACAATTAATCGACTTGGAGTCTTTGAATTTTGTAGCGTTTATGGTACATATAGTCCTTGACGGTTCCATTAGATCCGATAATTGACTAGGATTCAACGGATTATTTGTGTATATTATTGAACCCTTTTTTCACAGATTACATTGACGGGTTTTAAAAAGCATTTTTACAAAATGCATTTCCTTTGAAGCGTGAGGAAAAAAAATTAAACGAAAAACAAATCTTTTTCCGTTTTCTGGAAAATGGGTGGATCGTTCAGTTAGACAGTGGGCCATAGTGACTTGATGTCTGTTACAATACTTTAAGGCATTCGATAAGGCCAACAAAATATTTTTGAAATAAATATTAAACATGCTTTTTAACCTCAGCTGAGAAGTTATTTTTATAAAAGGTCAATGTGAATTTTACGAAATTAAGACGAATTCTTTGTTTTCACCCCAAACATACAAAACAATTACTGTGACTTGGGAGTCAAATGAAAGCGGTTTGATTGATGATATATTTTTCATTCTTAACCTTAAGTTATTAATTTAACAATAATTTATATTGATTTATCATCACGATGTAACTGAAGAATCTAAAATAAAGAACGCATTTGAATTTGAATTTGAGGCGTTTTTCGATGTGGGTTGTAGAAAGGATCTGTTTCCGTATTTTTCTACAATACATTACTTTTAGAAAGGCTTTTCATTTAAACATTTATTCATTATCATTTAAGTTGATTTTTCTTCAGTTGCAAGGGAGCTTAAACCCCATTACTTTATTTATTTAACGTTTTTTACGGCATTTAAATTTGATCCATAAGTCCTTGGTTATATAATTTCTTAAATTTCTTATCAACCTGTTGCATGTCCCACATGTGGGGACTAAGTAGGCTAAAGTAGCTACAGTGCAAACTCAGTTTACGCAACTAATAGAAATATATAGCCGAGGTTGTTGCGCTTATTGGATTTCTGTTTTTAAAGAACATAGTTCAAATGGGTTTTTTATTTAGATATATAATTCAGAATAGAATAGATATTTAATTAATTTTAAAAGAAATCGTTGCTATTAGGTGCTCACGATTCGTTAAATGTAACAATTGTTTTCTTTGGGAACATCCTGTAGAACAACCCAATTTCGTCGCCATTGTAGATTTGATCAACGGTTAAAAAAAGTTTTTGTATTTTTACTTGAAATTTCATTACGAACGGTTCGACATTTTGAAATCATTTCATATACAGTGGCTCACAGCTTTTTCGACCCCTTATTTATAAATTAAAACTAGTGTGACTTCTAAACAAGAAAGAGTTATCAACAAAATAAAAAAGCAAAAAGATTAATTGAGATTTAAACTTTAACAAAATAGTTTCATTTATGAATTTTAGCGCAAAATAACATACAAAATTAACAAAAACAAAATAAGTTCTATAATTCAATGTCAAAAAAAGATGCGTTTTTGTCAGCTGTGGACATCAAACGTGAACTGGGCCTACCTGTTTGTTCTAGAACAGTGCAAGAGGAGGCACAGGAGGCTACCATAGAAGGACAAAATATCTTTGGAAGAAGCCCCAGGGAGGAACCACTTCTAACAGAAAAACAGGAAAAATAGAAACCAACCAGCACATCTGGAATGGATAGGCCCAGAAAACGAAAAAAAAAAAAAAAATGGTGAAATATTCGTTGGTCGGATTAAAGTAAAATCAGTAAATGGGGACGGAAATATTATGGTTTGGGGATGTTTCTCTTGGTATGGTGTTGGTCCATTATATTGGATAAAGGATACCATGGACCAGCATTTGTACGTTAAAATATTGGAAGACGAGATGGTCCTGTACGAAGGTTGCCTTTTATATTTCGGGATTAGGCGATCCTAGTGTTCCAATCTGGCAACTGCGAGCTCTATCGTAAAGTTTGACGTTTTTGAGGTTATACGTACTCAGAACGTTTTGACATACGAGCGCTATTTGCGTTGGTTACAGTAACTTTAAAGATCTCATTAAAAAAATGGAATTAAATCATGAAAATTTTCGTGCGATTATTTTTTACAACAACAAAAGCGCATCGATGAAGGCAAAGTAAAAATGTGGTTGGAAGACCATAATGTCGATCCCATGATCTGTCCCTCCCAATCTCTAGACCTTAATCCCCTGGAAAACTTGTGGGGAATCGTGAAAAAGTCCCCTGGAGCTTAAAAAGCAAAAATAAAGAAGCTTGGTACGCCATACCGACAAGCACTTGCCACAGACTGATCGAATCCATGAAACGAAGAATGCATGCTGTGATAATGAATAAATGATATTCCATTAAATACTAAGAAAAGTGAAAGAATATCGTACATTAACTATGAATTTGAATAATTCTTATGGAGGTCTTATTTTTTTCACTCCTTTCCATTTAAGTTTTTTATAGAAAAAAATGGTCGCCGTGGCGTAATGGGTAGAGTGCGACGCTCACACCCCGAAGGGTCTAGGTTCAATTCCCAGCTCAACACCAATTTTTCGAATTTTTTACGGCACCACCTCGTTCGAGCTGCTGACAGCACTCAAAGAGTAATAACTGTCTAAGAAAGCTTCTCAAATTTCGCCGTTCGGAGTCGGCAAAGAACTGTAGTTCCCTTCTACTCGTGAGAGAACAGTAGCGCGCACAACACGAGTAGTTGATGAACAAGCTAGGCCCTGGTCCCCCTTTGGACTGTAGCGCCAACAATTATTATTATTATTATAGAAAAAAATATTTTTTTGTTATTAACAAACTTATTTTTATTTTCCCTTTACTCAAACAATTATAAAATGAAATAAAAATTACAAAACTTACAAAATCCGTTTAGCTCTTCTATGAAGATAAAATGATATTCAGTGGTCCTACTGTTTTGTCCGGTACCGTATGTACACCTGGAAAAGAACTCTACACCCATACAGTCAACTGCTGTCTACTTTCGGGCTCATACGCAAAAGTCCACGATTCATCACCTGTCACGATTTCATAGACGTGTTTCGAAGCACCGCGATCGTATTTTTGAAGCATTTCTTTCGACCAATCGACACGAGTTTTTTTTTTTTTTGAGCGATTGATAAATTCTGTGGGATCCAACGCGAACAAATTTTTTTGACGGTACTTGATGGAACACTGGTCCTTGATGGAGCTTCTTCGCCAAAAATTGAACTAAGTTCATCGATGCACTGTTGTTGAGTTAATCCACGTCGAAAGTTGTAAAAAATATTCGCACAAAAATTTTCACAGGTTCATTGAATTTTTTGGGCGATATGAATCTTTTAAGTTACTGTAAACAACACAACTAGTGCCTGTATGTCAAAACGTTCTGAGTACGTATACTTTAAAAATGTCAAGCTTTACGATAGAGCTGGCAGTTGCCAGATTGCAACACTAGGGTTGCTCAATACCGAAATATAAAAGGCAACCTCCGCATTCAGTGGTCCTATTGTTTTGTCTGTAACCGTGTGTACACCTGGTTATTGATAAACACGCCGGATTGCTTAAATTATGTAGGATTACAATGGAGAATTGTGGTTTTGTTTAATGAACGCAACTATTTCTTAAAAACGATTTAAAAAAGTCGATGCGTTGTAATTAAACCTCTTTTACAATATTTTCGAAGAAATCCTTCAAAATTTAATGTTTATATTGAACCGGAATCTGGTAATAAACGACGGCATATTATTAGGGCTGTACAAATTGCTCTGAATTGCTACGAATGCCTACGAATTTTTCCATGAAACTCTCAAAAGGCGTTCCATTTGCTAATTTTTTCTTAGAAGAGAGAGCTCATGAGAGAGTAAAATATTTCCCCTCCCTACGAATTTCTGCCGAAGAAAAACCTCTGGGCAGCAGATGGCTGTCAAAGTGAAAATAAAGAAACCTCTGAGATTTCATATATCTAAAAACTGTTTACATTTCATTGTTCGAATTTCTACGAAAAGTCGTTTCATAAGTTTCATTACACTTACTCTCTGCAAGAGAGATTTTTACCCAAACTACTCAACTACGAATTTCTATACACAAATGAATCGGAACAGAACTATTGTAAAAACTCATATATAGAATTTAAACGGAAAAACATAGTTATTTTGGACAGCGCGTCAAATCTGCAGATGACAAAAACGGATCTTTTTTGACAAGCGCTTAATGTTGGCGTTATCTTTTGGAGATGTTTTTCGTGGACGACCTGTTGGCATGTGAGATTTTACGGCTGTAGCGCATTAAAAAGAAATGTACACTTAAAAACATTCAGTTTCGTACGAAGACTATTTTTGCTAATCAATGGATATTTAGAAAAAAATTTCAAACTTTTCTTTAGTCTTAACTTTTTATTTATTCAAATAGAACATCAAAACCAAGAATACAAAGAAAAGATGTTGCAATACATTTAAAAAATGGTAAACTAAAAACTAAAATAGAGTGTCATAAAAAAGGGGTACATTCAGTTTCGTACTTATATTCCATCAACGTTTGCAATTGAAAGAAAAAAAGGCAATAGCTAAGTTAATACGGTGTTGGGTATCCTTTGTGTTCTATTACAGCTGCAAGTCTATTTGGAATTGATTCCACCAGTTTTTTTTTGTAAAATCAGAGGGAATTTTATTCCACTCCTCCAAAATGAGCCTCTGCAACTCCTTTTTGCTACGCGCGGCCTTGGTTTTTCGAATTTGCCGTTCTAAGTGCTCCCATAAATGTTCAATGGGATTTATATCTGGGCTTTGTGGAGGTGTTTCAAGGCATTTTGGGCAGTTGTATAAAAGCCAAAGACGCATGTCCTGCGCTTTGTGCTTGGGGTCGTTGTCTTGGTAAAAGTGGAATGTATTCTTAATGCCCAGTTTGTCAGCGGAATCTTTCAGATTTTCTTTAAGGATGTTAAGGTACATAATTTTATTCATATTACCTTGAATAAAATGTAAGTTTCCAACACCTCCCCAACCCATAGCACCCCATACCATAATGCTTTCTCCCCTGTGTTTTACAGTTGCTGATAAATTTTTTGCTACAAAGGCTTCATTACGCTTGCAGTACACTTTCTCTTGTTTTTTATCATTTCGAAAGAGTTAAAATTTACTTTCATCGACGAATATGACATTCTTCCAGTAGTCAACATGTTTATCCTTGCATGTTTTGGCGAAATTGAGGCGTTTTTTTCTGTTTACTTTACTGACTAATGGTTTCCTACGACATACCCGCGAAAAGAACCCATTGTTTTTGAGTGTACGCCGGATGGTAATTGGGTTTACATTCACTCCGTTGAATTCGGCAAGCATTTAACTCAATTCGACTGAAGTCAGCTTGGGATTTTTTTTATTTCACGAAGGACAAATTTTTCTGATGATTTAGTCATTTTTCTGGGGCCTTTGTTACTACGTATGTTTTTTACTCTTCCCTCTTCAAAGTACCGTTTTCAAATATATTGCACTGTCGATTTTTTAAGCTGTAATAGCTCACTTATTTGTGCCAAAGATTTTCCTTCTTTTCGATGAAAAATTGCTAAAGATCGTACCTCCTCACTGATATTCTTACCCATTCTAAAAAAAGTCAAAACATTACTTTAAAACTAAATCCAAACAAGCAATCTACCTGAATATTTAATGAAATTAACCCCTGTTATTTAAAATTACACAAACCGTATCTCAAACGTTCCTATCTCGACCAGAAGCGACAGTTAATTGCATCGTACGAAACTGAATGTATCATCTCTTTCCTGAGTATTTACTGATTAGTTTGTACAACAAATGTACCGTTATGTTTTCTTTCTTTGTATTTAGTGCTAACTATAGATGACGTAGAAAAGTGGTCTGATCGGATAATAACTTTGACCCGAAGTTACAGTTTCTTTAAACATATTTAGTTTTTAGTGTTAAATCACTTCGTACGAAACTGAATGTTTCTAAGTGTATTTGATCTTCCTACTAGACTGGACACCTCCAGCTGTGACTTTTCTTTCCTGTGTAAGCCGCGGCCCATTTTTTCTGTTTTCATGAATAACTTGATGCACTTTAACACACAGATATCGTTATTTCTATACTTACAGTGAATTGGTTGAAAAATAATATAAGACACAATTATTTACACCAAAAAAAAACAAAAAACAATTAAACTGGTCTGGCAGTTTCTTCACATGTAAAGACAAATTTTCTTCAGATGTTCTTGATTCCTTGTATTTTTTTTATGTTGGAAAGGAAGTTCCGTTACCAACAAAGAGAAATATGCAAACAGACGTCATATTAAATTTTAAAAAAGAGTGAGAATAGGTTAAATGTTCGATGCTTTCCGTGCTGGTCTTCTTTTTGTCCATAACTGTATATAGTTTTATGTGTTTTTTTTTACACATAACTTTATTCCTTTGCCAACTTTCCTTGTCCAACTATATTAAAATTTTTGAACTTTATCAATCCACAAATTTATGTCATTTTTAATTCTTTTTCTATTATTTTATGATATTATTGTATTCAGCTATATTTGTTAAGCAGAATATCTGGTCGATTGTGGAGTAACCCTTTCTGAAGACTGCTTGGAACTCTTTAAGAATGCTATGTTCTTGAACCCATTCGTACAACCTTTTATAAACTAGTGCGACAAATAGTTTGGTAGAAGTATTCAGAAACGAAATCCCTCTGTAATTCTTCGGGTCTTTGTAATCATTTTCTTTATGTAAGGTTAAGATTATGGCTTTCTTAAATGATTGTGGCACATTTGCAGAGTTAAATATTTGATTAAATTCAACTGTTAACAATTGCATGAATTCGGTTGTGTAGTTTTTGTAAAATTCAAACGGGATACGACCAATACCTGGCGCTTTATTTAATTTTGAGTTTTGTATAATATACCTCACTTCATCCAAAGTAAATAAGGCATCTAATTTTTCGTCGAGGATAAGGAGTGCTGCAAAATGAAATAGAGGCGATGTTAATGGGGCGTTAAGGATTTTATCAGTGTCTTTTCAGTTGCGGGGCCTTGAGGGTACGGGAGATCTTTGTTGTTTGTCCATTTATGTATTTAACAGCTTTCCAAAACTGAGTCGATGACTTTGTGGAGTTTATGAGTGCGATGTTTTGCATTTTAAGAGAAGATCTTTTGTAATCGCAATGCTCTTATATTTTTTGTTGGCGTCTTGATGGAGTATTTTGAAGATCGTGCTATTGTTACTAATAAGAAGCTTCAAAAATTTTAAAGATTGAATTCTGGCTTTTAAACACTCGAATTCAACCCTTTTTTGCTTATATGCTTTATTCGACTTTGGGTTTTTCTGCTGCGGAATAGATTTCCTTATTGTTTCTGTCAAAGTATCTATGTTGGCCGCATAATTCCGCGATTGTAGTTCTGTAATGTGAACATTCAAGTTCCATTGGAAAGCATCACGTATTCGGTTGATCCAAGTAAATTTTGACTTCATGTTGGGTTGGTCGCAGTTAGCATCAATGTTGATGGATACCTCCAAAGGCATATGGGCCGAGAAAATCTCTGTGCCTACTTGAAAGCTTTCTATAAGCCTGTACCAACTTCTGAGCACGCTGGAACTATTACCGAGCACGCTGTCTCCCTGATAAAGGATAGTTCACCTTCTGAGTCACCACTGCAGCTTCCATTCAACAGATGCATGTCAAACTCATCAGTAAGCTCGAGGATTTTTTCTCCTTTTGCATCACGGACTGGGTCCTTGGGGTTTCGGTTAAGACTCAGGAAATTGATGTACCCGGACGCGAAATTGTTAAATCCAGTACAAATTCAAAAAGTTCTTTCCTGAGAATAGGGTAAATGTGCGATACTTTCCGTACTAATCTTTTTGTTTTGTCCAACGTTGTATGTGCACTTATTATATCTTTCAGTCAGAGACACGTATGAAATGAAATTAGATTAATGAGATATAAGGAAGTGATTAAAATAAAGCGGCATATGTACAAATGAACACACACAAGCGTTTCTATATCTCTAAAATCGCAAAAGACTTATCTGCATACTTAATCCACCGATAAGAACACGATAAGTATTTGGGGGTTCCCTCTTCACAGTTCGTTTGATTATAATTGGAGCGTATCTTTCTGTCCATAACGAAGACTGATGATGGAAATTAAAAGCCTTGCAAATGATGGACTATTTTCAGAAGTCAAACAGTTAGCCTGTGTGTTTATCGTTTTTTAATTGTACCAATTGTTTCCGACTAATTTAACGGCAACTTGCATATCAGCGTAAATTGTGTGGAATATAGTGATTATCTAAAGATCTTGATTGTTGCATTGTTATTGAACTGAACGATTAATTGTATCAAAATAGCAATTATCTTTATATATCTTGCGTGACAATGCATTTTTTTGTGTTGGACTCTTGTGACTTGTATTTTGAAGAAGTTTATAGGTCGTTATGTGTAGGTCGTTATATGTAGCATACTATTGCATTTTGATTAGAAATGCCATTGAAACTTCCTACGATTTATTCAGATAGAAAAAATTAACTTTCTGCTTTTGTATAGTTTTTGGCACAGATTGAAACCTAAATTTACTTTCAAAATGTTCGATCTCTTCAGATCGATCACAATCCTAGTTTAGGTATGTTTTTAGTTTAGTTTGTATGTGTTTAGGTGAAATCTGAAAATCTATTATGATCTATTATGAGCTCTATACTTTCAATATCCCGTAGTGATTTCTGTATTATACTATTTCTCTTAAGAACGACCCGCCCCTATGTGTCACCTTAAATTCGAGTTATTTATAGTTGCCAAAAGTAAATGTAATGCGACTTTGTGCCTAACCTGATTATGAAGCCCTACGTCAGGCTCGCTTGAGTGAACGTTACGTCTTGCATCCACGATTACTTGTTATTCACAACTAATAATAATTGTATGGTCGCCATGGCGTAGTGGGTAGAGTGCGACGCTCACACGCCGAAGGGTCTAGGTTCGACTCCCAGTTCAACACAAATTTTTCTAATATTTCACGGCACCACCTCTTTCGAGCTGCTGACAACACTCAAAGAGTAATAATTGTCTAAGAAAGCTTCTCAAACTTCGCCGTTCGGAGTCGGCAAAAAACTGTAGGTCCCTTCTACTCGTGAGAGAACAGTAGCGCGCACAACACGAGTAGTTGATGAGCAAGCTAGGCCCTGGTTCCCCTGTGGACTGTCGCGCCAACAATTATTATTATTATGGCGCGACAATCCACATGTTATTCATAGCTAAGGTTCAGTATTCCCTGCGTTCAAATTCAGCATAGTCCGAATCATATAAGGCATTCTTTTATTTTTTATGCAGACAAGATCATATTTGTGCTGATGACGAAATAATTCCTGATAACGGAGAACCTTCGGGAATTTTTTTCAAATATACGGCTCTGTGCAAAAAAATAGCACTACGTTGAGGTCTGCACTTTGGATGCTAATTACTTTTCTCCATGCTCATGTAAAGACACGATATTTATTGTAGGATATCTGTTGGGTATCAGTTATAAAATGCAAAAAACAAGATAAGCAAAGATGCATTTTAAGACAAGAAAATTCCTGTTTTACGAAATGAAACCGAAATTTTGGTGTGCAAAATAATAGCATCACAAGTAAAACGTCGTAAATAAAATGCAAAATTTAGTAGAATAGTACGATTTTTATTTTTTTTATTTATACTACTGTTCTAGTACTTCGTCTTATAACCCTTATTTTTGAGCACAGCGGCACAACGTCGTGGCATAAAGTCGATTAGTGCCTGACATCGCCGAATATGAATATCCCTCAGCCTGCACAGCTTCCCATAGCTGTAGTGTATTTTTTGGTTTCGCTTTAAAAACAGCTTTTTTAACATCTGTCCAAAGATTTTCAATGGGGTTTAGGTCTGGAGATTGCGGCGGCCATTCCATAACTTGAACCCCATTCCTCACAAAAAATTCCTTGGCCAATTTGCTCGTATGTTTCGGGTCATTGTCTTGCTGCAGGACCCATCTGAGAGGCATATTCCACTCGGCGTAGGGCAACATGGTTTCCCTCATTATGCCAACATAAACTTCGGCGGTCATCATTGGTTTTATCCAAAATATAGGACCAGTACCGTTGTAGGAGAAGCATCCCCATATGTTAATTTTCGTGCCTCCGTGCTTAATGATTTTTAAAGTACACTCCGGTTTAAACTCTGCGAACAAATGTCCTGGTCCCAGGAGTTCCAAAAAAACAATTTTAGACTCATCTGTCCATAATATATTACGCCATTTGGTTACTTCCCAGTTCAAATGTTCTTGCGCAAATTGTTTTCTTTTATGAAGATGGACCTTTGTCAGCAAGGGTACTTTTCTGGGACTTCTGACAGGTAGTTCCTTCTCTATCAACTTCCTGCTTATGGTTGATGTTGATACGGGCAGATTAGTTCCTCTTTTATTTTGTTTGACGTGATGAATGGGTTTTGTTTCACTAATCTTATCATTCTTCGCTCGTGGGTAGAGGTTAATTTCGATTTTCTACCTCTTGTTTCTTCTTTTTCGACGTGTTTTTTGCATTAGTAATCATTTTATTCGAACAACCAACGATTTCCCGAATAAATTTGTACGTTTTTCCATCAGAAGTTAATTTTTTTATAAGTTCACGTTTCTTAGGAGTACAATGCACACCGCGACCCATTTTAATTGTTTATAACGTTGTATTTTAAAAATACTAGTTTCAAAATACTTAAATATTTTTACTTAAATCTTTTGGCGCAGAAAAAAAAAACTAAACACCACCAAACACTTCGAAACACTTTTTAGAATGACATGGTGCTATTATTTTGCACACCAAAATTTCGGTTTCATTTCGTATAACGGGAATTTTTTTGTCTAAAAATGCGTCTTTGCTTATCTTGTTTTTTGCATTTTATTACTGATACCCAACAGATGTCCTACAATAAATATCGTGTCTACATGAGCATGGAGAAAAATAATTAGCATCCAAAGTACAGCCCTCAACGTTGTGCAGAGCTGAATATACATTCATAGTAAACAAACTTAAAAAATAAGATTAACATTTAAGTCGTTGAATTAAAATATTTTATCACTTTTTTGGTACAGAACAAACATTTCAAGAAGCATATAATTAGAAACGATATGAAAAGTCAGAAAAAAACTTCATAAAATAAGTTTTTCTTATATTATTTAAAAACCTTTATCCAACATTAGGTAAAATAACCCCTTTGTTTTATAAATGCTTCGCAGCGATGCTTCATGGACTTTATTAGAGAACGACATCGCTCAACAGGTATGGAATACCAAGATTCCTTTACCTTTTTGAACAGTTCGTTCATTTTCGAAGTTTTTTTTTTGGCTTAGGCTAGATTTTACATCTCTCCATAAGCGTTCGATACGGTTGAGATCTGCACTTGAAGATGGGCAGTTGAAAACATCAATGGAATGGCCAGCGAAAATTTTTTTGTTGCTGTGTGTTTTAAATGGCTGCTAAAATTTCCAAATAACTGGTAAATTTTCTTTAGCCCACGATTCTATTGCATTTGACATTGTGTTTACGTATTTCTCTTTCGTGAGGATGCCATCAATCCGATGAGTTGGACCAACGCCATTTCATGAGACACATCCCCACAAATTGATCGATCCTCCACCATGCTTAGCAACAGGTGTATTTTGGATCGAATTTACGTCGGTTAGGTCTTCTTACGAATTGCCTACCATTTGGTCTTAACCGGTTTATTTTAGTTTCGTCGCTCCATAATACAAATTTCCATTGTTCCGCTGTCCAACCCAAGTGATGCCGAGCAAACTTAAGGTTTTTTCCTTTGGATACTGTTAACCATTGGCTACACGACCATGAAGTCCAGCTTTGACTAATCGCCTCCTTATAGTCCAGACGGGTATTGTTGAGTTTTTTTGATTTTGCAATTCTCATTGAATATCCCTTGCACTTTTTTTGGGTCGTTTTTGGAGAGTCTTACGAATATTGCCTTCTATATTTCGGGATTAGGCAACCCTTGTGTTGCAATCTGGCAATTTCCAGCTCTATCGTAAAGTTTTGAGGTTATAGTTGTATTATTTTGCGATCGTCTCGGATGGTGGTTTTTCCTGATATTTTCTTCCCATATCGCTAAAAATGCTTTGTTGCGTTAAATACTTTTTTCTTTGAGCAGTTTAAGTGATCAGCAATTTCTTTATTAGACATTCCAGACCATAACTCAAAAATAGCTTTCCGATCTGCTGGTGATTAGTCGTTTTTCCCATCTTCAACGAGTTGCTAAGGGTAAATTGAATGTAAACGAATATAACCGTGCTGTTGTGTATTAACACTTACCGAATTTAAAATTCAAAAAACTATTTTTCCCAACAATGACTCTGAAACTCTTTGTTTCTAATTAGCTGCTCCTTGTCGTTTGCTTTGTGTTTACAATTTTTTGGAAAAAAAAAACAAATTTCCTTATAACTTTCAAGGGACGGAATAATCAACTTTGCACTTGAAAAGTTGAGTGAGATTTAACACCGAACAGATCGATCGGAAATGTAAGAATGATGGAACATAACCTTAAAGTGCATCGTTTCTAATTAGTTTACCGTAGCTGTATGTGCAACAACAATGTATAAATTCAATGGAAGGGCATTTACGGAAACCATGAGTGTGGTTATTCTTTACAATCTACGAAGAACTGAGATGCATATAAAATGACTAAACTTAAAGTAGAGAAATTTTCGATACACCAAATTAACGTATGCATAACAAAAAGAGTGTTTATAGAAATCATATTACATCCTTGACCTGAGGCAAATATTCCGTCGTTTATGAAACTAGGAAAGATTTGTCATAAGCAGCTTTTGATTTTTATATTATATATTTAATATATTTTATATATTTTTATATTTAGTGCCAGTGTGTTTTGTAGAACCGAAAAAAGTGACATACGTGTTCTGTTTGGTTTATCAATCCTCTTTGATGTCCCATAAATACATTACATTGAATAATAAAGGTAAATCTTCTCGTACATAATTTCCTACACTCGCTTTATTAATTAGTTAACAATCCGCCAATCCATCGTACGTTATATATCTTGTGTAAGAAATTCAATTCCTACCAACAATCCAGTGTAATCGATATATCGTCCCACACACTTATTCCATTTGTATTGGCAACCTTTTCTGCAATCTACAAAAAACAATTATTGACAGACATCTGTTCTTCGATTACATTTTATCGGCCGGTGCTTAATGAATTTGTGTATACGCTGAAATAGCCACACCTGTTCTTTATTCTCCAGACAAGTCTATTCAGTTGCCAATTCCAATGGTCATGTCGTTAAAGCACCGCACTTCCCTTAATCTCCTAAGCGTTAGACTAAAAATACAAAAAAAGAATTTAATCTCAATTGAGATAGGCACCAGCTACCATACAGCGCCAACGCGAGGCCTTACCCACCCTAGGGAGTGGGACTGTAATCACATTTCGCGATAACACATCACGTTTCTGTCTGGTAGTCTATTTGAAACTTAAAATATTGTTATTTAAACTAAAGGCAATTTGTACGTAATCTTTAATGGTCTAAGAACTATGACTGTGATATAGTTGAGAGCATGCAATTCATTCAAATGGAATTTTTGTTTGACTTTGACGGTTTTGTGTAACTGATTTAAATAATATATGAATTTGCAGATTGCGTCTACGCTTGAAAAATTTGGTTTGAAGATAAGATGTAGTAGTAGCCTTTGTCAGAAAGAGATCTATGACTTCAAAGGTATTTTTTTTAACCCTAAAGCAGTACTTGTCTTTAGGGTCTGCACGTCTATCCCAGAACTGTTCCTTCCTTCTCTTCGTTGAACTTAGAGGTCAATCATTAAAATGGTACCTTGTTCATTGGGAAGTGCCTGTATTCTGTGTATTGCATTTAACTAAGAAATCCACTAAATGCACCACTTTTGAAGAGTCGAGACCATTTTCTGCATCATTTATTGTTCAGAGTAGATGTCCACTAAAGCATTCAATGGAATTCAGCTTCACTTTTTCCGATTCAAACAGAAAATCAAAACTTATCGCAAATGCAAACATTTTCGAGGGGGGAAAAACAATGACATAAACAGACGCAGATGCACACTATTTATTACTGACAAATGTTGCGCCCTTCCAATGAAATAGACCATCGCTTCCAAAGTCCGCCACACGCCATCTTTTGAAAGCGGACCGAATTAATTTATACTCCCAATACATAATTGACGCAGATAGTTTAATTCCAGGATTGCGATAGGTTCAAATTCCGAGGATTATCGGTATAGGTGTGTCACTTTCATTGCTTGAATTTGCTTTTCCTTTCGCTGTGTAGTTTTTTTTTTTCTTTTTTTTTTGTATACAATATGCATGACAATTTTCCAATTCTAAAAGCTGTCTATTTCTGTTGTTGTTGTGTATTCAACCGGGAGCATTTAATGAGCATATTGTGGCTGCTAAAGTCAAGGGTTTCGACATTGCTTGATTGTTTGTTTGCATAAATATTTTTTAAGAAAAGCAATGGCTTAACTGAGGCTGCATAGTTTTATAATAATAACAATTGTTGGCGCTACAGTCCAAAGGGGGACCAGGGCCTAGCTTGCTCATCAACTACTCGTGTTGTGCGCGCTACTGTTCTCTCACGGGTAGAAGGGACCTACAGTTTTTTGCCGACTCCGAACGGCGAAATTTGAGAAGCTTTCTTAGACAGTTATTACTCTTTGAGTGTTGTCAGCAGCTCGAAAGAGGTGGTGCCGTGAAAAATTCAAAAAATTGGTGTTGAGCTGGGAATCGAACCTAGACCCTTCGGCGTGTGGGCGTCGAACTCTACGCCACGGCGACCACTGCATAGTTTTATTTTTATATAATGAAAATCTTCTTGCCATATATTCTCACTGTGTTGCATGATTGATTATTTAATAAGGTTATGTTGAATGAGTCAATGATTTGAAATCTCCTCATCCAAATACACAAATTGTCTTCATGGAAAATGTAGCCTGTTTCGACCCTGCTGTTGCTAAGGCAAGTTTTGCCGACTCTAGTCCTATCAAAGTACCGAATATTCTTCTGTTTAAAGAGAAAGTAATAATACTTGGATACATTTCGCGTCATTTGCAAGCAAAGAAAGCACACATACTATCCAACATACCAAATACGAGTTTGCAATAAAATAATAAAGCTGAATAAACATTATTTCATGTACTATGACTTACTTGTGGTCGCCGTGGCGTAGTGGGTAGAGTGCGAAGCTCACACGCCGAAGAGTCTAGGTTCGACTCCCAGTTCAACACCAATTTTTCTAATATTTCACGGCACCACCTCTTTCGAGCTGCTGACAACACTCAAAGAGTAATAACTGTCTAAGAAAGCTTCTCAAATTTCGCCGTTCGGAGTCGGCAAAGAGCTGTAGGTCCCTTCTACTCGTGAGAGAACAGTAGCGCGCACAACACGAGTAGTTGATGAGCAAGCTAGGCCCTGGTCCCCCTTTGGACTGTAGCGCCAACAATTATTATTATTACTATGACTTACTTGAAAATACTATGACTTTGTTGAAGAAAATAAACCCCATTGCAAAGAGGTTCAAATGGCTGCCTCGTTCATAAGCGCATTTTTTTACCCCAAGTTTGATGCTTTCGAATAGTTTGGATGATATTTACCTTAAGTACTTGTCAAACTAAGGTTGCATCTCTACGAAAAAATTAATCAAGTGGATAGAACCAAAGCTGAGCGATGGCCACGTATCATCAAAAAGACTCCTAGTTCGAAATGAATTTGTCTACATTTTCTATTGGAAACACTGCCCCCTTTGCACGCGTAATTAACTTATTTAGGAAGGGTTTCCTTTTCGATATAAAATTAAAAATTAAACGATAATGGGAGAATGAAGTGAGAAAGAAGAGAGGAAATTAAAAAAAAAATTAAAAAATGTACTCGTATAGAGTCTGGAAAACTGCTGCTTTCCATTTTCACTTACAACACCAAATTTATCCGTAAAATTAACATTGGTCGTATTAAAGCACTTCACTTTATTGTGAGAGAAAGAATATCAAATCCGTGCATTAATTTTCCCTTTGAAAGCAGTCACCACTTTGATTAACTACTTTTATCGGTCTAAATTGTCTGTTCCTTGGAGATAGAGCTGTTCCCCTCATTACATGTCCCAAGTATAGAGGAATGACATGAAACGTACACGAATTTACAGATAGCTCCAGCAGTCTGCTGAGAAATAGATAAAAAAGACTATGTCCTTGTAATTTTACAACACTCATTGCAATCTAAAACTAATTAAATTAAAGTCACTTCAAAAATTGTCACTACCAATGTATAACCACCTGCAGATAAGCATTAAGCTTTGCAGATAAACCACTGTAAACGAATAACCTATGTATCAATAAACGAACGAATAAAGGAACAATTCAAATAAAAAAAATTTAGAAACGTGTATGCAGAACAGTTCTGTAATACTCGTCCGAAGAAGACAACTGGCTGCTACTTTCATTCTGATCGGCAACTTCTGTTTTTCTTAAAACAAAACTTAAAAAGAGATAAATAATAATTGTTGGCTCTACAGCCCAAAGGGGGACCAAGGCCTAGCTTGCTCATCAACTACTCGTGTTGTGCGCGCTACTGTTCTCTCACGAGTAGAAGGGACCTACAGCTCTTTGCCGACTCCGAACGGCGAAATTTGAGAAGCTTTCTTAGACAGTTATTACTCTTTGAGTGTTGTCAGCAGCTCGAATGAGGTGGTGCCGTGAAAAAATTCAAGGTGTTCAGCCGGAAATCGAAACTAGACCCTTCGGCGTGTGAGCGTCGCACTCTACCCACTACGCCGCGGTGACCACGAAAAAGAGATAAAGCTCCAAAAAACACCTTTTAAATCAACTTAATTGTCCAAAGTATTTTGCCACAGTCGATAACGTTTGACCACTTCCATCTTATTGATACCACTTAAAGTCTGATTATCTACTAGATAACAATAGATTTTCCTTAATTGAGTATGTTCATTGACTAGAAAGAGACAAACAACAGTCATAGCGTAATCGTAATATCTCTAATCTCTGCACCTTTATCATTTTTGGGAATAACTGCAAGTGCAGCAAAGACACAACTATCACTATTATTTGTAAAGTACTGGGAGCAATTAAACAAAAAAACATGGTGTCACAACGGTAATATATATCTGGAAATGTGAATTTTTCCTTTATTACCCTTATCGCCTCTGGGAGCATAAGCGTTTCCTTCGGTTTTGTTTATATTTTCCCTCAGCAGCAAAGCAAACAGATTGCCGATTTCCCCCTTATTAAGTAATTATTGGCGATGCTTTTAATACACTCTATTTGTTGTGCAATATTCAGGTCAAATTCTTCTATCTCAAGGCGTCATATGTGTCAAGCAACTAGTTCCTCCAAAATATTATATTTTTCCACTTGACTTGTCAGATAATTCGTCAAAAAATAATAACTATCCTTTTTTGAACTTTACAGACGACCATGGCACCAACAAAAGCTCGTCGTTTTATTTCATCGCGTGACTTGACAAAAAACATGACATACTACAGTGATAAGCCAAACAAGATCGAATGGGATGCAAAGACTCTCACGTAAGTCATAAGATACCTCTTATTATATCTAAGGTTAATCTCAATTTTATTGCGCACAGCTTTAAGACACCACCAGGAAACCCACTGGTCTTGATAATGTCATGGTTGCTGGCCAAGCAGAAACATTTGAAAAAGTACGCAGAAGTATACACCGAGTTGGGTTTTGACGTTTTAGTTGTCCACATCACTCCCTGGCAATTACTGTGGCCAGTCAAGGGTACACAGGTAATGTAACCTCATTGTCAATGATCAAAACAAGGCTACATATTTCTTTCACACTTTCAGTTGGTCGCTGCGGACACGTTGAAGTTTCTGGAAAATAACTCATCGTATGCTCCGATCGTAGTGCATGGATTTTCTGTCGGTGCATATCAGTTTGGGGAAATGATGTTAATTATGTCAAGAGACATGAAAAGGTAATGACATCCAAACACACAAACTACCAACATTTCTGAGCTTTAGACGCTTTGGATTTGGTTTCATTTGTCTTATTATGGTATGGTTACTAATGATTTATTTAAATTGACACAAGTTGATACGTTTAGAAAAAAGGAATATTTCTGTGGTACTTGTATTTGAAGTGTGAACTTTACACCGGTGATCTAAGAAATCCCTCGAGTTCCAATTTTTCATGTCCTTTTGAAGACACAAAAGTTGATTTAGAAAGCACTGCACCGCCGCTTCAAACGTTTCTTCTAAGTGGAAATTTCTCGTCTTTCTCTGCACATCACTTTATTGCGACGTATCTGAGTTTTAATCGGGTCTCCTAAAAACGTACACCTAGTAGGTTGAAGGCATTCATCAATTCGGTTTTAAAGTCGCCATATCGGTGATTATCCCTTGCGCTGTCTTCAGGAGTCAGATTCAAAAACTCGTGGTTTCGCTGTTTTTTCTTTATGATGTCTTCACAGAAAACGTTTGCCTCAAGTGAATAACGTTCGTGCCTTCCTGTATACAGCAGGACTAGAGTTTTATTTTAAATCAATGTCAAAATCAATTAAGATATTAGTTTCTCATGTACCACATTAATCATTTAAAAATAGGCAGATATTCGTTGCGCAGTACCATTATTGAATTGAGGAGAATTCACAACGACGCGCGTGGGCTGTGAAATATTCCTGTACAATATATGTATGTGTTTCATATGTTTCAAACGAAAAATGGTAAAAGCCAACAATTTTAGATTTGTAATAAGATGCATGTAGTGGACCAATAGTTTAATAACACACGTCCATATCGATTCTTCATTCGCAGAATTTGTTTATAATTGGCGCGTGCTAAAGAGATTGTTTATACCCTTAAGTGGCCGGAATTAAGTCATAGCACGGGCCAAAAGTATAGAGAAAGAGGGGAAAAGGAAGTACATTGGTTTTAAATGCCTGTGGATTGTGATGGGGTGGAAAGAGCATTCCATATTCATGTGGTGCGGCTGAGGAACGAGTCTCTAAACTTAACTGTACGTTCGAAGGTGAACTTAAGGGTGAATGGGTGAGCATAGTGAGGCGAGTATTGCAGGTGAATTCTTGAAGGCAAGGAATGCAACTGGCTAACTCATTAGAGCATTTTTTTCTTGATATAGCGATAAAGTAGTGATAGAGACCCCATTTCGACATTTCGCAGCTTTATTACTACCAATAAGTTTTATCCCTTGTGCACCCTATCTAGTAGGTGCAGAGACGTCTAAGCAGCACCAGACCAGATAGGAGCATTATACTCAAGCTTTGGGCGGATGTACGTCTTATATATTTTTGAAATATTTCTTGCCTCGCTTTGAGAAATCTAGACATTTCGCTGAATTTTGGCGATCGCAAATATGTGATCGTTCCAACTAAGTGTTGAGTTGATACACAAACCAGGGATGGAAAGTCGTTCGGTTTCAACAACGCAAGAGCCATTCATAGATAATGGCTGATTATTTTGAGATCAGGACACCACTGAGTTTTGGAAGCATTAAATTCTACTCTACTCAGATTACCCCAATCAATTGTGTTGTCAAGATCGGAATTTAATGAACTTAACATACGCTGCCGTTCCAAGTCTATGGTCGAAGAGGAAAGTCGAGAGCCGAGGAACAAATATGAAAAGCTGAGGGTACCTGTCAGCAGCGAAGGAGTGAATTGGATTAAAAGTGACAGACAGGAGATCATTTTTAAAAATGAGGAACAGTGTCGGAGAGAAATCGGAGCCCTGGGAACACCAGCGTTAATATGGTGAATATCAGGCTTTAACCCATCCAATAGAATTTGTATTGAACGGTTCAAAAGGTGAGGAAAGGTAGATTCATCGACGCCAAAAGCACGCATTTTAGACAAGAGAGCCTGATACCAGACTCTATCAAATACTTTTGAAATGTCTAGTGCAACGATCTTGTTTCTCCTACACTGTGCAAAGATTGGTTCCATTTTTCGGTGAGATATGGCATCAAATCACCAGTGGACTTGTTGCTGCGGAAGCCGCATTAAGAAGCTTCCGTGTTTCAAAATACTTCATAACCTTGGAAAGAAGGGACGTCGGTAGGAGGTGGGTAATGACGGTTTGTCCTCTTTAGGGACAGGCTGGACAAATGCTATTTTCCACTTTGTCGGAAAAAACCGTAAAGGAGTAGGAGAAATGGAAAACCTTTCACATTGGTTTGATGGGGGGGATACCACCCAAGCCAGCGGATTTGTGCACGTTTAGATTTTGAAGTACTCTTTCAACTGTACGACTGCGAAAAAGGACTTGTTTCATTGAAAATTTTACGATGTTAAGTACAGGCGCGGCAAATCACAAACTGGAAGCGTTGAGCTGGCTGAAAATTGTGCAGCCAGCAGATTTGCGTTGTCCAAAGAGCTGACAGTTGGAATGTCCTTGCAAATGACCGATGGAATTGAAGACAAGGCGGAATTCTTTTCGTTTTATACGAATGGCCAAACGTTTTTGCTGCCCTTGGGACAATGCAGTACTTTTTGCCTCAACTTTTGATCATAGGAGAATTTAACATGTCTTATGAATATATTGCAGTCCTTTCGAGTCATTTGGAACTTCTTCCGGTTTTCCTCAGAAGGATTGGCTTTGAAAGTCCGGAAGCTTATTTCTCTCAGCCTCTTTGCAGTTCGAGTCACGTCACGAGACGCGTTTGTCTTTGGAAAGCTTCTCGTCATTCACTTTTGTCAAACCGATATGATCACGCTTTAAATTGTTAATTTCATTATCCGACAAATGTATTTTATGAATTGTTTTTTCGCGAACTTGAAAATTTTGTAAGTTATTGCGACTGTTGCTGTATCCATCAAATTGTGTATACATGTAGATCTTAGTTATAATAACTACCTTCAGTTGTATCTGTTAAAGATTTGATTTTAAATTGAAAGCGGAGAAGTCGCGTATTTAGACATATTCGTCTGCAAAAAGTGATTAAATTGTCCGAAAGAAGGTAACGTCGTCGTGATCTGGTCTTTTAACACAACGGAAACACATGAGAAAGCACACTTACTCCAAGGGCAAGAATTTGTTCAGACTATTTCATTTACTTATTTTCTTCGTTTTCTCCTTTCTTGTGCTCTTACAAAAAGACCCTAACCATGTCTGCGTGTGCGAATACTCCACATTTATAAGCATGTAGAGAAATCGAGCAGAGAGCATTCCTTGAACCCTGAACCACGAAGTGGACCTTATAATGGTATTTGTACTTACGTAATAGATCGATTTTTCTCTTACATGACAATAGTCATAAAAAATGTACTTAATAACTCAAACACGTTATATGCAATTTAAACGTACTCATGTAGTCACTAATTCAAATGGAAATTGCAATCGTTGAGCATTTCAATTGAGATTCAAATAAAAAAGAATCTAATGCAATGTTGGGCTCTTGTGCATGATGTAAAAAACTAACACACTCAGACTAAGGCTAGTCAACTTAAATTTTCCAATTTCTTCTATACCTCAGATATCAACCAGTTCTAGACAGAGTTGTTGCTCAGATTTGGGATAGTGCCGCAGATATTACCGAAATCCCAGTTGGTTTACCGAAATCGATTTTCCCGAAGAACGCTCGCATGGAAAGCGCTTTGCGTAATTACGTTCTGTAAGTCATACAAACAAAACCGGAAATCGCAGAAATTCTAATTTTTTTTCTTTTTTTAGTTACCACTTAAAAACATTCCACAATCAAGCAACCGTTCATTACATGCGATCCAGTCAAATGTTCCATTCAACATTGCTTAATGTACCAGCATTATTCTTTGTATCCAAGAACGATGTGATCGGTCCAGAGAGATCAAACAGCGCTGTACGAGACAACTGGGAAAGAGCGAACATAAAGGTTCATTTTAAGTGCTGGGAAAAGTCATTGCATGCGGCCCATTACATCAAGCACCGCGAGGAGTACTTGGAGCTGCTGCTGAAGCACTTGGAAGATACTGGAGTCTTAGAGAACTTGGCCTGCAAATCTCGTGCCAAGTTATAAATCAATCAAAGACAGTAGTGGAGATGGAAATTAAGAATCTAGTATATAGTCGTAGATTCAAAAAAAAGAGAAAACAATTTAATCCCTAGTGAGGAAAGAAAAAGGAAAGAAAATTCAATCTGTGATTCATTGATTGCGATGGTCAAAACGTTTCATATAAGTTTCATCTGGTTTCGTCTTACATTTATTCGGCACGCTATTTTTTATGATATTGTTTGTTTTGCATTGGCAAAAGTTTTACTGAATTGTGAGAATCACGTATTTTTTTGTGGAACAGAATATTGTAATTATAGGATAGACAGTCAACAAAGAAATGAAAATCTTTAGAACTACCCCTTGTAACACCGATTTATGAAAATGTGAAACCAAAAATTGTAACTTTGCTAACTTTCAAATAAATGTGTAGTTCCAGTTAAGATTGAATTTTATTTTTCTCATCTGCAATGCAACTTTTTAAAGGTGGTTTTGTTTGATCTACGTAATAAAATCTTAAAACTGCATTACTTGCTTCTTCTTTGGTTGTTGAAGGGTCGACTGCAATCATAAAGTATTTCCAATATAATCGCTAAATGACTGCATTTCGTTTCACACGCCAAGTTTGTTGATATCCTCTTACGTTTTTAATGCAATATTGTTTCAATGGCTGGGTTTCGTAGCTGAAGTTCTGCAGGACCAGAAGCATGATGTATCCGTTAACCCTTAAACAGGCGCATTCAATGGCATAGCCGACAGGACTCTTTATTTCATTTTCTCCTCCACATGCCACTAACTTAACTAGAACTTAAAATCATATATTGCAATTTCCAAACCTTTCTTTTTATTTTCAAAAACGTAAATGTTATATTATATGATGTAGAGAAGGAGAGGAAATATCAAAGTATAGTACAAACGCAGCTTGATCTTTCGATAAATGAAATAATTAATCAATTGGTCCGTGAGCCCATGGACCATGCTTGAAATTTTTCTAATGACACTTTTCCTGCTTATTACAGGGCCGATGTAAACACGTACTTGACTACTTAGGAGTTTTTGATGTCCATTGTCACGCTCATTTCGAGACATTTTAATAGCGCATCCTTTCTTGATGACAACACATATTTAGTTTAGCCCTCGCTTGTCGTTAAGTCTTTATTTGGTAAAACAACGAAGGTTTGCTTACCATGTTAAAACTAGACATGTCATAGGCTACCTTGAAATCAACGCATATATAGTCAGTCTCTGTCGGCATTTGTTAGGACTTTCCAGAATTCGTCGAAGATTAAAAATATGAGTTCCCTTTTTTATTATAGGCGCACTCTAAAGGGATTATTTATACCTTTAAGTGTCGTTAGGACTTTCTAGAATTAGTCGAAGTTTAATATTATAACTTCTCCGACCTTAGGACATTTCAGAATTCGCCGAAGACTAAAATGAATGCTTGGGATCGCTGTCGTCATCTAATGAGATTTTGTTTGTCGGTGCGTATGGTCGGTTAGGAAGACAAGTTTTTTTTCGTTCGTGAATGGTTGACTACATAAGTGAAATCAAGCGTTTATGACTGCCATCTAGAAGGTTTCCGCAACTTAGTATGAAATCGACGACGTCCTTCGTATAGTATGTAAATAAATTGGCAAGCATAAATGTTCGAAAGTTTACTGTTTTCATACTTACCTATCTATGAAATCTTGATTTTTAAACGAAATACAATCATATTTTTATGTTTTATTTGTTTAAAATTCTGCACAGAAGCAAATACAAAAAAAAAAAAAATAAAACAATAAATCAAACATCACCCAATTCGAACACTTTTGCACGAAATGTTTTAATAGCACAAACCGCTATGAATTCCCCGTTATCTGCTGATGACTGGATGCCAATCTCTTATTGTTACTGACATCATTGTGTTAAGGTAATTACTTTGAAATAAAGTTTGCAGTTTTGTTACTTTTTTGTGATTTTTAAAAATGTGTAAGATATCGGAAGAAATCAAAAGCAAAGTGGTTTTAACACAAAAAGGAAAGTCCACACGAGAAATCGCAAAACAACTAGGACCCAGGAAAGACAAAATCTAAGCAACAATGCATTCTCTAAAGAACGTTCAAGGTGGTTGACCGACGGAGTTGCACGTGCAATGGAGCGTTTGATACGACGTAAGGATTCATTAACGCCAAAATTAGCTGCTACAGGTATCAATAAGGTGGCCGCTGTGGCGTAGTGGGTACGTAGCCGTAGGTCTAGGTTCAATTCCCGGCCGAACACCTCGATATTTTCACGGCACCACCTCTTTCGAGTTGCTGACAACACTCAAAGAATAATTACTGTCTAAGAAAAAGCTTCTGTAGGTCCCTTCTACTCGTGAGAGAAATCGCTTTGTCGGACAAAAACATAAAGCGAGGTTAAAGTTATGCAAATACCATAAGCATTCGAATGCTGAGGACTGGAAAAGACTGATCTGGTCGGACGAAACAAAAATTAACCGTTTCCAGTCAGATGGAAAGCAAAATATTTTTGGTATCAAACAAAAGAAACCATACAGAAGCACCAAGTAAAGCAAACGATAAATCATGGGGGTGGTAACTTGATGGTATGGGGTTGCTTTACTTGGTGGCACGTTGGTCCAATAGTAAAAATTGAAGGGATTATGAAGAAGAAGGAATATCTTCACATACTCCAGGTAAATCTACCAGAATTTGTTGAAAGGTGCGCATATCCTCAGAAAGAGATAATTTTTCAACAAGATGGTGATCCCAAGCACACCGCCGCAATCGTTCAAAGTTGGTTGTCCGACCAACGCTTTCAGATCAACCCAACAATTAGTTGGAACGATCACATATTTGAGGTCGCCAAAAATGCTGCGAAATGTCTAAGCTTCCTTAAACGATGCAAGAAGTACTTCACCCCCTCTGATCTGGCTACAATATTCAAGGCCCACATACGCCCAAAACTTGAGCATAACGCTCCTATTTGGTCAGGTGCTTCTAAGACCTCCCTGCACCTGCTGGATAGACTTCAAAAGCGAGCGATAAAACTTTTAGGTGACAGTAATATTGCGAAGTCGATTGACTCGTTAGAACACCGACATAATGTCGCGTCGTTGTCACTCCTTTATAGCTATTTTAATAAGAAATGCTCAGATGAATTAGCCAGTTGCATTCCTCCCCTTCAAGAATTCACCCGCAATACACGCCTCGCTAGGAATGCCCACCAATTCACCCTCAAGCCCTCTTTCGGACGTACAATCAAATTTAGAGACTCGTTCTTTTGCCATACTACACGAATCTGGAATGCTCTTCCCAGCTCGATTTTTCCTCCTCATTACAATCCACAGGCATTTAAAACCAATGTGCATCGGTACCTCCTCTCCCTCTCTTCCTCTATACCTTAGGCCCGTGCTGTGACTTGGTCCGGTCACTTAAGGGTAATCGCAACTTCTTTTGCACGTGTTAATTATAAAAAAAAAAGATGTTAAGGTGGCCTGCGCAAAGCCCGGATTTAAATCCGATTGAAAATTTGTGGGTTTGCTAAAAAAAACTGACAGTCTATGAAACGGCTCCGAAGAATGTAAAAGAGCTTTGCCAAAGGGTGAAAAGAGAATGGGAAAACATTCCGAGTAATTTAATTGAAAAACAAGTGGAGAGCATGCCAAAACGCATTTAAAGCGTCATAAGAAATAAAGATCTGTAGACTAAATATTGAAACAACTATTTTTCTTTTTGTAACGTGCAAAAGTGTTCGAATAAGGTGATGATGATTTCATTGCTTTATTTTTTTTGTTTTTGCTTTTCTTTTAAATAAAAATGTGCAGTATTTTAAGCAAATAAATGAAGAATGAAACATAAGAAAATGATCGTATTTCGATTAAAATAAAGATTTTATAGATAGGTAAGTATGAAAACAGTAAACATTCGACCATTTATGTTCGCCACTGTATATAAACGAGAATATATAGTATTTATGTATGCATGTCGTTTATCTTATGAAAAAATGAAATGTACAACTGTTGAAAACTAATTAAAATAAGTCTTATTGTTTTTCAATAACTTTTATACTGCCGATAGTTCGAATTTATTAAGAGCGTACATGCGTCATTGAATTTGATCTGATGAAAATAAAAATGTTTGCACAAGTCTATTTACCACTAGAGGGCGGTGAGTTCGGTAAGTTTTCTCTACTTTAGTAAAGTACAAGCTTTGACAAAGGTGTTTCATGTGGCTGCGGTGTCCGAGTGGTTAAGGAGATGGACTTGAAATCCATTGGGTTCTACCCGCACAGGTTCGAATCCTGTCCGCAGCGGTTGAAGATCAATTTTTTTCTTAATTATGATTTATGTTGCAATTGAGTTTGTAACACGTGGTGAAATTCGTTTATTGTCACCGCACATATGTATTTCTTCATGTTGTTTATTTTCAAAATCATATTCCGGTGGCTTGTGAATATTTATTATGTAATTCCATTTGCGATTAAAAAAGTGATTCAATTTTGTTTTGTTTAATTTTGAGATAGTAACGCAAATAGTCATTTAAGACTCCAACGTGTGACTTGTTGCAAACAGATAGGGTGCAATTATGGTACACTTGCTGCTTATCTTGTTATCAGACACAACGAAAAAAGACTTAAAACCAATGCTAGTTTCGTCACTTTGAAGAGAGTATAAGGCACCTTATGCAGAATTACAATTAATTAATTGGAAATCCACAATTCTGGCTATCCGTGCTTAGAGGACCTCTTCACGGCGAGGGACGGCTCTTTAACTTAATAACAAATATATTTTTTTTCTACATAGCCAATGAGTTCCAGCAGCAGGATGGCATCCTTTTCCATATTCAGTGCCTCAAGAGTGGAAAAAGGCGCAAACTCAAAAATTGCGGGTCCACCGCCATCTGTCAAAAGCCAAGTGTGCATAATATTGGTCTCAAGATTGAATAGATGCGCAAAATAAAAAAAAAATGTGGGTCTACCACTTTCTGTGAAAAGCCAAGTGTGCATCATATTTGTCCGATATGTTTATACAAATATTCATATATTCGCTGCAGCTGATAAGTTGTTTTTCTGGAGCTTGTGTGGTTTGACTTGAGCCCTTCCGAGATAGAAAGAATCCTTTATTTGAACGGCTTTTTATTTACCGCAGAAACAAATATGTAGCGTGAATGCAGGACAACTTCGTCTTGATGGTGGAAAGCTTTGTGCCCAAAACCTTCAGCGATCTAGAGCAGCTGTTGCGTTGCACTCGATAGTCCATTGGTCGGCGCCTTGACCTAAAGTAAATATTAGATTTGTTGCAATAATGCTATTGGACTCAGAGGCAGATTGTCATACACAACGTTTATTTGTTCATTTGTTTTTATTGTTTCAATTTATACAACCAATTACAGTTAGACATTATATTTATCTTTCATATAATTCCCGAACACTCTCTAGAGCTGTTCAAATTGTTTTGCTACTTAACTTACTCAAAGAAACACAACAAACCTTAAGTAGTACATTACTGATTGTAACCAACGTAACTGAATGTGAATTTCGTTTCGCTCAAAACTAAAATCAAACACTTTTTTAAGCTCTTGCTCTGTCTTCATGTTTTTCTTTCAAATAAATAAAACAACTGTTATAAGGTAAAGAAACTGATAATAATAGGTTATGTAAAGATAAACAAAGAAACAAAAATGGTGATAATAATAGTAGAAAAAAATCCCTGCAATTTCGTTCTATTAATTATTGTAATGCGTTGCATGTGAAAGCTGGCTTGAGGAAACCGAAATGACAGTGATCCAAAAATATGTGATAAAGTTAGTGTTAACCTTACTTTGCTGGGGCGCCCGAGGCGGCGCGTATTAGAAAATTTTCATTTGAAAATTTCTTTATTCGTATTTTCCGATATGAGGTATATTTTCTATGTAACGTGGCTGTCTATTGTTTTCCTTGTATTTTTTTTTCGTTCTGAGGTATTTCTATATATTATTGTGGCACTTGTGTGTAACTAAAAAAATCCTGGCTATTGCATTTGGTCTATTGTAAGGAGTGGTTGAAGTGTGTGTATGAGGGGGTTATTGTTGGATGTTACTATTGCTGGGATATATTTACAGGAGAGGTCTGGATGGGGACAGGGTTGGGTTGGGAGGTGTGTGTGTGTATAAATAAATATTTTTTTTATAAATAAAACTCTGTGTATAAAAAATTGTACTATTGCATTGTATGGAGGAGTGTGATGGGGAGATGGGGTCCTGTTGCTGGGGGGCTTTGGAGGGGGTGGTGTTAGTGTTAGTGTGTATGTATGTGGTAAATTTTGTGTTTGTATAGAAGATATATATGAATATACCATCATTAAAGAATTTGATAATTACAATCACCCGAAGTTGCGATCACGTCCAGGCAGTCCTTTCAAGAAGTCACTGCGCCAAATAGGATCATTCAGGTGATCGTAATGTTCTATCTTTAAGACACTGCATCAACAATTTAACAAACAAAAATGCTAAAACTTAATAAGTTCACTCAACAAAACAGGAAATAACACCTTGGCTGCTACTTTGTGCGAGCAACTGATGTGAAACATTTTGATTATTTCGAGCACGGAATGCCTACAGCTAGTGCTCCGTGCTCTGCTAAACCTATTTCTTGTATATCAAGGCAATGTGTGTGTGGAAATTTTGAGAATTTCGTAAACCGGTCTATGGCAAAAAATTGCAGGATTGTCATTGTAGATTAACGTTCTATAGTAAGCCTGTAGAGTAGATCATTGTCAGGCTTTTAGTATAAAATCTATGTTAGAAAAAAAACCTATTCATGCGATGAATGCAATGGTGATAAAAAGTAGAAGATGAATGTAGCTTAGCAAAAGAAATTCGTTTCAAGTGTGTTGATGGAAAGAGCTAGGCAACAAAGTCTAGCGGTCGATTGAAACCGCCCTTGCGGTTCATGTACTGACGATATTTTCGCTTGAGGATGACGTGCACCTCACCGACATCATTTCCATCAACCTTTTTGTTTTTTGTTGTGTCAAAGTTGCAGAAACCCATCGTTTTGAGCATTTCGATTTCTTCGGGTGATTTTCCTTCTAAGTCGGCTTCGCTGATTTTTGGGCGTTCCGCTCTGGCACGTGATGATGTTGACGGATAGGCGCGATCTCTAGAACGTGTTGATCTTGACCTGCAATTGGAAAATATCTTTAAGTATATCACATAAATTAATATGTTTTTGGTAGTATATATTCAACATTGTTGAAACTTGGCTCATCTTAAGAGAAGACGATCAAAAAAAAAAATGTTAGACTTGCTATTTTGCGTATTATTATTATACGGTTAAGCCGTTGCAAAAATCAAATCATTGCCCGTTGATTTGAATTTGAGGCACAATGAGTTGTAGATTACGTCTAAGTCTAATGGCAAGTATAAGCACAATTTAGTCACTCAATCAAATTTTGTGGACAATCGAACCTCTTATTTTTAAGCAACAATCATTATTATGTATGTAGCGTGTTACTTGACCTTAGAAAGGTCAAGTTATTTTATAACTCGAGCAATTAAAACTTAAAATTATTGCTGTCAAATATCAAAAAAAAAAGACTACTTGACTGGAAAAGCCTCATGATGCATAATTTTCAAAGCCGCACTACAAGAGCTCGAGCAGTCGACAGTCTTCTCATCTCTTTGTCGCATAAATTTACTTACGACAATGGCGATCTTTACGACGACAGATTCAAAAACTTCTTTGACTACACTTTTTTTTTTTTTTTTTTGAATTAGTGTGAACATGAGCAAGCTCAACATCATCAACATTAGCAAACAAGATTACGACAAACTGCTCAAAAATGATAGCATGCCCAGTTTTAATATGAAGAACATCATAGAAGTTTTTATAGGTCCAAGCGATTTCGAAGAACAATCCTCAAAACTATTATGGTCCAATCTGTTCAGATAGTTTACCATATTTCTTTTTTCAAGGTCAGGTCATCGCCACCTCGAGTAAGGGTTTTATGATTGTACCAATTTTTTAAACAGATTATCTAAAATAATATCTCGACGAGCAGTCGTCAGAAATGTGAATCCCACAGCATTCTTTGCGGAATCGAATTTCATTTTTCTTCGGTTTATCTTCGTGCGTAGTGCCTTTAAATACCAAAAGTATCACAGTTCGTTAGGTAACTTCCCGTCGGACCCAAGCAGAAACTTTTGCGATAATAACTAATGGCAAAATATCTAGGTACCTCTGTAGTCACAACTAAGCAAACTCAACCTTCTATCCACTTCCAAAATGATACAAGTATGCAAGCATTCCCTTAATTTTGTCGGTAGATTAAATTCGCTCAGACTTAACTGGGACAGAATTAGGAAAATTGAGATTGCCGATGAACTTGCTACGCAATGACCGAAAAATGTATACATAGGGCCCGCACCTGATTTGGAACTGCTAGCGTTCTAGATCACGTCTGAACGACGACAGGTTCTCTCGATAGCACAACCGGAGATGTCATGACTCACCAGGATGCAGGCTGACCTAGAGCATGCTCCCAAGCGACAGCACAAAAAATCTGCGTTTACAGACTGCTTACTGGCGTTCTAACGGGACACTTAAGATTCGCTTTGCACTGCTAAGCACACCTTCTCTCAGTGTCCCATCTTTCCTGAGATCAGATGGCGGCTGTTGAGTGTTGACGTGTTTGGAGCTAAAACCCTAGGTTCTTTATCACAGACGAGCTACAACCCTAGGTTCTTTATCGCAAAAGAGCTTGTTAGCATTCCTCCAGAAGACTAAGAAACTATATAAAATGCAAGATAATGCCTGGTAGTACAGTGGATCAATTTTGCAGCCTAAGCGCTCCAGTGCAGTTTGCCAAACTCCTAGAAAAAACGAAATCACGACCGAAAGTTTATAAGCAGTTTATGCGTATGAATTTGGGAAATAAGGTTCTGCTGCTGCTGGCGCTATGTAAAGAATATGGATTAAAATGCTGAAGCTACGTGCGTTTTAAATCCAAAAAGAAAAAAATCAAATTACAACTACAATTTAAGTGAGCAGTATTCACAAGATAATTATTCCTTAAAACTAGAGCAAATTATTAAGACGATAACGTGATTTTAAACTCCTTTATATCTCGTTAAGTAGGTCACCATCTATACAATGTCAATACTGAGCTAAGAATTAAACCCGAGGTTACATTAACATAGAATAGCAACAATCCATAGCATAGCAACATTAGAGACGTTGTTGTTGTTGTTGCTAAAACAACAACTCAAAACCACAAACTAGGTTATTATTAAACAAAATAAGATATATCGCGGATGAACAGGCACGAACTTAGGAAAAAAATAAAAACAGATATATATGCCAATAACCTCTAAATTGAGGAAAATACTGACAAATCCAGGAATTAAATTAAATAAAACAAAATACAGCAATTAATGTAGTTATGTGTATTACAAGATTTTTTTTATTGATTTTCTATGGAAAGAGAAAGTACATTAAATTGTCGTTTATTTCCCTGTTGTGAAATAATGTGTCCTAACCTATTCTAAGACAAATTAATAATCATAGTCGGAACAGCATCAACTTATGACATGTCCTCAATGAGAGCCGCTCTGAGTTTTGTTGTCACAGTCGACGGCACGCCTTGGTTGAGTTTGAACACACTTTCAATTACAGAAATCTCGGTGGATGTAGTACTCATTCCACAGAAAGAAATCCAGTCGTTTACAACCATGCCAGCGGCCAGCACCTCACTACCTCGGTTCACAGTTCCCGCGACCAGAGGAACTTGCAGCAGTGACGATAATTCGTCTTGATCCTGAATTGATGTTTTCGGATGCACCATCCCGCCTTGATTGCTAAGCACTGTGTACGAACCGACTAATGTGTTATCGGCGATTGTCTGTCGGAAAACTTCTACATTCAGTACATCGCCAATGATCTCTTCAGTCTCCTTATCCAAATCTGGGTGCACAAGAGCAACATAATCGTTGCAAGCTATCACATTCCCAAGGGCTGATAAACGCTCCTCCACGCGCTGGATTTTAACGCTGTCCGGTAAACTGTTGCGTAGATGCTGTAGTTCCACGTCTGTTGTGGAGTTTGGCAAAAGCAATCCATTGCGATTACCAACTGCGAGACGACCAATTATTCGGCACCCTCCAATACTTGCGTGAATCACAGGAATAGTTTCGGCTAATTCTGATTCATAAACGCTGTAGAATGCCTCCGAGCCACCAATGGCTACCAAGCAGTAGGTGTTTGTTAATTTGCTGAAAACACCGATATCATCGTTGTTTTCGAACTGCACGCGAAGGGCCATTTTAAATTGAACTCTTTAGTTTACACTTTTCGATAACCAAACTATTAGCACAAGCAGAAAAAACGGAATGACAGGCTTTGTACGAAAATTTCAATTTTTATGAAATTCGCCAAATTCACGTGGAGAGCAATCTATTCAACGCGATAAACCTGTCAGAGAAGTGTCAAATAAATCCACCATACCACAGCAAGTCAGAACTTGGCCGTTACGAGTTTATGGTTTTAAAAGGCGAATTTATGTCATGGGTGTTTTAAGACTACTAAAGGAAGATTTTTTAAACTTACCAAAATGTTTGCTTTTTTTTATATAATAAAAAATATACAGAATTTATGCAGGAAGAAATTAAATTTTATACTTATTTGTGTCGTCATGGTTCGTATACACTACACTTTATTCACCTCGAACGTCGTCTAGATGATCTCTCATGACTGCGACTTCTGTCGCGCTCTCTGTCTCTCGAACGTCGTCGTGCTGAACGATGGCTGCCGTGTACATCGCGATCTCTGTCACGCTCCCTATCACGTTCGCGTTCGCGTGAACGACGTTCACGTCGTTTCTTTCTTTCGCTGCGCTCTTTCTCTCGCCGTCTATGAACGGGGGATGGACTGCGACCCATGTTGTCTCGCTTTCACTTGTGTATGGAGAACTATATTCTCTCTTGAGTCGATTTTTGAAGGGAAATAAAAAAAAAACTAAAAAAAAATGCCTGTGGGTGACAGCAAAAAACGAAGTGTGAAGCGGGTTAGATGAAGGTGTGAGAGAAAACGTTTGATTGGAAATTTTGAAAATGCAGGAAACTTTGTACTTTTGATTAAGAAAAATTATGTGTAATTATAGGAAGAGCTTACCGTTATTTTGTGTGTGTCATGGGCATTTAATTGACACCGGCATTTCACTTAAAAAATACACAGTCTTTTCCCGCGACGACGAGCGAATACAATTTGTTTGAAGTTTTTTTGACAGTGACAGCTGAGCGCGTACTTTTTTTCCCTGTGTGAGGGAATTCTTTTTGGTGGCGGAAAAATTTCGGGAAAAAATTTTACGTAAGGATGGGGTCACATTTGATTGAATAATTTTTTTTTGTTAAATATTTTCTTATAATTTTGATATTCATTTTTATAAGAACGAGAAATTCTAAAGATGTTATGATAAATGTAGTGTGTTCGTTGATTTAATTTCTCACAAATTTAAATAAGCTGTAAAATTATTTAAACCAAAATTATAAATACGACGATATGATATACAAAAGGTTTAGTTGTTGCTTTGTTTAACTGAATTTACTTACCAATGAATAAATTATAATATTAATTCTGATTTGTTTTAATTTTCATGCTACGCAATAACATCTAAACCGAATAATGCACAAGTTTTTGGAAAGAGATTAAAGAAAGGTATTCTAAGTAAATTATTATTTTTCAAACACATATCTCTTTATAAATTTGTTTGGTAAAATGTTTTGCAGGTCAATATAACTGTTTATTGCGGCATTGTAGTAAAAGGTGGGATAAACTTTCAAACCGATACCGAATCAATTCGCCAAATTCTTAGCACAATAAACTGGCAAGAATATGTTTCTGAATAATTTTTGATTAATCTCACTGAGCACGAGAAATAAAATATCCGCAGAAATTTGATATTAATTTTTCTACTGGTAAATTTATAAAAATAAATATAAATAATAAATATATAAATAAATATCTGGATATTACTTTTTAAAACAGAATTTTTTTTAAGGAAGACAGCTTACATATCGATACACACTGATTTCGTACAATCGTCAAAGGTTGTTTCTTATGCAAACAACTGAGTTACAGGATCCTCTTTTGGGGGCAACATTTTTAATTTTGCACCCTGCTCCAGGCTCATAAAAGTTTTTTTTTCGAGTTGTGTAGTCAATGGAACAGTTTGCGTTGGTGTACGGAAAAAGGGGTCAACAACGAACTCTAACAACTTCAAAGCGGTGTGAGTCTAGTCCTGCGTTTAAAATAGCTAGGTCCTGTAGAATTGGAGCCACTGAGGCAATGCAATATGGCGAACAAGAGCGTGGCTGCAGTGGGGTAGCAAGTAAAGTGCGACACTCACGCGCCGAAGTTCCAGGTTCAATTCCTGACAGGGTGCCTTGTATTTTCAACGGCACCACCTCTTCAAGCTGCTGAAAACGATCAAAAGCTAATATTTCAAAGTAGTGGCGTAGTGGGTAGAGTGCGACGCTCACACGCAGAAGGGTCTAGATTCGATTCCCTCCTGAACGTCTAGAATTTTTCACGGCACCACCTCTTTCCAGCTGCTGATAGCACTCAAAGAGGAACAACTGCCTAAGAAAGCTTCTCAAACTTCGCCGTTCGGAGTCGGCAAAAAACTGTAGGTCCCTTCTACTCGTGAGAGAACAGTAGCGCGCACAACACGAGTAGTTGATGAGCAAGCTAGGCTCTGGTTCCCCTGTGGACTGTCGTGCCAACAATTATTATAATTATTAGTGGCCGCTGTGGCGTACTGGGTAGAGTGCGACGCTCACACGCCGAAGTTCCATGTTCAATTCCCGACTGAACGCCTTGTATTTTCAACAGCACCACCTTTTCAAGCTGCTGAAAGCGCTCAAAGACTCTAAGAAAGATCTTCTCAAACTTCGATTTTGGAGTCAGCAAAATACTGTAGGTTCCTTCTACTCGTGATAGAGCAGTAGAGCGCACGATATGAGTAGTCGCATGCTGCTATGGGTTCAGGCTTGAAGTACCACAAAAGTACAAGATTTACTAATGTTGTCCCTATTTTCTGCTGAGGAAGGAAGGAAGGATAGGCAATTTCCTTGCATATTGAAAACGTTTTCGCTGCAGAAAAAGTACACTTGTTTTTCCATTTCGATTTGATTCATGTGCCTTGTTATCCTTTGAGATTCTAATGGGCGCAAATGTGTTTATTTTCAATATAGAACTGTTAGTGACATATTTGCAGAACGTCAATATATACCCCGTCCTCTTGAAACTTTATTTTTGAATTTGCTGCAAGTTAAAAAAAAAACAGCTTATACGAGTAATACCAAGAATATATTAATCTGAAAGTGAGCTACTCGATACACTTATAAATACGATACTGTAAATGATTTCGTTGGTTGATTTAGATCTGCAAATCAGGCTAAATTCCTTAAGTAAATTTTGAGCATTTTGGAAATGCTTTAATTTGCAAATTTTAAACTAACGTTCCACTAAACAAAATCTTAATGGCTCCTCTTTGGGTGACTTCCTTTTTTCCCATACAAAAAATATCCCGCTATCTTATTCCCAACATTTTTGTATTTTTCTACTGGTTGACATCATCACCATCGCATCTCATCGCATCATCAAGCAAACGAGTCCAAACGAAAAAGATAGACAGACTTAAGTGCTTCTGCTCACTCCAAAGCAAAAGTAAACAAAATCGTTCGCACAATCACACTCATAAAATTCCCCCAAAGTTCTACCACTTCACTGCGACTGCACAGAAGCACTTGAAGAAGACACACTGTACACAGCGTAACCACTACATCGACTTCGTCGCCAAGGGAAATCTTAACCAGAAAGAGCAGAAGCAGAGAATAACATCAAAAAAACTGAACAGACTCAAAGGAGAAGCGTACTGTATCGTACGTACGTTGCGCATTCCCGATTGATGAACGCGTTGTATTTTTTTCAAGATTTTCTGTGTTAATTGTTCAGTTTTTTTTGGTGGATCGAAAGAGGTAAAATCAAGTTCAAACATTTATTTGTGAAATTTGATAAAAAAAATAAAAATAAAAACAAGGTAGCAAGTGTCGTCGCGGAAGAGCGCGTCAGCGATACCATACAGAACCTGTTTAAATCGGTCAGCAGCAACCAAGCAGTAGCATTAGACGAAAACGGGACAACCGACGCACCGGCTTTGCCACCACCCTGCGTGACGTAATTGTGTGAAGTGTGAACAAAAATTTAACTCTGAAAATAATTTTTGCAACTTGAAAATTCAAATTTACTCTGCAATGAACGAATCGAAAGATTAGCAGTGCTGTATGTTGAAAAAAACGAAAATCCCCACAGATTCCTCACCTTCAATTTCTTTTTAGGATATGTGCTTTCGTATCCTGAAAAGAAAATTAATTTTTCTTTTATTTTCATATTTTTCCTCTTCTACCATTCCGGTTCGATACGTCAAACTGGGCGTATGCTTCTAGGAATATATGGGGAAATTTGTCGGTACACTCTCCTCTCTCAGCCTGTGCTTCTCTTTCGAATTTGTTTTTTTCTTTGCCTTGTGAGCGCGTGTGTCCGAATCAGTGTAAAAAGAAAGAAAAATTGTCCGACAGAAAATCTAAAAAAATTTCCCACTTGTGTCTGGTGTGACCGCGGCGCGGTAACTCTTATGTGCTGTGCTGTGTGTGTATACGGTTGTGGTCGCGTTACATTAGCAGTACCCTTTTAAGTTTTCAAAGAAAAAAACGAAGAGGTTATTCTTTTTCTTTTCTGTTCTAATTCCAGTTGTGTTGCGAAACATAAAATAATAACAGCAAAACAAACCGTCACGAAAAATATACAAATTCATTTATTCACTTTATTGCTGTTTTGCGGTGGAAAAGTTAACGACAAACATTGGATAAATATTGCCCTGGATTATAATTTTCTTGCGTATTCTGTCATTCCTATTTCAATTTTGAGAGGAGTGTGCGTGCGACGAGGAGAGTACCCTGGCGACGGCTTCGACGAACGAGAAAAAGGAAACAAGTCAAAATTCGGTGAGTATATTCGTTTTTTTTTTTTCTTTTTTGCTCTTTTACTTTTTCCTCATTGCGTCGATATACGTTGGGATGCGGCGTTAGTGGCCGTAGTTAGCTTGACATTTCCTCCCATCGTACCACGGCAAGAATAAGGGGATTGTACATAAATCTTTTTCGGGGGAAATTTCTTGCACTTATAATTTCAGTTTACAGATTCCTCTTCTTGTCGAGTGCTTTTTTGTGTTTCCTTCTTGCATTTGTTTCATTGAATTCGGCGTTCCAATTGGAACGTGTTAAAGTTGAAAAAAAAAAAACAACAATCGAAAGAAAAAAAAAAATCGAAATCCTTTGGAATTCGTTCTCCAGTGAATACATAAGAGGTAGAATACCTTTCACAACACCACTTATCACCATCGATTGCCGGTTGTCCAAATCTCCTGTAAGTTTTGATCACCTCTATACATAAAATTATGTGCGTGTGTGTCTCTTTTTTTGCATTCCCTCATTTTTATTTTTCATTCTCCCGTCATGTTAAAATTAATTTGTTTAAAGAAGAATTATTTTGGGTTGTGCCGAAGAAAGAGGCCACAAAAATGAACATGTACTGAGTGAATTGAGTGTGGGACAGAAAATGACGTCACCTTTCATTTTATATACTCACCAGTGTGGTCGAGCAGAAGAAAAAGGGGGACTGGGCTGACTAAGCCGGGGAGTGTATAGTGTGAAATATAAATTTGTGGAAAATTTGCCCTAATATGTTATCTTAAGAGCATACTATTATTTTCTGAAAATTCATCGCGATAATGGTGATGACCTTTTTGGCGGTTTTCATTGAAAATTATCAAACGGACGACTCACTTCACACACCTAGACGAAGGTTTGCGTCACTCAGTGTGAATTATAGCTCTTAGCGACGAATGGCATAGATAATTTTTGTTAGATTTTTGTAGTGTGTGCTTTTTTTCAGTTCGATGTGTGTTCTTCATGGGCCGTGAATTGTTTTTCACGTGAAAAACGTTTTTCACCAAAGAAGTCCATGTACATGTCTTCTGTAATTAAGGTTATACACAGTGTGAAGAAATGAATAAAAACTAGGGTGCATACTGTACCGTTGATTTGGTTAGATTTGGAACAAAGAGATTCCATAGCAACATGCGCGAAAGTTTTTTTTTTTTTTTATTTCTCTTGCCTTGCAAATAAAAAAGAAAAAAAAAGAAGGCGATTGAAGTGTCGATGTTGACCGGGGGGTGGAGGATGAGCAATCGTACATCGCATTCATATTCCATTGAAATTCATTCGGGAACCTTAACCCTTGACGTATAGCATGTGTATCCAATGCAGCAACGCGTCCATTTAACCCAAGCAACGAAGTAAATATCTCATTTAATTGAAATGATCTGTAGAGGTGTGTTGGTGTGTTTCGTGTGCTTCTGCAACAGCATTAATGTAAAGGAATTATTCTTGCTTCTACAATTATTGATTATGCCGTCATGATGGAGAAATGGTTGCCGAATTGTCTGCAAATATAATACATTGTTGCAATGTGTTACTGTCAAAATGAATTGTCCAAGTTCCGCTTTCAAAGGTTGTGTGGTAATTCTAACGAAGTCTGATGACTTTAGAGTTTTATTCGTTTAGTTTCAGTGGAAATAAAAGAATGTTTGTCGTTTTCAGAATATATCATAAAGATCACCTATAAAGATCACCATTTAGTTTAGTTCTGCAGCAGATTATCGCAACAGGATGCTTATGCTTTAGAGTAGTAGTTGTGTTTCGAGGAGTGCTTTGCTCCGATATCCTCACTTCTTGCGTTTTAAATGACAACGTTAAATATATTAAGAAGAAAATCAAATCAATGCAGTTAGCATTCGTCAATGATCGGAAAGGTTGCTCTCAACTTTCAAAGCCTAATATTCATAATTACAAATTAAGTGCGATCAGAAAAAAAGCAGCTCGAATGAGTGATGGAAAAAATGTAAGGCGCGCACTATAGGCTTAGCGCCGTTAGCGTGACGTCTTCTTGTTTCGTGTTGGTTTGTTTATCATTCAAAGCATCACTAGATCTGGTTTTACACTGCTAAGTACTAATCCACACAATCTATGAAGTATAGACCATGTAAAAGCAGTTTTTAAGAAAGTCAATCAAATGCGTCCAACTTTGAGACAGCATTATACATTCAATGTGTTTGCTAATTGTTAGTAATGAATTGCTAAACAATATTTAAACGCATGCTTTGCTGTTAACAATTTTTTACAAATGTACGACAAACAATTTTTATTTCGCACACGTAGGAATCCCATCTACAAAGAAAGTTGTCTCCATCCTTTAAGTTTTCCTTAGAAAATCAATAATTCTTCTATTATATCAAGTTCCTCTCCGAAGGCAAAGTTTGTATGTTTCTTCGTTGCTGTCCAAATTCAGAGGTGGAGTGGTTCGCTTGCATGTTTCCTTTACCCAACAAAAACTATTTTATTGCGCCGCCTGCAATTCTTTTTTCGCTTTGAAGTTAACCGTCACACGTGCCTTCATTTACGTGAAAATTTTTCCACGCAAGGTGCTGTCAGAAAACATCTCAACATCTACGTGCTCGTAAATTTTGAATTTCAGGAATTTTTTAGAGCGTGATCTAATGCTCTAAGTCGATTGGCTCTCCTGACAGAAAATACATTTTCAATAGAATCAAGTGGTTAAATCCTTTTATTTGACACAAATTTTCTTATCAAAAATAAAAATACGCACAGTTTTATGATCATTGCGTGATCGACGTCACAAAAGGGCTATTGTTTTGTTCATTGCCTTATTTCTCTGCGTGTGCGTTAACAAACTGTATTTAACGTCAAACTTTGTATAATCAACGGTATGAAGTGTTTTATGCCGTTAAAATTTAATAGCCAGCATTGAGAAAACTTCTATGAATGTCACAACTCCTAAATGTACATTTTTAGGTACATAAATGACGCATGCAAATTTGTATATAAATATAATAGTGGGGTTAACACGCTATTTCATATGAGGAATAAAAATGTGTTTAGTGAGAAATGGGTGTGTTTTTGGGTTCTCTTTAGCACTTTCGATTTTATGACAATTGAAAGGAAACGAGATCCATGGTCCAAACCTGAAAAATAAATAGAGGACTTTTGTTAAATTATATTTGTATAGCTGGGTATTAAGCTCGCAATTTGAACTCTGTACGAATTTTATTACTTTAAGTATCACAATGCATTCTCTGGCAGACTGTTAAAAGTGTTGTCGTGTTCTATTATTTTCCCATATTTTTGCGAAACATTTATCTGAAATCAAATTAATTCTGAAATAAGTATGATGATTAGAATTAAAACAGCACGCTTCGCATCTCCTGAAACAAGATTTGTGTGCGGTTCTTTGGACGCTTATAAATTCAAAGTCTTGACATCATTGCATGTTCTAACAATTTAAGTTGAGATTCTGAACCTTAGCTGTTTTTTTTTGCTAACTTGAGGTTCTGAACCTAAACTGTTTTTTGTTGCTAACTTTTCACGTAAGGTCAAGGGCCAATATGTATATTTACTTTACATTTGAAAAACCATTCCAACCGCAGCTCATTCTTTTGAAACAAATTTGGGATGTGTTCGCGCAAACCATGCTAAAGAATTCTTTGTTGTACTTGTTTAAATGTAATTTTGCTCGCTACGACAGTGACAATGATTTGCCATTACTCAATTGGTGGCTTCAAAAAACAATGAAGACAACGTCATCAATGTCGTATCGATTATTACATATTTTACAGCCACTGGAAACGTCGATAAAAGTAAAATATTTACACTAAGCACATGATCAATTTTTAGTCTTAAAAAAAATGATAAAAATTATTGTTAATTAATGAAAGAGATTTATGTGAAAGTACATACAGGGCGTTGGAAAATTCAAAAATCAAATAAAAGAAATTAAAACTTCCTTTGGAAAAAGTTTTTTCTGAACGCACATTGTAATGACATTTCGATCCCAATCGCTCCTGTGATAGGTTATGTTTTTATTTGGATCACAGCAAGGCGACGTGTCCAAAGTTTAAGTTAGCCTCACATAAAATTACATCAATTTGATTACTGCCACTACAAAGTTAGTCTTGTGTTGATAAATAATAATATGGGTTTATAGCTGGCCATACATATCTTTAAAAACCCCCCTGAATTTAATTTCCCTAAAGTGGAAGGGTTTTCATTTTCTGACATTGACAAATGCAGCTACAAAAAATTATACCTATAGAGATATACACTGACAAAATTTTGAAGGCTTATTAAAGGAAAACAATATGGCTTCCGTTTTTGGAATACTTTTGGATACAATCATTTGAGGAACTACAGTTTTTAAATGGCTTTTCAGAGCTGCAGCATCAAGGTAGCGAATGAAAATCGTTATGTAGGGGTGAATACCAATGAATATAACACTAAATTGCAAATAATGAAAGGTTTAATAATAATAATTGTATGGGGCGACAATTCACAAGAGGATCAGGTTCGATTCCAGGATTGAAAACTTCGAGTTCGTTTTACGGCATCATCATATATCAATAGCTGGCAACGCTCAAACATTACTCGTAAAAATGGTTTTTATAAACTTGAAGGTTAACTATGTAAGTCAGTCATCTATTTGTACACAATGTGTAGGGGGACTTTATTGAAGTTTATATTTCCTACTGCAGACAGTTCGCGGCAGTGTGTGGCAACTGGTGAGTTTTGTTGTTTCATGACTAGATTCATTCAAACTTTATTTTATTTCCAACAAAGTGAAACATGAACAACAGTACCTCACAAAATTGAGCATACACCTAACATTACTTCATATTCGTGCTGTTTTGAGGCCGACCACTTTTTTGTTTTATTTTTTTGGTATACAATCATAACTGAATACATACCTTAAACAAGAGCATATGCCAAATTCACAGACAGGCGACTTCCTACCGGTACTTTTCGCATGAAAAAGGAAACAACCTCTGAAATCGACACAACAAAATTGAGCATACAAATGTCATGTGTACGTTATACACAAGCTTCGCAGAATCGATACATGTAAATTTGTTCAGGAATGAAGCAACAAATGTCCCTGATGATCATTTCTACACACGCTTTTGAACTGAAAAGACCGATATTCTCTTCTTTGTGCGAAAATATAGAAAACATCCGAAAACAGACTACTTTGTCAACGAGAATGCTCATAATTAAGCTATTTTGCGAAAGGAAGGCGGTGCGAAAAATAGGAGAAACTGTAGGGCGATCGCATGCAACGGTACACAAAATAATAAACAACTATAGATATGAAGGGACACTAAAAAACAGACCTGGAAGGGGAAGAAAAAAATTGCTCTCAGAACAATACGAGCGGTATATTGTTCAGACAATCAAGTCCAATCCAAAATCTAGCGTTCCAAAGTTGACGGCTGAGGTGTCATCCGTAATTAATAAGCCTCTTTCAGTAGAAACCGTTCGCAGAGTCTTGAGAAAAAAAATAATTTAAATGGTAGGATCGCCCGAAGAAGGCCGTACATTTCCCTAGTTAATAAGAAGAAAAGATTGGAGTTTGCTAGACAATATGTAAACCACCCGGAAAACTTTTGGGAAGGTGTTTTGTTTTCAGATGAAACAAAAATAAATCTATTTGGGTCTGATGGCAAACAAATTGTTTGCAGGGAACCAAATACAGCTCTCAAAGCTAAAAATATAAAGTCAACCATAAAACACGGGGGAGGATTTCTGCTGTTGTTTGGTTGTATGGCTTCAAATGGCTGTGAAAAGTTTGAATTTATAGAAAATACTATGGACAAAATTGGGTATGTGAATATTTTAAAACGAAATTTGCGAAGTTCCGCAGTAAAATTAGGTCTACCTTCGGTTTTCTACTTCCAACAAGATAATGATCAGAAGCACACCTCCTATTTAGTACGCGAATGGTTGCTTTATAACGCTCCAAAGCAGCTGAAAACATCCCCACAATCGCCGGATCTTAACCCTATTGAACATCTATGGCACGAAATAAAAGTGCGGATTAAAGAAAGTACCTGCTCCAATAAGCAGGAGCTAAAAGCTAAAATTCAGGCAGCTTGGGAAGGGATTCAGCCATCTTTTACAATAAAACTGGTAAAACTGGTTTCAAGCTGTCATAGATGCTGAAGGAGGTGCCACGCGTTACTGAAATTTTATTTGTAACTGTTTTTGTTTTGTGGTTTAGTCGTAACTCGAATTCACTTAAAGTGTATGCTCAATTTTGTGTGTTAAAATGAAGTGCCTTTTTTACTTCGCTTAGAAATAGCAAGTTTTTTTTTTAATTTTCATATTTTTGTTTATGGTTTTTAGCAATTGAAATAAGTCAATTCGAACTGCATTTAAGTTTTATTAATTAACTACTTTTTTTAAGGCGAGAAAGATAAAAATATGTTTAAGCTGTGAGTGTATGCTCAATTTTGTGAGGTACTGTATATTAAAAAAAACATTTAACTCTGTTACTCTTCACATGGAATACCTCCAATCAGGAGGTAAGTTTAGTTTTTGAGAGAAATAAGGCGGTGCACTTAACGCTCCCTAACAGCTTCCTCAGACGGAAAGGGCAATGGTTAAATAATGTGGTTATGTCCACTTACTCCTAGCCTCTGTGTTTTGCAACATCTAGCTCCTGATAAATTTTTGTTGGTTTTTGGAGATCTCGTGTGGGTGCATCGTCCATACAAACACTCTAATGAAATATGTGGAACACTGAAAATAATGATGATGATTGAATTTTTGAATTTTACCAACCTGCTGCAATTTCCTTCAAAAGCCAATATCGCAAATTTGTACAAAACTCATAAATGCAGTTGCAATGTGGTTTTGACCATGTGCTTTGGAAATGCCGGAGTTTTAAAAAAAAATTCAAATCGCTCCACCAAGTGTCAAAGTGTATGAGTTTTTCATATAAAAGTACGCGATAACTTTAAAGTGGACTTTAAGTCGACTCATTTGCTTTCAAAGTGTGTTTGTTTCTCTCTGTTTTTCTTGAGTCCATATACAGACGGTTTCCAAATTCCACTGAATCCCACACAATGCAATTTAACAATTCCTCAAAACCCGCAAGGGTGCACCTTCTTGTAGTCTAATCAAAATTCAAATAAAAAGTCCTGATTTCTCGAAAAGAGATTATGATGAAGATTTTGTTCGTGTTGCTCGCTGCCATCCAGCACCCACACAACGCCCATTTATGATAGATAAACATTTTTATTCATTTGATATTGCTGACAATGTCATCCGAGATGAGTGGTTTTATGATCTAATAATTTTAGGCGTTTACTCTGCGCATGAATCGGTGGCGTTGTCGCTGCGATACGAAAAGATAAGTGCTTCGTTTTCTACACAAAAGGGGTTTCGTATTTTTTTGTTGCATTTTCTTTTCTTTATGACTTGATTAAGTTAAATTAATGAATCACATAAGTTCGGAGGAAAGTTTTATGCGTGTGCTTTGAAAGAAGCCATTATAACTTGGCTTTTATTTGATTGATTTTGATTTTTATGTGAGAAGAGAAAAGAAAGAAAACAAACAGTACGGTGCAGCTTTTGTTTGGACTTGTTCGTGGATTGCATGGCGATGAGATTTCATAACTTGTCACGGATTATGATAGTTTTCATGAGATCTTCCTGCATTGTGAATTAAATCAGAGGTTGCATAAGGCATTGTCTCAAGTTAGCACGCTGAAGATGGAATCTTTGTATTTATTTGTGTGCTCTCACATTTTCTCAGGGCACACACTCGCAAGTGCAATAAGATGGCTGGCATCCTGACCTTTCTGTGGTCTTTGTGGTGGCTACTGTGCAGAAGTGGTCACGAAATTAATTCTTAACCAACGTTTGCAATTTTGTGCAATCATGGTTCAGGAAATTGCTAATAAATGTAAAGTGTGTTTTTATGGGATATAAAACTTTGAAATGGAATAAAAATAAAATTATATACATTAAATGTAATCAAATCTGAATATTTGCAAGAAAATCTTCTGGCAATATGAGGTGTGTTCCAGTACTTTCTGTACTAAATTCTGAAGTCTTTCATTTTTTAAGGAGTAGGTGCAGATCTCAAACGCTGAATCACTCTTGCCAATCGCCGTTTCTTTGGGTTGAGGCAATTGAGTAATAAAACCATCTTTCGGAGGACTAAGCTCGCTTTATATAACAGCTTGATCATCCCCGTCTTACTTTATGGCGCGGAATCTTGGACGTTAGCAAAGGCGGATGAGGAAGCCCTTAGTCTATTCGAGAGAAAAGTTTTGCGTGCGAGTTTTGGTCCTGTTTGCGTTGATGGCATCTGGAGGAGAAGATTTAATGACGAACTCTATGGGCTGTACAGCGACATGCACCTGGTCAAGCGTCTACGGATACAACGCTTAAGATGGCTAGGCCATGTAGAGCGTATGGACACCACTGCTCCGGCCCGAAAAGTCTTTGAATACGAGCCATTGGGACAACGCAACAGAGGACGACCTAGTCTAAGGTGGCGCACACAAGTGGAGAAGGACTTCAACCAATTTGGAGTGCGCAACTGGAGACAGCTGGCGAAAGATCGTACTGACTGGAGAGGCATGTTGGTTGATACCCAGGTCCAGGAAGAAGAAGAAGAAGAAGGTGTAAATCTCTCTCAGAAAAAGGAAAAGTAAGGGAACGTATTTAAACTAAATTTGCAAAGTATGTTATTGAGAAATATAAATTCCCTTTTCGATACAGAAAACAATAACAGCAACAAGATTTAAGTCACATACACAGATAAAATTGGCCAATGCTTACTTTTTCCTGTACGCACACTAATTTATTTGACAGAAAACCAACAACCTACCCCCAAATTGTTGTGTTAAAATGGGAAGGGTGGGGAAATAATTTACGCTCTCGAGAGAGCGCTCATTTGACCTAAAACCCATTTTTTCGGAATACGGGAACGGACATTGTGTTGTTTTGTGCAAATTTGTGTTGTTTTTTCGGGTACGGGAACACACCTATAAATTCAAAATCAATTCTGTCATGTAACTGCCGTTGCTGGCACGTATTTGTATTTGGAGACTCAATTTAAAATTACATCAAGGGCTGTATATAGGCAATTACGCGGTGAATACTCTTCTCTTCGTTTCGGGATTATTGGTTTTCGGCGTAGACTAGTGACTTTCAATATTTTCACAGAAAATAGACACATGGTGTTAAATCGCATGATCTCTGAGGTCAATTCACAGGTCGTTCATTTGAATTAACGCGGTTATCAAAGGTTTCCTTAAAAAAACAATTCTGGCATGACCTGTGTGACATGCAGGGGCCTTTTGTTTTAACGATTTACCCTGCAAATCGTGGCTGTTCAATTGCTGAACTGAAAGGACGTAGGAATCATGGATCTGTAGCAACCACCATAGACTATAACTTTCTGACCAGCATCGTCCTTAAAGGAGTTTGAACCAACTAATCCACCAACCCATAAAACACACCAAACTGTCAGTTTATGTTAATGTTACGGTCTCAAGGATTGTCATTGCTCTTCATGCGGTAATTTTGTTAATTGAATTGTCCATTAAAGCAAAACTAAGCTGAAAACTGGCGTCAACGTCTGTTTGTTTCTTTCAATAAAGTGAAGCCAGTGATGTCGTTTTGAATTTTTGAACTTCATCCGCATCTTGTTGCAGTTCTCTGTACACAGGAACGAAAATCAGCAGATAAGCGCTTGGGAGTCCCAAACATTTGAAGTCTGTTTTGCTATTCTGCCTATTGGATTCAGTTGTTGTCCAATTCTTCAGTTGTTTCCAAATCTTGTTGCAGCTCTCTGTACACAGGAACGAAAATCAGCAGATAAGCGGTTGGGAGTCCCAAACATTTGAAGTCTGTTTTGCCTTTCTGCCTATTGCTCTGAATTCGGATTCAGTTGTTTTCCAATTCGTCAGTTTTTAAATCATTTGTTTTGCTTAACCGAGCTAGCACCAATTTCCTAGGGTAAATCTTCGTTGTTGCCAACTTTGACATTCTCCTCTAATTGGAAGGATGTAAAAAAAAGAATTGGAGCAACACACGTCCTATAAGTTCAAAATAGTGTAAAAGTGAAGTCAGTTCGCGTGTGTTACAAATATGCATACTGTAACAAAACAAAAAAATAAAATTTACTAAACGATATAACAGTTTCGTTGGGACATACCAATATTTACTGCAAGGCCTGTCAACGTACAACTTGAACTTAGCGACGGCCATCGACATACAAAACTTTCAATTAAACGCACATTTTTATAAATAGCACAGAGAGTGCATTTACAATGGGAGCGCACAATCTTTTGGCACGGTTAGCACTAATTCCTTCCACACACACCCCATTTCTAAAACTGTTTTCCGTCCATCTTTAAAAAGGAAAACCATGACGTAACGTCTTCAACCATGCACCTAAACCCGTACATGCAGAAGTGGAAACAAGAAAAGTCGTTAATAAATGTAAATAATTAGTAAATATGTAACATCGTAACCACTAAACAGAAAAAGAAACAGAAAATGGTAATAAAACAGGAGAAAATGCGATGAATAGGAAAGTGAGAGAAACAGAAAACCAAACATGCATGTCGTTGTCGTTGGCTACACTTTCGTTTTTCCTTGTTTACTCACCTCGAGGGGATTCTGTGAAAATTTTCAATTTGTTTGAGTAAACACTACAAATCCAACGTGGAAGTGTCAGTTGTCACCCAGTTGTCACAGGGTGGCGCGGAAATCAAAAGATATAATTTCAATATATAAAACGAGAGAGGAGGTTGCACATGTGTGTTAGGTTAGGTGTGTGCGGTGCAAGTGTTGGTCAACCGAGGACGGTCAGAAGAGGAGATTTATTTAAATAGGAAGTTGTGATATCTGATTACACGAGAGAGGAGTCAATGCTTTGAGCGGAATTGATTGTGATACGGTCTGCTTGCTTACCACAAGGTAGTTCGTACTGAAACTGAAAATGGAAAAAAAGATCGAATTAAGTTCGAATTAAATGAAGTGCTTATGTGCTGAATATCGATTGGGATGAGAGCGGATGTTTGTAAATGTTTCGCTTTGTGTTTTGTCTGCTAACGGAAATTAACAACGTTCAGGGTGGTTATTGGCTTGCGATATGAGGAAGAACTTATGATTCATTTCGCGGTCGCAGGTTGAATTTCATTTAATGGATATAATGAAATTGGTCAGGTGTTGAAAAATGGCAAAACAATGTAGTATGAAAGTGATTGTTTGACTGTTGTTCTAGCAACTTCAAATTTAAAATTTTACTTGACACCTGCTTTATTTGATGTTTAAACATAGATTCAAATACTTCTGGTGACAGCTATTCAACTTTAACCCTACGCCATGTATGAGTATACGCTGTAAATGTTATTGACACCGACATTAACATTTCTCGTTTTTATTTTAACGTACACAGTGCCAGAAAATGTGGAGGATTCTCACAAGGGTCTGGAGAAGAAGAGGGGGTAACAGTCATCCCTTCTATGAATCACAGAAGAGGATCAGTTGCAATGCAAACAAAATTCTATAGGGGAAACATGCCATGATCGCCTTGTGTAACTGAATAAGCTGCATAGGACCAGCATTTTCGATACACTAACTTTGCTTTAGCTCGGAACATTGAGTTTTAATTTGCGGGCAACACAAAAATCAGCAAGTCGCCAAGTTCGAATAACGTCCATCGACTACCTGGGAAAACTTTCCCTAGCAGTCACGTTTCTCCAACACAGCGGTTTGGGCTTCGGGATTGCTCCAAATGATCTTTGGTTTGTGCTAAGGCTGTTTATTGTCTTTCAGTAAAAAAATTCTTGATTCGCCTAGAAAACAGAAGAACAAAGACTTGCAAGAGAAGAATTTGTATCAGATATTGTTTCCAAAATGTTTGTTTCTTTGTTGGGTTGTCAACATATTATGACAGACTGAATAAAACTGGATTCATAACCTCAATTTACGTTTTTCCATTAACAGGTCGTATGTCAAAAAACAAGAGGATTTTATTTTTTTTCTTAAAAACTATTGATTTATTCGTCAATTTCTATTTTTATATAATGTATATTTTGTGCCAGCGTTTTTCAATCCTCGAAGAAATTCTGATATGCACTATTTGGTATGCCCTTGAGCTCTATCAGCAATCGTCAAAACAAAACGCCGTCCTTTCATGTGTTTTTCGATGTAATAACCATTTACCCATGATTCGTCAGCCGTTGAAGTCGTTCAACAATTCCTGAGCGATGCTCATACAAGAATTTGTTTGTCAAAATTCACCAATTTTGGAACGAATTTCGCTGGCACACACTTCATGTTCAAAACTTGTTACAAAATTCCAAGGTATGAACCAACTAATTTGCCGACATCTCCAGCAACTTGTTTAATAGTGATTCGACGCTTTTCCAAAACAATTTTCTCCACTTTTTCTACATTTTTATCGGTTGATCATGGGGCTTTCTGGTCGAGCATCGTCATTCATGTCTTCTCGACTTTGTGCGAAAAACTTCTATCACTTCTAAAGTTTTCTTTTTTAACTCAACAATTTAAAAATTAAATTTGATCAACATTTTTAGCGTTTTTTTTTTTATTGAATACATATACTTTGATCTATATAAGGTTGTCAAAATTCTTTTGAATTTTCCGGCAATGTACAAACCGCTACAGAGCTCGTATCTGGCAATACTATGCATCATTTGAAAGGTCTTGATATAACCTACAAAACGACGCATGATTAGTTTAGTACTGGTACTATATCACTTAGAACCACGGAGGGATGGTTTCAACGATTCAGAGCGGGTGAAAACGACACCATGGATAAGCCAGTCGGCGGAAGACTGTGACGACGAATACCGATCGAATCATGGAAATCATCGACCGGCATGTGACATCTCGTGACATCGCCCAGGAGATGGGAGTTAGTTACCAAACCATTTTAAACCATCTGCAGATACAAAAAGGAGGGGCTATGAAGTTGCCGTCTAGATGGAAACTGATTACCGAACAAAACGGCGCATATTTGAACTAAATCCGATCACTGTAGCACTTTTTGTGAATGAAGAACAAAAAAGCGGATATTTGACAACCATATATTTTTCGACAGCAGAATTTCTCCGAACAAGCATTTATACCTCTCACAAACAAAATAAATAGGCTATAAAGCTGTAAACATAGGTTCAAGACGAGTGTACCAACATAACAAAAGAAAAAAAAAAATCTATAATCGAATGTACATACGTAGACAAAGTAGCCAAAGTTGGAAACTTCACCTTACAGACCTCGTACATACTACCCGAAGACAAATCTTCGACACATTATATCATAACATAAACTCAAACAAAACAAAAGTTCATCCATAACACATAACACAACAAATGCCGGGACATATAGGGGACAAAATAAAATTAATATTAAATGAATAATTTTTGTTTGTGGCGACCCCTATCTGTCTCGCGACTTATTGAATGATCTTTATATTTCGGGGTTAGAGAACAAAAACAAATATTAATCATCGAAAATAGCTTATTGTTTTTCAAAATATTTCCCATTAAGATCTATACACTTTTGCATGCGTTTGAACCAATCGTCGAAGCACTTTTGCCACTCTGATTGAGGTATCTCCAAAACATGCATTCTGAACGCATCAACCGCTTCTTCAGGTGTCGAAAAACGTTGACCTCTCATTTTATTTTTTACGTACGGGAATAAAAAGAAGTCAGTCGATGCCAAGTCAGGACTATACGGCGGTTGACTCATCAAATCGATGTTTTGAGTGCTCAAAAATGCAGTTGTTTGAGCCGATGTGTGAGAGCTCGCATAGTCGTGGTGAAGAGTGATTCGTCTTCGGCGATTGGTTTTCCTGATTTCTTGGAAGACAACTGGCATACAAATTGTTGTGTACCACTCAGAATTAACTGTTCTTCGTTGTTCTAGTGGTACGGGGAGGCATGTCCAGTTTTTCCGAAAAAACAGGCGACCATTTGCCTGGAAGTGCTTCGTGCGCGAGCAACTTTTGTTGGATTTGGCTCAATTTGAAACACGCATACAGTCGACTGCTGTTTACTTTCGGGCTCATACGCGTCAATCCACGATTCATCACCTGTCACGATATCATAAACGTGTTTCGAAGCACCGCGATCGTATTTATGGAGCATTTCTTTCGACCAATCGAAATGTGCCTTTTTTGAGCGATTAACAAATTGTGTGGATCCAACGCGAACAATTTTTTTTGGCGGTCAAATGTTATTGCAATATTGAATGTATGCTGGTGCCACCAATGCCTAAGGTTGTCTCAATCTCACGATAGGTCACATGACGATCTTGCAATATCAGTGGGCGCACAGCACCAATGGTTTCCGGAACAACAACTGATGTTGGACGAGTTTCATGAAATTCGTCTTGGAGTGAACTACGACCTCGGTTGAGTTCACCATACCATCGATAAACACTGGTCCTTGATGGAGCTTCATCGCCAAAAATTGAATTAAGTTCATCGATGCACTGTTGTTGAGTTAATCCACGTCGAAAGTTGTAAAAAATAATCGCACGGAAATTTTCACGATTTAATTCCATTTTTTGGGCGAGACGAATCTTTTAAGTTACTGTAAACAACACAAATAGCGCTCGTATGTCAAAATGTTCTGAGTACGTATAACCTCAAAATGCCAAACTTTACAATAGAGCTGGAAGTTGCCGGATTGCAACACTAGGGTTGCCCAATCCCGAAATATAAAATGTAACCTTCGTACAATAGTTCACAAAGTCAACCTCTGGTTGGTAAAATAGCAACTAAAGCATCCCCCTTCATTTCCCCTTCCACCTCAGATGTAATTTATATATCACACTGTCTCCTTAAATTTAATAAATGTCCTCATATTGTGTTATTATCTTTATCAGAATAAGTGCAATTCGACGTCTGTGTCCTTAGTGTGGAAATAGAACTTTAGCTGAGATTCCATTGCTATACTTTCGACACAAATCTTTACGTCAGTTGAATTGTTCACACTTCACAATTTGTCTTCCACACTTTAGTGATCGACGATTATTCCAGCCGAGGATCAAATGCAGTTGCCAAAACGAAAAAATTAAACTGAAATCAGAGTTTTAACTTTCTTTGAGTCTAACTTTACGAACATTACCGTGAAAGCTTCGTCACAGTTGAAATTAAAAACAAACTTAAAATCGTATTTGATTTCCTGTTACAATTTTATATCTAATTGAAAATCCTCTAATTTATATCAAAGCAATCGCACTAAAGCCAGCAGCAGACAACACAATTGACACTACCACTTAACCACAAAAAAAAAAAAAAAACAAACAGCTCGCAGTTAAACTTGTTCTCTTCCAATCTGCCCAAGACTTCGTTCTCCGTTCCGAAAGGGGAAGTTGAGCTCAGATGTCGCGCATGGCTTAATGGTATAATTAACAAAGTCATTCCGCCAACAAACGAGATAAGGCACGCATTGTAAAATTGATTGCCTGTGCAAATATACATTTGCAAGCAATATTCTCCACGCAGAAATTAAGCTCTGAACAAGTTCCACACAGCAATTTTTGCACTCACAATTCGTGTGGATTTTCAAATCGATGCGTACATTTTTTTGCAAAAACCCTACAGCATAACAACGCGTGATAATGCCACACCCAGGCTCGCATCATTTTTGCAATGTTTTATTTTACAAAGTTTACACTGTGGCAGCAGCAACACACTTCTATTTCTAGACAATCTTATCTGAGAACGCCGAGTATTGGCCGATGTTTCCCTTCCGAGCCGATGAAATAAATGAGAGTATCCACGTTCAATTTTTCCATGTTCCGAATGGTGTAGATACTCGTATCTTCTTTTTGAATCGTCTGATTATATAATAGCCTTCAGCTGATGGCGTCATCAATTTTTATTTCCCAGTCACCTCCACCGCTGACTTGAACAGCGATGCCGCCGCCACCACTGCCGCCACTGGTGTCTTTTCAGCAGCAGCGACAGCACGTAGCACATGTTGAGTTTGCGTTCGAGTTGTTGTTGTTGATTTTTGTTCCAGCAGCTCTTTTTTTTCAATCGGCCGTCGTCTTTTATGAGTGAGTTACTTTGCTCTTGATTGCATAAATTGAAAAGGCAGGAAGGCACAGTGCCATCACTTGAAAATAGGTGATGAATATTTTGGCGGTGGAGGGGGGGAATCAGAGGCTACAGACTGGAAATTCGCAAGCGAGCTAACCCATCAATGTAGTTGGGGCACCGATTGGCGCACAGACACTTGTTTAGTTGCCGCAGAGCGCACAGTCCCCGTGAAAGGGGTGAAAAATTTGATCTGTCACTCGAAATTCAGACAATGCGGGATGCATGTGATTCAGATTTTTCTTTTCAAATGCGAGCGTTTCCGCTTCGTTGTGTGGGGTGGGGGCGACTGACAAAACCCGTGCGGAGACATCTCATTTTCGTAGAACATCTGTGTGAAAGCGCGTGCGTGTGTGTTTGGTGTGAAGGGGCAAGAAGATGTGTGTGTAGGATTTTTATAAACTGGTTAGTAGGTTATGTCGAATTCCGTTGTTATTGACTGTTGCGAATCGAAATAGAATTTTGTTTTGAAATGTAAACAAACATAACTAGAGGACTTCAGTTGTGTTGGGAAGCGGGTTGATAGGGTGTGGTATGGTTTTGTTTAAATTTAGTGTTCATTGTGTGTTCCATGGATTTTTTTTGTCTAAGTTTGCTGGTCGGGTGATGGAAGACAGAGTTCCAGCGATTTTGATAAGAAATGAGGGAAGTTAGTTCAGATCTGTAACAAGTTCTTCAATGAGCGTTTCTATGTGAACAAGTAAAAGACAATTGAAGCATGATTCTCGGTACCAAGTGCAGAGAAAGTTTGAAACAATTTAAGTTTGCCATGTTTTAAAGGAATGTCTGCGACAAAACATCCCTCTTCATGATTATGTTTTTCCTTCGAAGTCGACAAGGAATTGTACGCCCTTTCTACTCGTGAACGAGAACAACACGGGTCAACAAGAAAAGTTATTGAAAAAGACTATGACCTGTTCATGCATTTTTATTTTATTTATCTGCGTGTCAGAAAAAAACTGAAATGAAGGCGAGCCCCATCGCGAGAGCGCGTAACTGTCTCCGGATAGGACCAATAGTAGAAGCGAGGACATCTGCTTAATTTTGATTTAAGGAAAATGGGAAAAGACATGGTTTGTTTCTGGAAAGTATGTAAATCGTGAAGATATATCAAAAAGTGGCTGCATGCTGCGCATGGGTACGATTCCTTTAAGTTACTCATTGACGTTGTCTGAGTAAAGCCTGAAAGAGTTTTTACTTCGTTCATAATAGAAGCCAAGCGAAAAATTAGCTAAACGCAGAAGTAGCCAAGCGCAGAAGTAGCCAAGCGCCGAAGTATTCAAGTCCACAAGCCCACAAGCCCACAAGTCTCCAACCACAAATCTAAACAGTGACCTTATCATTTTAAAGAAGACAGAGACAGTCTCATTTGCAGCAAACACTACGATCACTTTTTTTTGCTATTTATGTAAAACATGTGATGTACGTCGATTTCCTGTAGCCGGGTAAAACAGTTAATTGCTGAACTTCGCTTCGACGTCGAATTAGAAATCTTATCCCGCCACAGGCCTACGAACTGATGTGTTTTTTTTTGTCTTTAAGCTCGGTGGACAGAGATTTGCTTTAATTTTAAACTTATGATCAACAAAAAGCTTTTGCTTTGGGCACCCCAGAGGACGTATTTCTCAAAAGACTAAAAGAAGCAGAGCTATTGCTAAAATAAGTGTGTTGCGCTATAAAGAGAGTTCTAGGACGCAAATATTTTTTTCCTGATTTCTCATAAAAAATTCAATTCTTACAGTACTGTGTGTTGCAGTGCTTTCTGTACCAAATTCTGAAGTCTGTCATTTGTTAAGGAGTGGGAGTAAATCTCTCTCAGAAAGAAGTGAAGTACGGAAACGCATTTAAACCAAGTGTGTAAATTATGTCATTAAGAAATGTCAAATTCACTTTTTCGCTACAGAAAACAAAAACAACAACAAAATTTGGGGCATATACACAAAGATAATGGGTCTATGCTCATTTATCTCTGTACGCGCACCAATAAATTTGACAGAAAACCAACAACCTACCCACAAAAATTTCTTGTGTTAGAATAGGCAGGGTGGGGAATATTTTACTCTCTCTAGAGAGCACTCATTTGACGTAAAACCGAGTTTTTCAGTATACGGGAACGGACTTTGTGTTAATTTGTATTGTTTTGTACTGTTTTGTGTTGTTTATTTCGGGTACGGGAACACACCTTATGTCACAGCCCTATTCCAAACAAACGTCATCTTAACGTTTGTTAATGTAATGTTAACCTAAAACCTTACATGAAAATTTTTGCGATTTGAATAAAACTTGGACAGGTCAGAGCAATTCAAAAAAACCAACAGACGAACTTTTTTTCCCTTTTTTCATTTTCTGCAACTCACAGTCATCTCCACGCAGCACACTATGTGAATGAAAATCCCATTTGACATTGAAACACAATTTAAATTCGATAGTACAACAAAATTGAGACGACATTTACGTTTGTTGTTTATTCTTTGAACGCGCGTCACCCAATAAACTCAAAATCTCAAATAAAGGAAAATACTTAAAATCATATCTGAAGGCCCCGTTAATACATTTAGTAATGAGCTCACATTTTTATATTCTTTTTTATATCTTTTCTGTTCTAAATTTGCGAGGAGGAATGTCAAGAAAAAGCCGCAGACCGCACAGCTAACGCAACTGTCTAGTCGGGTGGTGACACTCAATGAAGCAACGAAACGTGTTACAGTCATTCTGTGTGGCAGTGTGCGTCGCTTTAGCTGCGGCATTCAAGCATTTGTCCATACAGCCGCGAATTTAATTAAATGGCATTAAGGTCAACTACGGGATTGATGATTGTACCTACAGAGACAGTATTGAAGGTATGCATTGAATTTCAACTAGAACCTAGAGGAAAGCGACTGGGGTCTGGAATGGCGCCGACTGAAAAGAAATATTTTTCGCTTCAACAGTTTACACAGAAAGTGATCGTGAAGTGACAGACAAGAGAGCTTTCCTCAATTGCAAAGAGGTAGGATGAAAGGAACATTAATTGGACATTTTGTTTCAATTTTGTGGATAAGGAACTAATTATGGACGCCGTGGCGTAGCGGGTGACACTCACACGCCGTAGGTCTGGGGTCGATTCGGCTGAACACCTCGATTTTTTCACGGCACCACCTCCTTCGAGTTGCTAATAACGCTCAAAGAGGAATTACTGTCTAAGAAAAAGCTTCTCAAATTTCGTAGTTCGGAGTCGGCAAAAAAAACTGTAAGTTCCTTCTACTCTTGAAAGAACAGTAGCGCGCACAACACGAGTAGTTGCTGAGCAAGCTGGACCCTGGTCCACCCGTGGACTGTAGCGCCACCCAATTATTATTATAACTAATTGATGGGTAGCGCTGTAGTCCAGAAGGAACTAGGGTCTAGATGCTTTTAACATCAAGCGAAGAACACCAGTAAGAGTTCATTACCAGTCTTAAGCGACGAAGTTTAAGGAATATTGCACATACTTGTATGCTTCATTTTAATAAAATTGTGAATCTTATACAGAAAGCCAAAATTGTTTCAAAAGTTTTTTTTTCTTCGGTTTGTTCCCTGCCCAACGTTGCATTTTCAAATATTCCTCCACAGTGCCTCTCTTTTTCAATCTTCTCTGTCAGTTCTTTGTCAGTGCTGCCAAGTCTCATTAGATTCTCTTGGTAAGCAAGTGACTAAAACACTTTGAGTTCATGAAATGAATCTGAAATGAGGAGCTGAACGTATAATATAAATTCGACGAGTGTGACAAAAGGTGCAAAACGAACCTTTTTTTTCCAATAAATTAACCAAGAACGTGACACTTGGCGTACATTTGAATGTTTTCGACTGCTTTCACGTAAAAATTACTTGTTAAAGTGTGACTTATTTACGAATATGACTTCTCATTTTGTGAAATGACGATTTTAAGGTCATTTAACATCATGAGTTAAAGTTTATTCTAATGAGGTAAATTTACACCGATCTCTCTGAAACAACGTTCAGATCAAATGTCAGTTTTAGTCAATGTCGTTGATGTACAACTTTTTACATACAGTAATACATTTTGGATGTAAGGTTGCAAAATGGTGTGAAGAAGAAATAACGACTAAATAGGTAGACGATTAAACTGCAACTCAAAAAATGTGAGAAATCAATATAAAATAATTAATAATATGTTAATGTAGACCATTTAACTTTTTAACGCACGCACTAATAATCAAACTATAACAGACAATTTTTTCTGCAAACTGTAAGTAAGGAAGGTACCCTGCAAATTATAAAAATTGTCGGTGTCCAGAACTTAAAGAGCCTTAACTCCAACTTTTTGTTGCTATCTTCGGTCTAAGAACAATTTTAATGCAAACATTTGATCCTACATATTTTTGTGTGATGTTAGCACGTCTGTTAGGCCATGGATTAGTTGAGGTATTAAAAAGTTCACTGCCGTTCAGGCGTCCGTAATAAACGATTGAAATTAGTCAATTCCACTTCGTTCTTAAAGATTGGGTATTGCTCAGTAAAAATTCTTGCATAAGAATTTTGGTAAAGGCCCATACAAGACCAAGTTGACTCGAGAATTGAAGCCAATGAACCTTTTGAAGTGAGAAACGTTCTCCAGTTTTCCATCTCTGAAGAAAATGCGTGAAGATAATGAATTTCATCGCAAAATCGTCTTTTTTAACAAAAATCATAATTGGATGACCCGAAAGTCCGCAGGGGACAAGAGTCTAGCTTGATCATTAACTACTCGTGCTGTGCGCGCTACTGTTCTCTCACGAGTAAAAGTGGCCAAAAGTTTTTTTTGCCGACTCCGAACGGTGAAGTTTGATTAGCTTTTTCTTTGACAGTTATTTCTCTTTGAATGTTGTCAGCAGCTCGAAAGAGGTGGTGCGTATGTTAAGCTCATTAAATCTCGATCCTGACAGTATAATTGATTGGGGAGAGCATAATTGATTGAGAAGTGCAGAGTGGAATTTAATTCTTCCAAAACTCAGTGGTGTCTACTGTCACTCAAAATAGTCAGTCATTATCTATGAATGGTTCTTGCGTTGTTGAAATGGAACGAGTTTCCAACCTCGGTATGTATATCAACTCAACACTAAGTTTGAACGATCTCATATTCGAGATCGTTATATATATATATATATATATATATATATATATATATATATATATATATATATATATATATATATATATATATATATATATATATATATATATATATATATATATATATATATATATATATATATATATGTGAAAACAATAATATATATCTGAAATATACATATATACAATATATATGTGAAAACAATAATAAACAATAAGTCCCGGGCATATAGGGGGCGCCACTAACAAAAAAAAAACATGAAATTAACTTTATAATACAGTACGTTCTCGATTAACCCAACTCTCGATTTAGGCAACTCCTCGGTTTTTGCAACAACTGCATTTACCGCCTTGTTGACGCAATAATCTCAACTTTAAAAAAAAAAATTACTGGACGAGTCCAACTTTTGTTCTTTTACGCATATTTGTTTTACATTCATATTTTGTTTTACATGTATGTTTGTTATTTTAATGAATTCAGTGCACTGATCAGTCGTTTTTGAGTTTTAAAAGTTGGTGTCATTAAATAAAATGTCTAAAATTTTTAATTAAAAACAAAAATGAAATTTTAGAAAAAATTAAGAAGGGAGCTTCCACACGTTTATTAGACCCTAAGTAGAATGTGCATGAATCTACTTGACAGAATTAAAGGAAAAGGGGCGATAAAAGAAAGTTTGTCCGATTTTGGAACAGTTGGACCTGGGAAGAGGATAATTTTAAAGGCTGGCTGGCGAAAAATATACTGTACAAGCGGCTCCTAAAACAAAGACATAAAAATGTGAAAATTCCCAGCGAGGTCCTCAAGACAAAGGTTTCCTCATTGCGTTGGAAATTTTAAAAAGCCACACGGAATTTGAGTTTTGAATATTTGCAAAGAAAAACTGTCAAACAAACCGCACTTTTGAATCAATTTTTAATTAAATTTAAAGAAAAAGTCAAAGAGCTCGACTCCTCGTTAAACTTATAATGCTGACGAGTCCAGATTGTTCTACCGGCCTATGCTCAGCAAAAATCTTAATCACCAGCTACCAAAGACAAGTAAAGAAGGAATCACGTTTCACGTTCATCTGGTCTTCACAAAGTTAAGCTTTTCGTAAACGGTAAATCTTTACCAGGCAACTAGAAATGTTTGGATGACATTAGCATTCTTTCAACAATGGTTCCACTCGACATTTGATTCTGAGATAACAGAACTAATACTAAAGTAGAGCTTTATTAATTAAAAAATACAAACGCGATTTTTGCAACAACCTCGGTCATTGCAACTACACTTGTTTTTATTAGTTGCGAAAAATCGAGAATGTACTGTATATTTTAATATATATATATATGTATATATATATATATATATATATGTATATATATATATATATATATATGTATATATATATATATATATATATATATATGTATATATATATATATATATATATATATATGTATATATATATATGTATATATATATATATGTATATATATATATATATTTTAATGTTTATTGTAAGTGGCGCCCCCTATATGTCCCGGGATTTATTAAATGTTCTGTAGAGCGTACATCCGCCCAAAACGTGAATATAACGCTCTTATCTGGTCTTAAGCTCCTAAGAGCTCTAAATGCTCTAATGAGATAGCCAGCTGCATTCCTCTCCTTCAAGAATTTAGCAGCGATACTCGCCTCGAGAGCAGTACCCACACCTTCACTCTTTCGCTCAACATCGAAAGTTTTGGTGGCTGAGAGATTGAACTCCCTCGTCGCTATTTTAAGGTAGTATGTAAGTTAGCTCATAAGCTTTAACTCAAAAAAAGGTTCAGTTATTAAGTTTCTTCCTTAAAATTTTTCTTAATAATAAGTAGTAAACAGTAAGTAAGGTTAGGTCGAAAGACAATAGATTAAGGATAAGTTTAGCTTAGAGTGCCCGTCGAGGGCCAGTAAGTTAGATTGTAGGAAAAGAAAACAAAGCACGTCCAACTAGTTTTAAGCATTTTTTGTCTAGTACGTAAGTCTGCAATGAATTTGAAATAAAAATATACTAAATTGATGAATGGAATGACCCTTTCGCTCACTTTTGGACGTATAGTAAAGTTCAGAGACTTGTTCTTCGTGACCTCGATATTCCTCACGTAATGATTTTTGGATTTGATTTTTGATATTTGTTTTTAGAATGATTTTTGATCGGTCTTGTTGTATGGCTTGTAGACCCTTTTTCTCAGACCTTTCTTTTCCGCATTGTAGGCCTTTAAAACCTATGTATCTCCTTTCCCTCTCTTCCTTTATAACTTCGGCCGGTGCAGGGACTAAATCCCAATTACTTAAGAATACCAAACACTCCTGTTAATTATAAAAAAAAATGAAATACAAAAACCAAAGAAAAACTTCAAAGAGTAAGTTTCTGTAATATGGAAATTGTTCAGATCAGTTAAATCACTTTTGTTGTCTCATTATCTCAATATGAGTGGCTTTTTCGTTATAATCTTATGCAATCATAGCTCTTCGCATAATTTTCATTCGAACGTGAAGCCCGATACCTACCTAAGTTGGCCTAATATTCGATGACAACGGTTGCAAGTAGATATGCACTTTTTGATTGGTAATCACGTCGGGGTCATATAAAATGCCATCGAATTGGCTAAATGGAATCTCCATAATTTTTTCCCATCCCAGCTTCTCGCAGATTTTTGCAGAGAACGGACTGCTGCAATCAACCCGCACGTAGTCGAATGCCAACAATTTCCCATAGTCAGCTGAACTCTGCAACAATTTCTGACCAATTCCCAACTGACGAAACTGATAGCCAACCGCCAGTGCTGCCAATTCCAATATTCGATGCTTTTTCCTATCGTCCACCGGCAAGTGAACATCTCGAGCGATTTTATCCCACGCCAGCAGTAAGTTCCTTGTGCTAGTCGTCTTGACCGCCTTCGACAGCCGCAGAAGGATATCACTGGGCTCACCCCCTGAATGGGTATGTGGACAATTGATGCATAGTCCGCAGATTTTATTTCGATGCACCGCCGCCAAGGACAAACCTGAAATGGGAAACTAATTTGAAGTGGGTGGGAGAACAGAGGTACGATCGGTGGTACCACATCGCAAGATGCTTAGCCACAGCGCGGAGAGAAATTTTCGTGTTTCGGGGTAACGATGTGTTACACCCATCATTTGCAACAGTGGATCATCGAAGAAGTTTTTCGTCATAAATGTCAAAGCTTCCGGGTATTTATCACGTTTTACTTGGCGGATGTCAATTGCCTTTGCGAGAAAGTGACAGTTTAGTCAAAATTTGCCACAAAAATTTGCCCATTACCAGACCTTTGGATTTATTCTTCGTAAACCAGAATAACCCCGCATGATTATGGGATTTGGAATTTTTTTGATTTTGTTTGAACTTGAAAATTTAAATCAAAATGTCAAACTAAAGGTTTGACACTGAATGCAATGCACACTTATTCGTTTTAGCTCAAAGTCTATTTTTTGTGGAATTTTCATTTTTTTCTAGAGTTTGCTTTCTAGTAGTTAGGCCTAGAGACTTGCTAACGTATGCATCGAACATCGGACTGACAGTCCGAGTGTCACGAACTAGAGTAAATTCAAGGAACTATCTCCAAAAGTTTAAAGGGGTCTTGAAGGAACGACTTGACCGTATTTAGAGGGATATTTTTTTTCCAATTTTTTTCGCGTCATTGTTGTTTGCCTCAAAAGCTGTCAGTTCTTAAATCTACAAAAAAGAAAACAATTTGCATTCATCACCATCCCAATGGCGATGCGATGCTTATAGCAACTGCAAGCCCAATTGGGCGTGTTAAGTTTGTTGAACAAATTATAGAACAATTGGTGCGCATCATTCGACCACGCAACAGTTCACAGGGAGCATTGCTTGCTCATCAACTACTCGTGTTGCGCACGCTACTGTTTTCTCACGAGTAGAAAAGACCGTCAGCGTGTTGCTGTCTTCGAACAACGATATTTGAGATGCTTTTTCATCGACATTTCTTACTCATTGAGTGTTGTCAGGAGTTCGAAAGAGGTAGTGTCGTGACAAATACGAGATGTTCAGTCCGGGAATCGAACCTGGGATCTTTCGCATGTGAATGTCGCACTCTACCCACTTTGTCACGGTGGCCACACGCGCTATTTCCATCGCGTCATTATAATTTCTTCCGTTTAGCAGTTCTAATAATTGCTTTATCGATTTTCACAAACTGGCGTCAAACTGAGTTTGAGAAGCAAATATTGTAGATGTTTAGGTCAGTTCGGGTTAGAGTGAACAATGCTTTTTCCAATTTTAAAATATTTTCATTTCGACGTTATGTGATAAAAACAATATTGCCGGCACGTTCCACCACAGCTAATTCAGTCTTCAAAGGACTATTGTTTCCGTTTAGTAAAGAAGACCGACGGTTCATAACCGACACCGAATCCGAGAATTCAAGAAATTTTCTGACTGCGAAAAATACGGGAATGTCTTATTGTGAAGTGATTATATAGCTAATTCAGTCTTCAAAGGACTATTTTTTCCGCATAGTAAAGAAGACCGACAGTTCATAACCGACACCGACACCGAATCCGAGAATTTGAGAAATTTCCTAGCCGCAAAAAATACGGGAATGTCTTATTGTGAAGTTATTATATAGCTAATTCAGTCTTCAAAGGACTATTGTTTCCGTTTAGTAAAGAAGACCGACAGTTCATAACCGACACCGAATTCGGGATTTCAAGAAATTTCCTAGTCGCGAAAAATGCGGGAATGTCTTATTCTGAAGTGATTACAAGAATCATGAAGGACCGGCACTTTTCTACCAGTCTAATGGCGGACACGAAGTGAAACCGACTGGCATCGATTTTTTCTTGCTTTCACATTCAAAGGTCACCTCTTAACAAACTGAAGACTTTGCAAATTAACCAGCACATAAACTCCAGCATTTTGCAAATTACTGGAATTGCAAAAATCATTTTGGCAGCTGACACTTTCGCATAAAGGACAGGATGCAAAATGGCACAGCGAAACGGAAGTGGAGAAGATCTAACCAGTTCCAATATCATATTTTTCCACTTTTCTGTCTTCTTTCTCCCATCGACGGGGTATGGGAAAAAAAAAGAGAACAGAAAAAAACAAGCACCAGACATGAGAAATGCCCATGGTTATAAAACCAGTCCCGGTGGTGCATCAAGAGTCCCCACATAATCAGAATTGGAGACGACAACCAACCACAATTTAAAGTCATTGTGTATAAGCGAACACACAAACACACACATTCATATATATATACACATCGAGGGAATCTTAAGAATTGACTCTTGTCTCTCCCAGTTCAAGGAGTAGTTGTTAAGCCAGTTAATGAGTGCTCATGGGTACAGTTGTGACGAATAGCATCATCGTTAATGGCTTCCTTTCTCGTAAGCTCCAAGAGAAGGCACAATCATATCTTCGTTTAGTGCAGTCGAACAAGGGAAAAGAGGTAGGGTGATACCAGCTACCTAATGTATTCTTTAATCCGGTCTGAGTGTGGGTGGAAGACCCCTCAAGATGACTTTAAATTGGTTAAAGAAGTATGTACTTGCACTCCGGCCCGCAACGTATTTGTTCTTCATTCTGCTGGCTGTGCGGTATTGTATTGTGCATTGAAGTGTTCGCTCGGAAGGAGAAATATACACTTCCGATTGGTAGAAGATGGCGATCTCATCAGTTTGTGTCATGTGATATCCAGAGGCCTGTGCTAATCCAAGCACAAGCTTCTGACTCGAGATAAGCACTTTTTTTTAATAAAAAGTCGATACGGAAGTGCAGTCGATAGGGTGTATGTTACTTTTGCTGAAAAGGCAAACATTTTGTCTTCTTAGTAACTGATACTTTACGTCAAGTAAGAAATCAATTTTTTGATTTGCAAGGATCCCCTGTTTTGTGCGCAATTAAATTCAGTTTTACGACCTAAATTCTGTAAGTTTGACATAGGGATCCAATGGTTCAACTTTTCGTTCGAACTGGAATTACTTGAACTTGAGATCGATATCGAAGGAGGCCGAGACTGAACTTTAAAATCTATAAAGATCTAAAAATTATTTTTGTCTCGTTTCCCTCTCAAAACATATTCAGGCAGTTCTTAAAGATTGGGTATCGCTCAGACCACATTCTTGCATAAGAAACTTGGTTAAGACCCATACAAAACCAAGTTGGCTCGAGAATTGAAGCTGAAGAACATTTTGAAGTGAGAAATGGGAACAGGGAATGTACACTTTCTGCACTTCTTTCATCCGCATAGTATTCAAAAGTCCTGAATGCAAATGCCAATTCAGATGCCAATAAATTTTTAACAAGTCAAGGGAGTGTTTGAAAGCTTTTTGCAACTTTACGGAAGCCAATGCAAGACAGTACCGAAACCAAGCGCAGAATCACTCTTGCCATTTGCTGTTTCTTTGGGCTCAAGAAGCAATTGAGTAATAAAGCCCTCTCCCGAACGACCAAAGTGACTTTGTACAACACCTTGATCATCCCAGTCCTGCTTTACGGTGCAGAAACCTGGACGCTACTAAAAGCGGATGAGGAAGCCCTTGGTCTCTTCGTGAGAAAAGTTCTGCGTGCGATTTTTGGTCCTGTTTGCGTTGATGGCATCTGGAGGAGAAGATTCAACCACGAACTGTATGGGCTGTACGGCGGCATAAGCCTAGTCAAGCATCTACGGATACAACGCTTACGGTGGCTAGGCCATGTAGAGCGTACGGACAGCACTGCTCCGGCCCGAAGAGTTTTCGAATCCGAACCACAGGGACAACGCAACAGAAGATGTCTTAGACTGAGATGGCGCACACAAGTGGAAAAGGACCTCAACCAACTTGGAGTGCGCAATTGGAGACAGCTGGCAAGGGATCGTGCTAGCTGGAGAGGCATGTTGGTTGAGTCCCAGGTCCACTCCGGACTGTAACCCCATCCGAAGAAGAAGAAGAAGAATGCAATATTGATGGGCCTACAAACGGGTGTAGTCGATTTGTTTATTTGTTTCCTAAACCAATCATACGCGTAAATCCGCGATCCATCACCTGTCACGATGTCATAGACGTGTTTCGAAGCACCGCGATTGTATTTTTTGAGCATTTCTTTCGACCAACCGACACGAGACTTTTTTTGAGCGATTGACAAATTGTGTGGGATCCAACGCGAACAAATTTTTTTGACGGTCAAATGTTCATGCAATATTGAATGTACGCTGGTCCCACTAATGCCTAAGGTTGTCTCCATCTGACGATAGGTCACATGACGATCTTACAATATCAGTTGCCGCACAGCATCAATGGTTTCCGGAACAACAACTGATTTTGGACAACCTTCACGAAATTCATCTTGGAGTGAACTACGACCTCGGTTGAGTTCACCATACCATCGATAAACACTGGTCCTTGATGGAGCTGCATCGCCAAAAATTGAATTGAGTTCATCGATGCACTGTTGTTGAGTTAATCCACGTCAAAAGTTGTAAAAAATAATCGCACGGAAATTTTCACGATTTAATTCCATTTTTTGGGCGAGACGAATCTTTTAAGTTACTGTAAACAACACCAACACCACCAACACCAAAAATGTCAAACTTTACGATAGAACTGGCAGTTGTCAGATTGCAACACCCAATCCTGAAATATAAAAAGCAACCTTCGTACATAAATTACATGTAAGAGGTTGAGATTTAAATTGTGCGCATGGAAATTTTTTGCGTGTTCTTTCTTTCTAACGTGACCCTAGCACTATAAGTTTGTGCATTTGAAGGTGAAAGGTGTTCTTTGACACTTATATTCCACATCCTCTGGTGCGTAGTGTCAGTGGCTCGGATCAGAAGTTGTTTTTGAACTTCGTACATCTTAGCTATCCTTAGCGTTGTATCGGTTGACGCTTTACAAGGCACTATACAGCCTGCCTTTCGTAGTAGAATCTTCTCCAAATACCATCAACGCAATTCAGGCTGGTCTCAAAAGCACCTAAGCCCTCTTGCCAAGATCAAGATAAGTATGCTGAATGGCTGTATACATCTAACTTAATAATAATTGTTGGCGCGACAGTTCACAAGGGGACCAGGGCCTATCTTGCTCATCAACTACTCGTGTTGTGCGCGCTACAGTTCTCTCACGTGTAGAAGAGACCAACACTTTTTTGCCGACTCCGCACGGTGAAGTTTGAGGAGCTTTCTTAGACAATTTGTGCTCTTTGAGTGTTGTCAGCAGCTCGAAAGAGGTGGTGCCGTATAAAATTCGAGGTGTTCAGCCGGGAATCGAACCCGGACCCTTCGACGTGTGAGCGTCGCACTCTACCCACTACGCCACGGCGGCCACATATACATCTAACTTAGTCTTTTCTAATAAGGCTGTGTCATAAGTCCTTAAGTTTAAATTAACAAAAGTCGATATTCACTTTTATTGGCATAAAAAACGGAAAAATTACTTTAAATGTTTTCATTTTGTTTTGTCTCTCATCTCATTTGTTCACGCGAGCTTATCTTTTAGCGGAATATTTTAGTCAGCATTCTGTTTAAGAACCGACTCGAGATCTTGCTTAGCACTTTTGCAGACAAATGTAGGCTTTGGAAAGGACATGTACTTTGATTCCGAACGTCGTCTTCAGTTAGCAATAATTTTCTTTTAATTTTTTAATTTCTTTAAATTTTCCTAACTTGACAAACCTCCTGCATGGTGGTAGGCGTTGATTGTTTTTAGAGAAAAAGTCTCATGAACATAGGCTCGAGGTGGTTAGGGACGGAAAATACTACTCCAGCCTGCTGTTCTTCTCTGCGTTTTCAGCTCCGAACACAATGGAGCTGAAGGGGATGAAGGTTGCCCACGAATTCGAAGGCGCACAAATGTAGGGAACCAACTTTGTTTTTGTTTTTAGTTTTCAATACGTTTTTTTTACTCATGTTTTGTTTTTTTGTTCAAACTCAGTGTGCGAAGTTGAAGCACAACTAGCTAAAGATCGTGCTAGCTGAAGAGCCTTGTTGACCTAGGTTTAGGTCCCCTCGGACTGCAGTGGCAAACGAAAAGGAAGCGAAATGAACATTTGTGATACTCTAGGAAGTAACTAAACTTACGAGCAGCAGCCCTTACCGGCATTACAGGAGACGAATGTAAAAGAGTAAAAAAGTTTAATACCTTACCAGGACTGAACATTTCGCTCTAAGGATTCAATGCAAGTTAACTCTTCGATCCAATCCTAAAATACACTGGACAAACAATACAATCTGAAATTCATAAGCATTATGGTTTATGACACAAGCGATCCCAAAATCCGAGAAACCACTTGAATATCGGAATAATGTTCAAACATGTGCATCGGTTCACATTTCAACTCACATCCACAAAACATCAGATTAAGAATACCGAGGTGACTTAGTCTGAGCAGCACCCTACAAAAAGTAATCGAGATCCAGACGTCGAACGGTCCAATCGTCGCACGGTCCAGTCCTTGGACGGCCCAGTCCTTGGACGGCCCAGTCCTTGGACGGCCCAGTCCTTGGACGGCCCAGTCCTTGGACGGCCCAGTCCTTGGACGACACAGTCCTTGGACGGCTCAGTCCTTGGACGGCCCAGTCCTTGGACGACCCAGTCCTTGGACGGCCCAGTCCTTGGACGGTCCAGTCCTTGGACGACCCAGTTGTGTTTGGAATTTCTATTTTTTTTTACCATCTAAAGTGTACCGTCTTTTAAAAAAAAATTTTTGTATTTTTATTTGGAAACACATAAATTTGCATTATATTAAATAGAAGCAAATTATTTTTCCTTTTAGTTTTGGTATCATCTTGTATATTTTTTATGACTTTGATGTATCAACCCGTCCGTCGATGTATCAATTCAGTTGCCCTTTTTATCGATAGAAATAAATTTGACCTGTCAGTCATTTTATCCGTCTACTCCAGTTAATTTGACGGGACTTACTAAGCACTTGATGCAAAATTACGTCTGTAACACTTTTATTAGTTTCAAGGGAAATGCGCATGGAACCATAGACCACTTGGTGCAATGGTGGCTACCAGCCCTTGATGCTGAAGGCATCCGACTTATGCTTACAGCTTGACCAGCGGTTACATTCTGGTGCCACGGGAGGCCAGGAACCCCTTGAATTTCAGTTCCAGCCTGACCCTGTGGTATCCACCCTTGCCTTGTGGGAGTTTTGTGGTGACTGCGGTTTTAAACACAACACCGCCGAGGTTAGTTTACTGTGCTGATCGGTATAGTCAATTGTTAACTCGAGACTAATGCCAGGAGGTTGTAGGAATGTGGAACTGCATTTTAAGCCTAGTACTGTGACCCATAGAACCGCAGGTTTTGGGAAGCCCTACACTAAACAAAGGTAGAGTCAGTGTCCCTCAAGTATGTTCTCAATTTGGTTCTTGGCTAATTAAGTCGTCTGATCCAGCGTCCTTTACGACTTTGAGGGAAAGTGGGCCCTGGTGTGGACCCTAGTGGACATTAAGTTAAATTTTTATATGTGTCTGTATACAGTTTCGACACTCGCATTCGCGAATTGTATTGTGTATTGAAGTGTTCGCTCGGAAAAAGAAATATACACTTCCGATTGGTAGAAAATGACGATCTCACCATTTTCGATCGCAATCAATGCAGATCTATTTTAAGTTCAAAATTTTGAAACAAAGACAACTAACGTTTCCTTCCTCCGTTTTCTTTTCAGATTTTCGAACAATTTAACTAAATTAACTCATAAGCAATTCATTTCGCATTAAATAAGGTAAGTCTAGTTTTCTATATTTTAGTTATTAGCTTATAATTAAATACTTTCGTCCATTGCGCTACAATTTACAAGTGTATTACGACACTTGCCGTATGTCCATTCAGGACATCCTCTTCTATAAAAACTAAAAAAGCTACTTTACGAAATCTGTTCAAAATACTGAATCTGTATTGCCCATACTTCGGTTTATACGTTTAATTTTTTTATCACTGACAGCATGATAGTGATTTTGCGAAACAAACGTTCAACGACTTCGAATAGTTCTTTCATTTTCTCGAACAGTTTTCCAGAACAGTTTTCCAGAATATGTCCCAATTTTATAACGTCTTCTTCTTCTTTTCTCGCTACAGTCCGGGGTTAACCTGGGCCTATTTTATAACGTCACTGGATACAAATATGCATATAACTGCAAATTTTGCGTTGATTGCTTTCCAACAACACACAGACCGAATTCACATAACCTCTTTTTTGCAGATCGCATTTCCTTGTATTCTCATAATTAAAGTTCAATTAACGGTGTTGTATTTAAATGCAATTTAGAGAAAGTGCGCCAATTTAAAATTTCCGAGTTATACGGTTTTTCATTCGCATAATCGAAATAAATTTATTTTTCGATAATTTCCCGGCTTCCCATTTGAGTTTTTTTTATGTATGATTGAATGTATGTACCGTTTTCCAGTTGACTCACATAAATGCATTCACCAGAATGTTTCTCTTTTTTCTTATTCAGTCTTTTAAGTGGTGTAAGTTTACAGTGGAGGCAAAAATATGTAAACACTTTCTTAACAAAATTTTTTAAAGCTTGTTTTAAGGTGTAGCTTGTGGGCTCTCATTTTGTGTACGAGGGTTGCATTTTATATTTCGGGATTAGAGAACAAAAACAAATATTAATCATCGAAAATAGCTTTATTGTTTTTCAAAATATTCCCCATTAAGATCTATACACTTTTGCATGCGTTTAAACCATTTTCCGAAGCACTTTTGCCACTGCGGTTGGTTTTTCTGATTTCTTGAAAGACAACTGACTAATAAAAGGTTGTGTACCACTCAGTACGGTTGCGACTTGTCCAGTTTTTCCGAAAAAACAGGCGACCATTTGTTTGGAAGTGCTTCGTGCGCGAGCAACTTTTGTTGGATTTGGCTCAATTTGAAACAGCCATACTGCTGTTTACTTTCGGGCTCATACGCGTAAATCCACGATTCATCACCTGTGACGATGTTATACACGTGTTTCGCAGCACCGCGATCGTATTTTTGGAGCATTTCTTTCGACCAATCGGCATGAGCCTTTTTTTGAGCGATTGACAAATTGTGTGGATCCAACGCGAACAATTTTTTTTGACGGTCAAATGTTCCTGCAATATTGAATGTATGCTATATATAGGTCACATGACGATCTTGCAATATCACTTGGCGCACAGCATCAATGGTTTCCGGGACAACAACTGATTTTGGACGATCTTCACGAAATTCGTCTTGGAGTGAACTACGACCTCGGTTGAGTTCACCATACCATCGATAAACACTGGTCCTTGATGGAGCTTCATCGCCAAAAATTGAATTAAGTTCATCGATGCACTGTTGTTGAGTTAATCCACGTCGAAAGTTGTAAAAAATAATCGCACGGAAATTTTCACGATTTAATTTCATTTTTTGGGCGAGATGAATCTTTTAAGTTACTGTAAACAACACAAATAGCGCTCGTATGTCAAAACATTCTGAGTACGTATAACCTCAAAAATGTCAAGCTTTACGATAGAGCTGACAGTTGCCAGATTGCAACACTAGGCAGTCTTTGTAACAAGGCCACATAAATTGTGTATGGTATGTTAAATTTTTAACAATTCTTTTGGCGAAGCAGAAGAAAATCCCCTTGTAGATTGTGGACTCTTCACTCCAGTTGCATTTTCATTAACTTCAGCACCAGAAAAACTCTCGGAAGCATATTTCTGTCAAAATTCACCTTTTCATCTCTTTCTCTCGATCTTTCTCTCTCACTCGTTCCTTAAATTTATTTGTCTTCGTGCCATACAACATCAGAATTTGTTCACATCGACAAGGAATCAACATCGATCGTACATACTGTCACATTGGAAGCAATAAATTCGTCTCATTCCAAAATTGTCACACTCTTGCACCCGACTGTTGCTCTGTAATTTCAATGATCGAAAAAGGAAGTTTTTAATTAGCCAACAATCGACCGACCGTACACGAATGTGCGTGTGTCCATCTGTTTTGTTCTTTCATTCGCAGAGTGAATTGAAATGAAATGATGTCACGTCGGTATAAAGAATAAATGCGTCCACACAATACACGCCGGTTTCTAATTGAATTTCTGAAGACAGGAAAGGTAAACTTTATTTGGGTCGACCACGAGCCTTGCATATTAGTTCCGGTGGCCAGTTGCGTATTTTGAATATTCATTCTTTGCGTCTTCGATCAAAAATAGGCGAAAAATTGAAAAAAGAAAACTTTCTCTTTCCAAAGTTGATTTTGAAAATCGAAAACAACAAATTTTCTTTCGCGTCGGTTTTCTTCTAAAAATACGTAAATGAGAAATAATGATTCAACTGTTGCGGCACAGACTCTGGCAAAGGAAAGAGAAAGAGAGAGAGAAAGAGCAAGGAAGAGGTAAAGCGACGTGTGGTGTGCACATATACCCGTTCGGCACACACATCAAATTGAACCAAAGCCAACTGAGCCAAGTTTAAATTGATTCCATGGGACAGAGTCGTTGGATGGGATGTTGCAGCCAGACAAACGTACTTACTAGTCGTGTATCGATGCGGGCTCTTGAAACGACGCACGGTTGCAACTCCCAAGAGGGAAACAATTTATGTGCACACGTGTGTGTGTGCTTCTGTGCGTTTCTTACCATTCTTAGTGATTATGTTCATCGTCTATGTTGGAAAGTGAGAAAGATGTGGGGAGACGTTGAATGAAAACGACAGCTAACTGAGGGGCCTTGCTGAGGTGTTGATGTCTCACGAAAAATATTTATTTGATTTGTTTTTGAATAAACGCATCATTCGATTTGACGCAGCCTTGGATTTGGATACACTTTCCGGCAAATGTGCCTCGTGATGGATGGAAGGTGCAGTAAATGAGGACAAAGTGATTTATGCCTAATAGCTCCGGGTATGGAGTTCAAACTACTTGTGGCTATATGGGATTTTGGAATATATTTGGGAGCCTATGACTATCGAATTTTGGTCGTTTTCAAGTTATGTGAAGTCTCTAAAGTGCCCTCGCGTGCGTGGAAGTGCGTTTTTTTTGTGAAAACTGTTATGGCTGACGAACTCCATCGTTCAGATTCATGAAAAAGAAAAATTGTCTTGCAATTGCGTCAAATGCTCGGTGACCATACACATTTGTCAATATTTTGATTTTATGTATCGGCACTGAGAGTCAAACTTGGTTTGCCTATCGCTGTTTGGATATTTGGGGTGGAATTCCCGATATGACAATCGTCTTCTCGATGGGGAATGGACGAGTGCATGGCATCAGTGCAGTGACTTTACTCCAATGGCCATAAGTCCATAATGGAAAGGACAAGTTTATATTTTCCATATACAGTAGCTGGATGCAAATGCTTGGAAAAGGATTGCAAAACCTTAGCGGTTATGAAACGGATTTCACAGAATTTCGTGTGTTTGCATATATATTCATATATTTATTCATTCATTATTTTGGGTCTAATTTACAATATATTTAAAACAAAATTTATAATAATAAGAAGATAAAATCGTTCTGTAACTTATAAAGTTAGTGTCACAGTCAGTTAGTATTTCTGCAGTCTTTCTATTCAAAGTTTATACGTGTCAGTGGTTCTCCTATTCAAAGTTTACAGACGTCAGATGTGTAAGAAGTTTTCCTATTTAAATTCTACCGACGGAAAAGATTCAGAAAATGTACTAAATGCCTTGACATGAATTTTTAACGAGTGGAGGAATAAATCCTAAACCAATCCTTTTCAGTCGAACAACTTCGGATCGCTGTAGGATTTGAAATAGGCACCGAATTCGGGTAAAATAATCTTTTCCCCAATTTAAAACGCTACGTAACTTGTATGATTTAGGGATTCCATCCTTTCATTCTTTTTAACAAATTTTGGGAATTTAATTGGCTTTATGTTTCGGTCTATAATAATAATAATTGTTGGCGCTACAGTCCAAAGGTGGACCAGGGCCTAGCTTGCTCATCAACTACTCGTGTTGTGCGCGCTAGTGTTCTCTCACGAGTAGAAGGGACCTACAGTTTTTTGCCGACTCCGAACGGCGAAATTTGAGAAGCTTTCTTAGACAGTTATTACTCTTTGAGTGTTGGCAGCAGCTCGAAAGAGGTGGTTCCGTGAAAAATTCGAAAAATTGGTGTTGAGCTGGGAATCGAACCGACACCCTTCGGCGTGTGAGCGTCGTACTCTGCCAACTACGGCACGGCGACCACGGTCTGCCTTCTTTAAATTTGACGCACCGGCGGCATCTGTCGTTAAACATCCAAAAAACACTCTGCTTCCCGATCGTTTGATATGCAAACTTTCCATTAACATGTTTAAGATGGCGTGTACCACCGGTGGCTCACACACGAATGTTGTATCTGACGGCATGTACCGTTTTGCCGTTCCATTAAATTGTGGCACAAGTGTGGGGAAATAACGGTACAACAGAAGCAGAACGATATTGATGTGTGCATTTTTCGCAAAATTCGTTGTTTTTCTTCAAAATTTAAACGGCAAAAGGTGCCGTTAAAAAGAGGAAGGTTTGATTTTTGCTGCCGCAAGATGATGTGGTCGCCGTGGCCGAGTGGGTAGAGTGCGACGCTCACACGCCGAAGGGTCTAGGTCCGACTCCCAGCTCAACAGCAAATTTTAGATTTTAACGACACCACCTCTTTCGAGCTGCCGACAACACTCAAAGAGTAATAACTGTCTAAGAAAGCTTCTCAAATCTCGCCGTTCAGAGTCGGCAAAAAACTGTAGGTCCCTTCTACTCGTGAGAGAACAGTAGCGCGCACAACACGAGTAGTTGATGAGCAAGCTAGGCCCTGGTCCCCCTTTGGACTGTAGCGCCAACAATTATTATTATTAAGATGATGCTAAGTCAGATGTCAGCCTTAGTCTTTTCGAGAGAAATGTTTTGCGTGCGATTTTTGGTCCTGTTTGCGTTGATGGTATCTGGAGGAGAAGATTTAACGAAGAACTCTATGGGCTGTACAGCGACATGCGCCTTGTCAAGCGTCTACGGATACAACGCTTAAGATAGCTAGGCCATGTAGAGCGTATGAACACCACTGCCCCGGCCCGAAAAGTCCTTCAATCCGAGTCAGTGGGACAACGCAACAAAGGACGGCTTAGGCTAAGGTGGCGCACACAATTGGAGAAGGACCTCAACCAACTTGGAGTGCGCAACTGGAGACAGCTGGCGAAAGATCGTGCTGGCTGCAGAGGCACGTTGGTTGAGGCCCATGTCCACCCCGGACTGTAGTAAAGAAGAAGAAGAAGATGATGGTGCTAAAAACAGAGCTATTCAAAATATCAGGTATATCAGTATGAGCGTCAAGATACAAATGTCTCGATAGGGAACATTTGTTGTGAACGAGCCCTTATTTTTTTTTTTTTTTTGTTTGCTGACATCTGTGAAAAATATTTAGTATACATCAAGTCATTGAAAAGACAACATACAATTTTTTATCGTGTTAAAAATGTCGAATTTTGTATCAGAAAGTGATGATTTGCGGAAAGAATTAATTTTTTGTTTTCATTTGAAGAAAAGTGCTGCAGAGTCGCATCGAAAGCTTGTCGAGGCATGTGGTGATCATGCTCTATCAGAAGCAACATGAAAAAGATGGTTTCAACGGTTCAGAAATAATGATTTTGATGTGAGAAATGAAGAAAGTGGAAGACCGCCAAAAAAGTTCGAAGACGCCGAATTGCAAACGATATTGGATGGAGATGACACTTTGAGTCAAAAGCAAATGGCAGCAATGTTAAATGATGCCCAACAAACAATTTCTGACCGTTTAAAAGCTATGGGAACGATCCAAAAGTGTGGAAAATGGGTGCCACATGAATTGAATGAAAGACAGATGGAAAACCGAAAAAACACTTGTGAAATTTGCTTCAAAGACACGAAAGAAAATCGGTTTTGCATCGGATTGTTACTGGCGATGAAAAATGGATTTATTTTAAGAATCCTAAACGGAAAAAATCATGGGTTAATCTGGGACAACCATCAACATCGATTGCAAGACCAGATCGATTCGGCAAGAAGACAATGCTGTGTGTTTGGTGGGACCAGAAAGGTATGCTGTACAACGAGGTCTTAAGACCTGGTGAAACCGTTAATACTGATCGCTACCGACAACAAATGATCAATTTGAACCATGCATTGATCGATAAACGACCAGAATGGGCCAGAAGACACGGCAAGGTAATTTTGCTCCATGACAATGCACCTGCACACAAAGCAAAACCGGTTCAGGATACAATCAAAACACTTGGCTGGGAGCAGCTACCCCACCCGCCGTATTCACCAGACTTGGCTCCTTCCGACTAGCATTTGTTTTCATCGATGGGACACGCATTGGCTGAGCAGCACTTTGATTCCTACGAGGAGGTCGAAAATTGGGTGTCACATTGGTTTGCTTTAAAAGACAAACAATTTTATTGGCGTGGTATTCACAAATTGCCAGAAAGGTGGTCAAAATGTGTAGAAAACAATAGCCAATACTTTGAATAAAACGTTTTTACTTTCCCCTTAATAATTAGCGTTTTTTCATACTGGTATACCTTGTAAAGTATGTTAATAAAAGACCACATATACAAAAATATTGTCTTACCAAACAAGAATACACAAATATTTTTTAAACTCTAAACAACAATTTCTCACTTTATGGTAAAACCAAGAAACACTGCTATTTGTATGAACAGGCTTCGGTCAACAGATTTCAATGAATGAGTGGAAAAAGGAGAAAGTAAGCCTTTATTTTTTATTTTCTATTCCTGATATGGTATCTTAGTTACCGGAAAATACAATAAAACCGGATATACATTTGGAAAAAAGATCTTCTTAGAAATATGTTGCTAATTATCTAAGTCGTATATATGTTAGGTTTGTTTTTGAAAAATATTCTATTTTACTCTTTCCGTATTATTTTTCAACAGCTCGGTATGTACAAAAACCTCCGTTGCCCTCAGCGGCAGCGGAAGCTTGCTCATTAGCTTCAATTCGACTTCCAGTGACACATACGACAACCAGTCAGAATAGAAAAGTCCACTGACCTGTTAACAACCGATGACACAAACCATATCTTTGAACCCGCAGAAAGTTCACTGCATGCTTCGTTCCCTTCCTGAAGCGAAGCGTATTAAAATTTCATCGAATGACTTAACCGCCGGTTATGTGTGTTCACGCAGATTGAGTGCACAGAGCACTCACTGTAAGCAGTTGAATCACTTCATCTATCTACTGCATCTCACATGTCCCAGATTCTTAAGCTATGAATAACTGGCCCCTGAAGTGGAACATTTTCGTTTTTTTTCCTTCTAGATTGTTTGCCCGAGAAGCAGACCGTAATAAAAACGACAAAAAAAAACAAAAAAAGGCCAAAGCGCGGTCTATTAGAAGGCAGCAAAAAAATAGAAAAAACAAACAAACGGGTCATGCATACCTAGGGACCATCTCTCCATTGGTGTTCCACTTGTGGACGGTTCGCATATTGCACGGCTCGCGCTAAATGACTCCATCAAAGCCATAGTTCATGCATACTCGCTAAATGTTTTCAAAGAAAGTTCCCCTCTTCGCAGTCTGACATAGATGTCTGTGGTTGCTCCATGTCGGTAGGGGGTGTCAAATAAACCTGGTTTTTGGCTTCGTTTACATAACACACTAACCACCCGACTTGAGCACTGCACTGAGGTCCCTTTGCATGGCAGCCTGCAGACTTGTGGGCGCGCTAATGACTGAATTTGAAGCGGAAACGACTGACGACTCGTGTGATTGATAAGAAAGCCGTGAAGATATTTTATTGGCTTTGAGTCTTTAGCGCTGTGATGGCACTTGTCTGTCTCCCGCATAGAGGGATGCATTGTGCCGACTGTGGTTGTACCGCCAGTAAGGAGGCCCAGGCGATGAGTGTGCTGCGCGGCAATAAAACCGCGTGATCATTAAGTGTAGTGCGTCTCTGGCGGAATGAAGCTTAAATTGAAGGCTCATGCGGAGAAGGGCTGTGATTGAATGGTGATGCAGAATGAGGCAAGATATTGAAATGAGGAAAAGGCACTTTAATTTGTTGGATTCCAGACTGATCTTCGCTGGTTGGAGTGCTTTTAAAAAACAGACATAGCCGTTGTTTGCTAGCTTCGCGAAAAATGAGAAATGCTGATGACAATAGTTAAGTTAAAGGTTCTTTATTCAGTTAAGGGAGTGAATTTTAGGTCGGTATGTTCTTGGATTTTGAAAGAAATCAAGTAAAGGATCCTGTGCGGAAAGTTTTTAGGTTGAATAAGAAAGCAGACGTGTTCGCCGTGGCGTAGTGGGTAGAGTGCAACGCTCACATGCCGAAGAGTCTAGGTTCGATTCCCGGCAGAACACCTTGAATTTTTTCACGGCACCACTTCTTTCGAGCTGCTGACAACAATCAAAGAGCACAAACTGTCTAAGAAAGCTTCTCAAACTTCCCCGTTCGGAGTCGGCAAAAAATTGTAGGTCCCTTCTACTCGTGAGAGAACAGTAGCGCGCACAACACGAGTAGTTGATGAGCAAGCTAGACCCTGGTCCCCCTGTGGACTGTTGCGCCAACATTTATTATTATTAAAGAATATGTCGTAATTTTTTTTTTCGTTTTCTGGGCTTAAGAAAGCAAGCATACAAATGAGTAGTAACTTCAGCTTGAAACATGTGCTGGTATTTATTGCAAATAAAAAATTATATAACACTAGAAAAGTCCTCTTCAGAAATCCCGTTCTTCCCTTTTGATTTTTTTGAAGCAAAAGAAAAATCTTTGAAAACGTAACAAAACACAAAAGGCAGATAACTTAGAAGACATTTTGCATTAAGTTGAAAATCTCAAGTGCCCTGATTTCATTCAAATTTCTTTCGATTCTCAAAGTCAACTAACAAAGGTTTCGCCTTCGAAAACATTTCACCGAATCCTCGCCTAAACTGAATTCAACTTTTCGAAGTAAGCCCAAATTTGACTAAAACTTCAAAGAATCCATCCGGCAAGCAAAGACACACCACGAGGCAGTATACAAAGTGTTTCTGGCAAATGTCCCATTAAAGCTACTCCCTGGAAATAGATAAAAACAATAAAAAAAAAGAAAATAGCTGCTAGGGGAGGCAGACAATGACGCCATCACTTGTCGCCAAGCATTCACTGTCAATAATCAAATTTCAACCCTTATTCGAGATGACTCAGTCGGTTTGCCGCAGTGACTCACTGCACATTAACAAAAAATTGACTACAGGGATGTGTTCACAATTGAAATTCATGCGTAGAAAGCAGAACAATAAAATTTCACTTTCGGTGTGCGTGGGGAAGTGATTTTACAGAGTCTTTCAAACAGAAAACTGGTTGTCACTCAAAATCGATTGTGTCACAATCGCATCCTACTCAGGAGGCTCTCTGGAAGTGCGGGTTATGTAATTTCCCACGCCTCACACAACAATGCTGCTGTAAGCATCCATCACTTTCTCACAGACGCCTTTCAGAAAACTCATTAAAATTTAATTGGCCCCCGAAGACTGTCACTTCAACCCACAATCACCACAAAAGCATCGTGTTTCCCAGAGGAGATCGCCCAAAACAAGGTGCATTGCATCACAGCCACAGTAGTACAAATTCTATCACGACACGCAGAGAAAACGCCACAAAACAAATCAATCAATACACAACCGCGGTGGCCCACCGATGTAGCGAGAGATGTCCGGAACGACGTATTCTCTCGCGTCGCAGATCGAACGAAAAAAGGCGTCGTGCTTTAAGGTAAATGAACTTCCAAATCACTCGACAAACGGCCGTGGGGCGCAATTGTTCTTTCGCAACCATTTCGATCGTTCATAAGTGTGCCTCTCCGGCTCTCAAGCGGATCAACTTCACTGCCGTCCCTTCCCCAAGTACAGTTCAGATGAATGCCGGTGCTCCCCTACCCAACGTTGCTGCTGCAAATCAAATTGAATAGGTTTTTCGTTGTTTTTTTTTTTTTTTTGCCTAAACTCCCCGTAAGCAAGCAGAACAAAAAATTCCACCCAAAATCTAAAATTAGACACTGAACAGAAAATCCGAGATTTGGAAAGGAAAGGAAAGCAGCATGTGGCGCGGACGGGGAACTCTCCAAATACTAAATTAATCATCATGGATATATAGGCGTATGCGCACAACCGTGTACAGGCGATGGCTACCACCATCACACTCTGCACGTTTTTATTGAGTTGCTCTGTGGCGAACAAGCGGACGTGTGTCTGTGAGTATCTGCCGATTAATTTGGATTTTACATCTTCACTGCAGCATGCGTTAACCTAGAAAATAGAATTTCTTTTCACAAAGTAATTAGAGGTCGGCTAGCGAGTTGAGAGATTTCGCAGAGCCTGTCGGCGAACGTTGCTTCGACTTTCCGAGTTTCAGGCGCTCCAAGCTAACGTGCTCCACCGAGGCATTTGAAATGCCTGTGTGCGTCTGGTTGCTTTGTGGGATATAAACTGAAGAGGAGGGAACGCAGTGTTCGTTTGGAAAGTTAATTTTATTCCAAAAATGCCATTTCGCGCATCCCTGAGGTACTTACTTGGTTTTCAATTATTTCTATGTGCTGTGTGAAATAATTGATAGCCCGAGCGTTTCGAATATGGGGATGAGGCCGCGAATTCATTCAATATCAAGTGTCGGAGTTGGCAGAAAAAGCTGTTTCTATGATTATTCTTAAAATAATGAACAATTCTTTAAATTCTAACGCTTACGATGAAGGCGCTGTTCTTTGTGGTTAACATCCGTTTTAATTCTAAACAATCGGTCTGAGCTGACTGAAGCATGTTTGCGGAATCGCAGTGCTCAGAAGCAAAATCACTCCCACTGCCTGTGTATTTCTGGGCCTTCAGGAGCAAAATCACTCCCACTGCCTGCGTAGTGCTGGGTCTTCAGGAGCAAAATCACTCCCACTGCCTGCGTATTGCTGGGTCTTCAGGAGCAAAATCACTCCCACTGCCTGCGTATTGCTGGACCTTCAGGAGCAAAATCACTCCCACTGCCTGCGTATTTCTGGGCCTTCATTTTACGGGTAATATCGCGAAATCTTAAAGAATACTGACAGGAAGTGGTTGCACGTTGACCTGTAATTTAAAAAGACAGGGTGAGAGTACATGGTGTAAGGTTTTTTTTGGACTTTCCAAAAGCCATTACAAACTAGCAAAGTATTCCGAATGCTTCTTTGCTGCCCTGAATCACTGGAGTCTGTTGCCCTGGAAAACAGCAGATATCACCGAGAATTGATGCACTTACGTGGACCAAAAATACAGCACAGTCGTCGAGCGCCTCAATAAAGTTTATAATAATGATTGTTGGCACGACAGTCCACAGGGGGACCAGGGTCTAACTTGCTCATCAACTACTCGTGTTGTGCGCGCTACTGTTCTCTCACGAGTAGAAGGGACCTAAAGTTTTTTGCCGACTCTGAACAGCGAAGTTTGAGAAGCCTTCTGAGACAGTTATTTCTATTTGCGTGTTGTCAGCAGCTGGAAAGAGGTGGTGCCGTGAAAAATTCGAGGAGTTCAGCCGGGAATCCAACCTAGATCCATCGGCGTGTGAGTGTCGCACTCTACCCACTACGCCACGGCGGCCACAAGTGTAAACGATCTTTAATATTGTAAGTGTCAGCGGATGCTTGTTGTCTCGTACTAAATGGTAAAAACAGATTGAATAGGTAGAAACGCTTTGAAACGAAACGAAATCTATCATCGTATTCCTACTCAGCAACGCATAGTGCCACAGATGCTCGAATTAAGTTGGATTCAATTGTTTCGTGTGTCGCTACAGTCCAGGGTGGACATAGGCTTCATCTAACATATCTCTACAGCCAGCATCATCTCTCGCCAGCTGCTTAAAGTTGCGCACTCCAAGTCGGTTGAGTTCATTTTTCATTTGTGTGCGCCATCTTAGTTTAGGCTGTCCTCGTTTCTTTGCGTTTTCCCTAAACCTCGGATTCGAAGATTTTTCAGACCAGAGCAGTGGTGTTCATACGCTTTACACAGACTAGGCATCTGAAGGGCTGTATCCGAAGAAGTTTGACCAGTCACATGTCGCTGCAAAGCGCATAGAGTTCGTCGTTAAATCTTCTTCTCCAAATGTCATCAATGCAAACAGGATCACAAATCGCACGCAAACTTGTTCTCTCGAAAAGACTAAGAGTCTCTCATCCGCATTTAGTAAAGTTAACATTCTAAACTAAAAAGCAGGACTGGCATGATCAAGTTGTTGTATAAAGCAAGCTAAGCCTTACGAAGGAGAACTCTTTTACTCAATTGCCTCTTTAGCCCAATGAAACTGAGATTGGTAAGACTGATCCTGCGTTTGAGTTCGGTATAGATGTCGTCCCCATTCACTACGGACGAAGAAATCCTTAACTGACTCGAAGTTTCTTCTACTTTATGTGACGCACGATTCGAGATGACGATGTTGTTTCCCTCCTTGACGACAGCATATACTTTGTTTTGCCCTCATTAACCACCAAAAGACACATTTTAGCCGTTTCCGCTTTAATACCCAACAAACTCCTAATAACTAATTGTTCGTCCAATTAAGTCAATATCATCGGCATAAGTCAGAAGTTGAACTGACATTTGGAAATTCGTGCCTCTGGTATTGACTTGTTAGTTTCGCACGATCATCTCAAGAGTAATGTTAAAGAAGTCAAATGACACCGCGTCGCTTTGTCTCAAAAAAAAAAAAAAGTGTAACACTTACAATCGTTGTCGACCTTGCACACCTTTTTGTCCCTATATACAGTGGTGGAAAAATAATAGAAGCAAGCCTACTCTTTTACCTACTCAAGACAAATTTATTTTGGGAAAAGTCAAAAGTATTTATTATATTCGAGCACTGTAATACTTATAAGAAATGCTAACGTTTTATTAAAAAAAACAGGAAATAATGAAATAAAAATCTGGATTCCAGCTTTTGTTGAATTTACCTGGAAAAAATAATGGAAACACATAAAGTTTCCGTTTGTATTTTTTTTTGAGTATTGTTGAAAATTAATTTACAATAAAAGTTATTCTTTGCTTTTAATACTTGGTTGTTCCACCTTTCTTTTTAATTACTTGTTCGCATCTCCGCCCCCATTCAATAGACTAATTTGGTACAAATTGTGGGTGGTATAGAGTACCATTCGTATTGTATTTTGGACCAAATTTCTTCTCTGTTTTTGGCTCTATAGTAGCTCTATAGTTTCCGATCTTGCTATTAAGAAGGCCCCATAGGTGTTCTATTGGGTTAAGATCTGGATACTGCGATGGCCACTCCATACCACTTACTTTGTTTTCAAGAAACCAGTTTTTAGCTAGTTTTGAGGTGTGCTTTGGATCGTTGTCCTGCATAAACTCCCATTTGAGAGGCATTTTCTCCTTAGCTAGCAAATGGTAGCATTCTTGTGCTTAAGATGTTCACATAATCTTTAGCACACATTTTACCCTCAATGCGGAAAACTGAACCGACACCATATGCAGAAAAACACCCCCAAACCATTAAATTTCTTCCACCATATTTCACTGTCTTTCTCGTGTACTTTGGATCGAATTTTATGTTCTTTGGTCGTCTAACGTAAATTTTTTCGTCTGAACCAATCAAATTAACTTTCGTTTCATCCGACCATAGGACGTTATTCCAATTTGCACGGTTGAGTTGTTTTTTGGCAAAAGCGAGTCGTTGCTTGATATTTTTTTTTGCTCAAATATGACACATTTTTAGCACTTTTTTCAAGAAGACCTGCTTCTATCAAACGGTTTCTAATTGTACGACTCGTACAAGGTGCGTTTAATTTTTGGTTTAACTCCCTGGCAAATTTGTGGACTGATTCAACAAAATCGAATTATGTCCGATGCTTTGATGGAAACCGACAACCGATCCAGTAACTGTTGGCTTCTCGTTGGTGGGTCGAAAAACCGAAGCCGTAACTGACTTGGGACGTTTCTCTTCAATGAATTTCGGCGGTAGTGCCGATTTTGACAATTGATTACGCCTGAATAGATCTTGATGGTTTTGGATCGCGCGAAATGATGTCACCGATGGGACGTGCTTTTTGTTGATTTGTTGATCGGCGTTGATTTGTGTTGTTGCGATTGAGTTTGTATTGTTGATTTTTGGATTTTCACGTTTCAATTCGACGGCGGCGGTCTTCTCGTCGACGTCTACGCATGTCTTCTTCGACAATTCGGATGGCAGAAGTTCATCGTGGGGTTGTAATTCTTTTTCTGCCTCTGGTTTCCTTTCTTGACATTTGAATGAAGAGCTGTGAATACTTTTTTCTTAATAATAATAATAATTGTTGGCGCTACAGTCCAAAGGGGGACCAGGGCCTAGCTTGCTCATCAACTACTCGTGTTGTGCGCTCTACTGTTCTCTCACGAGTAGAAGGGACCTACAGTTTTTTGCCGTCTCCGAACGGCGAAAAATTTGAGAAGCTTTCTTAGAAAGTTATTACTCTTTGAGTGTTGTCAGCAGCTCGAAAGAGGTGGTGCCGTGAAATATTAGAAAAATTGGTGTTGAACTGGGAGCCGAACCTAGACCCTTCGGCGTGTAAGCGTCGCACTCCACCCACTACGCCACGGCGACCACATACTTTTTTCTTAGAACACTTCATTATTTTAGCTATTTTGTTTCCATTGTTCTTCCTTCATTTCTTAAAATCTTTATCATTTCTCGATCGGAGTTGGTCGAATGTACTCCACGACCCATTTTCACAAAATGTTTTTATAATATTTTTTCTTTTTGCTCTATCAAACAACAAACCACAGGTCAAACAAGTTCACGTAGATTTTACTAAAAACGAAGCAGTAGATTTTTAAAAATGACGAGTGAAGACAATTTTGATAAATAGTTTCTAATATTTTTTCCACGGAAACAGCACTTTCGCTTCCATTTGTCATTACTAGAAAAAATCAAAAAACTAATAAGAGCAAATTGACTCACCATATCAAAGTACTGTTATGTACGATGTGATTATTGAATTGGTGACAAAAGGAAATCTATTTGAACGAAGTTACTGACTCTTAAGCATTATGATCATCTTTGTTTCTATTATTTTTTCCACATCTGTAGCTTTGAACGAATGTCTTAATGACTTCCACGAAATCCAACGTCGGGCGCCATTCCAGAATTTTTGGGATCTTAGTTTCAATGAAGGTCTGTAGCTTTCTTCTACACTTTAATGTCAACACAGTGCTCAACTGTTCTTAACCATGCAACGATTTACTAATAACGGAGTCCACCTTTGGGCGCCAATTCAGAAATTTTCAAAAATGTTGTATGTTTATAGTTATTCGGCTGCAATACCTGCTTTTTTTATTGTTTCTATTAGTTTCAAGCAGTACAACATTCACTCGTTACCAGCTAATTTTCCTTCTTATTACTATTCTTATTACATTCTTATTACTATAACACCGCCCAATATGCTCAAAAACAATGTCAAAATTCAAACATAAACCAAATGTAGGTGACATCTGCGCACTGACTTCCAATGAGATAATAGGGAAATCGCGTCAGGATTTTGCGCAATTCCAAATTCTATGCTTTCAGACACTGCGTAAAATATGGGCTTGACGCACGTTTTTGGACAAGGTCACCCGAAAAACCAAAGCAAATAAGTTCCACAAAATTTGAATTTATATCATCGCCAGACCACAACAAAAGCACCTGAACCGAAATCAAATGGAAGCCAATGAGACATTCAAATTTTTGTCACCTATTCCATGCGGCCCCCGCTTAGAATTTAAACGACTTGTCTAAGTGGTGAGCTTCTCTCGTCTGACCTCTGGAACCCTCAAAATTCTGTCACAAGCCGTTCGTCTTCGTGTGTGCAAAGAAGACTTATGTTCTTGAAAATTTCAATGGAGTCATTCCCCAAGAGACTTTGTTTACGCATAAACGGAACGTTCCATGGGGATGGGGGGCGAGGCAAAAGTAAACTCACATAATCTTCAACAGAAAATTACATCACCATCGCACACTGCCTGATAAAATATTCAATTAACACAGTGTGCCGCCGCCGTCGGAGCCAGAGCCACAGCCTACAAAAACAATGAATACGACGGCGATGACGACAAAGTGTGCCATCTTGAGCGGCGGCAGCAGTAGGATGTCGTAAATTAGCGTGTGCTTCAATGATAAGGCTTAAGAACATCCACACATGTGTGGAATGAAGGAGCGGTCAAGAGATGCAGTGCGAGTGAGAGGTATACGGGCATGCGACCCCCTTTAGGAACTGTTGCATAACGAACGGGGTTTTGTTCTCTCTCCTGACTACTTCTCTGCAGCTTCTCATTGTCAGTGGACGCCTCCTTAATTTTGTATTCAAAACACGATCTTTACAATTTGTTTACCGATCTACAGTGGCGTAGCTAGTAGGTAACTTGTCCAGTTGGCGGCTGAGCGTCTGGCCCCTGGAGTGAACGGCTGTTGACGGGAATTTTTAATGCCTTCACGCGACCGGGCAGTTGTAATAATTATTGCTTATTCTTTCGTCCCGAGGTTGGCTGTGCGACTGAGCTGCGGCTAGGAAGAGGAAGCTAGGCGGAAAGAAGTCAAATGTAAATTGAACAGTTGACAAATGTTGTGTTTCTTAGTTTTGGAGCGGTATCACGTGGTTTTTACGGTTCTTGAGAAGGGATATAAGTTCATGGGATGGGGTTTTATTGTTCTAGTTGCTGAACTCGTGATTCTTCTCGAAAATATGACCAGTTGTGTGTGTTTTATTCAAGAGTTTATTAAAAGGAATTGGGATTCGCATGCTTACATGCAAAATTGTGCCGAAAAACTTCTCGCTGCGTGTGGCAGTCAACTGAGGCATAAATCAGTTAATTGTTGTCAACTAAGACATAAATCAGTGAATTGTTGGACTTCAATTTTATGAAGTGTACTCAAGTGTTTTAATCGCGAAAAGCGGTTTATGTTCATGGTGTGGCCATAAAAACGACTGATGCTGACGCTAGGCTGTTTAACAACACAGCAAGTTAGGACACCAATTTTCAGTGTATTCGCTCCATATGCCCTCTCGTGGCACTTGATTGATTATTATGAGTCGTTTCAAACCAACTCGATTGTTGCCTGACAGTTAGGATGTCGCCCGAAGGCATTGCCTGATCCCGACTCCAGACCATCGGGGATCAGATGCATGACGAATTCTTTTTCTTCCTTTTCCTTGCTATCCACGAACCACAATTTGAATTAATTTAACTGAAACAAGTGGCCGACGTGGTGTAGTGGGTAGTGTTCGATCCCCGTCTGAACACCTTGAATTTTTCACGGCACCACCTCTTTCGAGCTGCTGCCAACACCCAAAGAGTAATAACTGTCTAAGAAAGCTTCTCAAACTTCGACGTTCAGAGTCGGCAAAAAACTACAGGTCCCTTCTACTCGTGAGAGAACAGTAGCGCGCACGAGTAGTTGATGAGCAAGCTAGGTCCTGATCCCCCTATGGACCGTCGCGCCAACAATTATTATCATTAAACTGAAACAAACTGAAACCAATGGAGCAGTGTCGCGTTGGCACCTATAAAAGTTCCCAATTTCACTAAGAGCCTCCTTTACGTTCAACATGAATTTTTGGATTTGAATCCCACATAGCCGCTTGCTTACAAGATTTATTTTCTTGATGGAGACTGCACCTGAATTTTCTTGCCGTCACCACTTACACTTAAAAGGACATGCCTCCATAAGCAGCAATTTTTTTATATCACAATTGACAGAAGATGGCAGCATGGTCCGGTCTGTTTTTGTCAATTCTTCAAAAAATTTGGCTAACATTCCCAACGTAAAAGACGACAGTTTTCTTCGAACCTTCTTCGTCTTCGTGTTTAGCTACAGTCCGGGGTGGAGCTGGGTCTTAACCTCTTCAGCCAGCACGATCTCTAGCCAGCTGCCTCCAGTTCCTCACTCCAGGTTGGTTGAGGTCCTTCTTCACTTGTCTGCGCCACTTCAGGCTAGGCCGTCCTCTAATGCGTTGTCGCAATATCTCAAATTCAAAGACTTTCGGGCCGGAGTAGTGGTGCATACGATCTACTTGGCCAAGTTGAATCCGAAGACGTTTGATCAGACACATGCCGCACAGCCAATAAAGTTCGTCGTTGAGTCTTCCCCTTTAAATGCCACCAACGCAAACAAGACAGAATATTGCGTGCAGGTCTTTTTCTTCGAAGAGACTTAAAATTTCCTTGACTGTTTTTAGTAATGCTCAGGTTCCAGGTTCCATGCCATAAAGACTGGGCTGATGAAGCTGTTAAATAAAATATACCTTCCGCCTTTTTGAATTTTCCGGCTATGTAAAGGGTGTCCCAACAAGAACGCAAGATTTAAATTTTAAACAAAACGCAGATATTTAAAAAAAATCGTGAAAACTTTATTAATAATAACACATCGGCCAGATGGCCGCCGCGGCTTTGCTGGCACATACGCAAACTTTTAATGAAGTTTTCAATGACCGTTTTGCATAAATGCTGCGTTCAGTTTCGTCTTTTAAGGCTTGAGTCGTCGTCAGCTTATTCGCATAAACCATCGACTTCGAAAAAACCCAAAGAAAAAAGTCCAATGGTGTTAAATCCCACGATCTAGATGATGGAAATAGGCTTCGTTACTAAAGATGATTTTATCGGCAAAATCAGCATTTTCATGTTGTCTCTCCAATACCCAATTAACGAACTCCCTTCGGTGTGCATGGTCAACTGGCTTCAGTTCCTGAGTCAATTGAACTTTGTGTGCATGAAGATGCAAATCTTTCGTCAAAATTTGCTGTATAGTGGATTTAAAAACACCAATTTGATGAGCTCGGTGTCGAATTGAGGTGGATGGAGTTTAAGCGCTACAGTCCAAAGGAAGACCAGGGCCTAGCTTGCCCATCAACTACTCGTGCGCGCTACTGTTCTCTCACGAGTAGAAGAGACCTACTGTTTTTTGCCGACTCTGAACTGCGAAGTTTGAGAAGCTTTCTTAGACAGTTATTACTCTTTGAATGTTATCAGTAGCTCGAAAGAGGTGGTGCCGTGAAAAATTCGAAAAATTGATGTTGAGCTGGGAATCGAACCTACACCCTTCGGCGTGTGAGCGTTGCACTCTACTCACTACCCCACGGCGACCACATCATCACGTACTGCTGCGATATTGCCGGTCGATCGACCTGATCGAAGGCGCGTTGTTGTCTTTACATCAGTTACAGACTCAGTTTCAGCAAATTTTTCTATTAATCGCTTTACAGTTGACTCTTTTGGAGCATTATTGTAACTCCAAATTGATCGCAATTTGCAAACTTAAGCCGCAAAACTTTCACCATTTTTATAAAACAATTTCACAATGAGAATGCGTTGTTCATTCGTGTAGCGCTCCATTTTTATTAACCTTATACCTTCTGCTAACAAACAATAATAATTGTTAAAATGTCAAACAATGACTATTCGAATGGCGTCAATTTTAGATCTAGCGTTCTTGTTGGGACACTCTTTACAAAGCGCTACAGAGCTCTTATCTGGCAAATACATAATTTGAAAGATCTTGACATAACCTACAAAACGACGCTATGCATGATTAGTTTGGATATTGTGTTCAACAGGGGCTTCTACGTGGGGAGTATTATGAAGTTGCCGTCTAGATGGAAACAGATTATCGAACAAAACGGCGCATATTTGTACTAAATCCGATCTCTGTAACAATTTTTATGAAGCATTGAATGAAGAGCAAAAAAGCGGAAGGGACAAGTTTTGACAAGTTTATATAAAGACTGCTGTTGAACTGAATTTTGAAAGGTCGTGCCTCTGGTATTGACTTGTGAGTTACGTACGATCTTCTCAAGAATGAAGATGTTCAAGAATACACATGACCGGGCGTCGTCTTAAACCTTTATTGACATTGAAGTTTCGTTATCGACCTTGGCGAAGCAGCGAGAGCACTCCATCGTCATCCTACATGATCTAAAGAGTTTGGTAAAAATGTCAAAACTTGACATGCCACTGCATAAGTGGTCGCTATGCACACTGTCATATGCGCCTTTAAAATCGACGAATATGTGGTAAATGTCGATCTTTACTTAATAATAATTGGGTAACGCTACAGTCTACAGGGGGACCAAGGCCTAACTTGCTCATCAACTACTCCTGTTGTGCGCGCTATTGTTCTGTCACGAGTAGAAGGGACCTACAATTTTTTGCCGACTCCGAACCGTGAAATTTGAGAAGCTTCTTCTTAGACAGTTATTACTCTTTAAGTGCTGTTAGCAGCTCGAAAGATGTGGTGCCGTGAAAAGTTCGAGGTGTTTAGCCGGGAATCGAACCTAGAACGTGTGAGTATCGCACTCTACCCACTACGTCACGGCGGCCACCGGTCTTTACTTACTTTCCATATAAATTGAAGATCTGGTCTAGTGTGGTCTTCCCTGAAACAGTACTGATTGGAATCTGTCAGGTTGTACACAAACGGTTTCAGGCGCTCACACAATACGTCAGAGAGGATTCAGTTAGCGATGTTGAGTAGGCTAATCCGTCGATAATTGACTCATAGTGGTCTAAATTCTTGTAGGCCGAGAAACCGACATTGAGATTCCTCTTAAGGCACATGCTTTTCAACGACCATATCGATCTGGTCGATCAACTCATCTGTTGGTGCGTCCAACCGGGGTAAAGAAGACTATAGCACGACAATTTCGTTGAAACGAGAGTAGTCCATTGCGTGAGCAAAAACAAAAACGATATCATTTTGGTTGTTTCATGGACTGTTATCGTTCTGACGATCGGTTTTTGACGATGGCTATTTCACTTTCATTGCGCTGTCATGCAAGTGGTGTAAATTTGATGAAAAAGCAAGAAGAAAATGTGATTGGCAATTGCAAAATGTTCGGATTCGCTAGTTTACGCAAGTACATCCAAAATCGTTAAATATTCCCTGAAATCAAACCTTGTACATTTTATGAACTCCACTCGCTCGTGCATGGCCGTTCGTTCTTTCGTAATCTGTACACACACAACAAAAAAAAACAATGAATAATGGGTGCCCTGATAGCAGTTATGACAAGAGATATGTTGCGTTCAGTAACGCTCAAACTGTGTATAAAATTGACGATAGTGGTTGGGTTACGTGACGCAAATTATCGACGATATCGTTTAGGTGGATCGCTCGGACGATATTCGTTCAAAAAGTTACTTGATTACAGCCCAGATCAATCTCCAGTTGCTTTAAATAGTTTCGCAGCGCTCTATCCGCTCCCGCAGCTCTGTTCGATTTCAATCTCGACATTACCACCTTGACTTCTTCTAAGCCGGGAGAACAGGATTCTTGTCAGTCATCATCCAAATCAAATGGAACAATCTGCCTTTCAGTGGGTTTTGGGCAGTCATCGCCTTCAGGGACATGCAGAAATGATCTTTGTACCTTATTCACCTCAATCAACTTAACCGCCTTCCAAAATAATTTGGAAAGTCCTGAATTGAGGTGCGCATCTTCAAAGATCATACTCGTTAAATTTCAAGCGTTAAAGTCTCCGTTTAAGTGTTCCCTCACCGAAACGCGTAGCACTAGAAATCATCTCCTTCAAACATCTAGTACAATTTAGTTCGCCCTACTACAATAGTAAAAAATTAAATTATTCATTATCAAACATGATTTAGATCGGGGAATTGAATCCCCTAACGGAAATTTACCGGAACAAATTCTAAATGACATTGTTATGACATTGCCCGCTGCCAGAGAAGAGAGACAGGGAGAGGGTCGCGCACACAGGTTTATGTGCCTATAGATTCAAATAACCGGCATACGGTGACACGAATGGCTAATGCATCGCACGATGTTTACCATTTTTATAATTGTTTACCATAGCAACATAATTAACTTCACAACCCACAACAAGAGTGGCGTCAGGTCACTAACCTCATGTACACCATCGCACGAACACATACGGGCGGGGGCTCCGAATCGAAAGGCGTTTTCCAAACGAAACCAGTCACGTGTGTCGTGTGGTGTATCATTGTTTCGGTGGATTTTTACGAAGCCGTCGAACACCAGTTGGTGAAGGGAAGTGTGTCTTTGTTGCACTACCCCCACCAAATTCAGTGTTTGAACTTCAATGAATAACTTAACGCGCCACTCTGATCGCAAGTGCATCGAAAACATGTTTGTCCGCCCATCGATAGGTGGGGCAAACCGGCAAATTTATCGGCTGACAATTGAAGTTCAGCGGAATTGAAATGCAAATTGTATGCATGAACTACTGCTGGCAGCAATCAGTAAGTGGCGGCATGTGAAATAATCAGATTAGATAAATGAAGTCAGCAGCGGCAGAGATTTACTCCCACTCGTTGTTCGTGCACAGTTAAGCGACGGCGGCGTGGGCAGCTTCGCTGGGACGGCAGATTTTTAAATGCCCAAATTTGATGACGGCTCGATGCGGTGCACACTAAATTTGGAACTTTTCTGCAGGCCGGTCTATTGCAACTTCAAAAATACTTGCGAGGAATTCAACACAATTTAGTGTCGCCCCATCCCCTTCTCTTCGGCCACTCTGCACCTCTTTCTCTTGACAGTGAGGATGTGCGCGTTTAGGTTCTATTTTCGGATTATGCTGTCAAGTCGGCACCGAGGAACGAGTCACCTTCGTGCGGTCTTTGTGTGTGTTTAGATGGCTTTCGTGCCGGCGACCGATGATCCAATGATACAATTGTATTGGGGTTAAGAAGTTCACGGAGAGGCGGCGTTCCCTTGTTCGATGGGGGAAATGTATTTTCTTCCGAAAGGGGTCTTTGGAGTGAGTTCGTGAGGGTGAGGTGCTTCTTTTTTTGGGTCCTCCAATTGCGCGAAAGGTTATTTTTTTTAGATTTTAATGATTGAGAAGGAAAAAGGAGATTATTGTGACTCTCTTAAAAGGTGCTGCTTAAGTTAGAGTGTGGATTGCCTTGAATTATGAGGGTCATCCGAGGAAATGGAGTTATGGAAAGAAACTAAAGCACGCAGGGTCTCTTCAATAAAGTAACAAAGTTCGGTGGGACTTAACCCAATTTTTCAAATTTGTTGATGGGTTTTTAAATTTTCGTCGAAAGATGAACGACGTAGTGCAGCAGACAACACCGTGACCGTGCAAAGCAGCCGGAATATGACGTCTGCATTGGACAGCGCTTTGAACGTCTGGGTTTGTCATAACGTGATAATATTGTGCTTCTATGCGTTGCAACTTGGATGGAGAAGTTAAAAATAGCTACGTGACCTAATCATTTGCTTACAAGTTTCGACGAGGCGATATCTTAGTTGCATGTCAGAATAACTTTGCTGGCTTGGCTGTATTGCAATAAATGCGATTTAATGGTGGCGAAGCCTCTTGTTTTTACGTCGAATGTGTTGTCAAATGCCTGTTTCAAGTTTAAGTTACGTCTCTCTGTTGGCTAGAGAAGAAGTCAACATTCTTCTATTTGGGCAAAGTTCTATCTGCATCTGGCTTTTGAATCTCAAGCACAGTAAAAACCCTGTTTGTTCGGCGAAGTGTGATATTTGCGGGCAAAACCTGAGAACAAATGTAGCGTTATTGTCTAATATTGTAGGTTATATGGAGTGGATAGTTCTGGATGGTTCTCCAACAGCTAACGTAACTTAGGTAGGTAGGAAGGTTAAGGTGGCTGATGAAAGCACTTAGTCCCATACAGGACCATTGTGCTGCGACGCCATGTGGGAAGAACCTAAAACGAGCTGGAGCCGATAATAAAGTTTAAAATGTCGACGGGAGGAGTTTTATTGTGGTCATGTAGGCCGTTGAGAAAGTAGCTTTCAAAGTGCTTGTATCTGAGGCGTGAGCGCGCCGGGCATGGGCATAACAGGTGTAGGAGAGTTTCTGATTCTTCCTAATCCCTGTAGCTTCTGCAAAAATCGTTTGAGGGAGCCCCAAACCTGCCCGCATGCTCACCGATTAGACAGTGCCCGGTTATGGCTCCCATGACCAGGCTTATGTCTGATATTTTAAGCGATAGTAGCAATCTGGAGCGTTTAAGTTCAAGAGAGAGCCACATCTCCTTGGAGACGCGACAAAGATTATGGTTAGACCACCTTTGATTAGTCTGATGGATCGCGTTCAAATGCAGTACTAAATTGCATGTGGCGAGAGGGATATCGAGGTTTTCGTGTTCCTGAAGTAGTGGTTGTGTTGTGGCAAGCCTGACCAATTCGTCTGCTTGGCAGTTGCCCGGAATGTCTCTGTGACGTGGCACCCAGCACAGGCATATGTTGAACTGCTCAGCCATCTCATCTAAGGATGTGCGGCAGTTCATGACCGTCTTCGAGTTTGTTGATACAGATTCCAGGGCCCTGAGTGCTGCCCGACTATCCGTAAGAATAAGGATATCAGCTGAGGATATACTATTCCTCTTCAGCCAAGACGGTGCTTCGCGAATGGCCATTACTTCAGCTTGGGACACGCTACAGTGATTGGGAAGCCTGAATTTTAAACTAAGGTTCAGATCCTCAGAGTAGATTCCGCAACCAACGCCTTCGTTGGAAGCGGAAAGTAACTTTGACAAATAATTTTTACTTGTATACTTGAATTGTTCATGTCATAAAACGAAACCATTTGCGAGTGAGTCAAACTCCCATTCGTCAATCAAATTTTTCGTTGAAATATATATGGATTTTATATTTGAACGTCATCTTTCTTTGTTGAAAGAGCCGAATGACCTAAGGTTGTGGCCATAACGACACAACTGCTCTCTTGTTGTGAATTTGAAGTATGTTGTAAACGAAGTCATGCATACCATTTCAAAGAAAGGCGAATTCACATTTTTCCTAAAAAAAACATAATACAATTGTGCTACCGCTTTCTTCATTCGTTGAAGCAGTTCGGATATCTGGATTCTGATACTGAACTTCTGATATGTCCTTGAGCCCTTTTAGCTATTCGGTTTGTATTTCTTCAATTGTTACACAACTTTGTTCTTTGATGGGTCTCTTCAATCTTGCGAACAAGAAAAAGTTGCACGTGCCAAGCCTGGTGAGAGCGGCAGCTGTGGCAAGATTTCTTCGTCGTTTTTGGAGACAAAATTACTAACAAACAATGACGAGTGAGCAGGATTATTGTGCTGCAAGAGCTTTGAAAAAGCTTCTGAAACTTCGCCATTCGGAGTCGACAAAAAACTGTAGATTTATTCTACTCGTGAGAGAACAGTAGCCCGCACAACGGGAGTAGTTGAGAAGCAAGCTTGGCCCTGGTCCCCCTGTGGACTGTCGCGCCTTACATTTATTGTTATCATTAGCTTTCAGAGTGTTGCTTTGGGTTTTAAAAGCGAATATTTTTGAAAATACTTTAAGTGGAATATTTTATGATTTCAATGTGTTACAGTGTAAGTTTTGTGGTATTAAATACTCTAGGTTACAAAATGTAGACGCTTCATGGAATGTGGTCAAGCAGTTAATGTCAATATTACAAATTGACTTTAAAACTCTAAAAATTGCCTTAAAAAGACTCTAAATCACAATTGACAACCCGACAAATGGTTTGCTTTCTGTTTTTAAGTGTAATTTGCCATTTTGAATCTCAATCAAATTCCTCCGTCTGTTTCTTGTACAATTAATAAAAAACATAAGTTTAAAGACCCCACCGCCCCTGATATGTTTAAAATTTATGACAACGAAGTGCCAAAAGTCTTTCCTCGTTTGGGCAGCAACCCATATAAACTTTAAAATAGCATTTCGAATTTTCAAGGTTGTAAAACTTGACAAAATATAGAGTTGTGTCCATTGTTTTGAACTTTAAACACTTTCATTGAGGCCCTCAATTTATTGGTGTGTTCGGCTTTTGGTCGAGGTATGTTTCTTTCAAAATATATAAATATTTTTTTTTCCAAAAATTTGTTTTTACGGAAAAGAAAAAGAAAATTAAAAAAAAAAATATCTTACAGAAAATGTTTTAGCTTTTCTTAAATGAATTAAAAATCACTCGATAACCTCGGGGTTGAATTGTAACATAGCTTCCTGTAATGTGACTTAACTCCAGTTCGATTACTCTGACACGTTTTTGTGTATAAAGCCTGAGTCTATAACTTTTAGTTTTCAAATATTTTATGTAATAAAATAAGAATTATGTATTAGAACTGTACTTCAAATTGCAACCATTTTAAACCACCAGGCCCAACTTTTATTTTCAACACCATTCCTCGAATAAATGAAATGTTCAGTTAAAATGTAAAATGCACTAACCGGTCACGATATTTTAGCATTCCCATAATGTTAAGAAGCAAAAACGCCAAAAATGTAAAAGCCTACTACCAAACTACCAAAAATCATTCAGCAACAGCTTCATATTTTTTATGCTCATAGATGTGTTTTTTTGTTTTCTGTTTTCGGCATTAAATTTCGACTTTCTAACTATCTAATCTAAACTAGTTTAATTTCTTGCTTTGGGACATCCTCCAAATTGAAAAATCTGGTACACTTTGTTCATTCTTTTAAATACATCAAAGAGCACTGCCTTGAGGGTATTACCAGGTTTTTTTTTTTTGTTTTTTTTTTTTTTTGAAAATAAAACACTAATTATTAATGGAAAATAATAAAATACCACGCAATAACATTGTTCGTCTTTTAAAGCAAACCAATCAGACACCCAATTTTCGATCTCCTCGTAGGAATCAAAGTGCTGCTCAGCCAATGCGTGTCCCATCGATGAAAACAAATGGTAGTCGGAATGAGCCAAGTCTGGTGAATACGACGGGTGGGGTAGCTGCTCTCAGCCAAGTGTTTTGTTTGTATCCTGAACCGGTTTTGCTTTGTGTGCAGGTGCATTGTCATGGAGCAAAATTACCTTGCCGTGTCTTCTGGGACATTCTGGTCGTTTCTCGATCAATGCATGGTTCAAATTGATCATTTGTTGTCGGTAGCGATCATTATTAACGGTTTTACCAGGTCTTAAGAGCTCGTTGTACAGCACACCTTTCTGGTCCCAGCAAAAACACACAGCATTGTCTTCTTGCCGAATCGATCTGGTCTTGCAGTCGATGTTGATGGTTGTCCCAGATTAACCCATGATTTTTTCCGTTTATGATTCTTAAAATATATCCATTTTTCATCGCCAGTAACAATCCGATGCAAATCCGATTTTCTTTCGTGTCTTTGAAGCAAAATTTCACAAGTATTTTTTCGGTTTTCCATCTGTCTTTCATTCAATTCATGTGGCACCCATTTTCCACACTTTTGGATCTTTCCCATAGCTTTTAAACGGTCAGAAATTGTTTGTTGTGCAACATTTAACATTGCTGCCATTTGCTTTTGACTCGAAGTGTCATCTCCATCCAATATCGTTTGCAATTCGGCGTCTTCGAACTTTTTTGGTGGTCTTCCACGTTCTTCATTTCTCACATCAAAATCATTATTTCTGAACCGTTGAAACCATCTTTTGCATGTTGCTTTTGATAGAGCATGATCACCATATGCCCCGACAAGCATTCGATGCGACTCTGCAGCACTTTTCTTCAAATGAAAACAAAAAATGAATGCTTTCCGTAAATCATCACTTTCTGGTACAAAATTCGACACTTTTAAAACGATGAAAAAATATGATGTTGTCTGTTCAATGAATTTATGTATACTAAATATTTTTCACAGATGTCATAGCAAACAAACAAACAAAATAAGGGCCCGTTCACAACAAATGTTCCCTATCGAGATATTTGTATCTTGACGCTCACTTTATACCGGTATAACTGGTAGCATGGTGCTGAAAATGTAAAAGCCTACTACCAACGTACCAATAATCTTTCAGCAACCGCTTCACATTTATTATGCTAATAGATGTGTTTCTTTGTATTCTTTTTTCGGTATTATATTTCGACTTTCGAATCTAAATTAGTTTAATTTCTAGTTTTGGGACATCCTCCAAATTGAAAAATCTGGTACATTTTGTTCAATTGTTTAAATAGGGCTTGAGGGTATTACATTAGTCACACTAGCCTTCGATCTAATGCCCGATTCATTTTTTCAACACATTTCAAAAGAAACATCGGTTTCCATTTAGAATACAAACAGGAAGGAAAAGTGACAAAAAGCAAAATAAATCTTCAAAAAATTGTACTAAATTCTTTAATTACTGACCTGGTCCAGTTTCAGTGTCTGAAGACAGCCCACAATCAATTTTAGTCTGCTTACTCATCACAGGAAGTTGAAAAGCTACAAATAATAACTGTTTCAACCTACGACAAGCCAGCTAGCTACCTCAGCAACTATCATCACGGTATCGCACACTTCCCATTTATTTCAATTAGCCCCTAAACAAAATTACCTCATATTCAAATCGAAACACACTACAGCCTGAGAACATACGATAAGTACCACGCCACACCAATAAGAGCACCACATTTTGTAGCAAGTGGGAGTGGCGGAGGTTCAGGAATGACACAATCCTGGGTCAAGCTTAATTCAATTTACTTCCCTCCAGACGCGCCGCAAGCACATCCCACATTCTATATTCGTCATGTCATCAACTGTCCCGTGTTCGCTTCCCCAACTTTTGATTGAGGCTAACTTATTTGTTTGTTCATTATGCCTTTGCGTGGTGCGTGCTGGTAAGGCATTCCTGAGACATCTTTTGGGACATTCTCTCGATGGAACGCAGAAAAAAAATGGGTGGGGTCGTGACAGATGTAATTGAAGGAATGGCCATCGTAGGGAATTGAAAATTGAATCCGTTTTATGGGCGTTTCGGCGCTATGGGAAAATATGAAATGTATGGTTGCAGGCGATGAAAGCAGACTTTGCCTCTGAATTGATTGCGATAAGAAATTGATTTGGCGCCCCGCCAAATCGATTCAGACGTTTGGTAATGAAAATTTAGTCCGAAAAGAAAAAAACGGGTTCTTTGAATAAACTAAAAGCAGATGCGTTTTTTATTATTCACGTTTATCATGAATAGTGTTTGTATACTTGTGCCTTCTTTAAACAAATAGCGTTGTACTAAGAAAAAGGGAACGAAATCGTAATATGCTCTTGTAAGCAAATAAGTGCTTAGCAGTACGAAGTACTAGACTTTACAAGATTTATAACTAAAGAGAGGCAAAATTTCAACTTGCTGTTTCTGAGTTTTTTTTCTTATTTTCCTCACGAAATATTTATTTTCCATTTCATACATCAGCGGCAATATAAACCCCTAGAAGTAACTATTCCCGTCAGAATCAAAAGACTGGTACGACCTTCAGACACATCCGATGCTAAATTTTAGCTGCAGCGAAGGAATGGCATCAAAATTCGGAATAAAGACACTGGACGTTGCATCGTATAAGGTTGTGTCTTACGAGGGTTGCCTTTTATGTTTCGGAATAACAGAACAAAAGCAAATATTAACCATCGAAAATAGCGTTATTGTTATTCAAAATATTCCCCATTAAGATCTATACACTTTTGCATGCGTCTGAACCAATTGTCGAAGCACTTTTCCCACTCTGATTGAGGTATCTCGAAAACATGCATTCTGAACGCATCAATCGCTTCTTCAGGTCTCGAAAAACGTTGACCACTCACTTTATTTTTTACGTACGGGAATAAAAAGAAGTCATTCGGTGCCAAGTCAGGCCTATACGGCGGATGACTCATCAAATCGATGTTTCGAGTGCTCATAAATGCAGTTGTTTGAGCCGATGTGTGAGAGCTCGCATTGTCGTGGTGAAGAGTGATCCGTCTTTGGCGTTTGGTTTTCCTGATTTCTTGGAAGACAACTGGCAAAAAACTGGTTGTGTACCACTCAGAATTGAGTTTTCTGCGTGTTCTGCGTTGTTCTGGTGGTACGGTTGCGACATGTCCAGTCTTTCCGAAAAAACAGGCGACCATTTACTTCAAAGTGCTTTGTGCGCGAGCAACTTTTGTTGGATTTGGCTCAATTTGAAACACCTATACAGTCGACTGCTATTTACTTTCGGGATCATACGCGTAAATCCACGATTCATCACCTGTCACGATGTCATAGATGTGTTTCGAAGCATCGCGTATTTTTGGAGTATTTCCTGCGACCAATCGACACAAGTCGTTTTTTGAGCGATTGACAAATTGTGTGGGATCCAACGCGAATAAATTTCTTTGACGGTCAAATGTTCATGCAATATTGAATGTATGCTGGTCCCACTAATGCCTAAGGTTGTCTCAATATCACGATAGATCACATGACGATCTTGCAATGTCACACACAGCGCACAGCATCAATGGTTTGCGGAACAACAACTGATTTTGGACGACCTTCATGAAATTCGTCTTGGAGTGAACTACGAGCTCGGTTGAATTCAGCATACCATTGATAAATACTGGTCCTTGATGGAGCTTTATCGCTAAAAATTGAAATAAGTTCATCAATGCACTGTTGTTGAGTTAATCCTCGTCGAAAGTTGTAAAAAATAATTGCACGAAAATTTTCACGATTTAATCCCGATTTGGGCGGATGAATCTTTTAAGTTAGACCACGCCAAAGGTCTAGGTTCGACTCCGAGCTGAACACCTCGAATTTTTCACGGCACCACCTCTTTCGAGATGCTAACAACATTCAAAGAGTAATAACTGTCTAAGAAAGCTTCTCAAATATGGCCGTTCGGGGTCGGCAAAAAAACTGTTGGTCCCTTCTACTCGTGATAGAACAGTGGCGCGCTCAACATGATTAGTTGATGAGCAATCAAGGCCCCGGTACCTCTGTGGACTGTCGCGTCATACAATTATTATTATTATAGAGACTGAACGGTGTGCTGTATATGGTTGTGTCATACACGCCCAAGCCCAAATAATCAATTCCTTCGCTAAAAATTCTTGCAGTTAAACGTCCAAAAAGGACTTATTGTTTATGAAAAGTTTCCTCCTTCCTTTCTTCATATAAAGTCGTCAATTATTTGTAGGTCTCGTCCCCTCGTCAACACGAGCAGTTGCTCAAAAAGCAACACATTCTCTTTGTAGTCCCTTTATTTTTAATCAAACCAGAAACTATGATTTACACATTACAATTTGAGTTGAGGCAAATCTCTTTCCTCGAATAGTTTTTATGCGTCCACGAAGTAATAAAACGCGCGAGGGGCCGAATGTAAAATTAATTGTACATTTGGAAACAATTTTGAACTTAATTTTTATAATACAGACTTGAAATTTCGTGAATTGGCTTTTAAATACGCCTATTTGAAAGCTGCTCTAAGATTATTTCTCTTTAAGCAATTCAGTTGTTCACACCACGTAAACACCATTTATCTTATTTTTTTTTTTTCAAGGCTGGCACTTAATTGCTGGCACAAAATCCGAACAAATTATTGTCCTCATATGTGCATTACTTTCTGCACAAATGATTCCCGACTTAAATGTTGCGTACAGATTTTGTGTTTCGAAACACTTTCATACCATAACATATTTATCGCGAGGTCCAAAAGGTTTTATAACACATTTTCGTCAGACGGAAACACGCTACTCTGGCAGCACTAATGTATAAGGGTTGACATTTTTATATCTACGTTGTCCGAAAACAAAATTTAAAACTCATGTTGCATGAAAAATTATTAAAAATCCAAAAGCTTTGAAAGGAACACAAATGGCAATTACTATTTAAAAAAAAATCAAATTCGATCAATTATCAATGTTGCAGTGAAGAAAAACGATACAAAATTGTCAGCGCGCCTTAAAATAAAATTTTCTAAAACAACATTGATACACAGACGATTTAATCTTTGCTCTTTCTTCAGACAGTCGCGGTGATTGCCTTTTTAAGAGCCTCTTCAGCAATTACCCCTTAAACGAGCGTTCGCCTGACGGTGGACCATCAACATTTCTGCATTTGAATTCCACTTGACTTTTGTTTTTGTTTCAAAGCGCGGTCGCACTCAATGGGTCATTTATGGAATTTAATCACTTCTCTCGGAAATTGGAAAGAAAAGGCATTTGAGGGATTAAGAGTAAGAAATTTAGAACACAGACGTTTTTGGGATATAATTTGAATATTTTTCTCTGGATAATTAATTCAAATATGTGCTGCTCCAAGTCGAAAAAAATTTGGTTTCATTTTGAGCGTAAATCGTAGTGTGGCCGCCGTGGCGTAGTGGATAGAGTGCGACGCTCACACGCCGAAGAGGTAGGCTCGATTCCCAGCTCGAAACACGAATTTTTCGAATTTTTCACGGCACCACATCTTTCGAACTGCTGACGAGTTGTCAAAGAGTAATAACTGTCTATGAAAGCTTCTCAAATTCCGCCGTTCGGAGTCGGCAAAAAACTGTAGGTCCCTTCTACTCGTGAGAGAACAGTAGCGCGCACAACACGAGTAGTCGATGAGCAGGCTAGGCCCTGATCCTTTGGTGGACTGTCGCGCCTTTGTAACAGTGCCCCATTTTCTTTAAATGTTCTCAAGAGGTCTGCCTTTCTGGCAGTGATAACTAAACCATTCGGTCCAAGTTGTCTTTAATTTTTCATTTTGATCCCATTTCTAAAAGAAAATCAAGTCAGACGGGGTTGACTTTGGAAAACATGGTGTTAGGGCGATGTTGTTTTTGTTAGGGAAAATTTCAAATAAATTCCAACTGTTACTACTTAAACGTTCTTTATTCATAATCCCCGCTGCCAGCGAAGGTTAAGGTATTTATATCCAAAATGCATTTTGACTTTGGAGACTTGGAGTCGTTCAACTGATCAGCTGGCTTGCGATTTTCTAAGCCAGAAGGAGATAGCACTATTCATGTCATGATGGCACAGTATGTGGTGCAAGATTTGTTTAATTGACCTTTTTTTTCTTCTACATTGTGTTGAATGATTAGAGAAGTAATTTATTTGCAATTTAATGTCAAACTTTACCAGTAATTCGGCATGGTGGAGTAATGTGAATTTAATCAAGTACGCGAAGTAGATCACACTGCTAATTCCAGACATTTGTGGGCATTTTTGACCCATTGACATTTTGAGACTGTTTTTTAAGGTCCTGGTGGGAACTACTTATGGCTAGGCCATGAGAACGTATGAACACCACTGCTCCGGCCCGAAAAGTCTTCGAATCAGAGCCATTGGTACACGAAGTAGATCACACTGCTAATTCCAGACATTTGTGGGCATTTTTGACCCATAGAACACACTGTTTTTTAAGGTCCTGGTGGGAACTACTTATGGCTAGGCCATGTAGAACGTATGGACACCACTGCTCCGGCCCGAATAGTCTTCGAATCAGAGCCATTGGGACAATGCAACAGAAGAAGGGCTAGGCTACGATGGCGCACACAAGTGGAGAAGGACCTCAACCAAGTTGGAGTGCGCAATTGGAGGCAGCTAGCGAAAGACCGTGCTGGATGGAAAGGTATTTTGGTTCAGGCCCAGGTCCACCCCGGAGTGTAGTGCCACTTGATCCGTGCCTTATTGACAACCACAAAACCTATACAATGAAAGTTAAAGCCTGGTCTTAAATGATTTCACTGTTGCACCTGTTGCCCGCTTACAAGCAAGCATGTCCTCTGCCCTAGAGCAGGGACAATTATCTTATGCTTAACATTTCATGCAAATGAATCAGACTGTCCTTGAAGAGATCAACTGGCTCACCTCTTATTGTGGTAATAAGAGATCGCGGGTTTTTCTCACATTATTCTCATAGTCCTAGTCCTGTCTCATTGAAGCCGTCGTGCGGCCCAGTTGAAACGGTGGTCACTGAAGAAGAATCTGAACGTACACAGCCTGCAAGCACTGTTTGATTTCTCTATAAAAGCAAGAGTCTAATTATCGCCGAATATTTCCTTTTGTGCATTTCTAAAATCTACAGGTACCGTCAGTACAAGGTCTATTGAAGAATCAAAGTGCATTTCCAAATTTCTCGAGCTATGTGCATTCAATTATTGTTTTTTTTTTTTTTTTTTTGTTATGTTGGTACACTCAGTACGAGGTCCGTTCAAAAGTTAAGGGAATTTTCAAATTTCGCAGGCTACGTACGACTATTCTTTTTATTATTTTGTTATGTTGGTACACTCCGTTCGAACATATGTATACAGTTTCAGCTTTGTTCCTCTAACTTGTAGGCCTCTCACAAACAAAATAAATATGATATATAGCTGAAATTGTAAACATATGTTCAAGACGAGTGTACCAACATAACAAAATAATAAAATCAATAGTCGTACGTAGCTTGAGAAATTTGAAAATTCCCTTAACTTTTGAACGGACCTCGTACACAGCTATTAGTGGGAATCCTAAATTATGATAAGTTTTGTGAAGCCACCATGTTGAACTTAATCATGAATTTGACTTTAATTTTAATTCAGTATTGTTCCAATACCAGTCATATCTCAAATCATGGAGATTTTTGTACATTTTCGCAGCTGTCCATACTTTTGCATATTGATAAAAATCACATAACTCTCCAACCGACACCCCGCTTCAATCAGAACTTATGTTCTCTGTCCCAGATTGAGAAACAAACCATGAATCAATAAATTGCAAACCACTTACACAAATCTGATTCCATTTCATTAGCGTGTGAACATATCCGCGCCCCATGTCGGCGGCCATCGACTAAGAGTTCAAAGATTTCATCGATGCATGCTCCAATCTTTGGACTTGTCATCGTACTTCATACCCAATTATTGCTCTCCCATACAGTGCCACTCTAATTCAATTGTATTTATGCTCATGTGTAGCTCATAGTTGAAAACGACTGCACTTGTGTAGTGTGCTGCACGAGGTCAGATCAATTCGAAGCTCGAATAGTGATCCTAATGCAAATGGCGAACTCGGTCACATGTGGCTGAGATTTGGAACAAAAACGTCCGGGTGTACGGCACAAACCCCCATTCCGCGCAAATGTACATGTATGGATGTATCCAAAGTAAAATTGATTCATCAACTGTGTGACATAAGCGCTGCTAACACCGCGTGCGTCTGTGTGAATGTAAACTTTAATGTGATAACAAGTTCCACAGCGTTCAGTAGCACCATAATATGCAGCCATCTCCCCGAGCCCCGCCGCCGTGCCAGTTTTGTTTGCTAAGGGTGTTGTTGCCTGCTGGAAAACAGTCGGGCGTATTTTCTTTCGTCAGATAGTGAACTTAATAAAAGGTCACGTAGATGATGGAAGACATTTAGTAGCCAATAAAAAGGTCATTTACACACGCCGCTAGGTGTGGTACGCACTTATGCAAGACCTCTAATTAAATTTTGGAGGGCTCACATGTGCTAGAAATTCTCCCCTCATCGCAACGGAGAAGCTAATTGCCAGAAACGAAGCACATAGAAGCACCCAAGTCCATTTTGACTGTGCATGTCAGTGTGCTTTTGCCTCATAGATAATGGCGAGACCTGAAATGATTACTTTATCTTTGAGTACCTCTGTTATGTGTTCGGTCACAGAGGTATGAGTTGTGTAAATATCTGTGATATGGACGGACGATTGCGTACACAGATAAATTAATTGACAAAACCAAGTCGACGAGCGCTAGTCGCCAGCCAGTGTTTGCTCGGCGATGTGGCGGTGAAAAAACAGATCCAAAATTATGTCAAATCTCTCCGCTTTAGTGTGTTGTAGGTAATATGTCAGAAGCTAGTCCCGTTGATATCAGCTAATATTTGCCCAGTAAGAGTGATGTACAAATATTGTGTGAGGTGCATGTTTTAGACTGCTGTTGAGCAGAATGTTCCACTGCGATTACATTCATTTAAAGATTACATACTTTTGAAGAGTCTTCTGCGGTGGGGTGTTGCCAACTCAAAAGGAGGAGAATCTGAAGGTTGATTACCTGGGGGCTGACGAAGAAAAAAACGGGTAATGCTGGGAAAATTCAGAGAAAAGGTACGAAATACAGCCGTTGACAACTAATTAGAAGTGAGAACAGTATTGTAGCGTTTGCTCATGTTCCGATTACTGTTAATAACATAACGGTAAACTTTTTACTTCTGTTTTTATTCCCCTTTAAAAAATATTCATTCCCATTTTGCCGGATTGTATGGTTTGCATAACAGTCATGTTTTAGTTGATCAATTGGAGTTCTTGAGTCGACAGCTAATTAGAAACGAGGCTTTATTAATTTAAATACATCAATATTAAAGGGTTCTAGTTACATATTATAGCACTGGCTTACATTAGAAATTAATATATTTAAATTCAAAAAAAAGGAAGGGAAGGAAAGAGCTGTTTACCTACCACGCGGAATGCCATTGTTAAGTTAAACAAAGCGAGTCAGTCATATGAACACATTGCAATGCAGTTAAACTGTTGCAAAAAAAATGGCATTTGGTTAAATTTTCCCATTTCGTAAATAAATTTGACAAAGAAGACGTGGTATCGACTTTGCTGAGAGCCATACTATGGTGTGAAGCGATGAAACAAAGACAAATAGGATTGGTCCGGATGGTAGAAGGTACGTCCGACTACCAAGAGGCAAAGAACTCGATCCCAGGTACACCTCCCCAGTAGTTCAGCATGGCGGCAGCTCAATTTTTATTTGGGGTTTTTTTCGTGGAACTGCGTTGGACCAATTCATCGTATTGTGGGAACAATGAATAAGAAGCAGTACGTTGACATATTGAAAAATACAATGCTAGCATGGGCGGAGGAAAATATGCCGGTTACTTGGTCATTCCAGCAAGACAATGACCCTAAACATACCGCAAAGCTCACAAAAGCATTTTTTGACCAAAACTTCAAGCGTGTGCTTGACTGGCCATTGCAAAGTCAAAACTTAAATCCTATAGAACACTTTTAGAGTGATGTTACGAGGGTTGCCTTTTATATTTCGCGATTAAAGAACAAAAACAAATATTAATCGAAAATATCTTTATTGTTTTCTAAAATATTCCCCATTAAGACCTATACAATTTTGCATGCGTTTGAACCAATTGTCGAAGCACTTTTGCCACTCTGATTGAGGTATCTCCAAAACATGCATTCTGAACGCATCAATCGCTTCTTCAGGTGTCGAAAAACGTTGACCTCTCATTTTATTTTTTACGCACGGGAATAAAAAGAAGTCATTCGCTGCCAAGTCAGGACTATACGGCGGATGACTCATCAAATCGATGTTTTGAGTGCTCAAAAATGCAGTTGTTTGAGCCGATATGTGAGAGCTCGCATTGTCGTGGTGAAGAGTGATCCGTCTTCGGTGGTTGGTTTTCCTGATTTCTTGGAAGACAACTGGCAAACAAATTTTTGTGTAGCACTCAAAATTGACTGTTCTGCGTTGTTCTAGTGGTACGGTTGCGACAAAAAAATCTGAGCATGAGGTTAGAGTTTGCCAAGTCACATGCAAATTGGACCACCGATATCGGTGGTCAAAAATTGGGAAATATTTTGTGGAGCGACGAAACAAAGATAAATTTGTTTGGAAACGACTCTCACAGGAATGTGAGGCGTCAACAAGGCAAAGAATTTCAAACCCTTATACAAAAAACACGGTGAAACGAGGAGGCGGAAATAGAATGGTCTGGGGATGTTGGGACGGGGTAGGTTTAATATTTCAGACGTCGAGCAGAATGGCGGCTAATAGTAATAATAATAATAATAATTGTTGGCGCTACAGTCCAAAGGGGGACCATGGCCTAGCTTGCTCATCAGCTACTCGTGTTGTGCACGCTACTGTTCTCTCACGAGTAGAAGGGACCTACAGTTTTTTGCCGACTCCGAACGGCGAGATTTGAGAAGCTTTCTTAGACAGTTATTACTCTTTGAGTGTTGTCAGCAGCTCGAAAGAGGTGGTGCCGTGAAATATTAGAAAAATTGGTGTTGAACTGGGAGTCGAACCTAGACCCTTCGGCGTGTGAGCGTCGCACTCTACTCACTACGCCACGGCGACCACAGTCGACAATGGCGGCTGCTGAGTGAAAAAATATCTTGGAAATGGTTAAGTTGCCATACACCGAGGGAAACATGTCCCTACGCTGGGTCTTTCAGCAGCATAACGACCCGAAGCGCACTTCGAAACTGGTAGAACAATGGTTTCTTGATTAAGAAATCAACCTGCTACCTTGGCCAATTCAATCCCCAGACTTGAACTCTATTGAAAACTTGTGGGCGCATCTTACTAAGCAGAAATTATCTAGGCAAACATTTAACAAAGTCACATTGTGGCAATATGTTCGGAAGACTTGGTATGATATACCAATAGAGACATGCAGAGCAGTGATAAACATTATGCCGAAAAGGACGGAGAAAGTTTAGGCAAAAGGGTAACTTCACAGGGTGTTAGTGTAAGTAATTTGTAACTGAGAGAAAAAATCAAATGAGCCCTTAATTTTGTATATTTGCAGAAAGCAATCGAATATATATTTTTTTGATTGTGTGCTAACACAATTTAATCTTCATGAGACAGTTATTCATGTTGATACCAGGTATACCGGTATGAAATGATTTCAAATGTTTTTTTTTTTTTTTAAATAAAACCCTAGTTATTAATGGGAAAGTAAAAACATTTTATTCAAAGTATTGGCCATTGTTTTCTACACATTTTGACCACCTTTTTGCCAATTTGTGAATACCACGCCAAAAAAATTGTTCATCTTTTAAAGCAAACCAATCAGACACCCAGTTTTCGACCTCCTCGTAGGAATGAAAGTGCTGCTCAGCCAATGCGTGTCCCATCGATGAAAACAAATGGTAGTCGGAAGGAGCCAAGTCTGATGAATACGGCGGGTGGGGTAGCTGCTCCCAGCCAAGTGTTTTGATTGTATCCTGAACCGGTTTTGCTTTGTGTGCAGGTGCATTGTCATGGAGCAAAATTACCTTGCCGTGTCTTCTGGCCCATTCTGGTCGTTTATCGATCAATGCATGGTTCAAATTGATCATTTGTTGTCGGTAGCGATCAGTATTAACGGTTTCACCAGGTCTTAAGAGCTCGTTGTACAGCACACCCTTCTGGTGCCACCAAATACACAGCATTGTCTTCTTGCCGAGTCGATCTGGTCTTGCAGTCGATGTTGATGGTTGTCCCAGATTAACCCATGATTTTTTCCGTTTAGGATTCTTAAAATATATCCATTTTTCATCGCCAGTAACAATCCGATGCAAAACCGATTTTATTTCGTGTCTCTGAAGCAAAATTTCACAAGTGTTTTTTCGGTTTTCCATCTGTCTTTCATTCAACTCATGTGGCACCCATTTTCCACACTTTTGGATCTTTCCCATAGCTTTTAAACGGCCAGAAATTGTTTGTTGTGCAACATTTAACATTGCTGCCATTTGCTTTTGACTCAAAGTGTCATCTCCGTCCAATATCGTTTGCATTTCGGCGTCTTCGAACTTTTTTGGTGGTCTTCCACGTTCTTCATTTCTCACATCAAAATCATTATTTCTGAACCGTTGAAACCATCTTTTGCATGTTGCTTCTGATAGAGCATGATCACCATATGCCCCAACAAGCATTCGATGCGACTCTGCAGCACTTTTCTTCAAATGAAAACAAAAAATTAATACTTTCCGCAAATCATCACTTTCTGGTACAAAATTCGACATTTTTAACACGACGAAAAAATATGATGTTGTTTGCTCAATGAATTTATGTATACTAAATATTTCTCACAGATGTCATAGCAAACAAACAAAAAAAAAGTAAGGGCTCGTTCACAAATGTTCCCTATCGAGGCATTTTTATCTTGGCGCTCACTTCATACCGACACACCTGGTATGGAAATGATATTTAAGTTATATGTATGTCTCTATTCTAATGTTGTCAAATATCTCCCTTCCACTTTTTTGCTCTTCATTCAATGCTTCATAAAGTGATCGGATTTAGTTCAAATACGCGCCGTTTTGTTCAATAATCTGTTTCCATCTAGACGATAACTTCATAATACGTCCCTCGTAGAAGCCCCCCTCCTTATTTGCGATGAACTCAGACAGCCACTCTTCACATGACCCTTTTGATTTCAGCATCACACCATCAAGGGCGTTCGCCATGGACAGGAACAGGTGGTAATCACTTGGTGCTATGTCCGGGCTATATAGTGGATGCGATAGTCGTGAAACCTCACATCCGTGCTCGCGTTGCTTCTGACGAGTCATCAACGAAGTGTGTGGTCTGGTGTTTTCCTGGTAGAACACTACACCCTTCCTGCTGGCCAATTCTGGAAGCTTCTGGTCGATCGCCTGCTTTAAGCGGTCCAGTTGTTTGCAGTAAATGGTAGAATTAAGCGTCTGGCTATATGGGGGCAGGTCATAGTGGATGATTCCCTTCCAATCCCTTCCTGGCCGTCAATACCGGCTTGGCCATTGTTTGGGATAATTCACCGGCTTTCAGCCACGACCGTTTTCGCTTGATATTGTCGTATGTGATCCATTTTTCGTCGCCACTCATCATCCGCTTCACAAATGGGTCGAGTTCGTTCCATCTCAACAGCATATCGCAGGCGTTGATTCGGTCCAGAAGGTTTTTTTACGTCAAATCATGCGGCACCCAAACATCAAGCCTTATTTTGTATCCAGCCTTCTGCAGATAGTTCGAAATGGTTTGGTAACTAACTCCCATCTCCTGGGCGATGTCACGAGATGCCCCATGCCGGTCTAACTCGATGATTTCCATGATTCGATCGGTATTTGTCTTCATAGGTCTTCCGCCGGCAGGCTTATCCATGGTGTCGTTTTCAGTGGCTCTAAATCGTCGAAACCATTCCTCCACGTTTCGAAGTGATAGAGAACCATCCCCCAAAACACCATTAAACTCGCGGAACGTTTCTCTAGCGGATTTGCCTTTAACGAAGGAAAACTTTAAAATAGCGCGAATTTCGGCGTTAGTGAACTCCATGTTTACACGTCTATAACTGTTGAACGCAATATACAAATTAATCATGCATAAGGTCGTTTTGTAGGTTATGTCAAGACCTTTCAAAAGATAATATTGCCAGATACGAGCTCTGTAGCGCTTTGTACACAGCCGGAAAACTCAAAAGACAAAAAGGCGGAAGGGGGAGATATTTGAGAACCTTAGATATAATATGAAACTTTTCTATCAATCGTTATACTTCGCTGAAACCAAAAAATGTTAAGTTTATGGAAGTGTATCTATTTTTTTGATCATGTGTGTAGTTGTATAACACACTCAAATGCAAAAGAAAATGCATAAATTATTGTCTTGCTCCCTGCACAGTTTTCATTTGCATCACCATTGAACAATGTCTCCAAACTGATCTTAAAAGAAATCATTTTCGGCAATTCTATTTTCGTTTTTACAACTCAACGAATAATCTTGCGATTTGATCAACCTGAGGGCCATTGAATAAGAGGTGGTGGAAATTAGTGTGAAGACCAGTAACTGATTTAGTTGTACACGCACACGTCTTGATCGAATGGTGAATACCCATCTACAGCTGACGATTACGAAATCTAAGCAAAAACATACCTTTGAAAAAATGCAAAATATTTCAAATAAAATTAAATTTGAGCCCAGCTTGTGCATCGTCAAGTGGCTCGACTCCTTGACGGAATTATGTCACACACAAGTCTTCATTGGCAACAATATTTCGTCACGTCGCCGTGAAGTAATCAATTTAATCACAGACAAAGCTAGTCTATGCGCCCTCATGAGCTTCATGCACAATCCACTGCATCACGTCACTCATTGTGTATTAATAACCATACGCAAACGGAACATGCCATGAATACGTAATGCCGACTATTGTACGCGCTTAAAAAGAGCATTAAAGCTATCAGTTCAATCGCAGAAATACTCTCACGACGATCCTCAACCTTAATGACCGGTCTTTGGGTGGCGGAAAAGGAGAGACATTACGTAATTTCATTTTTTTTTTTTCATTCATTTCAACCCTCTGGCAACAAACTAAGTACAAATGGGTTGGGGATGATGTCAATCCATAAATTCACCAAGAGGAATGGAAGACTTCGTGTGGAAAATCCCTTTGCAGCTCCCTTAAGTCACGGAAGCAAGTTCACGCGCCCAAAGAGCGGCACTCTACTCACACACAGCCCACGACTGTGTCATTGAACTTGTTTGGCTGCCGTTGTTGAACGCCGGCTCCGCCGCCACCACAGTCGTCAGCTTTCTCACATTCTAACAATACATATTTTCATTGTGGGCGTTGTTCGTCGTTTGCTTCTTTTTTTTTTTTTATTGTTGATTCGTGTGTCCCGAGAAAAACAAGAAAAATCAATAGAAACGATTTCTTTTCCTCCCTTTTTGGGTGTACTTGTTACGTATGGGTGGGTTGGCCGTTTGTACACATCGCCGGCATATCCCACACGACGGCCTACTACATTATAATTTCCTATTTTAATTACATACGCCGGCAATTGGCGGTAGTACCGGTGGTTGCACATGGGATGAGGATGGCGCCGCGACCGACCGATCAACCGCCTGACGAATGTCGAATGCCACGAACTATGGTCGACCTTTTGAGCTGCTCAAATTTCAGCTAAGGAAACCTTCATTCGAGTCTTGTGTTCGGTTCTACTCAATCGGCAACAGACACGACATGCGAAGCTACTGCAGAGTCGTGCGAATTCAATACCAATCGATGATGAATTGGAACGCGATATTAAACATTCGATACATTCATGGATGGAGTCGTCGGTGTCTTTGTTGGGAGAAACACATATGATCTCGTCATTGCCGCCGCTTCGGTCGGCCGGCAAATTGTCAGCAATCAGCTCATGGTAAAAATCTTTAGTTTGTCCGCTCTGCAACATATGACACCATAACGTCTCAGCGGTTTCGATCAATCAGTTCGTGAGTGAGCAGAGAGAAAGAATTGCTGCTGTGATAGAGATCAACGTGAAGGATGACTTCCGGCGAGTGTGCCTTTCTAGTTTACGTCAGTCCAAAGGGCCACGCGTTTGAAATATGCGCCCGCTCCATTCTGATGTCTTGTGGTCTGCGTTCATCAGGGAAAAATTTATCATCCACATCTAAATTTAAGTGTCTCTTCGTCTTTCGAAATCTTTCTCACCATGCACCGGACGCGGATATTTTCAGACACCAATTAGAGGAATTTCAAAAATGAGTCCCTCGCTTTCTATTTCGTTTTTTGATGATTATTCGTGAACGCATCCCTGCCTTGAGTGACACATTGACATAGAGTAAATGAATACGTTTTGTTGTTTCTTAATGCAGCTTAGATCATTTTGTGCTCGCTTCAGAAGTTTCTTCTGTCAATCAGGCGGTACTTTGTTTTTAGCAACTGACATAAAATGTGCTGATAAAGTTATGAGAAAAATATCCAGGTCATATGTTCCCACATCGATTACAATTTGTGCAAATTTTTCTGAATTTTACAACCTACCATGTCGAAAGTAACGTTTTGGATGTCAAAAGAAACATACCTTGGGCTTGAAATTGATATTGACAGTTCATAAGTCTGGATTTGTGAAGAAGATTATCAGAAAAAGTAAATGACAACAGGTTGTAAATAAAAGGTCATTTGTGAGAGAGAGTGAGAGTTCTTTTCGAGACTGTCGCAGAATTTTTGGAACGACAAATCAGGGTAGGGAAGGGATAAGAAAGCAAGAAAACTTAACTGAACTATTAATAAAAAATAAAAAAATACGAGCATTTTATGAAAAGAAAGAAAATTTTAAAATTTTGTGAGTTTTGGTAAAATTTTTAAAACACGTGTACTGTTTGAACTTTTAATCGTTTACGTTAAATTGATTGATTTTAAATTGAAATTGATTTTATAGATGACTTATTTCAATATAATCCATGTGTATATGGATTTGGCGCATCAAAAAGTTGTATTATATTTGATCAATTATTAATCGTCAACGTTAAGAATCTCATACAAGAAACCATAGTGCAAAGTTTTCATTGGCTGCTTGACACATTATATTGTTGAGCTCATAAATCCACAACGTTCAATAATTCAAGTCCAAAAGTTATTTTAAAATACACCTATTCTTTCTTTTCCTACACAGGGTTTTAAATAAACTTGAGGCGCGTTCTACTGATTTGAAGCATAGCGCCTGTTGCCTTGTCCACGTCCATGCTTTGCAGCATACACCATCACCGAAATGTAGAGCGTCTGTACAAAGCCTAGTTCCTTAGGGAGAGTGTTCTCTTATTTAATACCTACTTTAACCCAACGAAAAAGCGTTGTTAACCTTAGACGAAATACCCTTGGATCAGAGGCAGAAAATTGCTGAAAGTTTTTTTTGGAAATACGTGTTTGGTGTTGATTTGGGAGTTGTGAGGATTTGTTGTGAGCAAGAATAATATTTAAAAAGGCATATGACAACGCAAAGCCTCTCGTAAATCCGATCTGAGTAAAAGCTAGAGTCATCGTTCTCAAGTGATTTTCAAAACGAATTTGGTAGGAATATCAATTCTGGGGATTGCACTGTATAGTTCGTCCTTATAACTGTCAAATTGCCAATTCATACCCCTTAACCGCGCGTTTATGTCCCTTAATTTGTCTTCTAGAGGATTCTTTTTTCAAAAGTACGCGTGTAATTCACAAGCACTTTTCGGCATTCCATGCTGGTTTGGCATTTGTTAGACTGCATTAATTTGCCGCCACTATCGACCCAAGAATTTCCAAATTATTTAAAACTCACCACATGTGCGGCAGCTTTTGTGACAGGTCTTAGTGCCTGTGATATCAAATTTTTGGGGAGAATCCCGGAACCGCTTTTACAAGTTTGTATTGCGAATGCAATTCTTGTTAAAAATTTCAGCTCCCATTCCTATGTTTCTGCCATTTTTGGCCGAAAAGGAAAAGCGTGTCGGTGTCGTCCATCTCAAACATGTTTGTGTTACCTTCTAATTCCTAAATCTAGCGTGCGATTGTAAACTATGACTTATTCAATAACCCATAACCTTTTTTCTAAGAATCTTTGTTGTATTTACCTCATCACACGCCGTCTCTTCTCATCACACGCCTGATTCCGTAATGCTTTTACTTTAAATCATTATATACAGACGTGTCAAAACTTTCAACATTTTAACAAGTGGACATTAAATATCCCAAATTCACAAACAATCATATTTTTAGATCTCATAATCTGTGTGCTTAATCTACAACTCATTTTAACGCGTGAACTATTTATATTTTCAGATTTTATTACCGTGACGCCATAGTTAGTAGAGAACTCAATTAAAATGACCGAAGTTGAGCAACCATCACAGAACGGGATAGAGTTGACGACAGAAGAAGATGAAAACAACAAAGCAAGACCAGCTGATATTGAACAGGTTAATCCGCAAAGAATCCCACTCAACCAAAAAGACTCTAAAATTTAATTATCTCTTTAAAGGATATGCGGGAGATGGAGCGTCGCAAACGCGTCGAAGCGATAATGGGGTCAAAGCTGTTTCGCGAGGAGTTGGAACGCATTGTCGATAGTCAGATCCGTGAGGGTGGAGCGTCGGGTATACTGCAGCAGTTGTCTGATATAGTCGGCGTTCCAACCACACGGGTTGGCAATGTTTTCAAAAGCTCTAACTGTGTTCTACCGATCAATGATATTCGTGGCGTCGAATCGATGGGATACTCAAAAGGCGAAAAAATACTCAGGTGCAAGTTGGCTGCCACATTTCGGCTGTTAGACTTGTACGGCTGGACAAATGGTTTGGGCGCACAGATCACAGCACGTCTAAAAGTTGACCAAGAGCTGTTCCTGGTGAACCCTTACGGTCTGCTGTACCATGAGGTAACCGCGTCGTCGCTGAATAAAGTCGACATGCAGGGCAATGTTATTGAACAGGGAACCACGAATTTTGGAGTCAACAAGAATCGTAAGTTGCTCGAAAGCGTCCTTATTCAAAGCCTACTTCCACTAATCTTGATACTTTCTCTTTTCAGAATTTATGTTACACTCGGTCGTCCATGCTGCCCGCCCAGATATCCGTTGTGCCATTTACATTGGCTGCAATCCCGTTATCGCGGTCTCATCCCTCAAAGTCGGTTTGCTGCCAGTAACTAATGACTCCGTGGTCCTTGGAGAGATTTCCACTTATCAGTACACCGGTTGCTTATCTGATGCAGAGGAACGCGAGAAACTTGTGCGCAATTTGGGCCCAGTATCGAAGGTGATTCTTCTCTCAAACCATGGTGCACTCTGCTGCGGCGAAACCATTGAGGAAGCGTTCTTTGCCGCCAATCACATTGTGCAAGCATGTGAAACTCAATTAAAACTACTGCCAATGGGTGTGGACAACTTGGTGTTGATACCCGAGGAATCGAGAAAAGCGATCTACGATGCAGCACGTCGACCACCAGAGGACTTGGCAGCTGCTTTTGAAAAGAAAGCAGCTCTTGCGGCTTCTGCTTCAGAGGATGCCTCAACTGATAAAGATGAATCGCAGACAGACAACAGCAAGGAGACAAGTCATAAATTGCTGCAACAGCCCAAGTGGCGTGTTGGAGGTGCTGAGTTTGAGGCATTAATGCGCATGCTGGACAATGCTGGTTTCCGTACGGGATACATTTACCGTCATCCATTGATCAAATCTGAACTGCCGAAACCGAAGAACGACGTTGAAGTTCCACCGGCCGTCTCATCACTGGGCTACTTGCTGGAAGAAGAGGAACTCTATCGACAAGGGTGAGTAGTAAATTGATTCTTTTTTGGGTTAAAATATATTTTTTTTTATGGGTAGGTTGTGTTGGATTCATTTTTTGCATATGGTATAGATGGTATAGATAGAATTAAGAAATGTGAATCCTCGTGTCCGTTTACAAAGTTGTACTTCCATAAGCCTTCATTTGATAAGACTTGTGGACATACTGACATAAGTCAGTATTTGAATTTTAAGCTTATTTCCGGGTTTCATACAGGTATCACACCAAAACTGCAGATATAAACCGCCTTGTAATTTTTGAAACGGATTTGCTAAAATTTCAGCAAATTTTTGTACATAAATGGGGTCTAACATAAAAGCGAACATACATGTTGACAGCACCTCTAAGTAAGCATTTTCACTTGACCACGCTTTCTTCATTTTACATGGTAAGATGGGTAGATAAGATCTTTTGCAGTCTGCTGGTTTGGGTAATTTTCCGCGTTAATTTCTCCGACGAAATACAAAAACAAGAGAATAATTTTGTCTTGAGTGTTTCGTCACGTACGGATACTGGAAGTACTTGCAAACAAACGTTAAACATATCTCCGTCATTATTCACTCGTGGATAATCAGATAAGCAGCAAAAAGTAATGATGAAAATGTCACTTCAAACGTTGATGTGGAGATATTAAGAATAGTTTTCTTATTTTTTGGAAAAGCCACACATTGATCTAAAAATTGCAAATATTTTTGTATACATATGTAAATGCGCTGGTAGCAGCCCGTGGCGTAGTGTGTGACGCTTGCACGCCGAAGGTCCAGGTTCGATTTTCGACTGAACACCTCGAATTTTTCATGGCCCCACCTCTTTCGAGCTCTTGACAATATTAAAAGAGTAATAACTGTCTGAAAAAAAGGTTCTCAAACTTCGCCGTTCGGAGTCAGCAGAAAAATTATAGTTCGAGTAGTAAATGAGCAAGCTAGACCATGGTCCCCCGGTGGGCTGTCACGCCATACAATTAATATTAAATGCTCTGGTTTTCAATGAGTAAACTACCATACCCTTTTTTGCAAAGGAAATTGCTAAAAAAACGTAGCTTCAATAGGACTGTTACGAGTTCAATATATTCTAGGTATCGATATGAAGGAAAATGCAAATTCAACTTAAATTGTTTTTATTTTTCAATGTAATCTCCCCTAACATCAAGGCATTTGTTACATCTTGAGATAAGCTTTTTTAAGCACTCAAAAAAATAAATTTCTCTTTCTCTGCAAAATATCCATTTATTGCCGACTTGAGTTCTTCATCATCCGAAAATCTTTTTTTTCTTGAAGACATTTTTTCAAATTCGGAAACAGGAAATAATCACTAGGGGCAAGGTCTTGACTATAGGGTGGGTGTTGGATTTCTTCGAAACCTCAATGTCGCACAGCACAGTCTTTTTAAACTCGCGCCGTGTAAATAGGAGCGTTGTCATGAAGAAGCAAGACACCCGCTGCGAGTTTACCCCGTCTTTTCTTTTTCATTTCTTCCCGCAAATTATATGTTATATAGATTAAATATTATTATTAAAAAGAAGCGTAGGATGTGGCGTTGATGGTTTCACCTTTTTTTGTACTCAATGAGCGAGATTCCCTTTGATTCCCAAAAACTGTGACCATGAGCTTCCCGGCAGACGGAGTGACTTTGAACTTCTTCAGGGGTCTGTTTCTTTTTTATGCCACTGCAGGGACTCATGTTTGCTTTCAGGGTCATAGTGGTGAACCCGTGTTTCGTTCCCAATAACAATTCGATCCATAACACCGTCTGCGCTCTCCCTATACATCCCCAAAAGCTCTCTACAGCATGGAATTCTCACTTTTTTCTGAGGTGCTGTGAGCATTCGTGGCACCCACCTTGCACTGACCCTTGAAAAGTTAAGATGGTCATGAAGAATGGTGTGAATGGTACCAGTTGAAAGCTTGGTTATCTCTGCCATTATTTTCACCTTTTTTCGGGCATCCTCAAGAACAACTCTTTCGACTTCTTTAAATCTTTCTCCCGTACAAGCAGTAGCCGTGGCGCCGGAATGGAGTTCGTCTTCAATACTCTCTCTGCCTCTCTTGAACTCATTTGATCACTTTTGCACAGTTGATAGTGAAGGTGCGGAACTCCGGTAAACAGCCACCATCTCTTCATGAATACTTTTTTGACTTTTTCCTTGCTTAGTAAGAAATTTAATTACAGCGCGATGCTCAATTTTCACCATCATCGTCTTAGTTGCCATTATGATTCTGTTTAACTAAAGATAAAACGCGAGTTAATGATCACATTTATATGAAATTTTACATCAATTCACTAAAATAATAGTATTACTTAATAAAAAAGGCAATTTATATATAAAACCACAGCATCACCCCGATAGCGAGAATATATTGAACGCCCCTCGTAACTGTATGCAGTGATATTTTTAGTTTAGTTTTCAAACTGATACTGATACCATCAAACTGATGGTTTTACATGTACATATGTAAGCATTCTCATGTTCCTTCAGATTACAATACAATTAAAGGACCTCCACAGTGAACAAAACTCGTTCATTTTTTGTGTGCACTCTTAAAGGAAAACTTTAGGCGTTTTTAACATTCAAACATACTCTGTTGCAACACTCGCAGAATTTATTAAGTTTAAGGAAGAATTTGGCTAAAATATATTACGAAAGCAGAAGCAAGAATTTTTGAATGAAACGGGATATTGCGACGTAATAGAAAAACGAAATTAATGTCAATCTAAGAAAGACAGAATTAAATAAATAAAACAGAATTGAACCGAGACCATTAACCTTATGTCTGAGTTAAAATGTATTTAGAACTAATCCTAATCAAAGAACTTATCAAACGAAATACTGATAGAATAAATATTATTCCATGAAATCAACTTCTTTTTATCATTCAGCAGATCTGCTTAATCAGCAATTATTTAATTATGTTTGTGTCATTTCATATCTTTGCAGAATTTGGAAAAAGGGTGACTGGCGCAAAGGAGGAGACCGCAGCCGATGGCTTAACTCTCCAAATGTCTACCAAAAGGTTGAAGTGTTGGAAACTGGAACACCTGATCCAAAGAAAATCACAAAGGTAGAAATAATAACATTCGAGGATAAAAACTAAATCAAAAACAAGAAAAATTTAAAAAATATTTAAAAAACTAAAAAAAAAAAAATAATTCACCTTTAAGTCACACAAACACCACAACTTAAAAATTATAAGAAAAAAATCCAAAACATTGGTAAAAGAAAGTTGTGCCATTTGAATTCAACCATTCCAATTTTATATTCCTCTTTATTTTTCTGTTTCCTTAATTTTGCTTGTGATAACAAATGCACAATTAATACTTTTTTTAATCATTTACGAGCAAATAAGGCAAAACGAAGAAAAACAAAAAAAAGGAAAGAAGATATTTTTGATATTTAGGCTTGCATTTAAAAAATTGTGTGTTAGAAATAATGTAATTTGAAATAACCAACGCGCAGCTTATAAGTAGGTGCCGGTTTTTTGAACAAGTGGAATGCCGTGTATAGGGTGCATTTTTCTTTTTGAGTTAATTATTCCTATTTCATTTTAAGAGAACCTAATGGATATGTGTAGTTCAGATTTAAAATAAGATTTCTTTGAGAAATTCTTATAGGTGCAACCTTCTTGGTTGCATTTGGTGGCTTTTGGATAACTTATTTGAATAGAATGCAAAGGAGTAACATATGGTTGCGCATTCCGAATTTTTTCGCATATAAATAAAAGATTGGAATCAAACTAGCCAAACATTGAAAATTACAAGCTGCGAACTGTTTTTTGTGACTTCTCCTTTAATGATGAAATTGCCATGTTCGAAAAAATTCACAACTTTTGTGCCCACCACGTTTTTTTGGGTAACAATACTCTAAAAGTAAAAGTAAAACACTAAAAAAAGTAAAAGTAAATTCCTCCGTTCGGAGTCGGTAATGAGATATGTGCCCCTCTACTTCGAAGAATTCAAGAGTACGCACAACGATACCAGTTATTAAAGAAGCGCGAGCTCTAGTCGCTTTAGACTCTGCCACTCAATTCAGCTTATGATTGTATCTTGATATGGCAACAGACAACCTTAAGCTGTCTTATTACAGGCCACAATACCCTTTTGCACTAGATTCCTTAACCCGATAGAATACCGAGCAGTTACACCTCGAACTTCAACCGAAATCACTGCTAATACAAATATCACAATCCACTATAATAATACTTGTCAGTTCATTTCCTTCCGCATTTCAAATATAAACGATTTTAACTGCCACAAAGTGGTAATAAAAACCCGCGTTGAGTTTTAAAGACAACTCATTAATTACGTTTTAATGATGATACAGCTAATCACCACCTGTTTGTGGTTCCTAAAACACAATCCAAAGCTGCCAAGTTGAGGTGCACCTAACTTTCCATCCTAGTCAAATTTATTTTGTTTTTATTATCGCTGTTTCATTATGGAAGTTCTCTAAACTTGCACTGTCCATCGATTACGTATAAGACTAACCGTAGTGTTAAGTAGAATGTCAACAAAATAATCAATCATCTTTACACGGCGCCTCTAGCAAACAAATATGTAATCACGATTTTCCGTTGAGAAAATAGAATTCATTTTTGAAGTGAAGTATATGGACATGAGTATTTCTACACTACTGGACAATAATATAGGCATTGATAGTATTTAATTTAAATTACAAGTGAAGTCTTAGGTTTTAATAAAAAAAAAAAATCGTTTAAATTGAATAAAAACTATGGGATATGGAAATTGTCCAAAAGCTGGTAACAAATGTGGTTTAGAAATAGTGAATCATTATTTTGCATGACTGGGGTTTCCAGTGTCAACTGCATGAATCTAATTTTGAAAGTGTAGGTTCCCACTAATCACGAGAGGATGACCCGAATGACATATGTGGTTGTAAAAACAGCCAAACTGAGCTATATATCGGAAATGTATATTTTATGACCTAACCTCCGATAGGTCAATATGACTTTTGTAATTTAGAGGTTTTACTCAAGTCGAACTACATGCTTATGCGCAATCACGCATTGTGAAGATAATTTGGCGTGCATGCTCCTTACGGTAAAATTGTTAGCTTTGACATTTCACCGGCGGCTTGTCTGAGTGTTGGACTTTGTTATTTCTCAACAAAGGAGCAATGCCCCGCATGTTTAATGCTACTGTTTTCGTGAGGAGAGAATATGAAACTCTCACTAGTACATCACCAGTCCTTAAAAAGGTCTAAGAACCACACAATTATGTGTATTGCTTATATGCTTATAGCAATGAAGAGAAGCTTCTCCTTCCATACGCAATGTTACATTTGTTACATGTTTATACAAACGTGTATACGTATTTGAGTACAGTGTGCCGTCAACCGTCAAGTTTTTTGCATAAGCTTCTGTCATTCATTCGTTGTCTAACGTACTCGTTTGCTTATATTCATCCCGCCCGATCCCCCATTATTCTATTGGGAACCTATAGTAAGTTTGCCTTATGTTTTGTCCAATAGTGTACCATAATAGGGACCTCTCAGTCTCCCAATCTGAATATACATTTTTTGCTGATTATCTTAAAAAAGTTAAAATTGTTTTGATGAATAGTCAGAATATGAAAAGTTGGTTTTTAGGTATAGATGATTTGTCCATTGTGTTCTAGGAATAAAATCGCAACCAAAAATGATTTTTTTTTTTAAATTTACTGAAAAAGCTTTCACAATTGTCACAAATTTTATGGAACTTATCTCGAAACCCCGATTTCGTTTACAATTTGCAACAACTTAAGCAAGCTTCTATTGTGAAGCAATTTTTTCGGAAACAGTTCACAATAACCTTATTCTTAAAGAATTAGAATCAAAGAAATGCAACACCTAAGAGTTGCCAATATGCGACTTAGATAAAGTGAAATATATATTATACTAGATACATAGGATATTTGTACCACAATTATGTTTTTTGTGAAGGATTAAAATAGTTTTCCACATTCCAACAACATAGCCTACTAAAAGACTCAAAATGATTAAATTCAAATTGATAATTACAATTGATATACTCTAAACATACTCCCCCATACACAAGTTAATCAAAATAAAGCTTTTCCAAAACATTCTCTTAGATTGTTAACTTTGCAATGCTTGTAACAGAAATATATTCATATTTAAGCAAATAAATTCTTTTAAAATAAATCTAGAAAATTACTTACAACCTTTTATTTGTTGGTAAAAAAGTTGTTTAATAATAATTTTTTTTTTGTTTTAATTGTTAAAAATAATTTTGTGCCTCATCACGGAGTTGATTGAATGCTAGAATTTCTTCGGCGCGTCAATATGCATTAAAATTTATTTGATTTCATTTTCCGAAATTGAAAGAAAAGAGAAAATATTCATTTTTATTTATTCATTTCTGTTTTTGCTAAGTAAAAACTTCTTAAAGAATTAAAAAAAAATTCAAAATGAAAAAAGTTTAAGCGACAATGTGTCTATCTCTCTGTATCTCTCTTTCTTAGATATTCATTCTTTTTATTTTCATTTCTTTTTCTCAGCTTTTTTCACTTGTATGTTTTTCTTTTCCATGGCATTTCTTTTGTGTTTAAAATTTTCTTAATTTTCTTTTTATCAAAAAAAAGCATGTGTTTCAAACGTTATGTGTACCATTCGCATACATATTTTTTCAAATATTGAGAATGATAAATACGATTACAGTTCTTCCGTCCGTTCATAGGCACAAAATTATTTTTTTTTCTCATATTTGTATTTTTTTTTTTTGCTTGTTTTTGTTCGATTTATGTAATTTATTTGTTTTGTTCTTTTATATGAATTTAAATATTTTTTTTTAAATTGCACCCAATACACTAACACCGTACATATAAACTTAACAACTAACAAAATCTTCACTTCCCAACAATCGATTTGTTTATTATTGTTTTTTTCTTTTACCTAAACGCAAATTGTCGCTAATAACTTTTTTTGAACTAAGATTTTTTAGTTTGTTAGTTTATTTGCAAATTTTTTGCTAAAGGAAAACAAAATATTTTCTTTTTTCTTTCATATTGAACTCGGTTGTGTTGCCTTGGCCACCCTTTACTGTTTGGTTGGTTGGTCTTACAAAAATAAAACAACATGGGTTTTGTTTGATGGTCACATTAAAAAATGGTAATGAATTCTCCTCGATTCAATGGTTGATTGTTGATGATTGTCGTCGGGAACATAAATGTTTGGTGTTTAAATGAAACGAATTTAATACGACAGTGGGTCGCTGAAGGTTCTCCAACGCATTCCACACCAGTGCGAATTGAAGGTGCATTACAATTTGTACCACCGGGAACGAATCCAAAAGAATTCAAGAAAGTGCAACAACAGGTGAGTTCTATTTTTACTGTCGTTATCTTTTTTATTTTATATTTTAAATAAGCAAACGTATTTAAGCTATTTCTCTGGAAGTTCAAGTTAATTTAACAAACCGAATTTAGGTCTTAGTTGCACGATTGAGGAGCAAGTTTCTAGTGTACTCAGATGGTTACCAGAAATTGCTTCGATTAATAATTTTATCTACTGTTTAAGTGGTGGTCGAGTACAGCGAGACGCATTTTAAACGAGCACGGTACAATTTTTAAAATCATTCCGTTCTTCCTCTTTTTCGAATGACTGTACAGTCCGTAGTGAACCTGGTCCTTATTCAACATGCCACCCGTTCTTAAGTCAGCTGTTTCCACTTGTGTGCTCTTTCTTAAGTGCTCGAAGACTTTGATATAGATTTCAAGAGTCGTGTAAAAGATTTGTTTTTCAAACGTTTAATTTATTCTTCTTATGGCGCTACAGTCCGGGTTGGACCTGGACCTCAACCAACATGCCTCTCCAGCCAGCACGATCTTTCGCCAGCTGTCTCCAGTTGCGCACTTCAAGTTGGTTGAGGTCCTTCTCCACTTGTGTGCGCCGCTTTAGTCTAGGTCGTCCTCTGTTGCGTTGTCCCAATGGCACGGGTTCAACGACTTTTCGGGACGGAGCATACGCTCTACATGGCCTAGTCATCTTAAGCGTTGTATCCGTAGACGCTTGACCAGGCACATGTCGCTGTACAGCCCTCCAAATGCCATCAACGCAAACATGACCAAAAATCGCAAGCAAAACTTTTCTCTCGAAGAGACTAAGGGCTTCCTCATCCGCCTTTGCTTACGTCCAAGATTCCGCACCATAAAGTAGGACGGGGATGATCAAGCTGTTATATAAAGCGAGCTTAGTCCTTCGAGAGAGGGCTTTATTACTCAATTGCCTCTTGAGCCCAAAGAAACAGCGATCGGCAATAGTGATTTTGCGCTTGATTTTGGTACTGATGTTATTGTCCCTGTTTACCGCGGAACCGAGGTAGACGAAGTCCTTCACTACCTCTAAGTTTCTGCTGCCTAGTGTGACGCTCTGTCCGAGACGTCGATGTTGTGTGTCCTTCCTTGATGACAGCATGTACTTAGTTCTGCCCTCACTTACCGCCAGACCCATTTTAGCCGCTTCCGCTTCAATGCCAGCAAACGCCTCATTCACGGCTCGCTGTGTTCGTCCAATCACGTCAATGTAATCAGCGTAAGCTAGCAATTGAACAGACTTATGGAAGATCGTGCCTCTGGTTATGTAAGTTACGTACTTCTCGAGGATGATGTTAAAGAAGTCACATGACAGTGCGTCACCTTGTCTAAAATTTTTTTTGACATTGAAGGTCTCGGTGAGTTCGTTACCGACCTTGATGGAGCAGCGAGAGTTCTCCATCGTCATTTTACACAATCTGACGAGTTTGGTAGGAATGCCAAAACTAGACATGGCACTGTATAGCTCGTCTCTATGCACACTGTCATATGCAGCCTTTAAAATCGATGAATAGGTGGTGAGTGTCAATTTTCATTTCTTGAGTCTTTTCCAGGATCTGCCGTAATGTGAAGATCTGGTCTATTGTGGATTTCCCTGGCCTGAAACCATACTCATAGGGACTTATCAGGTCATGGACAAATGGTGTCAGACGTTCGCACAACACGGCAGAGAGGATCTTGTATGCGATGTTAAGGAGACTAATCCCTCGGTAGTTGGCGCAGTCAAAGGGGTCTCCTTTCTTGTGAACCGGGCAAACGACGTTGAGAGCTGAGCGTTTAATTTGCCTTGACTTAATGCATCTTGGTGTTAAACCATCGTCTTTGAACCTCCTTTAGACACTATCAACATAGACAAAATCAAAAATAGTTCACAAAGCTTGTAGGAACATGCAGGTTTCTGCCCCTGGAAATTGACACACAAGATACATGTCTCTGGCCCTATTCCTTTATACCGATCTGTCAAAAGCTCCCATATGGGACATCAAGAACTATGTTCAGTCAAATATTGGGACCGTTTTCAGTGTCATACGTTTAGGATGCTTATGTGTGTCGGGAGTCTACAGATTGTCGTCGATTGTCTGTTGATGCATGTTGCAAAGAACACGGCGTATGCTCAAGGATCTCTCATTCGAGCTCTTCAACATTTGCGAGATTTAACAATATGTACTACATGGGGCGGTTCAGAGAACGTTTTGAACTTAACTAAGGGATTTTACCAGTCGGATGCATTTTTAGGCGCAATGTTGATGGATTCAGATCGCTGGTATTTTCTTATACGTTCAAACCCCACTTAATGCTAAGTTTAGACCATGGTCTTGTTCATCATCAGTTCTTCAGTTTCCGTCGGTTATAATACTGTGCTCTATAGTCTCTGCTCTATTGCCACTGTTGCATAAGCTTCTTGTTGCCTTTTCCCTCTTAACTATTCTATATCTATTTGTAAACTAAAAAACGCGATATGTACAATTTCGAAAACTATATATGCATCCCAGAGTCATCTCATGAATATGCAGATCTAATTTTGCGGATTGTGATTATTAGAATTCTACTTTTGAACACCCATTGGTCATTTCTAGCTTTGACTCAAAAGTATATTTATTTCTTTGGCTTCAAAAAACGTTTTTTAAACAATTTTAATGTGCCAACAACTTTGTATAAATTTTAGATTAAAGACAATCGTCGCGCAGATAAAATTTCTGCTGGTCCACAATCTCACATCTTGGAAGGAGTTACATGGGATGAGGCCAACCGCATCAAAGATGCAACCGTCTCATCGGCTGGTGATCATGTTGTTTTAATGGGTGCAGCATCCAAGGGTATTATTCAACGTGGTTTCCAACACAACGCAACCGTCTACAAGACACCGTACGCAAAGAATCCATTTGACAATGTTACAGATGACGAACTCAACGAATACAAGAGAACTGTCGAAAGAAAAAAGAATATTCATGGAGAATGTAAGTGAAAAAGCAAAAACACACACACTGAAAAAAATACTGATGATAAAATTTTCATTTTCAGATACCGACACCGATTTTTCAGAGTCAGAAGCTTTAAGTTCGCTACAAACTTCTGGTGCACAACAGCAAAATTCGTCGAAAACTGCCGTTGTTAGCCAATCAGAAACTGAAGATGCATCAGGTAATTCATACATAGTCTGCTTAGCCATACATTGGTACTCAATGAATTCAATATCCTACAGAACATCAAGTGATGAGAATAGAAACCAAGCAAGCGCCAGTCCCTAGCCAACCTGAAGTAGTATTGAGTGATGGTAAGTGAAACAGTGATTATTGTTTGAGTTTGAGCATTTTTGTTTGTTTTCGTTTAAGTTCGCATCAGTTGAAGACATACAGAACTTAGTCGGTTGTTTAAATGAGAAACCTTTTGTGGAATAAATTGTAACTACGCGAAATTTGACGTGGTCTTTAGGTAGAACATGCAAGAAATTCTTGAATAGTCTCATTAGCAGCTTAGACTAGTCGAATACGTAAGGAATATGTAACTAAAAACAAATTGAAGCAAATATTGTTTACACGTAACTTCATCTTCGAAAGATGACGCAGCGTAGTGGGTGGAGTTCTACGCTCACACACCTAAGGTGTAGGTTCGATTCCCGGCTGAACACCTCGAATTTTTCACGGCACCACCTCTATCGAGCTGCTGATAAAAACCAAAAAGTTATAACTCTCTAAGAAAGCTTCTCAAACTTCGCCGTTCGGAGTCGGCAAAAAGAACGGTAGGTTCCCTCTATTTCTGAGAGGACAGTAACACGCACAACACGAGCAATAAGTAAGCTACACTTTAGTTTCCCTGTGGTCTACCGCACCATGACTTAAAGTCATAACATAACCCGGAAATATCTAGATTAATTTTCTTTGAGCGACTGCTTGATGACTCTTTGCATTCCCAATGCATTCACCAACTTGTCTTTAACGTTGACATATCTTTAAATAAGTGTTGCCCTTCTACACTAGTAGGGATCTCCATATACCCTTCTACACTAGTAGAGAACTCTCTTACGTACAGCGCTCTATTCGTGCGCTGTACGTAAGATAGCAAAAAATTTGTCACGGATTACTAGGGCTTCTTAGTTTGATAGACAACCGTTCTTTTGGCACGGATATCATATTATAAAAACTATGATATCCGCCGAAAGTGAAAGTGCGGTCTACTGGCTCGTTTTTTCGCTATCACAATTTTTTTTTTTTTTTAAAAAGATCTTTTCCGAAATTGAGGAACCGCCAGTGTCTATTTCTTTTTTCTTTGTTTTTTCTTTTGTGTACATATTTTATAAAAGGAAAGATTTCTAACCCATTGATGCAGATTTAATGTTTTTGTAAGATATCGTATGCTTCATGTAAATTTATCGTTATGTTACTTCCAACGACATGGAACAATATTATCCGAACCTTTGACGCGTGGCTAGACCGTGTCCTGTGTTTTCTTATGATAATCACAAATCTACAAAAACATCTCATGTATTTATAGACCCGGTTAGACTTGCTAATGAGACTATTCAAAGGAGAGTCAAAAGAACAATAGAATACAAACAGGAATAATTTTTTTTTTTATTAATTTAAGGTCTATATGCATTAATATACATACGTACTTTTTCTTATTCTATTTGAATGTAATTCCTATTTGGATAAATGTTTCCCCGAGCAGTAGACATTTAAGCCTATACACCCCAGTATTTATATCTGATCTTAAGTTTTTCTATTTGCATATACCCTTCTTCGGACCTCTTAGAAATACAAAATACCTGTTCAGATACATATCTAAATACTTTCTTTTGTTTAATTCCACAAAAGTCCTTTAAACTTAAACAAATTTCAATTTATTTTCTCTTTCTTTTTGCTTTAGATATTTATCATTAAGTAATAGATGTTGTTTCTCTTTGTTTATTATAAAAAAAATGTATATCAAACAGGAACAACAAAATTTACGCTGTGTTTTAAGTGATTTTTGCATATTAAAACCGAACTATTTATTTTGTTGACTAGTTAGTTAATTCTTTTTCGCTTTTTCAATCAAATAAATAAACTATTAAGTTTTGCTTATAATTTAAAAGTTTTAAAAAATCCTAAGCAAAATTGATAATTGAATTCCAAACAATTTCCATCGTAGCCAGCTCTCGTAATTCCAAACGAAAGTGAATTAGATAAATATTTAATAGAAGTATAGTTTTTTACAAAACGAAAAAACAACTTAACAAAATACTCCTAATAGTCAATAAATAAAAAAAAAGAAACATACTTCCGACTCAACACAATCTCCTCTTCAACCAGTTTTATAAAATCACAAAAAAAAAAATAAGAAAACCAACACAAATCAATTTTTTACTCTAGTTTTAATCAACGGTGAGTTTCAAAATTAGTTACAGAAAAACATGCCTCATCATTAAAAAAAATAACCACAATTTTAAGTTTGACATCATGGTTTATTTTTCTTTAGTTGGATAGAGATGTTTTTTTGGAAAGCGTTCGTGTTTTGATTTCCGTTCCTTCTCATTCGCTGTTTAGAATAGACGATCAGCCGATATTAATATTCTCGTGCATTATTGTGTTTAATTTTGAGGAAATGTTTCTTGGTTTTTCATGACTTTTGTTATTTGCTTCTTATTGTTTCTTTTTTTCCTTTTGTTCCCAAGAAATGAACTCGAAATCATCATATATACATGTTAGAGTAGGATTTTAGATTTTTTTTTAGAAAATTGTGTACCGTGGCGTTTGTTTTTTTTTTTAATGTTCGCATTTATAAAAGAACGTTTTCAATGTGAAAATAACATAGTTCAAGATTTATAGAAGTACTCATCATGCACTCTGCACTTTGCGTTAGGTCCTGCATGTTACATATTCACAGTGAGAAAGTGGCAACATACAATTAATTCAAATTCACACAAAATTTATCAAATTCAAAACAATTTTCAAAATACAACAACGACGTACCTGTGAATTTTAAAATCCTCTTCACTTGGCATTTTATTTAGAAAGGATAGTTCAAGTTTTTAGAACAGAAAATCCATCCGAATGGTTGTCAATGCAAGATATGTAATTGCAATGCAAGTGTCCATTTAACTTTATTTCGTTTTCAGTTTCACAAATTCTTTGTTAATGCAAATTAATTAATTTTAATGCAAATTAATTAAATTAATGCAAATAGCAATGAATAAACCCATAAAGCCGCTTTATATTTTTACTATGCTTAGGAACAACAGGGCAATACAAGTCCGGGAGGATGAAAACATTGTCGGTTGTCAATACAAGTTCCAAAGCAGGCGAAAGGTAGAAGGAAGTTTACTGCTTGCACAAAAAATACTACTTACAATGGGCGTTCAATATATTCTCGGTATCGATATGAAGGAAAATGCGAATTCAATTTTAATTGGTTTTATTTTTCAATATAATCTTCTCTAACATAAATGCATTTGTTACATTTTAAGATAAGTTTTTTTAAACTCTCAAAAAAATTACTTTCCAAAATATCCATTCATGGCCGACTTGAGTTCTTCTTCATCCGAAAATCTTTTTCCACGAAGACACCTTTTCAAATCCGGAAACAGGAAATAATCACTAGGGGCCAGGTTTGGACTATAGGGTGGGTGTTGGATTTCTTCGAAACCACAATCTCGCGCAGCAGCCTTGGAAACTCGCGCCGTTTGAAAATGGGGGCGTTGTCATGAAGAAGCAACACACCTGCTGCGAATTTACCCCGTCTTTTCTTTTTAATTTCATCCCGGAAATTATGCAAAGTGGAAGCGTAGGATGTTTCGTTGATCGTTTCACCTTTTTTTTTTTGTACTCAATGAGCAAGATTCCCTTTGATTCCCAAAAAGCTGCGGCCATGAGCTTCTCGGCAGACGGAGTGACGTTGAACTTCTTCGGGTGGTCTGTTCGTTTTTAATGCTACTACTTGTTTGCTTTCAGGGTCATAGTGGTGTACCCATGTTTCGTCCACAGTAACAATTCGATGCATAACACCGTCCGCGTTCTCACTACACATCTCCAAAAGCTCTTTACAGCATGCGATTATCACTTTTTTCTGAGGGGTTGTTAGCATTCGTGGCACCCACCTTGCACTGACCTTTGAAAGGTTAAGATGGTCATAAAGAATGGTGTGAATTGTACCAGTTCAAAGCTTTGTGATCTCTGCCATCATTTTCACCTTTATTCGGGCATCCTCAAGAATAAGTTCTTCGACTTCTTCGATGCTTTCTCCCGTACAAGCAGCAGCCGGGGCGCCGGAGTGAGGGTCATCTTCAATACTCTCTCTGCCTCTCTTGAACTCACCACCACTTTCGCACAGTGGATAATGAAGGTGCGGAACCCCGGTAAACAGCCACCATCTCTTCATGAATAGTTTTTTGACTTTCCTTGCTTAGTGGGAAATTTAATTACAGCACGATGCTCAATTTACACCATCAACGTCTCAGTTGCAATTATGATTATGTTAACCTAGAGATAAAACGCGAATTCATAATCAAATTTATATTAAATTTTACGTAAATGCACTAAAATAATAGTATTACTTGATAAATATGTCAATTTATATTTATAACCACAGCTTCACCCCGATACCAATATATTGAACACCCCTCGAAGTTTAATAAACTAAAAAAAAAAAACTTCATATTTAAAGGAAGAAAAAATTTGCCAAAGATACTAGGGTACCTAATGCCTGCGAACACAGTTTTAGTTTTAGGCGTACGTACTGTTTACGAACACGGTTTAGGGTTTAAAGGTTTCACATTAAGGTCGTTTTGTGGTCTGTCTATTAAGAATTGAAGATGTAATTTCGAAAAGCCAATAGATATTTTCAAAATCGTACTTATATGAAGTTATGAATAATAAAGGATGTCCCAACAAGAACGCAAGATTTAAATTTTAAATAAAACGCAGATATTTAAAAAAAACCGTGAATTTTTTTATTATATCGTAAAGTAGACAAGATGAGGTTATGTGGGCAATAATACATCGGCCAGATGGCCGCCGCAGCTTTGCTGGCAAATTCTGATTTTGTAATGAAATTTTCAATGATCGTTTTGCATAAGTGCTGCGGTATTTCACTAATTTCCTCTTTTAAGGCTTGAGTCGTCGTTGGCTTATTCGCATAAACCATCGACTTCAAAATATCCCAAAGAAAAAAGTCCAATGGTGTTAAATCGCACGATCTAGGCGGCCAAATCTGGTCTCCAAAACGCGAAATAACACGACCGGGAAATGAAATAATTTAGTAATTGGATTGTTTGTCTGGCTGTATGAGATGTGGCTCCGTCTTGTTGACACCACATCCCCTCCACATTCATTTCTTCAAATCTAGGCACGAAATCATCATATCATATCATTTCACGATACCGAACACCATTGACTGTTTGCGCTTGACCAGACTCATTTTCATAAAAACAAGGTCCAATGATTCCTCGAGCCCAAAATCCACACCACACAGTGACATGTTGAGGATGCATTTGCTTCTCGTGAATCACTCGAGGATTTTCTCGCCCCGAATGCGACAATTCTGCCTATTGCCGAAGCCATCCAGATGGAAATAGGCCTCGTCACTAAAGATGATTTTATCGGCAAAATCAGCATTTTCATGTTGTATCTCCAATACCCAATTAACGAACTGTTTATTCGTGTAGGCTTCCATTTTTATAAACCTTATACCTTCTACTAACAAACAATAATAATTGTTAAAATGTCAAACAATGACAATTCGAATGGCGCCAAATTTAAATCTTGCGTTCTTGTTGGGACACCTCTTAGATATGAGCATATAAATCCTAGATATAAAAGACTTGATTCAAAAGCGACATCAGTAAAAACCAAAATTTATACCCACGGAACACAATTTTCAACAATTCAAAAACCAAATAGACAAAATCTAAACCTGGATGTAAGAAGCATTAGATTGCGCGTAATCAATGATAGTTCATATTCATCTTTTGTTTTGCGTTTTATGGGAGCCGCATGGAAATATTTTAATATATTTTTAAAAGTTTTCTTTCCTCTTTTATTTTTTTTATTTTATAGATATGTCAAATAGGTTTTATTCCTTTTTATTTACAACATATGTATATTTTTGTTTCAATCATATTTTAATGTTGAAATGTCAGTTTTTGAGTGCATTGTCCTTACTCAGTGTTGTTTTTATGTGTTCTTGTGTTTTTTTGTTTTTTTTTTTTTGTTTTGTCCAACATCCTTCCACTCGTTATATAAATATTGCATTATTAAGTAGAGTTGATGTACACATTGCCTTGTGAAAAGAGAATACAGAAGTTAACATGTATAAAGTTACAATTGAATGTGCCAAGGATTGCATTCAGACTTTTATTGATTTATTTTAGTTCCTGATTTTTTTCTTTGTTCATATTAATTTTGTTTAAACAAATCAAATATTCCATAAAATATTATAGCAACTCTTGACTTTCTCAATGGAGAGCGACAGCATACTGCAACAAATAAAACTCTTCCATCTCCTCGAGGTAAACTTAAAGAAAGAAAATATATAAAATTAAAAAAAAAAAATGTATAAGCACTGATGTAAATAACGCAAAATGTCGTAAAACAAGTTACTGGGCAGAGGTGTTGGTAGAGGGACTAGGTTTAGGAACTAGATGGATTAAACCCCTTTCATATTTTTACTCACAATAATTGTACTTACTTAAGCTATTTTTTTTTAATTTATTATAGGATTTAAAATCGATGTTAATGTACAGACACAGCTTTTTTAACAAAACTAATTATATTATATAATATATTTTCTCAACATGAAATATGGATGATGATTAAGCAACATTGAACGTGATTGGACCTCCCAAAGTTTTGAATCTAGCTCTGAGAGTGAAGAGTTACTCTCTTTTTTGTTCTTTCGAATATTTGCGATAGCCGCAGTTCTGGTCATCTTCTTTTCGGGTCTAAGAGCTGACAGGAAATTTAAATAAGATCGCAGTTTTCTTCAGTTTTGTGTTGTTTCTTTGAAAAATTTCACTAAGTTCGGTCCAATTTGATCATGTGTCGATGTCTTTTTATGAGAAAATTAATGCAGTATGTAACTTACTTGGATTATATACATATTTGTGGTCATTTCTCCCACAATGATTTGCTGCAGTTTCACTGCCTGCTGTTAAGTAGATGACTTCAAATAAGCCGCGGCCTATTTTATATCTCATGGTGACACAATGGATATTTGCATTAACTTACTCTGCGAAGGTCAGACACACATACCATATGTTTGTTCTTATCTCGCAATTATTAATGGCATATCCGCTTTCCAATTACTCGCATAGTGGTTATCTTGTGACACTTACGCGTCGAAGTTCCCAGCTTCGATCCCTAAATGGAAAACGTATTTTTCACGGCACCACCTCTTTCAATCTTCATTGCGCTAAGTGCTCCGCCTTTACAAAGACAGTTAATTTAATCGATTCAACTTCATATAGATGTTTAAATACCACGTTAGGCAACAAACAACATAGTCATGTAGACGTTTCAATACCACAGCCTACATTTTAACGTTAAGCAAACAAAAAAAAAAACAAATGGTCAAATGTTACAATCATCATCTAGAAATATTCATGTTTACAAAATATAAAACACAGCAAGCCGAATACAACACAATTCCAATATACACACGGTGTTTGATCCCAACTAACAAGCTTTTTTAATTTTTTAGCCCAAGAAACTAATCATTTCAAGAAACCGGTTAGAGTAGAATCACTCAACAGAAGCGAAGAATCTGATGATCAAGAAGATTTTCCATCGCTAGACTTCTATTCATCACAAGAGTTTTTCAATCCAATATTCGCTGACAAGTTCTTTTTTATTCCCCATTTCCAGTTAAAAGATTTCGTGCTGCATCCGAATCCGCACTTGAAATCGTTCGAAACGTTCCCATACAGGTTAGAACTAAACGCGTCTGAAATTGAAGAGGACATATCAGAGTGCTACACTCGTCGTACCTTGTTTCCCATTGAGGAGAAAACACCAACGAGTGGCTGTAGACGTATGCTGTTCAAATTAGGTTCATCAAAATCAGAGAATAGTGCGGAATGTGATGTAAGACCATATCGTACACATTCGCATTTTGGCTTCAATTTACCGATTCTTCAAAGAGAACCCGAGCATTTTCATATTCCAATATCGCCGAGCAAGTACGTGCCCCTCAAAAAGGCTATGAGTTACAATGAAATCTTCTCAAGTCCACGGTACATAGATCTGTGCGAAAATTGCTTTGAACAAGTTCTACGCTTTCGTCCGGAACGAATGCGGATGAATACCTGTTACGACGGTGTTCACAATGAAGCGGCAGGGGAAAGCTGCTACACGTACAGAGAGGGGGTTGTGGATGAACACAATTCAGAAAACGACTGCCATGAAATAGAGGTGAAGCCGGAAAACATTGACGTTCTTGATGCGGTGCAAAATTGGATCGACCACGAAAACTTGAATGCGAGTCGGATCTTGGAGCCGGTGATGGAGGTCGATGAGGACCAAATCAGCGATGATGTCCTCAACGTTGATTTCAACAGCAATATTCGCGTTGAAGAAACATCAACGTTCCTGGATAAAATCACGCGCATGAATTACTCTGAGGAGTCCACAAACATTGGCTTTCACGCCTCAAAGACGGTCACGTCTGACATAACTGTGCCCATTGAGCGGACGACCGGTGATCTGACGAACGATATGAACCGGCTCTCGCTCGTAAAGTCCCCTGTAGAAAACAATGTACTCCTTCTGGCCGAGCAGCCATTTTCCGATGACCGCACCATAGACGTGACCAGCTCCACGGAAGCTGTTTCCAGCCATTCAGGATCGAACAGCGGTCGGAAACTTATGACCCGCGAGGAAAGAAACCAAAGGAAGCAGGAATTTAACGAGCTGTGGGAAGATCACATTAGATACTTCACATCGATTGATTCGAGTGGTTCGGATGATGATGAAAGTGAAATATTCCTCGGAGAGAGTCGTTTCAGCAGCATGTCACTTCCCCATGGTCCTGACACTCAAAGCTCTGCTTCCGAAGTGAGTGGTACTTACAGAATTTCTCCAGAGTCGTCAGACCGCCACAATCGAAACTCCACAGAATTCTTTTCATTTGTGAGCACAGACACAATGGCAGCCGATTCGGAACTAAACCCTCTGGAACAGAAGATTATTGAGAAGATTAACGTAAACCATCTCAAGGAACATGAGCCCATTTTTGAAAACATCGAGAATGCCATCCTCAACAAGATAACTCCAGCAAAACTGGAGAAGATCGTTCAGAGTCAAGTAGTTGCTTCTACTCCAGAGCTTATGATGAGTCCTCTGAAGTCTGATAGCTTCACCTCACTGGAAGTATCAAGCGTCGCGGCCACTGATCATAGTTGCCGACGACTAAAGCATTCCACAACGCACAGGGACTTGTCACTGGTTGGTCAGGAGCATAATGTAAGTCCGTTTTCATCCGAAAATGATTCCCCGGCGGAGGAACCTTGCTCTGATTTAGCAAAGAACGCAAGTAAGCTCGGCAAACGTGTCTCAACTCCAATTGTCAGCTCTCAACACAAACGCCCCAAACGTAATTTTGTTGTGGAAAATATTCGAAATGCATCCAAACCGCGCAGGCATTGCAAAGCCTTGGCTTCAAATCATTTCAGAGCCAGCTCCAGTACCCCTTGCTTGCCGTCGGAGAAACAAGTTCAGTCGGTTTATCCATTTGAAACAAAGTTCGTCCGGGGATCGCCACGATTCTGGGTGAGTCTGGAACCCGAGAAGAAGAAAAAGCTCAGTAAAAAAAGACCGAAAGAAAAGAATGAGCAACAGCAACTTGAAATGGTTGATTCCACTTTGGACGAAATGACTGTTGCAAATCCACCGCATAACACGGGTCTTCAATCCGAAATCGATAGTTTATCTGAACAAATAAGCAATTTGAATCCCCGTCTCTTGCATATGAATGAAACCCTCAACGATTATGGCGATCGCGTATCTGTGATGTCTGACACTTTTGACAGCGTTGTGGAAACACAAAACCAAATCGAAATGACCCGTCGGCAGTTGAGGGAGAGAATACTTCTGCAACAGTACGCGGAGAAAATCAGCTGCGACGTGCAAACATATTCATTGTCTGAAACTGAAGATTAAGACGTGTGCACAAGGGGAATGGAATGAAATGGAAAGTTGAGTTTTTGCAACATAAAAAATATTTTTTGCTGCAGAAACTTATCCTTCTTGTTTCATTGATTTCGAAGTGCGTTTTCTTTTGAAGATTGATCTTTAAAAACACAATTTGCCTGTTCTTTCTGTGAATATTGCTACTTAAGACTGTCAGCGAATATTTTGTGAAGTCTCTTTTTAGTCTTGTTTTTTTTTTTTGTATTCTTTTATTTGAGTTGGTTTTTGTGATCATGTTTGCAAATATTTTTGGTTCCTACAGACACAGTGTGTGGGACCTCAAAGTATTTGTGAGCATGCTTTAAGGCTGAGGTGTAGCACACAGTTTTTGTAAACAATTGATTTTTTCAGATGAAAATACCTTGTATGCATTTTTTTCAAACAATTTAATAAATAAAACTAAGTTCTGAATATGGGGGCTTATAGGATTTATTCATAAGTAGATTTGAAAAAAAAAAACAGTACCTTTTAGTTGGAGGATGGACGGAGTTTAGTTGAATTAAGGACGATTTTCATGTCACAACTTGTTCCAAATGCGATTCAACTAACGTTTCTGTTTACCAGTTTCTGTGCCAGATAGATATTTGAGGTCCCACTTCTGTGTACCTTCAACGAATTAACTTATTTTCTTACAAAGCTAGTGCCAGATAATGAAATATTCTGGCGTCCTTTGCAAGTGTTTCGCGGACTCTGGGTTATGATGTCGAGGGTTTCAATTAAAAAAGAAAAGAAAAAAATTTAAAAGCACCTGAATTCTCATGTACCTTACAAAGTTTTCTACTTAATGTAAAATAATATTGCTTTTTCCGGAATTGGTACATAATTTGTAGGACGGAAACGGAATTGTGTTATACACATATATCATATGATCCTCAAACTTAAATAAAACGCAATACACTCCTTTTCCGCTCATAAATATTGTAGATCTCCTTTGTTGGGACGCTTTTCAAGTTTGTACAATTTGTCTTCCAATGTGCAATGTTACAATCTGGAATGAACATAGCCTTCACAAAATCCTCTGCAATTAAGACAATCTTTTCCTGCAATCAATTGGTCAGACCAAAGTAGATTCAGGGTTCTACTGCACTTGCGCGTGTGAAACTCTGTCAAAGACTTTATCTGTAATTGTTTCTCAGCAATTTAGATTCAAAGAGTTCTACGATCGAAGTTAAAGTGTGCAAGTCTTCCATCCATCCACGGTTATTATGACACTACAAACGTTCAAAGTGTCAGGTTGTCTCTAAGCTAGGAAAAGCATCATCTGCCTCTTCTATAAAATCCACAACTTATCTCTTCGTGTTTCGCGGTTCTCACATTAAACGAGGAGTGGAGCTTAAAATTCTGAATATGAGTAGAAAAATGGAAAAACTTTCTGTTTTGCTATTGCTTGGAAATCGAATAATAATACCCGTAAGTCACCATTTTCAAGGTGTTTTTCTATTCTGTTAATCATTGTTCATTTATTGCCATTTCGAAGAGTGTAGTATTTGCACAATCTAACAAACAGACTGGTTGATTCATGCGATTCAAATTGAAAATTGGCAATGCTGTTTACAATGGGATTCTTAATAGTTCCTCAGTCATTAAAACTGCCCAGATCATTGCCGAGCAACGTTTGCAGTATATTTTCCATCCAGGTCCAGAATGTTAAGACGTCGTCTTTGAATTTCAGCGAAAATTGCATTCTTTTAAGATTTACATATCCGTTACCGTTTATCTGTTTTTCACACCTAGTACATGTTCAGTCCCGTCCAGTGTTATGTGTCAAAATTTATCACTCCAACACTCATACTCACATCCCTCTATATTTTCTCTTCCTAGCATTTACTGCCATCACACGCATACCAAACACGAAGCTCACACACATCCCATCACATTGTGCATCCCGAAAACTGTCACACAGCAAACCTCACGCCATTGATGGAGTGACTCTGAACCGGGAAATAACCTTTGCTATGCTCTCTCAAAAATACGCTTTCCTCTATAAGCCCTCCTTAGTCAGACCTTGTCAGCATCAAACTGCTCAAGTCTACATGATACACAAAATTGAGCAGTCGCCAGAGTACAAATTCCCTTCTACCAACTTGTACTCCCACATAACTGACACCTCCGCTGAGGCCCCAAAACCCTATCGCACCCATTCCCACTACGGCTTCAACTGCCCCAAGACTCTGCTCACCTACTTGCCAACCGTCAATCCGGAGTCGCCCAATCCATTCGCAGCTAATCTCGAACTGCACCGACAAAAGATTGTCGAGGTCATTAGTAGATCTAGTGTGGGGCCTTTCGTTTCCTTTAAAGAAATCAATTTGTATAGACCTCCACCTTCCCCAGCTGCTCTCAGCACAACCAGTCTCAAGTCGGATTTCTCAACAAACAGCCTCCGAAGTCTTTCTCCCATAAACATTGAAACCGATGAGGAGATCGCGCTGGATCGTCTGCAGAAGACCTACACCCTCCGGGTGCAGCATCCAATACGAAGTCGTAGCTTTAGTTATTTGAACAAAACAGAGTACGAGCAAAGCTTGGACTTGGATGCGGAGCCTGTGCGCCAGCGTCAGAAGCGACCTCTTAGCTCCATTATGTCCACAGACTCGGACAAAACCGTGGAGATATCGATTAAAATTCTCATTCGCAACGCAGACAACGTGCACGGGTTCGTTGCGCATGAGGATCAAATTAAATCGCAATTAGAACGAGTTGTTGACAATGAAATCGCTCTGATCTCTCATCAACTGCAGACATCGAACTCTGTCCTGGAGTGCCATCGCCGGCCGAAGGCATCTGAAGAGGGCCACCGCAACGTTATCATGCTTCTTGAGCACGAGTTAGAAAACTTAATAAACTTGATTATCCAGGCCAACGAACTGCACAATCGGACCATACTCTGCGAGTGCAAAACAAAGATTTCCCAAATCACCGAGGATATCCGTTTGAGTTTGAATTTGTGAATTTCAGCGGGAGGGTTTACTGTTTTAATTTAAATTTTTGTTTCAATGAAGAAGAATTTTTTGTTTTAAAATTTTGTGAAGAAAAAAATATGGATAGAAGGGGGAATCCATAGAAAGGAATGAGTATCAAGAGTTTGTCTTTCAGGTTAAGGTAATTTTACTTATGCTCATTTCATTTATGTGTTTTGCCATTTCATTTTTTCATGCATGTTGAACACTTAATTCTGCACACAACACACACGTCATCACTGCTCACATTTTCCACACATTTGTAAATATTTTCTAAATTTGCATGCACACACCCACAACGTGTCTTGATTAGAGTTTAGAGTTAACTTTGTTTTTTTTTTTTTTTTTACATTTACTAACATTTTCAAGGGAAAAGAAAAAAACAATCCGAATAGTTAGTCCTGAATTTGTTTTAAATTTGTTGTTTAATGAATTTCTTTTTTCTTCAACGATGATTTCAGGTGAAAATGTACAAAACGGAGATCATTCAGAGGCTCACTTGAGCACATTTTCTCACAGCAGTAAAGAGGTAAATATAATATGAATTTATTGCTTCTTATTTTTTTTCTAAGTACATATAGTATTTTATGGTTTCATTTTTTTAATTTGTAAATTGATTTATTGCATTTTCTTTTCCACCTTTGAAATTAATATACGTAGTTGCAGTCAAACAGTATATCCAATTTTGTATAACCAGAACAAGTTACAAAACTAAAGCGACTAAATGCTAAACTTATGTTAGGTTTCGTTTCTCAAATACGAAGTGTATATTTTTAGAGTGTCCTTCATGTCTGATATATTTTCCGTATTTTTCTACTTCCTGGAAATAACGGAATCATCAAGAATTAAAAAAAGGAAGTGATTGTTTTTAATCATCAAACTGTGATGTGCAGTCAATGGGGAAATTTCCACATAATCTACTCAAATCTTAACTGACCAAAACTCGTGAAACAACGACTAGCGAATTTACAAAGTAGGTGCAGTAAAAAAATTACTTTCGTTGAAAAATCCGAGTGAAAAACACACTTACACAAAAATTAGAAGCGATATGGTGTACAATCGAAACTTCGAGTTAACATTTATTTATTTCGTATTAATTTAACTCAACTAAAATGACAGTCAAAAATATTGTATATGCCTTTTGACGAAATAAAGGTTTAATTGTCACGAAAGTCACAATGTTGTTTTCGGAGGGTATTACCTCTTAGAGCCATATCTCCACAACTTATTACTGAAATTATTCAAACATTAATTTTTCTGAACTGAATCTAGGATCTAATCCTAACTCTCTAAGCGATTACGGAATCTTTAAATCTGATTTGAACACATGTCTTAGCTTTTCCATTGATTTGTCATTCCTGCTACTCCATTTTGTTCTTAAAAAATGCAGGTTTGTACTTTTGATCGGTAAAGTCATGTCTTTATTCATCGCCGAATACAAATAAGGGTCCCTTTAACAAAGTACATTTTACTTGAAAGGTAAATGTTAAGTACTTTGTTTACACTGCGTGGCAAGGGAAGAGGCTTTAATTTGGATAAGGCGATGAAGCAGCCTCGAGCAATGACCGTACCGACGAATTGCATACCTGCATTGATTGAATTGAATTGATTTCCTTCGATACTTAAATGGCTTCAAGTCAATTGGTGTCTAATAAATTTGCTTTTACTGAGGCGAAACTTTGGAGAACCCATGTCGTTGCGCGTAAAGACTATTTAAAGAAACAAGCGAAATACTGAGGTGGATATTCTTGAAACGATTACACCATTTTTTTCATTACTAAATCAATGATCATAATTGTTTGTTGCTTTCTTCGTGAAGAAATTAAGCAAAATGAAGTTCGTACAAATAATATGTGTCAGTAAAGTATGTTCGAATGTTCGTACAGTTGTGTTCCTCAAAAAAGGCAAATAATTTTTTATTAATTCAAATTATTTTATTATTTTTTCAAAAAACGTATACAAAAGTAAAGTATTTCAGTCTTAACAGGTATATCACAAAATAAACGTTGTTCATAACTTTTAACTATTTTTTTTTTTGTCGTAGTAATATATCGCAGTTGTTCATAAAAATAGCAGTGTTTAGACTTATGCTGTGCCTAGACAACAGAAATCAATGAAACAATATGAAATCATTATTCTTCTTACTTATGGTATGCTGATAAGTACTTTGTAGCAAAGTCTTTGGTTTTTATCACTGCGCTGCATCTTCGTGGCATTGAGTCCAGCAGACTCCGACATCTCTCAACTGGTTTAGCTTCTCAGTCTAGTCCCACACTACCTCCCACAATTCCTTGGCGTTTTTGGTTTGGCCTCATGGACAGAATTTTTAACATCGCCCCACAAGTTTAGGTCAGGGGATTGTGAGGCCACTCCATAACGGTTATTCTTTTTTCATCAAACCAAGACCCCCATTTGGCCTGGGGGGGTCTCATTGAGTGATCTGTTATATTCGAATGTTACTTTTTATTTTTTTTATAACTGATTGATATTTCTGTACTTTAGTACCTAAGTTCGAAAAAGAGTAAAGTTACTCTGAACAACACAAAACAGTACCAAACAACACCAAGTAACACAAAGTTCGTTCCCGTATACCGAAAAAATTAGTTTTACGACAAATTAGCCCTCTCTCCTTCTTCTTCTTCGGATAGCGCTACAGTCCGGGGTGGACCTGGGCCTCAACCAACATGCCTCTCCAGCTAGCACGATCTCTTGCCAGCTGTCTCCAATTGCGCACTCCAAGTTGGTTGAGGTCCTTTTCCACTTGCGTGCGCCATCTCAGTCTAGGACGTCCTCTGTTGCGTTGTCCCTGTGATTCAGATTCGAAAACTCTTCGGGCCGGAGCAGTGCTGTCCATGCGCTCTACATGGCCTAGCTACCTTAAGCGTTGTATCCGTAGACGCTTGACTAGGCTCATGCCGCAGTACAGCCCATACAGTTCGTGGTTGAATCTTCTCCTCCAGATGCCATCAACGCAAACAGGAACAAAAATCGCACGCAAAACTTTTCTCTCGAAAAGATTAAGTACTTCCTCATCCGCCTTTGCTAACGTCCAAGATTCCCTCTCTCCAGAGAGTAAAATATTTCCCCATCCTGTCCATTTCAACACAAGAAATTTTTGTGGGTAGGTTGTTGGTTTTCTGTCAAATTAATTGGTGTGCGTATAGAAATAAGTGAGCATAGACCCATTATCTTTGTGTATGTTTGTCCCAAATTTTGTTGTTATATTTGTTTTCTGTAGCGAAAAAGTGAATTTGACATTTCTTAATGACACACTTTACACACTTGCTTTAGATGCCTTCCTGTACCTCCCCTCCTTAACAAATGACAGACTTCAGAATTTGGTACAGAAAGTACTGGAACACAATTGAGTATCCACCTGATCGGATCGTTGAACCGAAATTGTCAAACAGAGACAGATTCTCTTATGAAATAAGTTACACAAAAAATGATTCATTCGTAAATCGAACATAAAATCGAAAATACAAGTATTCTTCAAAGTGGGTGATCGGTTTTTACCCTATAGGCGGGATTGCATATTAATATAGTCAAATAAGACTAAGAAAGACCAAAATATGTTATTCGTACTTCATATACAATGTTCGTAAACTTCTTCGCGGTTTTAATTACTCTAGCAATTGCCAACTATATCCCAGGCAAACGTACAGAATTGTAAAATGAACGTTTGTACGTTACTCATTTATGAACATTTCTTTTAATTTTCTAAGTATAAACTTGTTTTTATAAAAGATAATTCCATATTTTGAACACTAGGCCCCACATCCCTGTCAATATTGATTTATTTTGAATTTATTTATCTTTATTATTATTTGCTAAAACACAAACGATCTTTTCATTGAAAATTTCTATTTCTGTTCCAGGATATTTCGACAGACGGTTCTCCGAAAAAAGACAAGAAAAAGAAGAAGGGACTCAGGACACCATCGTTCTTGAAAAAGAAGAAGGAAAAGAAGAAGGTCGAAGCTTAAACAGAAGAAAATGGAAATTATACATACATACTTATATGTATATATATAAATATATACATATATATATTTAACAAGAAAGAAGGAAAACAAAAAACAAAAACAAACAACAAAACAATATTTAAAAACTAAATATTTTAATATATATGAAAAAATTAAAAACAAACAAATTCACCGATACGCCGTTAAAGTAAAACTAATATTGAAAAAAAAAAAACACTTCGAAACCAGTTGCGCTTTTAAGAACTTCATAACTGCATATATAGGCAAGCTAGTAACTTAAACAGAACAGTAAAAACAAAAGAGAAAAGTCAAATATGATGATCCTTGTGCTAGTTTTTAATAAATGAAATAAACAAACTCGACCTGTAAACGAGGAAAAAGAAAACAAAATGAAGTAATATTATGTAGCTTCTTCGCGTCTGGTCATGAACAATTATTTTTATTTTTATTTTTCCATTGCCAATAACTCGACCCAGAACTATGATATAGAATCGAAAGTATAACAAAAGAAGAAAAGTAATACTCTGCAAAAACAAATGATTAAGGACTACTACACGAATGTTTATTTTTTATTAACTATATACACAATATAAAGTATAAGTATAAATTGTATTAGAACACATACAACACTACACAGAATCCCCCACCATGCAACATTAAATGCGTGTGTCACGAGATAGAAGTACACACACGAGATACCGCAGCAGTAAGGTACACTTTGATAAAAACAAAAACGAGAGCGCGAAAGAAATATCAGAAGAAAGCATTTTGACTAATTTTCGTTTTCTTATTTATATATATACATTTTTTTGAGTAAAATCATCCAGATTGTGGAAAGTTTGTTTTTTTTTACCTTATAAATAAAATATATAAATATAAATATTTACTTATTTAAACATAAAATCGATGGTAGGCTAAAGCAAAACAAAAAAAGAAAATTTTGAGCACTTGAATGCTCCAATTTGATGCAATTTTTTTTTTGTCAGTTACGATGAAACAACACATTTTCCCTTTTTGTTTAATTTAATTATTATTTTATATTGTATTAGATAGACGTTTTTTTCTTTATTTTTATTTAAAAAGTTGTCCATAAATATCTTTTAGTTTTCCCTATACGCTCAGTACACATATTTGCAAAAAAATGTATATTTCTGTCATTCCTTCTATTTACTTAAAGCTTAATGAAACTTTTTTTTGTTAAAGAAAATACTATATGTTTTTGTTTCTTAAAGAGAATTTCTTGGGCCATGTTTTCTTTTTGTTATGTAGAATTCGTAATTATGTATCAACTCTTGTAGAAAAACGCAGCTTTTCATTCTTATTATTTTTTTTTGTTTATTATTTATTTGTTTTGAATGCAATTTTGTTTAATTTATACTTACCTTGGACAACAGCGAATAAAAATTTACTTTATACATTGAAAAGAAAAGAATACAAAATGTATAATTTTTATTTCATTAAATTGGATATTTATTGGGGAAGTTGTTTACACATATGCATGCAAATGAAGGCGACTTGTTGTGAGTTCAATGTCAAGATTTTGTTCTTTAATTATGGAGACACGATATACGATTAAAGCATTAAATTGTTTCTACAGCTCTGAAGTCTTACAGCTATGTTGATATGCCTTTGTTAATCGATGTCCGCTCAAGTGTCTACTATGTTGCTGTTCTTCTTCAACTCGGACTTGATGTAAAATAAAAAAAAAAACATACAGAGAAGAACCAACTTCTTGTGGAAGGTATAACACTCACTGACAAGGATCTGCTGCATTTTTCAAGAAGAAGGGCGGAGTTCAATGGTTGAATAATTGTCTATAAAACCGGTGTTTGTGCAGTTGTCTTTTGATCGTTTGTAAACGACTTTTCTTGTACCGACTATGCATTCTTTTTAACGTTTCTATTGTCATAATCAGTGCATGTCAATATTTGACGGTGTAGTCTTTTAATGGCGATTTGCCTACTTTTAACTTGGTGTAAGGATTTTTCTAAGAGCAAAATTGTTTAATAGTTACATTTTATTTTTGTAATAAAAAACTGTAGGTCCCTTCTACTCGTGAGAGAACAGTAGCGCGCACAACACGAGCTAGGCCCAGGTCCCCCTTTGGACTGTAGCGCCAACAATTATTATTATTATTATTGATACTGAATTATAGAAAATTGGCGTCCAGTGCCAAGTCCACTTGGCAGAGATTCAGAATTTTTGTAGAACGCATTTTAGGTTTCGTTCATTTATAAGGGCTTCGTATTTATGGTCGTTTTAAAAAGGGGGAAATGTCCCCTAATATTGTTATTTCATACGAATTGTGTGTTTGTTGTAAGATTATAAGTGAAAACGTGATTCGTTGGTTTTTTCAAACATTGGTATAACTGAGTATAGGTCTCCATTTCATATTTCGTACCAACTAACCCAGAAACTAACGTAGTCCATGGGGAAAATTCATGGCTTATAAACCCTTGTATGGGTATATTTTAAATCGTTCCATAATACCAACCGAAAGGCTTATCTTTTGTAATTTTTACCGGAGTCATGCCTTTCAAACCACAGAATTGAGAGTATACATGCACCCCGCCTGCATAGATCTCCTTACATAGAACAACTTGTCCTTCAGAATTTGCATATGTTGTACAACTAAATGAACAATTTGGAGATATTAACATCAAAGCAATAATTGAACAATGTTATAATTGAATGTCGTTGCATATATTTATTTTTATTTGTGCTTTCATTTTTAAATGAGACAAATGATTTTTACGTTTTTTCTTATCGTAGAAAAGAATTGTTAAGAACATTTAGTCTGGTGAGAGAGAAATGGTAGCGCTTGTAGAGCAGAATCTGGGTTAAACGCATAACTTTAATGTAGTTCGTAGAAAATGTGAAGCAATTATATTTGTACAAATAGATTTGCGTTTTATTTTCTTTGGAATTTTGATTAATTTGTTTTTCCTTGTTTTTTTTTTTCATTTTGCAATTTATTGGAGTGTTCCTATTGGTGAAGGCTTAAGGTCAACTTTTAAACAAGAATATAACTTACGGATGCCTTTTAACGTTTAAAAACCTTTCTTGCGCAGAGCCAGGATAAACCATATAAGCCCCAGTGAATAATATGTGTGCTGCTACTCATCGAGACGAAGAAAATTTATGTAGATCGTTAAAGTCAAGACTAATTAAGTTATGTCAGTATACTAGAGAATCAAAGTTTTGTAATTATTTTATACAAATAAGAGACGTCAGTTTTTGATAGAAGTGATATTCAAATTTTGTCATATTAGGTGGTTTAAGTAATATCACGTTGAATTATTCATTGGCTGAAATACCCACTTGTCTTTCAGTTCAAATTACGGCAACTATGTTTGCTGTGAAGCTTTAAAAAATGGCTGACAAGTACGTATTTATTTCAACTCTTAACGTACACCTTACTTTTCTGACAACAAACTGCCACTAGTCTCTAGACATCCAAGTATAGTAAACATCAAAATTGCTACGGAAACGTGATATTCTATTGATTTGTGATTCTACCTAATTGACATATTCCTTCTATTCCAGCCAATACAGTGGCAATGTCAAAAGTACGTCCTAGCCTCTGATGATTTTACAGTGATGGATTACAGAATTCTGAGTTTCGTATACTCATTCGGAGATAAAAGTATCAAATATGCAAATGCAAAAAGCGGTGTACAACAAGATATAATGTACTCATATAATTTAGACCTCAATAAATTTTTTCAATGAGGTAAAACACATCTCAACTCCGTCGTGCCGTCTTACATTGTTTACGCGAAACCTATAGGTGTCATAATTGTGTATGTCAGGTGATTTTATCGAAGAAAACAGAATCTTTCTATTCTTGGCATATTGCACACCTTTTGAAGAAGAGCCATCAAATGGTGGTCTACAAGGGAAAAACAAACTGTTAAAAATAAATTTGCCGTGGCAAATCTGGATTGGTCATAATGCATACAACATGCATATGCCCGAAACATTGAAACAGGTTGCACTTCTGGGCTAAGATCCTTTCAAGCTATGTACTACCTTCAAAGATTATCCAAACATAACTAAAAAACGACAGAAGACTAGACGTCCGTTGTGGTCTCTCTTAAATTATCGCCTCTATGACGAATTATAATCTGCAATATTCGTCGATGCAATGGTCATCGTGGGTAGTGGCGGTAGAGTGCGACGCTCACACGCCGAAGGGTCTAGGTTCGACTCCCAGCTCAACATCAATTTTTCAAATATTTCACGGCACCACCTCTTTCAAGCTGCTGACAACACTCAAAGAGTAATAACTGTCTAAGAAAGCTTCTCAAATTTCGCCGTTCGGAGTCTGCAAAAAACTGTAGGTCCCTTCTACTCGTGAGAGAACAGTAGCGCGCACAACACGAGTAGTTGATGAGTAAGCTAGGCCCTGGTCCCCCCTTGGACTGTAGCGCCAACAATTATTATTATTAATATTCATCGAACCACAACGAAGATTAAATAACCTTTCTTCAAGGGTATGGATTGCTTTCAAATTATTTTTAAATAATTTGGACACTTCGCATTATACTTCTACCTAGAAAGCTAGAACTTTAAAATAATAGTTGATACAATTGAACTGTTTTTCTTAGAATACTCCAAAGACCAAACGTATTTCTGGAACAGTTGATTCAAGCAGTTCTAGAAAGTTTAGCGTAATATGGGTTTACACCCCTTTAATGAGGCGTTATATTTCATTTAGTAGAGTAAAAGCCAATAAACCTTTACAAGCAAGCAAGGCCCTGGTCCTCTGTGAACTGTCGCGCCATACAATTATTATTAATAAACCTTTACAGCGAACACGGTTTCTCGTTATATACGGTTAAATTCTCAGCTGTTTTTGGGTAGCAGCTGTCTTGTTGATAAACTCTAGGTCTAATCGATTAAACTTGTCTGCAGGCACTTATGCTCTACCTGCGCCTAGTTAGTATTTTGTTCAATATTCATTATCCGATGTTCTAGCATTCAACGTTGTAAAGATCATCAATCATTCTTTGACCCTAATGCACACTATGGCGGATCCCCGAATTTTTTTTAACAGAATTCCTTGTAAATCAATGAACAATCATCTATTTGACAAAGGTTCTTCACCCCAATGAGGACAGGTCGTCAGATGATTAAAATAGGTTTTAGTGCATACTTAAGCAAAGTTGCAAGAAAGCAAGTAGGAGACTTCTTCTATCCTGACCTCTTTCGATATTCGATGGGATGATTAACAATTATTCAGTTAAATGTTAGGACCAACGTAAAGTTAGATAAGGTTTGTCCTGACAAAAATGCAAACAACGTTTGTGTGTGCAAAATATGCATATTTCTTTCAGAACTTATTTGATTAAGAGTGTGCCTCGTGATCTCCGTAAATAAATAATTTAAAGCCACGTGTACTTTTCACCAACAAACATTTTCAGAAAAGAACGATTTTTTTGTTTTCTCTTTCCACCGTACGAAAAGCTGGTTGCAATCATCAATAAAATACAATCTACCGAAATCAAGCATTTCATCCATTTTAAAGACCGATTACTAAGAGATATTTAGAATCTTGTCCTTTTAAAATTAAATACATAATATTATCTTCCGAAGGAACAACTAAGAAAGATATACATAGAATTAAAACATTCAAAAAATCAAACGTGTTTTTAGAAGATTTAAGTAAATGCAAAACAAACACAGTGAAAAAAACGAAACTGCCATTGTTTCTCTTAAATTAGGTGAAAATGAAAAACGAAAAAAAAAATTATAAACATGAACAAATTACTCACGTATAATTTTCTAAGCTGTAGTTTCTTTTTTTAAATTCAAAAATTGAAAAGCATTTCGATTTTGTAATAATGACACCCCCTCTAGTTTCATTTTTTTAGACAACAAATTTTTATCTATGTATAGACACATAATGAATATATATTTTTTGACAACTGCGGAATAAATTTTTTGGATTAAAAATATTGAAGAAAGAATGAAATAACAAACAAAAAATATTGTATAAAATAAATTGCTTTGATATGAAGTTAGTAGACATTTTCGTTAGTTCAAGTGCTCTTTGTGTGAATTTTTTAAAATATAAAAATAAATATATATTACAACAAATATATGATTTTTAAGTGATCATAAAAAAATGTATTCTATTTAGAAAAAAAAAAAGAATTTATTTTCATCTATCGCTTAAGTTAAGTTTGGGCTTTAAATGTGCAAGGACAAAGGAGAAACCAATTGTATGGCCTTTGGTTTAATTGATTGGTTAGAAAAACAAAAAATAAAAAAATGTGTCTTATTTGATTTAAATTTTAAATGAAAACTGATTTTCTTAGGCACAGATGAACAATACAAAAGCAAACATTTTAAACACCCTTGAATGCATGTAACATTTTTTAACGACTAGTAGCCATTTATAAAAAACAAAAAAACGAAAATAAAAAATAAAAATATATATATTTGATCCCAATACTGTATGTGAACATAATAAAATCGATTGAAATAAAAACAAAGAGCAAGTATATTTAAAATTTAAAGGTTTTCTTCCAATGCCAATTCCATAGCTTGCTCATCTAAGAATTTGATGGATCGCGAATCAGCCACAGCCGGGAGACCAACTGTCGGTGTCAAAAAATATCTTTTATTTTTTACTTTAAAAGTTCTCGGTCATTGAACTTACTTGTTTTTATCTTCATTTCTGCATTGGAACTGCGGTCTTTGTTTTGAAACCCTTTTTAGTTGGAATCCAGTTGGTTATTTAATCCAATACAGTAAACGAATATACGGTTTCCAAACTACTTTCATATCTAAGAGATCGCTTTCTTTCCCACGTTTTCAACCTGGCAGATATGACCAGCATACATGATTCACAACATAACCTTTTAAAATCAACAACGTTTATTTCGCTGTGTTACTACACTTATCTTCCGAAATTGGACGCCCATTTAAGTATAAGGCGATACATTAAGCCAATCAGTCACAGCCAGAGGAGCAACTATCGGTGTCAGAAAACATACATAAATTTCCATCCATTAAACTTACATACTTGTTTTCATCTTGATTTCTGCATCAGAACTGCGGTCTTTATCCTCTCTAACAATGTGAAGAAAAATATACGAAACCCTTTTTAGTTGCAATCCAGTTAGTTGAAGTCCAGTTACCCAATACAGTCAACGAATATAAGGTTTCCAAACTACGTTCATATCTAAGAGATCGCTTCTTTTCCCATGCTTGTCGGCTGACAGATATGACCTTTTATAAATTCTTTATAACATTTGGGATTTTAACTCAACAATGTTCATTTCGCTGTGTTACTACGAGGTTGCATTTTATATTTCGGGATTAGAGAACAAAAACAAATATTAATCATCGAAAATAGCTTTATTGTTTTTTAAAATATTCTGCATTAAGATCTATACACTTTTGCATGCGTTTGAATCAATTGTCGAAGCACTTTTTTTTGAGGTATTTCCAAAACATGCATTCTGAACGCATCAACCGCTTCTTCAGGTGTCGAAGAACGTTGACTTCTCATTTTATTTTTTACGTACGGGAATAAAAAAAAAGTCATTCGGTGCCAAGTCAGGACTATACGGCGGATGACTCATCAAATCGATGTTTTGAGTGCTCAAAAATGCAGTTGTTTAAGCCGATGTGTGAGAGCTCGCATTGTCGTGGTGAAGAGTGATCCGTCTTCGGCGGTTGGTTTTCCTGATTTCTTGGAAGACAATTAGCAAACAACTGGTTGTGTACCACTCAGAATTGAGTTTTCTGCGTGTTCTGCGTTGTTCTGGTGGTACGGTTGCGACATGTTCAGTCTTTCCGAAAAAACAGGCGACCATTTACTTCAAGGTGCTTTGTGTGCGAGCAACTTTTGTTGGATTTGGCTTAATTTAAAACACCCATACAGTCGACTGCTGTTTACTTTCGGGCTCATACGCGTAAATCCGCGATCCATCACCTGTCACGATGCCATAGACGTGTTTCGAAGCACCGCGATCGTATTTTTTGAGCATTTCTTTCGACCAATCGACACGAGCCTTTTTTTGAGCGATTGACAAATTGTGTGGGATCCAACGCGAACAAATTTTTTTTTACGGTCAAATGTCCATGCAATATTGAATGTATGCTGGTCCCACTAATTCAATTGTCTCAATCTCACGATAGGTCACATGACGATCTTGCAATATCAGTTGGCGCACAGCATCAATGGTTTCCAGAACAAGAACTGATTTCGGACGACCTTCATGATTATCGTCTTGGAGTGAACTACAACCTCGGTTGAATTCACCATACGATCGATAAACACTGGTCCTTGATCGAGCTTCATCGCCAAAAATTGAATTAAGTTCATCGATACACTGCTGTTGACTTAATCCATGTCGAAAGTTGTAAAAAATAATCGCACGAAAATTTTCACGATTTGATTCCATTTTTTGGTCGAAATGAATCTTACAAGTTACTGTAAACAACACAAACAGCGCTCGTATGTCAAAACGTTCTGAGTACGTATAACCTTAAAAATGTCAAACTTTACGATAGAACTGGCAGTTGGCAGATTGCAACACTAGGGTTGCTCAATCCCGAAATATAAAAGGTTGCCTACATACACTTATCTTTCAAAATTGGACGTGTAGAGCAGTACTGAAAGGGCAAGTGCCTAGGTATACTTTTGGTTCTTCGAGATAGAAGTGTCGCGACTCTGGTTTTGGTAAATTGAATTTTTATTGCATCTTCTGTAATGCTAAATAAATGATAGATCGCAGTCACATTTTCCTAGCCGTTCAGTGTTCCTATTAATTCGCAGAGTAACGAGTAAGTCATCCCATATCTTCTTCTATTTTGTGTGAAACGCATTGTCTCGCAGCTGCTTCAAATTTGTGCAATCCAAGTTATTTGAAGTTCTTCTCCACTTGTATGCGCCATTTCAGACTAGGCCGCTCCTTGTTCCGTTGTCCCAATGACTCAGATTCTAAGATTTTTCAGTTGGGGACAATAGTGTCCTTGGAATAGCTATCTTATCCGCTGTATCTGAAGATGCTTGACCAGGCTCTTGCCGCCGCACAGCCCATAAAGATCGTCGTTCAATCTTCTCCTCCAAATGACCAAAAATCGCACGCAGAACTTTCCCCAAGAAAATGCTAAGGGCTTCCGCTTCTTCAGGTATTAGTAACGTCTAGTTTCGTAAACGTTAATTTTCTGCACCTTAAAGCAGGATTGGCATGATCAAACGGTTATACAAAGCAAGCTAAGGATTCCAAGGGAGGCCTCTATTACTTCATTGCCTCTTGAGCCCAAAGAAACAGCGGTTGGCAAAAATAATTCCAGGTTTGATTTTGGTACAGATGTTGTTGTCCGTTAAAGTCATCCTATATATTGCGTTTCAAAAAGTCAAACAAAATTTATGAAAATACAACGAGAATTGACAGAAAATACAAAACGAAGTGGACCGTTCTCCACGTCGGTTGTCCTGTATCACGTCGGTTTAAAATTATATATATCGTTCCGCTTTCCTCATTTGCTACTGATTTTCGCAGGACTAACTTTGCGAATGTGTGGCCGCCATGGTGTAGTGGGTAAAGTGCGACCAGAGATTCCCTTATCTCTGAGTGCGACGCTCACACGCTGAAGGTCCAGGTTTGGTTTCCGGGTGAACTCCTCGAATTTTTCATGGCACCACCACTCTCGAGCTGCTGACAACGCTCAACTGCGGCGCTTCAACTTCGCCGTTCGGAATCGGCAAAAAAACTGCAGGTCCTTGCTACTAGAGTAGTTGATGAGCAAGCTAGGCCCTAGTTCCCCTGTGGACTGTCGAGCCAGACAGTTATTATAATTATTAACTTTGCCCATGATGAGTGCAACATTATTCTCTGAACGCAACATTTATCCATTGAAAACAGGGCTTCTGACAAGGTACCTTTGTCTGTTGAAATTCTGAATGAAATGACCAAATTCTGAATTTTGGATGAACCGAATATAGAATTTGGTCATTTCATTCAGAATTTCAGCAGATAAAGGTACCTTGTCAGCAGCCCTGTATTCAGTGGACAGTAGTAGTGTAGTGAAAGCACGCAGATCGTATATGAACCACTGCGGTACATCACTCCACACCTACATGAAAATAAGATAATTTGTAAAACGGCAGATGAAGTAAAAAAGGCAGCGGATAAACGAAAAAAGGAGGAAAACGTAGAAAGAAACATTAACTTGGATAGCAACTTGTGAAAGAACTTAGACAATGTGTTGGAGAAAAAATTTAACAAGAATTAGGACAAGAACTTGAATAGTATCATATACCAAAAATTTAATATGGAACAATTTGGAAAAAATGAAAAGCTGAACAGGCACGTGGACATAGGCAGTAAGTTGAACAAAAACTAAGACAGAAAAGTAGACGACAACTTGATGAAAAATTCAAAAATAAATGGAGAAGAATTTTAGACAAAGACGAAAAGTGGAATTTCGGGTTTTCAACATATTTGTCCACATAAAAACCATTTCTACACTACACTTCAAGGATTAAAGTACTAAACTTTGGAAAAAAACATGCATATAGATATGTATATACAGGTAAACCTCCTACAATGCGGTGAATTCTTCTTCTTGTGCCGCTACAGTCCGGGGTGGACCTGGGTCTCAACCAACAATCCTCTCCAGCCAGCACGATCTTTCGCCAGCTGTCTCCAGTTGCGCACTCCAAGTTGGTTGAGGTCCTTCTCCACTTATGTGCACCACCTTAGCCTTGGTCGTCCTCTGTTGCGTTGTCCAAAAGGCTCGGATTCAAAGATTTTTCGGGCCGGAGCAGTGATATCCATACGCTCTACGTGGCCTAGTTATCTTAAGCTTTGTATCCGTAGACGCTTGACCAGGCGCATGTCGCTGTACAGCCCATAGAGTTCGTCATTAAATCTTCTCCTCCAGATGACATCAACGCAAACAGGACCACAAATCGCACGCAAAACTTTTCTCTCGAAACGGCTAAGGGCTTCCTCATCCGCCTTTGCTAACGTCCTAGATTCCGCGCCATAAAGTAGGACGGGGACGATCAAGCTGTTATATAAAGCGAACAAAGTCCTTCAAGAGAGGATTTTATTACTCAATAGCCTCTTGAGCCCAAAGAAACAGCGATTGGTAAGAGTGATTCTGCTTTTGATTTCGGTACTGATGTTGCTGTCCCTGTTTACCGCGTAACCGAGGTAGACGAAGTCCCTGACTACCTCGAAGTTTCTGCTGCCTAGTGTGACGCTCTGTCCGAGACGTCGATGTTGTGTGTCCTTCCTTGATGACAGCATGTACTTAGTTTTGCCTTCATTTACCGCCAGACCCATTTTAGCCGCTTCCGCTTCAATGCCAACAAACGCCTCATTGACGGCTCGCTGTGTTCGTCCAATCACGTCAATGTCATCAGCGTATGCTAGTAATTGAACTAACTTCTGGAAGATCGTGCCTCTGGTGTTGACTTGTGAGTTACGCACGATCTTCTCGAGGATGATGTTAAAGAAGTCACATGACAGTGCGTCGCCTTGTCTAAAACCTTTTTTGACATTGAAGGTCTCTGTGAGTTCGTTACCGACCTTGAAGGAGCAGTGAGAGTTCTCCATCATCATTCTACACAATCTGACGAGTTTGGTAGGAATGCCAAAACTAGACATGGCACTGTATAGCTCGTCTCTATGCACACTGTCATATGCAGCCTTGAAATCGACGAATAGGTGGTGAGTGTCAATTTTCATTTCATCTTTTCCAGGATCTGCCGTAATGTGAAGATCTGGTCTATTGTGGACTTCCCTGGCCTGAAACCATACTCATAGGGACCTATCAGTTCATGGACAAACGGTTTCAGACGCTCACACAATACGGCAGAGAGAATCTTGTATGCGATGCTGAGGAGACTAATCCCTCGGTAGTTGGTGCCATCAAAGGGGTCTCCTTTCTTGTGAACCGGGCAAAAGACGCTGAGATTCCACTCATCGGGCATGCTTTCCTCCGACCATGTCTTACAGATGAGCTGGTGCATGCGCCCAACCAGGTCATCCCCAGGCGCTTTAAATAGTTTTGCGGACAGTCCGTCCGCTCCAGCAGCTTTGTTCGACTTCAGCTTCGATATTGTTAGCTTCACCTCGTCTAAGTCGGGGGACGGAATGCTTATCTATCATCGTCCAAATCGAGTGGAGCATTCTGCCTAACAGCGAGATTTGGGCCGTCGTCGCCGTTAAGGAGTCTACAGAAATGATCGTTACACATTCTCAGCACAGACTGCGACTCTACCACGAGTTGTCCATTTTGGTCCCGGCAGGCTTCGATCCGAGCCTTGTATCCACCGGATAGCTGCTTTACCTTTCGGTAAAACTTTCGGACTTCATTCCTGCCATAGCACCTTTCCATTTCCCCGACCGCGCGCTTCTCATGCTCGTTCTATATCCTTCTGAGAAGCCGGTGCTCTTCCCTTCTTCTCTGTTCGTAGAGCTCACGAATAGCCCTCGTTGTTCGATGCAGCGTCGCCTTATAGGCGTGTTGTTTAGTTGTGCGCTTGCCTGCACTCGTTGTCAAACCATGGGTTCCTTCTGGGTGGTGACGTGAGACCCAGCACATCAGTGGCAGCTTCTTTGATGGCTTCTTGACAACGTTTCCATTCTTCTTCTATGCTTAGTGCAGGAAGCGTCGAACTCTGAGCGAGTTTCAGGGAGACTCGGTCGGCAAAGTTCCCAGCAACCGGCTGCGATTGTAGCTTTGAAAACAAATTATTAATTTTTAAATCCATCTTCCAACCAGTTCTAACCTATGCTTCACCTGTATGGACAGATTGTGCCAATACTCACATTAGGAAGATACCTGCCAAGACAAGGTACGAAAACTAATGTTGAATTTAACTTGGCAGCTCTCAGCTCGAAAGGGGTGGTGCCGTGAAAAATTCGAGGTGTTCAGCCGGGAATCGAACCTAGACCCTTCGGCGTGTGAGCGTCGCACTCTCCTCCCAACACCACGGCGGCCACAATGGGTAGGTAAATAAGCAGAATTGTCGATTTTGGAGTGAGCCAAAAGCATTGCAAGAACTACCAATGCATTTAGAAAATGGCACAGTTTGGTGCGGTTTGTGGGCTGGTGGCATCATTGGACCGCACTTCTTCAAAGATGATGCGAATCGTAACGTAACTGTGACTGGTGAGCGCTACCGTGAGATGATATCCAACTTTTTTTTTGCCCAAAATGCAAGATCTTGACTTGCATGACATGTTTTTTCAACAAGACGGTGCCACATGCCACACAGCACGCGCAACAATGGACTTATTGAGAGGCGAGGTCGGTGAACATTTTGTTTCACGTTCGGGACCGGTCAATTGGCCGCCTAGATTGTGCGATTTAACGCTTTTAGACTATTTTTTGTGGGGCTATCTTAAAGCTCATGTCTATACAGACAAGCCCGCTTCAATTGACGCATTATAAGACAACATTGAAGTATTAATTAGTGAGATAGCGGCCGAAATGTTGGAAAGAATATGCCAAAATTGGACTAAGCGGATGGACCATTTGAGGCGCAGTCAAGGTCAACATTTGCATGAAATAATCTTTAAACATTAAATTATATGGATCGTACTATCGACTCGAATAAAGATTTCATGCACTTCTCTGAATTTTATGTGTTTTTTTTTGTTTTGAAAAACTTTCCTATAGCTTTTAAAAAATCACCCTTTATAATGCTCACAAATCAACAATATGCCAGATAAAAGCAAGGGAAAGCAGTCTTAAACAATTTGTGGCGAAAGCTGAGTCTGGACCTGGGAAACACGTTACATTTAAGGTTTCTGTGTATTCACAGATGAAAACGCGAAAGCAAAGAGCTAAACGATTTCCGCTTTCTAATAAAATTATTAAGTTAATGGTAATTCATTTGCATAACAAAATTAAGGAGAAACCATCGTTGAACGTTAGCAACATATTATTCGAATGTTTAAGATCTGTGGTGATATGTTGTCTAATAAACCTGCACGTGTCGAACTGTTTGTTATGAAATTTTAAGAAAAAATACCAAAAATTAATTTAACCGCTCATCAAATCTACAATTCCGACGAATCTGGGTTGAGCTACAGGATGTTGCCAAACAAAACAATTGTTTCATTTAATGAATCGTCAGCGCCTAATAGCAGTGATTCAATATTTATTCTATTCTGAATGACATTGTCATTAAATAACCTATGATATTTTATTTAAAAATATATAATCCAATAAGTGCAACAACCTCGGTTATTGCAACCGCCGTCATTTCTATTAGCTGCGTAAACCGAGTTTGTGAACAAAAAACCCAATTTTAAGAATTATTTGTCTCAAAATGCGTCACATATTTTCTGCGCCCTATAAGATCATCACAAGACAGTTTTCTGTGTTATGGATTGTATTCCACATAAGAATGAATACCTACAAACAAAGTTAAACGATAACATTAAATCGACAATCGTAATAGGGGTAAATGTACGTATACAATGTTTGTACCTTGAATTCGAGCATTTTTCACGGTATCAACTATTTCTGCTGAACGTCTCTTAAATATAGCCATTCGAAATATAGCAGTTAAAAAACTGTAGGTTCCTTCTACTCGCGCGAGAGTAATAGCACGCGTAACACACGAGTACCTCCTGAGTAATCGAGAGCCTTGTCCTTGTTAACTGCTGCCTCCTCCAAATATATTATAAAGCACGAATGAATCCGAGTATGCTTAAAATATAACGTAGCAGGCTCATTTCACTACAATAGACGAAGTCGGACAGGATCTCAGGTGTCGCATGTTTAATTATACAATTCCGATGAAGTAAAAAAAAAATCGCACGATACCTTAATGAAAGCGCTTTAAAAAAAGTCATATTTTCAAACGCAACGATTACTTTCGTTCAATGCTAACTAATTGCATACACAAACCCCACAAAACTCACCACACCACTGTTATGCCAGTCGAACAAGTGTCGCTTCACCGTGAAGTCGCCACAAAAATGTCAAATGTTAAGTAGCAAAGAATTTATTTTCTTATTTTCGTGCAAGACAACGAACGAATTTTTTCAGAGCTGTGATGTTTTGTTATTTTTCTTCAGTAATTTACGCTGTAGCTTTATCAAAAAGTTATAAAATCTAAGATTCTCCCTCAGAAAAGATCGCGCTCGACGTAAATACACGCTTTTATACAAAAACGTAAGAAGAACGCAAATAATTCTGGGTAAGTGCTTTGTGGTTCGGTATCCGCAATCAACTTCAAAAGTTTATCAAAGAAATTTGTTTATTGTGTAATATGCGAGGGATGAAATCATTGAATTCAGAATGCAACCTTGATATATTCTGAGTGCATGTAAAGTGCGTGAGATTAATTAACATTCAATTGAGTGATAAGTAGCAGCAACAGCTTGTACCCCGGTCGTCTCCCACCGAATACACACAACAATTCAACAAACTACAATTGATGATGCATTTATCTATGGCTCCAACACGTTTGAAAAAAAAAAAGTGAACGTAGATTGTGGTGGACAAACACCCCTTTTTAGTGTCAAAAGACCATGAATTCCGTTAGTCTTTCCCCTGGTTGCAAACAATTTACGGTGTAATCAAAGTGAGGCGAACAGAGTGTGGCTCACTGACTCATTCTGCATTCCACGGAAAAGTCTTTGTGTAAGGAAAACCTTTTCATAAATAATGTTGTGCATTTGTCAATGTGTTCCGAACACAGGGCGCGTATCACAGTACCTATAGCTGGGTTATGTTTTCTTAACACACATCACCAGCAAAGTTTCGGAATGTTGTTTCCTCGTGGATGTGGTGTGCAGCAAATGAATGAATGGACTGGATCCATCTTCCGAAGGTGTTAACAATTGTCATTGATTCACCAGCTTTGAATTTGAATCACGTGTTGATGCTTGTCATGGCGGGCACATAAATGGTCAACCCTATATTTATCCCGACCAGAGCCCGCAGTGCTTCCACGAATTATGTGTTTCTCATCAAACATTTTTTCAGTATAAGTGCCCATACATTCTTACCTATAGTCGAAGGGAAAGGTGTGGAGGTTCTGGTTAAGTGACTTTTGGTTTCATTGGTGCAATCTAGAAAGTGGGTCGTTTTAATTGGAATGAAGTGTACGGTAATGTAGCGTTTAACGACCTATTAATGAATTAAGTGCATGAGTGTATCGCTGCCTTGCGGTGATCTTTAATTTAAATTTACCGGATCTAAGGTTCTTCGAATTACCTATGAGGTAATGCTTTAAAACGATGAAACCTGAAACACCTTTTATATTGATTACTTCTCTTGTCAGCCCCAAAGTGAATCCGGTCAGATTGAGTCGCTTTAAGCTGTGCACGAGTAAGTGGCATAAAGAACGAACGAATGTTTGCAAAGACGAGGTTTTGAACTTTCAAGAAATTTTACAGTGTTGTTATCTTATAGGTGAACCTGGAAGTTGTTCATACAACAAGTTGATAAATTATTTGCAGGATTAAGCTGATCCATGGTACTGGATCATACTTCACAGCTAGGTATTTTAAGGCTTGTTGACTTTCCAATTGCTTTCTTCACCATACATTAAGGTTAGAATTAAATTAAGAGTAAATACTTCTGGCAGTCCAAGCGAAAATCCAAAAGGACCAAAGCATTGAATCTTTCTTTTGTGTTTTTTATAATTACAACCAAATTTGACTAAAACTGTTTCACAACCACAAAGGACTTCCTATGATTTGGCAACATTGACATAGTTATTGGAAATGGATAGATTGGTAAAGCTGCTGGATCACAGATGAGACCAAACTCGACGTAAATCATTTCATGCTTAACTTTTTGTGACCACATAGATGTCCAGGAAGTACGTATCAAACGAAAGTTAGTTCTTTCTGGTTATTTGGGGTTGGTTTTAAGTTAATTTTACTCCGTAAATTCTTCCAAAATGGATGTACTGTTTTGAATATATTCCATAAATGAGAATGCGTCGAACTGCTTCCATTCCAAGAGGTTTCACAAAGTTTAAACTCTGAACTTATGGCTATGGCGTTTCCGGAGACATAATATCCGCTTGACTTTTTATGTATGAGGATCACGTTGGATTAAGAATGTGTAGGTTCCATTAACGATCAATCGCATAGTGGACTTGATTTCTGTTTAGAAAGCAATGTAACGGTTGGAAAGGTAGAGGGCACATTGAAAAAAGTGGCAAAGTGGTTTTCGAGCCATTTCTTCAGACTTCCAGGAAAAAATTTTAATGGACTGATGAAAACGAAAATAACGAAATAGCTTGAGCGGATAGGGAGAAGGCTAATGAAAGTAATCTAAGAGTGGTCATCTCTAGTTTAAAAAAATAACTTCTTGAGATTGCTGTTGATTTGAAGGCACGGGAGAGATAGGAGGTTTGAGCGAGAAGTTTATACACCGATAATTGATGACCAGAAACGTAAGCCTTTGTGTAATATTCCAGAACGAATAAGATTTTACTATTTTGCAGTCATAATCGCTCTAGTCTATCCTACAATTTCAGCTTCAGAACAATGGGAGCCCAACATACTGCGGGGAATCGAACCTAGACCCTTCGGCGTGTGAGCGTCACACTCTATCCACTACACCACGGCGGCCACCTTAGGTCGTAAATAAACATTATTTAAATGTTGTGTTTTTACTTCCATTCTATTTGCTCCCATTGTTAAGTTTATATAACTCGTTACTTTGTAAAGAATGTTAAGAAATAACATAACCACAATATTTCGTTCGAAACCCGACTCGAGCTTAGTTTTCGTTTTTGGTGTAACTCTGCAGTTCAATTTTGCGTCAACCTCTCTAGCCGGCATTGAATATATCAACATGTATGTTCTATATTCAACAAGACTGCTATTGTTTTGAAGGAATTTAGGTATGGGGTTTATTTAGTCATTGTTTTTTCTGTCGTTCGTTAAGTTAAGTTTTGTTCACAATGAAACGGCGACAGCATTTTCTGTCTATTAAATGATTGCCATTTCTGGAGAGAATTTGCAATGGAATATTGCCTTATTTTTGACAATTATAACTGACTTTTGCTAACTCACGACAAAAGTAAATCTAGACTACCGCTAATTGTATCAATTTGAAGAACCTCACAGAAAGACTGATGTTGTCCCCCTTGACTAATTGTTTAGACATAACACAAGTCAAACAGAGTTGAGTTATGGTTTTGATGAACATGGGTAAATACTTCTAAACAGTTAGCATGAATTAATCAAAAACATGAATTTGTCACTTCTGTGATGCTGAAATCATCCCTTTATTGAGGCGGTTCATAGCTCACATCATTTCACCTCCTGTGCATTTCATAAGTGCCAACAAGCGTATAACAGTAGTACTTGAAATATCAGCACAGATGCGTGATGCGTACTACTTTCACAGTCCATTTACTAGATATTTAAATTTTCGAGACATTTGTTGCTTTTCTTTCGCACAAAGGTCGTCGTCTGCAGTTGCGAAATTCGAACAATCTCATCTAACAGAAGACTGCTTTCCATGAGTCATCATCACAGCCATCGATGTTAACAACAACTTCATATGGATTATGCAAATGTCATTTGCCACGATTTCCTGTCTGGCCGTCTCTGCGGATGAACTTAGAGGAATTTTGCTGTTAAACGTATCAACAATTGCAAAATTCTTGGGCGTATGAAATTTTTCGTACACAAACATCTGAGGAAATTTAATGATGTTGAGGAAATATGTTTTTGACTTTTTTATGACATTCCGCACATTTTTAGTTTGAATCGTTTTTTTTTAAATGGTGGAACTGTCGGGTGGTTAACGACCTGGGGTGACCTTGAACTCATGTACAGCTCTGTGCAAAAAAAATAGCACCACGCTGAGGTCTGCACTTTGGATGCTAATTACTTTTCTCCATGCTCATATAAAGACTCGATATTTATTGTAGGACATCTCTTGGGTATCAGTAATAAAATGCAAAAAACAAGATAAGCGAAGATGCATTTTAAGACAAGAAAATTCCCGTCATACGAAATGAAACCGAAATTTTGGTGTGCAAAATAATAGCACCACAAGTAAAACGTCGTAAATAAAATGCAAAATTTAGTGGAATAGTACGGTTTTTATTTTTTTTATTTATACTACTGTTCTAGTACTTCGTCTTATAACCCTTATTTTTGAGCACAGCGGCACAACGTCGTGGCATAGAGTCGATTAGTGCCTGACATCGCCGAATTGGAATATCCCTCCACGCAGCCTGCACAGCTTCCCATAGCTGTAGTGTATTTTTGTGCACAGAGCTGTATATTCTTTAGCGAAAATTCCTATTCGTGCCAATGAAGGTGCTTCATTTTATGCTGAATCTAACAAGTTGACTCATATTTCGTGCACCAAGTTTTTTGTGCTTTTGCGATTCTCAATTCATCAACCATAAGTCAAAGTTTTATCTCATTCGTCAGGGTATTGCACCTTGGATTTAGATAGAGATGATCAAATTGCCGAACAAATCCAAATTATTCTTCCAGGTGGAGGTTCCATTATTCCATTGTCTATTATAGAAACTTGTAATTTACATCAGAGAATACATTTTAAATGAATATTGTAGAAAATTGAATTGTACACCCGAAGAGGATAATGTTCATGTTGTAGGTGAACTTTTTGATCACAGACTAATGCAAATTATCAAATGTACCGGCAGAAGGTCCAGCACTCTTTGCAAAGAAGAAAACTAAATTTGTTCTCTATTGCCTCCCTCCTGCTGAAAATTAGCAATTTTCTACCACATTTCAAAAGAGTGAAACCATTATATAATAACGATTGAACACGCAGAACCTGAGGTTTAATCTGCTTCCTTGTCCTTAGCTTGTGCTCTCTTCCCATTCGTATCGCGGTTTCGGATATAAACTCTCTTTGCTCTTATTTACCTTATTTATCCTCGGCACGAATATCCTTTGTACTTAAAATAACCAATTACGTTAATTTGCCCGTGTTCATCGGTGTGCAAGCTATTGATCGATCGATGTTAATTAATGTTGTCACAAACATTTTATGCGTCTGTTCCTGTCATTGCAATCCAAGCGGAAATTTGCTTCAGAAGGTTCAATCCAAGTGGAAATGTGCTTCAGCTGCATTAAAAAATGTCAATGCCCCAATTTTATTTCTCTTTGCGTTAGTAATCAGGGACGACGTGTCCCAAAAGCGGCCTAGCTTAATTTAAGTTTCCCTCATTAAATCATTAACTACTTAGTATATCATAAAAAGGACCCGGTGGAGCGATGAAAGATTTTTCCAAATTTCATTACGGTCATTCGCATTGTCCAGTATTTCTCTATTTCCCTTTAGTGCGTTAAGGATTCGGTTTATGGCAGAAGAGAAACCAATCTGACTCCAGAAGTGGGTGGTTATTGATTTTTTGTTTCACATTCTTCGTCCATTTAAAATTTCACTGCACACAAAAGCGAGCATTTAATAACCTACACAAACAATGTTCTCCTTGTATATCTTCAGAGCTATAGAACTCAGTCAGTATTAAAATAAACGTGAGCGATGCCACGAGGGAACGGATGCGAATCAGGAATGTCTGGCGGCGGCGGAGGAGGAGGCTGTGGGGGCGCAACCGGCGGCGGCGGCGTTGCCGGTGGTAACAGTTGCTGTGGCGGAGGGGATTGCGGTAAAAGCCATAAATCCAGTGGTTGTGGAGGCACTTGTGGCGGCGGTGGCTGCGGCAGTAGTGGAGCTGCAGGTGGTGGAGACGGATGTCTATATCCGGATGACGTTATTATGGACAACGGTGTATCATTCCAAGTTAGGGTAGGTTTCATTGAATAAAATACAAGGAATATCCTCATTTGAAGTGGCAATATCCTTTTTTTTTTTGCAGTATACTGGCTGTCTGGAAGTAAAGACTTCAATGAAATCCTTGGACTTTCAAACACGTACACAAGTAGCTAGGTAAATGAGGGTATTTTCCCTTACACTCTCTGAGTACATTCATTTGCTTTTGTTGCTTCGTTTTTCAGAGAATGCATCAATAGAGTGTGTGAGGCGGCCGGACTGAAAAGCGCCGGCAAGAGGCGAGTCGATAAGAAAATTTTGCAGTACATAGCCGACAGACCGTGCATGCAACATGCCGGAACAAATGTCATCATTAACGTGAGCAGCAGAGCACTGAACCTCATCAACACAGAAACCGGAGAGATGATTGTTAGTCACAATATGCCAAGGATATCGTTTGCATCGGGTGGGGATACGGTAAGCTTAATAAATTAATGAATTTTCGTTTATGGTGTCACGTGTTCACGTGGGCCGGGCCCAACTAAAATAAACTCATCGCAAATATTTGCCTCACTTCAATAGCAAATTGTTTTTGTAAACAGATTACGGAAGCTAACGAATCTGGACAAAGTTGCACAGTTTTGTTTGTATTCACCGACGCATGAGTCAACAGATACAACTCTGTCCGCTCTCTGTTAATCAACCCTTGGGCTAAGTGCTGGGGGAAGTGAAACCTTAGCCATTTCGTACGTGTTTGCTATTAATTTACCAATGTGGACGGTTGGAGCAAAAGAGTTAATAAAAGAATGAGATTTTTGCAATACGGGTGTGGGTGACGACAGTGTTCAGCGAGTATTACATTGTTAAAAGTGTTAGGTGGTCAGGTATTGTTTAGGTCCTGTACGATAATGAATACTCGTAAGCTGTACAATACGGAAAACTGTACCTTCTGATATTTTAAAGGGGTAATTAAATGGTATGAATATTATCTAGAGCACTGCCATTGCTTTAATATGCGCAAGAATTCAGCATCATTTAAGCGATTGTAAGGATTTAAGGATAGGGAATGTTTTTTTTTACCAGACTGAAGTTTAATTACTGCTGTTCAGATCTCTGATTATAGAAGCAATAGTTCTTTGTAATGTGAGTATGCAAATAAAAGTGAACTGAAGCAATCAAACAAAATCAAGAAGAAAAGACACCAAAGTCAGTGGCAAATGATATTAAGAAGATTTTTCATATATAAGGTTGTCAAATATCTTGCGTCCGCTTGTTTTTTTGATTTTAGGGGTACGTACAAAGCGCTACAGAGCTCGTATCTGGCAATAATATTTGAAAGGTCTTGACATAACCTTCAAAACGACGCTATGCATGATTAGTTTGGATAATGCGTCCTACAGTTATAGACGTGTAAACATGGAGTTCATTAACGCCGAAATTCGCGCTATTTTAAAGTTTTCCTTTTTTAAAGGTAAATCTACTAGAGAAACTTTCCGTGAGATTAATGGTGTTGTGGGGGATGGTACTCTATCATTTCGAACCGCGGAGGAATGGTTTCGACGATTCAGAGCCGATGAAAACGACACCATGGATAAGCCAGCCGGCGGAAGACCTGTGACGACGAATACCGATCGAATCATGGAATTCATCGAGTTAGACCGGCATGTGGCATCTCGTGACATCGCCCAGGAGATGGGAGTTAGTCATTAAATCATTTTAGACCATCTGCAGAAGGCTTGATACAAAAAGAGGCTTGATGTTTGGGTGCCGCATGATTTGACGCAAAAAAACCTGGATCGAATCAACGCCTGCGATATGCTGCTGAAACGAAACGAACTCGACCCATTTTTAAAGCGGATGGTGACTGGCGACGAAAAATGGATCATATACGACAATATTAAGCGAAAACGGTCGTGGTTGAAGGCCGGTGAATCGACGGCAGCGGCCAAACAGGGATTGACGACCTAGAAGGTTTTGCTGTGTGTTTGGTGGGATTGGAAGGGAATCATCCACTATGAGCTAATCCCATATGGCCAGACGCTTAATTCTACCATCTACTGCGAACAACTGGACCGCTTGAAGCAGGCGATCGACCACAAGCGTCCAGAATTGGCCAACAGGAAGGGTGTAGTGTTCCACCAGGACAACGGCAGACTACACACTGCGTTGATGACTCGTCAGAAGCTACGGGAGCTCGGATGGGAGGTTATATCGCATCCACTATATAGCCCGGACATAGCGCCAAGTGATTACCACCTGTTCCTGTCCATGGCGAACGCCCTTGTTGAACTCAAAAGAGGATTGTGAACAGTGGCTGTCCGAGTTCTTTCGCAAATATGGAGGGGGCTTCTACGACTGGGATATTATGAAGTTGCGGTCTAGATGGAAACAGATTATGGAACAAAACGGTGCATATTTGAACTAAATACAAACACTGTAACACTTTTTATGAAGCATTGAATGAAGAGCAAAAAAGCGGAATTTGACAACCTTATATAAGACTTTCCGTGGCCGCCGTGGCGTAGTAAAAGTGCCACGCGCACACACCGAAGGGTCTAGGTTCGATTCCCGGCTGACCACCGCGAATTTTTCACTGCACCACCTCTTTCGAGCTGCTTACAACGCTCACTAGGAGTCGGCAAACTGTAGGTTTCTTCTACTCGGGAGATAACAGTAGCGCGCACAACACCGGTAGTTGATGAGCAAGCTAGGCCTTGGTCCCCTTGTGGACTGTCGCGCCAACAGTTATTATTAATTATTATTATAATAATATAAGACTTTTTAGTGTTTTTACTTTTCGTCATCTGTAGATTCCGATTCCAACCGCCAATCATGTTTGCAATCATGTTTGCAGGCTTTCATCGAATATAACCTCTAGCGTTATCCTTTTGGTATCGCACAGTCTCCTTTCTTCGTCGTTACATTTAAAATATTGTTATATTTAAAAGCAAAGATCAAGAAAAAATAGAACACACTACGCATATCAAGAAAATGAAAAAATGAAAACAGATCACAAACAAAGGAAATTCTATTAATTTTCAGGACACTCTGGATTTTCTAGCGTACATAGCGAAAAATGAAGACGATTATCGCGCCTGCTATGTACTGGAATGTGGTGGAGGACAGAGTGAAGATCTGATTGTGACCATCGGCAAAGCATTTATGCTGCGTTTCAATGCTCTCAACAAGAAAACGTAAGTAATCTCCATTACATTCATAACCCTTCAAACTCTACTTTTCCTCGGAATTTTAGCAGTCACTTGCCACCAGAAAACTATAATATCGGCAAGGAAAACGATAAAGACTATTACAATGATCTACCGAACAAACTACCGCCAGACTTACTGTGTGAAAACGATCTACCTCATAAAGTGACACGATTGAATCTCCTTAAGCCCCGTGATCGTATCAATAGCAATCTCATTGATCTAAACAGTCCACCGCCCGATCAGAGTGTCAAAATGAATCTCGCCAACTTTGACCCAGTCAAGGAGGGTCAAGGCGCACAGTCTGTTCGGGATGTTTTTGACATACGTAAGTCATCCTTGTTGTTGTTTTTTTTTTTCTAGCGATGTAAAAATATTTGTGTATTCTTTTCAGAACCATTTTCATTATCCGCCGAGGTGCAACGTTCCCAACTTATGACGGAGTCGTGGTTTCATGCGGCAATAAGTCGACCTGTTGCTGAAAATCTCCTGCGCAATGACGGTGATTTTTTGGTTCGTGAATCGCAGGGCAAACACGGGCAATACGTTTTAACTGGCCTGGAGGGTAAAACTCCCAAGCACTTACTACTAATCGATCCCGAAGGGATTGTGCGAACAAAAGACCGCATATTCGATAGTATTAGCCACCTAATCAACTACCACTGGACAAATGCGTTGCCAATTATATCCGAAGAGACTGAATTGGTATTGAGAAATCCTGTTTTAAGAAATTCCATTGCAAAGAGAGATTAAATTTGAAAATCAATCAGGAAATGAAAGTGTGAAATCGATAGGAATACAGTTTTTGTTTGTTTAAAGAGATTGTCTGTTGCACAAGTAAGTGAACCGTATTTTGTGAAACCATAACGTGGCACCATTTTGTATGTTTTTAACACGATTCGATAGAAATTGAAAAACACAATATTTAGAATAAATTCTAGGAGGAAAACCGTATATCACTGAATGGGATCACTTTATTTTAACAAAAGGCTGAATTAATTTTATGAATAAGAATTTTAATGCGAACGGAAACCCCTACACTGTGACTTAGTAGATATGGTGGGAATGAGATTCTCAACAAGGGTTGTCTGTTTGTAAGTAGCAAATAAGAAAAAAGTGTGTAATATTACGATAAACAATTCACTTGACTTGTTTGCCGTGTAAGTGCGAGGTGTGTAGCGTCCCTATTTTCTGCTTCAAGCGCGTATAAAATTGGCGGACACGCAGATATTTTGAGGTTTTTTTTTTTTGCAAAAGAAAGTTTTTTTTAGAAGCTTAGAATTTTCTAAACTCTGCCTTTTTGAGTAAGGTTATTTTATTTCAGCACTTTGCTGTAAGTATTCATTCTGCAATGATTAATAGGAGAAAATCCGTAAAGTACTTTACAGAAAATCACCCGCGATTTTGACATTAGCTCTGTTTTGTAGTACTCTGCCACATTTAAAGCATTTTATTGGAAATGGCTCACAGCCAGAGCTGTGCTCTTAAACCTTATTCAACCAGAAATAGAAAAAACTCTACATTTCCTAACAAAATACCAGACCGCACATGTGGAGTATTACAAAAATTCAAGTGGGAAGGAATGGTTTTGTGACGTAAATGCTGTGAAGTACAAGGGTTAAGATTACGCTTCTGCATCATGCCTAGGTTTTCAACTTAAATACAAACGAAAATAAAATGTAGAGTGTATTTGTGTGCGCATTTACAGTTAGCATTTCTACGGACGCAATGAGAGCAATATGAGTGGTGTGTTCCCTCTATGTACAATAAGTCTGTACAAATTCATTTGTGCACAGAAATTTGTAGCGGAGTAGTTTGGGTCAAAATCTCTTATAGAGAGTAACTCTGCCGGAACTTGTGAAACGACTTTTCGTAGAAACTAACGAACCGTCATGAAATGTCAGAGGTTTTTTCATTTTCAATTTGACAGTCGTCTGCTAGCCACATATTATATTATCTTACGCTCTCGTGAGCTCTCACTTCTACGAAATACGAAAAAATCACCCAATGGAACGCCTGGGGTGACAGTTTTTCCGCGAATCTTGTAGGCATTTGCACAATGTCAGAACAATTGGAACAGACAAATTCACAACGCAGTGCATTAATTTTTAAAGAAATGCATTTTAAACTTCTTTATGCGCATTTCCGATCTTTATGCGCTTTTGCTTTTAGCATAAAGTAGAGGAAATAAGAATTTTTGAATGTATGTAGAAGTCATTTTATTATTATTTTTATAATATCAGTGCCGATATCCTTTTTTTTTAAGAATATGATAAAATTCTGTTAACAATTTATATAAAAGTAGACGACGTCAGATTTAATTATAGCTAACAACAACTTTAGGACGCTGAAATTAAAAAAAAAAAGCAGGAAGAGAAAATTGTTTACTCTCTCAGAAAGTTTCCTTTACAAGAAACAGCGCTAATATTCCCCGCAAGAACTATTCTCAAAAACGGTTACCCGAAGAGGTTTTTTAATTGCTTATTGCTTCTAATTTTTAAACTGAGGAAACCCAATTATTTTTAAGACGACAACCGAGCAATGATTAATCTTTTTGTTTGAATCACCGCACTTATGCATGTGTTCACACTTAAGAAAAATTAAATCCACTCCGTTTTATCTACAGATCGTGATAAAAATAAATAATATGAGAATTGGACATTTATGACAATGTAAAACCTTTTTCATGACACACCATAAATTGGATTTAAAAAAAAAATTACAGCAACCTAACGTCGTTGTAAACATACGCATCGAGTACACGAGCACTTGAAAGATAATACTTCGGAAAAAAGAGGAAAATACATCAGCTATGTTGACTAGGAACAGAATTTACTTTAAATTAATCTGCGACATATACAGCTGAACAGTCTCTCATTACTAACCAGTGTGAAGTGATAAGAGGGGTCATCATTGCCTTTAATGTCTAGTGAATTGTTTGTAATGTACTTTATAGGAAACATAAATTCAGAAATATCTCGATCATCCACAGTCACATATCAGTAATGAAACCGGTTATGAGTCTAGGGGATTTTTTTCAGGGCTCCAAGTAAAATATTTTTAATTTTCTGAGAAAAAAATGGATTCGAAGAAACATTACTTTCCTTAATTTATCGCAAATTGAATTATAATTCAGAGAATTGAAGCTCAAAATATCTTGTTTGTGTTTTTTTTTCACGAACAAATATTGTATAAAACAAGGGACTTAGAAATAGAAACGAAGAATTGTATGAGAAATGGACCACGTTATGTACATACGTATACTTAAAGTTATTTCACTTATCCAAACAGGAATTATACATAAACATATTAAAGACATTGCACAAGAACAAACTACTAAGTAACTAATAAGGAATTGTATTGAAATATACAATTTATTTTTACACACAAAGGATTATATTATTCGCATACACGTAAGCAGGCTGGTAAAACAAACTGTAAATACCCAAAATGTATTGTATTGACATTTTATGAAAACTTGTTTTATTAGCTAAAGAAAAGAAACTAAGATTTCTCTTGAATAAGAAAATATGATTCAATGTATTTTTGTTGAACTTGCAAATAATGAAATAAATTAACCGTAAATTATATTTGAATAGAAAAGTAACAATAAAATCATTTTTCTAAATGAAACTTAGTTTTTTGCTATGGTGGTTGAATTCCATAAATCAACAGACTCGAAATAAAAGTGGGGAACATACTCGTAGGTCTGCTTTACACGACACAACATGATAACAGGTAGGAAGGTTAGGTATGCTTGAAGCGACATACAACATGATAACTGGTTGAAAATTTATTCTCAAAAGTGACAACAAAGTATCAGCTCATGTTTTCAAAATAAACAATGGCCTCCAACAGGCGGTAAACTCACCATTTCTGCTCACTTTCTTCACCAGTGACCTTATTGGCTCCATACAGTTGACGATTTCGTCGCGTACAGAACAGTGCGAGAAATTGAACACACTCCTGCAACGTGACTTCAAAACTATCCAGCGATTTTACGACGACTGGAAGTTGAAAATCAACTACCAGAAGTGGGAAAACATCCTCTTCAGAAATCCGGTATGCAAAGCCTAAAGGGTTACGAAAAAAACTGGCGTAAGCTCAGCATCTCTGTGGCTGCCGTGGCGTAGTGGGTAGAGTGCGACCCTCACACGCCGAAGGGTCTAGGTTCGATTCCCGGCTGAACACCTCGAATTTTTCACAGCACCACCTCTTTCGAGCTGCTGACAGCACTCAAAGAGTAATAACTGTCTAAGAATTGTTCTCAAACTTCCCCGTTCGGAGTCGGTAAAAAACTGTGGCTCCCTTCTTCTCGTGAGAGAACAGTAGCGCGCACAACACGAGTAGTTGATGAGCAAGCTAGGCCCTGGTCCCCCTGTGGACTGTCGCGCCAACGATTATTAAGTTCAGCATCTTGAAACCACAGGGGCATCCATTAGCTCTAAAGACGGTAATACGATATCTTGTCATTTTGTTGGACCAGTTTCTGTATGGTAACATCCAAGAAGCTTCAGCTCTATGAAAGCCAAGAAAGCGTTTGTTATGGTAAGTAGGTTGTTTTATAGCAGCCAACTTAACTCAAAATTAAAAGAAATCTGCCACATGACTCTGGTCCGGCCAGTTATTGTGTATGGCTGTCCAGTGTGGTTCAACGAGAGTACTTTCCAGATGGAAAAGATAAGGATGTTGGAGAGGCAATGTCTTCGCGCTTGTCTTAAGAAATACAGAACACCCGAATCTGGGTACAAGAAATTCGATCGCATTGAGGTTTTGTACAACGAAGCCAAAGTGAATAGGGTAGATAGTTTCATTATCTAGCTTATTCGGAGACACGTTGCACGAGTCATGACTTCTCACAACCCACTTATATTCGGAGCCTATTACCCCAATGCTGCATATCATGAGAGCGCGTCGAAGTGGACTCATTCCAACGGAAGTGTTTCAAGATCAAGATATATCTTGACCGTATTGTATTAATCCAAAATGCGGAGGGATTTCTACATTTGTATCACGTAGTGGGAAGGATAGTGGACAATAGGATGCTTTTTAATAGCAATATGGGAACCGTTAGCCCAAATAATCTCTGATTTAGCGAAAACATAGATTTTTAGAGAGAGAACAGATAGTGGTGGGGATCGGGGATTCTATTGATGGCTACAAACCCATCAAGTTTTCCCATTGTCGTCATCCGACATTCTTGGTCTCCTACGGCCAATTGACGTATAGAATTAGAGTTAAATATATATAGTTCAATTGCTAGTTTACGCTGAGGACATTGACGTGATTGGACGAACACAACGAGCATTCAATGAGGCGTTTGCTGGCATTGAAGCGGAAGCGGCTAAAATGGGTCTGGCGGTAAATGAGGGCAAAACTAAGTACATGCTGTCATCAAGGAAGGACACACAACATCGACGTCTCGGACAGAGCGTCACACTAGGCAGCAGAAACTTCGAGGTAGTCAAGGACTTCGTCTACCTCGGTTCCGCGGTAAACAGGGAAAACAACATCAGTACCGAAATCAAGCGCAGAATTACTCTTGCCAATCGCTGTTTCTTTGGGCTCAAGAGGCTATTGAGTAATGAAATCATCTCTCGAAGGACTTTGTTCGCCTATATAACAGCTTGATCTTCCCCGTCCTACTTTATGGCGCGGAATCTAGGACGTTAGCAAAGGCGGATGAGGAAGCCCTTAGTCGTTTCGAGAGAAAAGTTTTGCGTGCGATTTTTGGTCCTGTTTGCGTTGATGGCATCTGGAGGGGAAGATTTAATGACGAACTCTATGGGCTGTACAGCGACATTTGCCTGGTCAAGCGTCTACGGATACAACGCTTAAGATGGCTAGGCCATGTAGAGCGTATGGACACCACTGCTTCGGCCCGAAAAGCCATTGAATCCGAGCCATTGGGACAACGCAACAGTGGCGCACACAAATGGAGAAGGACCTCAACCAACTTGGAGTGCGCAACTGGAGACAGCTGGCGAAAGATCGTGCTGGCTGGAGAGCCATGTTGGTTGAGGCCCGGGTCCACCCCGGACTGTAGCACCACAAGAAGAAGAAGAAGAGACGAAAATAAATCTATTCTCAAGTGACTCCGCAAGAAACGTTCGTCGTTCAAAGGTAAAGATTTCCATGTGAAACATGGCTGGGGAAACATTATGATATGGAGGTGTTTTTCCTGGAATGGTGTCGGACCTATATTTCGAATAGAAAACACCATGATCAAATTTGAGTGAAGAAATATTTTAGAGAATATGACGCTACTTTATGCGAAGGACAACATGCTGCTGATCTGGCGATTTCAGCAAGACAACGATTCGAAGCATTTATCCAAAGTAGTGAGTGCTCGGCTAATGGATCAGAATGTCAATTATTTAACCTGGCTGAATCAGTCCCCCGATCTCAATCCCATTGAGAATTTATGGGGGGAGTTAAAGCGCGCTGGTATCATCGAACAAAACCAAATTCCTTAATTCCAGATACGACCATCCACACCTGTTATTTGGTCCAATAGGAATTATAAATTGTATAATTAAACTGATAAATGAATTACAATCTAGATTCTTGTATTTTTATTCTTATATCTAATAAAGTCATTAGACATAAAAATAAAACATTATCAAATAAGGTTTTGATTTTAATGTTTAATTAAAATATAGGGAAAAATATACGCACGACTATTATTTTTTCCAGCTGTGTATATATTTAGTGATAGATTAATATTAGGTTTATGAAGTTAGTTTAGTTGAAAAAGTGTAGGTTAACCTTTATCTTTTATAGATAATTTATAAGATTACCAATTTTTTAAGAAAATTTTTCGTAGTATTCAATAATATTAAATCCATATTTTTTTATCAATAAACTAAAATAAAAAAAAACACGACACTGAAAGACAATTACATTGTCTCAAAAAATTGTCAGTGCACCACTGGCTTTTTAAGTTAAAATAGTATAACTGGAAAAATACTGGGCCAATTTCAACAAAATATATCTTAAATTAAAGAAAATGTATTATAGAAAATAAATTAAGGAGGAAAATAATAAATTAATGACAACATTGATAATAACAGGCCATAAGCTTCCCTTTTTAAACTCAAAAAATTGTCCGTACACTTTACAAAATAATATAAAATTAATGTGAGAAAAAAAAATGTTGCTATTTTAATGGTTTCTGGCAGAGTTAGGCATAAAATAACATAATGACTAATGGCTAAAGAAACGCGACTAAACGTTAGTCATGAATAATTTATTTGCGGGTTTATTCATGACTAATATATATTCATGAATTTTCGTTATTTACACATATGATTGACTGTTATTCATGATTAATGAGTAGTCATGACTAACTCTGTATCATGAATACCAATCGTGGGCAGGTTGGAATTTACGCATATAATTGCATTTCCGGTAACGAGATGAAGGTTTTAATGTCTTCTTTATGGGTTTTATGACTGATGTAATAGATGTTGTCCAATAAATATGAGCCTGCCTGGCTATAGGAAAAAGTAATTAGTATAATAGTAACAAAGTCGAAGAAGGTGCTATTATTTTGCGGCCAAACTTCAATTGCAAAAACTATGTGGTAAGAAATCACCAAAAAACGAAATATTCGACAGTACTATTTTAAAGTTCGCTATCATTTGAAGTAACTCAATAGTTTGTCTTATTTTTTATGAACAGTGATATAGCTTGATTCATTCACCTTTGTGCATATCGTTTCCCCTCGTTTTCGTTTTATTATCGTAGAATAAGCAAATTTTTAGTATTTAAGTGAAATTATTTGTAAATAAAGGGCCAGTTCATTAAGGTAACCATCAAAACATTGACTTCCCCCCACCAGCGGTAAGGGGTCATAATTTTTTTCTGTTTGACTGTTAAAGCAAACAGCTCTTATTTAGTGATAAATGTTAGTCATTGATTAATTTATTTGAACAACTCATGAATAATGTTTGATTTAGGTCCGATTTTCAATAGTCAGATAAACAATCAGTTAGGAGTCAACTGTCAGTTAAGGCATTAATGCATTTTTCAAGAGTCGTTTAGCAGCTATCTGAGGAGTATACCATCTAACTGTCTGTTAACGTTATCTGTCCGTTTCTGAGTCAGATAAAATGTAATCCCCTAGTTAAAGTAAGTGAGCTGTCAAATTCAAACACGTAAATAATTACAAATTGTTTTTTGAAATAAATTTTTTGGACGTTGTCGACGATTTACTTATTGAGAAAGAAGATATAATATATAATCGCTTCACTTGTTAGGTAGTCACTGTCGTTTCGAGTTTCCAAGCCGTCAATATTGGAACATATAGCCAGTACTTTTTCTTCCGCGACTGATAGTGCCGGTGTTGCTTCTCCACCACCTGTTTTGTATAATTCTTGGCGATTGTGTGCCACTTCCGTTTTGGTATTTTTCTTAATGCTCTCATACTTCAGCTTCAAATTCTAAAATGATAGTATGTTCACGCCACTCGCACTGTTAAACAGATCTGCAATTTTGGTCCAAGCAGTATTTTTTTCTTTGTTGGTAATTGCATCTGTCTTTTTACTTTCTACAATGTTTCAAAATTTGAACACCAAATCCATCAACAACGGCCTTTCACTTGGCGTAAAATTAACAGCCTTCTCGCGCTTTTCCGTCTGCAGGTCAACGTTTTCCATTTTTACCTAATTATTACTTGAAACTTCGAAAATAATCGGAAAATTATTTAAAATAAACGAAGATCTCCAGATAGACGTTAATCTGAAAGCATAAACAGCTCATTTGCTCTAACATAAAAAAATTAACAATTTTAACTTACAATTGTTCGGTGTATCCTTGTGTTGACTATGAGTGTAATAGAAGGTTGTAATAGAAGGTAGCGTTTAATGACTGTGTTCGTTTTATTTATAATGTTCCCAGATATTGTAGTGTTACTCATATTAAATCGAATGTTCTTGGTGTAAATCTGGAAGATTTTCTGAAGTATCGTAAAGTTTTGAAATTATACAAAATTATTCATCAAAAATGTCCTACTTATCTACGAGACTTTCTAACATTTGCACATTCTTCACGTGACCTGAAATTAATTTTACCTCGTTTCACACATTGTGTTGGAGAACAATCCTTTTTTGTTTCTGTAATTCGCATGTGGAACTATCTTCCACATGAATTGCAGACGATTAATTTAATGATCGAATTCGACAGAAAACTGTTTGCATATATAACTAATAACAATATCACAAGATAAGTAAACGTTTACCTTTCGATCTCATTTTACTTTATTATATAACTTATGTTCCTCCCTGTAACTGTAAATTGAATTTAATTATGTATGTAACGTTTTTTATGTTATCTTTTTTCTATGCTTCTAAAAGATATATATAAGTTAACAAACATTTTCCCACATTCTTTATTTTACATTTTCTCCATTCTCCCATTCCACAATTCCGAACGCGCCAACCCAGATCCACACAAAAAACTCCAGTGAACCCAATTTCCCACAGTAAGCAATCCCCCAACAATCAATCTGTTTCATTCACACCCATACCATGTGAAGTTTGACAGAGTTGATATTTGCCGCACTGCAAAATACGGTCAAATAACTATTCAGCTGTTATTTTTCGATTGAAAAACTGAAACTACTTATCTATCCGAAAAAGAATCGAATAAATTAATTCGTTAGTTAGCAATCAGTCTGTTTATCTTACTATTGAAAAATCGGCCCTTAGTCATGAGTAATTTTTGCGAATAATGAATAATTCATTGGTCAATCATTATTTTCATGAATAATGAATAAATTAGTCATTAGTTACCGGATTCAAGCGACTAATGACTAATTTAGTCATTTAGTCATTTCATCATTAGTCATTATTCGACTATAATTTGCCCATCACTGGTTTCTGCTCACTGCGCTCTGAGACTTTGCTGGCAACAGCTGATATCTCCATATGCTCTTAAAAATGGAAAAAAGAACACAGAAAGGCATTCCAAAGGATATCAAAGAATTAATAATGAAACTCTGGGGAAAAGGTCGGAACTTACGTGAAATCGAAGATACTGTTGAAAGAACACATTCGTCAGTACAATATGTGATAAACAAATATAAAGCTACAGGTTCTGTGGGAATGGTGCCAGGCGGGGGACGAAAAAAGAAGTTGAATACCCCACAAGTCCAACGTAAAATATTGCGAGCAATAAAATAAAAATCAAAAACGAACGCTACAGAAATAAGAACAATGCTCAAAGAAGACTGTAATATTGATGTCAACCCACAGACAGTCAGAAATTTCTTGCGTTCACATAACTTTAAGGCATGTGCACCTCGTAATAAGTCCTTGCTATCCAAACGGAATATACAAAAAAGCTTAGAGTACGCTCAAGCCTTTGTCGATAAGCCTCCTGAAATTTGGAAACGTGTCATCTTCTCAGATGAATCCAAATTAAATATTTTTGGATCCGTCGGGCGACGTTTTGTTTGACGTAAGAGCGGAACAGCACTTGAGGATGGCAACATTAACCATACCGTCAAGCACGGTGGTGGTAATGTTATGGTCTGGAGTTCAATGGGAGCTTCGGGAGTGGGGAATCTTGTGTTTATAGAGTCGACTATGAACAAAATACAATATTTACAAATTTTAAAAGGCAATTTAAAAAGTTCCGCCCAAAAATTGCACATTGATGATGAATATCGCTTTGTTCACGACAATGACCCTAAACATTCGTCAATGATTGGAAAAGATTGGTTACTCTATAGTGTTAAGCAAGTTCTTTCCCATGATTTTCTGAAGTATCGTAAAGTTTTGAAATTATACAAAATTATTCATCAAAAATGTCCTACTTATCTACGAGACTTTCTAACATTTGCACATTCTTCACGTGACCTGAAATTAATTTTACCTCGTTTCACACATTGTGTTGGAGAACAATCCTTTTTTGTTTCTGTAATTCGCATGTGGAACTATCTTCCACATGAATTGCAGACGATTAATTTAATGATCGAATTCGACAGAAAACTGTTTGCATATATAACTAATAACAATATCACAAGATAAGTAAACGTTTACCTTTCGATCTCATTTTACTTTATTATATAACTTATGTTCCTCCCTGTAACTGTAAATTGAATTTAATTATGTATGTAACGTTTTTTATGTTATCTTTTTTCTATGCTTCTAAAAGATATATATAAGTTAACAAACATTTTCCCACATTCTTTATTTTACATTTTCTCCATTCTCCCATTCCACAATTCCGAACGCGCCAACCCAGATCCACACAAAAAACTCCAGTGAACCCAATTTCCCACAGTAAGCAATCCCCCAACAATCAATCTGTTTCATTCACACCCATACCATGTGAAGTTTGACAGAGTTGATATTTGCCGCACTGCAAAATACGGTCAAATAACTATTCAGCTGTTATTTTTCGATTGAAAAACTGAAACTACTTATCTATCCGAAAAAGAATCGAATAAATTAATTCGTTAGTTAGCAATCAGTCTGTTTATCTTACTATTGAAAAATCGGCCCTTAGTCATGAGTAATTTTTGCGAATAATGAATAATTCATTGGTCAATCATTATTTTCATGAATAATGAATAAATTAGTCATTAGTTACCGGATTCAAGCGACTAATGACTAATTTAGTCATTTAGTCATTTCATCATTAGTCATTATTCGACTATAATTTGCCCATCACTGGTTTCTGCTCACTGCGCTCTGAGACTTTGCTGGCAACAGCTGATATCTCCATATGCTCTTAAAAATGGAAAAAAGAACACAGAAAGGCATTCCAAAGGATATCAAAGAATTAATAATGAAACTCTGGGGAAAAGGTCGGAACTTACGTGAAATCGAAGATACTGTTGAAAGAACACATTCGTCAGTACAATATGTGATAAACAAATATAAAGCTACAGGTTCTGTGGGAATGGTGCCAGGCGGGGGACGAAAAAAGAAGTTGAATACCCCACAAGTCCAACGTAAAATATTGCGAGCAATAAAATAAAAATCAAAAACGAACGCTACAGAAATAAGAACAATGCTCAAAGAAGACTGTAATATTGATGTCAACCCACAGACAGTCAGAAATTTCTTGCGTTCACATAACTTTAAGGCATGTGCACCTCGTAATAAGTCCTTGCTATCCAAACGGAATATACAAAAAAGCTTAGAGTACGCTCAAGCCTTCGTCGATAAGCCTCCTGAAATTTGGAAACGTGTCATCTTCTCAGATGAATCCAAATTAAATATTTTTGGATCCGTCGGGCGACGTTTTGTTTGACGTAAGAGCGGAACAGCACTTGAGGATGGCAACATTAACCATACCGTCAAGCACGGTGGTGGTAATGTTATGGTCTGGAGTTCAATGGGAGCTTCGGGAGTGGGGAATCTTGTGTTTATAGAGTCGACTATGAACAAAATACAATATTTACAAATTTTAAAAGGCAATTTAAAAAGTTCCGCCCAAAAATTGCACATTGATGATGAATATCGCTTTGTTCACGACAATGACCCTAAACATTCGTCAATGATTGGAAAAGATTGGTTACTCTATAGTGTTAAGCAAGTTCTTTCCCATCCTCCCTAAAGTTCAGATTTGAACCCTATAAAGCATTTGTGGGCTTATATGGAAACATAACTAAGGCAAAAGACGATTAGGAGCAAACAAGAACTTAAAATCCCATTGGAAAGTGTTTGGCGGGAAATATCGCCCGAATATACCAAAAAGCTCGCACTTTCAATGAAAAATAGATTGCGTGCTGTAATAAAAGCAAAGGGAAAGCACACATCTTATTAATGGTAAGTTTATTGCAATGTTATGCGTGGTTACGCATTGCAGGCGTAAGTGTACGGACAATTTTTTGAGTGTAAAACATGAAGTTACCTAAGTTTTTGTTATTTATTGAACATTCTTTGTTTTCGTACCAATGCCTGATCATCATTTACATAATAAATTGCCTTTATTTTGAGGCATTTCTTGTTAAAATTGGATAAGTACTTTCAAAGTTATACTATTTCGACTTAAAGAGTCAAGGGTTTACGGACAACTTTTTGAGACAGTGTAAATGAAATAAGTAGATAAACTTAAAGCGCCCGCATAGGGCCAGTAACATACTTTGTGACTAGTTTAAGTATTTCCATCTCTAGGTAAAAGAAATCAGAAAAAAACCAAAAAGAAAAATACATTTAAGATAAGTAATATTTTCATCGATGTGGATATAAACAGAAATTCGCAGTATTTCATCTAGATCGTTTTAGTGCAAATAATTTTGTACATACGAATTCATAATCACGGGAAATGCAAATTGCACGTGAGAAAGCACTTTGCACTTCCTTCATTTTAAATCAGGATTCCCCCTTCCTCGCAAGATCGTCTCAGCCCACGCGCTGAATGAGACAAATCTTAGTCACCGGAATTATACCAAAACATCGTTCCACCCTGTTTGCGTAACACAAACACCATTCGTTTCGCAGAAGCGTAGTTTGAACAAAACAAAAACACAACAAGTGGATTTTCGGGGCAGCAAACGTCACGTCGTCGACTCTCGTCAAACGACTCTACGCGCTTTGCGCCCCTAAGAGCATCGTCCTATATTTATTTACATCGGCGTCATCGCCACCATCGCTGTCGACCTTCGCCTTAAATCACTGCGTAGTATTTCCAATCGAATGTAATAAACTAATAGCTAATAGTTGGTTTGTTTTGCTCCAATCGGCGCTTGCTTTTCATTTGTTTTTGAATTCTCACTGTGATTAGGAACCATTTACGTAGTTGATTTCTTGAATATTCCACACTCACACGTTGCGGCTGATTAAATCTGGGATGCGCGCTGGTGTGCGTGTGTTTAATTGAAGGCGATGCGCTGCGGCTCATTCATAAATCGCAATAAGAGCATAATGCTCTGTCTTCATTGATAACGCGCATGCATCGGGCGCCGAGTCAAATCAAGAGATCAACGGCCTCCGCGGCCAGTGTTGTGCTCATACTGTATCAGCAGCGACGTTATGCCAGATCTTGGACTTGAGGAGTACAATCGAGTTTGACCGATGAATCCGAGTTAAAGTGACTCGCGATTCGCGATTCCATGCATGATTTGGTCCTTGTCATTGTTGTTGCCGAGCGGCGCTTGGTGGCATCGTACGTTAATGATGTTTTCAAGGCGTTCTTAATTGTCTGGTTGACTTTTCTAAAGGATGGGAAAAAATAAGACATAAAACGAACCGAACGAACAAAATTATGATAATAGATTCAGGCAATGGCAAGTGTTTTCGTTTTGGAGTTATCGCGCTAATTGAAGCGCGTATGTTGTGTCAGTACTGGACGCTCAATGACAATCTGTGCGAAAAGAATTACTGTTACAAAAATTAAAAAAAGCTTTGTTTTTGGTACAAGGTGCACCGTATTTCCAATGCAGTGCATTAATATTTTCGGGCAGCGTTTCTGTGTGAGGCGAGTGAGAATTGAAATTCGATGTATTCGTACCTGGCGATTTTAAGACGACGAAACCTGTCCATACATTGGAATTGAATGAATAAGACTTGAAGCAAATTCTGCATACACTGTTTTCTGTACCCCACTTAACAACTCTTCACCATTGCAAAGCGATTAACAGGGCCGTGGATAAAAGAGAAGTTTCTTGTGGTAGGTTTTAGTACGATGGAAAGGTTGATACTTAGTAGGTGGAGTGATGAATATACGTATGTGTTAATACGAATGAAAAATGAGAGGCTGCTTGCCTGAAACCAATCTGCGTCCGTAGTTCATTTCAAGAGTAAGAAACCACATGAATCATTAAACTTATCTATGAGTTGAATATGAGTAAACGGAATGTCGTTTACATTCGGCCACAAGCAAATTTCTAAGACTTATGATAGTTTCGGACTACAGGTGATGACTAAGCTGGTTGAATGCTGATATAAAATCAGTCCCTTACAGCTCTTTGCAACTCCGAGGTGGTCCATTGCCATTTCCTTAAAAAAAACAGCAACTTAACTCTTAGAACTGACAAATTAATTTAAATGACTAACAAAAACATTCGGTCGCCGTGGCGTAGTGGGTAGAGTGCGACGCTCACACGCCGAAGGGCCTGGGTTCGACCTCCAGTTCAACACCAATTTTTCTAATATTTCACGGCACCACCTCTTTCGAGCTGCTGACAACATTCAAAGAGTAATAACTGTCTAAGAAAGCTTCTCAAATTTCGCCGTTCCGAGTCGGCAAAAAACTGTAGGTCCCTTCTACTCGTGAGAGAACAGTAGCGCACACAACACGAGTAGTTGATGAGCAAGCTAGGCCCTGGTCCCCCTTTGGACTGTAGCGCCAACAATTATTATTATTATTAACAAAAACATTCAGAATAAAGCATATAGTCCATAGCCTACATAAACTTACCAAAATATTTGAAAGAAAAAACGTATAAATCACAGCCTACTATCAAAAACCTCAAACAAAAATTGATTGTCCCAATTTATACTCACACGACTATGTGCGTGGCATGGCACTTCTGCATTAACCACAAATGGTCCTCTTTCTTCTTTGGTTAGCGCTACAGTCTCTGGTGGACGTTTGAAACAAAGGTTGTATTTTACATTTCGGGATTGGGCAACCCTAGTGTTGCGCTTTGGCAACTGCCAGTTCTATCGTAAAGTTTGACATTTTTGAGGTTATGCGTACTCAGAATGTTTTGACATACGAGCGCTATTCGTGTTGTTAAAAAATTCATCTCGCCCAAAAAATGAAATTAAATCGTGAAAATTTTAGTGCAATTATTTTTTACAACTTTCGACGAGGATTAACGCAACAACAGTGCTTCGATGAACTTAATTCAATTTTTGGCGATGAAGCCCCATCAAGGATCAGTGTTTATCGATGGTATGGTGAATTCAACCGAGATCGTAGAACACTCCAAGGCGAATATCGTGAAGGTCGTCCAAAATCAGTTGTTGTTCCGGAAACCATTGATGCTGTTCGCCAACTGATATTGCAAGATCGTCATGTGACCTATCGTGAGATTGGGACAACCTAAGGCATTAGTGGGACCAGGATACATTCAATATTGCATGAACATTTGACCGTCAAAAAAATTTGTTCGCGTTGGATCCCACACAATTTGTCAATCGCTCAAAAAAAGGCTCGTGTCGATTGGTCGAAAGAAATGCTCAAAAAATACGATCGCGGTGCTTCGAAACACGTCTATGGCATCGTGACAGGTGATGGATCGCGGATTTACGCGTATGAGCCCGAAAGTAAACAGCAGTCGACTGTATGGGTGTTTTAAATTAAGCCAAATCCAACAAAAGTTGCTCGCACACAAAGCACTTTGAAATAAATGGTCGCCGGTTTTTTCGGAAACACTGGACATGTCGCAACCGTACCACCAGAACAACGCAGAACACGCAGAAAACTCAATTCTGAGTGGTACACAACCAGTTGTTTGCTAATTGTCTTCCAAGAAATCAGGAAAACCAACCGCCGAAGACGGATCACTCTTCACCACGACAATGCGAGCTCTCACACATCGGCTCAAACAACTGCATTTTTGAGCACTCAAAACATCGATTTGATGAGTCATCCGCCGTATAGTCCTGACTTGGCACCGAACGACTTTTTTTTTTATTCCCGTACGTAAAAAAGTGGTCGTCGTGGCGTAGTGAGTAGAGTGCGACGCTCACACGCCGAAGGGTCTAGGTTCGACTCCCAGTTCAACACCAATTTTTCTAATATTTCACGGCACCACCTCTTTCGAGCTGCTGACAACACTCAAAGAGTAATAACTGTCTATGAAAGCTTCTCAAATTTCGCCGTTCGGAGCCGGCAAAAAACTGTAGGTCCCTTCTACTCGTGAGAGAACAGTAGCGCGCACAACACGAGTATTTGATGAGCAAGCTAGGCCCTGGTCCCCCTTTGGACTGTAGCGCCAACAATTATTATTATTACGTAAAAAATAAAATGAGAGGTCAACGTTTTTCGACACCTGAAGAAGCGGTTGATGCGTTCAGAATGCATGTTTTGGAGACACCTCCATCAGAGTGACAAAAGTGCTTCGACAATTGGTTCAAATGCATGCAGAAGTGTATAGATCTTAATGTGGAATATTTTGAAAAACAATAAAGCTATATTCGAGGGTTAATATTTGTTTTTGTTTTCCAATCCCGAAATATAAAAGTCAACCTTCGTATCCTCCAACATGCCTCTTCATCTCGCACGATACCTAGCCGGCTGCTTTCAATTTCCCACACCAACCTGATTGAGATACTTCTCCAATTGTGTGCGCCATCTTAGCATATGCCGTCCTCTTTTGCATTGTCCCAACGGCTAGGACTCCAAGGCTTTTTGGACCGGAGCAGTGGTATTCATACACTGCACATGACCTAGCCTCTTAAGCATTATACGCCTGACCAAACGGATGAAATTCTTCGTCTTCTCCTTTAAATGTCACCAACGCAAACGGGACCAGAAGCACGCAGAAGTTTTCTTTCGAAAAGGCTAAGGGCTTCTTCATCTGCTTTTAGTAACGTCCAGTTTTCTGGACCGGGCTGAGATCATAGTGATGTTATATAAAGCAAACAGTTTTGGAAGATTGTTTCTCTTTTCTCAAGGATGATGTTGAAGAATTCACATGACAGAGTATGGCTACACCATGTCATGTGAACTCTAAAGCTTTTCTTGACATTGAAGCTCTCGTTGAGTTTGCTACTGACCTTGACGGAGCAATGAGAGTTCTCCATCGTCATCCTGCAAATTTTGATGAGTTTTGTAAGAAAGACAAACACTGTGTAGCTGCTGTATAGCTCTTCCCTATGTGCACTGTCGATCTGCCGTAAAGTAAATATCTGGTCTATTGAAAACTTGTCTGGCTTGAATCCAAACTGATAAGGGCCTATCAGGTATACCGGTATGAAGTGAGCATCAAGAAACAAATGTCTCGATAGGGAACATTTGTTGTGAACGAGCCCTTATTTTTGTTTTTTTTTCTGTTTGTTTGCTATGACATCTGTGAAAAATATTTAGTATACATGATGTCATTCAACAGACAACATCATAATTTTTCATCGTGTTAAAAATGTCGAATTTTGTACCAGAAAGGGATGATTTGCGGAAAGCATTAATTTTTTGTTTTCATTTGAAGAAAAGTGCTGCAGAGTCGCATCGAATGCTTGTCGAGGCATATGGTGATCATGCTCTATCAACAATCAACATGCAAAAGATGGTTTTAACTTTTTATAAATAATGATTTTGATGTGAGAAATGAACAACCTGGAATGCCATCAAAAAAGTTTGAAGACGCCGAATTACAAATGATATTGGATGGAGATGACACTTTGAGTCAAGAGCAAATGGCAGCAATGTTAAATGTTGCACAACAAACAATTTCTGACCGTTTAAAATCTATGGGAAAGATCCAAAAGTGTGGAAAATGGGTGCCACATGAATTGAATGAAACACCGATGGAAAACCGAAAAAACACTTGTGAAATTTTGCTTCAAAGACACGAAAGAAAATCGGTTTTGCATCGGATTGTTACTGGCGATGAAAAATGGATTTATTTTAAGAATCCTAAACGGGAAAAATCATGGGTTAATCTGGGACAACCATCGACATCGACTGCAAAACCAGATCGATTTGGCAAGAAGACAATGCTGTGTGTTTGGTGGGACCAGAAAGGTGTGCTGTAACACAAGCTCCTAAAACCTGGTGAAACCGTTAATACTGATCGCTACCGACAACAAATGATCAATTTGAACCATACATTGATCGAGAAACGACCAGAATGGGCTAGAAGACACGGCAAGGTAATTTTGCTCCATGACAATGCACCTGCACACAAAGCAAAATCGGTTCAGGATACAATCACAACACTTGGCTGGGAGGGACTACCCCACCCGCCGTATTCACCAGACTTGGCTCCTTCCGACTACCGTTTGTGTTCATCGATGGGACACGCATTGGCTGAGCAACACTTCGATTCCTACGAGGAGGTTGAAAATTGGGTGTCTGATTGGTTTGCTTTAAAAGACGAACAATTTTATTGGCCTGGTATTCAAAATTGCCAAAAAGGTGGTCAAAAAGTGTAGAAAATAATGGCCAATACTTTGAATAAAATGTTTTTTTACCCATTAATAATTAGTGTTTTATTTTCAAAAAAAAAACAAAAAGAAAAAAAACGGTATACCTGATAAAGACAATATGATTCCCCTCATCAAGCTTTCTTTCGTCTAACGATATCACACACTGGTCCATGCGCTTAACCAAAAAATCTGCAGCGGCTTTAAGTAGCTCTGCCGGCAGTTCGTCCGCTCCAGCAACTTTGTTCGATTTACTATTATCTTTTCTTCTTCTATGTCAAGGGGACGAACTTTTTGTCTATTGTTATCCAAATCGAGCAAATGAAAGATGGTTCACAAACTTTTTAGTTACAAAGAACAGGAGGGATTGTAACAATAATAATTGTTGGAGCGACAGTCCACAGGGGGGCCAGAGCCTAGCTACTCATCAACTACTAGTGTTGTGTGCGCTACTGTTCTCTCACGCGTAGAAGGGACCTACAGTTTTTGCCGACTTCAATCGGCGCAGTTTGAGAAGCTTTCTTAGACAATTACTCTTTGAGTGTTGTCAGCAGCTCGAAAGAATTGGTGCCTTGAAATATTCGAAAAATTGGTGTTGAGCTGGGAGTCGAATCTAGACAATTCAGCGTGTGAGCGTCGCACTCTACCCACTACGCCACGGCGACCACAAATTAATCCCTTATGGAGGGATTAATATTTATTAATGTAACGCGAAGAGAGGGGAAATAAAGAAAGCAAATAGGACATCAACAAGGACAATAAAAACAAAACTATCAGGCATTCGTGTGTGGACTTGCAACAGAAGTAGATCGTGCTTGATTCTGGTGGATAACTTGTTATTCCTTAAATATTGTCAAACCAATAAATATTAATGTGATTTGGAAACATAGTGCTGTATTAAATATTAATAACTACGAATACTGAGTGTTAACTTGCTCCTGTGATTATATCTTTTATTTTGAGGGTTAAATTAATATTTCGTTGGTTTAGTTTAAGAAACCCTGAATTGTTGTGTACGGTCAGTGCATCTTTGACGGAAGAAAGCATTTCAAATGCTTTGGTTGTGATTTGTAAAAGACTTAACGACAGAGATATCTTGGATAAGTCGGCTCGCATCTTTAGTTTCATTTAGCTTAGTCCCAAGAAATGGTTCTTAGAATTTCAAAAATGTATACATGTATTGCAATAAGCAACATTTTTTCCTATAATTAATTAATTTTTACCCCCATATACAACGCATATAATGTAGCGCGTAGATGTAGGAGCGTTAAAATGCATTAGGAATTATTTTAAAATACGAAACACATTGGAAACATAATAAAGTAGTACGTTAACGTTTACATTGAAATATGCATTCAAAAATGTGTTTTGTTATGAGAATATTTTTGGTTAAGTCGATGCAAAAATCTTTCGTCTGCAATTAGGAAACTTTATAATCAGTTTCAGAAAAGTGTTCGATAAGTTGTTCCTTCTTTTTTTTTTCTGTTTTTATTTTCTTCAAAAAACAGTTTAAGAAGATAAACAACACCTTCAATAAAAGAGTTTGAGTTACAAAAAGTAATTAACTTAACAACACAAGTTAATGTTTAACGGTTTTTTCACAGTTGAGAATCACTTTCTTGTAAGCCAATCATTTTTTGATTATAGGGAAATATTGAATGTGCCTAATGCATAATTTTTCTGCATGCTAGGTGTTGTAAATAAAATGGCAAAATTTGCACAATCACTTATTATTTATTAATGTGTGAAAGGCCGAAGCCAAACAGTTTGTATTCTTCCCTTGCGTTAAGCCAAAAATTTACAATTCAAAAGCTCAAATGCCAATTGACTTGTATCACCATTTTTCTATCGGAATTTTTTGGAACTAAAATAGGTACACACAATTTTGACAGTTCTAGGGCGGGAAGACTTTTGTATGGAGAATGTAAAGATCTAATATGAAATAAATTGATTAAATCTAATAAGGAAGTGTCTGAAATAAATTAAATTGCAGCAAAAATGTCCTTGGAAGAAAGGTAAGTATCAAATGAATGTGTCGTTATATGTGTAGAAGTGTTATTTTACAACGGGCTATGAGTGAAGAAAGCAAATGATAATAATGTACTTTTTAAATCGTTTAAAATAAATGCTCTTCTTTTTTATTTTATAGAGCACTTGCTGGAGAGGACAGTGTGAATGTTGAAACAAATAACACAAGTGGTGGAGTATTTTAGAGGTACTGTTCGGTCACTTCACGAGGGCGAAAAGGTGGAGAAGGCTGGCTGTGTCTGTTCAATTGGAGTGGACATTTATTGATATTTATTTTTGTTTTTATTGAAGTTGTCAAGTTTGTTTTTTTTTTGTTTGTTCAAAAATTAAAAAGTGATGTTTTGTGTTTGTTTTCTTCAATGAAAAAATATCTTTTATTTTTCGTTAATAAACAAAATATTTATCTTAATTACAATATATTTGACTTTTTGTTCTTAAAATATGTCACTTAAGATGGGCAATCCGGCGATGCACATGAACTCTTGCGGATGCAATGAGCGAATCGTTTTCAGCATCTTCCTTGGTTCTACCTGGAAGCATAAATTGAGGCCTTATCATCTGTACACCGATCTGCTGTAGTTCATTGCTTATCATAAAGCCTTTGCCTACCTAATGATAATAATTGTTGGCGCTACAGTCCAAAGGGGGACCAGGGCCTAGCTTACTCATCAACTACTCGTGTTGTGCGCGCTACTGTTCTCTCACGAGTAGAAGGGACCTACAGTTTTTGCCGACTTCAATCGGCGCAGTTTGAGAAGCTTTCTTAGACAATTACTCTTTGAGTGTTGTCAGCAGCTCGAAAGAGGTGGTGCCGTGAAATATTAGAAAAATTGGTGTTGAACTGGGAGTCGAACCTAGACCCTTCGGCGTGTGAGCGTCGCACTCTACCCACTACGCCACGGCGACCACTGTCTACCTATTAGAAAAAATTTACGAATTATGTGAGTATTATGTATTTCTCCTTCTTCTTGTGGCGCTACAGTCCGGGGTGGACCTGGGCCTCAACCAACATGCCCCTCCAGCCAGCACTATCTTTCGCCAGCTGTCTCCAGTTGCGCTCTCCAAGTTGGTTGAGGTCCTTCTCCACTTGTGTGCGCCACTTTAGTCTAGGTCGTCCTCTGTTACGTTGTCCCAATTGCACGGATTCAAAGACTTTTCGGGCCGGAGCAGTGGTTTCCTTACGCTCCACATGGCCTAGCCATCTTAAGCGTTGTATCCGTAGACGCTTGACCAGGCGCATGTCGCTGTACAGCCTATAGAGTTCGTCATTAAATCTTCTCCTCCAGATGCCATCAACACAAACAGGACCAAAAACCGCACGCAGAACTTTTCTCTCGAAGAGACTAAGGGCTTCCGCATCCGCCTTTGCTAACGTCCAAGATTCCGCGCCATAAAGTAGGACGGGGATGATCAAGCTGTTATATAAAGCGAGCTTCGTCTTTCGAGAGAGGGCTTTATTACTCAATTGCCTCTTGAGCCCAAAGAAACAGCGATTGGCAAGAGTGATTCTGCGTTTGATTTCGGTATTGATGTTGTTGTCCCTGTTTACCGCGGGGCCGAGGTAGACGAAGTCCTTGACCACCTCGAAGTTTCTGTTGCCTAGTGTGACGCTCCGTCCGAGACGTCGATGTTGTGTGCCCTTCCTCGATGACAGTATGTACTTAGTTTTGCCCTCATTTACCGCCAGACCCATTTTAGCCGCTTCCGCTTCAACGGCAACAAACGCCTCATTGACGGCTCGCTGTGTTCGTCCAATCACGTCAATGTCATCAGCGTATGCTAGCAATTGAACTAACTTCTGGAAGATCGTGCCTCTGGTGTTGACTTGTGAGTTACGCACGATCTTCTCGAGGATGATGTTAAAGAAGTCACATGACAGTGCGTCGCCTTGTCTAAAACCTTTTTTGACATTGAAGGTCTCGGTGAGTTCGTTACCGACCTTGACGGAGCAGCGAGAGTTCTCCATCGTCATCCTACACAATCTGACGAGTTTGGTAGGAATGCCAAAACTAAACATGGCACAGTATAGCTCGTTATGTATTTGCATACATTAATAAACTATCAACTTACCATTACTGCATCACCTGGTTTCAATTTTGTTTATAAGATCTTTTTTATTGTTTTAATGTGCCTGTTGCTGAACGTGTAGACTGCATATGCGGAAATGTTTCGAGAAAGGTTTCCCTATTTTTAGGTTCATTTTTATTGTTCAAATTTCTTTAAGGAATCCTGTGCATTGTGTCTGTAACTTAGGAGTCGCGCTGTTTGACTCCACAATGAGCAGTCTTCCTTCCACTCGGATTCATCTCCAGGGCGTTGTCTTACACAGGTGATCCACTCGACTGCAAATCAAACTGCCCTTAAAATGATGTTTGCATTGAATTCATACTCACAGAAATTGATCCAGTTTTACGTCTGCCTTTTTCTTTTGCCAATTGTGATGTAAATTTTTTTTTATTTTGAATTGAATTCATTTGTTTTTAATAAATTAAACTTTGGACAACTATTGTTTACATTTACAAGTCAATGACACGTTACGACGGGTGCGTAGTAACGTGTCATTGACAGCTTCTCTCCCACCAGATTGCGACAAATCAAAAAATAACAATAAGCAAACATTTTAGAAAAACAAAACTTAACTAGCTTGCACGTATAAGACAATTTTTAGAAACAAAGTCTCGAAGAATTTACAACGTTTACTTTAAAAAAAAAAACAAGTTTAAACCGTATTGTTCGTTCTTTCCACCCTATATCAATGAATAATACATACACATGCCTGTTGCCCATAAATTATTACACCTATTGCAGTGACCTAAGCAATCAACGATGACAAAATGCGAACTGCATGTTTGGTCGCATTCAGAGGCCGGTTTCTTACTTAATTTCATCAAACTACAACGTGTTTGGAAAAAATGATACACTTCGATGGTAGGAGAACGAAATTCAACTTTCAATATAAAATATTTATAGTTTACTGTATCAATATACTTAATGACTTTCCTTTAACATATTATCCATCAAATCATTTATAATGAAACAAAGAAGTGCAGTACACTCTCAATTTACGCATCTAATAAAATCAAGGGTAGTTGCAATGACCGAGGCTGTCTTAAGATAAAAGAGAAAGGAAATCAATATTATCATTCAATCAACACAACAAATATAGGCCCGTTCAGATTGCTCTGAATTGCTACGAATGTGTACGAATTTGCCCGAAAAACTACGAAAAAGCGTTCCATTAGCTGATTTTTTTCGTAGAAGAGAGAGCTCATGAGAAAGCAAAATATTTCCCCTCCTTACAAATTTCTGCCGAAGAAAAATCTGTGGGCAGCAGCACGGCGGCAGATGTCAAAGTGAAAAGAAAAAAACCTCTGACATTTCATAAATCTGATAGCTGTTTACGAATTTCTACGAAAAGTCGTTTCACAAGTTTTGGAAGAGTTACTCTCTGCAAGAGAGATTTTTAACCAAACTACTCAACTACGAATTTCTGTACACAAATGAATTGGAACAGACCTTATGTTTATTAAGTATAATCAATTTTTTTGAATACCATAAAACAAAACAAAAGGAAATTAATTCATTGAAATAAAGATGTGTTAAATTTTTTTTATTTGAAAAAAAATAAATTTTCTTTTTTTCGAATTTTTATATTTTTAAGATTCTTTAATATAGTCATTTCCCGCAGCTTTTGAAGGCTCAAAATTTTTGCAATAGGGGCTGAATTCGGTTTAGCCCATTGAATTGCAGTATTTATTAGTTATTAAAGTATCTCGAGTATACTTTAATAACATAATTCGACTGATTCATTCTTCATAGTCGGATATTCGGCAGCCTTTAAAGTTATCCTCTTTCCATGTCCCCATCGGAAATAATCTTTCTTAATTCACCCTCTCTTTCTGCTTACTGTATATTAATTCACATTGTATTCACGGCATAATTAAGGTATGGAGGCTTCGTTATTAATCCGTTCTAAAATTGCACTTTTGCTTTAAATTGATAATTTTAGAATTTTTATAATGACACCTATTTTTAAAACTTAAGCGCGACTGACTACTGCATTGAATTCATTAAACTAACAAACATGCTTCCACTACATGTAGTTAGCCCCAAAAGTAAGTATATACTTCATCAACTTTACAAATAGTTCATGTACATTCATCGTTTTATTACTCAGAAGTAGCGGTAAAATAACTGCGGAGAGAAACTCTAACACAAAAAAAAAAAAAAAAACAACGGTTGCCGATAATAGGTGTGTTCCAGTACTTTCTGTACTAAATTTTGAAGTCTGTCATGTGTTAATAAGTGGGGGTTAATCTCTCTCAGATAAAGGAAAAGTACGGGAACGCATCAAAAGCAAATGTGTTAAAGTATGTCAATAAAAAATGTGAAATTAACTTTTTCGCTACAGAAAACTAGAACAACAACGAAATTTGAGACACATACACAGAGATAATGGGTCGATGCTCACTTATCTCGGTACGCACACCAATTAATTTGACAGAAAACCAACAACCTAACCACAAAAAATTCTTGTGTTGAAATGGCCAGGATGGGGAAATATTTTACTCTCTCTCGAGAGTGCTCAATTGACGTAAAACCCTGTTTTTCGGGAATACGGGAACGGACATTGTGTTGGCTTGTGTCGTTTCGTACTGTTTTGTGTTGTTTGTTTCGGGTGCGGAAACACAACTAAACTTAGTAAAAAAAATGTACATAAAAGAACAAAAGTTGCTCTTATTGAGTAATTTTTTTTAAAGTGGCGATTACCGCGTCAACAGTTTACAATCTGTTACGAAAACCGAGAAGATGCGTTAATCGAGAACGGACTTTTTTCCAAAAAAATTTAAAATTCGTTTTATATGAAACTATGAAAGAATAAGTTGTTGTGAAGTGAGGGAAGGTACTTGGGACTTATAGACGGTTCCAAGACGATGGAAGGGTCAGGAGATGGAAAGAAAGTATAAGACCTTATTACTCTCTGTTTAAGCAAAAAAATAAAATAAAAAAACATAAAAAAACATACGACTTCTTCAATTTACACTTAACACATCTGGTAGCTGAATACGGGCAGGTAGTTTCTGAATTCAATTCAATGTCCAAGTGGAACACAACATTTACCTAATATCAAATGACATTTCCTTATTTGTCTAAAAAAACACATTTCAGTAAACTTTCATTTAAAAACAAGACCCTTACTGGAAAAAAATAAACCGAAACTTTTATGGAGGGTTTGGTTACTTTGAATTTTTTGCTACTCTATACCTTTTGAGTTACAGGCAATCCTCAGTGAGCATTTGTTAACAAGTGAGGGAAGGTACTCGGATTTTATAGACGGTTCCAAAACGATGGAGGGATCAGGATATGGAAAGTATAATACAAGACCTTATTACTCTCTGTTTAAGCAAATACAGATACATACTACTTCTTCAATTTACACTTTATTTGCTACACGTCCGTATTCTTCGCGGTCTTTACATGGACTGTCCTTAATATCAACTTATTCTACTTTGGCTTAACCGGCAACCCTCTCTTTGTGGTATATATATGTGTGTATCCTAATCTCTCTTTGTGCTCATTTCTTTCATTTAATATTGTTCTACTACATTTATGTAACTTCGCATTGGTTTACAAAGCCGAAACTATTGCGACCCTAATGGCCACTTACTGCGAACAACAGGTGAAAAAGGCGAAGTATCTGCTTCTGTAACGACGCCCAACCTATACTTAACTTACCTTATGGTACTCAACTCGTCAACCACTTACAAGATAGTAGAGGAATGCAAGTCTTCCCTCAACTTGGTCAGCAGACTAAATTCGCTAAGATAACACGGGATCATGGAAAACAAAATTGATGATGAACTTATTTGGAAAGGATCAAAAGAGGTATTAATGGAGCCCGAATACACATTGGGACTGCCCGCGCCCTTGGTCAGGGCTTCCACCGACACTTGGGTCTCGTGACAACAGATGGCATTACTCTCCAGGATGCACGTTGAACAAGGGCATGCACCCAGACGTCAGAACGAAATCCGCGGCATTGCTGCATTTTCTAGACAGACAGCTTGTTGGCGTACTAGGGAAACAATTCACATTCGCGCTCTGTGGCCGCCGTTGCCATATTATGTTCTATCGAATATTGAAGAGCGAATCCTATTGGTGGCGGCAATGGCTGGGACAGAGTTCAATGGTGATCGGAGAGACGAAGGCGGGGAAATTATATGCAAAACGGAAATTTCGATCAAATTAGGGATAATATACGTGTTCAAACACTCGTGTATCTTGGCAAATCATTCGAGATACAAACGCGTTAGAATTGCGTACACGTCATGTCAAGGGGCTGCTCGTATGCGGCGCATAATTGAATTTCACTATTGAGCGCTAAGTACGTGCAATCGATCATGGACTGTTTTATTAAGAGCACATTATGCTATCGGGTGGGTGTCATGTGCACATCGATTGTGCAGATCTGAAAAATGGGTCATTGATCATAGGGGTTGACGGCATTGTTACATAGCCGTGGGACAAGTCAGTTCACATACAATCATAGAAACGAAATTGTTTATCTGGAATTGTTTGGCCGTCGTGGCGTAGTGGGTAGAGTGAGACGCTCACCCAGCCGAAGGGTCGACGTTCGATTCCCGGCTGAACACCTCTAATTTTTCATGGCACCTGCTGATAACATAATAATAATAATAATTGTTGGCGCAAAGGGGGACCAGGGCCTAGCTTGCTCATCAACTACTCGTGTTGTGCGCGCTACTGTTCTCTCACGAGTAGAAGGGACCTACAGTTTTTTGCCGACTCCGAACGGCGAGATTTGAGAAGCTTTTTTAGACAGTTATTACTCTTTGAGTGTTGTCAGCAGCTCGAAAGAGGTGGTGCCGTGAAAAATTCGAAAATTCGTGTTGAGCTGGGAGTCGAGCCTATCCCCTTCGGCGTGTGAGCACTCTACCCACTACGCCACGGCAACCACGGCCTAAAATGATTTGGTGACTAACTCCCATCTCCTTAACGATGTCACGAGATGCCACATGGCGGTCTAACTCGATGATTCGATCGGTATTCGTCGTCACAGGTCTTCCGCCGGCTGGCTTACCCACGGTGTCGTTTTCAGCGGCTCTAAATCGTCGAAACCATTTCTCCGCGGTTCGAAGTGATAGAGTACCAACCTCCACAGCACCATTAATATCACGGAGCGTTTCTCTAGCGGATTTGCCTTTAACGAAGGAAAACTTTGAAATAGCGCGAATTTAGGTTTTAGTGAACTCCATGTTTACACGTCTATAATATATATATATAATATAAAATAATCATGCATACCGTCGATTTGTAGGTTATGTCAAGACCTTTCAAATGATGTATAGTATTGCCAAATACGAGCTCTGTAGCGGCTTGTACACAGCCGGAAAATTCAAAAGACAAAAAGGCGGAAGGGAGATACTTGACAGCCTTATATTTCGTCCAATGCTTAGAAGAATGTTTGAATTCGAAGCTTGCTGAGTATTTGATTTCTAAGTTCAACTAAATCTTTTTTACTTATTTCTCAGACATAAGCGAAAATGATATTCTACCAATAAACTTAGCTCTACTTTAAAAGTTTAGTGGAATTAAATCACTAAAACGACATCACGAACACGAACACGCACTTTTTAAAATTTCTGCAGTGTGTCCATACTTTCACACAGTCACTGTTGAATGTTGTGTGTTTTCGTCAGCATTGATGATTTTCTTCTCGCTATGCTCTGTGATGTGGCGGCTTCGGCGAAAGGTCGCCATTGTGAGTGCTTCTGCTTCGCCTGCCGATCAACAGTTGATAACGCGAGCGCCGAACGGGGCTTTCGTGCCGAGCAGAGTACGCGCAAGTGGCGTCAATCGCTTTTATATATTGAACAACAATAATTGCATCTCCTTCAGATTCGATCCTACCATAGAAATGTTAACAAGTAGAGTTCGGCGCGTTGCGATCATTCTTCTGGTGATCGGTGTTCTGGCGGTAGATTCGCGTTCGATTGCCGACGGCGTGTACAGTTCGGAGAGATGTGAAGTTCCGTTTTCGTCGAAGGGACACATAGGATATCAATGGCCGTTGATTTTCCGAACAAATGGCTCGCTCTACGGGACGATGAGCGTGGATGGTGTGGACTCGGTTGTAGTGCCACTGGGTGAGGAAGTGATAGTGTCATGCGGTCCTAATTACATTAAATCGAAGGGAAGGACGGAGCAGATTTCGGCAAAGTGCGGTCCGGGGGGACAGTTTCAGTTGGATGGCCTGTGGGAGGGCGTTAATTTAAAAGAAATTACGTGTGACTTGCGAGTGATCGAGGAGACTATGAATCCGGTGTTTGGCTGCCCCATCAACTTGACGTCTACCAACTTCGGATACCTTCATCCGCTGCAGCGACACACCTACATCATCGGCGAGTCCTGCTACGACATTCAGCTGGGACAGACGTACTTTGCACACGTCAAGCTGGGCGGATCTTCCGAGAGCTTGCCAAAGGCCGACAAATCGTTCCTCCTGCACAACCACCCGAACTCAAAGTACAAAATTGACTTTTTCAAGTCACTTCGCTTCGACGAAATCTACGAGAGGGTGCGCAACACCCTCGGCGTAAAGGATGCACCCGGGTTCAAGCTGAGCAACTTCGTGGACGAGTCGCTTCTGATGCACAACCAACTGATTGCCGTGAAGAAACTATCGTGGAACTACTTCCTCATGCGGGACAACTTGCACACCCTCAGCCTGCTGAAGGAAGACATCAAAGACCTCAGTGCTGGCATGGAACTGGACGTGTACATCGGAAGCCATGGGGTCAACGTGCTGCAGAGTGCGAATGGCGGCATGCAGATGGAATTCTACGCCTCCGTCGGTGACGGACCAAATCGCTTCCCTATGCCCGAGCTGATTTGGATTATTGTTAAGCACGGCAACAAGTTGGTGGCCTTTGGCGTATTCAATGATCCGGATTTACAATCTGAGGATGTGGCACGAAAGTCTATCTGCAAGAGCGAGTGCGAGAAGATTACATGGCTGACACGAGTCGCTAACTCCAAGTACCGCGGTCCGCTGATTTGCTGCCGCTACGATGATTTCATCCAAGTGGTTAAAGAAGCGCCGCTCTGGAGTGGAGCTAATGAACTTTTTTCGTGATGTTAGTGGAGACGATTCATCTTGCGCAACAAAGACTTAAGAATGCCAACAACTTGCCCTTCTCCCAAGAGCGGGGCGAAGCTGTTTTCTTTTTTTTTTTCGTTTACGTCTTGAACTCCCAGAGCGGAGTTTATGTGTCCAGCTTATCAGTTATTTGTTAAGTTCTTTTGTTTTGTTTCTGCTGTAAACAAATCTGCTTGTGGTTTATTTAATAAACGCCATGAATGTATGAGTACGAGTGTTGTTTTTATGTGCGGCCTGGTTATCTACTGTTGAGTTTATGCTGTCATCTTCGGGTCTTAGATTATGTTTTGGTCTCAGTCAAGGACGTGGTTGGCTTGTGTTAGAAATGACCTCGTTGTATGATGTTTTGTCGATCTTTAAGTTGGTCGTTGTTCCAGAGATACGGTATCTGCAGTATTTTGACGGCATGTGAACAAAGCCCCACCTATAGTCTTTGTTTTCGGACGGGAGCTGAGGGAATGAGAGATATCAGCGGAGTGGCAGGAAAGGGTCAATCAGAGTGGGTAGAACTTTCCAGTAAGCTGTAGAGAGAAGCGTTCACATTTTTCTGTCTTCCAAATATGCGTTCGTTCACACTTGCGTTCACATTTCTCTATCTTCCAAATATGAATTTACTCTGAGTTTTTTTTTGTGTTCAATTAATTTTGGTCTATAACAATGAGTTTTGATGAATATGATGACATTGAGAGAGGGGGAAACATTGACTACTTGCACGGCGTCGAGAGTTGGATTTAATTGTTTAGCATTCGATGCATGGGCGCCGATATTGATTGGGTATTCGATTAGTCAAGGCATGTACAGCTACGGGTAACTAATTAGAAACGATGCACCGATCGTTGAAGGATTCACCTTAAAGCTATGTTCCGTCATTTTTTTACACTCCCGATCGATCTGCTCGTCTGGTGTTTGTAAACATGAGAATTTCTCAAGTGCAAAGTTGATTATTCCGTTCGTTGAAAGTGATGAGAAAATTTGTTTGTTTTCAAAAAACTGTAGGCACAAAGGAAACTTCAAGGAACAGGTGTGGGGTCTGGTTCTACGTGATCACTTGCCTTTACGGCTTATATCACGGGGTCCATTTTCCGCAGAGCCGTAAGTAACGCAAAACTAAACGTATTAGTTACCCAAGTACCAAACTGAGATCATGCTTGAATAATAAAAGAATGACAAAAGTTACAAAATGCTTTTTTTTGAAAGTTAAAATGATATTTATTGGTCCTATTGTTTTGTTCGCAACTGTAAGTGCTATGACAAGCGAATGTGTTCGAAATTTGTTTGTTTGTTTCAAACAGTCAACAGCTTAAAAATCATTCAAGCAAATTGCAAAACAAACAAACAGTCTTTTCCACAACATCCGGCCATTTTCAAGAATGAATTGGACTTGAACGGAACATGCTGATGTGAAGAAGACAGTTTTCGCTAAACCTCCGCTTCACTCCCAGCCTCCGCTTCACTCCCAGCCTCCGCTTCACTCCCAGCCTCCGCTTCACTCCCAGCCTCCGCTTCACTCCCAGCCTCCGCTTCACTCCCAGACTCCGCTTTACTCCCAGCCTCCGCTTCACTCCCAGCCTCCACTTCACTCCCAGCCTCCGCTTCACTCCCAGCCTCCGCTTCACTCCCAGCCTCCGCTTCACTCCCAGCCTCCGCTTCACTCCCAGCCTCCGCATCACTCCCAGCCTCCGCTTCACTCCCAGCCTCCGCTTCACTCCCAGCCTCCGCTTCACTGGCATAAAATCGCAGATACAATGGAGAAGGCTGAATTATCTAAAGCTTACTGTTAAAAAGATAAGGTTACCGCCGAGGCGTAGTGGGTAAAGTGCGACACTCACATGTCGGAGGTCCGGGTCCGATTCGCAGCTGAACACACCGAATTTTTCACGGCACTACCTCTTTGAAGCTGCTGACAACAAATAGTAATAACTGTTAAAAGGCTCCGGAACATAGAATACGTTACTAGCGTCAGCGTCACCTATACTTTGACAGATACATAGAAATACATGTATTCTTATGGGGGGTGGTCCATAGACCAACGCTGCCGCTCACGCGACGGATGTAGTAGCTCAACTTTTAACTTTTCTCTCTCCGTCAGCGTTGACAATCGAACATTGTGACATTTCAAGAGATTTTTTTTGAATTTTAAATTCATGTTTGTTGAGTTTGAGGTTTTGTTTTTTTTTTTGTTGGAGGTTGGGTCCATTGTACTACCAGGCAGTAACCTTCATTTAATGTAAGAAAAACCAAGATGCGCTTCTGTGATATAAAACATAGGTTTTCAGTTCCCACCACATCAGCGCCAAATAAGCGCCACCTGATACGAGCTAAAGCAGGACACTGACAGAGAAAGTGCTCTGAAGTGTCATAACCTTCTCCACAGGCGTCGCAGAGTGTGACAAAACTAAGCCCAAGCCAACTCAGGTGCATAGCGAAGGTAAAGGGTCCCGTTAATACGCCAACAAGTCTTCTGCACTCGTTTCTGTCTAGAGATAGCAGAAAAGAGGCGGATTTCTTGCTGACGTTTGGGAGCATACTCTTGGTCACCCTGCATCCTGGAGAGTCACGCCATCTCTGGTTGTGCTGTAGGGAGACCCAACCATCGACGGAGGCCCTGACCAGGGACGCGGGTAGTCCCAAGGTGGGTTCGGGCCCTACGAATGCCTCTGCTGAACCTAGCCTAGCCAGTTCATCGGTAGTCTCGTTTCCCAGGATCCCGTGATGACCCAGGACCCAGACAAGTCTTAGCGAATTCAGCCTGCCGACCGAATTAAGGGAAGACTTGCATTCTTGAACTATCTTGGAAGTGGTTAAAGGGTTGAGTAAGGCCTTGAGCACAACTTGACTGTCGCTGCAAACGCAGATACTTCTTCCCTTCCACCTATTCTTCACAATGTAGTTGGTGACCATTAGGATCGCGAAGGCTTCCGCCTGGAAGACCGACGAGAAGTTTCCTAAGGAGGCGTGAAGTCTAAGATTTCGTTTTCCACAAAGGAGCCGTCCGTGAAAATCCGACTACATTCCTTTCCCGGTTCAGTTTCTGGCCACAGCCAGTTTAAGACACGTGGAAAGTCGACTTTGTAAAAGCGTCGCAACTGTATTATTGGCGACCTCGCATCAGACGGCATGTCCATGAGAGTAGGATCGTAGGGGATGCGGTGTGCAAGGTCATCAAAGCTCCAGTGCGAGTGGAACCAAAGACCATTCCCTTTTAGTCGAGAGATGGCCTTGAGTGTACATCCCATGATGTGGTGATCAAGGGGGGAGGAGAGATTAATCAGAGCATCGAGAGCAGAGCCAGGCTTGTTGGGGAAAGCCCCTGTGCAGCCGAGACAAACTGTTCTTTGAAACTTGGTGAAAGCGGCAGTCACGTATTTGCGCGAAAGCTTGTTCCACCAAACGACTGATGCATAAGAGAGAAGTGGTCTTATTATTGCCGTGTAGATCCAAACGGATCTTTTGGGTGATAGACCCCAAGTTTTGCCGAAAACTCCCTTGCATTGCCAGGAGACTGACAGCGCCTTGGAGGTTTTTGTCTCAATGTGTCTTTTCCAGAGAGATTTACTGTCCAGGATAACACCTAGATATTTGGCTTCATTGGAAAGTGGGATATTGACGCCTTTAAGTACCAGTTGAGTCAAACCAGTCATATTCCTCCTTCTTTTAAAGAAAACAACCTCAGTTTTGAGAGGGTTGACTGAAAGCCCATTCCTGGTACACCAGCTATCGATCATGTCAAGAGCCGCCTGCCCGTGTGCGGTAATGGCCGCAAGGCATGGTCCGGTAGCCAATACGGCTACATCTTCTGCATAAGCCTGGGCATAGGTGATAGAACTATTCAAAACGGAAAGCAGAGAATCAACCAGCATGCACCATAGGAGGAGAGACAGGACCCCGCCTTGGGGGCAGCCCCTGTTAACCTCCGACATTACAAACTTGTCACACTCCGCCTCCGCGATTATAGTCCTGTTCATTAGCATTGCTCTTATCCACCAATGATTCCTCTACGCCGTGATTCCTGGCCGCGTTACACATGCTATCAAAAGTCGCATTGTCGATAGCGCCCTCTATGTCGATGAAAATGCCCAGTGCGTAGTCTTTCCTGTCAAGTGCACTTTCAATTCTACCGACGAGATTTTGAAGTGCTGTCTCGCAAGATAGGCACTTTGCATTTGAGATCGCAGAGCGTTTTTGCGCAGGTGCAGTTCGATTAGCCTCTCCAAGCATTTTAGCATGAAGGAGGTGAGACTGATAGGCCTGAAGTTTTTGGCGAGTGAGTAGTCTCCTTTACCAGTTTTCGGTATAAAGGCTACCCTCACTGTACGCCAGGTACTTGGAATGTATGCCAGCGCGAGGCTGGCAGTGAAAATTCTTTTCAGAGCCGGCAGTATAGGGTCTATGCCCTTTTGCAGCAGTGCTGTATATATGCCATCGGTGCCGGGTGACTTGAAACCATCAAAAGACGCTACAGCGTACTTGATGGCTTCATCAGTTACGACGAGCGATGAAATATACCAGCCTCTGCGAGTAGAATTTGTCTGCTCATCCCCAGTTTCGGAAATCGGCACTGGTTTTGAGCCAACTGTGATTCGGTTCCCAGGGAAGTGAGTCTCAAGCATGAGTTGGACGGTTTCAGCTTTAGACTCGGTGTAGGCACCGTCTGGTTTTCTTAGTGTGTCCAGCCTCACTGCTTTGTCCCTTTTGAGGACTTTCACTAGTCTGCTGGTTTCACTGAGTGTTTCGATTTTCCACAAAAGTCTTTATAAGAGGCACTTTTCGAAGCTCGAATAAGCCTTTTATATTATTTTTGTTTTAATCGATACAAGTCCCAGTCCTCTTCCAGATTGGTCTTAAGTGAGCTATTCAGAAGTTTTCTGGTTTCCTTGCGCTTTCTCTGCAATTCCGAGTTCCACCACGGAACAGGGGTTCTGCAGGGGTGTTTTTTGACTGGGCATGTCAGTTCGAAGAATTGGGTTAGGGTGTCATTCAGGTTCCGAACTGCCACCTCAACCTTACGCCTCGTTCTGAGTTTTGGGAGAGGCACCGTGCGATTTGCTAACTCTTCCCTAAACTTTGGCCAGTTTGTTCTCCTAGGTATCCTACTCCTCTGCGAGACATTGGTTTCGCATTCGATTCGGAATTCTATGTATGTATGGTCCGACATGGACACTTCCGACAGAACTTTCCAGTCTGTGATCTCCTGAAGATATCTATTTGATAACGTTAAGTCAATCACCGCACACAAGTGGAAAAGGACCTCAACCATCTTGGAGTGCGCAATTGGAGACAGCTGGCAAGAGATCGTGCTAGCTGGAGAGGCATGTTGGTTGAGGCCCAGGTCCACCCCGGACTGTAGCGCCATCCGAAGAAGTCAATCACCTCCTGTCTTCTTGTCGTGACAAACGTTGGTTGCGATCCAACGTTGTTTATGGTCAAGCCAGTCGAAAGTGCGAAATCGAGAAGATACGATCCTCTTCTGTTACATTTGCTGCTGCCCCAGAAGATGTTCTGAGCATTAGCGTCACAACAGAAAACGAGACCCATCTTTTTCGATTCGCAGTACTCTACGAGTTCCGCTACTTACCTTGGTGAAGGTGGTAGGACAGAGTCGTAGGGGAAGTAGGCCGAATCCACGACAAAATTATGCCATGATCTGCCTGATTTGTAGTTTATAACCGCAGCAACTAAATCTTGTCCACAGAATTGTCCAAGCTTGGTTGCTGGGAGAAGATTCGGCACAATGAGACAAGCTCTCGGTCTTCCCGATCGCTCGTCGAAGAGTGGGGACAAGCCTCGTAGACTACCAAGGCCAAAGATGCGATTTTTCCACACCCATGGTTCCTGGATAGACACGATGTGTGATTTTGTCTTCATCATGGAAAGTCTGCTACATAGGATTGCAGTAGCATCCTTAGAATGATGAAGGTTGATCTGGGTAAACAGTGGCATGCAAAGTTACCGTGGAAAGCATCCCTTATTCGCAAACCTTGGACATGAGGCGGAAGTTAATCCGTCCAAGATGCAGATAGGGACGCAGATAGAGAGCCGTATCTGGAGACGATGGTCTCAACCGAAAGTCGGTCCAGGCCCACAACGAGAGTAGAACCGTCTTTACTTTCCCAGTTCTTGCTCTCCCTGTGGGAGAAAACCTTCCACCTTCTGGTGTCGAGACTAGGGTTCTGGATGCGGAGACGCGCCAGCACATCCGCCGTGTTCCTGAGTGGCCCCGGGATCCAGCAGATGGAGCGCGTGAGTTTTATGAGTCTGAGAACCTCAAAGCTTGTGCTCAGCCACTCAAGAGATTGCTGTGTGGAGCACTTCACCAAAAAGGTTCCGTTTTCTAGAGCACAGCCCTCCACTTGGAAGTAAGTGTTCTCTGCCTTAGCTAGCTCCCACAGCTGATCTTCGTAGTATTTGCATTTTGCGTCGGTCATGCTGTCGCCATTGCCAGCTTTCCCTATTCGCAGCAGCAGAGAAGAGATAGCAGCTTTCTTATAGGGATGCGGATCTCGTTTTCCGCTTGCCGCGAGTTTGAGTCTATTGTCAGGCACTCCCGCAGCAGTCAATTTCCGCTTATCCGAGCCGCAGCCAAAGTTAGGTGCGGCACCGGTGTCTTGCGGACCTTCCATGTGGGAAGTGCTGCCAACGGGAGCGTTAAGACGATTTTCGCTTTTTTTCTTTGAGAGCCAGAGGAAAAGGGGGTGGCGTTGGTTTCGGAGGATTGGCCAGTTACGGTTGGTGATACTTCTACTGACCTGATCCACTTTGCCTTCGCCATTAAAGGGGTACTGCCTTCGACGCTTGCGCCTTCAACCACTTTCGTGATCTCTTTGCGCCGCTCGGTGGCAACCTTCCTTCTTCTCCTATTCCTTTGGCTCTTGGTCAGGGGCGCCCTAGGTGCCGGATCTTTTGGGCCTCGTTCTTCCTTTTCGGATTCCTGAGGCGCGCCATTAGAGGTGGCACTCTGGCAAGCTTTCTGACACTGTGCCGGGAGATTAGGCGTATCAGGCTGAGCCTCTCCGCCGCTTTCTCTGGTTTTCCAACTCATTCTACTGAGGGCATCGTAGAGTGAGTGGCAAGAGTCATTATTTTCAGCGCCACAGCGGGCGGAGGGTGTTTTAAGTATAGTGGAAGGGGCCACCAGAATCCTTGCCCCGACCGCTGTAGAAAAGACAACGGGTGGATTATCGCAGTCGCGAGTACCACCTGGAGTAGTTAAATCCATTGGGTTTGCCTCCATACAGTCTTTATTTAGGACGTCCAAAGACAAGAGGTTTCTGGACTTTAGTTCGACGTCTCACCTGGGATCTGTCGAACCGAGGTTCATTGACTCTTAAGCCCTACCGCCGCGACAAGGTATCCAGAAAGGGAAGGGGAGTTTGAGGTTAGTTCTCGTCGAAGTCACACAGGAAAATAACAAAGGTTTGTATTTGCAAGTTTAAATAATAACAATAACATTAACTCATTAAAGACATTAACACAGGACGTTGTGAGCAGGAGCTTCGAGACATTCCGGAGTGGAAGAAGTTTTGGAAAAACATTCGGAAGGAAGAAAAAATAGAAATAAAACCCTATATTGAGTGTGAACAACATTTTTTGCAGGACATATTTAATAAAGGTTTGTGATTGCACAATTGAAATAAAATACAAATAAAATTGTGACTTTTTTATGTAGATGACCAAGACAAAATTAATTGAAGCCGTTAAATCACATATTTCTCCCTACGATAAGAGCCATGCATCTTATCGTAACAAAAAAAGGACTGAGAGCATGTAGCGGCTGTTGTTGTAATAGATTGTAAGTTTTTTCAACTGTAAAGAGATACGTGGCACCCCGAATGTATGTACTGTTCTTTTCTAGATAAGCTGAAGGCAGCAGCACTTTCACAGAGATATGTCCGGAACCTGGAATTTCTCCTTTATACGAATCGACAAACTAGTCGATTGCGTAGAACAAATCATCGTACACATTTTATGTTTTGTTTCGTTTTTGTTACATTTATTGAAAAAAATATGTGTGTATGTATAATAAAGTAATAAAACTAAATTACAAAAATGTTGTCATTAAGCACAATAGTTAATTCAATAACTCGTCTGAAAAAATATTTGCAAAAAAAATATATCAAACCGATCTAAACTATTACCGAAACAAATTGAATTTAAAGCTACTGTCAAATGAAATCAGCTATGCGTTGAAGTATTCATTGTGTCACCCCCTTCCTTCACGTACTTCACCGTCAACGGATATTTTGCCGCTACGCAAGTAACGTATTCTATGTGTCGGAGCCTTAAGAAAAAGCTTCTCAAACTTCGCCGTTCGGAGTCGGCAAAAAATTATAGGTCCCTTGTATTCACGAGAGAACAGTGGCGCGCACAATACGAATAGTTGATGAGCAAGGTAGGCCCTGGTCCCCCTGTGGACTGTCGAACCATCCAATTAAAATTATTAATTATTAAGGTTAAAAATTGCATAATATCAAGTAGTTATACTTATACAATATAGACTTATAATTTCCAAATAAAAACAAATTTAAATTCAAATGGGATCAGACAAATATCAGATAAGAGTACGGCATTGATTTGGAACGTTATCTAAGATGGGACAGCGTGCAAGCGTGTTACATGTGACTTTGATCACGGAACGTAAACACTCAAATTGCATGCTTGACGTGTCAATAGTTGATAAGGCAAATCATCATTTGCCAGCTTTTACACGAGTTCTAAGCAAAATCATTGCGGCCTATTGATGAATGGAAACATACCTTTGACCAGGCAGCATGTTTGCGGTACGAATGTAGTTCAATATTTTATGGAAATTCCTGTAAACTGTGCAAACACACAGGTTCAGTTTACTTCACATGCATACACTCTATTTGCTGTTCAATGTCAACGCAGTCAATAAGCACGATTCAATCATCAATTATTCGGAGATAGAAAACAATGAAATAAAAAACATCCAATATTCCATTTATTTGTATTTATTGATGATGTATAGACATTATACGAAATGAAAACATGTCGGGGGCCATTTAGGGTGGCGTTTTAATGGCATCCGTGGCCGCCGTGGCGTAGTGGGTAGAGTGCGACGCTTACACGCCGAAGGGTCTAGGTTCGATTCCCAGCTCAAGACCAATTTTTCGAATATTTCACGGCACCACCTCTTTCGAGCTGCTGACAACACTCAAAGAGTAATAACTGTCTATGAAAGCTTCTCAAATTTCGCCATTCGGAGTCGGCAAAAAACTGTAGGTCCCTTCTACTCGTGAGAGAACAGTAGCGCGCACAACACGAGTAGTTGATGAGCAAGCTAGGCCCTAGTCCCCCTCTGGACTGTAGCGCCAACAATTATTATTATTATTTAATGGCATCGTATTTCTTATAATTGTTTTTATTTGTATTTTTTCATCCGAGTAAGAGTTCAACATAATCATTCTTAAATCTAGACGAGGCTCTGTAAAGCTGGCTTGGAAACAAACATTGTTTTCATACACATCACCGCATATCTCTATACATTAGAATAAGACCTAAATATCAACGAGTAGGTGATGGTTTCCTTGTCGGAGTTTTTCCGTTCTGAATATTTGCATGCCACTATCTGATCAACTATTTGTCTTAAAACCCAAACCAAAGAATTTCATGAATTTCAAAAACAAACGCGTATTAACTTTAATCTCTCCCAACCTAAGTTAGCGCCACCTTGCACACATTAACCAAACTACAAATTTTGACAGTTCAATTCGAGTCTCGTTGCGCTGATTGCATTTGCCAGTACAGAGAAATTGCAATTGTTTACAATTTTCAAGAGTTTCCCTAATAAAACTTTATTTCGCAAACAAAACGCTTGATAGCGAATGCAGCAGACGTAATCTTTTGTAATTCTAACAAGCTCTATCCGTGCTACATAATAATTGATAAACGTGTGCTGTTAATTATTAGCTTAGAAGTCAAATCAGCGGTGTTCCGCCCCTAAAATCTCATTCGTTTCACCGGTTTGATGTGAAAATATTTGTTTTCCATATCAAATTCCAATTCAACATAGCTAAAATATGATATAATCCCAAGAGTGTTATTCAGAAACTGTGTTAATTATTGAAAATCTTAAGAAAACGTAGCAGTGTTTGTTTTCTGTTCAAGATGTCCATGAGATTCCGTCGCCAAAGTAATACTCGCCGCCAAAATGAGTACGAAGGACTATTAGGAAACAGTAAGTATGCACAGTTATTAAGTGAGTTCTGCTTGATTTAGTTAATACGCCTGATCTAAAGAGTAAAAACATGATTAAAACACTTTTCTAAATAACCTACTTATGGCAAAGTTTATTGACACATCTCCAATCGGGAATTTTAATATGGGTACACAACCAGGGGAAATTATGTCAAGGAAGCGGGTCAAACAGGGTTAAATAATAATTACGTATGAAACACGTTACTGCTTGTTTCAAAAGGGCTTTAAATTTAAGTCGGTCTTGAGTTATCTCTCACATTGATCATGTGACAAAAGTCGCCGACAAGTTGTTTATTCTTATTGACACAAGATAATTGGATCAAGATTTATGTGAAAATAAAGCTCAGTGCGATTTACGAACATAGTGATAAGGCAAAATGAATCAGTTCAGTTGTATGTCCCCTAATTGTGTGATAAGGTGAATCTTCTCAATGCTGTTGCGTTTGAGTGAGTCATTGTCCGGTGATTGAGTAAACTAAAACTGATTAATTTTTGAATTGATTCTTGAATCGTTGTTGTACTAGCTGCCTGCAAGTGACGAGCTTTAAGTGTCTTTTTAATAACGTCGTAAAAACTTGCAACAAGTTTATTCTTTCGTGGGGGAACTGGTTCTCATTCATTGAAGTCTACCGAATCGCAGCCAGCTTGTCGTGTGTGCCGTTGACATTGATTTCCTTCTATAACATCTATGTCGTCGACATTCTAGTGGTCGAATAAATGAGAGATCATGTTTTGCGGTAGGCAGCAGTTGTTGTTTTTGTCGGGTTTCTCAAAGGAATTTTATATCTTTTCGGTGCATTGATTTTTTTTATAATCTATTTTGATGTGCTTTAGGATGTCAGTAGACATTTTTTAATGTGATGTATAAGAACATTTGTATTCGTGACGGAAGTCTGAGAAATAATCAATTTAATGGATTAAAGGGTAATTTTTAGCGGCGATTTATTGTTTCAATAATGAGGCCGTTGAGATTTTGTTTGAGAATTAGTTCTTCTGATGTTGTTGTTGTTGGATAGCAAGTTTACATTCTAGGACATACTTCTCGACACGCATGTTGAACAGGTCAGGAATGCAGTACAGGGGCAGTTGTTTTTAGCTTAATTCGGAGTTCTCCGAAAACTGGAACAGTGGGTCACATAGTTATTCGGACAAACAGTGCAGAAAAATAATTTCCAAAAATCGCTTGACTAAGCGATATAAAACATGCGGAGACCAGAATGCTGTTGCGACATATTTTTTTATGAAATAATTATTTTAACTACTTTACCAGGTATACCCGTATGAAATGAGCGTCAAGATACAAATATCTCGATAGAGAACATTTGTTGTGAACGAGCGCTTATTTTTTTTGTTTGTTTGCTATGACATCTGTGAAAAATATTTAGTATACATCAAGTCATTGAACAGACAACGTCATCGTGTTAAAAATGTCAAATTTTGTACCAGAAAGTGGTGATTTGCGGAAAGCATTAATTTTTTTATTTCATTTGAAGAAAAGTGCTGCAGAGTCGCATCGAATGCTTGTCGAGGCATATGGTGATCATGCTCTATCAGAAGCAACATGCAAAAGATGGTTTCAACGGTTCAGAAATAATGATTTTGATGTGAGAAATGAAGAACGTGGAAGACCACCAAAAAAGTTTGAAGACGCCGAATTGCAAACGATATTGGATGGAGATGACACTTTGAGTCAAAAGCAAATGGCAGCAATGTTAAATGTTGCACAACAAACAATTTCTGACCGTTTAAAAGCTATGGGAAAGATCGAAAAGTGTGGAAAATGGGTGCCACATGAGTTGAATGAAAGACAGATGGAAAAGCGAAAAAACACTTGTGAAATTTTGCTTCAAAGACACGAAAGAAAATCGGATTTGCTTCGGATTGTTACTGGCGATGAAAAATGTATTTATTTCAAGAATCCTAAACGCAAAAAATCATGGGTTAATCTGGGACAACCATCAACATCGACTGCAAAACCAGATCGATTCAGCAAGAAGACAATGCTGTGTGTTTGGTGGGACCAGAAAGGTGTGCTGTACCACGAGGTCCGAAAACCTGGTGAAACCGTTAATACTGATCGCTACCGACAACAAATGATCAATTTGAACTATGCATTGATCGAGAAACGACCAGAATGGCCCAGAAGACACGGCAAGGTAATTTTGCTCCATGACAATGCACCTGCACACAAAGCAAAACCGATTCAGGATACAATCAAAACACTTGGCAGGGAGCAGCTACCCCACCCGTATTGACCAGACTTGGCTCCTTCCGACCACCATTTGTTTTCATCGATGGGACACGCATTGGATGAGCAGCACTTTGATTCCTACGAGAAGGTCGAAAATTGGGTGTCTGATTGGTTTGCTCTAAAATACGAACAATTTTATTGGCGTGGTATTCACAAATTGCCAGAAAGGTGGTCAAAATGTGTAGAAAACAATGGCCAATACTTTGAATGAAATGCTTTTACTTTCCCATTAATAATATATATATGATATACCTGGTAAATAGAACTCTAGAAGAACTTAATTGAAAAAGTATTTAATGTAACAAATATTCACAACTAAGTAATTTTGGATTTCACCCGTAGATGGCTTTAAGTGAATTTTAAGGTTTGCTACCGTAATCGAAATGTCAAACACATTTTCTTATTTGATAGTTCGTCTTAAACTGTCAACCAGTAAAAATATTTTTTGAATGGTTGTGTACTTTTTGTTTGGGGTCTATTGAAAAATGCAAAATGAAAGTGGTCATTTTCTTTATAGTTTGCTTTTTTAATTTTCGGATAGGAAACACCGCTTCGCAAGTTCACAAAAACGTATGTCCTGTTTATGGCGACGAAGCTTTGGTTTGCCAAATTTCGTTCCGGTGGTCTTTTACTCAAAAATGAAAAACGCTCGTTGAAGTTAATGACGGCCAAGTCTAAGCAGTAATCAAAGTTGTTTGTTAAAATTGACCAAATCAATTATTAGGCAGTTTCTCCTGCATAACAAAGCAGTAATCGATTCGGATCGTCACAGTACAATACGTGAGATTGCAGAGAAGCTTCATGTCATGCATTGAAAATCGCTTGAAACAACTTTGCTTTGTACCAAAACTTGATTATTTAACACAACGCATTATCATCTGCGATTTCTCAAAGAAACTTATTGAAAATAATCCATTTTTAAAACGATGGATAACTAGGAAAACAAATTGGTTGTTTACAACGACGTCAATCGGAAGAGGTTGTGGAACAAGCCAGGTGAACCAGATCAAACAACATCAAAAGCCAATATCCATCAAAAGAAAGTTATGTTATCAGTTTGGTGGGATAATAAGGCAATTGTCTAATTTGAACTTTTACAACCGAACGATCAGTTCTGATTGATAAAGTTGAAGAACGCAGTTGAAGAAAAGCCGTCCATCCTGAATTGCATGATGACAATGCAAGGCCACACACACCTTTGGTCATTCGGCAACAATTATTGAAGCTTTGTTGGGGAGTTTTGCCGCATCCACTATGTAGTCCTGACTCTGCACCATCTGATTACTTTTTATTTCGATCCTTGCAGAACTCATTGAATGGTTGAAGTTTCAATAATCATGATGATGTCAAATGGTATCTGGTTCCGTTTATTGGTGATAAAAACCAGAAATTTAATGAACGTGGAATTATGATGCTGCCTGAAAGAAATACGCAATTACCTTGTTACTAACCCTGTATTTATGCCTCAAAAACAGTTACACAATACGGTCGACTTAATTTTGTTCCAAAAATAAAATCGGAGGGCAACTATCATCAGTTATGGCGGCCTAAACAACCATCATCGGTGCTGCTTGCCTTCTTGTGGCATTCTAAGGTGTAAATTTGCGCAGATCTGCTCTGGAAAGTTAAATCGGCCATTTGGTTTGTTGGCCTATTGCCTAAATACGATGATCAGCGAAAAAAAAGAAACTAACAACTCGTTCGCCCTTTTGACTCAAACTCTCTTCTGTTGCGGTCTAAGACCGTGTGGTTTTTGGTAATTCTATGACTTGAGTCGTAGCGTATTTTCAGTATGTATTGTAAGTGACGGGGATTCTCCTCAATTCAAGTCTTCTTAGTCATTTATGCCGATTTTGCTGTTTTTCTTTTTGTAACTACATCCCTGTCGTTTTGCAACACTGCCAATATCACGATAAAAAGCTCTGGTTTGAGAAGCCAACGATTTATATACGTTGTGATGATGGAAGGTTCTGACCATAGTCTCTATAAATCAATCACAGTCACTTTTGAATTCCATCGCGGATCTTTTTTTTCAGCAGAACTGAGCCGCAAATCGTATAAAAGGCTTGTAAAAACAAAATTTTGTTGTCATGTGTTAAGCTACCTGTTATGAATGGTTTGGAAATAATAGCAGTCTGAAGTTGGTTGCATTTCAAGTCAGTCAGAGTGTGTACATTTATGCATTCTAAGCAAAATTTGGTCACTTCTTCGTATAATTCTGTTAAAAATAATTCTTTTCAAGCAAATTTCTTTCCTGCCACCGCTGCGTCCAATTGTGTAAATTTGTAGGCAAATTTTTATCCCAAACGATAATAACATCTTTTGAGTGACGGCTAACCAAAAATGTGAAAAATTTGCACTTTACTCTAACACCACATATATATACTTAAATCCCGTTGCATTTATGTTTGAATTGAACCTTCAGTTATCGAATTCTATAAGCTGCCAAATGTACACTAACTTGACATATCATATAAGGTGTGTTCCCGTACTCGAACAAACAACACAAAACAACACAAACTAACAAAAAATCTGTTTACCGAAAAAATGGGTTTAACGTCAAATGAGCGCTCTCTCGAGATAGTAAAATATTTCCCCGCCCTGCCTATTTTAACACAAGAAATTAGGTCTGTTCCAATTGATTTGTGTGCAGAAATTCGTAGTTGCGTAGTTTGGGTAAAAGTCTTGGTCTTGAGAGCAACTCTACCGAAAATTGTGAAACGACTTTTCGCAGAAATTCGTAAACAGCTATCAGACATATGAAATGTCAGAGGTTTTTTTATTTGCGATTTGACAGCCATTTGCTGTCGTACTGCTGCCCACAGTTTTTTCTTCGGCAGCAATTCGTAGGGAGGGGAAATATTCTGCTCTCTTGTGAGCTCTATCTTCTATGAAAAAATCAGCTAATGAAACGCTTTTTCGTAATTTTTCGGGTAAATGAGTAGACGTTCGTAGAAATTCAGAGCAATTGGAACGCACCTATAGGTTGTTGGTTGTTGGTTGTTGTTGGTTTTCTATCAAGTTAAATGGTGTGCGTATAGCGATAAGTGCGCATTGACCAATTATCTCTGTGTATGTGTCTCAAATTTCGTTGTTGTTGTTGTTTTCTGTATCGAAAAAGTTAATTTGACATTTCTTAATTACGTACTTTACACATTTGGTTTTGAGGCGTTCCCATACTTCGCCTCTTTCTGAGAGAGATTTACCCCCGCTCCTTAACAAATGACAGACTTCAGAATTTAGTACAGAAAGTACTGGAACACACATATAACATAACGAATAATAATAATAATTGTTGGCGCTACAGTCCAAAAGAGGACCACGGCCTAGCCTGCTCATCAACTACTCGCGTTGTGCGCGCTACTGTTCTCTTACGAGTAGAAGGGGCCTACAGTTTTTTGCCGACTCCAAACGGCGAAATTGGAGAAGCTTTCTTAGACAGTTATTATTCTTTGAGTGTAGTCAGCAGCTCGAAAGAGGTGGTGCCGTGAAAAATTCGAAAAATTGGTGTTGAGCTGGGAGTCGGACCTAGATCCTTCGGCGTGTGAGCGTCGCATCCTACACACTACACCACGGCGACCACATGGCAATTTAGAGCTTCCTTCTCTTAGAGTTGGCACATACATACATATGTCACACACAGGAGGTTCCACTATTAATTCTTTTATTTTTTAAATTGCCAATCAAATGCGAAATACCGACAACCAAGATGTAGTCTCCTTTTACCAAAACCGATTTAATTTTGGACTGTAGCTATGTGTGCGTCCACCACTAAATTGCGAAGTTTGCCGTATCCATTCACCCATTTAACCCGGAGATAGGTACTTTGCAGCTGGCAATCAATTAATTTAATAACCCCTGCAGTGGACGGGGAATCAGATTTTTCGATCTAATTACAAACTGCTTCACCGCAACGCGGTCCCATCACACCGCTCGCTGGAGGGGAGGGAACGTAAATAAATAATTACAAGGCTTTCAGTTTCAGTTTCAGAGTCACTTTCATGTGGGTGGACAATTAACCATCGCGAAGATTAACCCGAAGATAACCATCGCCTTCGCATGCATCACCAGCGTGCGGTCAGGTCATGGATGAAGTGAGAAAGGAAAGGCGGTCACCAGAGGAAGTGAATTGACTCTGTGTAGTCTTTGATTTCGCTAACGAGTCGCACTTTGAAGCGGCGCCCCACACTGTGTCCTTGGAAATACATTGGTGAGGTTACATGCTTTAGTACAAGGTTTGCAAGTGGGGACTGCCTGACTGCCTTGGTCGCAGAGCCGCACCCAATTGTCAGCAAACTAAACGCAACGACCGCTGCTGGAGACCATTATCTGGTTGCCCGACAAATGAACGAACACGGACGCGCCCAGATGTGCTTTTGTCATAAGTAATCCGCCTCCGCCAGGTAATCCCCATGTTCTCGGCAGTGCTGTCCTCCTTTCGGTATATTTGAAGAGTATACGCGAAACGGATATGGTCATAAAGTTTCGCCATTAGAACGACACCAACATAAACAGGGCGATGGACTGCTGCTGGGGCTTGCTGTGTGTGTTCCGGAGGGAGGCACAGAACTTAATTTCCTTTAATTTTTGAGATTCACTTTCGAAACGAAGCGAAAATGTAACACGCCCCTCAAGCAGATTGAATGGGATCTCTACACGCAATGCTATCGCAGAAGAACTGGAGCGTGCTGCTGCTGCTTAGCTTTTGTTTTTCGGTCGCACTTATAACCTTGATCTTGTGGTTGTTGCGGTTTTTAAGGATTTTCAACTAGGGGTGTTTTGGGAAAGTGATTTGTGGCTAAAATGGAAATCGTGACAAAAGATGTGACAAAAGATGACTTTGAAATATGATCCGGTGTATGAAAGGACATTGCAATCAAAGAGGACGTAGGTATTCAAGTTATCTGTATCTTTATACAAGGAGTGCACGTGTTGACAACAGAAAGTCATGACAACAGCTAGCCGCCAATATGTAGGCCATTTCTAAAAGTTAAATGTCAGTATTATGGGAGCGAAATTAAGTATACTCGAACCATAGTAACCGTCTAAAAAGGCTTCAGTTCAGAAAAAAATATGAACATTGTGGCTCAGATTTCTGGAATACCGTGAAATTTCCTGATGAGAACAAGTTCAACATTCGCGGGTCAGATGAGAGTGAACAACTGTGGCGATAAAAGAATACAGAGCTCGATCGTATTAATATGTCAGGGATAGCAAAACACGGTTGTCGCAGCGTGATGGTATGGGGTGTACGTCAGCAGCTAGTGTCGGCAACTTAGTGTTTACAGTATCTGCAATGGATAGATATCATTATTTAAACATTTTATCGCATAATCTAACACAAAGTACCTGAAAGTAGGGCGTTGAGAAATCTTTTGTTTCCCAAAAAGACAATCACTCCAAACACACCGCATTGTCCAAGAATGGATATTGTATAATGTTCGAACTCAGCTTAAAACGCCACCGTATTGACCGGACTTAAATGTTATCGAACATTTATGGGGCTGTGGATCTTGTCCACGAAATAAACGGGACGAAATAAACATGCTCTTCAGGAGGATTGGTCCAATATTGACCAAAACGTGACCAAAAATATTGGTGAATTCCATGCCTTCCCTACAAAAAGACGCTTTGATCAGTTTGAATATTACGTTCAACAGTTATAGACGTGTAAACATGGAGTTCACTGACTCCGAAATTCGCGTTATTTTAAAGTTTTCCTTAGTTAAAGGCAAACCCGCTAGAAAAACGCTCCGTGAGATTAATGGTGTTTTGGGGGATGGTACTCTATCACTTCGAACCGCGGAGGAATGGTTTCGACGATTCAGAGTCGGTGAAAACGACACCATGAATAAGCCAGCAGGCGGAAGACCTGTGACGACGAATACCGATCGAATCATGAAAATCATCGAGTTACACCGGCATGTGGCATCTCGTGACATCGCCCAGGAGATGGGTGTTAGTCACCAAACCATTTTAAACCATCTGCAAAAGGCTGGATATAAAGGAAAAGCTTGATGTGTGGGTTCCGCATGATTTGTCACAAAAAAACTTTCTGGACCGATATACTGCTGAAACGGTGACCTTTTGCACACTGATCCCTATAGCGCTGCCCCACTGTGCGGGGGCCAGCCTTATTACATTCAACTCTGACTTCAACATTTTTTTACAACGAAAGTGTGTTAGTAATAGTATTTATTGTAGCTTTTCTATATAGGTAGGAATTGCAGCATTGTTTTGAGCCTAAATTTCTTGTGGTAAATTGTTATTTGGAGCCTTAATTTATTGTGGTAAATTGTAATTAAATAATTTTTTATGCAATTAAACAAAAACCGTGTTTTTTCAATTTTTTAACTTAAGATTACTCTATGCTCTATGCTATATCAACCATTTTCGATCCATTGGATGATTCAAAATTTTATCATGATCGGTCTACGGGCTTAAAAGTTATCGCGTTCCCCGTACAAGGTCACCACAGTGCGATGGCCACTGGAATAAGATAACATGCGTAGTTTTTATAGGGCAATGTTTTTTTTTCAGTCGAAGACCCTTTAGGCGGTCTGTGGTAATCGCTACAAGATCAACCACAACTCACAGGTAGCGCCATCTTCCAAAACAGATCGAATTAAATTTTACCCCAATATATTAACTGCGGCGATTGAGAAATGAAAGGAAGGTTGGGAAAAAAGATTTCAAACTGCAATGGCATTTTCAACAAACTCGTTTAAACGTTGCTAAATTCATCGAACGAACATGCTTAAATATGTGTCACCAAAACGAGTTCTAAATGAGTCTGGCGATAAATAATGCGAAACAGAGAATTTGTATATTTTTTGAGAGAATGTTTTCGTGTTTCCTGTGGGCAGGACCTATGAATGTGGCCGCCGTGGCGTAGTGGGTAGAGTGCGACGCTCACACACCGAATGGTCTAGGTTCGATTCTCAGCTGAACACCTCGAATTTTTCACGGCACCACCTCATTCGAGTTGCTGACAACACTCAAAGAGTAATAAAGTAAAGAAAGCTTCTCAAATTTCGCCGTTCGGAGTCGGCAAGTCCCTTCTACTCGTCAGAGAACAGTAGCCCGCACAACACGAGTAGTTGATGAACAAGCTAGGCCCTGGTCTCCCTGTTGACTGTCGCGAAAACAATTATTATTATAGGACTTATGAATACAAAGCTAAGGTAATGGCGCACAGAAGTAAGAAATTTTTTATATTTGGCGACATAACTTGTAAACAAGAGATAAGGTCTAAGTCTATATGCCAGTCTAAAATAAAAATAGGTAAAGGATCGTTGGAAGTTACACTAGAGGGTAACCTTAACGCGGCCATGAAGAAAACATTGGTAAAACATTGATTTATAGGTATACCGGTATGAAGTGAGCGTCAAGATACAACTGTCTCGATAGGGAACACTTGTTGTGAACGAGCCCTTTTTTTTTTGTTTGTTTGCTATGACATCTGTGAAAAATATTTGGTATACATCAAGTCATTGAACATACAACATCATATTTTTTCATCGTGTTAAAAATGTCGAATTTTGTACCACAAAGTGATGATTTGCGGAAAGCGTTAATTTTTGGTTTCATTTGAAGAAAAGTGCTGCAGAGTCGCATCGAATGCTTGTCGAGGCATATGGTGATCATGCTCTATCAGAAGCAACATGCAAAAGACGGTTTCACCGGTTCAGAAATAATGATTTTGATGTGAGAAATGAAGAACGTGGAAGACCACCAAAAAAGTTTCAAGACGCCGAATTGCAAACGATATTCGATGGAGATGACACTTTGAGTCAAAAGCAAATGGCAGCAGTGTTAAATGTTGCACAACAAACGATTTCTGACCGTTTAAAAGCTATGGGAAAGATCCAAAAATGTGGAAAGTGGGTGCCACATGAATTGAATGAAAGACAGATGGAAAACCGAAAAAACCCTCGTGAAATTTTGCTTCAAAGACGCGAAAGAAAATCGGTTTTGCATCGGATTGTTACTGGCGATGAAAAATGGATTAATTCTAAGAATCCTAAACGGAAAAAATCATGGGTGAATCTGCGACAACCATCAACATCGACTGCAAAACCAGATCGATTCGGCAAGAAGACAATACTGTGTGTTTGGTGGGACCAGAATGGTGTGCTGTACCACGAGCTCCTAAAACCTGGTGAAACCGTTAATACTGATCGCTACCGACAAAAAATGATCAATTTAAACCATGCATTGATCGAGAAAAGTGGCCGCCGTGGCGTAGTGGGTAGAGTGCGACGCTCACACGCGGAAGGGTCTAGGTTCGATTCCCAGCTCAACACCAATTTTTCGAATATTTCACGGCACCAAATCTTTCGAGCTGCTGACAACACTCAAAGAGTAATAACTGTCTAAGAAAGCTTCTCAAATTTCGCCGTTCGGAGTCGGCAAAAAACTGTAGGTCCCTTCTACTCGTGTGAGAACAGTAGCGCGCACAACACGAGTAGTTGATGAGCAAGCTAGGCCCTGGTCCCCCTCTGGACTGTAGCCCCAACAATTATTATTATTATTGATCGAGAAACGACCAGAATGGACCAGAAGACAAGGCTAGCTAATTTTGCTCCATGACAATGCGCCTGCACACAAAGCAAAACCGGTTCAGGATACAATCAAAACACTTGGCTGGGAGCAGCATCCCCACCCGCTGTATTCACCAGACTTGGCTCCTTCGTTGTACAGTAATAGTTTCGCCTTCTCGGCAAGTCCGTTCTCGCCTCGCATCAATGGTTAGATGCGATGGAATGCGAAACTGGCCTTTTGAAGGGCCACTTTGAAGTGAGGATTGAACTTCAACCTCTCAGTTGGGTTAGGATGGGTTTCAGTTTTGCATAACTGCTTCTTGTAAAGGTGCACCAAGAATTGTTGCTTGTGGGGATTGTTGGGGATGATGCGCGATTTTTCGTAGACCTTCTTGTTGCTATGATGTTTCATCCTGTCCTCGTCAAAGGTGAGACCGGTGCAGATTCGTAGTATCTTCCTTTCGCAGATCGATAGTTTCGATAGATAGCGGCTGGCCGTAGATGCAATGGGTCTTGTTCACCGGTGGAGCACTAATGTTGGTGTGGAAGTAGCGCTCGATAAGACCTGCATGATGATACTCAAGGGAAAACCGTAACCCGTCCGTACGTGTTCTCGGCACTTCACTGAGAACGGTAAGCGAGGTTAAATACCTCGGCATTACCGTTGGAAAGGGAATGAACTTTCTCCCTCATGTGCATAAGCTGAGGGATCGGCTAGTGAAGGTTTCGCGGCAGCTTTGGCGGGTGCTCAAGGGTGACTGGGGACTGAGCGGAACAGCGGCGCCCACTGTATACTCTGGCCTGTTTGTTGCCTGTGCAACGTATGGTGCCTATATATGGTGTGACGTTGTGAACACTGCTTGGGGTATGAGACGAATTCAGTCATGTCAGAGGGTTTGACTTCTGGCGTGTCTTCCAGTTTGCCATACTGTCTCTACGGAGGCTCTCCAGGTGCTCATGGGTGTACTGCCACTTGACCTGGAGATTATCAGAAGAAGTATCCTTTTCGCCTTAAAGAGAGGCATTCCAGTACCAAGGGCTGGAAGGATCTACTCTAGCGGCTTTGAGGGGCTAGCTCTTAACGAGCGCAAAGACCTCCTAGATCAGCTGCTCAGGCAAAAATGGCAGGATAGATGGGAGACTTGTGAAAATGGCAGGGTGACATACAGCTTCCTTCGCGATGTGTCACTCGTTAAGTCCATTGGGGGTATTAATTTAAGCATGCATCTGAGCTACTTGCTTACTGGACATGGTTCCTTGAACTCGTTCTTTTTCAAGCGGTCCATAAGCGACTCAGAGACATGCTTGTGCGGATATAGCTCTGAGGATTGGTTGCACGTGTTGTGCCAATGTCCTCTCTATGATGACATTCGGGACCTTGGAGCTATGAACATATCTTGCACTGATGGGACTTATGATGTCAGCCTGGTTCTCCAGACTAGACAGAGTACAGAAACCATCAGGGGTTTTGCTAGTGAAGTTTTCAGCAGACGAAGAGCTAGAATGGCTGCCCTCATGGCGGCAAATAGGTAGATTAGAATAGGAACCGTGAGCAACACAGTTGCGAAGCTTGACCGGAAGCTATATTCTGGTACCACGGGAGGTCAGGAGCCCCTGAAACATAGTTTCAGCCTGACCGTGCGGTTGGCCCCCTTGTGGGAGTATCGTGGTGGCTGTGGTTTGTACCCAAATCGCGGGGAGAGTTGGAAGTAGTCCACCGTGCTATATGATCTGATCTGCCCCAGTTACCTGGGTCAGATAGGGTCAAATGGTTATGGGAAAGTACTTCTGATTCGATGTGGAGTTGCATCCAACCGGGTGCTGTGACCCAATGAACAGCAGAGGTGTTAGAAAGGCCTCGCTCCTTACCAAGGAGGAGAGACTGTCCCTTAAGACAAGAAGTCAGATTGGTACTTGGGATCCTTAAGGCGTTAGTCAGCGTTCTCCTGACTATGGGTGTATGGACCCCGTGGTATTAAGCCTTAACGGCAGGTGATCACGTAAATCCAAATACACACATGTCCTTGTCAAAGGTGAGACCGGTGCAGATTCGTAGTATCTTCCTTTCGCAGATCGATAGTTTCTCCATGCTGCTCGTGGGGATGGTGTACCATACAGGGAAGCCATATGCTATAATGTAGAAGTAGAGTTTTTTTTCCATTTGTTGTTCGATCCTCCGCGCTGCTATCTGCGATGACGGCAATGTTGAGTATGTTAACGAGTCGTCCGCGAACAGGCAACAGTTAACTGATGGCGATAATGGCGGTTGGTCTGCGGTGTAGGTGTTAAACAGTATAGATCCCAGTCGCGATCCCTGTGCAACGCCTGCCTGGATGTTCCTTGTCCTTGATTTATTTCCTTCTATTTCTACTTAGAATCTACTGGCGTGAAGAAAACTATGGATGATTCCGATGAGGTTAGAGGGAAATCTCATTAATTTGAGTTTAAAAATGAGACCCTCTATCCAATGTCGAAGGCCTTCTCCATATCCAAGAAGCATGCCACGGTGACTTGGTGATTTTTCAAACCAGACACGACATCGTGATGGAACTTCATCAAAGGATCCAGAGTCGAGTGTTTTTCCCTGAATCCGAATTGGATGTCTGGGATGATGTTTGACTCCGTGCAGTGTTGCTTAATTTTCTGCACTAACAACCTTTCCAGGATTTTGCTCATATTGCTTAGCAGCGATATGGGTCTGTATCCTGTCAAGTTGTCAGCGTCCCCTTTCTTGGGAATTGCGACAATCCTTGCCACTTTCCATCTGCTTGGCAAGCAGCATCTTTTGATGCAATTGTTGACGATAATAGTCAGGAGTATCATCACGATGTGTGGCATCTGCTTAAGGACAAAATTGGCAAACAAATTTTGTCCGGTCCGGCTGATTTCCTTGCCGCATTTCCATAGATGATTTTTTTGATTTCTTCTGCTGTTGCAAGCTAATGGTTATCCATCGGGTTATCAGCTGGGTTATCTTCGCTCAAGTTGACTGTAGATGCACGTGGGTGTTGAATGCTGTTGACGTAGTCTCTCATTTCTGCCAAGAAGTTCTGATCTTTCGGGGGTTTGGGTTTGAAAATACCCTCGAAGTGAGAGGCGAAAGCTTCTGATCTTTCCTCATTACGAAACATGATGTTTGGGCAGTTCAACTCGCTGATAACGGTCGGGTAGTCGCCATTTACCGTGTTAAGTTCGTGGCTGTAGATTTGCTGCATACGTTTCCTCAATCTCTGCCTATGGTGGTAGAGATTTTGGATATGAGCTGGTAAATGGCTGTACCTGTCCCTATTTGTTCTTGATCTCTTCTGTTCTTCTACGGCGTTATTGATTGTTATCGATAGCAGTGTCTTCCGTATTGGTGAGATTCCTCGTCGGTGTTGGTATTTGGATATGCCCCAGTATATCATGGTGTAGTTTTTTCCACGTCCTCTTCTGGTTGATTGATGGTAAATATTGGCTGGTGAATACTACAAATTGTTTTCATCGATGGGACACGCATTGGCTGAGCAGCACTTTGATTTCTACGAGGAGGTCGAAAATTGTGTGTCTGATTGGAGACGAACAATTTTATTGGCGTGGTATTTACAAATTGCCAGAAAGGTGGTCAAAATGTGTAGAAAACAATGGCCAATACTTTGAATAAAATGTTTTTACTTTCCCATTAATATTTAGTGCTTTATTTTCAAAAAAAAAAACTTCATACCGGTATACCTGGTATGTAGCTGAAAGTGGTTTGTAAAATATTCAATAATTTCTTCTGAGCTCTGAGATAGGCACAGTTTATGCTTTCATCTGGCTGCAAACTAACATACAAGCCGAACACCCATCTTAATGCTTTCAACAGGCAGTAAATGTTGATGTAAGTCGTGAAGAAAAATGTGTTTGTGTCGCCTTTTCCAAAACTCCAGCAAATTTCTTTTGCCAATGCAATGAGATCTAGTCCCTAAATGTACCCGCGACCTGTCCCGCTTAAAGTCCTTCAAACCCCGCCAATACATTATTCACAAAAGTAATTATATTTAAACGTGCGAAATGAGTACAAAAAATTGACGGCAAGTGACATCCATGTCTGTAAGGAGATGCCCAGCAGACAAATTCAGTTCGCTTTGTCATTTCCAAACTATTACAGCCTCAAAAGGAGTTCCCTTTTTCTGATGTAAGCACAACGGCACACATATCGCTTTTTCCCCTTTTACTCAGCCTATCCTGGACGAAACATTCCGGCAAAGTCTCCCTGGAATACCCACTGCCAAACCGAGGTCATTGCTACAAACCCCCTATCCGCCGCCACAAGCCTTTTGTTTACCAAGTTCCCCGCTCCCATTGACATTTAGTCGAAAAATAGCCCCAAGCGATGTGCTGAAGTCTGGGAGTGTTCGTTAATGGCTTGTGCATCCTTACAGCTTCCTTCTGCGAGCAGAACACATTTTCGCCCACATGTGCCAGCCCATAGCAGCTCACGCAGACAGCTAAATCATTCTCACACCCGGCGGCGAGAACTGGAAATGGACTCCGCAGACATACACACCCGGCCAACACCTAATAAAGGTGATCGCGGTCGCAAAAATTACATCCAATTACACAGCTCACGAGTGCTGGTGCTCTTCAGTGCCATTTCGCGTCGCTTTTTTGTGCCGCATCCTTGCTCCTTCGGGGATGCTTTGCATTCACGACTGTCGCACGATAATCATCATCAGCGTTGTAGTCATCGGATCTCGTAAGAAATTCCAAGACAGACACTCCCTCCGAGCACTCACCAAAATTATATTACCGCAGGCAGCCTGTCTGTCGTCAGTGGAAATCGTAGAATCAAAAAGTTGTCGTCCTGTTCGGTCCTTCAGCTTGCGTAGTTGCTTCCCTCTCGCACAGTTCTACTCCCCACGTGTCGCCATCAATGTCGACGCCGTACTTGCTGTCGGCCGTGGTGAGACATTGTAGTTGTGGAGTTGAGAGAATAACCTACAAAATACTGGCTGGCAGCACTGCCGCCAGTAACTCTGCCACCACGACCTCCTCCCCCTCTCCTGTCGGTGGTGTATCTGCCTGTTGTCCGGCCAGTGTGTGGATGGAAATGGAATATCCGTTCGATGAATTCACTACTTTTCTCTGCTCGCTGTTGTCTGTGGTGTTGTTATGTGTTTTTCTTGTTTTTGTATTTTCGGTCCGCGCGCGGCGGCATGGCATATGGATTATGGTGTTTTGCTCCTCTTCGCAGCAAATGCCAGCAACAAGGACCTTCGGGCACGTCAAGTGTTAGTTGCACAGTTTCGTTTTGGTCTCGGAGAGGAGTACACTGTGCAGTCGTTCTCGTGGAGAATATCGCAGAGAATCACTGGCGGACAGGTTTGTTCTTCGTTCTGGCTGGAAGTTTTTTCGTTTTTTTTTTTTTGTTTTTTCGTCTTTGACGTGTTACATCGTCGCGATAGTTCGTCACATTCCCATCTCATTCGGGTTCTGGCCTTATTTGTTGTGCATTTCGGGCGTTGTGGCGTATACGTAACTCTTTTTTTCTCGGTTGTCTGTTTGTTCGTCGTGTACATGTGCCTTCGCGTTACAAGTTCGCGTAACGTTCCGCTTTGAATATTGAAGTGGAATTATAAACAAAGTTTTGAGTGTGCGGCTACGTGTCCTTTTCGATGGTGCTCCTTGATTGTCGTTTTGTGTGTGTGTGAATTGCTTCGAGGACGAGCCGTGAATTGTGTTTGCATATTCGAATCGATGGCACTGACAATCAGGAGCAAAGCTCTTAACCCTTCGGGCATTTATTTAATATCAATTCATTAAGACCCGACAGTCGTGCAGTTTGTTTTTTTTTTCGTTCTGAAGGTTGAGTGCAGCTCGATTAAGTGGCAATAACGGACTGTGATGCCGGTTGGGAAGGGGACTGACGCGTGCAATCCCGTGGTCGTCAGAGAGTTGTGGGCAGAATGTCTGTTTTCATGCTGATTGCTATGGATGGCAAAGGATTAACACGTTGTTTCGCAGTGGGATGCTTGTTTTATTTCATCGGCTTTTGGTTGTCTAAGAGAACTGTTGCTTACTAAGTGATTGAAGTGTTCATGGGTCTGTGTTTTTGGTCTTGTGCTGATAACTTAATTTTGGAGTGAATCTTTCGTTTAGTCATTGCATCTCTAACGAAATATTTTTTTTGCTCGACGTTTCAGCAAGGTTTTGTGCTGTGTCATCCATTAGATGATCTTAATCTCAACAAACTTTAAAAAGAAGTTCGAATTCATCTGAGTGTGATGTCTAAGTTAACTTTGCATTCTGACCGGGCCTTGAAGCTATTTACTTTCGCCTTCAATCATTCATTCGTCGGATTTTCAGAAGCGTGAAAATTAAATAAGGGAAAGTTGTTTGCGCTGACTTATGCGACGTTGATTCTTCTGAATCCTGCAGAGTCGTATCATTAAATGTTAGCTGCAATAGCTAGTCCGCTGCCCTTTGCATTTTGTTTACGTTTTCCTGCACCTGGCAGTTTGGAGAGTCATCTTCCACGACTTCAATGTTTCCAAGCGTCCCACGAAATGGACTTGGGATAATGAAAAAAAACCTCTTCCTCATTTTTGTTACAATATCCCCTGTTGAAGTAATTATTCAGTTTTTGCATGTGTATCCAGTGCTGGCTGCCTCCATTGGTTTCGCAAACATTCATTCAATCATTCAGTATCTCATCGCAGATCTTGTAAAATGTTTTAGGCAGGAACCAACGGACAGCTTCTATGATACAAGCCTTTAATGCCGATATTGTAGAATCAGTTCTTCTTTGACGAAAGGTTAGAATCAGAGATCGGTGGAAGCAAATTGAGACTGGGTTGCACGGCGCGCTGTGATTTTGTGAACTAAAGGTTTTTCAAATTTATGTCTTCTTCTTCTTCAAAAAAAAAAAAAAAACAATATATTTCGCTCTTTAACCCCCACAGTTGTTTAAAGCGTTGTTTGATCTCAATGTTTAAACCGCACTGAAGTGTCACTCCTCATTTACTTCAATTTCTCTAATCTCGGGAGTTTCGTTCAAATCTATCACAAGGCTTTTATTACTTTGAAAGTTTATTCAGATCACTTTGTTACACTTGTGTTTTCAGGGAAAAACACCCCACAACGATCCGCATTGAGTGGTTTTAAAGCCTGACCATCAAAAGTGTAAGTGGGTCAAGCACTGAACTCAGAGAAGTTTCACTGTGTTACACTAAATGTTACTTTAAAAGTTTTTTCCTCCGGGAAAGCACCAAAACTACTTTATGGAAGCACCGCATGCCGTGGTCACGGTTTTCAACCTTTAGAGACGATTTAATTCCTTGTTTTGACGACGGCTTACATGACATCTTCCCATTTGAGGCAAACATGTTAAATTTTCAAGCAGTTCGTTTTTTTGACGTATAAATTTCTGAATAATTTTTTGCTTCACTTGGGGGCTCGGTGCTTTATGGTTTCTTCACTCAATCGGTGTCTTATGGCTCTGGCCAATGCATTCCTATCTAAATGTGCCGTTAGTACAATGTAACTCCGCATAGATGCCAAAGAAGGGTTCTTTTTGTTCACTCTTCACACATAACGATCAGAGAAGGAACTCATTTTTTTTCGAATCTCTTATGACCGTTATATGGTTGATTCTATTTCTTCTTATTCTTCTTCTTATTATTTTTTTTCTTCCCGTTCCTCTTCTTCCTCTTCTTCTTTTTCTTCTTCTTCTTCTTCTTCTTCTTTTTCTTCTTCTTCTTCTTCTCCTTCTTCTTCTTCTTCTTCTCCTTCTTCTTCTTCTCCTTCTCCTTCTCCTTCTCCTTCTCCTTCTCCTTCTCCTTCTCCTTCTCCTTCTCCTTCTCCTTCTCCTTCTCCTTCTCCTTCTCCTTCTCCTTCTCCTTCTCCTTCTCCTTCTCCTTCTCCTTCTCCTTCTCCTTCTCCTTCTCCTTCTCCTTCTCCTTCTCCTTCTCCTTCTCCTTCTCCTTCTCCTTCTCCTTCTCCTTCTCCTTCTCCTTCTCCTTCTCCTTCTCCTTCTCCTTCTCCTTCTCCTTCTCCTTCTCCTTCTCCTTCTCCTTCTTCTTCTCCTTCTTCTTCTTCTCCTTCTTCTTCTCCTTCTAATTCTCCTTTTTCTTCTTCTCCTTCTTCTTCTTTTCCTTCTTTTTCTCTTTCTTTTTCTCTTTCTCCTTCTTCTTCTGATTCTTCTTCTTCTCCTTTTTCTTCTTCTTCTTCTCTTTCTTTTTCTTTGTATTGTGCTACAGTCGGGGGTGGACCGGTGCCTCGACCAACATAAAGCCAGCAATATATTTTGTTACAGCAATGTGCAAAATAATAACATGTTCAACTTTGTCACTATTTAGTCACTATCTTGCTAATAACTTTTTCCTACCGTAATGCAAACGCATCATATTTCCTGCACAACATCCTTACTCATTCAGCAATAAAATCCATTAACAAGATAAGAAAAAAGTGCATTCTGAACTTGGAAAAGGCCTGTTATCCGGAATGACATCGAATCTCGGTTGGTGCAGAATAATAGCAACAAATTCAAAAATTCATAAATATGAAGTAAAAGTCAATAGAATAGTGAAGTTTTTTGTTTTATTTTTGTTATTGGGTCGTATAACCTTAATTTTCATGTACAGCCTCACAACGTCGCGGCATGAAGTCGATTAAGGCCTGACATGGCTGAACAGAGATATTCTTCTACGCAACCTGCACAACATCCCAAAGCTGCTTGGATTTTTGGGTTTTGCTTCATATACAGCTTTCTTTACATCTGTCCACAGGCTTTCAATGGGATTCAGGTCCGGAGACTGGGTGGGCCACTCCATAACTTGAACTCCATTGCTTTGGAAAAATTATATTCTATTCGTTTGCTGTATGTTTGGGGTCATTGTTTTGCTGTAGAATCCATCCAAGCGGCATATTCCACACTGCGTAAGGTAGCATGGCTTCTATCATTATGCTGACATAAACCCCGGCGGTCATCATCGGTTTTATCCAAAATATAGGACCAGTATCATAATAGGAAAAGCATCCCCATGAGTTAATGTTTGCTCCACCGTGCTTTACAATCTTAGAGTGTACTATACACTCCGGTTGAAATTCTTGTTTTTTTTTTACCTGCGAACAAATGTCTTGGTCTCAGGAGTAGCAAATAAATCTATTTTGGATTCGTCCGTCCTTCCACTTTTTTGCTCTTCATTCAATGCTTCATAAAAAGTTTTACAGTGAACGGATTTAGTCTAAATATGCGCCGTTTTGTTCGATAATCTATTTCCATCTAGACGGTAACTTCATAATACGTCCCTCGTAAAAGCGTTCTCCTTATTTGCGAAGAACTCAGACAGCCACTTTTCACAAGACTCTTTTGAGTTCAACTTTATACCATGAAGGGCGTTCGCCATGGACAGGAACAGGTGTTAATAACTTGGCGCTATGTCCGGGCCGCGATAAAACCTTCTATCCGAGCTCCCGTAGCTTCTCACGAGTCATCAACCAAGTGTATGGTCTGGCGTTATCCTGGTGGAACACTACACTCTTCCTGTTGACCAATTCTGGACGCTTCTGGTCGATCGCCTGCTTCAAACGGTCCAGTTGTTCGCAGAAAATGGTAGAATTGAGCGTCTGGCCATATGGGAGCAGCTCATAGTGGATGATTCCCTTCCAATCCCACCGAACAGAGTAAAACCTTCCTGGTCGTCATTCTCGGCTTGGCCACTATTTGGGACGATTCACCGGCCTTCTGCCACAACCGTTTTCGCTTGATATTGTCGTATGTGATCCATTTTTCGTCGCCAGTCACCATCCGCTTCAAAAATGTGTCGAGTTCGTATCGTTTCAGCAGCATATCGCAGGCGTTGATTCCAGAAGGCTTTTTTGCGTCAAATCAAGCTTTTTATTTGCTATCCAGCCTTCTGCAGATGGTTTGAAATGAGTTAGTGTCTAACTCCCATCTCCTGGGCGATGTCACGAGATGCCACATGCCGGTCTAACTCGATGATTTCCATGATTCGATCGGTATTCGTCGTCACAGGTCTTCCGCCGGTTGACTTACCCATGGTGTCGTTTTCAGCAGCTCCGAATCGTTGAATCTGTTCCTCCGCGGTTCGAAGTGATAGAATACCATCCCCCAAAACACCATCAATCTCAAGGAGCGTTTCTCTAGCGGGTTTGCCTTTAACGAAGGGAAACTTTAAAATAGCGCGAATTTCGGAGTCAGTGAACTCCATGTTTACACGTCTATAACTGTTGAACGCAATATAGTCAAACTAATCATGCATATCATCATTTTGTAGGTTATGTCAAGACCTTTCAAATGATGTATAGTATTGCCAGATACGAGCGTAGCGCTTTGTACATAGCCGGACAATTCAAGAGACAAAAAGGCGAAAAAGAGATATTTGTCAACCTTATACATAGCCGGAAAAAGGCATCCCCATGCGTTAATCTTTGCTCCGCCGTGCATTACAGTCTTACAGTGTACTATGCACTCCGGTTGAAATTCTTGTTCTTTCTTTTCACCTGTGAACAAATGTCCTGGTCTCAGGAGTAGCACATAAAACTATTTTGGGTTCGTCCGTCCGTAATGTATTTAGAAGGTTTCCAGTTGAGGTGTTCTTTCGTAAATTTGGTTTGCTTTAGTAGGTTGATTTTTGACAGAAGTGGTACTTTTCTGGGACTTCTGGCAGGTAAATACTTCTTAAACAGCTTTCTTCCTATTGTTCATGTAGCCACTGGTAAATTTAACTCCTCTTCTATTTTCCAAGCGATCGTAAATGGGTTATGTTTGACTAATTTTACTATTTGTCGTTCATCGGCGGGGGTTAGTTCTGGTTTTCCTCCTTTGTTTTCTTCCTTTTGAACGTATATTTTGGCATTTGCGATAGTTCTATTTGAACACCCGACATTTTCAGTCATAAATTTGAAAGTTTTACTTTCAGAAAGCAATTTTTTATTAAGGCACGTTTCTCGGGAGTACAATGCACACCACGAACCATTTTACTTTGCTAACAACGCTGCCCTTTTGAAATATTATTTTATAAATGTATCTAATATGTGAAGATATAGTTCAAAGCAAAACAAAACTCGAAACACTGGTGTACACTTCGAAAACTCTCTGCAGAATGACGTGGTGCTATTAAAGGATGTCCCCACAAGAACGCAAGATTTAAATTTGGCGCCATTCGAATTGTCATTGTTTGACATTTGAACAATTATTATTGTTTGTTAGTAGAAGGTATAAGGTTAATAAAAATGGAGCGCTACACGAATGAACAACGCATTCTCATTGTGAAATTGTGTTACCAGAATGGTGAAAGTTTTGCGGCTACAGTTCGCAAATTGCGACGAGGTCCATTTCCATCTTAGATAACCAATTTTTTCGTGCCTAGAATTGAAGACATGAATGCGGCGGGGATGTGGTTTCAACAAGACGGCGCCACGTCTCAAACAGCCAGAGAAACAATTCAATTGCTGCATCAGTCATTCCCCGGTCGTGTTATTTCGCGTTTTGTAGACCAGAATTTAACACCATTGGACTTTTTTCTTTGAAGTGTTTTGAAGTCGATGGTTTATGCGAATAAGTCGACGACGACTCAAGCCGTAAAAGAGGAAATTAGACGCTGCATCAATGAAATACCGCAGCATTTATGCTAAACGATCATTGAAAATTTGATTAAAAGATCGCGTATGGGCCAGCAAAGCCTTGACGGTCATCTGGCAGATCTGTTATTCCACGTATAACCTCATCCTGTTTACTTTACGATATAATACAAAATTCAGGATTTTTTTTAAATATCTGTGTTTTATTTAAAATTTAAATCTTGCATTCTTGTTGGGACACTCTTTATTTAGCACATTTCAAATTCGGTTGCATTTCCGGTAACGGGACCTTTTTTAATGACAAGATGCTTTCTTTTATTATCTTGTTTATGGCTTTTATGACTAATATAATAAAAATGTTGTACAATAAGTATGAGGCGCCTGCCTGTCCATGGGAAAAAGTAATTAGCATAATAGTGACAAAGTCGAACATGGTTCTATTATTTGCACAGTGCTGTAGTTACCTCAAAATGCGCACTCCATGGTAGTTGAAGTCGGTTGACTGAATTCATTTAGTTTTATTATTCCCTCCGCATTTGTTTTACACACCTGCCCACAAAGTTGTAGAATAAAACGGGATTGTAGCTATATTAAGATCGATAGTTTGAATTTCTTCTGGTAACATTTTTTTTATGTTTTCTTGTATTCACTGCACACGCCTTTGTCGAATTTAAGTACATCGCATACTAATAATTAATAATTGTATGGTGCGACAGCTGTGGCCGGCGTGGTGTAGTGGGCAAAGTGCGACGCTCACACGCCGAAGGGTGTAGGTTCGATTCCCAGCTCGACCACCAATTTTTCGATTTTTTCACGGCACCACCTCTTTCGAGCTGCTGACAACACTCAAAGAGTAATAACTGTCTAAGAAAGCTTCTCAAATTTCTCCGTTCGGAGTCGGCAAAAAACTGTTGGTCCCTTCTACTCGTGATAGGACAGTAGCGTGCACAACACGAGCAGTTGATGAGCAAGCTAGGCCCTGGTCCCCCTTTGGACTGTAGCGCCAACAATTATTATTATGGCGCGACAGCAAACAGGGGACTAGGTCCTAGCTTGCTCATAAACTACTCGTGTTGTGCGCGCTACTGTTCCCTTACGAGTAGAAGGGAAGTACAGTTCTTTTGCGACTTCGAACGGCGAAGTTTGAGAGTTGTTAATATTTGAGTGTTGTCAGCAGCTCAAAAAAGGTGGTGCCGTAAAAAATTCAAGGTGTTCAGCCGGGAATCGGGCCCGGAACTTCGGTGTGTGAGTGTTGCATGCTACCCACTACGCCACGGCGGCCACTCGCATACTAAAGCTTTAAAAAATACAATTCTTGACTTTCTTCTCAAGTTGACGCTTTAATCGTCAAGAGCTCTCACCACGCCACCACTGAAAACCTCTTATCTGATTAAGAAATAGGCGGAAGAAGTCGTCTCAGTTATGCGTACTGGATACGTCAGTCTCATTTTTTTTTGAAGTAATTTGTAACTTTAATGGCTTCTAATAAACCTGATCAAGTTATGATAGGAAGACTCATCTTCACCCAACGAAGAGCTTACATTACGTACAATACTAGTTTTCAGTTTAAGTAGTATATGTTGAAATTTATTAGTTTAATTTAATGCTAAATGTTAACATGTCAACGTATATGTGTACCAAACTGAAAAGGACTACACAAAAGGACTAAGATGGCAGCATCTCCTGTCGAAACGTCGCGACAAAACAAATTACATAAATTTGTTTCATTTGCTCCTTTGTGACCAAAACAGCAGACGAGGAATTAGATTCTTCAGCCATAAAGTTTAATGGCTTTTCTGCATCCACTCCATTTGAGTGTGGTTCAGTTCTCTGCAATGTCGTCGTCTTCTCCACAGAAAAATCACTTTAAGATTGTCTGGAAAGGTGTCGTAACCTCTTCTTACGGCGGCAGTTATTTTTTAATTTCACAACAAAAATGCGCAGGTTTCTTAAAGAAGTTTTGATTTTTTGTGCTTGGTCTGTCTGCATCCCGTGATTGTGTTCTCAAGCGATCTAAGCTTGTCCTCACTAATTAAACAGGAAATTCAGATGCTGGTCCTGAGAATGCATTTTTCTTATTCTTGTCTCAAATTCACCAATTACTGTTTGGTGATTCAGGAGTCACACATGACTTTTTACGGAATCATGAAACCTGCTTAACGTAAGCTTTGCGGATCTAACGTGTTCCTCGCAATGCATAAGGACACTGATTAAAAATATGCACCGATAGTTCGATATGTATTGACGTATATGATTCCTTTATCGAAACAGGGCATACTGTTAATGAAATATTGTATTCCACTGCATGATAGTTTTTGTGTTAGTTTTCCTTGGGTTCGAACATGGGTATGGATCTCAAATAACGAACTTCTTCAGACCGTAGGAGCTTGTCCTTGCCCTCACAGGTTGTTTCAATTATGCACACTTTCATCTTTGTATATACTATCTCAATCTGATTCTCAAATCCATCCCAGCAACATGTCAGCTTTGTATCCATTTGGCACGCGCTCGTTGTGCCAGAGAGTGCGCCTTAATAGTTATTTTTTAAAGTGTTCTCCAAGAAAATATTTTCCTTTGCACAAATGGGCAAATAAATCACTTCCAAAAGTGATTTTGTTTTTCACTTCAACTGGGTCAAGATTTCAATAGATTAGAATTAACAAGTTTCCATCAGAAAATTTTCATTAGAAAATTAGCTAGCTTATTTCAAGCGATCGCTTCCTTCAGACGGTCTAATTGTTAAAGGTACGTAAATCAACTAAGAGAATGATTTAGGGGAATTAGGTTGTTTCACAGTCACAGATAATGCCAAATCTTTCTGACGATCAATCTTGGCTTCGACAGCGTTTGCGCTAGTTGATCGCTGTTTGATCACGATCGATGTTTTCATACAAAGGGCGTTCAATATACTCTCGGTATCGATATGAAGGAAAATGCGAATTCAATTTAAATTGTTTTTATTTTTCAATATAATCTCTCCTAACATCAATACATTTGCTACATCTTGAGATAAGCTTTTTTAAACCCTCAAACAAATAAATTTCCTTTTTCTCTGCAAAATGCCCATTTATTGCCGACTTGAGTTCTTTATCATCCGAAAACCTTTTTTCACGAAGACATTTTTTCACGAAGACATTTTTTCACGAAGACATTTTTTCAAATCCGGAAACAGGAAATAATCCCTAGGGATAAGGTCTGGACTTGTGGTGGGTTTTTGACCACAATCTCTCGCAGGAGCCTTGGAAACTCGCGTCGTGTGAACAGGAGCGTTGTCATGAAGAAGCAACACACACGCTGCGAGTTTACCCCGTCTTTTCTTTTTAATTTCCTCCCGCAAATTATGCAAAGTGGAAGCGTAGGATGTGGCGTTGATGGTTTCACCTTTGTTTTTTGTACTCAATGAGCAAGATTCCCTTTGAGTCCCAAAAAACTGTAGCACTGAGCTTGCCAGCAGATGGAGTGACATTGAACTTCTTCGGGGGTTCTGTTCCTTTTTTATGCCACTGCTCGGACTCGTGTTTGCTTTTAGGGTCATAGTGGTGAACCCATGTTTCGTCGACAGTATCAATTCGATCCATAACACCGTCCGCGTTCTCACTACACATCTATAAAAGCTCTCAACAGCATGCGATTCTCAGATTTTTGCTGAGGCGCTGTGAGCATTCATGGCACCCACCTTGCACTGACCTTTGAAAGGTTAAGAATTTTGCTTCATTGAAGCCTTGCCCTACCAACTTCTACAAAAATTGAGATATTTTTGTTTTGTCATCATTCAACCTTCTCCAGAAGACAAAAAACAAAAAATGTTTTCCAAAAGTAACATCCTTTCCCCCTTGGAACTCACAATTTCAATCATATGAAAACTATTTTGTTCACGAACTTCAGACAGCTCCACGGCAATGCAGCTTACCGACGTCGATTGAACTGACCAAATAATTTAAGCAAACAAAAAAATAAAGAAAACCCTTTATGTGCCGAATCATAAACATGTGCCTTCTGTGAACAACAAGCAAAACGTAACAAAAAAAATTCAACAACTTCTTCGTGCCTTAAACCAAAAAAATAAAAAAAATCAAAATTAAAAAGCCATTCACATGTCCAACAAACCATCTGCTTCGGCCAGCATTCGGTCACGTCAGAGCCTCGAAATGCGTGGCGTAAAGCGACAGGACTCGTGGTTTCGTCACTCGATGCCTCCGGCGATAAATCGAGATTTCGAATCAATCGAAAACCTAACCCAATCACGTTCCACTGACAATGCCCGCATACCAAATGCAACCTCCATCAGTTCGGGCAGAAGTATGACGGGTGCAGCTGCCGGCGCATCTGGGATAACAACAGCTAGCTCCACATCGCCTGTCACCAATTCATCGCACCCGCGAGCGCTGAGCTCGCGCAAGGAATCCAAGACGTCAATTCTATCGAAACTCAGTGGAAACAGCGTAAAGAGTCGGGGCTCGGCGATAGTTCGAGGCCTTCGCATCACAGCGTCGTTCCTGCGAAAGAAACGAAAGGAGTACGAAGGTAAGGATTCAATCAGGTCATTTGATTCCGCTGCCGGCGTTTCGAATTCTCTTCGATTACTGTGCGAATTGAAGGGCGTGCAACGTGATGGTCTAGATTTATTGTTGGCAAACAGCCAAAGAGCACGATTGGATATGATTTTGTGATTAGGGTGTGCTGTGACGTCGCTTTGACGCCGCGATCTGTTCCTAATGAGTTTTCCCTTGACCCGATAGTGTGTCAGAAATGTTATGAGCAAATTATGACTTTCGATGATGAAGTCATGACAGTCGATGTTTTCAGATATTGATGGGGAATTTTTGATAGAGATTGTTTTGTGAATTTTGGCGGGGGTAACAGTTGAACCTAAAATCAGGTTTGTTTTTTTTACCACAAATTAAAAAATTAGAAACAATTGTTCGAAAATTATTCATTCCTTATTTTTATTGAAATTTTACAGAAGTAATCGAATTAATTTGACCAAAGAAACAATTCATTTACTAAAAGTGCCATGACTCACTTTTGCTCCAGGTTGAAATGTAGTTGGTAACGTCTTGTCCATAGACCTTTTGCTTTTTAATTTGATTTAATCGTTTTGACAGGCAGTTGGATTCGCTGTGATTCTCTTTCCTTGCTTATGCGTTCTTTTTTATAAAAAAGTTAAGAATGATGGCGGTGCATTGTAGTCCTCGGTAAGACCAGTTTTGAGCTAGATACCCCAACGTTTTTCGATTGAGTTTTGGTTTGGGCATTGAGCTGGCAAATCGAGCACATCAAATGACTGCTTTTGAAGCCATTCTTGAACTCTCTTGGGCAAGTGCTTCGGATCCCTATCATGTTGAAAAATAATACACAGGAAGTATGGGGAATGCTATACACTGCTGGTGTGAGGTTGAATCTTAGAATGTCCATAGTCATGCGTTGATTCACTGTTCCCTATGTGATGTGGAAATTTCCTACGCCAAAAGAATTCGTCCAGCCCACTGCATCATCAACCCACCTCCGTGTTTTTTTTAACATGAAGAGTCTTAAGCGATTCGACATGTCTTTTCCAAGGACTTGAGCTAAGGTCTGTTCAGTAAAAGGTTAAGTTTTGTTTTGTCAGACCATACTTGCTTACCAATTACCATACTGTTTGGAGAAACTCGACCAGAACTTACAGTCGTGTGCAAAATGATTGGGACAGACGAAATTCGCAATATAATTTACTTTATTTTCAATTAAAATTATAAAAAAATAATAGGGGCGAATTTTAATACGTTATATGACTTCCCTTGGTTTTTAGAGTTCGGTGACTCTTTTTGGCATATATTTTTAATTTCTTCGTCATAAAACCATAAATCAATAATAGACGAAATCAGCTTAGTTTTTGTGGTGCAAACGCTCTTCCTGAGCCTTCCTTTGGCAACTGCCGTCAGATTCTCAATTGGATTAGTGTCAGGTTTTGCTATTCCAATTCAGAACATCAATTTTATGGTTTGGAAAATACTTTTTAATTTGTTTTTTTTTTTTGATGTGTGACGTGGAGCAAGATCCAGTTGGAAAATTGAATTTTGCTGCAGAACATCTCCTCTGAATGGTTGGAAGCAGCATTTGATTTAAAACTTCTGCATATTTGGAGCTGTTCATCATACCTTCTATTATCTTAAGACTTCCAGGGCCTTCAAATGTAAAACACCCCCAGGACATGACTTTGGGAGGGTGTTTTGGCGCTTGAACGATATGGCCGAGTCGGAGTTTTTCTTTCAAACTTTGTCTCACGGCACTTACCCGGTATCCTTGGGCCTCAAGGTGACTCTCGTCTGAGAAAACAATTATCCGCTGTCCATTCCTTATGTTTCTTAGCCCAATTTACTCGCTTCCGCCTACAGCTGTTTTTTCAAAGGCTTTGTTGCCTTTCGATCAACTTCCAGAAGAGGCCTACGGACTGAAGACACATCTACCTGAACGCCAGCTGTTGTCCATTCCCTTTGCAGGTCAAAACTTGTCTTGCCAGAGTTGATTATACTATTTCTTACAAAAACATATCGTCATGTTTTGTTGTTTTGCGTTTTCGCCCGCAATGACGCTTCCGCTTGTATTCAGTTGATCCAGTGACCTTGTGTAGAGCAATAACCTTTGAAACATTCAATTTTGAAACTCCAACGTCAGCTGAAATGAAAAACCATCCGAGAGGGTTTTCCCAGCGTGTGCATATAGCGCATGGAATATCCATGATGAAGTCTTAACAAATAATGTTTGAAATTGTATGATTTAATTTTTTTTTTCTTAAAAAACAGCAACCTACCTGTGGTAGAGCAGCCAAATTAATTTAAATGACTAACAAAAACATTCAAAATAGAGCATACAATCCATAATAATAATAATTGTCGGCGCTACAGTCCAAAGGGGGACCAGGGCCTAGCTTGCTCATCAACTGCTCGTGTTGTGCGCGCTACTGTTCTCTCACGAGTAGAAGGGACCTACAGTTTTTTGCCGACTCCGAACGGCGAAATTTGAGAAGCTTTCTTAGACAGTTATTACACTTTGAGTGTTGTCAGCAACTCGAAAGTGGCCGCCGTGGCGTAGCGGGTACAGTGCGACGCTCACACGCCGAAGGGTGTGGGTTCGATTCTCAGCTCAACACCAATTTTTCTAATTTTTCACGGCACCACCTCTTTCGAGCATATAATCCATAGCCTACTTAAACTCACTAAAATATTTGAAAAGAAAAAAACGTACAAACCATAGCTTGCTATCAAAAAATTAAAAACAAATTGCTTGTGTCAGTTAATGTAATTAATACTACGACTGTAGTACTTTCGATATGTACCACATCTTTTCCAAATGTATCACGTTTACCGAATTTACGTTGTCTGGTTGTAGTAATTCTGTGTTCTAAAGCAATAGCCGCTTAGTCTTGAAACGTATTCGGAATAAGATCGAAAAATTTTATTTATATACAGTGCTCCACAAAAGTCTGCGTACAGTGATGATATTTTGGGAAAAATTGCTGTTATTTCCAAACCAATAGCGAAAAGTTGTTTGTTAATGTATGTTTTAATAAAACAATAGGTGAGCTTTCAGTTTTCAACAATTATTTTGAACATTTTAATTCATTTTCAAAAAAAAAAAAAAGAAAAACAAAAAAAAAAATGTTGCAAAATTCCATCCACAAAAGTTGGCGTACAGTTGTAAAAAAAAAAAAAAAATCATTATATATTATTAGTTCCGGTGTTAATATTTAGTTGCATATCCACTCATCCTTATCATATCCTTCAAGCGTTTTGGCATGGATGCAACCAATTTTTCAGTGTAAGAAGGGCTTATATTATTCCACTCAAATAATAAAGCTTCTTTTAACTGTTCTTTACGTCGGATATTGTAACTGCGGATCCGCCGTTCTAATGCATTCCAAACATGCTCAATAGGATTGATGTCTGGGCTCTGTGGTGGGGTTCGCGGCATGTGGGGAGTGTTATACAACAACCACATACATATGTTTGGGGTCATTGTCTTGCTGCAAGTAATAATCATTCGAAATTCACAATATTTCTGCACTGGATCTTAAATTTCTTTTCAGAATATCGATGTAGGTGAACTGATGCGTAATGCCTTCTATTACTTCCAACTTGCCGACTCCGGATGACGCCATACAGACCCCCACACCATAACCCCTCTACCACTGTGCTTTACGGTCTTTTTTGTCGATTTCGTTTGCAAATGAATGGTTTTTTTCTAGGTATACGGGACTTGAAACCCATTTCAACAGTTGCTCTCTTACCGTTTCTGCAAGTACATCGGTATTGTTTAATTGTTTAAGATTATTACTTATCGACTTTGCTGTTACAAAGGGATCTTGGTCTTATATTCGCTTTATTGCACGTTTATCTCCCGCAGAGAGCTTCGATGGTCGGCCAGATCTTACCTTTGACGTAATTTGCCCGTCATTTCTATAGCGATCTATGGTTCGCTGTATCGTTGAGCGGCTTCTTGATGTCTGTTTCGCAATCTCACCATATGACATCCTTTTTTCAAGGAACATATTAATAATTGTCTGCCTTTCACTCACACTCAACTCCTTTTTTGCCATTTCTTCGTTTTTGTAAATATAAAAGTCAAAATAATACACTTACTTTCTCACACTTCAAACTCGAATAAATAAACAAAACATGATTACCCGTTCGTTTAAATAAGTACTGTTACTTAAACAGTGTTTAATGAAAGAATGTTACCAGATGTACGCAAACTTTTGTGGACCGAATTTGGCAACTTCTTCTGGTTCTTGATATGGGTTTTCAAAATGGGTACACATTTTTAATTTATTTTGCTAAAAACTGAAGCTTGGGACGCTGTTTTACTGAAATGTATTTTTTTTTAATTTTTTGTAACTTAAATTGCGCGAATGCCGGCAATTTTTCCAAAAATTGCTTCATTGTACGCGAACTTTTGTGGAGCACTGTATGTGTACGGTTGTTATGAAGCGACTTAAGTATTTTTCCCTTTTCCATCTTTTTTGATGAAAAGTGAAAATAAAAGACATGCACTTTTTCCATTATTAAATATATCATGCAAGTAACTACGATGCTGCTTCAGAACTTGTAGCCGTCCTCTTCACGCATCGTGCTCAGTGAGTCCTTTTGTGAACTTTTTGTGTCAACGAAAAAGATTTTTTCCTTAGATACCCAACTGCTGACTGCGAAACACTGAATTCTCCTGTCAAGTGACGGGTGGCAGGAGTTATTTATCATTGTTGGATTTATTTAATAATTCCTATTGCAGTTTTTTGGGGATTAATGACAACTTTACAATCCATAAAACGGAAAATTGTAAAAACTGTGATATATGAAAAAAAAAAAATGTTTTTACATTAATCTATCTTTTAGAAAATACAAAATGCCACATAAAATTAATTTCCGCTACAAAAACTCAAACTGTTTGAGCGTATATACTTTTTCGGTTCCTACAAGTGATGGGCATAATTGAATGGTTTTGGGAATCGAGACTTTAGTAATCGAGATATTTTTATAATCGAATAATCACTCGAATGACTACTAACCAATCGAGTAACTACTTATCACTCGAGTGACTACCATTCATTTGAATGACTACTAACTACTCGAGTGACTACTAATCACTCGAGTGATTAGTAACTAATTACAAACTATTACCACAAGATAATTCGATAAATGTCTTACCTCAGTTACAAATAGTTTTCCTCAATAAATACTCATCAGGAATATAGAATGAACATCAGAATGAAAGAAAAACGCAAGGGAAAATAACTCATGTATAACTCCACTACACGGTGCGTTATTAAAAAACGTCGTAAAATATATTTTATATAAATTATATTTTGGTTTATTCAAAAACAAACAAAATTAACGTAAATTAAAAAGACATTTACTTCTTGTATACCTAAGGATAACAAAATAATTTAATAAAGGCCTGTATGTTTAGACAAGACAATTCGATAAAAGTAAAGAAAAAAATACTTTTAATACAATTGAGTATAAATAATAATTAAAAATTAAAGTTAAGTGTTTTCCGTAAAATTGCTGTTGAGAAATATTATTTTGTCTAAATTTTTATCTAGCAAGCGCTTTCAACGGTCGTTTGTAAGTTGACCAGCATAAGAGAAAATGCTTTCTGCTGGTACGGACTTGGCCGGTATAGTTGACTATTTTAAGTGCAGTATATATAATTCCGGAAATGTACTTTTTTGTACTCTCCAGAACTCAAATGGATTCGACGATATTAAGACTTGGGATAGTTCATAATACTGTTTCAGTATTAAATTAGCTTGTGATTTAGGAGTAACAACCTACATAAGAGCAAACACAAACTGAGAATGAAGAAATGAACTGAGTAGTGGAGTAATATTTTGGTTCCTCTCTTGCGTTTTTCTTTCATTTTCCTCATGTTCTTGATCAGTAGCTCTCGACAAAAATTTTTTGTTACTCGTTCTCGCGCTATTGATATATTAATCGAGTTCTTTTGTGGAGTATTTAGAAGCCATGTGATTGGTTATTAGTCATTCGAGTGATTAGTAGTCATTCGAGTGATTAGTAGTCATTCGAGTAGTTAGTAGTCATTCGAGTGATTATATCACTGCAAATGTCCCACTACACTCAGAGAATACTGGTGCAAAAGTGAGTCATAGACAAATTATCTGCACAACGTACCCAAATACAGCCTTGAAGTAAACTGCATTTGCAGTCCACCAGAATCCTTGAAGGTACATTCCTGGGTAGTTTTACTTCTTTAATTAATATAAAAAGGGTTATACTCGTATACGGAAAGATGTACAACAAATTAAGACCTTTTTTTTTGCACTCAATTGTATATCAAAGAAAAACAAAATTAAAAAAATATTAAGTTGATTTATTTTGAAAGCTCCTAAAAATTAGAAAAAGAGTGTACATTAGATACACTATGAAATATGCTGAAAAAATATTAATAAAAGGTTTTTTCAAAAAATATTTATATAGTCACAATTTCTATATGCCATCCTCAAAGTAGTCCCCCCAAATATAAAAGCTTGTTCCTGCTTTTTTCCAATCCTCGAATCAGTTCTGATATGAACTTCTTAGTATGGTCTTGAGTTCTCTCAGTGATTCGGTTTGTATTTCCTCAATCCTCGCAAAACACCGTCATTTCATGGGCCATTTCATTCTTGGAAACGTGACTACGATGGCGTAGTCATGATTGCCGTTTTGTTTTTGGCCAACAAAAATTAGCAACTGGCAATCATGAGTGCGCAGATGCAGTTCAGCAAACCAACTTTGCTACAACACGCTTATTGCCCAAAATTTCCGAAAAAATTGGCATAAGCCAACCGATATGCCGATATCTTCTTCAAGATAGTGATTTAATGATTCTCCATAGTAATTTTCTTCACTCTTCAACATGTTTGTCGGTTGTTGATGTGCTGGTACGTCCAGAGCGAGTGTCATTATTTACTTCTTCTCGACCTCGTCTTGAAAGCTTGCACCACTTGTAAATATTATTTTAACTCAGAGTAGACTCACCTATGCCACTGTCAACATTTCAAAATTCAGAAATAAATTCTATTTTTCACACAAAATTGAGTGCAAATTCGTTGATCCATTATTTTTGATAAAAAGAAATCGCTGTACACACTTTTATGCCTCTCGCAAGCAAAATAAATATGCTATATAGCTGAAACTGTAAATATATGTTTAAGACGAGTACCAACATAATAATCGTGGCGCGACAGTCCACCGGGGGACCAGGGCCTAACTTGTTCATCAACTACTCGTGTTGTGCGCGCTACTGTTCTCTCACGAGTAGAAGGAACCTACAGTTTTTTGCCGATTTCGAACGGCGAAATTTGAGAAGCTTTCTTAGACAGTTATTACTCTTTGAGTGTTGTCAGCATCTCGAAAGAGGTGGTGCCGTGAAATATTTGAAAAGTTGGTGTTCAGCTGGGAGTCCAACCTAGACCCTTCGGCGTGTGAGCGTCGCGGTCTACCTCTACGCCACGGCAGCCACGAGAGTACCAACATAACAAAGTAAAAAAATTGACAGTCGAATGTACGTGAGCCACAAAATTTCAAAACTTTGTACATCTTATTTTTTCACCTCGTATAAAAGATGTATACCAAAGTAAGAACCCGATTTTTGTACCCAACTCTATTTCAAACGAAAATACTCGTAGCGCTATTAACTAAATCCTTATTAAAAAAACATTAAATTTGTTCATACATTTATAAATTAGTAAGAAAAAAAAAATAATTTACTCTCAATTCCCTGTTCATGCGGTTTTGAAGCTATGCGATTTTTTTTTTTAAGAATCCAATGCTGATTTTTTTGCACAGGATTTTGAAGTTGTGTGTTGTATTTTTATAGTATTTTGTAGGGGATTCCCCTCAAATATTTCTTCTACACAGAGCAAGCAACTTACTGCTGCAATTATTGTTTGACACATGGAATTTTCGAAGGTTTTGATAGCTTTAACGAGATGAGTTGCTTGTAGATGAGCCCCCAAATGATGATGATATTATTGAAATATTATTTGATTCAGTCGAAGATGCAGAAAATAACCGTGTGCAAGAAGATAACAATCTTTCCCTATTCACTGCAAAAATAGTTCCAGGATGTCTTCAACTATGCGAAAAATTAGTAACACATTTTCCTAATAATGACTCGAATACTGAGTGGACATTCAAATTCCAGCGGAAGCTGACTAATTGCAATTCTGGGTATCAATAACTTCACTAAGAATTACGGAAAGATTCGCAAAGCATAATTACTGATTTTCTTGTCAAATCAGGAGAAACTTTAGCAAACGAAACTAATGATGAATCTATTTAATTAGCAGCAAACTCGTCACAAAATGAACTGACTGTCTATTCCAGTGATGATATTGATTTCGCGCCAGTTCACAAACGGTTCCGGGTGTTATCAGAAAGCGAAGAAAATTACTAAATACAGGTAACCCTCCTATAACGCGGTACTTCTATAGCGCGATTTCGCTACAACGCGGTTTGCGAATTGCGGAATGTTTCCTATAACGCGAATCCTACAACGCGATTTTTAAGCATTTTTTAAATACATATTCTATAAACTATTCTATAAACACACAATTATCAAAAATTACTTGTGTATATGTGTATATCTATTATTCCTAGTCTCATAAAGAAATAATAATATGTTTGTATTATACATATGTACATACTAAAAGTGTTTGTATGTTGTATGTTGTAACGTTTTATGTTATTTAAATAAATGAATTGCTTTTTTCTGATTAATTAAATGAATTAATTTATGTTATTATGTTGAAATAGACAAATAGAAAAATATCTTTGAAAAAATAAAATTTTTTTATTCGATGAAAGGTCTAATATAATTAATTCGGCTGAGAAAACTTTAACATGTTGCTTACGTGATATTGTATAAGAAAAGGAAAAATGGAGGAAAAAAAAGTTTCCTACAACGCGATTTTCCTACAACGCGGAGTTTTTCAGGAACCAATTTAACCGCGTTGTAGGAGGGTTACCTGTATCAACTTTTTTTAAAACTACTAATTACCATAAAGTAAAGGTAAAGGTAGGAAAAAGTAGATATGTACAACTAAAAATAAAGTAATGTTATGTACTTGATTTGAATTTACCGAAACTTTTTACTCTGCTGAAAAATTCTCAGGTATCCTCATTTTTTATTAGCTGATATCAACTATGTGATTTGTTTAAAAGATATTGAAACGTATTCCTAATTTTATAATGTAATAAATGTTTTTAATACAATTTGTTGGTTTTGTGAAAATAATTAAACACATTCCTTTTTTACACTACACTCGTGTATTTTTAATGGGTGTTTTTTTGGCTCTGAGTTTTGGAACGTATTTACCGCATAAAAAGAGAATTTAGTGTACACTACTGAAACTACCTTGCCGACCTTGATCGATACTCGTATATGTAAGTAGATATTAATTAAAATTAATACTCATTGTTGTGCCCACTTGCTGAATAGCTTTCAACTTGTATACATTTAAGAAACCATCGTGCATATTGTCTTAAACTGAGTTTTATTTAAAAAATCACTTTCGCTGTATCGAAACATATTCCAAAATCAACCGCGCAATTTTTTCTCTTTTGATTTTCAACTCCAAAGTTGGGATTTACTCGCTGAAACCAGAACAGAATTTTAACTCGAATAAGATAATTATCGCCACCTTAAGGGCCTTATTAGTTGACTGTTTTGATTGATTGTTCTCGAAAAGCATTTTTGTCTTTTGTACCGTTACAGGATTGAATCTTGTCCGTTCTCCATTAAAACTTGATTGCTTTTATTTTGAAATGTTTATTAAGTGTAGCGTCTTTTTACAAATAATAGTTCAATTGTTTCAACCAATGAATCACTTTGCTGCAGCCCCAATAGACTCTTTTGCAGTCAGTACCCTTTAGGCCCACTTGCAACGCGTGCAAGTATTTCGAATCGATGTTAGCAACAATTGGCCTAGAAGAAAAGTGCAAATTTGTAAAAAAAAAAAAAAAATTGATGTAGATTTGTATTTTGTAAAACAAAAAAATAATAAAAATAGTTTAACGGGGGTGAAGTTCGCCTCTTCCAAATTGCAGACCGTTTCATTTCTTCAAATCATACACCATCACGACTAGACTCACCGAAAAACAGCATCGATCATCCTGTCGTACAAATTCTGCCCTCCAGCAGGCCGCTGGGCGACTTCACATATCGCCCTAAAGACACACCTTGCTCCCGGCAGACCTTTCCTGCAAATACATCATTGTCGCGCACAAAGAACGTTCACTTCATTTTCACACTACTCACATATTTAGCAGCCATGCCAAAGCTTTGTAAACGAAAGATCGACTGTGATCGTAGATAATTGCTGGCCGCTTGTACTCCTTCTGCACGCACGTCCCATAGTGCTTCAGGTGCGGATTGTGATTGTAGCTGTGCTTCCTGGATACCCCCGGATAGAAGACACTTTCAGATGTCGCCCAGGCAGTGTTGTTGGTAAAATACGACCACCAGTACAAAGGACGTGGTGACAGGGCGTACTGCACGTGGATGGAGAAGCTCAGAGTCAAATGTCGGAACGGGCGCTTGTCCATAAAGTTGAGTGGCTGGGAAAATCCAAAAACATACTGCAGCAAGGTGAATATGAATGTCTGTCGAAGTGTTCATTTAGGAAACCTTGAAAGTGCCAGAATCCGCGAACACAAGGTTCCTCCGGGAACGGTTGAGAAACGCTTGAGGAGACTTTAGGGGATACTCAGCGGGTGGTTTGAAGGGATAAATAGCAACTATTGAAACTATGAGGACTCCTGTTGGGAGTAGAAAGCGGGAATGCATGTTTCACAAAGTTGGTTGCCTTTCCAAGAGCGCGTGCAACACACTGTGAGCTATGCAATCTGAAAGGCGACTGCATGGGTGTATTGTTTGTGTCAATATTTGCAGGTCATGGCGGATAAGTGCGAAAATTGCCGATTTATGGCTACATTTGCCATTGTCCCCCGCGGACACAGTGGTGGCAAGAAGTCAAGCACAAAAATCGGTATTGAAGCTAAGCATTCTGACAGCAGACAGTTGGAGACTGTGGGAGTTTTTCTGTAGTTGTGCTGCTTTCATCGTTTTGGCGTTAAATGCATTATGAACGTCATTTTTGTTTGCTTCAAAGAATTGACTTCTTGACTTAAAAATTTTGTGCTGCGTTAGGTTTGTTGCATTATTGACAATCAATTCCCGTGTCGCGGACGTATATTTGCTATTTTTGTAGTCCCCCTCATTGAAGGAAGTAAAATGTGTTGCTAAAGCGTTGTCACTTCGTTCTGGTGTTTGATGTTTTGATCGAGTTGTGAAGATGAAACGGATCAAGACGAAGAAGAAGATGAGCACCATTCACAAAAACCTTGCCAGAATGTTTTCCCTAATTTTTTTGCAAGCATTCCGTTGACGATAGCTGCCCCTGCTAAAATTCAGTGTGACGTAGCAACTTGCTTTGAATATAAAAGGTTGTCAAATATCTCCCTTCTCACTCAGTTTCACGTTTTTGTGACTTTTTTGACGTTTTTAGGTGTAATCACCTCAATTGGCCTTGAAGAGCGTTTAGCAAAGTTGGTGTCTTCACGGCCACGTTCAAAGTCAGTAAACCACCGAGAAATAGTTAGTTTTGATGGACAAGAGTCCCTGTTGCACTTTTAAAGCCATTGCTGAGTTTGCACGAAATTCAGTTCTTTACATTGTTTTAAAAATCGCGAAAGTAGCGTCACTTGAAGCACTGTAACCAGAAACCATTAAGGAAGGAGATGGTCAACTAAACACGGCCACGTTCAAAGTCAGTATATCATTGAGAAATAGTTAGTTTCCATGGAGCAGAGTCCCTGTTACACTTTTCAAGTCATTGCTGAGTTTGCACGGTCAAAAACCAGCACTTAATTAACTCACGAAATTCAGTGTTTACATTGTTTTAAAAATCGCGAAAGTAGCGTTACTTAAAGCACTGTAACCAGAAACCATTAAGGGAGGAGATGGTCAACTGAACAGCTGATTTCCCCTTTGCCTCTCGACCGTTTGATATTTATTTACGTGTTCTTGCAGAAAAAAAATCCAATTTTTGAAAGTTATTTACGTAACATTGAACATTGTCTCATTTTACTCACACATCTTTACGTTTCCCCTCCAAAATTGGCAAGATGGTGGTTAATTTGTCAATTTTTCCCCTTAATAGTGTCAAACACTTCTAAATTGCCCACTGTTCGCGAATTCATCAGCCATTTTGTGTACATTCAAAACAACGTGTTCGGAAAATCTACTACAAATTATTTTCGGAAGTTAGTGTAATCGAAACTTTAAATATAAAATGAAACTGCTGCTTCAGTTGTGTGTGATCAGCGCGTGAATGTTTTTGTGGCAGTTTCGTGATGACAACAATTGCCCCGTTGCACTGCAATAGTCGTACAGTTGCGTAATGGATCTCTATGGTCCGGACTCCTCCTTTGACATTTCATTTGACATCCCATCGTTTAAGTCTATCATTTTAAAAGCAATTTACGTATGAATAAGGGAACCCAGTTTGTGGCAAGGCGATGGAATGCCACATAACACTCGGGAAATGAATACGTTTCCTCAATATAGCGTGTGTTTTTTTAAGGAACAAAAATTTAAGTTGGCTACACTGTTTTAACCTATCACCAGTCACCAGAGACCTACTTTCACTTCAGTGTGACATTTCAATATGAATGGAATGACGAATAGAATGGGCCCAATCCAAGATTGCCATGACTTATACAGACGATGTAGCCGTACTGGTTACCGGACCATGCCTTGCGGTCGTCAGTGCACGCGGGCATGCGGCTCTTGACATGATCGATAGCTGGTGTACTAGGAATGTGCTTTCAATCAACCCTCTTAAAACTGAGGTTGTTCTCTTTACGAGAAGGAGGAATATGACTAGTTTGACTCAACTGGTACTTAAAGGAGTCAATATACCACTTTAAAATGAAGCCAAATATCTAGGTGCTATCCTGGACAGTAAACTTCTCTAAAAAAGACACATTGAGACAAAAACCTCCAGGCGCTGTTGGACTTCTGGCAATGCAAGGGAGTTTTTGGCAAAACCTGGGGTTTATCACCCAAAAGATCCGTTTGGATCTACACGGCAATGATAAGACCACTTTTCTCTTATGCATTAGTCGTTTGATGGAACAAGTTTTCGCGCAAATACGTGACTGCTGCTTTCACCAAGCTTCAAAGAACAGTTTGTCTCGGCTGCATAGGGGCTTTCCCCAGCACGCCTGTCTCTGCTCTTGATGCCTTGATTAATCTCCCCCCCTTGATTTCCACATCATGGGATGTACACTCAAGGCCATCTCTCGATTAAAAAAGAATGGTCTTTGGCTACACTCGCACTGGAGTTTTGATGACCTTGCACACCGCATCTCCTATGATCCTACTCTCATGGACATGCCGTCTGATGCGAGGTCGCCAATAATACAGTTGTGACGCTTAAACAAAGTCAACTTTCCCCATGTCCTGGACTGGCTGTGGCCAGAAGCTGAACCGGGAAAGGAATGTAGTCGGATTTTCACGGACGGCTCCAAGACAACGGAGAGTTATGGAGCTGGGGCCTTCGTGGAAAACGACAACATCAGACTTCACGCCTCCGTAGGTAATTTCGCATCGGTCTTCCAAGCGGAAGCCTTCGCGATCCTAATGGCCACCAACTATATTGTGAAGAATAGGTGGAAGGGAAGAAGTATCTGCGTTTGCAGCGACAGTCAAGCTGTGCTCAAGGCCTTACTCAACCCTTTAACCACTTCCAAGATAGTTCAAGAATGCAAGATTTCCCATAATTTGGTCGGCAGGCTGAATTCGCCAAGACTTATTTGGGTCCCGGGTCATCACGGGATCCTGGGAAACGAAACTACCGATGAACTGGCTAGACTAGGTTCAGCAGAGGCATTCGTAGTGCCCGAACCCACCTTGGGTCTACCCGCGTCCCTGGTCAGGGCCTCCCTCGATGGTTGGGTCTCCCTACAGCGCAACCAGAGATGGCGTGACTCTCCAGGATGCAGGGTGACTAAGAATATGCTCCCAAACGTCTGCAAGAAATCCGCTTCTTTTCTGCTATCTCTAGACAGAAACGAGTGCAGACGACTTATCAGCGTACTAACGGGACACTTTACCTTCGCTATGCACCTGAGGAGAAGGTGAAGACACTTCAGAGCACTTTCTCTGTCAATGTCCTGCTTTAGCTCGTATCAGGTGGCGCTTATTTGGCGCTGATGTGATGGGAACTGAAAACCTAAGTTCTATATCACAGAAGCGCATCTTAGTTTTTCTTTGAAAAACCAAGAAATTACATTAAATGAATGTTACTGTCTGGTAGTACAATGGACCAGTATTTGAGTATGAGCGCTCCAGTGTAGTTTATCCCAACCTCCAACCAAAAAAAAAAGATTGCCTGTGATCCCAAATTTTTAAAAGCATGCGAAATAGCAATGCAGTTTAGCGGCGAAGCAGACTTTTATTGGAATGTAGATGTCAGCAAAGAAAATTGTGTCATTTAAAGTGATGGTAATCCTGAAATGAATATAGAGGCACCATAACATGCACAAAACACTGACCATTTGGCATGCTTTTCGAGTTGATGAAATAGTTGGCCCATACTTTTTTAAAACAGTGCTGGCGAGGGCTTTATAATTAATGGTGACCGCTATACCAGGTATACTGGTATGAAATTTTTTTTGAAAGTAAAACACTAATTATTAATGGGAAAGTAAAAACATTTTATTCAAACTATTGGCCATTGTTTTCTACACATTTTGACCACTTTTCTGGCAATTTGTGTATCACGCCAATAAAATTGTTCGTCTTTTAAAGCAAACCAATCAGACATCCAATTTTCGACCTCCCCGTAGGAATCAAAGTGCTGCTCAGCCAACGTGTCCCATCGATGAACACAAATGGTAGTCGGAAGGAGCCAAGTCTGGTGAATACGGCGGGTGGGGTAGCTGCTCCCAGCCAAGTGTTTTGATTCTATCCCGAACCGGTTTTTCTTTGTGTGCAGGTGCATTGTCATGGAGCAAAATTACCTTGCCGTGTCTTCTGGGCCATTCTGGTCGTTTCTCGATCAATGCATGGTTCAAATTGATAATTTGTTGTCGGTAGCGATCAGTATTAATGGCACACCTTTCTGGTCCCACCAAACACACAGCATTGTCTTGCCGATTCGATCTGGTTTTGCAGTCGATGTCGATGGTTGTCCTAGATTAACCCATGATTTTTTCCGTTTAGGATTCTTAAATCCATTTTTCATCGCCAGTAACAATCCGATGCAAAACCGATTTTCTTTCGTGTCTTTGAAGCGAAATTTCTCAAGTGTTTTTTCGGTTTTCCATCCGTCTTTCATTCAATTCATGTGGCACCCATTTTCCACACTTTTGGATCTTTCCCATAGCTTTTAAACTGTCAGAAAATGTTTGTTGTGCAACATTTAACATTGCTGCCATTTGCTTTTGACTCAAAGTGTCATCTCCATCCAATATCGTATGCAATTCGGCGTCTTCAAACTTTTTTGGTGGTCTTCCACGTTCTTCATTTCTCACATCGAAATCATTATTTCTGAACCGTTGAAACCATCTTTTGCATGTTGCTTCTGATAGAGCATGATCACCATATGTCTTGACAAGCATGCGACTCTGCAGCACTTTTCTTCAAATGAAAACAAAAAATTAATGCTTTCCGCAAATCATCATTTTCTGGTACAAAATTCGACATTTTTAACACGATGACGTTGTCTGTTCAATGACTTGATGTATACTAAATATTTTTCACAGATGTCATAGCAAACAAACAAAAAAAAAAATATAAGCGCTCGTTCACAACAAATGTTCCCTATCGAGATATTTGTATCTTGACGCTCACTTCATACGGGTATACATGGTAGCATCTAACAAAAAGTAGTGGATCTGCCCCATGATCGACTTCCGTCGGCTTCCACTTTGAATCTCGTTTAATAAAAAATGTATGGTTTCTGCGTTCTCGTTATGCTGCTGAATCGTCTCATTTTATAGAAGTCGTTGGTGCCAGAATCCGGATGAGGTCACTCTTTTCTCAGGTCATTCTTTCAAGAAGGCACTTTCCTTTCATTCCTGTATGAAGGCACTTTCCAGTACCTAATGATCGCATTCGCCGATCCTGCACAGCCGTTCAGGTTTGATGTTTGGACGTTACATCCAGTCTTGTCTAAAACATCTTCTAAAGACTTTTAGTTGTCTATGAAAGTCGTGCGTATGAGCACGTAAAAACGACCAACATTTCGTTCAACTGACTTAAATTGGGACAGGATTTGGTTCTTCTGACGGTGTTTGATTTGCTGTCAATTTTTGATTGTTGGTCTCTGCAGGACCATAAGTCTTAAGGGAGACAATGCTTTAAGCGTTCACACAGAAAAGACAGGATAAATCCTAGACATGCTCTTACAGGTGAAAGTAATGCGGTTGCGTCGCCTTCTCTGCCAAAGCAAAATGCACATCCAATGCAAGCGTTGCCTCCTATCTGTAATTCTGATCCGTTTGTTACGCATTTGGATATACTTAAACACAGCTGACACACATCATGTCCGAAAACTCTCAACAAACGGTGTATTCTCAACGCAGCTTATAAGGAATTCATCGCCGACAACGGTGCGCCAAGAAAATACCCGTAATTTCATTGTGTACGAATGTCATTAGAATCGATTGCAGACATTGTTCGATCGACGCAAGAGGGTGTGCATCTTGCGGAAGCTACACTGCGCACAACCGTCTTATTAACCGCTCACATAATGCAAATATTAGATTTCCACAAGAGTGCTCATTGATCGGGTTGGGGGCACGGTTGACGAATGTGTGTCACGGGGACGTGTCGGGCTGTGTGCGTTCCTTTTATGCTACAGATAAACTTCGTGGTAATTTAATTTATGGTAACTGATGTGCGACGGTATTCGTCGTGCATTTGCCGGTTGGGTTCTAATGAATTTTGAATGAGCGAAGAACAAACGACGACAATGACGGCAAGGCATCAGGAAAAGTCGTGTGCAATCAAAGTGAATCGCTTCAAAGCGGTTGCGGAGGGGCTCTTCAGTTTGAGTTGGAGGCGCAACGTTGACAAGTGAATGACGTGGAGTTGGAAAACCTCTTTGCATATGGAATTGAATTATTCACTGATGACAAAAAAGGATGGAACTGCAACTAATTAGGATATTGAGTTTGATTCAATTGCAACTAGTACATTCAGCAGTGATAGTTGTACTTTTTCTGTTTTACTCTTGAAGCCTTAGGTTTTTGTTTTGTTGCTGACATTTGAATAAGTTAAAGGGTAAATTGACGAATTGATCGAATGTTCGAGTATATTGGAGGTACAAAATTAGGCCGCAAGCAACGCCAGTCCTTCAGAAGGGATTACCTTTTCCCATGTCTCTGGTAATTCTCCGTTCTCTCTCACATCGACTCATTTTGCCATTCTTGGAATTTTTCAATCGTTCCCCTCATCGTTTTATGGCCGTTGAAAAAGCCTGTATTTGACTATTTGTGTGTCCCTGGCTAGCTTTTGGGCACCACAACAAACTGGAACCGAGCCTTGCCTTTATCATCACTTTCTCATGCTCTTCGGCCATGTTTGACTGTTCTTCACGCATCGAGATGACGTGACTGGATTTTATGAATGACATGATTCGAAAATCTCATCCGTAACACTATTTATGGTGTCAGCGGAAGTACTGATGGAGAAAAGATCGTCTTTAACCTTTTACTGCGGGACATCATATAGGAGGATTGCCTTTTATATTTCGGGATTAGAGAACAAAAACAAATATTATTCTTCGAAAATAGCTTTATTGTTTTTTTAAATATTCCCCATTAAGATCTATACACTTCTGCATGCGTTTGAACCAATTGTCGAAGCACTTTTGTCACCCTGATTGAGGTATCTCCGAAACATGCATTCTGAACGCATCAACCGCTTCTTCAGGTGTCGAAAAACGGTGACCTCTCATTTTAGTTTTTACGTACGGGAATAAAAAGAAGTCATTCGGTGCCAAGTCAGGACTATACGGCGGATGACTCATCAAATCGATGTTTTGAGTGCTCAAAAATGCAGGTGTTTGAGCCGATGTGTGAGAGCTCGCATTGTCGTGGTGAAGAGTGATCCGTCTTCGGCGGTTTGTTTTCCTGATTTCTTGGAAGACAACTGGCAAACAAATGGTTGTGTACCACTCAGAATTGACTGTTCTGCGTTGTTCTAGTGGTACGGTTGCGACATGTCCAATTTTTCCGAAAAAACAGGCTACCATTTGCTTGGAAGTGCTTAGTGAGCGAGCAACTTTTGTTAGATTTGGTTCAATTTGATACGCCCATGAAGTCGACTGCTGTTTACTTTCGATCTCATGCGCGTAAAACCACGATTCATCACCCGTCACGATGTCATAGACGTGTTTCGCATCACCGCGATCTTATTTTTGGAGCATTTCTTTCGACCAATCGACACGAGCCTTTTTTTGAGCGATTGACAAATTGTGTGGGATCCAACGCGAACAAATTTTTTTGACGGTCAAATGTTCATGCAATATTGAATGTATGCTGGTCCCACTAATGCCTCATGCTATGTCCCTCGTATAACCTCAAAAATGTCAAACTTTACGATAGAACTGGCAGTTGCCAGATTGCAACACTAGGGTTGCTCAATCCCGAAATATAAAAGGCAACCTACATACACTTATCTTCCAAAATTGGACGTGTAGAGCAGTACTGAAAGTTCAAGTGCCTAGGTATACTTTTGTTTCTTCGAGATAGAAGTGTCGCGACTCTGGTTTTGGTCCCACTAATGCCTTAGGTTGTCTCAATCTCACGGTAGGTCACGTGACGATCTTGCAATACCAGTTGGCGCACATCATCAATGGTTTTCGGAACAACAACTGATTTTGGGCGATATTCCCGAAATTCGTCTTGGAGTGAACTGCGACCTCGGTTGAATTCACCATACCACCGACAAACACTGTTCCTTGATGGAGCTTCATCGCCAAAAATTGAATTAAGTTCATCGATGTACTGTTGTTGAGTTAATGAACGTCGAAAGTTGTAAAAAATAATCGCACGAAAATTTTCACGATTGAATTCCATTTTTTGGACGAGATGAATTTTTGAAGTAACTGTAAACAACACAAATAGCGCTCGTATGTCAAAACGTTCTGAGTACGTACAGTGGGTAAAATAAGTTTTTGCACACCTAGTTTCTTTACGATTTTAGCGTAATCTGAAAAGTTTTTGCTTAATAGAATATACATTATAAAACTGTAGTAAAAGGGTTAATATTAAATACAAAAATGATTCAAATCAATATAAAATTCCTCCATTTATTCAAAAAAAAAAAAAAAAAAGTACAAATAAGGGCAAAAAAGTATTTGCACGCACACTTTTCCCTGAATGTACACACCATTTGCGTCAAAAATCGAACGGTTTTTGAGGTGTTTGTTGTTTCTTTATTCATTTGGCATGAAGAATTTTTCTGTATAGACCGGAAGGCTATATAAATCAATAAAATGTCTTCAAAACAAAGTGAAATACCTTTGAATGTCCGGGAGAAAATTATATCTTTGAGCGAAACTGGTCAGAGCTTTCGACAGATAGCGGATTCGGTTGGATTTAGTTTCTTTGCAGTTAGTTACGTCCTGAAAAGGTTTCGAGACACTGGAGCAACGGCAAACACACATCGTGCTGGACGACCGAAGAAGCTGAGTGCGAGAGATTGACGAGCAATTATAAATGACGCTCGAAAAAAGCCATTTATAAGTGCATAAAATTTAGCCCAACATGCGGCAACAATATCCGGGCAAACAATACACCCACAAACTATTCCGAATAGTTTATATATAGTTTATATAGTGCTTGTATAGTGGTCTATATTCCGCAAACATTTATGGCAGGTCAGCTAGGAAGAAGCCATTCATTTCTGAAATCAACAGGAAAACAAGGTTAGAGTTTGCAAAAACTTATGTTGCGAAGCCGGAGTGTTTTGTTTTCGGATGAAAGCAAGTTTAATCTCCTCGAATCAGACGGAAAGAGATTGGTGTGGAGGAAGCCAAACACAGCACTCCAAACTAACCATTTGAAGCCCACGGTTAAACATGGTGGTGGACATGTTATGGTATGGGGCTGTGTGGCTTGTTGGTAACATCGCCTTCATCGATGGAATTTTGACGGTTCTTGGGTATATTGACATTTTGCGCAATAATTTACTTCAAAGCGCCGTCAAATTGGATATGGAGGAAACATTCCTTTTCCAACTGGACAATGATCCCAAACACTGTGCAAGGGTTACGAAGGAATGGTTGTTATATAATACCCACCACCAACTTGTGACGCCCCCCCATCACCAAAGATATACCTAATAGAAAATCTATGGAGTATATTGGATACTGAAATAAGAAAAAGAAAAATTCCAAGTAAAAGTGGCATGAAGACAGCACTTGTTGAGGAATGGCTTAAGATAAATCCGGAAACCATTCATAATCTCATCGATTCAATGCCGAGGAGAATACAAGCCATCATTGCAGCAAACGGGATGCACACAAAATATTAATTAAAATTCCATCGATTTTTTTCAATATTTTTTATTCACAAACTGTAGTGTGCAAATACTTTTTTGGCCTTATTTTTACTGTTTTTTTTGATTTGAATCATTTTTGTATTTACTATTAACCCTTTTACTAAAGTTTCACAATGTATATTCTATTCAGCTGAAACATTTTAGATTACGCTAAAATTGTAAAAAAAACTAGGTGTGCAAATACTTATTTTACTCACTATATAACCTCAAAAATGTCAAACTTTACGATAGAGTTGGCAGTTGCCAGATTGCAACACTAGGGTTGTCCAATCCCGAAATATAAAATGCAACCTTCGTATTAAATTTTATTTCAGTGAGAATACAGGAAATGTGCCATGTTTTCGGCACTGGTTTTATTGTTCTCTGCTTCTTTTCTTCTTCTCTGCTTCTCTGCAATCTCACGTGTTGTACTGCAACGATCGGAATCGATTATTGCTTTGATTTGGTCGTCATCAATTTCAACTGGACGACGAGAGCGTTTTTCCTTTTTTGAATGAAAAATCTACATGACGAATTTTGGTAAAACAATTTTGACACTGCCGTTCTTTTAAAGCTTCATCACCATAAACAGCTTATACGTTTTTGTAAGGAAACGATGTGTTTTTTCCCTTTCAAATATACAAAAGCAAAATATGACAAAAAAGTTCGTTTTAATTTTCTATTTTTTAACAGACGTCAAACAGGTGTCTGTCCTCCCTGTCCGTCTTCTTCTTCTTCTTCTTCTGGTGCTACAGTCCGGGGTGGACCTGGGCCTCAACCAACATGCCTCTCCAGCCAGCACGATCTTTCGCCAGCTGTCTCCAGTTGGGCACTCCAAGTTGGTTGAGGTCCTTCTCCACTTGTGTGCGCCACTTTAGTCTAGGTCGTCCTCTGTTGCGTAGTCCCAATGGCTCGGATTCAAAGACTTTTCGGGCCGGTGCAGTGGTGTCCATACGCTCTACATGGCCTAGCCATCTTAAGCGTTGTATCCGTAGGCGCTTGACCAGGCGCATGTCACTGTACAGCCCATAGAGTTCGTCATTAAATCTTCTCCTCCAGATGCCATCAACGCAAACACGACCAAAAATCGCACGCAAAACTTTTCTCTCGAAAAGACTAAGGGCTTCCTCATCCGCCTTTGCTAGCGTCCAAGATTCCGTGCCATATAGTAGGACGGGGATGATCAAGCTGTTATATAAAGCGAGCTTAGTCCTTCGAGAGAGGGCTTTATTACTCAATTGCCTCTTGAGCCCAAAGAAACAGCGATCGGCAAGAGTGATTCTGCGTTTGATTTCGGTACTGATGTTGTTGTCCCTGTTTACCGCGGAGCCGAGGTAGACGAAGTCCATGACTACCTCGAAGTTTCTGCTGCCCATAGTGACGCTCCGTCCGAGAAGTCGATGTTGTGTGTTCTTCCTTGAACCTCATTTAAAACCAGACCCATTTTAGCCGCTTCCGCTTTAATGCCAACAAACGCCTCATTGACTTCTCGCTGTATTCGTCCAATCACGTCAATGTCATCAGCGTATGCTAGCAATTGAACTGACTTCTGCAAGATCGTGCCTCTGGTGTTGACTTGTGAGTTACGCACGATCTTCTCGAGGATGATGTTAAAGAAGTCACATGACAGTGCGTCGCCTTGTCTAAAACCTTTTTTGACATTGAAGGTCTCGGTGAGTTCGGTACCGACCTTGACGGAGCAGCGAGAGTTCTCCATCGTCATTCTACACAATCTGACGAGTTTGGTAGGAATGCCAAAACTAGACATGGCACTGTATAGCTCGTCTCTATGCACACTGTCATATGCAGCCTTGAAGTCGACGAATAGGTGGTGAGTGTCAATTTGCATTTCTTGGGTCTTTTCCAGGATCTGCCGTAATGTGAAGATCTGGTCTATTGTGGACTTCCCTGGTCTGAAACCACACTGATAGGGACCTATCAGGTCATGGACAAACGGTTTCAGATTCTCACACAATACGTCAGAGAGGATCTTGTATGCGATGTTCAGGAGACTAATCCCTCTGTAGTTGGGGCAGTCAAAGGGGTCTCCTTTCTTGTGAAACGGGCAAACGAGCTGAGATTCCACTCATTGGGCATCGGGCATCGGGCATCGGAGATTCCATCCCAGTCCGTCTGACTAAAAAAAAACAAAAGCTTCACAACCAATCAAAAAATGTCCCACGCCACCGGCATTTTGAACAGAATGAGCAAACATTTTTTTTTCCAACTTTCAATTATCACAATTATCGATTAGGGCGGTTCGATGCCTCACAGCGGTTCTCATCAAGAATATCCCATCGCAAGGTATAAAAACGAAAAAAAACAATCTTTCTTTCTTTCTGTCAAATTGACTAACTACATCCTATGTATCATTTACTATCGAATAGATGTAAGTTCCACCAGTCAAAATCAAGAAAAAACGTTTACAAATCAAGTATCGATTAATTTGAAGTCAGAATGCAAGAGTCTGTTGGTGGCCCCAATCTTTGGTTTTGATCCGTACACTATTAAGTCGCCTGCGTACGCAATTGCTAGGCAAGGAGAACTTATAAGATCGCTTATGTAACTATTGAAATGAATGTGACACAATAGGTTCAACAGTGATTTACTAAAACCTAAGCCATTGAACTTGTAGAAAGACATTCTTTTCACACGGCCTCAAACAGTTCTTGAGGTGAATTAGGAAGGCATCTGTCGCTTGCTTCCTTCATTTGTTAAATACGATATCCGTTACCAGTTTTGACTCAGTGTCAATGCCCGCTTTGAAACCGAATTGGTTGATCGGAATGATATTGTTGTTTGCCACGTTAGCAGCGCCCTTTTGACCACTATCTCGAATATCTTACCGATGTTTGGAAAACATTTCTGTGATTCATTCTTAGGGTGATGAAATGCCTGCTTTTCTATTCTGCTGTAGGCTGGCTTCTAGTGGTTACAGAAGTTTGTAAATTGACTGTGTAGTCAAACATTTTTTGAACTCTCCATTGTCCTCCTTTATATGCAATTGTGGAGCATATTATTAGGAGTAACCTACAAACGAAATACCTCTTACATCGGAATAATTCTGCCACACCTTTAGTAAATAGGATCCCAAGGCTTACACAAGCAGTGCTTGCTCGTAAGTTCTTGTCATTTCCTTGCCGTACGCCATTCCCTTCTCGAAGTCAAAGTAGAATTCAACTTTTGCGAAACTAAAACGACCTCTTAAACTGCATTGCAGCGAAAGTCCTCCCCCCCCTGGCATGTTCATGCTGTCAACAAACGAGTAGAACTCCGAAAAACGTGACTCCTGCTATGCAACTCCTTAATTTAGCTCAATTTGCTGCGCAAACACATCCAGCATGCAAAATGAATCTCGAATGATTGTTTCTCGGTGGCTGGGAAAAGGAACAGATCGACAAGAACTCTCGATTCGTGTCCTTTCTCCATTTGAGGAGCGCCGCATTCAAGTGCTTGCGGAGTGATTCCTGCTTTGCAACAACTTCTAAATACACTAACCTGAAATCATTTGAATAAACACTGCCATTAACCAACACACAAACACAGATGTACGCGTACACACGCAAACAAGCGCGAAATGCCAACGAGCGACGAAGAGCTCTCAACAACAGGAGCGCCCTTTACAGTCAAGCCAAGGCCGAAGTCAGTCACAGCGGCAGTCGGAGCGGCTTCGAGCGGTTCGTTCGGTTTTGTGCCAGAGCGAGGACGTGTTTATTTGAATATTTGTGTTTTTTTTCCATGCACCCTCCAGCCGTGTGGTTCGTTAGCTTGGCTGCTTATGAAAAGTTTAAAGCGCCCCTGGGAAATTAATGCAAAATTAATTTATATCTCCCCCTTCTCCGCACTCTGTGCACTCTACGAAACGGTTTTTCCATCTAACGAAGCTAGAGGCAGGGGTGTGTGCATGGCTTTCTGCAGTAGAAACCTCCATGCACACACACAGTTGCAAGTCTGCAGAGGGTAGGACATGTGCGGCAGCATTTAAAAAATTTACCTCCTCATGAAAAGTTCATTATTTTCTCTTTCCCCTATTCACAAACACGCGCGTTGACAGATGTCGGAAATCGGCTAGTCCCGCCAATCATGACGCGTCACCGGCTGCCGACCGCCCGCGCCGGTGCGCTCTAATTAATCCAAAATGGCCGAATGTTGTGCACTGGCGGACGCGTGGGCGGCCTTGACGGGATTTGCGTTTGCCGGTTGGGTGTCCTCAAGGCCGCGTGTGCTTGCTGGGTCTAATTTATATTTGTGACCATTGCTGTCGTCTTCGCAGGCTTCTTGGGGGCGGCTCATGTTTTATTCTGCGCTGGCCGTGGATCGGATACACTTCTGTTTGCAAGATTTAAAGTCCTTGATATCGATTTTGTATCCTCGACTTCGAGGCGTTTCGATTGTTTTATTCATCGATTCGATTTCCTTCATGATTTATGAAGGACTGTGCTCGAGGTAAAAAGGACGCGCAGGAAGAGTTTGCTGAAGCGAGGATTGCTGAAAAATTCATGAATGAACGATTGTGTTAACTTCGAAACTTTTTTGTTATTTTTAGACTTGGAATATGCGTCTTATGTGCTTTCGCATACATACGCGGCGCCAGGCTGAGGGCTTGGTGGCCACACGTGAACGGTGTCCCAGTTTTTAGTTCACGTGGCTCACGGCCAAGTGGGTGGGAAACCATGAGAATTCGTACATTTGTTATAACTGCGAAATATTGCTGACGTCAGTGTTTGTCTTGTATTACTTAAGGAATTGTTTGATTTGTCAAATGCACTTACGACTTACCTAGCGTTAAGAACGATCGAATAATTTATGAAAAGGATTATTCAAAATAAGGGGGGAAATATCTTTTGTATTTCCTTGGAACATATAACTGTGGAATTACTGTAGAGACAATAAGGTGCGTCAGGATTTTGAAGAATACTCAAAAACATAGAGTATCATATGGAAGAATTTACTGATATTTTCTGTCATTTGGGCAAACACACGCAAAGGCAATGCCCCATAAAGATAGAGCCAAACGACTGCAGCTATATACCCTAAAAGTAAAATTTCAACGTGTTGTACAATGTGTACGGCGTGGCAGTATGAACAGAGATGGTTTGTTCTCGATCAGTGTTGATTAATTGCTGTTCTAGTAAACATCATCAAGATGGAAAGAGGAAAGCCATTGCGTGAATTTTAAAAAGGGTTAAATAATTGAATTGTTAAAAAGCAAAAAGTTAACACTTGAAATTGGAAGGCTCTTTAATCGTTCATATCATCTCGTTCAAAATTCCAAACAAATGGGCACTCTTTGTGGCACAAAAAGTCATCAGACCGTCCGTAAGCATTAACGAATTATCAGAAAAGGCGCATTTTAAGGGAACTGTCTAATTCCATAAACTTCGTTCGATTTGTTGGAGCAATTTCTAAAATGGAAGCCGCCATATCCATCGTTCACGGATTTGTAAAGGCGTCGGGTAAGCTGTAGTTGAAAAAAATTATTCAATTACTTCACTGCATAAGATGGTAGGATTGAACTGGGCACGAAAACACATGTCGTTTGATGAAAAATGGAAATAAGTTGTATGGAGTGACGAAAATGAGCTCAATTTGACGGGCCGGATGGATGGGCACACGCATAATTTAAGAAAAGAAAAAATTTCTTTCTCCAAACGTCAGCATGGAGGAGGCAGTGTAATGGTGTGGGGCGTCTTTAGTTGGTATGGAACTTCCCGCTTAGCAATTGTTCCCGGCAGGATGAATGCAGAGAAGTACCAAGACATGTATGAGGAGACCCTTATACCATTTTTTGAAGAAGTGGACCAACATTTCGCAGAGTTCCAACAGGATATTTATTCTACGCAAAGGGGTTTAGTGATACAGATTCAGATAATGATAATAATTGTTGGAGCGACAGTCCACTGGGGGACAAGGCCTACCAGGCATACCGGTATAAAATGAAAATAAAACACTAATTATCAATGGGAAAGTAAAAAACATTTTATTCAAAGTATTGGCCATTGTTTTCTACACATTTCGACCACCTTTCTGGCAATTTGTAAACACAACGCCAATAAAATTGTTTGTCTTTTAAAGCAAACCAATCAGACACCCAATTTTCGACCTCCTCGTAGGAATGAAAGTACTGATCAGCCAATGCGTGTCCCATCGATGAAAACAAATGGGAGTCGGAAGGAGCCAAGTCTGGTGAATACGGCGGGTGGGGTAGCTGCTCCCAGCCAAGTGTTTTGATTGTGTCCTGAACCGGTTTTGCTTTGTGTGCAGGTGCATTGTCATGGAACAAAACTACCTTGCCGTGTCTTCTGACACATTCTGGTCGTTTCTCGATCAATGCATGGTTCAAGTTGATCATTTGTTGTCGGTAGCGATCAGTATTAACGGTTTCACCAGGTTTTAGGAGCTCGTGGTACAGCACACCTTTCTGGTCCCACCAAACACACAGCATTGTCTTCTTGCCGAATCGATCTGGTCTTGCAGTCGATGTTGATGGTTGTCCCAGATTAACCCATGATTTTGTTCGTTTAGGATTCTTAAAATAAATCCATTTTTCATCGCCAGTAACAATCCGATGCAAAACCGATTTTCTTTCGTGTCTTTGGAGAAAAATTTCACAAGTGTTTTTTCGGTTTTCCATCTGTCTTTCATTCAATTCAAATGGCACCCATTTTCCACACTTTTTGATCTTTCCCATAGCTTTTAAACGGTCAGAAATTGATGGTTGTGCAACATTTAATATTGCTGCCATTTGCTTTTGACTCAAAGTGTCATCCCCATCCAATATCGTTTGCAATTCCGCGTCTTCAAACTTTTTTGATGGCCTTCCAGGTTGTTCATTTCTCACATCAAAATCATTATTTCTGAACCGTTGAAACCATATTTTGCATGTTGCTTTTGATTGCGCATGATCACCATATGCCTCGACAAGCATTCGATGCGACTCTGCAGCACTTTTCTTCAAATGAACACAAAAAATTAATGCTTTCCGCCATTCATAACTTTCTGGTACAAAATTCGACATTTTCAACACGGTGAAAAAATATGATGTTGTCTGTTCAATGACTTGATGTATACTAAATATTTTGCACAGATGTCATAGCAAACAAACAAACAAAAATAAGGGGCTCGTTCACAACAAATGTTCCCTATCCAGACATTTGTTGGTATCTTGACGCTCACTTTATACCGGTATGTTTGTATGTATTTCGTAGTTAGTTTTTGGTTAGTTTTCTAAAACCACTTACCAGAAACCATTTTCGTTTTGCCAACCTCATCTATGATTCTTCTCATTCATATTTATTGTTGATGAATTAAATTCTTAAGGACTTAAAGGCTCTTTCCCTCTATTTCAATAATAATCTCTACAGACGGATAAATACCGACTTTGGAGGATTTGTGTAAATTGAGCAAAACAAGCATAGATTCACTTGCAAGTAAGATAAAAAACTAGTAATTTTAGATTAATGATAGAGAGATATTGCTTTATTGTATGACAATATTAGAATCGCTTTCAATTTTTTCTTGCCAACTAAGGGCTGGATTAGCTATGGCGATTGCGAATGAATTTCGCAATCAAATAAATTGGCAATTGTTAAAAACTGATTTCGATTTATTCGATCTCATTAGAAAACAATCGAATAATAGTCGAATCGAATCACCGATCGGAGTCGGCAAAAAACTACAGGTCCCTTCTACTCGTGAGAGAACAGTAGCGCACACAACACGATTAGTTGATGAGCTAGCCCTGGTCCCCTTGTGGACTGTGGTCCCCTTGTCGACTGTGGTCCCCTTGTGGACTATCGCGCAATCAATTATTAGTACACTTAAATTCATTTCGTTTCTATGTGTGAAGCATAGTTCCAGAAGGACTTTAATACTTCCAAAACTAAGTGCTGTCAGCTATCATTCAATCGATCTCAAAATAATCGACTAATATCTATGAACGGCTCCAGCGTTGTGGAAACCAAGTGACTTTCCATCCTCGGTATGTGTATCATAATAATAATAATAATAATTGTTGGCGCTACAGGGGGGGGACGACACGCCAAAGGGTCTATTTCGACTCCCAGCTCGACACAAATTTTTCGAATTTATTACGGCACCACCTCTTTTGAGCTGCTGACAACACTCAAACAGTAATAACTGTCTAAGAAAGCTTCTCAAATCTCGCCGTTTGGAGTCGGCAAAAAACTGTAGGTCCCTTCTACTCGTGAGAGAACAGTAGCGCGCACAAAACGAGTAGTTGATGAGTCGATTATTTTGAGATCGATTGAATGATAGCTGACAGCACTTAGTTTTGGAAGTATTAAAGTCCTTCTGGAACTATGCTTCACACATAGAAACGAAATGAATTTAAGTGTACAAGTACTAATAATCGATTGCGCCACAGTCCATAAAGGGACAGGGCTTGCTCATCGACTACTCGTGTTGTGCGCGCTACTGTTCTCTCACGAGTAGAAGGTACCTACAGTCTTTTGCCGACTCCGAACGTCGAAGTTTGAGAAGCTTTTTGCTTAGACAGTTATTACTCCTTGAGTTTTGTAAGCAGCTCATAAGAGGTGGTGCCGTGAAAAAATTCGAGGTGTTTAGCCGGAAATCGATCCTAGACCCTTCCCAGTGTGAGCGTCGCACTCTACCCACTACGCCACGGCGGCCAGATTCAGAATATAATGCTAATTATCGTTCGCAAAAAATGCTAAAAGTTCGACTTACAGATCAAACCCAGAGCTTCGAAGTATTCACTCGTTGACGTTATTATTTGATATACAAATATTGGAGAGCGCGACAGTCCACAGGGGAACAAGAACCTAACTTGCTCATCAGCTACTCGTGTTGTGTGCGATAATGTTCTCTCACGAGGAGAAAGGACTAACGGGTTTTTGCCAACTCCGGACAGGGACGAATTTCGCAACACTTTGATAGCTTTTCAAGAGTTCCAACAGGATAATGCAAGATAATAATTATTTATTATATATATTATTACATGATAATGATTCACTTTGCAGCTTCTTCTAGAAAGCGTTTTCCTGACAGAAATATTCCACTTATGACATGCCCAGCACGTTCCCCAGACTGTAACCCAATCGAAAACCTGTGGGGTATGTTAGCAGGACTGGTGTATGCTGACGAATAGTAATTTAACAACGTTCTTGAGCTCAAGAGAGCAATAATGAAAAATTGAAAAAATTTAAAAAAGAAACTCTAAAAATTGGTTAACTCAATGCAAAATAGAGTCTACGATACAATTTTGAAAAGGTGGATTCATTGAATGTTAACTGTGCGCAAAGTGCAAATACATCCAATGGCACTATCATTTTAATTCAATTTAAATTTAATATTTTCAAACAGTGTGAACTATGAAAATATTTTTTGCACTGAAATACATTTTTTATACATAAGGTTGTCAAATATCTCACTTCCGCTTTTTTTTATCTTCATTCAGTGCTTCACAAAAAGTGTTACAGTGATGGAATTTAGTTCAAATATGCGCCGTTTTGTTCGATAATTTGTTTCCATCTAGACGGCAACATCATAATACCCCCCTCATAGAAGCCCCCCTCCTTATTTGCGAAGAACTCAGACACCCACTTTTCACAAGACTCTTTTGAGTTCAACTTCACACCATGAAGGGCGTTCGCCATGGACAGGAACAGGTGGTAATCACTTAGCGCTATGTCCGGGATATATGGTGGATGCGATAAAACCTCCCATCTGAGCTCCCGTCGCTTCTGACGAGTCATCAACGAAATGTGTGGTCTGGCGTTGTCCTTGTCGAACATTATACCCTTACTGTTGGCCAATCCTGGACACGTCTGGTCAACCGCCTGCTTCAAGCGGTCCAGTTGTTCGCAGTAGATGGTACAATTAAGCGCCTGGCCATATGGAAGCATCTCATAGTGGAGAATTTCCTTCCAATCCCATCAAACACACAGCAAAACCTTCCTGGCCGTCAATCCCGGCTTGGCCACTGTTTGGGACGATTCAACGGCCTTCAACCACTAACGCTTTCGCTTGATATTGTCGTATGTGATCAATTTTTCGTTGCCAGTCACCATCCGTTTTCGAAATCGGTCGAGTTTGCTCCGTTTCAGCAGTATCTCGCAGGCGTTGATTCGGTCCAGAAGGTTTTTTTTTGCGTCAAATCATGCGGCAAACATCGAGCTTTTTTTTTGTATTCAGCCTTCTGCATGGTTTAAAGTAGTTTGGTGACTCACTCCCAACTCCTGGCGATGTCATGAGATGCCACATGCCGGTCTAACTCGATGATTTCCATGATTCGATCGGTACTCGCCGTCACAGGTCTTCCGCCGTTCATGGTGTCGTTTTCATCGGCTCTGAATCTTCGAAACCATTCCATTGCGGTTCAAAGTGATAAAGTACCATTCCCCAAAATGCATTAATCTCACGGAACGTTTCTCTAGCGTATTTGCCTTTAACGAAGGAAACTTTTAAAATAGCGCGAATTTCGGCGTTAGTGAACTCCATGTTTACACGTCTATAACTGTTGAACGCAATATCCAAACTAATCATGCATAGCGTCGTTTTGTAGGTTTTGTCAAGACCTTGGAAATGATGTATAGTATTGCGAGATACGAGCTCTGTAGCGCTTTGTATATAGCCGGAAAATTCAAAAGACAAAAAGGCGGAAGAAAGATATTTGGTAACCTTATATCTTGGAGATTTTAGTTGACAAGAAGTTAAAAAAAAACTTCCCAATGATCCGGATAATTTTGAAGAGGTAAAAGACATGCTGTTATGGCCGCCGTGGCGTAGTGGGTAGAGTTCGACGCTCACACGTCGAAGGGTGTAGGTTCGATTCCCGGCTGAATACCTCGAATTTTTCACAGCACCACCTCTTTCGAACTGCTGACAACACTCAAAGAGTAATGACTGCCTAAGAAAGCTTCTCAAACTTCGCCGTTCGGAGTCGGCAAAAACTGTAGGTCCCTTCTACTCGTGAAAGAACAGTAGAGCGCACAACACGAGTAGTTGATGAGCAAGCTAGACCCTGGTCCTCCTGTGGACTGTCGCGCCAACAATTATTATTATTATTATTATTTTTAAAAGACATGCTGTTGTCTAAAACAGACGCTGAAGTACAATAATTATTGTTGACAAATGCCACATTATTCTAATAAATGAGGTAATCGCGTCCACTATCAATCACAACTTGCATGTGGCGCCATCTTTTGCAAATGGATCGAATTCATTTGTACCCTCAATTTAGCTTGAAAAGTGAACAAAACAATTGTTGGCAAAAATGTCCCCAAATTGTATTCACCCCTGGGGCAGGGACACAAAGTCAGTCAAACATAATTTCATTTCAGGAAAACGCCAGTTATGGCTCCATTAACGACATTAAGAAGCAGTCCATCATTTCGAACAATAAATCATGAGTCTTCCGTCCGCTTTGTGACCTTTAAACTCCATAAGTTGTACACATTTCGCCCCAGGTCTACTTTTATTGATTTCAATAAATGAGAGGGAGAAAAAATAAAGAAAACACAAACTCCCCAGTCACTGTCCATCTGGCAGTCATAGACACAATCGCAAAATATTTGGACAGCGATGACGAATCGCCCAACGAAAGTGACATCACTACAGGACACCGCCATCCGGATTTGACCCGATTGCAAGAAGTTATCCGTGGGCGACACAAAAATCCGATAAAAATCGATTAATGTCTCAAAAATATTCAGCCAAGGACGTTTGGTGTGTCTGCTCCATCGGAGAGTGGCACCAATTCGTCGGGGAAGAAGAACAACGCCCAAAGAACGTTGCCACTCCTCCTGACTCCCGATGCGCTAAGGGGAACTCGTCATTTGAACGCCTGGATGAATGTTTTTCGAAAAATTGGGGATGCACCGCTCCGCCCAGATGCAAGCAAAGTGCGGGTCTTTTCCCGAAGTAATGAACCACCATCTACTCGACAGAGGACGCCATATAGTCAAACTCACACCATGTTATCTGATTTCACTTCCAACAATATCCTTGCCGCAGGGGCGCCAGAAAATCTGAACAGGACGCGGATATCCTCCGACCCATGACAGCCACATTAAAATTTAATTGAACCCGTCAATTGCAGCGAATGGAGCAGTTTCCATGTCCACTTTTGGAGCGATAAGCAGAGCACATGAACTGCAACACAAGAAAACAAATGTGCACTCCGCCACGGGTTCCTTCACTCCATTATAAACCTCCTTCGTCGTCGGGGGGATTGTCGATGGTGGGATTGTCGATGGCCTTCGGCGGTTGGGTGGTCTCCACGAGACCTCATAACTGCAGTCTGCACTCACGCGGTCTTCATCGTGCGCCTGATATTTGTATTTCAGCTCCGCTGCACGTGGCAGTCGTAAATAACACGAAGGATCACCTGGGGAATGATTAAGTTAAAGGCATTCCATGAGATGGTCAAGAGCACTTCACATTCGATTTTCAGGATATACATGGCCTCCCATGGCAGCGTGTCCTTACATCGGCGAGCTTCGCTTCGAAATTAATTTGTGTGGAAGCATGTGCATTTTTTCCCTCTTTTCGTATGTACACCGTGGTTATTGGCGATGGGTGAGGATTTTTGCGGAAGAGATATGAATTCTTCAAGGATTTGCCACTCGAAAGCCAACCGATTGGAGGCACTCGAGGGTTTTATTGACCGTCGGGTGTGGGAACCGGTGTTTGACGAACGGCCTGGGAGCATGAAGTTTGAGAGGCCAGATGTAGGACAAGAACAAGCAATATGAAAAATTTAAAAACGGGCGCATTATATTAGCAAAGTTTTAAACCGCTTTACTAAGTCTGAGATAGGGTTGCCAGAATTTGTAAGCTGGCATTCGCGCCACCTGCAAAGCTCTGTCTAGACATTCCAATCAAAGTTGGAGTACAATTTGTGTCTTCAGTGTTTTTGATGAATTGTTCATTGGAAGTTCAACAACTGGAGCCCTAAAGAGTAATGCTTAGAATTTTGAAAGAAAATTCTCTTGCGATAGTGGCGCCATCGGGCGTTGAAACAGTATCAATGGAATAGCCCACATTAATTTAATGAATAGTAGCGAAAATTTGTATTTACTTATTCCAAACAAAATGTCTATAGAAATAAAGTGTCGCCTCTCAATTCGAAAATTTAATTTATTCCAGTAATATCGAATACTAAAGGATGTCCCAACAAGAACGCAAGATTAAAACTTGGCGCCATTCGAATTGTCATTGTTTGACATTTGAACAATTATTATTGTTTGTTAGAAGAAGGTAAAAGGTTAAGAAAAATGGAGGGCTACACGAAAGAACAACGCATTCTCATTGTGAAATTGTTTTACCAAAATGATGAAAGTTTAGCGGCTACAGTTCGCAAATTGCGATCAATTTGGGGTTACAATAATGCTCCAAAAGAGTCAACTGTAAAGCGATTAATGGACAAATTTGCTGAAACTAGGTCTGTAACTTATGAACTGAAAGACAACAACGCTCCTTCAAACAGGTCGATCGAACGAAAATATCGCAGCAGTACGTGATGATGTCGCTTGCTCATCAACTACTCGTGTTGTGCGCGATACTGTTCTCTCACGAGTAGAAGGGACCTACAATTTTTTGCCGACTCCGAACGGCGAAATTTGAGAAACTTTCTTAGACAGTTATTACTCTTTGAGTGTTTTCACCAGCTCGAAAGAGGTGGTGCCGTGTAAAATTCGAAAAAAAACCTAGACCCTTCGGCGTGTGAGCGTCGCACTCTACCCACTATGCCACGCGACCAGCTCAACAAAATGATGTTTCCAAATCCACTATGAAGGGAATTTTGACGAAAGATTTGCATCTTCATGCATATGTACAAAGTTCAATTGACTCAGGAACTGAAGCCAGCTGACCATGCACAGCGAAAGTTCGTTAATTGGATATTGGAGAGACAACATTAAAATGCTGATTTTGCCGATAAAATCATCTTTAGTGACGAGGCCCATTTCCATCTTGATGGCTCGTTAATAGGCAGAATTGTCGCATTTGGGGAGAGGAAAATCCTCGAGTGATGCACGAGAAGCAAATGCATCCTCAACGTGTCACTGTGTGGTGTGGATTTTGGGCTGGGTCCAATCATTGGACCATTTTTTATGAAAATGAGTCAGGTCAAGAGCAAACAGTCAATGGTGTTCGGTATCGTGAAATGATAACCAATTTTTTCGTGCCTAGAATTGAAGAAATTAATGTGGAGAGGATGTGGTTTCAACGAGACAGTGCCACATCTCATACAGCCAGAGAAACAATTCAATTGCTGCATCAGTCATTTCCCAGTCGTATTATTTCGCGTTTTGGAGACCAGAATTGGTCGCCTAGATTGGACCACCATTGGACTTTTTTCTTTGGGGTTTTTTGAAGTCGATGGCTTATGCGAATAAGCCGACCACGACTCAAGCCTCAAAAGAGGAAATTGGACGCTGCATTAATGAAATAACGCAGCATTTATGCAAAATGGTCATTGGAAATGTCATTAAAAGATCGCGTATGTGTCAGCAAAGCCGCGGCGGCCTTCTGGCCGGTGTGTTATTCCACACATAATCTCATCCTGTCTACTATACGATAAAATAAAGAATTCACAAAATTTTTTTTGAATATCTGCGTCTTATTTAAAATTTAAATTTTGCGTTCTTACTGGGACACCCTTTATAAGTAAAACTGCAACAAAGAACTATAAATCCAAATTTACGTTAAGCAAGTTAGACAAGCAGCTGTTTAGCAAGCTAGGCCCTGGTCCCCTGTGGACTGTAGCGCCACACAATTATTATTATTGTTAAGTTCAACAGTTGTTTTGCGAGTTTAGGAGGTTGACGTTTTGCACTCTTGACGGTTGACCCCAAAAAGAAAAAACGGAAAAAAGCCCCCGAAAAACGAACTCCTTTCACATCTGTCATCCGTAATCAGTGTTCCTTTTAGTACAGCTTACGGGTGATTCCACAGAAAGTCAGCTGTCATCCACTGTTTCATACGCCGTTCTTGAAAATTTGCATTATCCGATTCTTTTATTGCACCTAGAGACCCCGGTACCGGTATGCAATGAGCTTTTTGTTGAAAATCAAAGTATAAGCCATATTTTGACCACCTTTCTGGCAATTTGTGAATACCACGCCAGTAAAATTGTTCGTCTTTTAGAGCAAACCAATCAGACACCTAATTTTCGACCTCCTCGTAGAAATCAAAGTGCTGCTCAGCCAATGCCTGTCCCATCGATGAAAACAAATGGTAGTCGGAAGTAGCCAAGTCTGGTGAATACGGCGGGTGGAGCAGCTGCTCCCAGCCAAGTGTTTTGATTGTATCCTGAACCGGTTTTGCTTTGTGTGCAGATGCATTGTCATGGAGCAAAATTACTTTGCCGTGTCTTCTGGCCCATTCTGGTCGTTTCTCGATCAATGCATAGTTCAAATTGATCATTTGTTGTCGGCAGCGATCAGTATTAACGGTTTCACCAGGTTTTAGGAGCTCGTGGTGCAGCACACCTTTCTGGTCCCACCAAACACACAGCATTGTCTTCTTGCCGAATCGATCTGGTGTTGCAGTCGATGTTGTCCCAGATTAACCCATAACTTTGTCCGTTTAGGATTCTTAAAATAAATCCATTTTTCATCGCCAGTAACAGTAATCCGATGCAAAACCGATTTTCTTGCGTGTCTTTGAAGCAAAATTTCTCAAGTGTCTTTTTTTCATTCAATTCATGTGACACCCATTGTCTACACTTTAACACTACTTTAAACGGTCAGAAATTGTTTGTTGTGCAACATTTAACATTGCTGCCATTTGCTTTTGACTCAAATCCAATATCGTTTGCAATTCGGCGTCTTCAAACTTTTTTGGTGGTCTTCCACGTTCTTCATTTCTCACATCAAAATCATTATTTCTGAACCGTTGAAACCATCTTTTGCATGTTGCTTCTGATAAAGCATGATCACCATATGCCTCGACAAGCATTCGATGCGGCTCTGCAGCAATTTTCTTAAAATGAAAACAAAAAATTAATGCTTTCCGCAAGTCATCACTTTCTGGTACAAAATTCGACTTTTTAAACACGATGAAAAAATATGATGTTGTCTGTTCAATGACTTGATGTATACTAAATATTTTGCACAGATGTCATAGCAAACAAACAAACAAAAATAAGGGGCTCGTTCACAACAAATGTTCCCTATCAAGGCATTTGTTGGTATCTTGACGCTCACTTTATACCGGTATGTTTGTATGTATTTCGTAGTTAGTTTTTGGTTAGTTTTCTAAAACCACTTCCCAGAAACCATTTTCGTTTTGCCAACCTCATCTATGATTCTTCTCATTCATATGTATTGTTGATGAATTAAATTCTTAAGGACTTAGAGGCTGTTTCCCTCTTTTTCAATAATAATCTCTACAGACGGATAAATACCGACTTTGGAGGATTTGTGTAAATTGAGCAAAACAAGCATAGATTCACTTGCAAGTAAGATAAAAAACTAGTAATTTTAGATTAATGATAGAGAGATATTGCTTTATTGTATGACAATATTAGAATCGCTTTCAATTTTTTCTTGCCAACTAAGGGCTGGATTAGCTATGGCGATTGCGAATGAATTTCGCAATCAAATAAATTGGCAATTGTTAAAAACTGATTTCGATTGTCGATTTATTCGATCTCATTAGAAAACAATCGAATAATAGTCGAATCGAATCACCGATCGGAGTCGGCAAAAAACTACAGGTCCCTTCTAGTCGTGAGAGAACAGAAGCGCGCACAATACGAGTAGTTGATGAGCAAGCCCTGTCCCCTTATGGACTGTGGCGCAATCGATTATTAGTACTTGTACACTTAAATTCATTTCGTTTCTATGTGTGAAGCATAGTTCCAGAAGGACTTTAATACTTCCAAAACTAAGTGCTGTCAACTATCATTCAATCGATCTCAAAATAATCGACTAATATCTATGAACGGCTCCAGCGTTGTGGAAACCAAGTGACTTTCCATCCTCGGTATGTGTATCATAATAATAATAATAATAATTGTTGGCGCTACAGGGGGGGTGACGAGGGGGACGAGGACCTAGCTTGCTCATCGACTACTCGTGTTGTGCGCGCTACTGTTCTCTCACGAGTAGAAGGGACCTACAGTTTTTTGCCGACTCCGAACGGCGAAGTTTGAGAAGCTTTCTTAGACAGTTATTACTCTTTGAGTGTTGTCACCAGCTCGAAAGAGGTGGTGCCGTAAAAAATTCGAAAAATTTGTGTCGAGCTGGAAGTCGAACCTAGACCCTTTAGCGTGTGATCGTCGCACTCTACCCACTATTCCACTGCGACCAACTCAACAATAAGTTGAAACGATCAAATATTCGAGATCGCCAAAAAGTCAGCGAAATGTCTAGGTTTCTTAAAGCGATGCAAGAAATATTTCACCCCTTTTGACCTGGCAACAATATATAAGGTGTACATTTGCCCAAAACTCCTAAGACCTCCCTGCACTCCCTGGAGCTCCTAAGAACTCCCTGCACATTCAAGACAGAATTCAACAGCAAGCGATACAATTTATTTTGCAATAGTAATGCTGCGAAGTCAATCGACTCGAGTGAGAGACTCAAAAATCGACGAAATGTTGCGTCTCTATCACTATTTTATCTCTATTTCAACAAAAACAATGCTTTAATGAGTTAGCCTGCTGCATTCTTCCCCTTCTAGAATTCACCCGCTATACTCGCCTCGCTAGGAATGCTCACCCGTTCACTCTTAAGTCCACATACAAACGTACAGTTAAGTTTAGAGACTCGTTCTTCAACCGCAGCTCAGGAATATAAAATGCTCTTCCCAGCCCACTTTTTCTCCCCATTACAATCCACAGGCATTTGAAACCTACTTGTACCGGTATCTTCTTCTCCCTCATTCTCTATACCTCTAGCCCGTGCTGTGAATTAATCACGGTCATTTAAGAGTACCAAACAATCCCTTTAAGTAGCGCAATTTATAAGAAAAATGACTCCCGTGTAAGTATTTGGCACTGAGTTGTGAGTTACTTCGTTCCTCTGCATTTTGTGTATCAATCCACATGTCTACAAAAAATAAAAGGAAACAATTATTGGAATAGTCACTGCATGGCTTATTGGTATTAAGTGCCGGTTAACATCGTCCTTTCTACTTTGATGTGCCTACAGTGGCTCACACTGAAAATGGCAAACAGCTGAAATAATGAAATATACACGAAACCATTAAAAAATCATTTAATGATGATAGATGTGCTTTTTGTATCTATGTAGATATTCTAAACACGTTTCAGACTAATGTAAAGTGGTATACAAAACGAAATCTTTTACGTTCGAGTGTCTCTCGCTTAGGCAGTTTGCAATTCATTCGCTGGTCAGTATTTTCAGTTGCATTGTTTACTCTCATTCATATTCTAATGTCCGAAAAAAAGTAGTTATCCTTAACTCTAAATGTAAAGTACCGAAATAACGTAAGTTTTAAAAAAGAAACGCGATTCCGTAGACCCTGTAATGTACACATCACCGCCTTGAGGAAAGTTCACCCTTGCATAAAAGGCGAGTTATCGGCTCTCTCTCAATGTTCACACAACCTTTTCCCAAAGGCAAGGATGCGAGGAACAAAATTTTGTATTGAATATTTTCCTTGTTTTATCTGACCGAATTAGGTTTCTTGTCTCAAAGGACACGTCAAAAATAGTATAGGTTCCATTCTATTGATGAAAACTAACGCTTCTATCGATAGAACGGCCGACACGTAATTAGAACTTCAATATCCACGTCCTCTCTGGACACGCCTTTTCCCTGAAGATTCGCATATTCCTACCAGACACCGAGTCATAAAATCCGTCAAACAACACTTAAAGAGACTCTGTAACCTCTTTTCAGGCATTGATAAGGTATTCGGAATAATTGCTACTCTGGAAGCAGTTACCCCTCACTTAACTCAATTGTCCCTAATGACACTCTCTAATTCAAATATTTATTTTACCATAACCCCGCTAATCATCTCATTAATGACTGGTACCCCTCAAAACCTCTCCCCTTACGCCGAGAGTATTAATTTCCAAAAACAGATTCCAGAGCCCACCTCTATGAGTATTCGCCCTTATCACACACCACCGAAACGACCTACCTTAAGCGTGTTAACGCAACCCCCCACAGCTACGATTCAATAAAACCGCCTTGATTCAATCAACACCGATAGGCATCAGCAATAAACGGAAAGAAAGAAAGAACAAAAAATCACTTCCCCCCCGATTCGTGGGTGAAATTGAATGGACCTCCCCCCACTCTCTGTATCTCCCTCACGCACTCAACATTCCAATAGCGGCCGCAGTTAAACAGCAATGTATCAGTTGATTTTTTTTTTTTGTCATAGGAAAGAAGGAAAAACCGACAGACCGACACATCATAAATTAATTTCAATAAACTAATCTAAAGTGGCAGGGTGCCTACTGCTAAGAGAGTTTCTCTTCACTGGGAGCAGGTCCCCCATGCGCTCTTAGTGTGGTGAGTTATGCCGTCATGACTATCAAAATTTAACACCTGTGCGATAGTTTTGTATCATGTGAGCGTTTCTGATGACGTCAGTCAAAAGTTGTTGGCCTCCATTTTTTGTTTGGGTTTTGCTTTTCTGCATGTGAGCTTTTGCTTTCAAAGGGGGAGTGTACTTGTGCACCTAGAATACGTGTTGCCATTGTGCTTGTATTTTGTTTCTACATTTCGGGTATCTTTCGTTGTTTTGGTTTGGTTTTGGTTTTTTGGCATATTTTATTAAATATCTAATGTTATCTTATTTTAATTCTAGAAAAATACTTAAAACTAGCTTACATTTATCATATCTTTCGTTGTTTTCTTGGCGCAATGCTGGACATTTCTGAGATATATGTATTTTATGGCACGATATTTTAAAGGGTTTTTCTTTAATGTTTCAGAATTTTATAACAAAACCTTCGTGGCGTCAAATCATTCGCAGAGGGTAGTAAGTTCAGTTGATGAATGAACTTTGTTTGAGCCGATGTGTGAGAGCTCGCATTGTAGTGGTGAAGAGTGATCCGTCTTCGGCGGTTGGTTTTCCTGATTTCTTGGAAAACAACTGGCAAACAAATAGTTGTGTACCACTCAGAATTGACTGATCTGCGTTGTTCTAGTCGTACGGTTGCGATATGTCCAGTTTAACCGAAAAGAAGGCGACCATTTGCTTGAAAGTGCTTCGTGCGCGAACAACTTTTGTTGGATTTGGCTCAATTTGAAACACCCATACAGTCGACTGCTGTTTAGTTTCGGGCTCATATGCGTAAATCCACGATTCGTCACCTGTCACGATGTCATAGACGTGTTTCGAAGCACCGCGATCGTATTTTTGAAGCATTTCTTTCGACCAATCGAAACGAGCCTTATTATGAGCGATTGACAAATTGTGTGGGATCCAACGCGAACAAATTTTTTGACAGTCAAATGTTGATGTAATATTGAATGTATGCTGGTCCCACTAATGCCTAAGGTTTTCTCAATCTCACGATAGGTCACATGACGATCTTGCAATATCAGTTGGCGCACAGCATCAATGGTTTCCGGAACAACAACTGATTTTGGACGACCTTCACGAAATTCGTCTTGGAGTGAACTACGACCTCGGTTGAATTCACCATACCATCGATAAACACTGTTTCTTGATGGAGCTAAATCGCCAAAAATTTAATTAAGTTCACCGGTGCACTGTTGTTGAGTCGATCCACGTCGAAAGTTGTAAAAAATAATCGCACGGAAATTTTCACGATTTAATTCCATTTTTTGGGCGAGATGAATCTTATAAGTTACTGTAAACAACACAAATAGCGCTCGTATGTCAAAACGTTCTGAGTTCGTATAACCTCAAAAATGTCAAAGCTTACGATAGAGCTGGCATTTGCCAGTGCTAGTGCAGGAAGTACTGAAGTTATTTTTAATCGCATTTAAAGATATTAGAATCCTGTTCCTCTGCCCTCTGTTTGTCTTCGTATCAGACGTAAGCGCAAATTTGTGGCGTCAAGAATTCGCTTAAGATACCAACATAAGCGCCCTGGAAATGTCATACTGCAACAACGCGGGTCTGAGCTTTCGTTTACACAGCAGATGCTTGCTGCGTCACAGTCGTGGTGTTGTGTCCACAATTGCCTCTATAATCGCTTTTACAAATCTGGGCACATAATCTTTTTGCAGCAATGAACTCTAAGCCGCAGTCCACACCAACTGCGACAGATATAGTGCTTTAAACTTGAAGCCCAATTGTGACTGATTAAGGGGCACGCTGTTCCTGTGCGATAACGGCAACAAGGTTGTGCACCACGTGCAGCCAAGATCACCGACCGCTTCTTTGTCGGGAATTTTGAGCAAATTTATTCGAGGAAGTGCACATCGGATTTTGACTATGTAGAGGACACAGTTACGAACATTGGCACTATGCAGCTATTGGGATTACGCGTCTGATGCGTTCTTTGTAAGATCGCGTAGACAAGTAAAGAAGAACAACTTAGATTGTCCACAAGAGTTTGTGCTTCCGGAGAAAACATGTGTGTGGGCCTCTGGCGGTGGCGTGTTTTTGAAAATTAAACACTAATTATTAATGGGAAAGTAAAAGCATGTTATTCAAAGTATTGGCCATTGTTTTCTACATATTTTGACCACCTTTCTGGCAGATTGTCAATACCACGACAATAAAATGTTTCGTCTTTTAAAGCAAACCAATCAGACACCCAATTTTCGACCTCCTCGTAGGAATCAAAGTGCTGCTCAGACAATGCCTGTCCCATCGATGAACACAAATTGTAGTCGGAAGGAGCGGGTGGGGTGAATACGGCGGTGGGGAAGCTGCTCCCAGCCAAGTGTTTTGATTGTATCCTGAACCGGTTTTGCTTTGTGTGCAGATGCATTGTCATGGAGCAAAATTACCTACTGTCTACTGGTCCATTCTGGTCGTTTCTCGTTTAACGCATGGTTCAAGTTGATCATTTGTTGTCGGTAGCGATCAGTAATAACGGTTTCACCAGGTTTTAGGAGCTCGTGGTACAGCACACCTTTCTGGTCCCACCAAACACACAGCATTGTCTTCTTGCCGAATCGATCTGGTTTTGCAGTCGATGTTGATGGTTGTCCCAGATTAACCCATGATTTTGTCCGTTTAGGATTCTTAAAATAAATCCATTTTTCATCGCCAGTAACAATCCGATGCAAAACCGATTTTCTTTCGTGCCTTTGGAGCAAAATTTCACAAGTGTTTTTTCGGTTTTCCATCCGTCTTTCATTCAACTCTTGTGGCACCCATTTTCCACATTTTTGGATCTTTCCCATAGCTTTTAAACGGTCAGAAATTGTTTGTTGTGCAACATTTCACATTGCTGCCATTTGCTTTTGACTCAAAGTGTCATCTCATCATCCAGTATCGTTTGCAATTCGGCGTCTTCGAACTTCTTGGTGGTCTTCCACGTTCTTCATTTTTCACATCAAAATCATTATTTCTGAACCGTTGAAACCATATTTTGCATGTTGCTTCTGATAGAGCATGATCACCATATGCCTCGACAAGCATTCGATGCGACTCTGCAGCACTTTTCTTCAAATGAAAACAAAAATTAATGCTTTCTGCAAATCATCACTTTCTGGTACAAAATTCGACATTTTTAACACGATGAAAAAATATGATGTTGTCTGTTCAATGACTTGATGTATACTAAATATTTTTCACGGATGTCATAGCAAACAAACAAAAAAAAAAGAAAAAAAATACGCGCTCGTTCACAACAAATGTTCGCTATCGAGACATTTGTATCTTGACGCTCACTTTATACCGATATACCTGGTATATCAACAAGATAATAACCCAAAACATACGTCAAAACCGGCAAAATCTTAGTTTAATGGAAAAAGAATAACCGTTATGAGTGGCCCGCACAATCCCCTGACCCAAACCCCATGGACAACTTGTGGGGCGATGTTAAAAATTCTGTCCATGAGGCCAAATCAAAAAAGGCTAATTAATTGTGGGAGGTATTGCGAGACTCATGGGAAGCTATACCAGTTGAGAGATTTCGAAGTCTGGTGGACTCAATGCCACGAAGATGCACCGCAGTGATAAAGAACAAAGGCTTTGCTACAAAGTACTTATGGTAAGCTGTAAAGAATAATGATTTCATATTGTTTCATTGATTTCTGTTGTCTAGGCACATCATAATTTTAAGCACTGCTATTATTTTGAACAACTGCGAAATATTACTACGCCAGAAAAAAATGTAGTTAAAAGTTATGAACAACGTTTATTTTGTGATATACTTGTTAAGACTGAAATACTTTACTTTTGTATACGTTTTTTGAAAAAATAATAAAATAATTTGAATTAATAAAAAATTATTTGTCTTTTTTGAGGAGCACTGCTATTTTTATGAACACAACTGGAATTGTTTTGTATTTCTATTAAATAACTACACTTTCACTCAAAATATTGATGTATACTGCGTAGGCAGGGGAAAATCCTTTGAAACAGGCTGATGAGCGTACAGTTTTGGCGACTGCGGCTTCAGGTCACAGCAATTAGAAATGCCATTATCTTCACCGGCGTCTGTGTTTCGTATAGGATTTCTCGAGCCGGCATCTTCTATTGATGACATGAACTTGATAAAATATGACAGGGTCTGGCACCAGGCTCTCTTGTCGAAAATGCGTGCTTTTGGGATCGACGAGTCTCTTCTTCAATGGATTAGAAATCACCTTTCGAATCGTTCAATACAAGTCGTTTTGGATGGATTCAAGTCTGATATTCACCATATTAATGCTGGTGTTCCCCAGGGCTCTGTTTTGTCTCCGACACTCTTTCTCATTTTTATAAATGATCTCTTGTCTGCTACTTCTAATCCTATTCATTCCTTCGCTGATGACAGTACCCTCAGCTTTTCATATTCGTTCCTTGGCTCACGTCCCTCCACTTCGGCCTTAGACGCGGAACGGCAGCGTATGTTAAGCACATTAAATTCCGACCTTGACAGCATAATCGATTGGGGAAACAAGAATAGAGTGGAATTTAATGCTTCCAAAACACAGTGCTGTCTACTACGATCACAAAATAATCAGCCGTTATCCATGAACGGCACTTGTGTTGTTGAAACCGAAAGACTTTCCATCCTCGGTATGCGACATAATGTCGCGTCGTTGTCACTCTTTTATCGCTATTTTAACAAGAAATGCTCAGATGAATTAGCCAGTTGCATTCCTCCCCTTCAAGAATTCACCCGCTATACACGCCTCGCTAGGAATGCCCACCAATTCACCCTCAAGCCCTCTTTCGGACGTACAGTCAAATTCAGAGACTCGTTCTTTAGCCGCACTACACGAATCTGGGATGCTCTTCCCAGCTCGATTTTTCCTCCTCATTACAATCCACAGGCATTTAAAACCAATGTGCATCGGTACCTCCTCTCCCTCTCTTCCTCTATACCTTCGGCCCGTGCTGTGACTTGATCCGGTCACTTAAGGGTACTCGCAACCCTTTTGCACGCGTCAATTATAAAAAAAAATCAAGCAGAATTAAATAATAGGCGATTCTTGTAATTTTCATTGAATAACATACTATTGACAAAAATATTGCAATGAGCGTAGACTTATGACACTTAGTGTAGGTCATTTACCAGATTCATATTAAAATTAATTGCGCAATTAAATGCTGTGTAATATTCTTTTTCGCGGACTGTATCTTTTATTTTGCGCCGTAGGGCACCTACGAAGTCGTTGTTCAACTTTCTATGGAACTGCACTCAAGATTCTTTGTGAAGTCGACTGCTTTTAAACATCCGAAAGCATCATTATCTTAAGACTCTTCTTTTCTTGTCTAAACATAAAAAAGACATCCTTCTTCTTCTTCTTGTGGCGCTACAGTCTGCGGTGGACCTGGGCCTCAACCAACATGCCTGTTCGCCAGCTGTCTCCAGTTGCGCACTCCAAATTGGTTGAGGTCCTTCTCTACTTGTGTGCGCCACTTTAGTCTAGGTCGTCCTCTGTTGCGTTGTCCCAATGGCTCGGATTCAAAGACTTTTCGGGCCGGAGCAGTGGTGTCCATACGCTCTACATGGCCTAGCCATCTTAAGCGTTGTATCCGTAGACGTTTGACCAGGCGCATGTCGCTGTACAGCCCATAGAGTTCGTCATTAAATCTTCTCCTCCAGATGCCATCAACGTAAACAGGACCAAAAGAACAGCGCCCAAAGAAACAGCGATTGGCAAGAGTGATTCTGCGCTTGATTTCGGTACTGATGTTGTTGTCCCTGTTTACCGCGGAGCCGAGGTAGACGAAGTCCTTGAGTACCTCGAAGTTTCTGCTGCCTAGTGTGACGCTCCGTCCGAGACGTCGATGCTGTGTGTCCTTCCTTGATGACAGCATGTACTTCGTTTTGCACTCATTTACCGCCAGACCCATTTTAGCCGCTTCCGCTTCAATGCCAGCAAACGCCTCATTGACTGCTCGCTCGTCCAATCACGTCAATGTCATCAGCGTATGCTAGCAATTGAACTGACTTCTGGAAGATCGTGCCTCTTGTGTTGACTTGTGAGTTACGCACACAAAAAAAGTAAAAGAAGTCACATGACAGTGCGTCGCCTTGTCTAAAACCTTTTTTGACATTGAAGGTCTCGGTGAGTTCGGTACCGACCTTGACGGAGCAGCGAGAGTTCTCCATCGTCATCCTACACAATCTGACGAGTTTGGTAGGAATGCCAAAACTAGACATGGCACTGTATGGCTCGTCTCTATGCACACTGTCATATGCAGCCTTGAAATCGACGAATAGTTGGTGAGTGTCAATTTGCATTTCTTGGGTCTTTTCCAGGATCTGCCGTAATGTGAAGATCTGGTCTATTGTGGACTTCCCTGGCCTGAAACCGCACTGATAGGGACCTATCAGGTCATGGACAAATGGTTTAAAACGCTCACACAATACGGCAGAGAGGATCTTGTATGCGATGTTCAGAAGACTAATCCCTCTGTAGTTGGCGCAGTCAAAGGGGTCTCCTTTCTTGTGAACCGGGCAAAAGACGCTGAGATTCCACTTATCGGGCATGCTTTCCTCCGACCATATCTTACAGATGAGCTGGTGCATGCGCCCAGCCAGGTCATCTCCAGCTGCTTTAAATAGTTTTGCGGACAGTCCGTCCGCTCCAGCAGCTTTGTTCGACTTCAGCTTCGATATTGTTAGCTTCACCTCGTCTAAGTCGGGGGACGGAATGCTTATCTATCATCGTCCAAATTGAGTGGAACATTCTGCCTAACAGCGGGATTTGGGTCGTCATCGCCGTTAAGGAGTCTGCAGAAATGATCGTTCCACATTTTCAGCACAGACTGCGACTCTACTACGAGTTGTCCATTTTAGTCCCGGCAGGCCTTGGTCCGAACCTTGTATCCTCCGGATAGCTGTTTTACCTTTCGGTAAAACGTTCGGACTTCATTCCTGCCATAGCACCTTTCCATTCCCTCGACCGCGCGCTTCTCATGCTCCTTCTTCTTCCTTCTGAGAAGCCGGTGCTCTTCCCTTCTTCTCTGTTCGTAGAGTTCACGAACAGCCCGCGTTTTTCGATGCAGCGTCGCCTTATAGGCGTCTTGTTTAGCTGTGCGCTTGCCTGCACTCGTTGTCAAACCATGGGTTCCTTCTGGGTGGTGACATGAAACCCAGCACATCAGTGGCAGCATCTTTGGTGACTTCTTGACATCAAATCCATTCATTCTTCTTCTATGCTTAGTTCAGGAAGCGTCGAACTCTGAGCGAGTTTCAGGGAGACTCGGTCGGCAAAGTTCCCAGCAATCAGCTGCGATTGTAGCTTTTCGACGTCAAACCGTTTTGGCCTTTCTCGACTCCGTTGCTCTCTCGATATCCGGGTTCTTACCTTGGCTACAACAAGGTGATGATCCGAGTCAATGTTTGCACCTCGGAAGGTTCGGACATCGAAAATACAGGAGGAGTGTCTGACGTCGATCGCAACGTGATCAATCTGGTTGACGGTTGATTGATCAGGAGATCGCCAGGTTCCTTTGTGAATGTTCAGGTGTGGGAACCGCGTGCTAGCCACAGAGAGGTTTCGCCCCGAGGCGAAGTCCAACAGCCTGAGTCCGTTTCCGGATGTGTTGTCGTGCAGGCTGTGTTTACCGATGACTCCAGCAAAGATGTCCTCCTTTCCCAGCTGAGCGTTGAAATCTCCTAGAACGATCTTGGTGTCATAGCTGGGGCATCGATCGTATGTTCTTTCTCGGAGGTCATAGAAGGCATCCTTGATGTTGTCATCCTTCTCCTCTGTCGGGGCGTGAGCGCATATTAGGCTGATGTTCCCGAATTTAGCCTTGATGCGGATTGTCATGAGGCGTTCGCTGACTGGGTCGTAGCTCAAGACTTTTTGCCTAAGTCTGCCTCGAACAACAAATCCGCATCCGAATAAGCGCTGCCTTCTCTCTCTATAGCAATTGCTGTAGTAGATATCGCAGTTCTTCATCGCTTTTATGCCAGGCCGATCCCATCGCACTTCCTGGATGGCGGTTATGTCAGCTTTGTAGCTGTCAAGGGCCTCCGCAAATTGTTCGGCTGCACGTGGCCTGTTAAGGGACCTCACATTCCACGTGCAAAACCGAAAATCATTGTCCTTTAAACGTTTGCTGGGGTCGTCAACAGTTAATCCGTCCTTATCCGAGGCATATCGGGTTTTCAGAACTATATTATTTTTACGTGGTGAGGAAGTTACCCCACTGTGAATAAATTCTCCCGGTTTCATCCGACATACAGTGGCTCAACATTATAATGGGACACTTACCAAAATGAATTTTTGTCAATTATTTTCTAGGAACTTGTAAATGTTATAAATATAATAGATATCGAATTTGTATGCTCATTCTATTAGTTTATTAAGAAACAAAAATCGTATGAATTCATTAACATAAAAGCAAAAAAAAAAAAATAAAAAAAAACAAAAAATCAAGTTCTTAAATTCAAAGTAATAATCAAACACACAAAATAAATGTACGAAAAAAAATGTAATTCACTCTCATTATTGAAGGCTTAATATTTTGTTGGGAGGCCGTTTTGCTGTATTACTCCTTTTAGGCGATTGGGCATCGATTTCACTATTTTCTGGCAATAATTTGGTGGAATTTTTTCCCATTCATCCTTCAGTGCTGAAATCAGCTCATTTTTATTTCTTATTTGGTGATTTTTTAATTTTTCCTTTGAAAAAACTCCACACATGCTCTATGGGGTTTAGATCCGGCGATTGTGGTGGCGTTTCGAGCACATGGTGGCAGTTATAGAGGAGCCAACTTCTAACATTATAAGTCTTGTGTTTAGGATCGTTGTCCTCGTAGAAATAGAAATCATCTTCAAGACCCAATTTTTCGGCAGTTTTTGACAGATTTGACCTTAAAACGTTTAGATAATATATGTGGTGCATAATGCCTTCTACAATATGAAGATTTCCAAGCTCTGCTGCCGATATTGCACCTCATACCATAACTGATCCTAAACCGTGCTTTATTGTTGGTTTCAAATTTATTTCCCATAGCTGTTCATTTGGTTCTCTCCACACATATGAACGCCCATCTGATCGGAAAACATTGTATTTGCTTTCGTCAGTAAAAATTACCTTACTCCAAAACGTAAAATCTTAATTTTTACATTTGTTGGCGAAAGTTGGACGCTTTTCCTTATTTGCCTTACTTATAAAAGGCTTCTTCCTAGCAACTCGGCCATTGAAATTGTGTTTCCTTAATATATTTCTCATGGTTTCTGGGTTGGATTTTTACCAAGGTATTTTTCTGTTTAAGCAGCAAGTTTCGGTGCACTGAGATGTGGTCGGTTCTTGATTTATCTTAAAAGCCATCGTTCATCCATATCGGAAAAAATTTTACGCTTGCTCGGTTTTGATTTGTTAGCAAAATTATCTGCACCTTTGTACCGTTTAATTATATTACACACTGTAGATCGAGGTTGATTTACTATTTCTGCAATGCTTCGCACCGATTTACCAGATTTGAAATGCGTTAATATCAGTTCCCTAATATCTGCTGAAGTTTGAGGACCGCGTGGTGCCATGACTGATATTCTGTTTGAATAAGCGTGCTTAACTGATCGAAATACAACTTTGAATAAAATAATGGGATTTCCCGTATATGTCGTATAAAATAAACTCAAATATTTACCGTTAACTAGAACAAAATAAATTAGAGTTGCCGTGTGTCCCATTATTACTTTGAGCTTAAAAACTTGACTTTTATTGTTTTTGTTAATGAATTCATACGATTTTCGTTTCTTAATAAACTAATAGAATGAATACTCAAATTCGATATCTATTTCATTTGTAACATTTACAAGTTCCTAGAAAATAATTGTCAAAATTCATTTTAATGTTGAGCCACTGTACATTAACACAGAAAAAGTACGCTACCCGAAAACACTCCTATTGTTGCACCACCGCCACACCGGCCACTCAACATCCGAACACAATCCGATACAGTCCCCACATCAACATTGTCGCCTGTCGTTTGGCAACGCACCACCAACAACTTGCGCGCCCAACTCTTGCAATACCTGAACGAGCAGACACAACTCAGTTGAGTGCGGGACTTGTTACAAGCCGAATGTTCAAACGTCGCACGTCGGTGCGATTGTGTACTTTAGCTCTCCGCCATCGTGTCGTTGTTTCCGAATTGAGTTTCGCGAGTGTGTGAGCGTGCTGTTCTCTCTATCTCCCCCCGCCCCTCAATTGGAGACAGCATTTTCTGGTTAAACGCTCCAAATACCAGCCGATTGTCAAACAAGTGATGTGGGACTATGCAAATACCATAGGTACGCGCCCCACTGGTGAGTGTCGCTCTGTGTGAGTGTTCGGTCTTGCGCTTAGCGCGGAGAGTAGAAATAAAAGATCGCCCTCAGCGGCAGCAACTAAGTGGCCTTAACTCGTGCGGTCATTGTTCGGTGTTTCGGTGTGGAGAGCGGATACCGTGATTTAGTGTCTCAATTGAATTCAAATGTATCCATAATCCACCATCAAGCGAGTGTGTGCCATGCGTTCGGTTCTAAGAGGCAGGCCAAGTCGAGGAGCGGAGATCAAGTGAAAACGAAAAAAGAAAGCAAATAATGTCGCAACTGGATAAGACAGAGTACATCAACGTCAGCACTGAATTGGATTTAGGTGAAGCCTCTTCATAAAGTAGTTCAATGTACACACAGCACGGCACGCCATCTCATCCTCATCATCACCACCATCGTTTTCATTCTCTCCGCCGCAGCTTCTCGTAAAATGAGAAAATCCAAATTCAGCGGACTGAGGTGCAGGGCACTTGTTTTTGTTTTTTGAAAGTACTCAAGTGTCTGGCATCTCGGAACTGCCAGCAAAACAAATGAGACATGGTTGTGACGGTGGCATGGTACATCTAGTCTATGAGGCGTATTTTTAGCCGAGAGCATCGTCATCACCCGCCTGCCTCGCCATCAGCGGATCATGTTGTCACAGCACGCTGCGCACATCATTGTCATCCCATCACCGTTTCGGGTACACACTCACTTCTGTGTCATTGATTGGGTTTGTGGCCTAACGTCATCGCCGGTGCTGCTGCAAGTTTGTTTTGCAATTCTCGAGTGTGTGTGCGTTGGTGTGAGCTTGTTCACTAATTACCGGTGCATAATGGTGTTTTGATTTTTTTTTGTTCGTACGATGATTGGCACCTTTTCTGCTGTGTATGCAGAAGTGTTGCATCGCATGTGACTGCCTGTTAACTAGTGTGTGTGTGGGTTGAATTTGCTTCTTTAAAGGGTAGGTGACGGCTTGGTATGCAGCGCGAATTGATAGATCTCACCTTTGAAGAGTGAGAAATAATGTTTTGAATGTGATTTGTTAACTTCATGTAAATTGACTGACTAAGAATCAAAACCTTTCACAGGGCAACTCTTAAAAAGTGATGTGCAACGGTATGATCGTTTTTCTATGACAATTTTTTGGTGGCCGGGAATCGTTGCTTTTTGTGACAAATTAAAATTTGTTTGGACTGTCACATGCTTCCCATATGTGACAGCCGATCGGTTTCTCTTGTTGCTGCAGGTGTCTTTTGAACGGCTTCTGATTAAGGAATAAAAGGTACGAGGGTTGCCTTTTATATTTCTGGATTAGAGAACAAAAACAAATATTAATCATCGAAAATAGCTTTCTAGAACTAGGCTAAGATGGCGCACACAAGCGGAGAAGAACCCCAACCAACTTGGAGTTCGCAACTGAAAGCAGCTGGCGAAAGATCGTGCTGGCTGGAAAGGCACGTTGGGTGAAGCCCAGTTTCGCCCCGAACTCTAGCGCCATAAGAAGAAGACACTCTTTGTCTTCGAAGCTAAAATCACCACTTTTAAAGCGTCGACCACTTATCGTCAACGTTTTACCGTCAGTCGAAGCAAATTCACCACAAACTTCTACAGTCATTCGTTAGGCGTTGACTGCCTGTTTTATTTAATGAAAAAAGATCAAAACTTTGTGCAAATGATGTGTATTCAAGACAAATCTCTATATTTTCGAAGAGAAAAAAATCAGTGCTGTTGTCTGACACAGAGGCTTTCGCACACTATTTATTGCTGATAAACACCCTTCCAGTGAAGTAGGTAATCGCTTCCCAGATCAGTCAAAACTTGCAGGTGGCTCCATCTTTTGGAAACGAATAGAATTTGTGTCCTCAATGTAAAAAAGTGAAAAGTATTAAAGCACTTTGTCTGGAAAAATTCTTTATAGGTGTGTTCCAGTACTTTCTGTATTAAATTCTGAAGTGTATCATTTCTTAAGGAATGAGGGTAAAACTCTCACAGAAAAAAAGAAGGTACGGGAACGCATCTAAACTAAATGTGCAAAGTACGTGATTATGAAGTATCAAATTCATTTTTCGAATAATTAGTGGAACCTCCTGTGTGTGACATATGTATGTATGTGCCAACTCTAAGAGAAGGAAGCTCTAAATTGCCATGTGGTCGCCGTGGCGTAGTGGGTAGAATGCGACGCTCACAAGCCGAAGGGTCTAGGTTCGACTCCCAGCTCAACACCAATTTTTAGAATTTTTCACGCACCACCTCTTTCGAGCTGCTGACAACACTCAAAGAGTAATAACTGTCTAAGAAAGCTTCTCAAATTTCGCCGTTCGGAGTCGGCAAAAAACTGTAGGTCCCTTCTAGTCGTAAGAGAACAGTAGCGCTCACAACGCGAGTAGTTGATGAGCAAGCTAGGCCCTGGTCCTCTTTTGGACTGTAGCGCCAACAATTATTATTATTATTCGTCGTCTTACACATTTTGAAACTGATGTCTATATGCCCTCGCATGTTATAGGTGTGTTCCAGTACTTTCTGTACTAAATTCTGAAGTCTATCATTTGTTTTGTACTGTTAAGTGTTGTTTTTCGGTTACGGGAACACACATGTTATGTGAAACCCTTAAGGAAGCCGAAGTACAGTCTGACGCATGTGCAAAACTGAGCCTTAAGGACTTAAGCAGCAACAAGTTTTCTGGAAAGAGTTTAAATATCTACAGTACCTCACAAAATTGAGCATACACTCACAGCTTAAACATATTTTTATCTTTTTCGCCTTACAAGAAGTAGTTCATAAATAAAACTTAAATCCAGTTCGAATTGACTCATTTCAATTGCTAAAAACCATAAACAAAAATATGAAAATTAAAATAAAAAACTTGCTATTTCCAAGGCAAATAAAAAAAGGCACTTCATTTTAACACACAAAATTGAGCATACACTTAAAGTAAATTCGAGTTACGACTAAAACACAAAACAAAAACAGTTACAAATAAAAAGTCAGTAACGCGTGGCACCTCCTTCAGCATCTATGACAGCTTGTAACCGCCGTGGCATGGATTTTACTAGTTTCTCAGTAAAAGATGGCTGAATCCCTTCCCAAGCTGCCTGAATTTTAGCTTTTAGCTTCTGCTTATTGGAGCAGGTACTAAATTTAAACCTCACTTTTATATCGTTGTTTATTTTTGATGTTCAATAGGGTTATGATCCGGGGATTGTGATTAGCTGCTTTGGAGCGTCATTTCATTTTTCATTTTTAATACATTTCTATTTCAAATTCATTGCAGACTTACGTACTAGACAAAAAATGCTTAAAACTAGTTGGACGTACTTTGTTTTCTTTTTCCTACAATCTTACTATTGGCCTACTGAACCTTTTTTTTGAGTGAAAACTTATGAGCTAACTTACATACTACCATAAAATAACTTAAAACTACCTTAACTAAACATACACACATATACACTTGCGTGTATAATACTATACGCCCACATACAGCACCACGTTGAGGTCTGCACTTTGGATGCTAATTACTTTTCTCCATGCTCATGTAAAGACACGATATTTATTGTAGGACATCTGTTGGGTATCAGTAATAAAATGCAAAAAACAAGATAAGCAAAGATGCATTTTGAGACAAGAAAATTCTCGTTATACGAAATGAAACCGAAATTTTGGTGTGCAAAATAATAGCACCATGTCATTCTAAAAAGTGTTTCGAAGTATTTGGTTGCGTCTAGTTTTTTTTTTTGCGCGTCAAAAGACTACTCCCTTGAAGAAGATCTGTGCGACCCATTCTACCCCGGGTGTAAAGGGTTCCACGAGGGAGTTCCTTCTCTCAGCCACCAAAACTTTCGATGTCGTAACGCAACATCTCTCTTATCCCGACTCGAAATCGCCATACTAAAGCGGAGGAGATCTTCCTCAACTCGTTGTGCGACGGAACGGTCGTAGTTGAGTCGCCCATCCACAGTTGAACGGGCGATGTTAAAGAGGAGCGTTACCCCATTTATGTCTTGTATAAGACCATGCCTATCAAAATGGAGAAATGCTTCTGGGGGGACGAAGCCAGTTTGCCGTACCCTTTCGTGATATTGTGGGTTGGGGTAGTACGCCACGGAGATCAAGTTATTAACCGAGTTCATCGCTCTCGCAGTGTGACCTCGAATCAACTTCACCATGAAATTGTCCACTCCTATCAGTTTCGCCCTGTTGTATAAGACCTCATTGGAGTAGAATTTTATGTACTGGGACTCTGGTGTTCTGTAGAAGCGAAGGCAAGCCCTAAGACAAGCCCTCTCAAACACTCGAATCTTTTCCATCAAGCTTGCACTCACGTTGAACCACACGGGATAGCCATAGGTGAGCTTTGGCCGTATCAAGGCCTTGTAGCAGATTACCTTCACCCTCGCATCGAGCTGGTTGTTGTAAAACAGTCCCTTTGTAAGAGCAAAAGCGCCTCGGGCTCTGGCCAGAGCTGCATCTACATGTTTGTTAAAATATAGATACTGATCTAGCCAGATCCCCAGGTATCTCACTGACTTTGGAGCGTTATAAGGCAACTATTCCCGTACTAAATAGAAGGTGTGCTTCGGATCATTATCTTGTTGGAAGTAGAAAACCGAAGGCAGACCTAATTTTACTGCGGAACTTCGTAAATTTCGTTTTAAAATATTCAAATACCCAATTTTGTCCATCGTATTTTCTATAAAGTCGAACTTTGCACAGTCATTTGAAGCCATACAACCCCACAACAGCACAGATCCTCCCCCGTGTTTTATGGTTGACATTATATTTTTAGCTTTGAGAGCTGTATTTGGTTCCCTCCAAACAATTTGTTTGCCATCAGACCCAAATAAATTTATTTGTGTTTCATCTGAAAGCAAAACACCTTCCCAAAAGCTTTCCGAGTGGTTTACATGTTGTCTAGCAAACTCTAATCTTTTCTTCTTATTAACTAGAGAAATGTACGACTTTCCCCGGGTGATCCTGTCATTTAATTTATTCTTTCTCAAGACTCTGCGAACGGTTTCCACTGAAAGAGGCTTATTAATTACGGATGACACCTCAGCCGTCAACTTTATAACGCTAGATTTTGGATTGGACTTGATTGTCCGAACAATATACCGCTCGTTTTGTTCTGAGAGCAATTTTTTTATTCTCTTCCCCTTCCAGGTCTGTTTTTTACCAAAGTGTCCCTTCATATCTATAATTGTTTATTATTTTTTGTACCGTTGCATGCGATCGCCCTACAGTTTCTCCTATTTCACGCATCGATTTCCCCTCGCAAAATAGCTTAATTATGAGCATTCTCGTTGACAAAGTAGTCTGTTTTCGCATGTTTTCCATATTTTCGCACAAAGAAGAGAATATCGGTCTTTTCAGTTCAAAAATGTGTGCAGAAATTATTATCAGTGACATTTGTTGCTTCATTACTGAACAAATTTGCATGTATCGATTCTGCGAAGCTTGAGTATAACGCACACATGACATCTGTATGCTCAATTTTGTGTGTCGATTTCAGGGATTGTTTCCTTTTTCATGCGAAAAGTACCGGTAGGAAGTCGCCTGTCTGTGACTCTCTTGTTTAAGATACAAGTCACAAAAGTATACAGTACGGCGCAATAGGTTTAGTAACCGAAAGCACCCACTCGTAATTAGTTTTAACTAAATAAGCAAATATATTCTTTTAGCAACTCCAATATATATTTTAAGTAACAACTAATAGTAACAAAATTACAAAAGAAAGTAACAAAGACAACAAAAATAAGCCAATTTCATCTTAAAATACGTTACAAAAGTAAATATACACATCACTGAAAAAAAAACCAAAAAAGCTGAAATACTGAATTATGATGAATAACTTTTGTCTTAATGACAGCACTTATTCTAGATGGCATTAAATTAGCAAGGTTTTGGGTCACGTCAGGACTTATTTTGGCCCATTCCTCTTGAATAACGGCCTTAAGCTGATTTTTAATTTTAATGTCATGTTTTCGAATTTGGCGTTCAAGATGATCCGATAAATGCTCAATAGCATTTAAATCTGGGGATTTGGGGAGGTGTTTTCAGCTGATTGCGCACATGGTATAGCAGCCATTCTCTCACTCAATAAGAATTATGCTTGGGGTCATTGTCTTGTTGAAAGACGAATGACCCTTCCAATCCCAATTTATGTGCACTTTGGCGAACATTATTTTTGAGGATGTTTAAAAAATTAAAGCGATTCATATTTCCTTCCACAAACACTAAATTACCGACGCCAGATGCCGCCATACACCCCTAAAACATAATGGAATCGCCACCATGCTTAACGGTGCCAGCCATATTTTCCGGGTTTAACTCCCTATTCGGTTTTCTCCATTCTTTGATGCACCCATCTGAACTGTAAACATTAAATTTACTCGTCTGTAAATTTTTTCGTCTGCAAATATTACTTTATTCCAGAAAGTAATGTCAGACGCTGCATGGGTTTCGGCAAATTCAACTCTCTTTTTGCTGACGAAAGGTATTTTCCTAATGGATCGCCCATTATAACCGGCCTCATGCAACACACGGCGTTTTGTTTGTGGATTGGATTGCTTTTCCGTTTCTTTAGCAATCTCTGATCGTAGTTTTGGGACACTTTTCTTTGAATCCTTCTTTACTTTTCGGGTAATAATACGTTTATCAGCCTCAGTAAAGATACTGGGTCTATTTTCTGTTGTACCGTATTTTTTATATTTTTCTAAATATTTTGGAACTGTTGCAGGGCTTTTGTTAACCAATTTTCCCACTTCTCTAATTGATTTCCCTTCTTCCGAAAATTTGATCACCAAATTTTTAAGGTCAATCGACAGTTCCTTACCACGCGGGGCCATATCTAGCAGATGCATAGGAATTCATTCAATAAAATCTTTCAAAATCATATTTTTTACTCACCTTATAGATTTCTTGAATAATTTAATTAAAAAAGAACAAGGTTCTAACTATACGTGTTAATTGATCGACGTGTTGCATCAAAATTATTAACATTTGTTCATGAGAAAATTATTCTCCTCTCGAAAAAAACGAAACAAATACCGTTATTTTTGCTATAGAGCAGCTGTGCAAATGTCAAGCAACATACATGACGTATTGTGAGTAATGTTTCATTTGAAATAAACTGTTTTCTACATAAGTTTGTGAAACGCGCATGTATGTGTATGCTTACTTTTGTGACTAAGTGTATGTATTCAGTTATGGTTGTATATCAAAAAAAAAATAAAACAAAAAAGTGGTCGGCCTTAAAACAGCACGAATATAAAGTAATGATAGGTGTATGCTCAATTTTGTGAGGTACTGTATAAGGAATATATTTGTTTAAGTGTTCATCTGCAGTCAGTGAGTATTCTCATAGACAGTTTGTTGCTGTACTGTCACTTTTTTTTTTTTTTCAGGAAGTCATTCCCATTTTAGGGGTCAGAGAGAGTTATTTTATTTATTAATATCTTTATTTGAAATTCTGCTTCCTAATTTGCTTCCGCACAACGAAGAACATGACGTGTTGCTTCTTTGAATTCTTCTGATGCCAAATATGGGACAGTACGGCAGTCTTTAGTCCAAGAGCCGGTTTCACTTTTCGTTTTTTGTTAACTTTATGTGTGAATTTTAATTCTTTCATTTCATTTGTTTTGCATAAGCTTTTTTATGCAGAACGGAACTCTGCTTTCATCAGCATTCAACACTCGTACCATGAGACACATCATCGTTTACACGTGGCACGCCAACAGTCGCCGGTTCATTCTGTTTGTATTCTCTTGGGATGAGAAATTCACATAGTTTTGTATGACGCTGCAGTATTTGAATTAATTTTTCAACGTAAAAGTTGCATACAAAATCACGTTAAATATTTGAAATTTCCCCGGATTAATTGTTTGCGGTAAAAGCGACAAAGTTGGCGTACACAGTTGAAATAAACGAGATCACGTGCTGACTGGAAAGATAGCTTGTTGATTCGAAGACAAAGAAAAAAAAAAACCACTTTGGATGGGGAAGTTGGCTTGACGGCTGTGTGCCAAAATGTATAAGGCCTCTTTGCAGTTTCGGGAAAGTGGTAAGATATGACTAGGGGCATATGTTCAGTAAAAAATTAATTATTGCCGAGATTCTTCTTCTTGTTGTGACGGTACAGTCCGGTCCGGGTTGGACCTAGGCCTTGTTGTAGTGAATGCCTTTTCAAAACGAGCAGAACATACATAAAGAACCCCACTTTCTAAGCAGCACATCCTTTTTAAACTTAAACAAGGGTTGCATTTTATATTTCTTGATTAGAGAACAGAAATAAATAGCTTTATTGTTTTTCAAAATATTCCCCATTAGGATCTATACACCTTTGCATGCGCTTGAACCAATTGTCGAAGCACTTTTGCCACCCTGATTGAGGTATCTCCAAAACATGCATTCTAAACGCATTAACCTCTTCTTCAGGTGTCGAAAAATGTTGACCTCTCATTTTATTTTTTACGTACGGGAATAAAAAGAAGTCATTCGGTGCCAAGTCCGGACTATACGGCGGATGACTCATCCAATCGATGTTTTGAGTGCTCAAAAATGCAGTTGTTTGAGCCGATGTGTGAGAGCTCGCATTGTGGTAAAGAGTGATCCGTCTTCGGCGGTTGGTTTTTCTGATTTCTTGGAAAACAACTGGCAAGCAAATGGTTGTGTACCACTCAGAATTGACTGTTATGCGTTGTTCTAGTGGTACGGCTCCGACATGTCCAGTTTTCTCGAAAAGCAGGCGACCATTTGCTTGGAAGTGCTTCGTGCGCGAGCAACTTTTGTTGAATTTGACTCAATTTGAAACACCCAAACAGTCGACTGCTGTTTAGTTTCGGGCTCATATGCGTAAATCCACGATTCATCAACTATCACGATGTCATAGATGTGTTGCGAAGCACCGCGATCATATTTTTGGAGCATTTATTTCGACCAATCGACACGAGCCTTTTTTTGAGCGATTGACAAATTGTGTGGGATCCAACGCGAACAAATTTTTTTTGACGGTCAAATGTTCATGCAATATTGGATGTGGTCCCATTAATGCCTCAGGTTGTCTCAATCTCACGATAGGTCACATGACGATCTTGCAATATCAGTTGGCGCACAGCATCAATGGTTTCCGGAACAACAACTGATTTTGGACGACCTTCACGAAATTCGTCTTGGAGTGAATTACGACCTCGGTTGAATTCAACATACCATCGACAAACACTGTTTCTTGATGGAGCTTCATCGCCAAAAATTAAATTAAGTTCACTGATGCACTGTTAGTGAGTCAATCCAAGTCGAAAGTTGTAAAATATAATTGCACGAAAATTTTCACGATTTAATTCCATTTTTTGGGCGAAACAAACACAAATAGCGCTCGTATGTCAAAACGTTCTGAGTTCGTATAACCTCAAAAATGTCAAAGCTTACGATAGAGCTGGCATTTGCCAGTGCTAGTGCAGGAAGTACTGAAGTTATTTTTAATCGCATTTAAAGATATTAGAATCCTGTTCCTCTGCCCTCTGTTTGTCTTCGTATCAGACGTAAGCGCAAATTTGTGGCGTCAAGAATTCGCTTAAGATCGCAACATAAGCTGCCTGGAAATGTTATACTGCAAAAACGCGGGTCTGTGCAAATAGTCGAATATTTTGTGTATCCCAAGATAAATTCGTCTACACAGCAGATACTTGCTGCGTCACAGTTGTGGTGTTGTGTCCACAATTGCCTCTATAATCGCTTTTACAAATCTGGGCACATAATCTTTTTGCAGCAATGAACTCTAAGCCGCAGTCCACACCAACTGCGACAGATATCGTGCTTTAAACTTAAAGCCCAATTGTGACTGATTAAGGGGCACGCTGTTCCTGCGCGATAACGGCAACAAGGTTATGCACCACGTGCAGCCAAGATCACCAACCGCTTCTTTGTCGGGAATTTTGAGCGAATTTATTCGAGGAAGTGCATATCGGAGTTTGACTATGTAGAGGACACAGTTACGAACATTGGCACTATGCAGCTATTGGGATAACGGCTCTGTTGCGTTCTTTGTAAGATCGCGTAGACAAGTAAAGAAGCACAACTTAGATTGTCCACAAGAGTTTGTGCTTCCGGAGAAAACATGTGTGTGGGCCTCTGGCGGTGGCGTGTTTTTGAAAATTAAACACTAATTATTAATGGGAAAGTAAAAACATTTTATTCAAAGTATTGGCCATTGTTTTCTACACATTTTGGCCACCTTTCTGGCAATTTGTGAATAGGATGCCAATAAAATTGTTCGTCTTTTAAAGCAAACTAATCAGACACCCAATTTTCGACCTCCTCGTAGGAATCAAAGTGCTGCTCAGCCAATGCGTGTCCCTTCCATAAAAACAAATGACAGTCGGAAGGAGGCAAGTCTGGTGAATACGCCGGGTGGGGTAGCTGCTCCCAGCCAAGTGTTTTGATTGTATCCTGAACTGGTTTTGCTTTGTGTGCAGGTGCATTGCCATGGAGCAAAATTACCTTGCCGTGTCTTCTGGCCCATTCTAGTCGTTTCTCGATCAATGCATGGTTCAAATTGATCATTTGTTGTCGGTAGCGATCAGTATTAACGGTTTCACTAGGTTTTAGGAGCTCATGTTACAGCATACCTTTCTGGTCCCACCAAACACACGGCATTGTCTTCTTGCCTTATCGATCTGGTTTTGCAATCGATGTCGATGGTTGTCCCAGATTAACCCATGATATTTCCCGTTTAGGATTCTTAAAATAAATCCATTTTGTCTTCGCCAGTAACAATTCGATGCAAAACCGATTTTCTTTCGTGCCTTTGGAGCAAAATTTCACAAGTGTTTTTTCAGTTTTCATGCAGTTCATGGGGCACCCATTTTCCACACTTTTGGATTTTTCCTATAGCTTTTAAACGGTCAGAAGTTGTTTGTTGTGCAACATTTAACATTGCTGCCATTTGCTTTTGACTCAAAGTGTCAACGCCATCCAATATCGTTTGCAATTCGGCGTCTTCAAACTTTTTTGATGGTCTTCCACGTTCTTCATTTCTCACATCAAAATCATTATTTCTGAACCGTTGAAACCTTCTTTTGCATGTTGCTTCTGATAGAGCATGATCACCATATGCCTCGACAAGCATTCGATGCGACTCTGCAGCACTTTTCTTCAAATGAAAACAAAAAATTAATGCTTTCCCCAAATCATCACTTTCTGGTACAAAATTTGACATTTTTAACACGACGAAAAAATATGATGTTGTCTGTTCAATGACTGGTGATTGAAATGATTTTTCAGAGATGTCATAGCAAACAAACAAAAAAAAATAAGGGCTCGTTCACAACAATTGTTCCCTATCGAGACATTTGTTGGTATCTTGACGCTCACTTCATACCGGTATACCTGGTAATAAAAGCAAGCAGCTTGTGTTGCTTCCATCTGCCTTTTAAATGTTAACAGTCGTGCAAACAAATACTAAAGGCTCATTATATGACACCGGTCTGTTGTCGAAGTTTTGCCCAAGTCGCGTTGAGGCGATTTAAAAAAACGAAGAAAATAAGAAACAAGTTGAAATTTTGATACTTTAGCAAACCAAAAGTCCCCCACACTCAGAAAAAGATGAAACTACAAACAATCAACGCAATTAAAAAGCATTGCGTCAGCGTCCCCTATCGTCATTCGAACCGATTGTGGGCCTTCAAATGCAAATGCCGAATGGAGTGAAATGAACAACAAAAACAAATCTCCCTGAAGTCGAACGAAATGACCATAAACTTGGCCAAGACATGTGTGCAATGTCATAGACAACTGCCGGCAATTGATTTAGTGCTGCTCAGCAAGAAACTGGTTGGAAATGAATTCAAATGTCAGTATCAATTGAGTGTATTTTGAGTGAATTTTCAATTCAGAGGCGCTGTGTGTTGCGGTGTAAGTCACAAATGAATGTTGATAGTTGATTTTAATTTTATTTCGTTTATTGCATCAATATAGTACAGAGCTAGCTCTTAACAATATTTGTATTATTTGCTCAAGCTCCCACAGAGATGTGGTTAATGAAAAGAACCTTACAAACTTACTGGAAATCCCTTTTTTTAATTAGTTATTGTAATAATAATAATTGTTGGCGCGACAGTCCACAGGGGGACCAGGGCCTAGTTTACTCATCAACTACTCGTGTGGACGCTACTGTTCTATCACGTGTAAAGGGAATCTACAGTTTTCTGCCGACTCCGAACGGAGAAGTTTAAGAAGCTTTTTTAGACTGTTATTACTCTTTGACTGTTGTCAACAGCTCGAAAGAGGTGGTACCGTGAAAAATTCGAGTTGTTCAGACGGGAATCGAACCCCTACCCTTAAGCGCGTGAGCATCGAAGGGTCTAGGTTCGCCAAGGCGGTCTCAATTAGTTATTGTGTTCTATAAATTTTATACTAGAGGAAATCTGCAAAGAAAAACTCTATATCGGATGTTGATAGTTGAGGTATGGAACATTTTTGAAAATTTTATCCAAGACCATATACGCTCCTATTAAGGGGAATATATCTTTGTTTTACTGTGATGTATACGAAGGTTGCCTTTTTTTCGGGATTGGGCAACCTTAGTGTTGCAATCTGGCAACTGCCAGCTCTATCGTAAAGTTTGACATTTTTGAGGTTATACGTACTCGGAACGTTTTGACATACGAGCGCTATTTGTGTTGTTTAGAGTAACTTATAAGATTCATCTCGCCCAAAAAATGGAATTAAATCGTGAAAATTTCCGTGCGATTATTTTTTACAACTTTCGACGTGGATTAACTCAATAACAGTGCATCGGTGAACTTATTTCAATTTTTGGCGATGAAGCTCCATCAAGGACCAGTGTTTGTCGGTGGTATGGTGAATTCAACCGAGGTCGTAGTTCACTCCAAGACGAATTTCGTGAAGGTCGCCCAAAATCAGTTGTTGTTCCGGAAACCATTGATGCTGTGCGCTAACTGATATTGCGAGATCCTCATTTGACTTATAGTGAGATTGACACATGGCCATACATTGTAAGGAAGGCTACAATTCTGTGATACTTATAAACTTTCACAGCACTGATAATTTCATTTACGCTAAGATTGGGAACCCTTTTAATTTATTTTTTTCAAATTTTCTTTTTTTTTTTTCTGTTTTGAAACTTGTCCATTACTTGTGCGAACGGGTTCTGATGGTCACCAATAGAATTGTTAAAATGAATGACTGTTAAACAATGACACTCAATGCAAGAATATGCGAAACAATGTTGCACTGTAACAGGTGCTGAAACACATCCTGAAACCAAACAATTCCAGAAAAGAAAGAGAAAGTATTGAAAAGCATCATTTTTTAGCTATTATCTTTTTGGCAACACTGGTTGAAACAGTTGACGCGCGTTTCGTGTTTTGTTTCACTGTCAAACATCTTCAGTTTGGTCTATAATCTAACCATGAATCGTCTTACAAACGAACAACACTTGCAAATTATTGAATTTTATTATCAAAATGCTTGCTCTGTTAAGAAAGTTCTTCGCGCGCGTTCGAAAAAGGGATGCACACCGTCGACGTCTTTTACAGAGCGTCAGAAAGGTCTACATCTTATTCGTCTCCTTTTATGGAACTTGCAACACGCCCTGATTTTCATTGTCCTATTCTATGGCTCAGACACTTGGGCGTTATGGAAAGCGGTTTCTGTAGGTCTCTTAAAAACAAAGTCCTGGGTGAGATTCTTGATTCAATTTGCGTTCCATGCACCTTGAACAGAAGATTTGTCGGAGTGCTCTATAGGTCGCACAGCAGCATACACTACTTTGGATACAGTGCGTTCGTTAAAAATGTCCGAAGGTTGTAGCCATTTGGAAACCCTTAAAAAGGATGCTCTTACCTTAGTTCACGCACCCAATGGAAGAAGGCCAACAACGAATTTGTTGTGCACAGTAGAAAATAAATGGCAAGAAGGTGTTAGCTTAATAAGCAAGTCAATTGGTGCAAGGGTATACGTAAACCACATTTTTAAGAAAGTCGACCAAAACATGTTGTGTTCACGGGACGTAATAACGTGGATTCAACATTACGTTGCTGTCCATACTATTCAGTTTAAAACAAAAGGGAACCACTTGTAGCCCTCTAAATTAAGTGCAGTGACATGGTCATGAATCCGGCATGTCTCTCACCCTATATTCGCTTTGTTAACTGCCTGTTCATAAATTAAATAATGCAACCACACACTTCACAAAACAATGAAGCTTACTGTTGCAATTGTTGAAATGAATGCCTGTTAAACAATGATACTCAATGTTGCACTACTGTAACAGGTACTGGAACATATTCTTGAAACCAAACAAAAAATTGGAGAATGAGCTTTGTTCTTCAAAACAGAAAATAAACAAAGAGAATTATGCTAAAAAATTAAACAAAAAAGGAATGCAGACGCACATATGAATACACTGAAATCATAAGAGATTCTTACAACGAAACCATAATCAAGAGCAAGGTTTGTTACAAATTTCATTCAAGGAGATATTAATTTGACGCTTTTTCAATCTGAATAACTAACATCCAGTATGAGTTAAACGATTTTTCCCGAAATAACGACTATCGGAGTGGCCGCCGTGGCGTAGAGGGTAGAGTGCGACGCTCACACGCCGAAGATCTAGGTTCGATTCCCGCCTCAACACTTTGAATTTTTCACGGTACCACCTCTTTCGAGCTGCTGACAACACTCAAAGAGTAATAACTGTCTAAGAAAGCTTCTCAAACTTGGCCGTTCGGAATCGGCAAAAAACTGTAGGTCTCTTCTACTCGTAACTCTCTACTCGTAAGAACAGTAGCGCGCACAACACGAGTAGTTGTTGAGCAAACTAGGCCCTGGTCCTCTTGTGGACTGTCGTGTCATACAATTATTAAAAGACTATATGGCAAGAGTGGCATAGTAGACGAAATGCTACACTCACACGGCGAAGGTTCCGTGCGTCAAATACAATTTTGTTAAAAAGTCTGTTCCAGTTAATGTTGTAGCGCCATTCAACGGAGATATGGTCACCCTTAAATATGCGAAGATTATTGGCTTTGCTGAAAGGATATGAAACTCCTCTTTGCTTAAATGAGTTTCGAAGGATATACATTCGATTCGAAAATCGATCGGCTTTGATAGACAGAGAAGGAATGCCAATTGATTGCAAGCAGTCAATGACAGCTCTACTAGATATGGTCTCAAGTGTAATCTGTAAGGAGTATGACACATAGTTGACTGTGGATTTTATGTTAGTGGCGCCCCCTATATGTCCCGGGACACGTTTAGCTAAACATGTCAATTTTTACACAAGTTTCAGTATTTGATACATTTCAAAAACATTTCACGACAATATCCAATACATTGCGATTTATCGCTCACAACGCTTGGCTATTTTCGGAAGATGTGAACCTTGTGCGAATCTAATTCGGAGTGAGGAGTCATCATTATCAAAGGGGTCACGAGAGCAATGCATGCACGAGAGTTCCACAGGTCGATCTTCCACCATCGACTCCAACTCATCAGGAGCTTTTCCTAAGCGCAACCAGGCGAGGTTATGGACTTAATCCGACCGCCTCGTCCTGAGCCAAAAGCACACCTCGAAAGTCGTGTTGAAGTGGACATCCGAACGCAGTTGCTGCAGTGGTTGGATCATCATCGTCTTCAACTCGCATGTTCCTTCAAAGGAGTCTCGAGGGCAATGCATGCACGAGAGTTCCACAGGTTGATCTTCCACCATCGACTCCAACTCATCAGAAGATTTTCTCAAGCGCAACCCGGTGAGATTATAGACTTAATCCGACCGCCTTAGCCTGAGCCAAAAGCACACCTCGAAAGTCGTGTTGAAGGAAACATCCGAACTCAGCTGCTACAGTTGGTGTGAAGAGATTGAATGGCACTTAATGGGGCACAATCCCAGAGTTTACCTCGAGGGACTCAGTGGTGTGTTTTTTTAAATCTATAAAACAGCTTTAGATCGGTTTAGCATACTCTCAGGCATTCTTAGTATCAGTATTAGAGTAAAAAGCTGGTCGGTTGTACTCCTGTAGGGAAAAATGCCACACTGTTCATCCTCCAATCTGGACTCAACCATGCTTAAGAACCAGACCAAACCAGGAAGACAGACCACCTTAATGACACGAGATTCCTTCTTTACCCATGGCTTTAAGCATTTTGGTTCGGATTTCGAACTTGCCAACTTTTAGTGATTCAATCGCCAAAGTGACTTCCTCCATTGTTCGACTATTCTCCGCCCCAATTAAGACAACGGGTCTGTCATGTTCGATGCTCTGTTCGGGATAGAGCAACTCTGGAAAGTGCTTGTTCCAACCGCGCAAGATGTCCACCTTATTGTGAAGAAGCATACAATCTCTGGATTTGACTCCTTCAGTGATATTGAACTTCCTTCCTCTTAGTCGGTGAATGATTTACCAGAACACCGGACTGAGGAATAACCTAATAAACTTGAAGCAATACTCACTGTCATATAAGTGGCAATACTTTTCACAGGGGAATAATTCAATTTTAAACTTTGACGCGGACCTAAATTGTGTCGGCAGTTAATCTGACAAAAGTCGAAGGATTCAAAACAGAAAAACACACCTTCTATTTGTCGTCTCTTAAAAGAAAATGTCCGCCTTGTTAATTGGAGCGCAAAATTCAAAGACCCGTGTGCACTTTGATTAGAATTATCGATTTCTTATCTGCAACGTCAGCAGAAGTCACTAAAAATTCGTTATAAAAGACATGAATCACGCAAGTTTTTCACATTCGCGTATATTTGAACATTCCTCATGAGGAACACCTCATTTTGTAGAATTTTGTTGATTTTTGTTTCACTACTCAACTTTTCAACGCCAGTATATTAATTAGTCCCGAGGAAGAGCAGGCAAAAGAACTAACTTTGATCTCAATGAGAGGGGAAATGAATTTAATGCGTTATTTACTAGATGTCGTTTAGCGACAACACGAACCAGAAATACCATTTGTAAGCACAGAGGTGAATAAGTGCACCAATTAACTCCGTTCGTTTCAGTGAACAAAGCACGTTTCGGGCGTTCACTCTTCGACTATGAAGCACGAGTCGGTATTTAAACGGAATTTTTGTTTTTGTGTGTTTTCGATTTGAATGGCTAAAGTGGAAAAAAATGCGCAGGTAATTGGGAGAACACCGGTATTTATGAATTAATGGAAGTTTAACGATTGGCATTTGAATAAATGGTTCATTTCATGTACACTGATATGGCGTGAAGGGGGATGGAGATCTGGTTGAATATAGTTCTGTTAATATGGACACCACGACGTGTGTTTAAATGAAAACAAGGTGAATAAAGCGGGAAGGTACACAAATACTCCTAAAAACGAAACTCTCTGAAAGAATCAATCAGTAAAAGATTCTTTTCAAAAATCACCTTCTTTGTCTTCTGCTTGTGACGCTACCGTCCGGGGTGGACATGGGTTCAAATTCAAAAATTGTCAATTGTCGAAAATTTCATTCCAAACTCTTCCGGTGGCCAAGCAGATAGTTCCATGGACACTTTCCATTCATAACAAGGTACCTCTGGGTTAGAACTTACAGCACCAATACAGGAATGAGAATAATAACAACACGAAAGTGGTGTGATTAGAACAAGCAATTAATAAACATTGTGTCCTTTTGAACACTTGCAGAAGATATTCTTGAAAGTTCTTACTTAAAACTTTTTGGAAGCCTGCCATTATGACAGTGGATACTACTTATCCGACTCTGCTTGGCTAGCGATATTTTTTCATGTTTTTAAGCAAGAAGGCATAAAGGAAAGAATGCAATACTGACATGCTGAAGGTTCAGGTTCCGTTCAGGGCCACAAACTTCGCAGTTTTTCACCACCGTGTTGTCGAAGTTGACAACACTCAAAGAGTAGTTACCGTCTAAGAAAAAGCTCCTTAAACTTCGCCGTTCAGAGTCACCAAAAACTATAGGTCTCTTCTACTCGTAAGAAAACATTAGCGCTCACAACCCGAGTAGTTGATCAGCAAGCTAGGCCCTGGTCCCTTTGTGGCCTGTCGCGTCATCCGATACACATACATAGAACATAAATCCTCACGGGATCAGACATGGAAAATACAGCGATCAATCCTGATCTATCCTCCAACTAAGTAATACAGTTTCAGTTCAACTTCTTCTTCTTCTTCATCGGGGTGGATCTGGGCCTCAATCAACACGCCTCTCCAGCTAGCACGATCTCTTGACAGCTGCCTCCAATTGCGCACTCCAAGTTGGTTGAGGTCCTTTTCCACTTGTGTGCGCCATCTCAGTCTAGGACGTCCTCTGTTGCGTTGTCCCTGTGATTCGGATACGAAAACTCTTCGGGCCAGAGCAGTGCTGTCCATACGCTCTACATGGCCTACTCACCTTAAGCGTTGTATCCGTAAACGCTTGACTAGGCTCATGCCGCCGTACAGCCAATACAGTTCGTGGTTGAATCTTCTCCTCCAGATGTCATCAACGCAAACAGGATCAAAAATCGCACGCAGAACTTTTCTCTCGAAGAGACCAAGGGCCTCCTCATCAGCTTTAAGTTGCGTACAGGTTACTGCGCCGTAAAGCATATACTTTGTTTTGCCCTCGTTTACCACCAGTCCCACTTTAGCCGCTTCCGCTTCGATGCTAGCAAAGGCCTCATTGACGGCTCGCTAAGTTCGGCCCATTATGTCAATGTCTTCCGGACTGGCAGTTGAACGGACTTGTGGAGGATCGTGCCTCTGATGTTGACGTGTGAGTTTCGCACGATCCACTCAAGAATGATGTTAAAGAAGTCACATGACAGCGCGTCGCCTTGTCTAAATCCTTTTTTGACATCGAAGGTCTCGGTGAGTTCGCTACCGACCTTGACGGAGCAGCGGGAGTTCTCCATCGTCATCTTACACAATCTGACGAGTTTGGTATGAATGCCAAAACTAGACATGGCACTGTACAGCTCGTCTCTATGCACGCTGTCATACGAGGCCTTGAAATCGACGAATAGATAGTGGGTGTCGATTTGTGCTTCTTGGGACTTCTCCAGGATCTGCCGCAGTGTGAAGATCTGGTCGATTGTGGACTTCTCTGCCCTGAAACCACACTGATAAGGACCTATCAGGTTGTTGACGAACGGTTTCAGGCGCTCACACAATACGGCAGAGAAAATCCTATATGTTAAGGAGACTGGAGAAATCAGTCTCCTTCAGTTCAACTTAAGGTTAAATAAAATAAATTAAAATAAAGTTTCGTTTGTTGTTTTTGTTTAACATGCGCGCACCGAAGTTCACACGCATTGGTGTCGAATTAGACGATGATGGAACGGGTTCGCCAGCCTTTGCATAAATTTGTTCTTCTATTTGTGGTCCAAGTTCATATAAAGGGTGATTTTTAGCTATTATCTTTTTGGAAACACTAGTGTAAACAGCTGACGCACGTTTCGTGTTTTGTTTCACTGTCAAACATCTTCAGTTTGGTCTATAATCTAACCATGAATCGTCTTACAAACGAACAACGCTTGCAAATTATTGAATTTTATTATCAAACTGCGTGCTCTGTTAAGAAAGTTCATCGCGAGCTTCTTCCATTTTATGATCAAAAATGGACGAAATTCATTTTTGGCTCAATGGGTACGTAAATAAGCAGAATTGTCGAATTTGGAGTGGATATCAGCCAGAAGCATAGCAAAAAGTAACCACTGCATCCAGAAAAATTCACCGTTTGGTGCGGTTTATGGGCTGGTGGCATCATTGGACCGTACTTCTTCAAAGATGATGCGAATCGTTACGTAACTGTGGTGAGCGCTACCGTGAGATGATATCCAACATTTTTTTGGCCAAAATGCAAGAACTTGACTTGCGTGATATATGGTTTCAACAAGACGGTGCCACATGCCACACAGTGCGCGCAGCAAAGGACTTATTTAGAGGCGAGTTCGGTGAACATTTCACGTTCGGTACCGGTCAATTGGCCGCCTAGATCGTGCGATTTAAGGCCTTTAGACTTTTTTTTTGTGGGGCTATGTTAAAGCTCTGCCTATATAGACAAGCCCGCTTCAATGGATGCATTGGAAGACAACAGTGAAGCGTTTATTCGTGAGATACCGGCCAAAATGTTGGAAAGAGTATGCCAAAATTGGACTAAGTGGATGGACCATTTGAGGCGCAGTCAAGGTCAACAATAATCTTCAAACATTAAATTATTTTGACCGTCTTATCGATTCAAATAAAGATTTCATGCATTTCTTTGTTTTTTTTTAGCTTTCCTATAGCTTTTGAGAAAATCACAATTTATGAATTTTGTGTGTTTTTTTTTTTATTTTGTCTATAGCTTTTAAAAAAATCCCCCTTTACTTTGTAACTCCGTTCACAATCCAGTGCAAATGTCCTTTTCTTTGACGTCTTTCAAGATGTATTTCCGAGGTAAATAGTCGCCTTTTTACATCTCTCGTTTTCAACTCATACATAACCCGATTTCCATGCTTTGGAATAAACACAAGTTTATCTAACCGAACGGAATGTTTTTACTGAGTCACTTTGCGTTTGTGAAGTGAGCTCAATTTGCATTTGGCACGGATCTTGATCCAGTAAAGCCTTCAAATCTTTCTTCGGCTGGCCAAGAAGCTCCTTGTCTTCAACGTGAAATCACCGCTTTTAATGTGTCAAAACCACTCTCTGCTCTCTCTCTCTCTCTCTCTCTCTCTCTCTCTTTCTCTCTCTTCATTAAGCATTCTATGGTTTGCACTCTTCTTTCAATTAAAAGCGAAAACTTTTCGCAATTTCTGTCAGTTTATAGTGGCCATTTTCGAAGAGAAGCGAGAAACAAGTGTGGGTGCCGTTGCGTATAAAGTGCGACACTTACACGCCAGAGGTCTAGGTTCGATTCCCGGTTGAGCACCTTGAATTTTTCACGGCACCACCTCTTTCGAGTTGCTGACAAACTCAAAGAATAACAATTGTCTAAGAAAAAATTTTTCAGACTTCGCTGTTCGGCAAGAAAACTGCAGGTCCCATCTACTCGCGCGCACGACACGAGTATTTGATGAGCGCGCTAGGCCCTGGTCCCTCTGTGGACGGTTGTGCCATCCACAAAAAAAAACCTTTTCGAAGATACAAGAAACAATCTTGTTGGCGAAAACAGATGCACACTAATTACTGCTGACAAATTTCATGTCTTTCCAGTGAAGTAGGTAACCACTTCCAAGATCAGCCAAAACTTGCAAGTGGCTCCATCTTTTGATACGGAATTAATTATTGCCCTCAATCCAATCGTCTCCCATATCCAAAAATTTCCCTCACAGCTTCCATATTCAGTTTATGATCACAATCGAGGTCGCCCCTCTCGTGATCATGACTCACTGAGTTGGAGATCGCTGCTAAGCTGAGATCAACACGTTCAAAGTCACATACTCCCTCCACTGCTCTGGGAAAGCGCATTCGATTGCTGACAGTTTCAATTGAGACTAATGCGCCCTTGAAGAGATCGCCTAAGGAGAATATTGGATCCCAATTTTCCCCCTCAATTGACAACTAATTATTTATTGCTTTCTCTAGTGCGCCTTATGAGGCAATTACGCTTGTATTGAGTGGACGCCAATCGAGCAATATCATAAATTCCCATATTGTGAACTATAAAAAAAGAACTACATAAATTACGGTAATTTGAAAGCAATTATACGCGACATTGTTTTCCGCCGCCCGCACAGTCACAGTGGAATGAGCGCGTTCAGGTAAACGCGTGCCAGTTTTGTTTTATTCTGTTCTGTGACCCTGACCAACTTGATGTCATTTGGAAGTAACACAACACATCGAGTCAAAAACAATACTCCTCACTTCGAATGCACATTTTTGCGTCTGACAGAATTTTCTATTAAGTTGGTCATGGACTGGCTGAGTTATTGCTTTCGCCTGTGAATAGACATCTGGTGGGATTCTCACACAAACATAAACAATCCTCAGTCCACCTCGATGGGGTGAGTGTTTTTTCACCGCCCGCTTCAACCTGTTTCGCGTTCGGTTACATAAACAACAAGACGAACGGCCGAACGGAGAGAAAAGTTTACAAGTTTCCGAAGAAAACGAAACTAAAAATATCAAAATGCAGGCCAGATTTAGAATATTGTTTATCCGATGTGTGTGTGCAACAGAGAGCAATGGCATGCAGCGCCAAACAATTTCAGAGAGCCGTCTCATTTTGCAGATGTACAGCGGGTGTGCAGAACATTTTCCAGATGAAGAGCAATCGCTTGCGGCGACGTTTCAAGATGCTCAAGGCTGAAGTTGTTTGAACTTGGTGGTGACACTCCCACGCTCGCTGTGGATGAAGCAACATAAATTATTCGTTTTTCTTTGTCTCATTTATTCAATGTCCCATTCAATTTGTTGTTGGAATGGGTTAGTCATTTTCCATTCTTTTTATTACGCTCCTAAAAAAGATTTACTGTAGCCATTGGGAATATTCCAAAGCTGAATTGGTTTCTGTTTGAAAATTATGTTCGCTCTTGTAGAGGCAATGTCGTCCAACTTTACATCTTACTTAAGGGGGTAGCAAACCTGGGATAGACTAGCAGTTGACAAACAAGTGTATCCAGTCAACTTGATTTTCAGTAATCTACCACACGTTTTTCAGTTAAGATCCTTTTTCACTTGCATACCCTCTTGGAACGCGGACATTTTTTTCTGTACCGTCTCCCGGACTTTTTTTGTTGGGATACACTGCACTGGAGCGCTCACACTCAAAGACTGGTCCACTGTACTATCAGGCACCAGATGATGTGACTGGATTCATGAATCACATTATTCAAAATGACATCCGTATCACTATTGATAGTAGTGTCAACGGAATCACTGATGGAGAAAAGACCATGTGTGGCGGGATGGCGGCTAACAGACCCAGGCTTTGAGGGAACCTGACTGGTAGTGACAGCTTGACCAGAGGCTATATTCTGGTGCCACGGGAGGTCAGGGGCCCCTGGAACTTCGGTCCCAGCCTGACCGTGCGGTAGGCCCCCTTGTGGGAGTTTCGTGGTGGCTGTGGTTTACCACCTAACATCGCGGGTAGAGTCGAGGGAAGTGTACTGTGCTGACTTGTCTAGTTCATTGCAGAACTAGGCAAGTCGGTTAGGGGATTATCCCTTCTCAGTGTGGGGTTGCATTCTCAACCGGGCGCTGCGACCCAAAGAGCGGAAGAGGTTTTAGAAACATTTTCCAGATGAAGAGCAATCGCTTGCGGCGACGTTTCAAGATGCTCAAGGCTGAAGTTGTTTGAACTTGGTGGTGACACTCCCACGCTCGCTGTGGATGAAGCAACATAAATTATTCGTTTTTCTTTGTCTCATTTATTCAATGTCCCATTCAATTTGTTGTTGGAATGGGTTAGTCATTTTCCATTCTTTTTATTACGCTCCTAAAAAAGATTTACTGTAGCCATTGGGAATATTCCAAAGCTGAATTGGTTTCTGTTTGAAAATTATGTTCGCTCTTGTAGAGGCAATGTCGTCCAACTTTACATCTTACTTAAGGGAGTAACAAACCTGGGATAGACTAGCAGTTGACAAACAAGTGTATCCAGTCAACTTGATTTTCAGTAATCTACCACACGTTTTTCAGTTAAGATCCTTTTTCACTTGCATACCCTCTTGGAACGCGGACATTTTTTTCTGTACCGTCTCTCGGACTTTTTTTTTGTTGGGATACACTGCACTGGAGCGCTCACACTCAAAGACTGGTCCACTGTACTATCAGGCACCAGATGATGTGACTGGATTTCTGAATCACATGATTCAAAATCACATCTGTATCTGTCACTATTTATAGTGTCAACGGAATCACTGATGGAGAAGAGACCATGTGTGGCGGGATGGCGGCTAACAGACCCAGGCTTTGAGGGAACCTAACTGGTAGTGACAGCTTGACCAGAGGCTATGTTCTGGTGCCATGGGAAGTCAGGAGCCCCTGGAACTTCGGTCCCAGCCTGACCGTGCGGTAGGCCCCCTTGTGGGAGTTTCGTGGTGGCTGTGGTTTACCACCTAACATCGCGGGTAGAGTCGAGGGTAGTGTACTGTGCTGACTTGTCTAGTTCATTGTTTAAGCAGAACTAGGCAAGTCGGTTAGGGGACTATCCCTTCTCAGTGTGAAGTTGCATTCTCAACCGGGCGCTGCTACCCAAAGAGCGGAAGAGGTTTTAGAAAGGCTTCGCATCAAACCAAGGTGGGGTGATTGCCCCTCAAGCATGATCTCAGTTTGGTACTTGGGTAACTAAGGCGCTTAGTCTTGCGTTACTTATGACTCTTGGGAAAAAGGTTCCCCGTGATATAAGCCGTTAAGGCAGGTGATCACGTAAAACCAAATCCCACATCTGTACTATCAGGCAGTAACCTTCATTTAATGTGTTTTCTTGGTTTTCCGAAGAAAGACCAGAAGGGGCATCTGTGATTAAGAACTTAGGTTTGTACTTCCCGCCACATCAGCGCCAAACAGCCGCCACCTTATTCGAGCAAAGGGGGTACATTGGCAAAAAAAAAATGTCTTCACCTTTCTCTGCCTTCCCCACAGGCGTCACAAAGAGTGTCATTACTAAGCCCAAGCCTATTTAGGTGCTTAGCGGATGTGAAGTCGTCTGCACTCATTTCTGTGTGGTGATAGTAGAAAAGTCACGAATTTCTTGCTAACGTTTGGAAGGATGCACTTTTTCATCCAGGATCCTGGAGAACCAAGCCATCTCTGGCTGTGCTGTTGGGCGACCCAACCGTCGATGGAGGCCCTAACCAAGGATACAGGTAGTCACAAGGTGGGTTCGGACCCTACGAATGCCTCTTTTGGACCTTGCCTAACTAGTTCATCGCTAATCTCGTTTCCCATAATCCCGTTATGTCCTGGGACCAAAACAAGTTTTAGTGAATTCTGTCTGCCAACCAAATTAAGGAAAGACTTAAATTTTTTGACTCCCGGGCTTGAAATCGGTAAACTTTCAGGACATTATTTTACAACCCCTCCACCTCATCTATCTTTCACAATCATTGGTTTTCTTACCTTTACGATGTCGATGTCTTCTGAACTTGTCTCCTCTCCTTACCTTTCCTCTCCGCTAAGTTGAACGAATTGAAATCTTTTGGAAGGAAACTTGAGAGGGCGATTCGCTGTCACCCTCATCTACAACGGCATACTCTCGGTGATGTTGGTTTTGGGTTTCTTTTTCATCGTTGTCATAAGCATACTTAGTCTTGAATCAACTCACATTCCTTCACCCTTGTTGCTATAAAGCGTTTTCGCGATTATGTTGATACCTGCGACCAACGCACGTTATTGAACAGACCACTAAAACATTGTTCCTCCGGTACTGAATGTCAGTACCTGTCACCTGAAGTTGATGAAATCGCGAGACAGCACTTCGTTTTATTTAAATCAGTGTTTACCATAACATCAAATTTCTTAATAACTTTTTACAGACCTTCATATGCAGCATCAACAATGTCCTCCTACAGGAAAAAAACAACTTCGGGAAGATGTCGAACAAGAAACTTGTCTGTTTAGACTATATTTGTCATACCCGCCCTAGAACTAGGCGCTTTCGAGTACGTCGACGGAGTTTTTCCTGACCTGAAGGGTTTTTCTTTTTGAGATATAAAACTTTGAAATGGAATGATAAAAAGATAATTTTACTAAACTGACACAAAATATACTTTTTTCGAGAGTCAATCTTCTGGTATTACAATTAGAATATGATTTGTTATACAGTACTGGGCAAAATAATAGCACTGTGTTCGACTTTGTCACTATTGTGCCAATTACTTTTCCCTATTGACAGACAGGAGCCTCAAAATTTTTGCACAACATCCTTATTATGCCAGTCATAAAACCCATATACAAGGCAATAAAAAAAGCATCTTATCCTTAAGAAAGGTCCCGTTACCGGAAACGCGGAAAACGGAAAAGGGAAATAATAGCACCACCTTATTTTGAAGCGCGTTTTCGAAGTGTACACCAGGCTTTTGAAAAGTTTTTGGTTATAAACTAATTCTACACATATTACTGTAATTATTTTTCTTCTTCTTCTTGTGGCGCTACAGTCCGGGGTGGACCTGGGCCTCAACCAACATGCCTCTCCAGCCAGCACGATCTTTCGCCAGCTGTCTCCAGTTGCGCACTCCAAGTTGGTTGAGGTCCTTCTCCACTTGTGTGCGCCCCTTTAGTCTAGGTCGTCCTCTGTTGCGTTGTCCCAATTCTCGGCTCGAATTCAAAGATTATTATTAAAATATAATATTCCAAAGTTCAACGTTGTTAGCACAGTAAAATGGTGGTGTGCATTGCACTTCTGAGAAACGTGCCTTAATAAAAAAAATGTTGCTTTTCAAGGGTAAAACTTACAAATTGTTGAAATTTAGAAACTTACAAATTTATAAGTGAAATTGTTAGGTTTTCAAATAAAATGATGCCAAAAAATACGCTCAACAGGTAGAAAAAAGAGGAAGAAAATCGAAAGTAACCCCGCCGATGAACGACGAATAGTGAGATTAGTCCAACGTAACGCGTTTGTGAACGCTAGGAAAATAAGAGAGGAGTTAAATTTTTCCGTGGAGACGTCAACAATAAGAAGAATGCTGGAAACGAAGAATTTACCTGTCAGGAGTCCCAGAAAAGTACCAATACTGTCAAAAATCAACCTACTAAAACGAAAAAAATTTGCGAAAAAACATCCGAACTGGGAACCTTCTAAATGGCGCAATAAACAAGGGTTGCCTTTTGTATTTCGGGATTACAGAACAAAAACAAATAATAATCATCGAAAATAGCTTTATTGTTTTCCAAGATATTCCCCGTTAAGATCTATACACCTTTGCATGCGTTTGAATCAATTGTCGAAGTACTTTTGCCACCCTGATTGAGCTATCTCCAAAACATGCATTCTGAACGCATCAACCGCTTCTTCAGGTGTCGAAAAACGTTGATCTCTCATATTATTTTGTACGTACGGGAATAAAAAGAAGTCATTCAGTGCCAAGTCAGGACTATTCGGCGGATGACTCATCAAATCGATGTTTTGAGTGCTCAAAAATTCAGTTGTTTGAGCCGATGTGTGAGAGCTCGCATTGTAGTGGTAAAGAGTGATCCGTCTTCGGAGGTTGGTTTTCCTGATTTTTTTGAAGACAACTGGCAAACAAATGGTTGTGTACCACTCATACTTGACTGTTCTGCGTTGTTTTAGTGCTACGGTTGCGACATGTTCAGTTTTTCCGAAAAACAGGCGACCATTTGCTTGGAAATGCTTCGTGCGCGAGCAGCTTTTGTTGGGCTTGCCTCAATTTGAAACACCCTTACAGACGACTGTATGGTCGCCGTGGCGTCGTGGGTAGAGTGCGACGCTCACACGCCGAAGGGTCTAGGTCCGACTACGAGCTCAACACCAATTTTTGGAATTTTTCACGGCAACCACCTCTTTCGAGCTGCTGACAACACTCAAAGAGTAATAATTGTCTAAGAAAGCTTCTTAAATTTCGCCGTTCGTTGTGGGCAAAAAACTGTAGGTCCCTTCTACTCGTGAGAGAACAACACTAGTAGTTGATGAGCATGCTAGGCCCCGGTCCCCCTTTAGACTGTAGCGCCAACAATTATTATTATTATACAGTTGAGTTTTGTTTACTTTCGGACTCATACGCTTAAATCCACGACTCAGCACTTGTGATGATGTCATAGACATGTTTCGAAGCACCGCGATCGTATTTTTGGAGCATTTCTATCGACCAATCGACACGAGCCTTTGTTTTTGAGCAATTGACAAATTGTGTGGGATCCAACGCGAACAAATTTTTGACGATCAAATGTTCATGCAATATTGAATGTGTGCTGGTCCCACTAATGCCTAAGGTTGTCCTCAATCTCACGATAGGTCACATGACGATCTTGCAATATCAGTTAGCGCACAGCATCAATGGTTGCCGGAACAACAACTGATTTTGGGCGACCTTCACGAAATACGTCTTGGAGTGAATTACGACATCGATTAAATTCACCATCCCATCGACAAACACTGGTCCTTGATGGAGCTTCATCGCCAAAAATTGAATTAAGTTCATCGATGAACTGTTGTTGAGTTAATGAACGTCGAAAGTTGTAAAATATAATCACACGAAAATGTTCACAACTTAATTCCATTTTTTTGGGTGAGATGAATCTTATAAGTTTCTGTAAACAACACAAATAGCGCACGTATGTCAGGACGTTGAGTAAGTATAACCTCAAAAATGTCAAACTTTACGATGGAGCTGGCAACACTAGGGTTGCTCAATCCCGAAATAGAAAAGGCAACCTTCGTAAATTAAAGTAAAATTTACTTTATTCGAAAGCCAATGTTCTGGCATTATAACTTAAATACGATCTCTTGCATATTACACTACTGCTGCCTACAAACTCTGATCTGGAAATCCAGTTATTGATGATTTTTTCAACGTTTTAGATCACATGTCGGCAATTACCCGAAAAATGTTGTCCTAAAAGGTGGTCAATCGTTTCGGACTTATTGTGGTGTGATATTGTCTTTTTTTGTTTTTTTTTTTTTTGTTTTTTTTTTGGAGGTTGGGATAAACTACACTGGAGCGCTCAGACTCAAATACTGGTCCATCGTACTACCAGGCAGTAATATTGTCTTTACGCACACCGCAAAAAGTCGTCAAGCGGCGTTAATTCGCATAATTTGGAATGGCACATTGCGAGTCCGCAACGTTAAACTATGCGGTATACGAGTGTTTTCAAAATCAATTGCAGCACGAGCTGTGTGCTAAAACCATAGATATTACGCATTATAATTATCAAAAAAGAAAGTGATCACGGCTCTATACCGGTCACCCTTAACTCTAATGTACTCAACAGCATCGTTTAAAAAAAATACGGACCAATTTTTTCATCGGCCCACAGACCACACCGTGTTGCGGATGTAACAGTGCCTCAACATATACTTGAGGATTATCGTCATTGCAAATAACGCAATTTGTTTAGTGACGTCCAATGAATTAAGAGTCAGCTGCACCGCTATACAAAGTTTGTTTTAGATAAATGAAATCAATGACAATCTTCGTTTGGCTTTATTCTAAACCTTGTTTACTTTCCCGCAGAGAATTGCCAAATTGAACTGAAAATTAATCATTTGAGAGGCGACAAAATGGCCGTAAGGTGAAATAGTGTTACCATTTCAAAGTTTAATACCTCTAAAAAAAAACTTCTGGTGTGAAACCACAACATTGTTGGCGAACAGTCTGTATGCGTTATGTCGAAGACTCCTTTCTGAGCCATTACTCCAATTCAGCGATTCTTCATTTTCGAAATCAAGATCAATGTCGACTACATCTTCTTACAAATGAGGAATATATGCCGCCATAGACCTTCGATTTTACCAACTACTAAGAATTAGTCTCCATAACACATTCCTTCTAGCATTTCATTTCATGGCCGAAATCGTTCAAAACGTTCAACGTTTTATGTAAATGGCAGAAAATTGTTGGAGTGATTTCAGGACAGGAAAAATCGTCTACAAAGCAGATTTTCACATAGTCGTAGAAAAAGAACCAAAAATTGAACTGCCAATTCGTCACATGCAAACGTGCTTAAAAAAAAAAAACTTAAAATTGTGTAGGATGGCGATGGAGAACTCTTTTGTATTGGTTTCGGCAAGAAACTTGCGGAAACTTTCATTGACAACAAAAGGTTTTATATAAGCGGGGGACCATATAGACCTGACAGAGCATCGCAATGATTTTTTCTCATCCGCCATAAATACGAACAATTTTCGAAAACAAAAGTAAAAACACTCTAACTTCAATTTCTTAAGCGACAACTGGGGTATAACGTCCTGTCTTCGAACGACAAATACCTACTCGTGTTTCGCGATTTAAGTAAAAAGCCGAGGAATTAAACGGGTTGAAGATTTCGCGGTCAGAGTGCAACTGCCCACTTCTTTATTGACTCATACTGCTTTATATCAAGCAAGTATTTCATTTGAGATTTGGCCTGTACATTTGTTCACATTATCGCTATGGTAAGCCACTAAATAATTCTTTGTTATGATTAGCCGCTAAATACGCTTTGTTTTTTTTTTCGCGAAGTCAGCGGTATCTTGTATTTTTCTTGGAAGGTCCACTAATGGGACAATGACTGGGTGGTCTGTCTCTGGGACCATAACTCTCGCGCTACTGTTCTCTCGCGAGTAGAAGGGACCTACAGTTGTTTTACCGACTCCGAACAGTGAAGTTTGAGAAGCTTTTTCTTAGACAGTTATTACTCTTTGAGTGTTGTCAGCAGCTCGAAAGTGATAGTGCCGTGAAGAATTCGAGGTGTTCGGTACAACATCCTGTCTAGAAAGACAAAACTAGTTTTGCATGATTCCTGTCCTTCATTACTTCAACAATTCCAAAAGGTTGTACAGCAGCCTGCACTTTGTCATTTACTTACAAGTAGACCAAACGAGAGTGGTCGCCGTGGCGTAGTGGGCAGAGTGCGATGCTCACACGCCGAAGGGTCTAGGTTCGACTCCCAGTTCAAGACTAATTTTTCTAATATTTCACGGCACCACATCTTTCGAGCTGCTGACAACACTCAAAGAGTAATAACTGTCTAAGAAAGCTTCACAAATTTCACCGTTCGGAGTCGGCAAAAAACTGTAGGTCCCTTCTACTCGTGAGAGAACAGTAGCGCGCACAACACGAGTAGTTGATGAGCAAGCTAGGCCCTGGTCCCCCTTTGGATTGTAGCGCCAACAATTATTATTATTAGACCAAACGAGAAGTGCAGTCCAAATTCCAGAGTTTTCAAATCATTTCAGAGTATCCAGAGTTTTCATTCGTTTCATTAGGACAACGAAACAAATGTCACTCTCTTCGGAGATGGCAACCACTGCTGCGGAACAACTTGTTATCCGATAATAGTCTCGGATTGAAAGGTTTGTGGTTAGTCGTTAGCCTCTGTCCACGCCGGAATATATCAAAAAGAAGTAGCAAAACGCCATCCCATCCTGGGACGCACCTGAAACACAACGTTCTGTCAAAAACCCGGAGGTCCTTATGCCCTAAATAAACACCAAGCAGATATAATTTAAAAAAATAAATGAGTTGGAGCTACAACTAGAAAGTACTACTACACATTGTGTTCCTTCTAGATTTAAGAGGATCTGCTGCTTTACGTCGAATCCGAATAAGCCGACGCACATATTTTCCTCTCCACGATGAACATGTAGAGTGTAATTATTTTTACAACGCACCAAACGAATAGGTATTCGACTCACTGTAGCGACTTGTCGATCCAACTCAACCTCGCGCACCCTCTCCAATCCCTTGCAACTCAAAAGGACATCAAAATAAACATTATTTCTGTTCTTTATCTTAATTTAACAATTTTATTTTTATCGGTATTTTTGTATTCACAGCGATGCCATCATCATTCTGCCGACTCGCTAGAGACAGTCCGCGCAAAAACAAAACAGAGAAAGCAAAATATTTGTCGCGCCAATAACTCACAGACCAGACTAGCGCTGCAAATAGATGCACTTTTACAGAACGATTACGCTTTTTTGTGGTATTTGCTCATTGAGTGGCTGCCGCAGTTTCTTCTCCTCGGCCTCCTTCGCTCTTTCCCAATTGATTTGTGATGCAATCAATTCGAGATACACCCAAGTTTCGATTCTGGCGTCGTGCTCACCCACAGATGTATTTATGACATTCTTTATTGGTTGATTAATATTCCCTCCTTCATGAATTCAGTGTTTTCTTCATTTATCATCGGCACATGTGCTTGGGTCTGGGTCTCGCGGGGATACAATGTGTTGGATGGGACTGCTCCCACTTGTTCTCTGATGCCCGCCCCTTGGTCGGATCTGGCTGTGTTGAAATTTCTTTGAGGTTAAGGTGAACATTTGCATGGTGGTGCCGTTTGGAAATGTTCCAAAATCAGATTCAAATGCCTTCACCGGAAATTGGCTCCATCTGTCGTTGTCTGTGAATCCATTAAGTGACTTTATTTTACAATGAAAGCGGAGAGTTTTCGGTATTTTTGGAAATTGGGCACTTTTTTTTAAAGACTGCGAGTGGGTTAAGCTTTTCACCTGTTGATTGTGTCTTCGGTTGGCTATAAAAATCGGTTCATCGCATTAAAGTTCCTGACTAATTGTGGAAAATGACTCCAATGAGTAGACATTTAGACAAATTTTTGCGCACAGGTATAAAACTGTTTTTTTTAGAATGCCATTAAAAGAATTATATTGTCGTTTCACGGACACGACGGACGGTCCAGCTGCAGTGTTTATTTCATTCTCAAGACGGTGCGGACACAGGCGCCTGGACGATGATTCTGTGTGTTTCTATTTCCATTTTCTTGGTTTTATTTTTGTTGTTTGTTTTTTACAGCTTTTGGCGGCTTTCCAAGGTTGTTCAAAATTGGTCACACGATCAGTGAAAACAAGCTCCGCTAGATAACTTGACGGGAAAAAAAGGCGAATTTGAACATTGTTAGTTTCTAGTGTTCGTACAACTAAGCCGGGGACAAAGTTGACGACCTAAGTGGTCGTGATGTCTGTGTGAGATAACTGAGCTCTTAAATCACTTCTGACTGGTCTGACCTCACTAGTACTTAAAGGTGCCATCATTCCATTTTCCAACCTAGATTTTTTTTAAAACAAAAAAAAAATACAACGAAAAAAAACAAATACCTCCAAGACGCTGACAGTGTAAGTCAAGAGGTCCATGTGGATCTACATAGCAATGATAAGATTTCTTCTCTCCTATGCATACGTCGTTTGGTGGAGCAAGCTTTCGCACAAAAAAGTGACTGCTGCGTTCACTGAGCTTCAAAGAATGGTCTGTCTCGGGCGCACAGAGGCCTTTCCTAGCACGCCTGGTTCTGCTTTTGCTGCACTGCTTCATCTCTTTCCCCTAATCAGGAGATGGCCTTGATTCTACATCATGGGATGCAGAATCAAGTCCATCTCCTGATTAAAATAGAATGGTCTTTGGCTCAATTCGCAATGGAGCTTTGATAATCTCTCGGACCGCATTTCCTACGACACTAGTCTCATGGATATGCCGTCTGATGGGGGGTCACCAACAATCCAGCTCAGTCGCTCATCCAAAGTCGACTTTCCCTGTGTCCAGGATTGGGTCTGAACGGAAATTGCGCCGGAAAGGGAATGCAGTCGGATCTTAAAAGACGACTCCAAGACGACGGATGGATCTGGAGCTGGGGCCTTTGTGGAAAACGACAACATCTGACTTCACACCTCTTTCCGTAATTTCGCATCGATCTTCCAGGCGGAAAAGTTTGCAATCCACTAACTATATTGTGAAGCATAGGTGGCAAAGTATCTGCGTCTGTAACGACAACCAAGCTGTGCTTAAGGCCTTATTCAACCCTTTAACCACATCTAAGATAGTTCAGCAACGCCAGTCTTTCCTTAATTTAGTCGCAGACTAAACTCGCTAAGATTTGTTTGGGTGACGGGATCAAGGGAAACGAAATTGCTGATGAACCTGCTAGATAAAGTTAAGAAGAGGTTTTCGTAGGGCCCGAAACCACCTTGGGACTTCCCGCATCCTTGGTTGAGTCTTTCGTAGATGATTGCTTCTCCACCACAACAGCACAACCAGAAATGATATGATTCCCCAGTATCCAGACTGACCAAGTGCATGCTCTCGAACGTCAGCAGGAAATCCGCGGTTTTTCTGTTATCGTTGGACAGAAAAGAGTGGAAGATTGGATTTGTCAGCGTACAAACGAGGCACTTCACCTTCGCTGAGCACCTAAGTCTGCTTGGGCTTAGTGATGGCACCTTTTCGACACCTGTGGCGAAGGTGAAGACACAGCACTTCCTCTGTCAATGTCCCGCATTTGCTCGTGGCGCTACAGTCCACCCCGGACTGTAGCGCCACAAGAAGAAGAAGAAGAAGGTGGCGAGTGTTTGGCGCTAACTTGGTGGGAGCTAAAAACTTAAACTCACAGAAGCTGTTTCTGCTATTCCTTTGGTAGACCAAGAAACTACATTACACGAAGTTTACTGCCTGGTAGAACAATGGAGCAGGTTTTGAGTCTGATCGTTCAAGCTTAGCGTTTCCCAACCTACAAGTAAAAAAATGACTTCTACTGAATTTCCAATCAAATGTGGCATAATCTATGTAACATACATCGACGTCCTGTAGAAAACATTTGTCGTTCGATCCTTAGCAATCAGATCGGGGCTCACATTTCGCCAATATTGAGGAGGAGGGTCGAATATGTTATTTAATATTATATATATAGTTTATTTCGTTTTTTTTTATTGGATCGGCTTTGTCAGAAATTCCAAAGCTTTGTTTGTTGAGAATGTCCAAAAGAACAAAATGGATTCCCTAACAGTACAGAACAAGACATCTGAATACGAGGGTTGCCTTTAATATTTCGGGACTAGAGAACAAAAACAAATATAAATCCTCGAAAATAGCTTTATTGTTTTTCAAAATATTCCCCATTAGGATCTATACACTTTTGCATGCGTTTGAACCAATTGTCGAAGTACTTTTACCACTCTGATTGAGGTGTCTACAAAACGTGCATTCTGAACGCATCAACCGCTTCTTCAGGTGTCGAAAAACGTTGACCTCTCATTTTTGTTTTTACGTACGGGAATACAAAGAAGTCATTAGGTGCCAAGTCCGGACTATACGGCGGATGACTCATCAAATCGACGTTTTGAGTGCTCAAAAATGCAGTTGTTTGAGCCGATGTGTGAGAGCTCGCATTGTAGTGGTGAAGAGTGATCCGTCTTCGAAGGTTGGTTTTCCTGATTTTTTGGAAGACAACTGGCAAACAAATGGTTGTGTACCACTCATAATTGACAGTCCTGTGTTCTTCTAGTGGTACGGTTGCGACATGTTAAGTTTTTCCGAAAAACAGGCGACCATTTGCTTGGAAATTCTTCGTGCGCGAGCAACTTTTGTTGGGCTTGCCTCAATTTGAAACACCCTTACAGTCGACTGTATGGTCGCCGTGGCGTCGTGGGTAGAGTGCGACGCTCACACGCCGAAGGGTCTAGGTCCGACTACGAGCTCAACACCAATTTGTGGAATTTTTCACGGTACCAACTCTTTCGAGCTGCTGACAACACTCAAAGAGTAATAATTATCTAAGAAAGCTTCTCAAATTTCGCCGTTCGGAGTCGGCAAAAAACTGTAGGTCCCTTCTACTCGTGAGAGAACAGTAGCGCGCACAACATTGTGTGGGATCCAACGCGAACAAATTTTTTTTAACGTCAAATGGTCGTGCAATGTTGAATGTATGCTGGTCCCACTAATGCCTAAGGTTTTCTCTATCTCACGATAGGTCACATGACGATCTTGCAATATCAGTTGGCGCACAGCATCAATGGTTTCCGGAACAACAACTGATTTTGGACGCCCTTCACGAAATTCGTCTTGGAGTGAACTACGACCTCGGTTGAGTTCACCATACCATCGATTAACACTGTTCCTTGATGGAGCTTCATCGCCAAAAATTGAATTAAGTTCACCGATGCACTGTTATTGAGTTAATGAACGTCGAAAGTTGTAAAATATAATCGCACGAAAATTTTCACGATTTAATTCCATTTTTTGGGCGAGATGAATTTTGTAAGTTACTGTAAACAACACAAATAGCACTCGTATGTTAAAACTTTCTAAGTTCGTATAACCTCAAAAATTTCAAATTTTGCGATAGAGCTGGCAGTTGCCAGATTTCAACACTAGGGTTTTGCCAAATCCCGAAATATAAAAGGCAACCAACCGTATTGCTATTGAAGAAATCAACAACTTTTGGAACAATCATTGAAACAACCCTCTTCCCACATTGGACAAAAGAAGCACACCATTTTTGAAAATTTCAAAACATATAAAAAAAGACTAAGTGGTTCATCTCTGAGAAAGCAAAATAAACTCAATATAAACTCTCTAATAGTGTCACAAATTTCAGTTAAATGATGAAGTAGCTGGTTTCTTCCGAATAAATAAAAGAAAGCTAAATAAAATGAATAAAAATCTCAAGAATGGAAAAAAGGATGTTTTATGATATCCTTTTCTTCTTCTTCTTCGTGTGAGACTTCAACCAACATGTCTCTCCAGTCAGCACGATCTTTCGCCAGCTGTCTGCAGTTCAAGTTGGTTGTGGTTCTTCTCCACTTGTGTGCGCCACCTTAGTCTATTTCGTCCTCTGTTGCGTTGTCTCAATGCCTCAGTTTCGAAAACTTTTCGGGTCGGAGCAGTGATGTCCATACGCTCTACATGGGCTAGCCATCTTAAGCGTTGTATTCGTAGACGCTTGACCAGGCGCATGTCGCTGCACAGCCCATAGAGTTCGTCGTTAAACATTCTCCTCCAGATGCCATCAACGCAAACATGACTAAAAATCGCAAGCAAAACTTTTCTCTCGAAAAGACTAAGGGCTTCCTTATCCGCCTTTGCTAACGTGCAAGATTCCGCGCCATAAAGTAGAACTGGGATGATAAAGCAGTTATATAAAGGTTAGTTCTTCGAGGGAGGTGTCTGCTACTCATTTGCCTATTGAGCCTAAGGAAACAGCGAGTGTGACTCTGCGTTTGATTTCGGTACTAGTGATGTTGTCCCTATTTACCACGGAGCCAAGGTAGACGAAGTCCTCGACTACCTTGAAGTTTCTGCTGCCTAGTATGACGCTCTGTCCGAGACGTCGATGTTTATGTCCTTCCTTGACATGTACTTCGTTTTTCACCATTAATCACCAGACTTATTTGAGTCGCTTCCGCTTCAATGCCAGCAAACACCTCATTGACAGCTCCCTTGGTTCGTCCAATCACGTCAATGTCATTAGGGTAAGCTAACAATTGAACTGACTTTTAGGAGATAGTGCCTCTAGTGTTGACTTGTGAGTTACGCATGATCTTCTCGAGGATGATGTTAAAGAAGTCACATGACAGTGCGTCGCCTTGTCTAAAACCTTTTTTCACATTGAAGATCTCGGTGAGTTCGTTACCGACCTTGACGGAGCAACGAGAGTTCTCCATCGTCATTCTACACAATCTGACAAGTTTGGTAGCAATGCCAAAACTAGACATGGCACTGTATAACTTGTCTCTGCACACTGTCATATGCGGCCTTAAAATCGATGATTAGGTGGTGAGTTTCGAACTGCACTTCTTGGGTTTTTTCTAGGTTCTTCGTAAAGTGAAGATCAGGTCTATCGTGAACTTCCCTGGCTTGAACCAACCAGGGACCTCACAGGTCATGGACAAATGGCTTCAGACGCTCACACAATACGGCAGAACGAATCGAATATTCGATGTTGAGGACGCTGATGAATCGGTAGTCAAGGTTCTCCTTTGTTGTGGACCGGTCAAATGATAATTCTCAGCATCGGGTATGCTCCCCTCCGACGATATTTTACAGATGAGCTGATGCATGCACCCAACCAGATCATCTCCAGGTGCTTGAAATATGTTAGTTTTGCGGACAATCCGTCCGCTCCAGCAGCCTCGATTGACTTCAGTTTCGTCAATTATTTCATCTGTGACGGAGGAACGGAATTCCTCGTTTGACTTCATCTACGTCGGGAGAACGAAATTCTTGCCCATTTTCGTCCAAATTGAGTACAACATTCTGCCTAACAGCAAGATTTCAGCCATCAAGGAGTGACATCCGAAATATTGTATAAGAGCTGTGGTTTTAAAAACGATTGCGCAACAAGTCACACAGTGCCGCAATTGATTTTGATAACATTCGTAAATCGCAAAATTATTATTTGATATTAAATTATTATTATTATATATTAAAAGCGTGTTAGTTGTTTGTTAGTCGCAGTCGCTAAAAAAATGTTGAAAAATGTTTTCTTGACAAATAAGAGGACAAAGATGCAAGCAAACTTAAATTTCATGAAATCCATGTGAAAACTCTTCAAATAAACGACTCCTGTTCTAAGTACTCCTCGCATTTAGTCAGAAATTTGAACTTTCAAAAGTGCTTATCCAACTTCAAGTGATTCGTGTTTGTTTGCATTTCACTCTGGAGCACGTGCGATAAGACACAATTTGGAGTGGGCAGTTAATTTACTCCAGCAAACAAGTTCAACAAAATTTCCTATCAAATTACCACAACAGTGGAGAGCGTATGAAAGCAATTCAATTCTACGTTCACATGCTTATCACACATCGGCATTTAAATTTGTGGGAAATTTATCGTTTTTCGTTGAAGTTTATCGTGGCAATTAGAGACCAAAATGCGATCACCCCACGAGTACGGTGGGATATATTTAAAGCAATCAAGTTTCGGATCGATTTCACAAATTTGATGGTTTATAAGTTTTGAAGGATGCTGTAAATAGTTTTGTTTCATTTGGAAATGTGCAAAAATGATGCACATTTTAAAATTCTGCTGATTTTTTGTTTTTTTTTATTAATTGAATTTTAAATAAACAGAAAACCTGCCATTGCGTCTACAGAACAATGTTTTCCCCTTGCGAAGAGAAGTGGAATGGTTGCAGAACAGCTTCTTCGCCTCTCTTAGTCTGCGCAAAGCCATCAACCAACAGTTGATTAAGGTCGCTAGCTAAAGATATCTTTCCACGTGCACAGCGCCACCCACCACATCACCTCATTTCCTGCGTCATCTTCGAGTCCACAGGTTCTGTTGTAAATACCCGAGGCAATCTGCTAGTGGAATCCCGCACAAAATCCCATTACAAATAGATTTCTAATGAACTTCCGAAGAACGGAATTATTGATCACCGAATTGACGACGTTGTTTACTTATTCATGCATAGGTACATTCACACAAACAACTCCCTTACGACTTTCACCAGCCAGCGTCCGCCGACAACAGTTTGTCATTCCAACAGAGTGAATTTGCGTCGATTATTTTTTCATAATTAATTCAACGATGTAAAATCAATTGATAGTCTGCGTGGTGCTACCACTTGGTGCCGCGTAATTACGAATCCAAAAATAATCATCCATAAGCCTTGACTTCCAGGAAATCCAGGGCAGGGCGGGGCCCACGGCAGTGATGCATAATTTATTCATGAGAATCACCCGATAAGCGATGAGATAAGGATGTGATTGATAAAAAATAGAATGTCTGAGAATTAGTTTGCCCTGTGTAATAAAAAGCTTATGGATTGAAAGGTGATTGATTGCATGGGATGTTTGGGAGAGAGAATGAAATCCGATTACAAACAATGTCGAATTAGTCATAAATTAATTTTGTCAGAGGAAGCCATAAGGCTCAGGCACATAGAATACTTAACATGCGTGGCGTCAAAGTATCCGTTCACGGTGAAGGACCTGAAAGAAGGGGATAAATGAAGGGACGAAGGGACAATGAATACTTCAAGGCATAGTTGATTTCATTTGACAGTAACTTCAAGTTCAATTTGTGTTCCTTGTACTGTAGAGCAGTCTGATATTTATTTTGAAAAAATCCCTCCAGACGAGTTACTGGATTTACTAAAGTGCTTGATGGTACTGCTCGAACTTAAAGAATATATTGACACCATAACGAGTTTGGGTCCGGACTTTATACATGGATCGAGATGTGCATGGTTTAAGGGTTTATTATATAAAAAGGAAACACGAATTTTTACTTTTTCTTTATACACTTTATTGTTGATCCGAATATTCCAATGCTCCTCTATAGACTGTGTCTCTTACAATAATATTTCCCTGACCTAACCGGCAGTCCTCTCTTCTGTCATGATCTATACTCCTATTCTCTCTTCGATTCTCGTTTCCCTTCTTCTCTGAAATTATTCTACTACAATGTCATTTCTGGGCTTAACTTTGAAAAACTATACAATGACGACCCGGAATAATTTTTCACAGCTGTGAGAATGAAAAAGGAAATCCTCGATTAACTATTCAATTTAGTCCATCAAGGTCTTACAAAACATTCGAACTCTAACAATCGTTAATTTAAAATTCCAAAAAATTATTTGGAAATGTCACAATCTGTCACTTGTCAACAATGAAGGAGAGAGAAAAGCTTAAAGTTGAGCAAATATATCCGTCGGTGGTCGCCGTGGCGTAGTGGGTAGAGTGCGACGCTCACACGCCGAAGGGTCTAGGTTCCACTCCCAGCTCAACACCAATTTTTGGAATTTTTCACGGCAACCACCTCTTTCGAGCTGCTGACAACACTCAAAGATATAAATAATAACTGTCTTAGAAAGCTTCTCAAATTTCGCCGCTCGGAGTCGGCAAAAAACTGTAGGTCCCTTCTACTCGTGAGAGAACAGTAGCGTAGCGCGCATACCACGAGTAGTTGATGAGCAAGCTTATCCCTGGTCTCCCTTTGGACTGTAGCGCCAACAATTATTATAATTATTATTATTAAATATATCTGTCGAGTGAGCGGCAACGTTGGTGTTAAACTAATGCTGACGCTGACTCATGTAAAGTATTCTATGTGCTGGAGCTGCTAAAGTTGTCATATTTCAGACAAATGGTATTCAGCCCCAGTATGCACGATTGCACGTGCAAGAATGCAAAGAAAGTCGATTACGCGAAACCGCCTACGTATTAACGCACTCTCTGTACAATTTAACCATCACCCTCAAAGCTTCCTTTCGTGCCTTTACTTCGCGTGAGTTGGTAAGTGACTTCCGCTCTGCTCTGGAAAAAATCTCTTTCTGCTCTAGTCTAACTTAGTTTTGAATGCATATTCACTACAGTTTCAGTTATTTCAGTTCTCTACAGAACTTATCATATAGGGGATCATATTTCGTGTCGCAATTATGGATTTATTCTTGTGAAGTTGATGATCATAGTGGATCAAACTTTACGTGTCATGCTTCTCCTAATCATTCGTATCCTTCAGGTGGATTGGTGTTGTTGTTAGTAACAAAAATTGACACGATCGATAGCTGGTGTACCAGGAATGGGCTTTCCGTCAACCCTCTTAAAACTGAGGTTGTTCTCTTTACGAGAAGGAGGAATATGACTGGTTTGACTCAACTGGTACTTAAAGGCGTCAATATCCCACGTTCCAGTGAAGCCAAATATCTAGGTGTTATCCTGGACAGTAAACTTCTCTGGAAAAGACACATTGAGACAAAAACCTCCAAGGCGCTGTCAGTCTTCTGGCAATGCAAGGGAGTTTTCGGCAAAACCTGGGGTCTATCACCCACAAGATCCGTTTGGATCTATAAGTCAATGGTAAGATCACTCCTCTCTTATGCATCAGTCGTTTGGTGGGACAAGCTTTCGCGCAAATACGTGACTGCCGCTTTCACCAAGTTTCAAAGAACAGTTTGTCTCGACTGCACAGGGGGTTTCCCCAGCACGCCTGGCTCTACTCTTGATGCTCTGATTAATCTCCCCCCCCTTGATCTCCACATCATGGGATGTACACTCAAGGCCATCTCTTGACTAAAAAGGAATGGTCTTTGGTTCCACTCGCACTGGAGCTTTGATGACCTCGCACACCGCATCTCCTATGATACTACTCTCATGGGCATACCGTCTGATGCGAGGTCGCCAATAATACAGTTGCGACGCTTTTACAAAGTCGACTTTCCACGTGTCCTGGACTGGCTGTGGCCAGAAACTGAACCAGGAAAGGAATGTAGTCGGATTTTCACGGACGGCTCCAAGACAACGGAGGGTTCTGGAGCTGGAGCCTTCGTGGAAAACGACAACATTAGACTTCACGCCTCCTTAGGAAACTTCGCGTCGGTCTTCCAGGCGGAAGCCTTCGCGATCCTAATGGCCACCAACTACATTGTGAAGAATAGGTGGAAGGGAAGAAGTATCTGCGTCTGCAGCGACAGTCAAGCTGTGCTCAAGGCCTTACTCAACCCTTTAACCACTTCCAAGATAGTTCAGGAATGCAAGTCTTCCCTTAATTCGGTCGGCAGGCTGAATTCGCTAAGACTTGTCTGGGTCCCTGGTCATCACGGGATCCTGGGAAACGAAACTGCCGATTAACTAGCTAGGCTAGGTTCATCAGAGGCATTCGTAGGACCCGAACCCACCTTGGAATTACCCGCGTCCCTGGTCAGGACCTCCGTCGATGGTTGGATCTCCCTACAGCACAACCAGAGATGGCGTGACTCTCCAGGATGCAGGGTGACCAAGAGTATGCTCCCAAACGTCTTCAAGAAATCCGCTTCTTTTCTGCTATCTCTAGACAGAAACGAGTGCAGAAAACTTGTTGGCGTATTAACGGGACACTTTACCTTCGCTATGCATCTGAGTCGGCTTGGGCTTAGTGATGTCACACTCTGCGACGCCTGTGGAGAAGGTGAGTACTTTCTTCAGAGCACTTTCTCTGTCATTGTCCTGCCTTCGCTCGTATCAGGTGGCGGTTATTTGGCGCTGATGTGGTGGGAACTGAAAACCTAAGTTGTATATCACAGAAGCGCATCTTGGTTTTTCTTCGGAAAACCAAGAAATAACATTAAATGAAGAATACTGCCTGGTAGTACAATGGACCAGTATTTGAGTCTGAGTGCTCCAGTGTAGTTGATCCCAACCTCCAACCAAAAAAAAAAAAAAAAAAATTGTGTGATTTTATTAGTTTTATTCTGATCTCAGCGGATATTATAAACATTTCAGAATGCATAACACATCACTTTATAAGTCCCGAGACATAAAGGGGGCGCCATTAACACAAAAAAAAAAATAATTCTTAAAGTATTTTTGTTAGGGGCATCACCTATAAGTCTCGGGACTCATTGAGTTTTTATAATGTAAATTACAACTTACACACGCCGAAGGGTCTAGATTCGACTCCAAGCTCAACACCAATTTTTCGAATTTTTCACGGAACCACCCCTTTCGAGCTGCGTACAACACTCAAAGAGTAATAACTATTTTATAAGTTTGCCAATTATCTCCATTCCGCTTTTTTGATCTTCATTCAGTGCTTCACAAAAAGTGTTGCAGTGATGGAATTTAGTTCAAATGTGCGCCGTTTTGTTTGATAATCTGTTTCCATCTAGACGGTAACTTATTAATATTACCTCGTAGAAGCCCCTCTCCTTATTTGCGAAGATCTTCGACAGCCACTTTTCACAAGCCTCTTTTGAGTTCAACTTCACACCATCAAGGGCGTTCGCCATGGACAGGAACAGGTGATAATCACTTGGCGCTATGTCCGGGCTACATGGTGGATGCGATAAAACCTCCTATCCGAGCTCCCGTAGCTTCTGACTAGTCATCAATGAAGTGTGTGGTCTGACGTTGTCCTGGTGGAAGACTACACCCTTCCTGTTGGCCAATTCTGGACGCTTCTGGTCGATCGCCTGCTTCAAGCGGTCCAGTTGTTTGCAGTATATGGTAGAATTAAGCGTCTGGCGATATGGGAGCAGCTCATACTGGATGATTCCCTTCCAATCCCACCAAACACAGCAAAACCTTCCTAGCCATCAATCCCGACTTGGCCACTGTTTGGGACAATTCACCGGCCTTCAACCACAACCGTTTTCGCTTGATATTGTCGTATGTGATCTTTTTTTCTTCGTTAGTCACCATCCGTTTCAAAAATGGGCGAGTTCGTTCCGTTTCAGCAGCATATCGCAGGCGTTGATTCGGTCGAGAAGGTTTTTTTTGCGTCAAATCATGCGATACCCAAACATCAAGCTTATTTTGTATCCAGCCTTCTGCAGATGGTTTAAACGGTTTGGTCACTAACTCCAATCTCCTGGGCGATGTCACGAGAAGCCACATGCCGGTCTAACTCGATGATTTCCATGATTCGATCGGTATTCGTCGTCACAGGTCTTCTGCCGGCTGATTTATCCATGGCGTCGTTTTCACCGGCTCTGAGTCGACGAAACCATTCCTCCGCGGTTCGACGTGATAAAGTACCATCCCCCAAAACACCTATAATCTCACGGAACGTTTTTCTAGCGGATTTGCCTTTATCGAAGGAAAACTGTAAAGTATTGCGAATTTCGGCTTTTGTGAACTCCATGTTTACACGTCTATAACTGTTGAACGCAATATCCAAACTAATCATGCATAGCGTCGTTTTGTAGGTTTTGTCAAGACCTTTGAAATGGTATTGTATTGCTAGATACGAGCTCTGTAGCGCTTTGTACATAGCCGGAAAATTGAAAAGACAAAACGGCGGAAGGGAAATATTTGGCAACCTTATATAAGCCTCCTGTGTCCGCCGTGGCGTAGTGGGTAGATTGCAATGCTCACACGCCGAAGGGTCTAGGTTCGATTCCCGGCTGAACACCTCGAATTTTTAACGGCACCTCTTCTTTCGAGCTGCTGACAACACTCAAAGAGTAATTAATGTCGAAGAAAAAGCTTCTCAAACTTCCTCGTTCGGGGTCGGTAAGAACCTATAGGTCCCTCAACTCGTGAGAGATGATGATCAGCAAGATAGGCCCAAGTCCCTCTATGGACTGTCGTGCCAACAATTATTATGTTCGTAAGGTAGTCCATGACTATCTTCATCAGCTGAGTGGGCATACGGAAGTACGGACGGACGGAATGCAACCAACTCGCCGATTTAAATGCATTTTTTTCCATCAAGTGTAACTTCTGCACAATATCTCTTTCTCCTCTCTCTCCCCATCTCTTTTCTTGGATAGCGTTCGTGGCCAAGTTTTCCACAGAACTTTGGTTATGCGCACACGTCCGTCACAAGATGTTGAAGACGTTAAAAGTGGAAGTAAGTGGAACAACTTTCCGCGAGACGAATACCTTGAGTGGACTCCAAATCAGAATAAAACGGATCCTACAACGCTATAGACCTCATCACTCTGAACCTCACCACAGTGTCATAAATTCCCACAGTCCACTTCTCAGCAACTTGCAAAAAAAACTATAATTTATATTAAAAGACACATTTAGAGAACAAATATTTATCCCTCACATGTCGCCAACTAAACTTTCATCGTCGCCCATCCATTGATCCATCAACCGGTCCCGGCCACGACATCTGATAGATATTTTTCTCTAAATTCAGTTCATAACGAAATTAAGTAAGCAAAAGATTCCGCGTGCCAATAACTTACGTAAAACGCTTTGATCGAGTAATTTATAGACCGCCAGTCGGGTCGTAAACAAATCCTGTGTAGCATTAGTGGAACCCACACGGCCAACAATTAAACTCGAGGCATCTGCTCGGATCTCTCACCCAGTTAACAACACCCAGTCCTGCCCAGAAATTCCCTTAGATTGTGTTCCATTCATGAGTATTGTATTCATCCGGCTTGCTTCTGCTTCCCCCCACATTCATTCATTTGCTTATGCTGTCATTTTTGCTTTTTTGTTTTCATTTCTTTCCGTTTTAATTGTAGTTTCATCTTTTCACAGTTCATCCCTCATCCTTTATTATCTTTTTTGTTTTTCTTCCTTTTTCACATCTAGATGCAATCTGTGTATAATTCAAAATTCAACCTCAAGTGAAAGTATCTGTGCAGCTTGACCTTGTATTCTCTTTTTCAAAATTTTTTTGTTGTCAATTTTATTTTTGCTCAATACAACGCGTGTCGTCGTAGCGTGCAGCCTCTTGTGAATGGTTGTCCATGCCTGTAGCATGAGCGAATAAGTCGTGTGCTGCAGTTATTCGTGAAGCGCAATCAAATCAGGAAAAAAAAATGTCGTCTCCTCAAAGCTATTCGCAGCAAGCTCAAAATTACCTACGCCGTCTGAGAGAATTCGGAACAGTTGCGCTGAATCGGATTCAGGAGAATGCTCGAGATGCAGTCAGAGCAGTGCGTCGCCGGAAACGCACCGACGTTGATGCAACCCAGTCAAGCTCGCGCAAAAAGTCCGACGGTTGCGTGAGGAAAACCGATGGTACCGACGGCCGGCGAAGTAGATGTAAGCATGCGTCGTAAAAGACGAAAAATTGTTTGTTTTTGGTGGTGGTAAAAAATTTTAATTTTTTTCCGTTATTTTTCTTTTTATTGATTTTAACACTTTTACGAATTTTTAAGATTTTTGTCGTTTATCAAGAGTTGTCGTTGTCAAAATATGAAAAAAGAAAAAAGGATTTTAACGCTAACAGAACGCTTTATATTTAAAACAGTCCCCGAGCACTATTAGAGACGTAGAATTTGAAAATTATGTTTTGATTTTAACGGGAAACTTATTAAGACTGTTGGACATTTATGTACCACAATGAGACAAGCGAATTATTGGGGCTACAAATTGATTAGGTCCGTTTTCAAAAGATGGCGCCAGTTTCAACTTGTGTCTGATGTTGGAAGCGATTACCTGCGTCATTGGTGTGTGGTGTGACATTTGTTAGCAATAATTAGTGTCTGGTTTAGAAAGGACATTGTTTTTTTTTTCCTTTTCGAAAATGTCAAGATTCGTTTTAAATAAATAGAATTAACGGGAAGTTGTAATTTTCTTCTTTAATTAGAAGGAAAGTGCAACTAAAGCAATTCGAAAGCTTGTAGAAGTTTACGGTAAATCTGTTCCTACCAATAAATTATACAGAGTTATTTCGCCGTTTTAAAATTGGTGAATATTTTGTTTGTTTGAAAATGAAGCTCCGGAAGCTTTCTGGATAAACATCAGTTATAAGCGCAAAGTGAACTTCTATTCGGTTAAAGAAATTTGAATTTATTTCAAATTAAGGAAATTGGATATCGTTCTAGTTGAAACCGGGAGATATCTAAAGGCGACCTTTCAGCTTAAAACTGCTTCAGGAAATACATCAATGGAAGGGAGTTTTGAGACACTCACTAAAATAGATATGCTTTCGCTAACAAGTGTAAAAATATTATTCAGTCGAACCCGGATATAGTTCCATCGTTTACTAGCACAAATCTGTTTAAGACATAATTTCATCCAGCCAGTTTCTTTTTTTCTTTTTGAAGTCCTCTCCACCAGTCCAAACATACCCTGCTTCTACAAAAGGCAGGATGGTGAATGGACCATGACCAGTGAAGAATCCCTAAGTATTCTACTCGACCCACACTCTCCAGGCAGTACGGAGGAATCTCCGCTGACTCAAGAATCAACCAGTCAACAAAGCTGCCTCCCTTATCTTGTCAGAGAGCGCAAGATACTCTGGGCCATTCGGAGCTTCAAACCGTACAAGTCACCTGGACCCGATGGCATTACACCTGCGGAACTCCTGCAGCCCTCAGAGTTAATTCTCCCATGGGTTGAGGTCATTTTGAACGGTTGTCTCCGCTTTTCATACATACCAACTAGCTGGAGAGAAGTTAAGGTGGTATTCATATCCAAAGCGGGCGCAGTTCTCATGTTCAACCTAATGATCTCCGCCCCATTCGCTTATCCTCATTCCTTCCCAAACTATTGGAGAGGCTTATCGACCTTCACATCCGTTGCACAGTCCCTGCGCACAGGCTGGCAACCTCCCAACATGCATACTGTAAGGGCAAGTCCGTGGATACAGCCCTACACTCACTTGTGCATCATATTGAGAAATCTCTCTACCACAAGAACTACTCCTTAGTAGGCTTCGTGGATGTAGAAGGTGCTTTTAACAATGTCTTTCCGAATTCGATATCTAATGCACTGACAGATTTGGGTGTGGACGTGGGGCTCACCTCCCTGATACAAAAGCTACTCGCTAGCAGGCGTATCACGGCCAAATTGGGCTCCACCACTACTTCCAGATACGTTAGCAGAGGCACTCCCCAAGGTGGAGTCCTCTCCCCTCTTCTATGGAACATAGTAGTCAACGAACTGTTACTACTCCTGGAAGGTGAGGGATGCAAGGTGATAGCTTAAGCGGATGATGTTGCTATTGGGCTCTCTGGCAAATATCCCTTGGTACTTAGGGCCCTTATGCAAAATGCTCGTTTGCTCCTTTCAAAGTGGACGAGCAAAAATGGACTAGCATCAATGCCAAGAAAACAGAACCAGTCCTATTCACCAGGAAATACAAAGTTCCCCATGTTGACCCACCGACCATCAGCGGCCAAGAGACAGCCAAGTTCCTAGGACTTACGCTGGACGGGAAACTCAGCTGGAAGACAAATATTGCCGAGCGCGCCCGCAAAGCCACGACTGCACTCTACATGTGCAAAAGGGCTATTGGGTCTAGACGGGGTATCCAACAGCATATGATAGCCTGGATCTACGCGGCTGTGGTGCGCCCTGATCTACTATATGGCGTTGCAGTTTGGTGGCCTCCACTAGGCACAGCCTCGCACTATACCAATATCAGAAAAGTCCAGCGACTGGCCTCCATATGTATCTGCGGTGCTCTAAGAACCACTCCATCAGATGCATTAGACGTCATTCTCAACCTTATGCCCATAGATCTGTTTGCCCAACAGGCGACGGCTAGTACAGCCATAAGACCGATCCCCTCATCACAATGGAACGTGTCCGAAGGACACTCAAGAATCCTTCAAAGAATAAACTTTGTATACCAAAATCTTGACTATGCGGCGCCGAAGGACTTTTTGACACAAAATTTCCGCACTATGATCCCTGAACGAGACGCGTGGTCGGCTAACCCACAATGGGTTGCTGACGCTACGTGCATCTGCACCGATGGATCAAAAACAAACGAAGCCGTTGATTGCGGTGTCTACTCTGAGGATCTGAACCTTAGTCTAAAATGCTGGCTTCCCAATCACTGTAGCGTGTTCCAAGCTGAAGTAATGGCCATTCGCGAAGCACTGTCTTGGCTGAAGAGGAATAGTATATCCTCAGCTGATATCCTTACTCTTACGGATAGTCAGGCAGCACTCAGGGCCCTGAAATCTGTCTCAACAAACTCCAAGGCGGTCATGAACTGCCGCACATCCTTAGATGAGATGGCTGAGCACTTCAACATACGCCTGTGCTGGGTGCCAGGTCACAGAGACATTCCGGGCAACTGTCAAGCAGACGAATTGGCCAGGCTTGCCACAACGCAACCACTACTTTAGGAACACGAACACCTCGGTATCTCTCTCGCCACATGCAAGTTAGTACTGCACTTGAACGTGATCCATTAGGTGGCCAAACCTTTGTCGCGTCTCCAAGGAGGTGTGGCCCAAACGCTCCAGACTGCTATTATCACTCAAAAGATCAGACATAAGCCTGGTCATGGGAGCCATAACCGGCCACTGTCTAATCGGTGAGCATGCTAGCAGGCTTGGGGCTCCCTCAAATGATGTTTGCAGAAGCTGCAGGGATGAGGAAGAATCAGAAACTCTCCTACACTTGTTATGCACATGCTCGGCGCTTTCGAGCCTCAGACACAAGCACTTTGAAAGCTATTTCCTCAACGGCCTACATGACCTCAATAAAACCCCTCCCGCCAACATTTTAAACTTTATTATCGGCTCCAGCTGGTTTTAGGTTCTTCAAACATGGTGTGGTAGCACAATGGTCCTGTATGGGACTAAGTGCATTCGTCAGCCACCTTAACGTACCTATCTACCTTCTTTTTTTTGACAGATGACAGAACGGATAATGTCACAACCCGCTTAGTGTCACATAATTGTGTTGCCGACGTGATGTGACATTATCCGTGTTTTACTGTGTTTATTGGTATGCTAGAGGTATTCGTTTTATAACTTAATGGAAATAACGTAAGCGTTAGATATATAAATTGTTAGAGAGACGGATCAATAAAACTATACGAATTTAAAAATCTCAATACTTCTTGTAGGAAATAAGTATATATCCTATTAAAAAATAAGTCTTTAAAATAACCAACACGTTGTTTTGTGGAAAAAAAAAATATTCAAATCTATGCTCAATAATGTGTGTCCACAGGAATGCTGAATTCCTTCGTCCATCCGGTTTGGCATCGATGTAATAAGGACATAAAGTTTTGATACGGGAATTTCTTGCCAAATGTTCTTTATTGCTAACTGAAGTTCGGTTAGACTGCTATACGTCCGCCTGGACATGGTTCCCTAGAGATTCTCAATAGGATTCAGGTTAAGACTGAGAGCTGGCCATTTCGTGGTTTCAATGTTTCACCCGTCCAAACTTTTTCTTACAATGGCAGCTTTATGAATTGGAGAGCTGGCCACTTCATGGTTTCAATGTTTTTGCTCTCCAGTCCATTTCTAACAATGACAATTTCATGAATTGGTGCATTATCTAAGAATTCAATAAGGACTTCATTCAAAAGGGCTCATGTGACCATCAGAATTAATTTTGTTACTGATAAAGTATATTGGAGTTCTTCGCGTATAGCAGAAATTGACCCATACCATGATGTCCCCACCTTTGAAATTTATTTTCAAGCTTGCTCTATTCCCTGTCCGTTTATCATGCCAATAACATTAAAAACCATCAGGCCTATTCAAAGTAAACTTTTCCTCGTCACTAGAAATAAAATTTTTCCATTCGTTGGTCCACACAAAATGCTTCGTCGCTAATTCCAAACGTTCATACTTATGAGGTTTACCTTTACTTTTTGTCCAGGCGAGGTTACCAGTGGCGGACCTGGCGTTGTGGGCAGAGTGCGATACACACACGCCGAAGGTCCAGGTTCGATTCCCAGCTGAACACCTGAAATTTTTCAGAGCACCGCATATTTTCAGATGCTGACAACACCCAAAGAATATTAACTGTTTTAGAAGAAGCTTCATTAACTTCGCCATTCGTAGCCGGAAAAATGTGTAGGTCCCTTATAGTCGAGAGGGAACAATAGCGCGCTAGGCCCAGGTCCCCTTGTAACTGTGGCGCCATCCAATTATTATTATTTAGGTTACCAGAACTTCGTAAAATTTGGTCAATACGTCTATTTGAAACACTCAAATCTAGTTTGCGTTGAATATCAGAAGAACTGAACTGATTAGCGCTCGAAAGTTTGACCATTTCGCGTTTATCCCGTGCAGCTATAGTTGGCGGTCCATCAGAGCGTTTAGTTTCCCCACAAAACGGTCCTAACCGTAACATTTTTGCTACGCCAACGTGTGATTTAATAAATCCCCTTACTATTTCCCACTTACAGAGTCCAAACTCTGGTATTCCATCAAATCCACAATCTCTTACTAAGTTTCCACGTTTTTTGTTTTTGTTTTTCCACATGGCATTATAAACACGAAAATTTTAAAATAAAATTTTACTCAAACACTTAAAATTTAAACAAGGAAAAAAATATACATAACGAACTAACCGCCAAATTCTCTTATTACACTGACCTTAACAAAGCCAATGTTAAATCCTCTATGGCGCGTTCAATATAGTCTCGGTATCGATGTGAAGAAAAATGCGAATTCAATTTAAATTGTTTTTATTTTTCAATATTTCAATATACCAGGTATACCGGCATGAAGTGAGCGTCAAGATACAAATGTCTCGATAGGGAACATTTGTTGTGAACGAGCCCTTAATTTGTTTTTTTTTTGTTTGTTTGCTATGACATCTGTGAAAAATACTTAGTATAAATCAAGTCATCGAACAGACAACATCATATTTTTTCATCGTGTTAAAAATGTCGAATTTTGTACCAGAAAGTGATGATTTGCGGAAAGCATTAATTTTTTGTTTTCATTTGAAGAAAAGTGCTGCAGAGTCACATCGAATGCTTATCCAGGCATATGGTGACCATGCTCTATCAGAAGCAACATGCAAAAGATGGTTTCAACGGTTCAGAAATAATGATTTTGATGTGAGAAATGAAAAACGTGGAAGACCACCAAAAAAGTTTGAAGACGACGAATTGCAAAAGATATTGGATGGAGATGACACTTTGAGTCAAAAGCAAATGGCAGCAATGTTAAATGTTGCACAACAAACAATTTCTGACTGTGTAAAAGCTACGGGAAAGATCCAAAAGTGTGGAAAATGGGTGCCACATGAATTAAATGAAAGACAGATGGAAAACACTTGGGATATTTTGCTTCAAAGACACGAAGAAAAACCGGTTTTGCATCGGATTGTTACTGGCGATGAAAAATGAATTTATATTAAGAATCCTAAACAGAAAAAATCATGGGTTAATTTGGGACAACCATCAACATCGACTGCAAAACCAGATCGATTCGGCAAGAAGACAATACTGTGTGTTTGGTGGGACCAGAAAGGTGTGCTGTACCACGAACTCCTAAAACCTGGTAAAACCGCTAATACTGATCGCTAACGACAACAAATGATCAATTTGAATCATGCATTGATCGAGAAACGACCAGAATGTGTCAGAAGACACGGCAAGGTAGTTTTGTTCCATGACAATGCACCTGCACACAAAGCAAAACCGGTTCAGGATACAATTAAAAGACTTGGCTGGGAGCAGCTTCACCACCCGCCGTATTCACCAGACTTGCCTCCTTCCGACTACCATTTGTTTTCATCGATGGGACACGCATTGGCTGATCAGTACTTTGATTCCTACGAGGAGGTCGAAAATTGGGTGTCTGATTGGTTTGCTTTAAAAGGTGAACAATTTTATTGGCGTGGTATTTACAAATTGCCAGAAAGGTGGTCAAAATGTGTAGAAAACAAGGGCCAATACTTTGAATAACATGTTTTTACTTTCCCATTAACAATTAGTGTTTTATTTTCAAAGAAAGCGCTCATTTTATACTGGTATACCTGGTCAGTAGCACTGTTTCTCTATGAACCAAGACATTGGCAAGTAGGTCAGAGACTTCTTTGTTGGGATTCTTAATTCTATTCATTTTTCTTTTCTATTATTTTTTAATCTCATTACCCAGACAACCTAAAGATTTTCTTTTGGTGTTGATATAATTTCGACTAGATAAACGACTACTTATTTTTGTATCTTTTTTTGCCTGCTTCACACACTAACAATTTTTCATTTCACAAATTAGCTGACTTTATATCGTCAAAAATGTCTTAGTCTCTAGCCCTTTACAAAGTTTCCTAAACCTTATCAGTATTTTATATATATTTTTTTTTATATATTTTATATATATGTCACAAAAAAAACCTTTTAAATGAGACTACAAGCAATTATCCTCCAATTAAGTTCAGCTTCGCGTTATCTTATCGGACTTCATTTAGGGTATTTCCTCATGGCAGCATCTTAATCACTTCTCGGCACAGACACTGGAAAACCAACTTTTTTATGTTCGTTCTCGCAAACTGTGCTAATAATCTGTTTAAACAAATTCTGTTTGCCTTGTGATAGCAAGCATTTGTCAACACAAGGCACACAGTGCCTTAATTGTCTTCTTATGGCTTATCACGTTCAACAATGCTTTTCCCTGTGATCTTCATCCAAACACAAATGTGTTTGAAATGAGTCGCTTCAAAAATATGGGTATTCGTTTGTTTGATGTGTTTGATTCACAAAGAATTGCTTGAGTCAGTTTTGTGGGAGTTCTTCGTAATACTTGACTCCGATTTGACTCACATTATTTAACAATTCAATTTTCCAATATTTTAATGAGACTTGAGGTGACACAGAATGGGAGAGTGCATGCATCAGCGTTAACAATTACAACATTCCTAGAGTTTGCATCAGCATGCAAACACTTAAATTACGGCATCCCTAGCGTGTGTAGTGTTTAAAGTTTAATTTTCGTTTTATGGTCTCTGTGTGTCAGTTCCTAAACGTTAAAAGCAATATTGAACTTAACGATTGTTTTCCGTGCAGGGATAATCCAGGGATAATTGATGGTGGATCAAATGTCTAAAGCTCGTGGAAATATTAACATACTCGTAATTCTCGGATTCGTTTCCTTCTTTTTTTTATTTTTTTCTGTTTCAGTTTTGTATTTGCATTGTTTTTTTTTTATTTACAGAGTCCTTTTGTAGTGTGGGGAGCACAAATTAATTCTTGTGTTCAAACATATTTCTTTTTATTGAAAACACATACAAAGTGGCCGCCATTACGTAGTGGGTAAAATGCGACACTCAGACGCAGAAGGTTCGGGTTCGATTCCCGACTGAATATCTCGAATTTTTCACGGCACCACCTCTTATGAGCTGCTGACAACACTCCAAGAGTAATTAATGTCGAAGAAACAGCTTTTCAAACTTCCCCGTTTGGCGCCGGCAAAAAACTGTAGGTCCTTCTACTCGTGAGAGAACAGTAGCGCGCACAACACGAGTAGTTGCTGAACAAGCTAGGCCCTGGTCCTCCTGTGGACTGCAGCGCCATCCAATTATTAGCATTACTACATACAAAATACGTCACGTAAAGTATTGTCCGTCAGAAGCTCCTAATTTTTCCGATCTCTTTGGTAACATTCAAATACCACCTCTAAAAAATAAGTCCTCTCTCACACTGTCATTGAGTCATTTTTGGATTTTGGAACCGGTGACCCCTCGTCGTTTTGCGTCCGTCGAAAAACCGAGCTGTCAGTATATGAAGTATGAAGATCTAGACAATATGGCAGTTGGGGTAATACCTCCCATTTCAGCGTTTTTAGAGAGTTTTCGTCCGCTACAGTCATATGGGGCCGTGCGTTTTTATGTACCATTTCATTCATTTTCAGCCTGTTTTCATGTATTGCACAGTTCGAGCGTATTCTTCTTCTTCTTGTGGCGCTACAGTCTAGGGTGGACCTGAGCCTCAACCAACATTGCTCTCCAACCAGCACGATCTTTCGCTAGTTGCGTCCACTTGCGCACTCCAAGTTAGTTGAGGCCCTTCTTCAGTTGTGTGCGCCACCTTAGTCTAGGCCGTCCTCTGGCTCAGAATCGAACACTTTTCGGGCCGAAGCAGCGGTGTCCATACGCTCTACATGGCCTAGCCATCTTCACCGTTGTATCCGTAGACGTTTGACCAAGCGCATGTCGCTGTACAGCCCAAAGAGTTCGTTGTTAAAAATTCTCCCCCAGATGCCCTCAACGCAAACAGGACCGAAAATCGCGAACACAAAACTTTTCTCTCGAAAAGACTAAGGGCATACTCATCCGCCTTTGCTAACGTCCAAGTAAGACGGGAATGATCAAGCTATTATATAAAGCGAGCTTAGTCCTTCGAAAGTGGGCTTTATTACTCATTTGCCTATTGAGCACAAAGAAACAGCGATTGGCAAGAGTGATTATGCGTTTGATTTCGGTACTGATGTTGTTGTCCCTGTTTACCACGAAGCCCAGATAGACGAAATCCCTGACTACCTCGACGTTTCTGCTGCGTAGTGTTACGCTCTGTCCGAGACGCCGATGTTGTGTGTCCTTCCTTGATAACAGCATGTTGTTAGTCTTGCCCTCATTTAACGGCAGCCCCATCTTAGCCGCTTCCGCTTCAATGTCAGCAAACGCCTCTTTGACGGCTCACTGAGTCCATGCAGTGGCATAAAAAAGCAACTGATCCCCCGAGGAAGTTCAAAGCCACTCAGTCTGCCGGGAAGCTCATGACCACAGTTTTTTGGGACTCAAAGGGAATCTTGCTCATTGAGTACAAAAAAAGGTGAATGCCTCAATGCCACATCCTACGCTTCCACTTTCCATAATTTGCAGGAGGAAATTAAAAAGAAAAGAGGGGGTAAACTCGCAACGGATGTGTTGCTTCTTCATGACAACTCTCCTGTTCACACGGCCCAAGTTTCCAAGGCTGCTGCGAGAGATTGTGGTTTCGAAGAAATTAACCACCCACCCTATAGTACAGGCCTTGTCCCTAGGGATTATTTCCTGTTTCCAAATTTGAAAAAATGTCTTCGTGGAAATATGTTTTCGAATGATAAAGAACTCAAGTCGGCAATAAATGGGTATTTTGCAAATTTATTTTTTTGAGGGTTTAAAAAATCTTATCTCAGTATGTAACAAATGCATTGATGTTAGGGGAGAATTTTTTGCATTTTTAGTATTGGCCATTGTTTTCTACAAATTTTGACCGCCTTTCTGGCAATTTGTGAACACCACGCCAATAAAATTGTTCGTCTTTTAAAGCAAACCAATCAGACACCCAATTTTCGACCTCCTCGTAGGAATCAAAGTGCTGCTCAGCCAATGCGTGTCCCATCGATGAAAACAAATGGTAGTCGGAAGGAGCCAAGTCTGGTGAATACGGCGGGTGGTGTAGCTGCTCCCAACCAAGTGTTTTGATTGTAGTCTGAACCGGTTTTGCTTTGTCTGCAGGTGCATTGTCATGGAGCAAAATTACCTTGCCGTGTCTTCTGACCCACTCTGGTCGTTTCTTGATCAATGCATGGTTCAAATTGATCATTTTTTGTCGGTAGCGATCAGTATTAACGGTTTCACCAGGTTTTAAGAGCTCGTGGTACAGCACACCATTCTGGTCCCACCAAACACACAGCATTGTCTTCTTGCCGAATCGATCTGGTTTTGCAGTCGATGTTGATGGTTGTTCCAGATTAACCCATGATTTTTTCCGTTAAGGATTCTTAAAATAAATCCATTTTTCATCGCCAGTAACAATCCGATGCAAAACCGATTTTCTTTCGTCTCTTTGAAGCAAAATTTCACAAGTGTTTTTTCGGTTTTCCATCTGTCTTTCATTCGATTCATGTGGCACCCAATTTTCACACTTTTGGATCATTTCCATCCATAGCTTTTAAACGGTCAGGAATTGTTTGTTGTGCAACATTTAACATTGCTGCCATTTGCTTTTGACTCAAAGTGTCATCTCCATCCAATATCTTTTGCAATTCGTCGTCTTCAAACTTTTTTGGTGGTCTTCCACGTTTTTCATTTCTCACATCAAAATCATTATTTCTGAACCGTTGAAACCATCTTTTGCATGTTGCTTTTGATAGAGCATGATCACCATATGCCTGGATAAGCATATGATGTGACTCTGCAGCACTTTTCTTCAAATGAAATAAAAAAATTAATGCTTCCCGGAAATCGTTACTTTCTGGTAAAAAATTCGACATTTTTAACACGATGAAAAAATATAATGTTGTCTGTTCAATGACTTGATGTGTACTAAATATTTTGCACAGATGTCAGCAAACAAACAAAAAAAAAAAAAAAATAAGCGCTCGTTCACAACAAATGTTCCCTATCTTGACATTTGTATCTTGACTCGCACTTCATACCTGATTGTTGCAATTCTGACTTTTACAAACATCGGTCTGATCAGATTTGAAATTGACTTATTTAAGTAAGAAGCGTGTACTCAAAATTTAATGCTTGGTGATAACATGTGGTAAACTTTAAGACCATATTTAATGAATTTCGCAGTTTTCAGGTTTTAAAGAAGTGCATCCAAATGGCGGACATACTTTGCTCTAATATCTTTGTCTGGTGTGTGACCGAGCATCATGGTACGAGAAATAAATCTCCTCCATCAATAACAATCAATTCATACTAGGTTTGGCGAATCGCCCCTTGCGATGTGCATAAATACCCAATCAGCTTCATGTTTGAAAAATGACGTCAGTGTTTCTCAATCCAACTCTCCCTCTCTCAAACAGACGGTTTACTCATTTATGTGAACCGTTTGTAGGTCATTAGCTCCTATGTGTTAAAAGGCACACACGTTTGTCTTCAATTCAGTTTGGTATCTGAATGACTAACTAGATTTTTCACAAACTTCAGTCGATTTTCAATAAGTGATACTAATGGATTTTTGTTAACTGAACTGTTCATTCGGGTGCATATGTATGTGCAATTAATTCGTCACTGAATTGTCGTGTGGCAAGGGGCTTGATGGGTGCTAATTGTCAGTGACCTTGATATCGGTTATACACTCGTGATCATTGTTGTTTGCTTTTCATTTACTGAGAGTGAAAACAGTGATCGCAATCGGTGGTTCAACTGTCCTTTAAGATGAAATTCCTTAATTGTTCAAAGTTAAAAAAAAAATATTTGGATGAGTTGGCAGCACTGTTCGAAGACTGGGGCGTTCATGATGAAAGCAATCAGAGATTTGTCATTGTCGTTACTGAGTAACTACGATTTTTAAGCTAGTAAGTGGGCCGATAAGGGAAAGTTAAGATCGTTGCCTATGATGCCGTTTCCCATGTGATTAAGCTAAACTTAATTTAAACGTTGCCCCAAACCCAATGAACATGCTTGAAATCCTGTTCGTTGTGTTTCTGGAAGTATGTTCACTGCTTCATGTAACGATGTAAAGTTTCAAATGAAACAATTTCAATTTAAAATTCAAATTTCTGCGAAAAGACCTTGGACTTCGTTCACCAACAAGGCTCTGCGGAAACGCAAGGACTTTCACATGCAACACGTATCTTTGTACACAAATTCCTCTCAATAAAACTCACCCTCACAAACGGATGACTACACTGAATTCGTTGAATTTGGCGAAAAAGTTTTCCAATTACCTACACATCCACTCTGACCGCAAAGTTGTCTGCTGCCCCACACGCCGTTTATTCGAGTTAACTTGTTGAATGTCCTCCATCATCGGCCATTACTCGTTCGCATAGAAAAGCTCCGGCCTCAATGCGTGTGTGTGACTTGAAATTAAATCACCCACCACAACCTAACGCCTAATCCTTTTTGAAACGCGCAAATAAGGCTCAGTGCCGAGTTGTGTATATCACTCTTGGGAGCTTTCAGCTTGCATATAAAGGCCATTTAAAGCCCGCTAACCGAACCGAAAAAGCTCTGGCCAAAGCGAAGAACTCTGAAAAGGACATTTCAGTTGTTCAGCAAAGGTGTACTCGACTTGACACATGTCCACACCTTCCTTTCTGTGTATCCCTCGGCCGTCTGTTCGTGCAAAGTGCAAAGGGGAAGTTATCGGTGCCCTAACGCGCTCCCAATATGAAGTCCTAATCCGAGAATCCACTGGATTAAGTGTCTTTTGATCGTTTTCTGAGCAAAAAATGGGATAAATCGATGTAATGCCAATGTGCGGAGAGCGTGCTGAAAAATGCGAAATTACATCATGAACTGCAGTTGTTTGCGCTTTAAATCGTCCCCATCTGTCCCGTCAAGCAGTTTCTTTTAGTTTTCGGAACGGAAAAACGAATATTTTTCATTGATTTGTCATCTTCTGGTGTAAGTGCATTGCAAACCTTACAAGAGGAGAGAGCAAAGCCGAACGGGGAGGACAAAGAAAATAAGTGAAGCTTTACGTGTGAGGAAAAAACTCCTTGTTGTGTGTCACACAAGGAAAGTGTCAGCGGTGTTGAGATGTGTGTTTGAAAGACAAACGCGTCGTGAGGGAATGAAACTTTAATTGAACGTGTAAACAATCGTCGAAGCAAAAAAAAAAAAAAACATAAAAGAGAAACCGGTTAGCAGTCGTCATCCATGTCCATGCCCAACACTAAAGAATCGAATATCAAGTGACCCTAGACATACACAACAGCCCCACAACATACACAAAACAATTTCAACAGTTTGAAAAGGGGATTCGACAGAAGCGGAGGGAACTATGGCTTTCAGGAATGTGTACAAAGCTCTCCGATTGCGCCTTAGCCGTAAGATGTTAATTTTTCTTCGTTGTAGATGTGCCTGACTGTGTGGCTGGCTTTGTGCGTATGTGTTAATTGCTTTTTGTGTGTGGTGTGTTGTGTGTTTCGTTTTTACTCTCCCTTAACCTTAAACACTTTTTTCCTGATAAGGATCGCAAAATTGCTTGGAGGTTGTCGCATGCCATTTTGAAGACCATTAAGGGCGGTGAATTCGTATAGGGCTCAGGCTATGTAGCTGCTCTTGCCCATCGTCAGGGCGGTTGCATGTCTGTTAAAATAACTGCACATACGTCGTACACACACAAATGCACATGTATTCACGTGCGTCTCGTCCTTAAATACCACAGGTCAGGGAATGCGAGTAGAAGTGAGTGCACGTCCTCACTGAAATTGAAGGGTGATTTCCGGTTTCTCGTTTTAAATGAGTTTTCTGGGGGGAAAATGTCATGTGTCAGGCATTTTGACATACGATATGAAATTTGTTAGTTTTAATCATCCAGTTTACCGCTACAAACTTGCTAATTTGGGTAAAATTAATCCTTGCAGTTTTCATTCGTCAATTATATCGAACGGCAGTTATTGTTTAACAGCACTGGTGGAGTGACAGCTGTCAAATTATGTATTTAGTTAATTTTAAAAATGAAAGGATTTATATTTTGATACCTTTTTTTGTTAACGAATTTTCCTTGGCAAGCAAAGTTTTCAACAAATTCAGAGAGTCAGTTGTCATGAATGTCATGGAATGTTTAAAAAAAAGTAATTCATAAGACATTAAGGAGTGGGCATTGTTTAAGATGAAAGTTTTGTTAAATAAATGTCTTTGTTCTTTATAAACTTACGATCACCTTTTTTGTCTCACGAAAATGAATTCCCTCAACAGATGCCGATATCCTGACTTTTTTCCAATCCTCGAAGAACATTAAAAAATATTGTTAAACCTTTTGCCTTTATTTCCTTAATGGTCATGTTGTGTTTTTCTCAAAGGCCTCTTCGACTTCGAAGAAGGGAAAAAACTCACAGAAATCAAGATGTGGAGAATAAAGTAGCCACCGACCATTTTGGGCCAAACATCCGGACACAAGTAATGATTGTACAGGGTGTTTTTAAGAGTTATAGAAATTTAAAATGGAATAAAACAAAATGATCTGACATAAAATTTTTTACAAAAGACAATCTTTTGGCATTATTTTTTTTTTTATGTTTTTATATCCATCACAGAGTAGCATAAAACACTACGTTCTCTAAGTGTTAACTCTCAGTATCGCTTTACATAGCAGATGTTTGCTGAGCGACTTAGGATCATCTACCGACTCTTATCGTCTTACAGATTACTTCTAAGTTCCTAAGTTCTTGATTATCGTAAGATGAGTCCCAGACAATGGATGCATATTCCAAATTGGGTCTTACTAACGAAACAAAGATGGTTTTTAAACTGGATATGTCGCGAAAATCTTTACTATTTCTTTTTAAAAATCCTAACATAGAATTCGACTTCGCAATGGTGTAATCATAATGTAGTGAGAAATCCGACTTGGGGTCGAATATTACTCCAAGGTCTTTAACTTCTTCTAGGCGATAAAGTTTATGATTATGATAAAATAATCATAAACAATTGGAGATGTTATTCTATGTGCCGTAAAAATTTTACATTTTCAAATGTTTAGATCTAGAGCATTATGTTTACACCATTCCGCTAGGTTATGTATATCCGACTGAAACTTAATGCAATCAGCTATACTATTAATCGACAAAAATAATTTAAAGTTTCGCAGAATCTAAATATTTCGTGAACATCGTTTATAAATAAAAGAAATAATAATGGGCCCAAATGGCTACCCTGTGGCACGCCCGATGTTACCTTTATTACGCGAGAAATATAACTATCGACCTTAACCATTTGCTTCCTCTCCTTTAAATAATTGGAAAACCATTCTAGCATTGCTGAATGAAATCCCATGGATTTAAGTTTGTTTAAAAGCAAAGTGTGATGCACTTTATCAAAGGCTTTCGAAAAGTCAGTATAAAGTACATCAACTTGTAGGCGATGTTCTAAATTTGTAAATAAATAATTTGTAAATAAAGTTAAGTTAGCAGAACATGACCTACCTCGCATGAAGCCATGTTGCCTATTTGAAATAAGCTCTTTTACTAGAAAATACATTTTTTCTTTTACGAGGCTCTCAAACAATTTTGGAATGGAAGAAAGCTTTAATATAGGCCGATAATTTTCTACTTTTTGTTTCAACCCGCTTTTATAAAGTGGTGTTAAATAGGAATACTTCCATTCATTTAGGAATTCACCCTTTTTAGCGATTGATTAAATATAATTCTAAGAGGTCGATACAATGAACTCCAAAAATGTTTTAAAATTGCTGGCGGGACCCCATCGGGGCCTGGGCTGTAATTACAAGTTCCAAGTTCCATTTAAGTCATTTGAAATTACGTGTCCAAGTTCCATTGATTTAGGCAAGCCTATAAAATTTCTCTTAGATTTAACGTAACGTATAAAGCATATATAAAGTTTGTCAAATATTCCGCCTTTTTGCGCATCATGCAATGCTCCGTTTTGTTCGATAATCTGTTTCCATCTAGACAGCAACTTCATACCCCCCTCGCAGCAGCACTCCTCCTCGGAACTCGGACAGCCACTTTTCACAAGCCTCTTGTCAGTTCAACTTCACACCACCAAGGGCGTTCGACATGGACAGGAACATTCAGTGTTTCACAAAAAGTGTTACAGTGATGGAATTTAGTTCAAATGTGCGCCGTTTTGTTTGATAATCTGTTTCCATCTAGACGGTAACTTATTAATATTACCTCGTAGAAGCCCCTCTCCTTATTTGCGAAGAACTCGGGCAGCCACTTTTCACAAGCCTCTTTTGAGTTCAACTTCACACTACCAAGGGCGTTCGCAATGGACAGGAACAGGTGGTAATCACTTGGCGCTATGTCCGGGCTATATGGTGGATGCGATAAAACCTCCCCTCCGAGCTCTCGTAGCTTCTGATGAGTCAACAACGAAGTTTGTGGTCTGACGTTGTCCTGGTGGAACACTACACCCTTCCTGTTGGCCAATTCTTGACGCTTCTGGTCGATCGCCTGCTTCAAGCGGTCCAGTTGTTCGCAGTAGGTGGTGCAATTAAGCGTCTGGCCATATGGGAGCAGCTCATAGTGAATGATTCCCTTCTAATCCCACCAAACACAGCAAAACCTTCCTAGCCGTCAATCCCGGCTTGGCCACTGCTTGTGACGATTCACCGGCCTTCAACCACAACCGTTTTCACTTGATATTGTCGTATGTGATCCAGTTTTCGTCGGCAGTCGCCATCCGCTTCAAAAATGGGTTGAGTTCGTTCCGTTTCAGCAGCATATCGCAGGCGTTGATTCGGTTCAGAAGGTTTTTTTTGCGTCAAAACATGCGGCACCCAAACATCAACCTTTTATTTTATATCCAGCCTTCTGCAGATGGTTTAAAATGGTTTGGTGACTAACTCCAATCTCCTGGGCAATGTCACATGCCGGTCTAGCTCGATGATTTCCATGATTTGGATGGTATTCGTAGTCACAGGTCTTCTGCCAGCTGGTTTATCCATGGCGTCATTTTCACCGGCTCTGAATCGACGAAACCATTTCTCCGCGGGTCGACGTGATAAAGTACCATCTCCCAAAACACTTATAATCTCACGGAACGTTTCTCTAGCGGATTTGCCTTTAACGAAGGACAACTTTAAAATAGCGCTAGTTTCAGCGTTAGTGAACTCCATGTTTACGCGTCTATAACTGTTGAACGCAATATCCAAACTAATCATGCATAGCTTCATTTTGTAGGTTATGTCAAGACCTTTGAAATGATATAGTATTGCGAGATACGAGCTCTGTAGGGCATTGTACATAGCCGGAAAATTCAATAGACAAAACGGCGGAAGGGAAATATTTGGCAACCTTATATAAGCCTCCTGTGGCTGCCGTGGCGTAGTGGGTGGAGTGCGACGCTCACATGCCGAAGGGTCTAGGTTCGATTCCCGGCTGAACACCTCGAATTTTTCACGGCACCACCTCTTTCGAGCTGCTGACAACACTCAAAAATTATGCTCCTGGTGGCAGATTAGCGGGTTAACTTAACGTGCATCTATACGTTTACAAAATGTTTCCTTGAATAAATCAACTGTAGGAAGAGCTATGTGACAGTGCGTGCTGTGATAAAAAATAAAGGATATTCCACTAAATACTAAGAAAAGTTGAAGAATATCGTACTATGAACTCTGAATTTATTACAGTTTTTATGGTGGTCTTCTTGTTCGTTTCTCTTTCTATTCACGCTTTTTATACAAAAAAATATTTTTGTTTTGACCTGAAAACTTTTCAACTTTTTATGATTTATTTTTATATTCCCTTTATTGGGACAATATTAACGAGCTACCTAGGCCTCGGCGTCGAAAGCTGTGTGCTTGGTGTAAGCAACAGTAGAACCAGATGCCCAGATATCTCACTGCAGTTGAGCAATGGCACAGTAAATCAACTATGCCGAACCTGCATCAGTTCAGTTTCGTGTCCCTTGATGCTCTGGACACCATAGCATCAAGGTGTCTTGATACTTCCAGTCTTCTGAAGAAGTCACGCTGTTTATCGTTCTCTGTGGTGTAAGGTGTCGACGAATTGCAATTTACAGATTAATGCAAAATTCGTTCCAAAGTTAGAACATCGGGAGTGTTCTGTTCTCTTCGATGACCGCCTGGCTTATTTCACAAGCAAGGCATGAATCTCATATACGAAATCTTTTTCAAAGAGCCTTTTAAAGAACGCGGAAGTTTGGCATATTGATTTTTTATGGCAACCGTTAAGCTCACGAAGCGTGCTAAGCGCAACTCATATTGTATGTCGTCTATACCGAGAATTTTCCAAAACGTCTTTTTATCTCTTCTCATTCCTTAATTTTGTACGTTTTGTTCAACGATATATCGGTCTATAATGATTCACCAAAATGCTCTTTAGAGCGCAAATCGCTGTCAAATACGGTTAGAAGTCCCTCTTGGAGGATCCAAAAAACGGATTGTTGCACAGTTGTTATTACGACGAGCACGCGTTGATCGCGATCATCTTCTTCTTCGGGTGGCACAGTCCGGGGCGGACCCGGGCTTCATCCGACATGTCTTTCTAGCCCGCTACTTCAAGTTGGTTGAGGTCTTTCTCCACTTGTGTGGCCTAAAGTCCGGGGCGGACCCCGCCTTCATCCAGCATGTCTTTCTAGCCCGCTGCTTTCAGTTGCGCACTTCAAGTTGGTTGAGGTCTTTCTCCACTTGTGTGGCCTAAAGTCCGGGGCGGACCCGGGCTTCATTCGGCATGTCTTTCTAGCCCGCTACTTCCAGTTGCGCACTTCAAGTTGGTTGAGGTCTTTCTCCACTTGTGTGGCCTAAAGTCCGGGGCGGACCCGGGCTTCATCCAGCATGTCTTTCTAGCTCGCTGCTGCCAGGTGCGCACTTCAAGTTGGTTGAGGTCTTTCTCCACTTGTGTGGCCTACAGTCCGGGGCGGACCCGGCCTTCATCCAGCATGTCTTTCTAGCCCGCTGCTGCCAGTTGCGCACTTCAAGTTGGTTTAGGTCTTTCTTTACTTGTATGGCCTAAAGCGTCGTCTGCTGCGTTGTTCCAGTAGCTCAGACTCGAAGGTTTGTTGGGTCGAAGCAGTGTTGTCAATACGCTCTACATGGCCTAGCCATCTTAACCATTGTATTCGAATACCCTTGACATGATCACATCAACTGCAGTATTTGGCATTGTTTCGGCCTGAGTTACTTGCTGATGAACAAGTTCAAACCTTTTTTGTACAGATGCTCAAGATGAATAAAGCGCCACCTGGACTAGTGAACAAGTATAGAAATGAGATCTATTCCATAAAGATGTCCTCCAACTTTATCCCCACACATGTGTATGTGTGCACAAATTTCCACACGACTGGTGCTGATAATCTAATTTAGTAACCGCCTTTCACTCACAGGTACAGAGGCTACATCACCATCGCACATTCGTCTATAAATACTGGACTAACTAAATAATCTAATTAGCCACAGGGTCCGAACTTGATTTCTTTTAAAAAAAAATATACACTCGGAACGCAGGCAACCGCCGGCAGCTTCCTTCCCCTCGTCTGCCACCTCCGACAAAGGATTATTCTCACTCTTGTCATGCAGGAACATACGGACACGCGCCGCACACGTACGCTGCAGTTGTCAAGTTCATTATTAGGCACAAGCTCAAGGTCTCCTTACATCGTCGTCTGCATAGAAAAAAAAACACAGAAAGTAGGAAGAAAACTGCTCTAATCCGACCAACAAAGCTATAACCGTAGTGGAGCTTATAATGATGAACAAATACAAGAGGGGAGGGCAAGTGGCGTGAGTCTGTAACAAGGGTGTTTTCACACGAGTTTCTCACATGAACGTGTAAATGACCTTAGAACACACATACGCGCAAGTACACCTCAGACTATGAAATCAGGCGACCGGGAGGCTTTATCGATTGTATGGATTTATTTCCGGCTGCTCTGTTGGCCACCCCACAACACACAGGCAAGAGGGATGGATAGATGCAGTGCAGGGCACTTGTTTTTGCAACATTGGCAAGAACCATTAAAAAAAAAGTTTACATAAGTGCCGGCCACCAAAGGGGATGGTGGCGGTAGCAGGCGGAAGTACATGCGAATGTACCCATTTGCCAAGCGACCTCCCTTACCCGTCTGTCAGTGTTTGGGTAACAACATCAAAAGTGCCTAACGGACGCTCTTAATGCAAAACCCTGTGATGAAAATGATGATGACTCAATTGGGAGCTGTTTCATTTGGGCATTTGGAATGTGTCGTAAAACTAAAGCCTCACGTAAAGTTTTTGAATTGCTTTTTATGGGATGTGGTGAACATCGATTTTTTCCACCACCAAATCGAACGGAGAGGAAGGTGTTGTTGAAGTAGTTAAAGGTTTTTACGAGTTTTTTGACATTCGAGTAATGAGGTTTTTGTGGTGGTTTGTGTTTATCATAGAATGACACCCTTCACAACTGTGGATTGAATAACTGACAAATCATTGGCCGAATGACGCACATAAAACCGAACTTCACTCCGAACTACTCATTATCCCCGAAAGTGTGAAACGAGTTGCATATCTTTAACAGAACCACTCTATGAGATGGAAACATTTAAAGCGTAGGACTTATTGCGCAACACAAGAAGGGAAAAAGCACTTTGTGGATTTTAAACGGGCATTTAACATTTTTGAAAGTGACCATATACATCGAACACAGATGACAGCAAGCACAACGATGAGTTATAAACTGCCATTCGCAGTATGCCGTACCTTCCAAACTTGTAACGGAAGCACTTACACTGTATTCAAAGCAAATTCTTACAGAAGACGAAGAGGTGCCAAAATAAATTGGCAACATCATTCTTGAGATCTCAATTCAAGTCAGCATCATAGGCACAATTTTCTAAAAGTTTATTTGGCTGCTGGCTTACGAGGATGACATTGACGTTGACTAGTCACAAATGAGGAGTTTGAATGAGATCAAAGTGCAAGTCCTGTTCAACTAATACGAAATAAAGACTAGCATTTTGGAAAAGTGGTTATTTTAAACTTACAAATGGCAGGTCATCCACCTCCTTCTATAAACCGTGCCGCTTTTGTCAGGATAACTTCGTAATAATTGCGTTGCTCGACTCTTTAGAAAAGTGGCTTGGCGTGCCTACCTTCTGAAAATGGCGAGCCATGTGCGCATCCACCTACTTCAGAAAACCGTGGCGCGGTTGCCAGCAAATTGCAGGTCATCCACCTACTTCTATAAACCGTGCCGGTGTTGCCAGGATAACTTCGTAATGAGTTGCGTTGCTCAACTCTTCAGAAAATGGCTTAGCGTGCTTACCTGCAAATGGCGAGACATGTGCGCATCCACCTACTTCAGAAAACCGTGGCGCGGTTGCCAGCAAATGGTAGTTCATTCACCTACTTCTATAAACCGTGCCGGTGTTGCTAGGACAACTTCGTAATGAGTTGCGTTGCTCGACTCTTCAGAAAAGTGGCTTGGCGTGCCTACTTTCTAAAAATGGCGAGACATGTGCGCATCCACTTACTTCAGAAAACCGTGGCGCGGTTGCCAGCAAATGGCAGGTCATCCACATACTTCTATAAACTGTGCCGGGGTTGCCAGGATAACTTAGGCTCTAGTTCCTTTGCTTAACACTCCAGAAAAGTTGCTTTGCGGGCCTACCTGTTGGCAATGGCACGCCATGTGCGCAATTCTCTAAATCATCTAAGAGAAATGAATCGTCTAAAGGTGGAGATGAATCTCATCGCTTCATTTAAAATTTTGCCGGGCGAGAGACTTTCTTAAGCTTGAACAAAAATAAGTTCATGAAGCCGAACTTGAAAAATGCGGTTACTGAAGCAATTGCTTGAAACCTGATTTGATTAATTTGGGTACGAAGGCCAAGGTGGCACCCATTGCATGGCCAGCATTCACATGGTCAGGATATGAGAAACGCAGTCTTTTAAGATGCCTTCTCTCTCAGATCGTGGACTTTTGTCACGTTTTCATCACAGGCGATTCCGCTGACCTATCCAAAATCGACATTTACGATTGGCGTTCAATATATTCTCAGTATCGATATAAAGGAAAATTCGAATTCATTTTAAAATGTTTTTATTTTTCAATACATCAATGCATTTGTTATATCTTGAGATAAGCTTTTTAAACCCTCAAAAACAAATAAATTTCCTCTTTCTCCGCAAAATACCCATTTATTGTCGACTTGAGTTCTTCATCATCCGAAAATCTTTTTCCCCGAAGACATTTTTTTCAAATCCGGAAACAGGAAATGATCACTAGGGGCAAGGTCTGGACTATAGGGTGGGTGTTGGATTTCTTCGAAATCACAATCTCGCGGAGCAGCCTCGGAAACTCGCGCCGTGTGAACAGGAGCGTTGTCATGAAGAAGCAACACACCCGCTGCGAGTTTACCCCGTCTTTTCTTTTTAATTTCCTTCCTCAAATTATGGAAAGTGGAAGCTAAGGATGTGGCGTTGATGGTTTCACCTTTTTTTTTGTACTCAATGAGCAAGATTCTCTTTGAATCCCAAAAAACTGTGGCCATGAACTTCCCGGCAGATGGAGTGACATTGAACTTCTTCGGGGGGTCTGGTCCTTTTTTATGCCACTGCTCGGACTCGTGTTTGCTTTTAGAGTCATAGTGGTGAACCCATGTTTCGTCCCCAGTAACAATTCGATCCATAACACCGTCCGCGTTCTCACTACATATTTCCAAAAGCTCTCTATAGCATGCGATTCTGACTTTTTTCTGAGGCGCTGTGAGTATTCGTGGCACCCACCTTGCACTGACCTTTGAAAGGTTAAGACGGTCATGAAGAATGGTGCGAATGGTACTAGTTGAAAGCTTGGAGATCTCTGTCATCATTTTCACTTTTATTCGGGCATCCTCAAGAACAAGTTCTTCGACTTCTTTGATGCTTTCTCCCGTACAAGCAGTAGCCGGGGGGCCGGAGCGGGGGTCGTCTTCAATGCTCTCTCTGTCTCTCTTGAACTCACTTGACCACTTTTTGCACAGTTGATAATTAATGTGCGGAACCCTGGTAAACAGTCACCATCTCTTCATGAATAGTGTTTTGACTTTTTCCTTGCTTAGTGAGAGGTTTAATTACAGCATGATGCTCAGTTTTCACCGTCATCCTCTCAGTTGTCATTATGATTCTGTTCAACTAGGGATAAAACGCGAATTAATAATCACATTATATGAAATTTTACACGCACTTAAATAATAATTTTAATTGATAAATAAGTCAATTTATAAATATAACCACAACTTCACCACGATAACGAGAATATATTGAATGCCCCTCGTACATCTATCGATACTCGATTATTCAAATTTTGACATTGTCTCGATTTCACTGCACCATTTTGTGAAAAAACAGATACAAGTGCCACCGACCGATACGTTTTTTTGTTTTTTGATCCATTTCTCTCAACTTTGCCGACACATTCGCTTTCACACACTGTTAGAAACTAAACCACGATTCGATGGTCCCATTCGATTGACAGTTGCTACCTACAATTGCACTTGCGATAAGTTCGCTGTTAGCAGTGAAAATCATCCCAAACGACACCACAAAATTGAGGATTCGTACAAATTGTCGCATCTTGCAAGGCAACTTCTACTTAGTAACTTTCAAAAAAAAAAAAAAACTCTGGGCTGTAATCATGTAACTTTTCAAACGACTATCGTTCGGGGTATGCACTCGTCAAGTAAGTTAGAATGTCGAAAGACAGTTCTTTGTATAATTATTTTACAGCTTAACGATATCGTCGATAACTTGCGTCATGTATCGTATCGTCTGTTTTATACACAGCTTGAGCGTTAATGAAAGCACCGCATCTCTTGTCATAATTGTTATCAGGGCAGTTGTTAATCGTTGGGTGTGTTCCCGTACTTGAACAAACAACACGTGCCCAGCACAACCTTCAGGAACACCGGCGTTTCAAAGTACTTTCAGTAGACGATATCTACAAGATGACCCTTATACTGGAGTACTATTATGACAACTGATTTGTTACGCCAATTCAACATGAAGTCAACACCAGAAGAAGGGCTCAAAGCATGCTCCATGAGCCTCGTTTTAATAACAATTATGGAAGACGACAGCTGAAATGCAGTCTACCTCAAACCTTGAACGCTATTCCGCAAGAACTTAGGAGCATCCAAAAGACCGAGTATTAAAAAAAAAGTGATAAAAAATATTTTCTTAAATTCCTCCTAAACAAAACTATATTCATAAATCACAATGCTTGCAGTAAATGTCAACATTTCTTAGTTATAATATTTTTAAAACAAATTACTCCAATTCCAAACTAAGCTTGCTTATAAATTTTTTTATCTAAATTATGAAATACAATCTTCTGCACAAAAGCTTTTATGACTTCGCGGAAAAATCAAACTGTAACCTATTATTAATGGAAATAAAATGAATATCATTGAATTGAATATCATAGACCATAAACAGTACAAAACAACACAAACTAACACAAAGTCCGTTCCCGTATACCGAAATCAAATGAACGCTCTCTCCCCATCATGCCCATTTTAACACAAGACATTTTTGTGTGTAGGTTGGTGGTTTTCTGTCAAATTTGTGTGTAGGTTGGTGGTTTTCTGTCAAATTAAGTGGTGTACGTACACATATAAGTGAGCATAGACTCATTAACTTTGTGTATGTGTCTTAAATTTTGCTGTTGTTTTTGTATTCTGAATTAAAAAAAGGGAATTTGAGTTCCCGTACTTTGCCTCTTTTTGAGAGAGACTTATCCCGATTCCTTGACAAATGGCAGATTTCAGAATTTGGTACAGAAAGTACTGGAACACACCCATTGTTTTTTGTGTGTATACACATTACGAATGTACGAACGACTATGCGAGAGTTCATAAAATGTATAAGGTTTGATGTTAGGGGAAATTAATAATAATTGTTGTCGCGGCAGTCCACAGGGGGACCAGGGCCTATTTTGCTCATCAAGTGCTCGTGTTGTGCGCGCTACTGTTCTCTCACGAGTAGATGGGACCTACAGTTTTTTGCTGACTCCGAACAGCGAAGTTTGAGAAGCTTTCTTAGACATTTATTACTCTTTGAGTGTTGTCAGCAGTTCGAAAGAGGTGGTGCCGTGAAAAAATCAATGTGTTCAACCGTGAATCGAACCTAGACCCTCCGGCGTGTGAGCGTCGCACTCTACCCACTACGCCACGGCGTTTTCGCATGTACTTGCGTCAGCTGGGGATTGTTTCCAGATATTTTTAAATTACTAATCACATTGTTTTCCTATTTTTTCTTTTTCAAATTTTCACCGCTTGTATGCCAGCGCAATGCAAGACGAGAGTGAAATAGCTGATGTCAAAAACCGATCATCAGGGCGATGGCAAAGGGCAGTTTTGAAAGTACACGAGTGATATCGTTTTGTCGACATCATTTTTTTTTTTGCTAACGTGATACAAAACTATCGTTCCAACGGTATCGTCGAATGATAGTCGTCAACCGTGATCAGACACCTGTTTGCAAGTAAGAAGAACAACAGGCACCAGCCGTTTCAATGATCTAACCATGTTAGTCGACTGATCTTTTTCTACAATTGAAAGTTGAGTCAACTACTCAAACCGAAAGATTCAACTCCTTTTCCTTCGAATCACAAGAAAATGAAATACTTCTTTCAGGTCAACTTTTTCCCTCACAATACAATCCACTGGCATTTAAAACCAATGTGGACCGATACTTTTTCTCCCTCTTTTTCTTTATATTTTCGACCCTTGGTATAGCTAAATCAGAGAATGTTAAGGGTTCCAAAGTGTCCCTTTAGCGTGCGCTATTAAATAAAGGAAAAAGAATGTTAAATATTTCCTAGATAAAAACCCATGCTTTCCACATTAAAGTGGATCCTCTTCAAATTCATATGCTTTGCTTAAAGACAAGTAAATTTAAACTTAAGTAAGACATACATACGAAATTAATTCACTTACCACCTCACCATATTCCCACTCTAATCTCTTCCGCCGTGAGTGGCAGAAAGGTAATTTTCTTTTCCACAAGCACCTCCTCTGCGACATAATTCCTTAAGCTGCTTGCTTCCTCGTCTCTCGAGAAAATGCGTCTTAAAGCACCGACTGACTGAAAACCCACATTAGTCTAATATTACATCCACGTATCCTAATTCAGAGCTCTTGTTTTTTGCCTTGGCGCTCATTAGAGAACCTTTTGAATTTTGAATGAATTTTAATTGCGGAAGTGAAAGAGTAAAGTTGACCTCGCTGTTGGGGATCTTTAAACAATGACGTCTTTCCTCTCAGGCTGATCCCAGTTTCCGTGGAACGAGTGACAGATTTCATTCTGTTTCATGTTTGCCGGAGGGTACTCATTCTAATGAGGGCGCAGTTAAATCGTGTGTTTGTATTTCCACATTTATGTGAACTTTTTTTTTTTGTTGCCGAAGCTCGCATTGTAGGAGTAACTTGGATATGGGGACGTCATGTTTTGAGTTTGTGAAATTGTGGTGTTGCCAGCTTTGAAGAAGCAGAAGACGACTGCTAATTTATTATAACACATTTTTTTAAATGAGACATATGTTTATAAAGGGTGTCTTAATAAGAACGCAAGATTTAAATTTGGCGCCATTCGAATTGTCATTGTCATTGTTTGACATTTGAACAGTTATTATTGTTTGTTAGCAGAAGGTATAAGGTTAATAAAAATGGAGCACTACACGAATGAACAACGCATTCTCATTGTGAAATTATTTTACCAAAATGGTGAAATGGCTACAATTCGCAAATTGCGATCAATTTGGGGTTACAATAATGCTTCAAAACAGTCAACTGTAAAGCGATTAATGGAAAAATTTGCTGAAACTGAGTCTGAAACTGATGTAAAGACAACAACGCGCCTTCGAATAGGTCGATCGACCGAAAATATCGCAGCAGTACGTGATGATGTCTCTCAAACTCCATTCACCTCAATTCGACAGCTCAGCAAAATGGTGTTTCCGAATCCACTATGCAGCGAATTTGGACGAAAGATTTGCATCCTCATGCATACAAAGTTCAATTGACTCAGGAACTGAAGCCTTAAGCTGACCATGCACAGCGAAGGGAGTTCGTCAATTGGGTATTGGAGAGACAACACGAAAATGCTGATTTTGCCGATAAAATCATCTTTAGTGACGAGGCCCATTTCCATCTTGATGGCTTCGTCAATAGGCAGAATTGTCGCATTTGGGGCGAGGTAAATCCTCGAGTGATTCACGAGAAGCAAATGCATCCTCAACGCGTCACTGTGTGGTGTGGATTTTGGGCTGGAGGAATCATTGGACCCTTTTTTTATGAAAATGAGTCAGGTCAAGCGCAAACAGTCAATGGTGTTCGGTATCGTGAAATGATAACCAATCTTTTCGTGCTTTGAATTGAAGAAATGAATGTGGAAGGGGTGTGGTTTCAACAACACGGCGCCACATCTCAAACAGCCAGAGGAACAATTCAATTGCTGCATCAGTCATTTCCCGGTCGTGTTATTTCGCGTTTTGGAGACCAGAATTGGCCGCCTAGATCGTGCGATTTAACACCATTGGACTTTTTTCATTGGGGTTTTTTGAAGTCGATGAAATACCGCAGCATTTATGCAAAACGGTCATTGAAAATTTCGATGTGATGATTTCGATGACCGATGTGTTATTCCACACATAACCTCAACCTTCTTTTGAATCACTCTGTCTTCTTTTATGTGGATTCTATATTTGACCTCTTACAATATCATAACAAAAATTAAGAAGTAGGAGTAACAAGAATTATGAAAGGAAAGGTTATGATATTACAGACCAGAAAGGTGGCCCGAAACTTTTGTACACACACAACTGTTTTCCCACGAGTAAAAGTGGAAACCTTCCAAAAGCGGCAATTGGAAACGCCTTTTCACTGACAATTATCGCTCTTTGATTGTTGTCAGCAACACGAAAGTAGTGGTGCTGTGAGAAAGGGAGTTCTGTCCGCGGATCGAACCTAGTAAGAATGTCGCACTTACCAACAGCGCCATTGCGAACACACGATATTGCCTGAAACTACGAAGACAATACAAAAACATCAACTAGACAAAATAGACAAGGACAGAGGTTTGACAAAGCTGACACAAATACGCTGAAAAGGGCGAGGGCAAGCACTATTGTTGCACGCTGAATAGAAATATAAATGAATGAGAACGTGAACCATAACGATAAAAACTTGGACTTAAATTCGAAGAATAAAAAATTGCAAATTTCACAAATACTTTGAGTAAAAGTTGGTTTATGAAACAGTTGTACAGGATCTCTTGTAGTCCGCCGGAGAATCATACTTAAGCTCGATTTCATTAATAGTTGCTCGAACATCTTTTCCGTTGTGCTAAATGATTTGATTTACGGCTAACGCCTCTGCCCAATTGCCAGACACACCTTGTTTTATTTCCCTAATCTTGGAACGACGAAAGAACATTTTTCTTATAATATTTTAGTTCGTTAATAAAAAAAAATCATGTCAAATATCGCTTGATATTTTTTGAGCGCAATGGTAGTCATTGCAGAATTTTTTTTTGACTTTCTGAGACTTCTCGAATTTAGATTGTTATGCAGATTATACAAAAATCAAAACGGCACAATTCCCGAAAACTTTTTTTACTCAAGAACAAAGTAAATCTTAACATGATTTAAACATAATTCATTGCGATGCCTCCATTCCCTCTTGAGTGTAAGCAGACGAAGTTCACGTTGTACGTTAATAATATATATCATTTTGCTATTATTGCTATATGTTTCAAAACGTTAGGACACCTAGAGCAGCTTTATTAAACAGCGTCTTATAACTATGTTGCCCTTCTCTGTGATTGTTTCGACGCTTCGACGACGAAATGTTGGTCGTACACACCGATTAGTTTAATTTGAAAAAAAATGAGAATTGGTCTTTTATGCGCCACAGAGTGGGGTGTAATTGAGCCTTAATCAACATGGTTTTCCAACCATCACGATCTCTAGCTATCTGCCTCCAATTGAGGACTCTGAGTTGTTTGAGGTCCTTCTCTACTTGTGGGCGCCATCTTAGTCTAGGCTATCCTCTGTTGTGTTGTCTCAATGGCTCGAATTCAAAGACTTTTCGGACGGGAGCAGTGGCGTCCCTTCTCTCTATATTGTCTTACAACCTTAAGCGTTGTATCCAAGTACGCTTGACCAGGCGCGTACCGCCATACAGCCCATATGATTGGTCGTTTAATCGACTCTTCCAAATAATATTAACGCAAAGACGGCTTAAAGTCGCTGGCAGAACTTTTCCCTCAAAAAGATTAAGTGCTTCTCTATCCGCTGTTGCTAATCTTCAAGTTCCTGTGCCGCAGATCAGGACTAGGATGGTCAAGCTGTGGTGCAAAACCAGCTTAGTCTTTCGAGAGAGGGCCTGTGCAGCAGATCAGCACTAGGATGGTCAAGCTGTGGTACAAAACCAGCTAAGTCTTTCGAGAGAAGGCTCTCTTACTCAATTGCTTCTTCAGACCAAAGACACAGGGATGAGCAAGAGTGATTCTGTGTTTGGTTTGAGTACTGATGTTGTTGTCCCTATTTACCGCAAAGCCGAGGTAGACGAAGTTTTTCACTCTGTCCGAGACGTCCGACATGTCGATTTTGTGTGTCCTTCCTGGTCTTAAACCTTTTTCGACATTGATGGGCTCGTTGAGTACGTTAGCGATCTTGTCGGATAAGCGATGGTTGTCCGCACGTGGGAGGCTATATGTCAACTTGATCTGTGCACTAGCAGGGACAATGTTGGGACCTTGGCTCGTTAAGCGCGATCAACGACATTGCCTCATGTACAGGTTAACCCATTAACGCTACATATATGTCTTCTAAATGCTAGTTGGTCAAAGCCCTCAGAATTGGTCAAAATATGTAGACACCAATGATTAGCTAAGCTCATATCCACCAAGTATGTGAAAATGGGCTACCACCATTTTTGCAACGAATACTCACGCGATACAATGATATATGTAGATCCATCCATATAGGTCAAAAACATCTGCATCGAAAATTTCAACGGGTGACAGGCCTTTTAGTTGATTTTTTACCTGTGTTCTCTGTGACGAACATGTGTTGTTAGGTAATTCAGACAGAGTTGAGTAGTATGGTGGACATTGTGTCTATTTAGGAATTAAATCAGAAGACTCTGGGCGACTTCTTTTAGGCGACATAGACTCATTATCACTGTCCTCCGATAGAGAAGAATCACAACATCTACGCATCACCTCTAATGTTCCTGCTGTGTCATTAGGTAACTCCAATGTTTGCGTGTCATCTTCACCTTCTTCTTCATCGGTAACAACGTCTGGTATCATAACTACATCATATTCATTCTCACTTTCTTTGTCTGCTATAGCACTTACAATACAATTCTTACAAGCTCGCAATAGTGACATTTTATACCAGATCTGAATAATAAAAACAACAATTTCTCATCTTACTTGTGCCCATTGTACTAAAAAAACGACAGTTAAATAAACACTTACATAAAACTTATTTTTGGTCAAATAAATTCCGTTTTGCTATTCTTCTTCTTCTTCTTGTGGCGCTACAGTTCGGGGTGGACCTGGGCATCAACCAACATGCCTCTCCAGCCAGCACGATCTTTCGCCATCTGTCTCCAGTTGCGCACTCCAAGTTGGTTGAGGTCCTTCTCCACTTGTGTGCGCCACTTTAGTCTAGGTCGTCCTCTGTTACGTTGTCCCAATGGCACGGATTCAAAACTTTTCGAGCCGGAGCAGTGTTGTCCATTCGCTCTACATGGCCTAGCCATCTTAAGCCTTGTAACCGTAGACGCTTGACCCAGCGCATGTCGCTATACAGCCCATAGAGTTCGTCATTAAATCTTCTCCTACATATGCCATAAACGCAAACAGGACCAAAAATCGCACGTAAAACTTTTCTCTCGAAAAGACTAAGGGCTTCCTCATCCGTCTTTGCTGACGTCCAAGTAGGACGGGGATGATCAAGCTGTTATATAGCGACCTTAGTCTTTCGAGAGAATGCTTTATTACTCAATTGCCTCTTGAGCCCAAAGAAACAGTGATTGGCAAGAGTGATTCTGCGCTTGATTTCGGTACTGATGCTGTTATCCCTGTTTACCGCGGAGCCAAGGTAGACGAAGTCCTTGACTACCTCGAAGTTTATGCTGCCTAGTGTGACGCTCCGTCCGAGACGTCGATATTGTGTGTCCTTCCTTGATGACAGCATGTACTTAGTTTTGCCCTCATTTACCGCCAGACCCATTTTAGCCGGTTCCGCTTCAATGCCAGCAAACGCCTCATTGACGGCACGCTGTATTCGTCCAATCACGTCAATGTCATCAGCGTATGCTAGCAATTGAACTGACTTCTGGAAGATCGTGCCTCTGGTGTTGACTTGTGAGTTACGTACGATCTTCTCGAGGATGATGTTAAAGCAGTCACATGACAGTGCGTCTAAAACCTTTTTTGACATTGAAGGTCTCGGTGAGTTCGTTACCGACCTTGACGGAGCAGCGAGAGTTCTCCATCGTCATCCTACACAATCTGACAAGTTTGGTATGAATACCAAAACTAGACATGGCACTGTATAGCTCGTCTGTATGCACACTGTCATATGCAGCCTTGAAATAGACGAATAGGTGGTGAGTGTCAATTTGCATTTCTTGGCTCTTTTCCAGGATCTGCCATAATGTGAAGATCTAGTCTATTGTGGACTTCTTTGGCCTGAAACCACACTGATAGGGACCTATCAGGTCATGGACAAACGGTTTCAGACGCTCAAAAAATACGGCAGATTTTTTGCTATTCACTTCACGATATTACATTATATTATATAAACACAAGAATCAAAACTAGGCTAAAATCATTCCTTAGAAAATTCCAAATGGGTTATCCCATTCAAACCAAAAAAGAAAAAATTAAAAATGCGAAAGTCTCTGCGGTTTTTTCTCACTAGATGATAGTCCTGTCTGTAAATCTGAGAATAAATCTGCCGAACACGTGCTTGAAAAGAAACTTGTCATGTCACAATTTGTGAGTAAACGTTAGGCCAAGGAGTGGTTTACCATAATTGATTCTGTTTCAAGTATTTCAATATACGGCAGAAGTTGCAACTCCAACTAATCAGGCTGCCTCTTTGAAAGCCGATTAAATTCTTAAACTAAAGTAGATGCGAATGTTTATGGTAAGGGATCATGTTTAATTGTCGCTAACTGATCGCACTCAACTTTAAGGCCGAGTTGACAGAAATCAAGGTTGTGTTGAGCGTTTGGTTGGAAAAATGTCTTTTATTAGCCACTAGCGTACAATTCAAACATTTTCTGTTCACAATTCTATCGTTACCGTCGCTGCGCAGTGAGAAGGTTTTCTTCATATCTAGACAAAAGGTATTGAAAGTCAGTTTTAAATTAGACCTTAGACAAGCCTGAATTCCTTAATTTTTTATGGAGCACCATATTTTCATGTTTCCCCTGGACTTTGGAACATAAGAGAAATCGACACGCTGGAGCTGTCTGAAATTTATCACGGAAAACTTTGAAACTTTGTCTAGAAATAACAAAACGAACGACAAAATTGTGCTCACCACAATACCGCCTACCTGCTCACAAGAACTTGAATTCATTGTCAAGAAAATTCCCTTACGTATCAAATTTGAGCAAATTTCACGGAAAATTATGCCCTTTGGACAAAAGGACTTCAGACTATCCCTCACCCTGGCGAAGTTCATCAGACATTCTAGCACAATAAAGCAGTTGCTCACGTTGATGTGGCAAATATGATAGGAATTTCATGATTATGTTCAAGTCGGAATGACAAGCAATTAACTGTTATGCGTGATGAATACATCAGACTCACAAATTTACAGTCCAACGAGATCCCAACAAGTGGTCGTAAACACGTATTCCTTGAATACACTTCTCTTAAGTGTTCCCAAACGCATGTCTTGCATGAAAATTAATCGCTCCCATTCATGTCCTCTTCTTGAGCACTATTCACTTTTATGAGCAAAGAAAATTGTTTTGTCCTGTACTGTCATTTGTGTTAATAAATTTGTCAACGCCATCTGGCATCAGTTGGACGTGTGAACGAATTTGTTTGGAATGACATTGCACTTGTTTGCAGGCAATTGTGCAGTTTTTCAAAAAATCAAGGAAATTACTTAATGTTCCACTTGTCCAAGCATTCCATTATTCATGCCCCTCACAGACGGCGATGGGATGCATTGTTCCACACTCTTACCAGTCTGAAAATTCGAAAGGCTTCCAGGTCCCACAACATATGGGTATATTCCGTCCCTCCTCAAAACAAAAAAGCTTTTCCCTTCCTTTTCTTGTATCACTGACTCTCTCACTCTCTCAATTCGCTCAATTTCCATACTCAAATAGACATCTATAGCAATTGCAACCTGTTGGTTGGGCAGTAGTGACGCCACATCGATTTGCGAGAGAAGCTTTCCATCTTCACACCTCCAACACTCAATGTCAACACCACAATTTGCCCCATCTCTGCCTGAGATATGATGGAATTCTCTGGCAATTCAAGCAACCAACAGCTTAAAGCCTTTTCAGAACCGAGCAGCATTCGACCTTTAATTGAATGTGATTCATTCAACTGAATTGAGCTATGATTAACTAAAATGTATCCTTCCTCTTTATTTGCAGACGATGATGATGCAACAACATCCGGTGTAACCCTCGACGAGGCAGAGAAGCGGGTTATCTTCATAAATAGGCCACAATTACAAAAATTCTGCAGTAATCACATATCAACTGCGAAATATAAGTGAGTGCCAAGAAGTACATACAACACCACACTTTTTACTAACCGTTTGTTTTTGTATTTTGTCCTTTTCAGTTTTATAAGCTTTTTACCTTCGTTCCTTTTTGAACAATTTAGACGTTACTCAAATTGTTTTTTCCTATTGATTGCATTACTACAACAAATTCCTGATGTATCACCGACGGGTCGATACACAACGTTAGTTCCATTAATATTTATCTTAGCAGTGAGTGCAATTAAGGAAATCGTCGAGGATGTTGTAAGTTTTGATTTGAAATTTTTGGAATTTTCTTTTGTAACCCTTTTTTTTACATATTTCAGAAACGTCACAGAGCCGATAACGAAATCAATCACAGACCCGTTGAGACACTGCGCGAGGGCTCGTGGAACTGTGTCCGATGGCAGGAGCTATCTGTGGGAGACATTGTCAAGATACAGAATAATACATTTTTCCCAGCTGATTTACTATTATTATCATCAAGGTAAATAAGACTAGAAACATGGAAACGGGAACGGTCCCAAAAGAAAAAGAAATTTGTTTGTGTTGCCTTATGATATACCATCATGAATTACAGGGACCGCTCCGTGAAGAAGATTCTCTGGTCCACAAGAAGATTCTTTGTGAAAATTATTCTGAGGTCTCATAGGTTATTGTAATTTTCAATCTCCGTAAACAGTTTTTGGCAAGATTGTGGAAAAAAATGCTTTATATACTTTATAAAATATAAAAGCAGGCTTACTGCTATTCGCCGACTTCGAATTAGTAGCAACTCAATATATGAGGAGTCAACGCATCTACTCACGAACTCACTGCACGCTGCCGTAGCAGTTAAACCCATTCACACATCTATCACAAAAAACGCACAACTTAAAATTTCTACTTTTGTATTGCATTCATCTGATTTTGATATTCGATTCTTAAAATTTAAGTTTTAAGAAATAGTTATTCTCCTGTGGTCTAAATTTTCTTTTCTAAGATCATTTTGAAATTACCTCCTGTAATTGTTTGTGTCCAGGTGGTATTACGAGAGTTTCGGGATAAGTGAATAAAAACAAATATTAATCATCGAAAATAGTTTTATTGTTTTTCAAAATATTCCCCTTTAAGATCTATACGCATCTACCGCTTCTTCAGGTGTCGAAAAACGTTGACCTCTTATTTTATTTTTTACGTACGGGAATAAAAAGAAATCATTGGGTGCCAAGTCAGGACCATACGGCGGATGACTCCTCAAATCGATGTTTTGAGTGCTCAAAAATGCAGTTGTTTGAGCCGATGTGTGAGAGCTCGCATTGTGGTGAAGAGTGATCCGTTTTCGGCGGTTGGTTTTCCTGATTTCTTGGAAGACAACTGGCAAACAAATGGTTGTGTACCACTCAGAATTGACTGTTCTGCGTTGTTCTAGTGGTACGACAGGCAACCATTTGCTTGGAAGTGCTTCGTGAGCGAGCTATTTTTGTTGAATTTGGCTCGATTTGAAACGCCCATACAGTCGTTTACTGTTTACTTTCGGGCTCATACGCGTAAATCCACGATTCATCATCTGTCACGATGTCATAGACGTGTTTCGAAGCACCGCGATCGTATTTATGGAGCATTTCGTTAGATCAATCGACACGAGCCCTTTTTTGACCGATTGACAAATTGTGTGGGATCCAACGCGAACAAATTTTTTGACGGTCAAATGTTCATGCAATATTGAATGTATGCTGGTCCCACTAATGCCTAAGGTTTTCTCAATCTCACGACGGGTCACATGACGATCTTGCAAAATCAGTTGGCGCACAGCATCAATGGTTTCCGGAGCAACAACTGATTTTGGACGACCTTCACGAAATTAGTCTTGGAGTGAACTATGACCTCGGTTGAATTCACTATACCATCGATAAACACTGGTCCTTGATGGAGTTTCATCCCAAAAATTGAATTAAGTTCATCGATGCACTCTTGTTGAGTTAATTCACGTTAAAAATTGGTAAAAACTAGTCACACGAAAATTTTCACGATTTAATTCCATTTTTTGAGCGAGATGAATCTTTTAAGTTCCTGTAAACAACACAAATAGCGTTCGTAAGTCTAAACGTTCTGAGTACGTATAACCTCAAAAATGTAAAATTTTACGATAGAGCTGGTAGTTGCCAGATTGCAACACTATGGTTGCCCAATCCCGAAATATAAAAGGCAACCTTTGTAACATACCAAAGCTGTTGCTGTCGTCTTATTACCTGAATAAACGTCGTAATTGCCCGTTTACCATTTCATGGATAAATAAAATCCAAGCATAAAATCCAAAATTGGTGTCTCTTAGTAGAGGTGATTAGGCGTGGTGAGTTGGAACTTATGCTTCCGCCAAAAATTTAAAGCTAACGGAATGATAAGTGGAATGGTATCGTCTTAAGTACTGTATCAGTTTCTCCGGGACTGCAAGTCTTAGCGTGATGTTCCACTCTTGCGTTTAATAGGTGACAATAATCAGCCTTCTGTTTTTTAAATGCATGCATACGAATTTGAGCTTCTATTGAGCCATTCGTGTACCCAATCAATTTTTAAGCCGATTTTTCGCCATTAGATAAAGAGCTACAAAGTTAAGTTTTCAGTTAGCAATGACTGCGACTTTCCTATTCATGGAGTTGGAATACTCTTTCTAAAATGGTAGCTGACTAATTAGCAGGGCAAATTAGATTCTACACATTTATTTTTCATTCGATTTTATTGTATACATCATTCTTTTTAATTTGTTTACTTTCAGTGAACCCCAAGCAATGTCATTTATTGAAACAGCCAATCTAGATGGTGAAACAAATTTAAAAATTCGTCAAGGTGTACCATCAACAGCAAAACTGCTAGAAACCAAAGATCTCCTCTACTTTCACGGAATGGTCGAGTGTGAGCTACCAAATCGTCATCTTTATGAATTTAATGGAGTTCTGAAAGAACAAGACCGACTGTAGGTGAATGCAAACTCTTTCAGAAATGTTACTTAATGTTTGTTTTCTTTCTTCTCAGAGCTGTTGCATTGGGCCCCGATCAGGTTCTGCAGCGTGGAGCTGTTTTACGCAACACATCATGGATATTTGGTATCGTCATCTATACCGGTCACGATACGAAACTTATGAGAAACTCTACCTCAGCACCATTAAAACGTTCAACCGTTGACAGACTGACAAACACACAGATTTTAATGTTATTTTTAATTTTAATTGTCCTTTGTCTAACAAGTGCCCTTTTTAATGTACTCTGGACAAACAATCACTTCAAGTCCGATTGGTATCTTGGAATTGATGGTAAGTGAAAGAAAACTAGAGGTTATAAAATAGTTTACCAAAAATGAAACAGAATAACCTTTCAATTCACGTTCACGTAGCTTTGGCCTTTTTGAATATGCTAAAAACCAAATTTTTGCAGTTTCCACACGCCATTTCATATATTTTTGCAGGACATTTTAGAGTTCAAAACCGAACTTTAGAATTCGTCAGGAATATGATTGTCATAAGATAATGAATCTCTTTACCAACATGCGGATGAAGTACTGTAAATGGATTTCAAAGATATTAGTTTTAGAATTTTCTAGAGGAGTATAAATATGGGAGTACATATATCTTTCATCACATAATCAAATACTGATTATATATGATTATATAATAATGATAATAGAATCTGACTATAAACCTTGGTAAATCGAAAATGATGATATTCAGAAACTCAGGGGGACGCGTTTCATCTTTGGAAAAGTGGAAGTTGGACGGGGAAGAAATTGAGGTAGTATCCAGATACAAATACCTAGGTATCCTAATATCGTCCTCTTTAAACTTGAAACCACACTTTGAGGAAAAATTAGTTGTTGCTAAAAGAGCTATCTGTTCGATTTGGGAACGTTGCTTCAAAAATAAATATGTATCGAAAAGTGCAAAACAATCTTTATTCCACTCAACTGCAGCTTCAATAATGCTCTACGGAGCTCAGGTATGAGGCTACAAAGGCTATGATGGTGTGGAAAAATTCCTTCGCTACTTTTTGAAGAAGATATTTTGGTTACCAAAAAATACCCCCAACTACATGCTACATATTGAAACGGGAACTCCTCCGTTGCTCTTGTATACCATCAAAATGCACCTCAACTATATTATAAAAATACTACTGATGAGCGAATGCAGATTACCAAACGTAGTTTTAAGAAGTATAATTAGAACAAACGGATACATTTGCGAGGAATGGAAAAAAACAGCTTCTGAATGCGGTCTAAATCTGTCTATTGAGGCGGACGAGCCTCCTCATCTTTTAAGAAAAAAATTTAACTCTGTTTTGGAGAATTTTGGTAGACACACATATGACAAATATGTCGAAGAAGCTGAATCTTCACCGTTTAGGAACTGCTACAGCAAACTAAACCATTTTTTAAATGAAAAAACATACTTCCTTGACAGTCACTCAATCGAAAAAATAAGCACAATTTTTAAACTGAGAGGAGAACTCGTTCAGTTAAACTTTATCACCCACAGACCAGATTTACCAATTCTTTGTAACCTATGTAACATGAGGAAGAGAGAAGACATCTTACATTTTATTGGTGTTTGTCCGATTCTAAAAGAATTTCGACTAGCAATTTTCGAAAAACTTGTTTTAGACGAATATGAAGTAACGTGCATCTTAAATGGAGAAAAGGGATGGAAGGCCTTATACGATTATTCAGTAGCAGCACTTTGTTATAGAAAACGTATCATTAATGGAGATTTTTAATGTAAAACGTATGCATGTATTTTATCAACCTGGTAGACGGCCATAGGCCAAACCATAAATGACTTAGGTTAAACTTTACATTGTAAAACATTTATTGAAAATAAAAGTCAGACTAACTAACTAACTAACTAACTATATGATTATATGACAATTAGCTTCCTAGTTCGCTCTTTCACAGTTCAACGCATAAATCCCATCTCTGTGGGGCTCACCAAAGTAACTGTATTTTCCAATTTTTCGTTCTGGGGATTTATATTTACTTTCGTTAAAAATTTACCCCTTCCCAGAGGCCTCTTCGCGGGCTACGTACATTCGATTATCGTTTTTCTTTTTGTTATGTTGGTACACTTTTTTCGAACATACAGTGGCGAGCAAAACTGGACGGATGTTTGTCAAATCTAAGTTCATATTGCTGTTAAACTTTTGAAAATTACTCAATTTGCTTCCGGTCTTCAATTTGTAATTCTTTATTTATTACTCTCATCATTGAATAACATAAAAAGTAATGAAACAAATACAAAAACAGAAATTTCTTAGAAAAAACAAAAAAGTCAATGCGTCCAGTTTTGCACGCATACAAAAAACAACGATTTAAATAAAATTTTGGTACTTGGACCATAGACCCTTTATTTTTAAAACACTTTTCACTCTCCTTGGCATACTTTCCACTAATTTTTCAATTGTTGTGTTTGGTATATTTTTCCAGGCAACTTGGACTCGATCGCATAGCTCGTTCAAATTATTCGGAGGCGAATCGTGCTGACACAATGTTCTTTTAACAATTGCCCACAAATTCTCAATTGGATTGAGATCTGGGCTTTGTGCAGGTCATTTAAATGTTTTAAATGGTTGGTTTTCAAGCCACTCTTTCACTATTTTTGAGGTACGCTTGGGGTCTCCATCTTGTTGGAATACAATTTCCTCAATTGGATACGCACACTGATCAACAAACCCAGCCAAATATGTTTGCAAAATATTTAGGTAGTCTTTCCTCTTCATTGTTCCTTCTATTTTATGGATAGGACCGACGTGCCACCAAATGAAACATGCCCACGCCATTATACTGTCGCCGCCATGTTTCATAGTTTGTTTGACTTAGTGTTGCTGAAGCTACTCTCCCGGTCGGTGCCAGTAATAAGACTTACCATCCGATAAAATCCGATTGATTTTCGTTTCATCAGACCATATAATACGTTTCCAGTCTTCAACAGACCAGTTTTTGTGTTCTTTACAAAATTGTAATCGAGCTGATGTTTTTCTTAAAAAGCGCAAGTTTTTCTGCTTTACAGACGCTCTTCTGGCTGTCCATTCGCTTGTTGGTTTGTTAAACAATTCGGTTTTCCAAACCTTTAGTGATTTTCTTCATTTTGCACTAATTTAACAACAATTTCACAATTTTTGGGTGTAACAATGTTAACTCTTCACCGCATCATTTTATAATGATGAAATAATTAAAGAAACGCAATAAGCTCTTGACAACTTTCATAAAGATAACGGTAAAATAATGTTTTTTGTATGCTGAGCCTTGCGTGCAAAACTGGACGCATTGACTTTCTTTGTTTTTTCCTAAAAATTTCTATTTTTATGTTTGTTTTATTACTTTTTTTTATGCAATTCAATAATGAGAATAATAAATAAAGAATTAAAAATTGAAGACCGGAAGCAAATTGAATAATTCAGTTTAACAGCAATATGAACTTAGATTTGACAAACATCCGACCAATTTTGCTCGCCACTGTATGTTTACAGTCTCAGCTATTTAGCTTACTTATTTTTTTTTTTTTTGTGTTATACATTTTTTGCGTGCTCGGCGATCTTGTTTTTTTGTTGTTGAAACAAATTGATCAACGAATTTTAATTCAATTTTGTGTGAAAAAAGAATTAAGTGCTCAAAAAACTTGAAATGTTTAGAGTGACATATGGTGTATAAAAAACTGTTTTCAAGTGGTAAAAGCTTTTTAAAGACGGTCAAGAACATGTGAACGACGACTCTGGCCCTGGACGCCCCAACACATTAAAAACTGATGAAAATGTTGAGAAAGTGAAGAATATATTCAAATTGTCGTCAAATCGCTAAAAAGGCTCTGACACAGAATACTTTACTTCCGTAGCGGCAAAGTATCCGTTGATGGTGAAATAAGTGAAGGAAGGGGGTGATACAATGAATACTTCAACACTTAGCTGATTTTATTGAACAGTAGCTTTAAATTCAATTTGTTTTGGTTATACTGTAGAGCAGTCTGATATTATTTATTCATTATTGTTGGCGCGACATTCCACAGGGGGACCAGGACCTAGCTTGCTCATTAACCACTCGTAGAGTAGAAGGGACCTTCGGTTTTTGCCGACTCCGAACGGCGTTTTGTGCGCGCTACTGTTCTCTCACGAGTATAAAAAAGCTTGATGTTTGGGTGCCCCATGATTTGACGCAAAAAAAACTTCTGGACCAATCAACGAATGCGATATGCTGCTGAAACGGAACGAACTCAACCCATTTTTGAAGCGGATGGCGACTGCCGACGAAAACTGGATCACATACGACAATATCAAGCGAAAACGGTCGTGGTTGAAGGCCGGTGAATCGCCCCAAACAATGGTCAGGACGGAATTGACGGCCTGGAGGGTTTTGTTTTTTTGTGTGTTTGGTGGGATTGGAAGAGAATCATCCAGTATGAGCTACTCCCATATGGCCAGACGCTAAATTCTACCATCAACTGCGCGCAAGTGGACCGCTTGAAGCAGGCTATCGACCAGAAGCGTCCAGAATTGGTTAACAGGAAGGGTGTAGTGTTGCACCAGGACAACGACAAAACACACACTTCGTTGATGACTCATCAGAAGAATGGTTCGACGAAGTCCTATCAGCATTTTTCCCTCCTCGTGGTAGATGCTGTTGACCAAGCATTCAAATTGGTGGCCGATAGGGCAATTCTAGCATTCTTTAAAGTTCTCTGTTTCTATTGCTCTTTGATTTCTGATGTCAGATTGTAGATCCGCGTACCTTCGACGATTACACAACGAGGCAGTTTCAACTTAAGATTGCATATCTTATAGTCTAAGGTGAGCCAACAAGGCACCTATCGAGTTGACAGCTTTCTAATGTTCAATTTTTATACTTTTGTTACCCTAAGGCTCTTTGATGCTCTAGCTACTAATCTATATAATTTTAATCACATTGTAGTTATTCAATAAATAAATAAATTTACTTTTAATCGGCGGCCTGTCAATTCAATGATCGGGGATTTTTTAAACGTTCTTCTTTATGTAGCCTATTTTTTCAATGTAGCCATTTTCTATGTAGCCATTTTTTGCAGTAGATGATCGAAAATCGTGAGAATTTTCGACGGTTTGAATTTTTGATGATCTTCATTAAATGATAAGATTGAATATACTCAATATTCAAGCGTTCTCTTGCAGACGGTTAGAACAAAATTACGATTCTGGTTGAAGGAAAAGAAGTGGGAATACACTACATGATTCTACCTTCTCCATTACCATCAGACGGCGATGTATTGTTCTTCTCAAACCTCGTACAAAGCAAACTTCCCTAGCTGTCTTCTTAAAAACTTTTTGAAAGGAAGCTAACATTTTGTACTTGTAACACCTTGTTGATAGAGCGCACGACACTAAAAATTTACTCATCATGTAACCTGTAATATGCCAAACGGCCGTTTACGATTAGATTCATAGGACAAGTGTCTTAAGTTTGTTAGACATTAATGCAGTGTACAACTATTTCTAATGTTTTCCCCTTCTCTATCTCTTTTCTCTTCTCCAGATGTGAAAAGCAAAAATTTCGGGTACAATCTACTCACATTTATTATTTTATACAATAATTTGATTCCAATATCTCTGCAAGTCACACTTGAGTTGGTGCGGTTCTTACAGGTACAGGTTCTTACAGGACCAAAGTCCCCGCTCACATGTTTGTCACATCTTAACTCCAATCTGTTTCATACGTACAGGCAATATTTATTAATTTCGACATTGAGATGTATCACGCTGAGTCGGACACTCCAGCCATGGCACGGACATCGAATCTGAACGAGGAACTTGGCATGGTGAAGTACATATTCTCCGATAAGACGGGAACTCTCACGCGGAACGTGATGGTCTTCAAACGGTGTTCCATAGCTCGGTATGTTTACATGAATGAGAAGACACCAGAGGAGTCGCTTTTAGTGCAGGTCAGTTTCAATACAAAATATACAATCCAAAACCCTACACATATCTGTACTTTCAGAATATTTTAAACAAACATCAAACCGCTCCCATCATCAGAGAATTCATGATTCTGTTAGCTGTTTGTCACACAGTGATTCCAGAGAAGAACGACGACGGTTCGATTACTTATCACGCGGCCAGTCCTGATGAAAGAGCTCTAGTCGATGGTGCCAAACGTTTTGGTTTCGTATTCGATACCCGAACTCCCAATTATGTTGAGATTGATGCGCTGGGTCGTCGTGAACGTTACGAGATCTTGAATGTGCTGGAGTTTACGTCGTCGCGTAAACGAATGTCTGTCATTGTTCGAACGCCGGAGGGGGAAATCAAGCTCTACTGCAAAGGTGCTGATACGGTCATCTACGAGCGACTGTCGCCCGATGGACAAGCATATCGTGAAGTGACACTGCGCCACTTGGAAGAGTTTGCATCGGAAGGTCTGCGTACACTCTGCTGCGCGGTTTCAGTGATTCCTGAGGAAGTGTACAATGAGTGGAAGGAAACCTATCACAAAGCATCCACGTCGATGCAGTACCGAGAGAGGAAGGTGGAGGACGCAGCAAATTTGATAGAGAACAATTTGATGTTACTGGGCGCCACAGCCATCGAGGACAAACTGCAGGACGGTGTGCCGGAGACCATAGCGGCCCTTCTGGAGGCTGGCATTTACATATGGGTTCTAACGGGAGACAAACAAGAGACCGCAATTAATATTGGCTACTCTTGCAAGCTGATATCGCATTCGATGGATCTCATCATCCTGAACGAGGACAGCTTGGACGTAAGGCATCCTCGCGCTTCGTCAAACTGATCGCACGTCACTAATGAAGGTCTCTCTCATTTTAGAACACCCGGGACGTCATCCACAGGCACTGCGGTGACCTGAAGAACTCCGACGCAAAGGGATGCAATGTGGCACTTATCGTTGACGGGAAAACTCTGAAGTATGCGCTCACGTGTGATTTGCGGCGGGAATTTCTGGAGCTGTGCATAGCGTGCCGGGTCGTCATATGCTGTCGAGTCTCCCCCATTCAGAAAGCCGAGGTATGGCGGCACCTTTAGCCTCTAGAGAATTTCATCTTATCCAACACTCCTACCTCTTTCAGGTTGTCGACTTGGTGACCACAAACACGTCTTCGGTGACGTTGGCCATCGGTGATGGTGCCAATGACGTCGCCATGATACAGAAGGCGCACGTCGGAGTGGGAATTTCTGGCGTGGAAGGCTTGCAGGCTGCCTGTGCTTCGGACTACTCAATTGCTCAGTTTAGGTACCTTCTGCGGTTATTACTGGTCCATGGTGCATGGAACTACAGCCGAATGTGTAAACTGATATTATACAGCTTTTACAAGAACGTTTGTCTCTACGTGATTGAACTCTGGTTCGCAATATACTCAGGATGGTGAGTGTTTGATTCCCTTATTTATTCTTCAAGCCCATATGCTATTTCTTTGCCCACAGGTCTGGACAAATTCTCTTTGAGCGATGGACAATCGGTTTGTACAACGTTGTGTTTACAGCTCTCCCGCCTTTCGCCATGGGGCTCTTCGAGAAAATCTGTTCAGCGGAGACAATGCTTAAGTATCCCGCTCTATACAAACCCTCTCAAAATGCCAAACTCTTCAATGTCAAAGTGTTTTGGGTGTGGATTATTAATGCGCTGCTGCATTCTGTGCTGCTCTTTTGGTTGCCGATGCTAGCACACTCGTCCGAGACCATTTGGGGCGATGGTAAAACCGGCGGTTATCTGGTGCTAGGAAACATGGTCTACACGGTAAGTCAACAATTGCCCGTCTATACTACAGCCTTCAAAATATGCTCTCCCTTTACAGTACGTTGTTGTGACTGTATGCCTTAAAGCTGGACTCTCAACAAACTCTTGGACGTGGCTTACGCACTGCTCCATCTGGGGATCAATTGCTCTGTGGTTCATTTTCATGGTCGCATACAGTAACATATGGCCGACCATACCATTCGCATCAGTATTCTGTGGAATGGATAGGATGCTGTTTTCTTCGCCTGTGTTTTGGATGGGCCTCTTTTTGATACCAATTACAACGTTGCTGGCCGATGTTGTCTTTAAACTGTAAGTAAATTATTGCATCGCTTCTCCGCAGTCCAACTAATTGCCGGAAATTGTGTGTTTGCAGTGTTCATAATACGGTTTTCAAGTCTCTGACCGAAGCGGTGCGAGAATTGGAGATCAAACAACGTGATCCTGGACATGTTATGCGTGAATCGAGATCATCGTGAGTAGCCGTTTTTTTTTAGGGAAATTTGAAAGTTTTATCTTTGAGACTATTCTTTTCTGTTATCTTTCTATTCTCTTATGTAATATTATTCTGAGTTTATTATTCTATCCCTTTCCTTACTAATCACTTACATAACCTGGTTTGCTTAAAAGTTGCGGAGGTTTTTCTTGTATCCACACACTCAATAGTCAGTTAATGTAAAAACAAAGTCTGTCATCTCTCAAGTTCTCTCACATAAAACATAACCTGAGTTTATATTTGTCCTATGGCATTTGATACTTGCAGCATGTTCTGGGAGTTTCAAAGAACACTTAGCTTCAATTAAAAACTCGTATTGTTTTTGTTAGAATCACACTCAATTTAATGTTAATGTGATACGGGTTGAAAACCATGATCTCTGGAGCGTTTAAAATTGAAACCAAAGAAGTTTATAAAACTGCAGAATTGTTGTTTTGAAAATGTCCACCGAAGCAACAGGTCGCCTCGTTTTTCAGTGTATTCTGATTCAGACTAGTAATGCATGAGTACACTTGTTAAGGATACCGGTAGTCTTACCGGAAGTTTATAACTCAAGTATATTTATGTGTATACTCTATCGAATCCATGTTTACCCACCGATGTCTTATGAAGATGTTGTCACCAGCACTAGGATTGGTATAATGACCTCTTAGAAACAGCATTCATGTGAACCGAAAGACAAGGTAGTCAGCCTGTGAATGACAGACTTTGATTGTAGCTGCATTACTGTGATTTGTGATAAAAAAAAAAAAAACAACTTTTAAACAAACCCGTCCACACATCCATCTTTAAACGTATATCAGTTTTAATTAATTTCTTAACTTACTTTGTAAAATATGTATTGTTTCTAAATCGAACTTTTCTTTGATGATTATGGTTTCCTTCTTTTGTGAATAAAATTTACGTTTCTATTGGCAATCAAACGTAGACTCTTAACACCATGTAGGTTGCACTGAAATCTGTAAAGCCTCTTAACTATGCACGAGTTTGCCTGCTTGCGTACAGTATTGCATTGTTTTGGTTAAATGACATTAATGCTTTTAGAAATGAGAACTTTCTTTTAAATATTGTTCAATACTAGCTATTAAGAGGAGGAATGGGTCTAGTACGCGGGAATTCAAAACCCTGGGTCACATTAAATGGGCTTATGACTTTTAAGAAAACTGATACGAACTACATTGCAATAAGAGTTGCCTCAATGGCAGATTTAGGTGGTTGAGTTAGGGTTAATCTAAGTTATAATTCAAAGTGAAATTACATTAACATAAGTCAAGTAACATATAACATCGCATATCATATGGCTGGCGAGGAGGGGCCTACAGCTCATTGGCAACGCAGTCTATCCTGAGTCGCTATTATTAACAATCATAAGAAACTCATGTGCATTTATCATATCATGTTAAGCATTTTTCTATTCTTCTAGTGAAATTGTCATTGTGTAACGCGAGTGAAGTAAAATGTTTCGAATTCAAGGTGAAATTATTGGTTTTGTGAATATAATTCATTAACAAATGTTATTTTTGTGTTTCTATTTTTTAGATAAAAGAAAACTTGCTATTTCCTGTGTGTGACTTTTTAAGAAGAACCTTTTATACCCGTTTCACACAAAGTTGGAAAAGTTTCGTTTACTTTAGTTTTGAGTGTTGAATACCAGAGCTAATAGTACTTAGTGTATCATTGAGAATCTTGCAGAAACCTACATCCATTGTGTTAGTTTAAGATTTGCAACGGAACTGTTCTTGTAGCTTACATCACTTCATAGTAGAAGATAATAATTTTAAAATTTTCAAACAATTTTTGACTGTCCGTCACAAATTATCGAACACAGCAGATTTATGAAATTTAAATAAGATGAACATCTCACGTAGGGAAAATTAAGGCTAGGAACTAGTCGCTCCGAGATATGAATCGGTACAAACCGCTGTTTAATCGTTTAAGCACACGTACTTTACTTTCTAGAAGTTCATTATACAGTAAGTTTATTATTTAATTGCTTATACTATAAATTGACAGGACAGGTCATCAATTTCACAATTTTACGTGAAATTAAAATAAGGTCATAAATTTCACAATTTTACGACCTTTCACCAATTGTGAAATGTTTATGATTTAGGCGACACTCTTGTGGTTAAAAGCATTAGAAAGAATCAAGTAACGTCATTTCTATAAAGATTATTAAAACTCCGTCCGATTGCCATGTACAATAGGACAAGCATTTAGCCTCCGTGCAACTATGTTCAACTCGTGCCTTTGTTCCAACCACACGCGAAAGCAGGCTGAAGAAAATATAAATTCATCGGGCTGTGATGCGATATTCAACTGTTGACCGCATGGATGCTCTAAAAGGAGTCGTGTTTTGCGTAATGAGTGCTTCGTTAATTTATTTTGAACAACAAAGACAACAAACTATATCTTTGTCGATAAATTTAACTCGTCAAGTTCTTATTCACCCAAATTTGACAAAATAAAATGTTTAGCTTGGTCCAACCGCATGACTTGGGTCCACCAAGAGGGCCTTCCCTCATGGAATCAGATTCAAATACGCCTTCATATTTGTTGAAGACCATTTCCTGCTTAAAAGAAAAAACATTACAATAAATTTGCACTGCTTCCTCGTGGACTATATTCTGGCAAATAACCGCTAGAGCAACAAAAAAATCAAAACTCGAACTTCAACTGAGTGAATGACGCCCAATTCACTAGTTCAACAATATGACCGCTATCATCTGTCAAATTTGAGAAACCACTTTCAAAAAAAAATATATTGTAGGCAGATAAACCAGTCAAGTTTGGGTAGAAAAGCTTTAGACTTAGCAAAAGTAGATTGATTGATCCTCGACTGCTCGAAAGTAAACAAAATGCTTAAAATGTTAAGCATCTTATTTTGTGCTACTCTGTTATATAGAAAAACACATTTCTGTTCACATCCGTAGCTTAAGTGTCCTCGTTCGTATCTAAACCATGTACATGAATTGAAACAGCGGTTAAACTAGTTTATATTTTTGTGTCTCATGTTGTTTGTTGAAATTTCTAAATCAAGAAAGAAATTGTTTTCAGAACTTCATTTAAACTCCGTCGCCTTATGTCGAAAACAACCTTTACATATGATGAACTTCGAACATTTTAAATCAACAGGTCACCACATACTCTACTCATAAACTCAAAGAAATCAACAAAAAGAAATGTCAAAAAGAGGGATTGTAAATATCATTTAGTTTCGTGGGTGTTTTTCATTCCTTTTGTAATAAATCTTTATCGTGGTAAAAACAAAATAAAATCTCATAAACACAATAGCGTTAAATGTTTATTTATTTTTGTTAAATGTCAGATTTGTCCCGCAACGATTAAAAGAAAACAAAGTTCCGCAGTTCCCTGTAAATACAATAAAATGGAATGGTTTTGTTGTCTATGTTTTTTTTTTTAACCTAGTCAAAAAATATTCACAAGCAATAATAGAGGAACGACATTTTTACTTCACCGTGTGTGCAAATACAAGATATACATATTTTCTTTTTTTTTTTCATTAAAAGAAAAATTGTTAAATTTATGAAAAAAGTACTACTTTAAGATATTTAAAAAAAATCATCTTTGTTATAGACCGTAAAGGAAAAAAACTATACACATTCACACTAAACATAGCAAAATAGCAAACAAAAAAAAACAACAAAATGTTTTGTTCTTTCTTTTAATTTATTTAGTGAAGGTAATCCGATCGGACTATCGTGGAGGAAGCTGAACGCAGTCGAGCCTCAGACTCAGGTTGTTGCGAACGCGAATATAACGGTTGAAAATATTGAAAATCACGACGAGACTAACGGCTGGACAACAACATCAGCATCAACCACAATGACAACACTGCACATTTAAAATGCGTCCAAATATCAAATGAAAATACGTTTTTTTTTTGTGTATACCACAATTTTTCAAATACATCGAACCAAATATACATAGGTAAACAAACAGGAGGAATTAAAAATTAAGAGAATACCAAGTCATAAGTCACTCAGGAAGAGTATTAGAAGTTTATCGAGTTTTTGATGTTTCCTAGAGTTTACAAACATTCATGTGTATATTTATATAAATGACTGTGATAATCAAAACACGCATACGTAGTTCATATATTTTTCAAAATCTACTTTATATATAAACTTAAGATGTAAAATTAATTGATATATGTTAAGATGTAGTAATATGTAAGTTAAACGCCAATTCTCTTTTGTTCAGGGCATTTATGCTGAAAAATGTAATTTTTTTGTTTCGTACGCCGGGTTTGTTTTTACTCATAGTAGTTTCCGGTTGGTTGGTTCACACGGAATACACATATTTCATTTAAATCTAAAATCGCAAACAGAAATAAGTAAATCTAATAAAACAGTTCATGGAACAAGACGAGTATCAACTAACCGGGGATTGCTATGCATATGTTTTCCATGCGGCTTTAAATTTCATAAAGGGATGAAACAACGATAATAGGTCTCCTCTACGAGTTATATGTCTGAACGTATAAATTGGAACAGTGTCAAGCATACATAGACTGGAATGTTTGGGGACTTAATTACAAAAAGTCTGCCTTGCTGAGATCTGCTTATCCTTTTGTTGTCTTCAAAGGATTTCAAAATTGTTAAGAAAATTCACCACCCCGATAATTAAACATATTCTAAAAAAAAATTCCTGAACTTTTATACTTTCAAGTTGTATAGCGCGACAATTCAGGGGAAATCAGGACGAACCTGCTTGTGTTTTGCTTGCAATTATCTTCTCAAGCAGTAAAATTCAATACTCATTCCAAATGTGGAGCTTCTTCCAAATCCCTTAAAGATTGAGTTCAGTTATGGTGTCTAGACCTCCACTGTAGACGTCGATGTACCAACTAAAGAGCGACTTTTTAAAAGTTATAAGTAAGTTTTTTAAAAAAGAATAACAATTGCAATTCAGAAAAACGCATGAAATCTTTATTTGAATCGATAGTACGGTCCATATAATTTAATGTTTGAAGATTATTTCATGCAAATGTTGACCTTGACTGCGCCTCAAATAGTCCATCCGTTTAGTCCAATTTTGGCATACCCTTTTTCAAAATTTCGGTCGGTATCTCACGAATAAATGCTTCAATGTTGTCTTCCAATGCGTCAATTGAAGCGGGCTTGTCTGTATAGACAGGAGCTTTAACATAGCCCCACCAAAAAAGTCTAAAGGTTTTACATCGCACGATCTAGGCGGCCAATTGACCGGTCCCAAACGTGAAATAAAATGTTCACCGAACTCGCCTCTCAATAAGTCCATTGTGGCCATGTGGCACTATTTTGTTGAAACCACATGTCATTCAAGTTAAGCTCTTGCATTTTTTGCAAAAAAAAGTTGGATATCATCTCACGGTAGCGCTCACCATTCTCAGTTACGTAACGATTCGCATCATCTTTGAAGAAGAACGGTCCAATGATGTCACAGCCCATAAACTGCACCAAACTGTGACTTTTTCTGGATGGATTGGTAGCTCTTGCAATGCTTCTGACTGATATTCACTTCAAAGTCGACAATTCTGCTTATTTACGTACCCATTGTGGCCGCCATGGCATTGGGGGAAGAGTGCGACGCACGCCGAGGTTCGATTTCCGGCTGAACCCCTCGAATTTTTCACGGCACCATCTCTTTCGAAGTGCTGACAACACTCAAAGAGTAATAACTGTCTAAGAAAGCTTCTCAAACTTCGCCGTTCGGAGTTGGCAGAAAACTTTAGGTCCCTTCTAGTCGTGAGAGAACGCACAACACGAGTAGTTGATGAGCAAGCTAGGCCCTGTTCCCCTGCGTACTGTCGCGCCATTCAATTATTATTATTAATACGAAGCGACTTCGAGGTAGTCAATGACTTTATCTATCTTGGTTTCGCGATAAATATGGACAACAACATCAGAACCGAAATCAAACACAGAATCAATCTTGCCAATCCTTGTTTTTTGAGGTTTAAGATCCAATTGCTTAATAGAGCCCTCTCCCTAATATTAAGTGGCTTAATCATTTCAATCCTGCTCTACTTAGAGGTTACTAAAAGCGGCCTTGGGGAAGCCTTTGCGTGCCAGTTTTTGGTCCTGTTTGCATTGATGGCATTTAAAGGAGAAAATTCAAGAACGAACTTTATGAGTTTTACGTCTTTCGATACAACGCTTAAGATGACTTAGAAAAAATCTTCATATTCGAGCCATTGGGATACGGTCTAGGCTGAGATATGCAGCACAAGTGGAAAACTAACTAGGAGTGCGCAATTGGAGGAATTTGAATAGATATTTTGGTTGATATATAGGTCCATCCCAGACTGTAGCGCCACACAAAGAAGAAACTGCCTCACATAAAGGATTTTGTTGCTTGCGACACAAAGTTTAAATTACCAACTGTTCCAGCGTCAACAACCATTAAATGAACAAGGAAAACGTACCACTAGCGTTTCTTCCAAAATTTTAAGAAATATTGTTGTACAACAAACTCAGTACTAATAGAGAAGCCCCCTTCACTTCTGAGAATACATTTACAAGCACAGAACGAACATTTAAAACACAGAACGAACATTTAAAACTCAAAACGAACATTTACTAAAGAAGCTTCGAAACTGCACTATTAAGGATATATCAGATTGTCGTCGACTGGCTTTAAGCACTCACGCATCGGATTCCCCTGCTGCATTATTTTAAGTACTGTCACATAAGAAATACATTTCAATTGTTTTCTTCCAGCGTTGTCCAAACAAGAAGAGGCTGTTTCCTTTCGCTAAGGACTTCTTCTATCACGTTTGTAGTCAACGGGCTCGAGCAAAATGACAGTTCCCGCACACAGTATATGGACATGTATACCAAGAATTTACTTGGCCTGTAGTGTCCCAATTTAAATTGTTCCGTTTTTATATATTTCAAATCAAATCTGCACCGAATTTAGAACTTCCGTATTCGTTTCTAAGTAGGGCATTTTTTGCAGCAGGCTTAAAATATTCAGTAACAGTAGATCTCCACAGAAACCAGCCATAAAAAAAAACTTGATACTGAGTCCACATATTGCAAAACTTAAGTTTTGCGTGAAATTGTTCAACCCTTTTTAAGCTTCGTAAATCTTAAAATATTTTTTTTTATTTAATATTTAAAATAATTTTAATTTTTATTCTGTTTTTAGTCATTGTACTGTTTGTATTAAATAAATAGAGTAAGCTTAACTTTTTTAAAGTAAATATTTAATGTATTTAAGTCCATACAAGTTATTAAGCAAACGCCGTCCGTAAAGCATTTACAGCTGAGTCAAAAACAGTTCAACCAAACAAGTAAACCATGTGAGACTACATTCCAGATGCCTACACCAACATTGTTTGCGAAATGATTTTTTTTTTGTTTTAACATTTTGTATTAAATCTGCCTTAAATTCTTTTTTGTATGAAGTGGGCGTGCTTTAGGACTATTTAACTTTGTTATTCTTCAGGTCGTCGGTTTTTATGAGACAACATGTTTCTCCTGCAAACAACCCATATTTGCGAGCACTATGTTGATCGAGATCCTTTTTCACTTGTCTGTGAACGTCGTCAGAAGGGCCTTTGTTATCGTTTTCAAGTGCAGTGTTGGGTAAATTTTAGTCGAGAGTCATTAGTTGCCGGACTTAAGCGACTAATGATTAATTTATTCATTATTCGTGAAATAATGATTGACCAATAAATTATTCATTATTCGCAGAAATTACTCATGACTAAATCAGTCATTATTAATGAGTTATTCAAATAAGTTAATCATTAGTCATTAATCACTAAATAAGGACATTTATTCAAGACATGTCACTGTTCATAAAAACAATAAGACAAAGTATTGAGTTATTTCAAATGATAAAGTGGATAACGAACTTTAAAATATTACCGCCGAACTTGTTGTTTTTTGGTGATTTCTTACCACATAGTTTTTGCAATTGCAGTTTGGCCGCGTATATGTATACAGGACTGCGCAAAATGATAACACCATTTTCGACTTTGTCACTATTATGCTAATTACTTTTTCTTATGGCGCCTGCCTGGCCTCATATTTATTGCACAACATCAGTGACTATGCATTACATCAGTCATGAAACCAATGAACAAGACATTAAAAACTTCATCTTGTCATTAAAAAAGTTCTCGTTACCAGAAATGCAAATAAATGCGTAATTCCCGACATGTCCGTGATTTGTGGTTATTCATGATACAGAGTTAGTCGCGACTACACATTAATCATGAATAACCTCCAATCATATGTGTGAATAACGAAAATTCATGAATAAACGTTAATAATAATAATAATTGTTGGCGCTACAGTCCAAAGGGTTACCTGGGCCTAGCTTGCTCATCAACTACTCGTGTTGTGTGCGCTACTGTTCTCTCACGAGTAGAAGGGACCTACAGTTTTTTGCCGACTCCGGACGACGAAATTTGAGAAGCTTTCTTAGACAGTTATTACTCTTTGAGTGTTGTCAGCAGCATGAAAAATTCGAAAAATTGGTGTTGAGCTGGGAGTCGAACCTAGACCCTTTGGCGTGTGAGCGTCGCACACTACCCACTACGCCACGGTGACCACATGAATAAACGTTAGTCATGAATAAATCCAGCAAAAAAATTATCCATGACTAACGTTTAGTCACGCTTCTTTAGTCATTAGTCATTATGTTATTTTATGCCCAACTCTGTTCCAGTGGCATTTACCCAGGTTTACCGGCATGAAATGAGCGTTTTTTTTAAATAAAGCACTAATTATAAATTGGAAAGTAAAACCATTTTATTCAAAGTATTGGCCATTATTTTCAACATATTTTGACCACCTTTCTGGCAATTTGTGAATACCACGTATTTTAAAGTAAACTAATCAAACACCCAATTTTCGACCTCCTCGTAGGAATCAAAGTGCTGCTCAGCCAATGCGTGTCCCATCGATGAAAACAAATTGCAGTCGGAAGAAGCCACGTCTGGTGAATACGGCGGGTGGGGCAGCTGCTCCCAGCCAAGTGTTTTGATTGTTTCCTGAACCGGTTTTGCTTTGTGTGCAGGTGCATTGTCATGGAGCAAAATTACCTTGCCGTGTCTTCTGGCCCATTCTGGTCGTTTCTCGATCAATGCATGGATCAAATTGAGCATTTGTTGTCGGTAGCAATCAGTGTTAACGGTTTTGACCAGGCTTTAGGAGCAGCACACCTTTCTAGTCCCACCAAACACACAGCATTGTCTTCTTGCCGAATCGATCTGGTTTTGCAGTCGATGTTGATGGTTGCCCCAGATTAACCCATGATTTTTTCCGTTTAAGATTCTTAAAATAAATCCATTTTGTCATCGCCAGTAACAATTCGATGCAAAACCGATTTTCTTTCGTGTCTTTGAAGCAAAATTTCACAAGTGTTTTTTCGGTTTTCCATCCGTCTTTCTTTCAATTCATGTGGCACCCATTTTCCATACTTTTGGAGCCTTCCCATTGCTTTTAAACGGTCAAATTGTTTGTTGTGCAACATTTAACATTGCTGCCATTTGCTTTTGACTCAAAGTGTCATCTCCACCCAATATCGTTTGCGATTCGGCGTCTTCAAACTTTTTTAATGGTCTTCCACGTCCTTCATTTCTCACATCAAAATCATTATTTCTGAACCGTTGAAATCATCTTTTGCATGTTGCTTCTGATAGAGCATTATCACCATATGCCTCGACAAGCATTCGATGCGACTCTGCAGCACTTTTCTTCGAATGAAAACAAAAATTTAATGCTTTCTGCAAATCATCACTTTCTGGTACAAAATTCGACCTTTTTAACACGATGAAAAATATTATGTTTTCTGTTCAATGACCTGATGTATACTAAATATTTTTCACAGATGTCATAGGAAACAAACAAAAAAAAAAAAAATGGGGTTCGTTCACAACAAATGTTCCCTATCGAGACATTTGTATCTTGACGCTCACTTTATACGGTATTCGAAGAATTGTATGTGCCCTGTTGAATGAATTCATGTTTAAACTTTGAATCGTCGTTTAATTGAATTGTCGATTAACCATTTCCTTCAGATGCCATAAGGAAACAGAACTAAAACACGCAAGCAGAACTTTCCCCTCGCAAAGATCAAGGGCTTTCCTATGCATGTTCGAAGTCATTCATGTGTCTGCGCCAAGTGGAGATGATATATAACGTATAAAATTCATTTGGTTTTCCTAGAGTTGGCACTTTTATCGATGATGCTCTTTAGACCGATAAGCCTTTGAGCGTCTGGCCCTGTCCTTGACGTAGTTGTGCGATGAACACAGTTGTGTTTCTCGTACATACCTCTCACAGTAATCTTCATGCGAGTTCTGTGAACATAGAAGATTTATAAGGGGCATCACCCTATAAAGAAAACTATGCCTATGGAATTGACCAAATCAAATCGACGCTGTGGCGTGGTGGTTAGATTGCGACACTCAGACGTCGAAGGTTAGGGTTCGTTTCCCGGATGAACATCTCGAATTTTTGACGGCACCACCTCTTTCGAGCTGCTGGCAACACTCAAAGAGTAATAACTGTCTAAGAGAGCTTCTCAAACTTCGCCGTTCGGAGTCGGCAGAAAACTGTAGGTCTCTTCTACTCTTGAGGAAACAGTAGCGCGTACAACACGAGTAGTTGATGAGCTAGCTAGGCCCTGGTCCTCCTGTGGACCGTGGCGCAAACCAAATATACAATAAATCGACGCAACGAAGTCGTATATCCGCCCTTAAAATTTATCAAAAATCATTTCGCATACCGCTGTTAATATTCCACTAGTCACTAAAAATACAATAATATGTACAGTAACAAAATAATTTGCTAGATCTATAACGTCTAGTTTCATTGCTATTGTTTTCCATTAAATTAAGTTTCAAATCATTTGGCCGCCTTGCATACGCTTAAAAGTTTGTTTAAATTAACTGATAATTATACAATAAACAAATTCGCTCAAATAAGTTAAGTAGATTTGGAAAAAAAACAAATGGAAACATTTAGATTTAGTGATATTCAAACAATCAAGTGCATATCGTATCGAATTAGAGACGAGTAGTTGTAATCCAAGTAAATCAAATTTTTAAATAGTCAATTGTTATTGAATGAGGTGTTATTTAAGAAAATATATTTTTTTTTTAAAGAAAAGAAATGTTTTATTCCATTTGTAATTTTATATTCGTATGTACGCTTTTGTAGTTTCTTGTTTTCGAAAATTGTAGTCCTCGTATCAGTTTTCGATCGATGTTTGGAGTCGAATGGCAGTGGAGATGGGAACTGGGGTTTGAATGAATAAAATATTTTGTTTTGTGTCTCTTTTTATGTGTCTGTACGTGGGCATGATGTTTCCTTTTTTGTTTTGTTTGCTTTTTGGAGGGTATATGTGTGTTCAATTCTAATTATCAATTTAATTTGAAATTAATTTAATTTTTGTGTTCATTTAAGAAAACAACTCTGTGACTTGTGATCCAAGCAAAAGTTGTGAAATTATGATGTATTTGGAAAGCTGACATAAAACACATTGACTTAGGTCAGGAATCCATGAAAGGTCTAAGTTTTTTGAAGATTTTTTTTTCAACAAGTGTTGTCAATTGAATTGATTTTACGAATGTAAACTGTTTCAAAGTGGTCGCCGTGGCGTAGTGGGTAGAGCGCGACGCTCACACGCCGAAGGGTCTAGGTTCGACTCCCAGCTCAACACTAATTTTTCGAATTTTTCACGGCACCACCTCTTTCGAGCTGCTGATAACACTCAAAGAGCAATATCTGTCTAAGAAAGCTTCTCAAATCTCGCCGTTCGGAGTCGGCAAAAAACTGTAGGTCCCTTCTACACGTGAGAGAACAGTAGCGCGCACAACACGAGTGGTTGATGAGCAAGCTAGGCCCTGGTCCCCCTTTGGACTGTAGCGCCAACAATTATTATTATTAAACTGTTTCAAAAGAAGGCACTAGTACGGCGATCTAAACTGTATAGGCCCATTTCTGGGGTTAGGAACTAAGTCCTGCTTTTGTGAAATTGTTTCCCTGTCACAGTCTATTTATTTAACATGTTTAATCATGAATATCATTGAATCCGGCGGATCGACCTCGGCGGGACTTCCTCCAATCCGCATCACTTCACTTCCGCAACCAAACCCTATCATTGAATCCGGCGGAAGCACATCATTATCGGTCGGTTGAACCTCCTTACCGACCTTCTTTAATATCAGCTGTGTTCTGTCAGTGTAGAATTTTTATGAAAGAAAAATTGTTTTGATTTCAAAAGAAAGCCAAAAAATCAAAAGTATTGGACACAATAGCATTTTTTTTTTTTTGGATTTGGAGGAGGACCAAAGTGATTGTCGACATATCCGCCAAAAAATTAGGGACTTGGCAAGTGATATCATTTCGCTACCCGATGCAGGAGGACCAAAGTGATTGTCGACATATCCGCCAAAAAATTAGAGACTTGGCAAGTGATATCATTTCACTACCCGATGCAGGAGGACCAAAGTGATTGTCGACATATCCGCCAAAAAATTAGGGACTTGGCAAGTGATATCATTTCGCTACCCGATGCAGTTAGTTAAGAACAATTTTTTTACTCAACTTCAAGCTAAAATTCTTGATTATAGGTTTATCAAACAGTTGAGATTGAATAAAGCTGGTTTTCAATACATATTGGACGTGTTGAAGACAAAATTACCACCTTTTGTCAGATCATCATCAATGACCCTTGAGGTAAAAATAGCAGCATGCCTGAAATTTTTAGGAGAGGGTGGCTGCCAAAATTTCACTGGACAAGAGTTTAATGTAGGATTGGCTCAATCAACTATTTCTGGTGTCCTCTCGGATGTCTTTAATATTCTGGAAGAAACTCTGTGCCTAAGGTGGCTTACGTTAGCGATGTCCGAAGAAGCGTGAGGCTAAGCGGTTTTTTTTTACGAAAAGTCGAGAATATTGGGAGTAGTTATGTGCATTGACGGCACACATTTTCTCCTCCACATGTTGCCTTCAATTTTCTCTTGTTTTGGCACAGTTTCTTCCGGAGGGCAGATTTGTTATCCAACCAAACCTAAAGTGGAAGTATCCAAAATGATCATCCATTTGAAAACAAAATCTATTTGTTTAAATTTAAATTTTTTCGCTCAGATATTTCTTTTGTAGGGGCCCCGAAACTATTTAGCTCTTACTGCAGATTTAGCCAGAACTATTGGACGGTCTCTGGATCTTTCTTTTTTAAATATTTTGCTACATCCGGATTTTGCTTCATTAAGTCGACCAACATTCGATATTGCTGACGATTTGTTTAACTATTTTATTTAAGTATCACTTAGTATATGCAAATTTGTGATTGTTTTACTTACTTCTTAATGTTCATCATTTTGCCGGCGGATACGCATCACATGTGTTGCGAATGAGAAATGTCGGATTTGTATGGACGGCGAATCGACTGCGGATCGACCGCGGATTCAATGATAGCTAGTTTTTTGCACTTCTTTACCGACTTTTGTTCACTTGCGTTTTCAATGATAGCAAATCACGGAAATTTTGACATTCTCCCAACGCGGTCAATCCGCCGGATTCAATGATAGGGGTGAATCTTTCTTAGGCAGGGATTCCGCAGGTTTTTTTCAGCCTGGCTGTGACCAGATTTCTGTGCTGTTGATAAAGGCTGGGTGCTTGCGTAGATTGTGTCCTGTTGGGGCTACATATTTAAAGCATTTTTGACAATGCCTTAAAGTTTGTTTATTATTTGTTATTTTTTAAACTTCTAATGTATTAAGAGTTAATTCCGTGAAAAGTTTGTAAACTGCTCACGTTAATTGGTAATCCATCGTGTGAGTCTATTTCTATGTCCTTAAAACTACAAAGAGGAGGATATGACTTAATGAAGTGTACTTGAGACCCCATCTTTGTTTGAATGTAAGGCGAATACTTGTTTTCATGGTTTTGAAGTTCGAGTCGAGTCGAGCTCGTTTTAATTTTATTCACTCTTCTAGTCATAGGGTTTTTCATTTTTTTCAGGTCATAGAGGTACAAGTGTGTTTTGCTCCGCAGGGTTATAGATATTTTTTAAATAATAAAGATGGTGCCCTTCAGCATTAATTGCAACGTGTCCCACTTTGGATGAAGTTGAATAATAACAAAGAGGAATGTGCAGGCACCATTTGGCCCTATTACTTCAGCTGATTTGCCGACTTTAAACCATCCTAATTCCGTATTCCTGTTTGGTAAGAGAACTTCAAAGTATCTTTGAAGAATTGATCCAGTGATTCTTAACGTGGTCCAATGTTTCATGGCTTTAAGAAAGAAACAATATATACGGCTCTCACATTTCCACACTATTGACTAAAGGTGCAACGGATGGCCAATCAGATTGAACTTTAAAGGACATTTTTTGCCAACAAGGGCAGCCATTAAATTACCTCAGAGAAAGGATGAAACTACTTTAAAGAGTTTTGTGATCGTTAACAAAATTTAGATTCATATGGTTCATATGTTGAACCACCAAAAGAAATTAACAGCCTGACAGGTCCTTAAGGGATCTTGTCCGGCGAAAGGGAAAATTGTTTTATCGTCTAGAAAGGTGATGTCCATTATTTTCCATTACCAAGAGGAGAAACACGGGATTAGAGCAATTCGAGTGATTCGACGCTTGATTGCAAAAATACTGTGTGAGTTGGCGTAAAAAGTTTTATTTTTGAAATTACAACCCGGCTATTGATAGAGACATATTGATCGAATTAAACTATGAAATGTTGCTCAACCGCGGTATTCTCACAGCCAGTTGGAACTTCGTTCTTTTATACCTGATACTAATGAGGGGTACTTTGCAGACGTTTGAATAAAAATCAGTTTGAAATTCTCTTAACAGGGTCCTAAACTTATGAAGAACGATTATCGTAACTTAACCTCTCTTTTAATGTTGTTGAAAGAAACCTCTATAAAGCAGCACACATTATGTTTACATTTGTACATATTCTATTGACTAAGGTCGTACTCTTAGCCCATGTGTTGCATTCAATAGTATTGAAGAGGATACTCTGAACGACAGGATGATCCCAGTATATATATATATATATATATTTTCCTCAGCTTTTCATATTTGTTCCTCGGCTCTCGTCCCTCCTTTTCGGCCATTAACTTGAAATGGCAGCGTATGTTAAGCTCACTAAATTCCGATCTTCACAGCGTAAAAGTAAGTAGTAAAAAGAATAGAGTGGAATTTAATGCTTCCAAAACTCAGTGCTGTCTGCTGTCACTCAAGCGTTCTCAAAACAACCTGTCATTATCTATGAATGGCTCCTGCATTGTTAAAACTGAACAACTTTCCATCCTCCGTATGTGTATCAATTCAACACTAAGTCGGAACGATAACATATTCTAGATCGCCAAAAATGCAGCGAAATGTGTACATAGGTCTCTTAAAGCGATGCAAGATGTATTTCACCTCTTCTGACCTGACAACAATATATAAGAAGTTCGACGGCAATGGTAAAATTCAATTGCACTCAACAATTAGTTGCCTTGAGTATAACGCTCCTATCTAGTCCGGTGCTCCTAAGACCTCTTTGCGCACCTACTGGATAGAATCCAACAGCCAGTGATAAAACTTATTGGTGATAATAATGCTGCGAAGTCAATCGACTCGGGAGGACATCGACAACATGTGGCGTCTCTATCACTATTTTATCGCTCAACAACACCTGTTCTAATTTTTTTTTTGTTTTGTTTCAACAAAAAGTGTTCTAACGAGTCAGCCAGCTGCATTCCTCCCCTTCAATAATTCACCCGCAATACCCGCCTCGCTAGAAATGCTCACCCGTTCAACCTTAAGTCCACCTTCGGACGTACAGTTAAGTATAGAAACTCGTTCTTAAGCCGCACCACACGAATATAGAATGCTCTACTCAGCCCAATTTTTTCCCCCATTACAATATACAGGCTTTTAAAACCAATGTGCATCGGGGTCTCCTTTTCCTCTCTTCCTATATACCTTCGGCCCGTGCTGTAACTTAATTCCAGTCATTTACGGGTATAAACATTCCCTTTAGTGCGCTCCAATTATAAAAAAACATCAACTTTTTACCATATAGTCTGCTTCTAAACAGTCCTGATTAAATAACGGCGTATATAGTAACATTTTTGAGAACTTCATTTTCGTATTCTTTTGTCAAACTACGCGGGGCGTTCAACATATTCTCGGCATCGATATGAAGAAAAATGCGAAATCAATTTAAATTGTTTTTATTTTTCAATATAATCTCCCCTAACATCAATACATTTGTTACATCTTGAGGTAAGATTTTTTAAACCCTCAAAAAACTAAATTTCCTCTTTCTCTGTAAGATACCCATTTATTGCCGACTTGAGTTCTTCATCTTCCGAAAACCTTTTTCCACGAAGACATTTTTTCTCTAGTGGCAAGAGGTGGACTATAGGGTCCGTGTTGGATTTCTTCGAAACCACAATCTCGCGCAGCAGCCTTGCAGACTCGCGCCGTGTGAACAGAAGCGTTATCATGAAGAAGCAACACACCCGCTGCGAATTTACCCCGTCTTTTCTTTTTAATTTCCTTCCTCAAATTATGGAAAGTGGAAGCGTAGGATGTGGCGTTGATGGTTTCACCTTTTTTTTTTTTGTACTCAATGAGCAAGATTCTCTTTGAATCCCAAAAAACTGTGGCCATGAACTTCCCGGCAGATGGAGTGACATTGAACTTCTTCGGGGGGTCTGTTCCTTTTTTATGCCACTGCTCGGACTCGTGTTTGCTTTTAGAGTCATAGTGGTGAACCCATGTTTCGTCCCCAGTAACAATTCGATCCATAACACCGTCCGCGTTCTCACTACACATTTCCAAAAGCTCTCTATAGCATGCGATTCTGACTTTTTTCTGAGGCGCTGTGAGTATTCGTGGCACCCACCTTGCACTGACCTTTGAAAGGTTAAGACGGTCATGAAGAATGGTGCGAATGACAAGATCTCTGCCATCATTTTCACTTTTATTCGGGCATCCCCAAGAACAAGTTCTTCGACTTCTTTGATGCTTTCTCCCGTACAAGCAGTAGCCGGGGGCCGGCTCGGGGTCGTCTTCAATGCTCTCTCTGCCTCTCTTGAACTCACTTGACCACTTTTGCACAGTTGATAATTAATGTGCGGAACCCTGCTTAGCAGTCACCATCTCTTCATGAATAGTTTTTTGACTTTTTCCTTGCTTAGTGAGAAGTTTAATTACAGCGCGATGCTCAATTTTCGCCATCATCGTCTCAGTTGCCATTATGATTATGTTTAATTAGAGATACAGCGCGAATTAATAATCACATTTATATGAAATCTTACATGAATGCACAAAAAGAATAGTATAACTATAACTTGATAAATAAGTCAATTTATATATATACCCACAGCTTCACCCCGATACCGAGAATACGAGGATGTCTTATATATCTTGCTTAGAGAACAAAAACAGATGTTAATCATCGCAAGTAGCTTTATTGTTTTTGAAAATATTAATGTTTTATAAAATATTCCCCATTAAGATCTACACACTTTTGCATGCGTTTGAACCAATTGTCGAAGCACTTTTGCTACTCTGATTGAGGTATTTCCAAAAAATGTATTCTGAATTCATCAACCGCTTCTTCATGTGTAGAAAAACGGTGACGTATTTTTTACATACGGGAATAAAAAGAAGTCATTCTGTGCCAAGTCAGTACTATATGGCGGATGACTCATCAAATCGATGTTTTGAGTGCTCAAAAATGCAATGCGTGAGCCGATGTGTGAGAGCTCGTATTGTTGTGGTGAAGAGTGATCCGTCTTCGGCGGTTGGTTTTCCTGATTTCTTGAAAGACAACTGGCAAACAAATGGTTGTACACCACTCAGAATTGACTGTTCTTGATGTTCTAGTGGTTGCGACATGCCCAGTTTTTCCGAAAAAAATAGGCGACCATTTGCTTAGAAGTGCTTCGTGCGCGAGCAATTTTTGTTGGATTTGGCTCATTGAAATTTCCATAAAGCCGACTGCCGTTTACTTTCGGGCTCATACGCGTAAATCCACGATTCATCACCTGTCACGATGTAATAGACGTGTTTCGAAGCACCGCGATCGTATTTTTGGAGCATTTCTTTCGACCAATCGACACGAGCCTTTTTTTGAGCGATTGACAAATTGTGTGGGATCCAACGCGAACAAATTTTTTTGACGGTCAAATGTTCATGCTATATTGAATGTATGCTGGTCCCACTAATGTCTAAGGTTGTCTCAATCTCACGATAGGTCACATGACGATCTTGCAATATCAGTTGGCGCACAGCATCAATGGTTTCCGGAACAACAACTGATTTTGGACGACCTTCACGAAATTCGTCTTGGAGTGAACTACGACCTCGGTTGAATTCACCATCGATAAAAACTGGTTCTTGATGGAGCTTCATCTCCAAAAATTGATATAAGTTCATCGATGCACTGTTGTTGAGATAATCCACGTCGAAAGTTGTACAACATAATCGCACGAAAATTTTCACGATTTAATTCCATTTTTTGGGCGAGATGAATCTTTTAAGTTACTGTAAACAACACAAATAGAGCTCGTATGTCAAAACGTTCTGAGTACGTATAACCTAAAAAATGTCAAACTTTACGATAGAGCTGGCAGTTGCCAGATTGCAACCTTCGTATATTGAACGCCCCTCGTAATGTCTACTTCACCTTGTAGTTATATGGCTTTGTAAGAAAATACATAATTGTCTTTTATAATAAAATAAATTCAACAACAGATTTCATCTTAATCTTAATATAAATAGAAGGCAAAAATATAACCTGGGCTCTAATCACGGATGACGACTATCGTGCTACGATATCGTTGAAACGAGAGTTTTGCAGCGCGTAAGCAAACAAAAACACGATATCGACAAAACGATATCATTTTGGTTGTTTCATGTACTCTCAAAACTGCCTATCGCTATCGTTCTGACGACCGGTTTTTGACGATAGCTATTTTAATATCGTTTTGCATTGGGCTGGTATGACAGTGGTGAAAATTTGAAGAAAATAGTAAGGAAAAAAAATGTAATCAGTAATTACAAAATGTTTTAGATATAATCTTCAACTTTGGGAGATATGAATGAACATTCAAAATTATTTAAAAAAATATTCCCTGAAATAAAACTTTATACATTTTATGAGCTCCACTGGCACATCCGCTCGTTCATTCGTAATGTGTACACAGACAACAAAACAATGAGAACTATCAGGCCGTCCTTATTCATTGTTTTGTTGTGTGTTAACAATTATGACAAGAGGTAGTTATGGTCAGTAACGCTCAAACTGTGTATAAAATAGACCGTAGACGAGACGATAGTGGCTGGGTTATGTGATGCAAATTATCGGCGATATCGTTTTGGTGTATCGTCAGGACGATAGTCGTTTGAAAAGTCACGTGATTGCAGCCCTGAACATTTGAGTGTATGTTTTTATTTTTGCCCTACTATCACCGAAATCATAAAAATAGTCAACGAAAAATACCATATATTAGAGAAATGCTACGGTTTTGGCAAACCCTCGAACAAAACCTGTTACCCTATGCAACAAATATACCCTGAATTTGATGGAGCAAATATTGCAATTATTTTTCAATCGGTGTTCTGAGATAAGCACTTTGATAGCACTTACAATGATGAGATTAGAGAAAATGAAACTGTTGCTTTTTTTTAAGTGTATCCTTGCCTTTCTTTACACAATGCCCTAGCATTTCCTAAACAAAATTCAGAATTTATCCGGTCAACAAAATTTATTGACAGTTTAGACTACTTGTTTTTTTCTTTTAAACTCATTTCGTCTCCCAAACACGAGTGTCACGGAAAAAGAAATTCACTTCTTACGATGTGTTTTGCAATTTTTATGTTTAATTTTTAAAGTTTAAAGTCCTGTTTTGGGGAATAGTTGCTGTTTATAAAAGGTCTCACACCTCAATCGACACACATAGCTGTGACAGAAATCTGAAATCACTTGTAGATTTTGCTTTCGCCTTGAAATTCACCGGACTTCTTGTCGATCTTTCAAAAGCAGCAGTCCTTTCACAACGAAAACATAAAGAGACTACACTCCGTTCGTGTTAGGTCTTGTAAATAGTGTATTATATGTTTGTTCTTTTTACTAAAGAAAGATGTGAATACTTACAGTTCTTCTCCCTCACACAAAAACATCAAATGACCTTTACATCTACAGGGTCAATCTCTGCAGAATTCTGTGGTTGATTTCAAACATTTTGTTTTCAATTTGATTTCCATAACGTTTCAGGTATCTTTTGCAATGATTTAGCAGCATGTCGCAACCATACAGTCTGTTAAACAAACATTTACGAAACCAACAGAACTAACATGTATTAAATGTTTTTTTTATTCATTTGTTTTTTGTTATCGAATACAGATTTAATAGTAAAAATAAAACTAATTACTTTTTTCTTAAGATATTCACTAAAGTCAATATTATCTGTGATGTATTATTTTTTCCAATTGCACGTAAATGTTTTTTAGAGTGTCTGCTATCTCGTGAGTATTGAACGATAAATATAATCTTTGTTTATGTAACTTAATTATATAGAATCAAAACATGCATGTTAAAATTTTAGTTAAATATTTTCTCTTAGAATTAAAGGTAAAACAGAAACAACCAACAACATTTACAGTAAATTTTGTGAACATTGTTATATTTGAGTTTCAATGTTATATACTTTTTATTTTCTTTATTTAATTCTCGCAAATGCGTATTTCTGCAGTACAATGCATGCCTTGGGATCGGTAATAATGTGTAAGTAAATAGAAATGTAAATGTATCTTGTCATCAGCATTTGTCACACAATTACACAGCACATTGCACTGAATTCATTTGAGGTTGTTCTTGGGGTTAACTTTAAAAACAAAAAGTTCACTGGGGACTTTGTTTGTTTTGTGTTTTGGGTGTTAGGAAAAATATATTTGTCTCACTTAATTAAGTTTTTCTTCGCCTATTTGTTCATACAGGCTTGGGGTTTTCATCGAATTTTGTAAATTTTTGAATAATTTTTAATTGTAACATCCAACCATGCCAAAAATTAAATTTCTGCATGTTTCACTAAAACATAAACTTACCAGCAATAATGTCATTTACGATGTGTTGTCCCTTGCTGTGTCCCAAGTGGCTATCATCGAAACACCATACGTTCCCCCGATCTTGTAAACTTGTTAAGTGAACCAACAAAACCAAGCGAATATTATACGCGCCAACTTTCTATTGAAACTAATAACTTCAATCTCTGTAGAATATTTAAGAGCTTCTGGTAAAGTTAGTGCTGTCATAATTCGAACTCTATTCACATATAAAGTCTTGCATTGTAAAAAAAAACAGTGGTCGCCGAGGCGTTGTGGGTAGAGTGCGACGCTCACACGCCGAAAGGTCGAGGTTCGACTCCCAGCTCAACATCAATTTTTCAAATTTTTCACGGCACCACCTATTTTGAGCTGCTGACAACACTCAAAGAGTATTACTTGTGTAAGAAAGCTTCTCAAACTTCGCCGTTCGGAATCGCAAAAAATCGTAGGTCCCTTCTACTCGTGAGAGAACAGTAGCACATACAACACGAGTAGTCGATGAGCAAGGTAGACCCTGGTCCCTTTTTGGACTGTAGCGCCAACAATTATTATTTATTGTAAAGAACCAGCCCGAGTTATTACTGTTTGAGCTAACCCAGGCGATGTGACTGTGATGTGATGTGATTTATGAATCACATGATTCAAAATCACATCCGCATCACTATTTATAGTGACAACGGAAACACTGATGGAGAAAAGACCGTCTGTGGCGTAATGGCGGCTTACAGACCCAGGCTTTGAAGAAACTTGACTGATAGTGACAGTTTGACCAGAGGCTATATTCTGGTGCCATGGGAAGTCAGGAGCCCCTGGAACTTCGGTTCCAGCCTGACCGTGCGGTAGGCCCCCTTGTGAGAGTATCGTGGTGGATTTGGTTCACCACCTAACATCGCGGGTAGAGTCGAGGATAGTGTACTGTGTTGACTTGTCTAGTTGATTGCTCACCCACAACTAGGCAAGGCGGTTAGGGCACTTTCCCTTCTCAGTGTGGAGTTGCATTTTCAACCGGGCGCTGCGACCCAGAGAGCGGAAGAGGTTTTAGAAAGGCTTCGCATCAAACCAAGGTTGGGTGATTGCCCCTCAAGCATGATCTTAGTTTGGTACTTGGGTAACTTAGTCGTTTAGTCTTGCGTTACTTACGACTCTGGGGAAAATAGACCCCGTGATATAAGCCGTAAAGGCAGGTGATCACGTAAAACCAAATCCCACATATGTTTAAGCCAATGGGAACATGCTTCTTGTTTTTTGCATTTTTATTAGAAACTCATAGGTGGAATGTGGCGAGTGCTTTTTTTTTTTTTTTTTTTTTTTAACACTCCATCAAACAGTCAATATATTTTCAAATACAAAAAGTTTTCTGTGTTTCCTCTTTTCATTTCAAACCCGTACTGCTCAGTGGCCTGCCCTTGGAACACAGCAATATTATGTTGCAAGTCTCTGACCATTTGCAATTCAATTCTGTCCCCAAACCGTGCCGAAGCGTTTGATTTTCGGCCTTATTTCAAATAGCCATCAGCGTTCCTAAACAGCTGTTTTTTTAGTTCTATGCCCTCAAAGTCCCTATTAAAGCTCTTGTCCAAGTTCTCAAATTACAACTCGAGCTCTCGCAAAATACATTTTCCAAGTTATTTTCAAATTTCCCAAACAAGTCTTTGTCGAAGTTACAGTCCTGTTCCTTGTGTTTATTATTATTATTTATAAACACAAGGAACAGGACAGCAGTTTCAGGTGGTGGCACGAATAATGCGATGTGTTCGGCCCGAGAATCAAACTAAAACCTTCGGCGTGTGATGTCAGACTTTATGCACTTCGCCACGGTGGCCAAACGACAAGTATAGTTAAATCTGTCCCCATTTTGTTGCCACGGGTAGGTGCCGTGGCGTAGTGTGTGGAGTGCGACACTCACACGCAAAATGTCTAGGTTTAAGCTGCTGACAACACTCAAATAGTAATAACTGCCTAAGAAAGCTTCCCAAACTTCGCCGTTCGGAGTCGGCAGCAAACTGTAGGTCCCTCCTACTCGTGAGAGAACAGAAGTGCGCACAGCGCGAGTAGTTGATGAGTAAGCTAGGCTCTGGTCCCCTGTTGACTGCCGCGCCATACAATTATTCTAATTATTATTATTGTTTCCATGAAAGGAAGCCATTTTATGAAATTAACAATTCACAGCTGCATTCGTTTTCATACAACAAAATTTCGCGCTAAACCTGTTTTGTAGCAACATTTTGGTCCTTCGAGCCAGATAATTAATAAACAGAGAGAAATAAAAATGGTAGCCGAAATTCCTTTCAAAGACATCAACATTTAAATCTTTCTCTAACTTCTGATATAAGAATCAATTTCGATGGTTTATGTTATCGCTTTGCCGAGAGCGCCGAGAGCGCCGAGAGCGAACATTGACTTAGTGCCACTTGTTTTCAGTTCAATGATGTACACCATATGAAAAGTAAACGCAACGCACCCTTAAAAAAGATGTAAATAATTTACTTAAAATGATTCACAGAAATGCAGTTAAAAAACTCAGAAATGTGTTTCGTGTTGACGCAGTTGTTGATGGCCTCCAGCAAAACTGTATAAAAGCAAGATTTCAGGTTCTGAGGCAAGTAGTTCGCAAAAAATTTCTCACTCAATATGAGAACTTGGGCGATTATAGCGCTCTTTCTCGTACATTTCAAAGTTTTGGCATTAGGCAGGCCATCGAGAGATATAGTTGGTCCTGGTACTTTGACTAGCACTGGCTATGACGTTTATGAAGTGATTTTACTGCTACTTCCAAGACCTCCAAAGCCAACAAATTCTTCAGGACAGTCACCACCACGACCACTTGCCATGTTTCAAGTATGGGAATAAAACCTATTTCCCCGTTATTTTCTTGAAAAATAAATAAATATTAAATTAGTTTAAGTTTGAAGGGATACAAATTTGAGAACTTAGTCGTGTACACTGTCTTATGTATTTTTTTTTCGCCGATGTCCACCCTTATTCAAAGCGGTGGACATCGGCCTCAACTAAAGAACCTCCAACCAGCTGCCACTGGTTTCCCATACTACAGAACAACTAAGAGCTTTCGAATTGAATGCAAGGCGTTGTTAAAATAACTCGGTTTTAAACACTTTTCCGATAGTCATTGAACGTCTTTTAATTTTAAATATGTGCATGCAGCTGTGGAGCCAACAGAGTTCAACTCAAAAAAAGACAAATCTCGCCATCCGAATTTCAGTTACAAAAATCCATTTGTCTTCAACAGTGGTCTTGTGTGCATGTCATTGGACGGGCTAACGAACGTAGCAAGTTGTGAGTTGATAATTTTTAATTACCTGGTGTACAAATGTCATGTGAAACAAGTGGTCACCTCTAGGTTTTTGCTAACAATTGTGACTTCAATTTAAACATTCTGTCACTGTGGAAAAAAAAAAGTCAGATCATCAGCATTGAAAAAGTTAGGTACAAGCTGTCGGTATACGGATCTGAAATCTAATAGCTCTAGTAGAAACTATTGTATCTTGCAATAGCATATGTGAGACCTGTCATTGTGCGACGTTACTTTGTAAGAAGATTATAAAAATCTGAGTTATTTTGTAAAAATTAAGCAATTTGCTTCTCTGCTATACAAAACCAAAGAAAGTGTGAAAGGCCTTTTTCGGAACATCTAAATCATAGAACGTTCTATTCTGTTTTAATTGCAGTAAGAACGGTCGCAAATATTGCCCAAACCATTTTGTTGCACATTCTGTTAGTTGATTACTGCTGCAGATTTAAAGTATATTTTTTTGTAAAATTCCAAAAAGCCGCGAATCATCTTTCTTGTGTTCTCATTCTTAATGACCCGACTTATGTACAGCACTTAAACCCCTCGCTTTCTCTAAACATCTCACCTTTGTGCCCCAGTGCTGGTGAATGGAGCCCGAGAAGAAAGCACGGAAATTTCCTCAGAAAAAAATTGACGTAGCACCCGAAAACCCACAAATGTAAAAGTCTTAAAATCGCGAAACTTGTAAAAAGTGAATTACTAGTGTAGATGATGCTTTTGTCATGATTCGATTTGTATTCTTCAGGGATTCCTATGCAGCTAAAATAGGCAACCCGAAGTCCTTAAATCTTAAATATACTTCGTTAAAAGAGTTTCTTGTCCCATTTTGGGCTCATTTCAGTTTTTATCTTTACATTGGTAATTTTTGAATATAAACGTTTAGGGGCTTTATACCTAACCCAACACCATTAAGATTTATCAAAGAATACGCTTAAAAAAAAACTGTAAACGGTCACACATATGTGCACATAGTATAGACATGTGTTAATAAATAAGTCGTGTCGTTTCACCCAGTAAGGAAACCGTTACAAGAGCAACATTCGAGAGCAAGTTCGAGAGGTTAGAAGAAATTGATCGTGAATGGAGTTTTTTTTAGGAGTAATTACGATGACAAATTATTCTCCAGGGCGATGTGTAGCAATTTTGATTTGACTTATAAAGGGTGTCCCAACAAGAACGCAAGACTTAAATTTTGAATAAAACGCAGATATTTAAAAAAAATCGTGAATTCGTTATTATATCGTAAAGAAGACAGAATGAGCTTATGTGTGGAATAACATATCGCCCAGATGGCCGCCGCGGATTTGCTGACACAAACGCGATCTTTTCATCTAATTTTCAATGACCGTTTTGCATAAATGCTACGGTATTTCATAAATGCAGCGTCCAATTTCCTCTTTTAAGGCTTCAGTCGTCGTCGGCTTTTTCGCACATACCATCGATTTCAAAAAACCCCAAAGAAAAAAGTTCAATGGTGTTAAATCGCAAGATCTAGTTGGCCAACTCTGGTCTCCAAAGCGCAAAATAACACGACCGGGAAGTGACTGATGCAACAATTGAATTGTTTCTCTGGCTGTATGAGATGTGGCGCCGTATCGTTGAAACCACATCCCCTCCACATTCATTTCTTCAATTCAAAGCACGAAAAGATTGGTTATCATTTCACGATAAAGAACACCATTGACTGTTTGCGCTTGACCTGACTCATTTTCATGAAAAAAAGGTCCAATGATTGGACCCAGCCCAAAATCCACACCACACAGTGACACGTTGAGGATGCATTTACTTCTCGTGAATCACTCGAGGATTTTCCTCGCCCCAAATGCGACAATTCTGCCTATTGACGAAGCCATCAAGATGGAAATGAGCATCGTCACTAAAGATGATTTTATCGGCAAAATCAGCATTTTTGTGTTGTCTCTGCAATACCCAATTAACGAACTCCCTTCGCTGTGCATGGTCAGCTGGCTTCAGTTCCTGAGTCAATTGAACTTTGTATGCATGAGGGTGCAAATCTTTCGTCAAAATTCGCTACACAGTGGATTTGGAAACACCATTTTGCTGAGCTGTCGAATTGAGGTGAATGGAGTTTGAGCGACATCATCACGTACTGCTGCGATATTTTCGGTCGATGGACCCGGTCGAGGGTGCGTTGTTGTCTCTCAGTTCATCAGTTACAGACCCAGTTGCAGCAAATTTTTCCATTAATCGCTTTACAGTTGACTCTTTCGGAGCATTATTGTAACAACAAATTGATCGCAATTTGCGAACTGTAGCCGCAAAACTTTCACCATTTTGGTAAAACAATTAAACAATGAGAATGCGTCGTTCATTCGTGTAGCGCTTCATTTTTATTAACCTTATACCTTCTACTAACAAACAATATATGTAATATATGAATAATTATTCAAATGTCAAACAATGACAATTCGATTAGCCCCAAATTTAAATCTTGCGTTCTTGTTGGGACACCCTTTAGTTATAGCATTTTATATTTATAAATCCCTTCAAGAAATTGTTTTGAGGGGGCTAGTTCATTTTTGGTGCAGTAGGTGTAGGGGTGTTAGAAAATGTTTAATTATTCGACAATTTCAACTAGATTAACTATTTTGAAATGATTTCAATCAATTACTCCCTCTTTCTCAAACTCTTTTTCGAAGCGTGCAGTTGGTAGCCCATATTTCGTTAAGCTTGCACTTTTTTTTTAATAATCGGAAGTAGTGTTCAAAAGTGTAGAGTCCGCTATTTTATTATTTGCCCTTTTGCCCTGCCTGTTCGGCTCTGGTCTTAGTCGGTCTGGGATTGTCTTGAGGAAAATTTTATGCTTGTTGAAAAGTCTTTTTTATGTCAAATCTAATTAAACATACGATTTTTTTTTAATTTATTTCTCAATTAAAAATGATTTTCTAAAGTAAAATATAATCGTATAGTACATATTTATGAAAAATTAAAATCAAAAATCGATATATAACATTTATTTCTAATGTTAGCAATATTTCCATCAATCGAACTGTCTTAAACTTAAGTTGCATGCCAATATTGAACAATGTTTATTTATCCTTATGCATTAAAACAATTGCAATTTACTCAATATACTGCATGTGTGGCTTAACAGAAGTATTTTTCCTGAAGATGTATTTGAATTTTTGCAAAAGAACTTTCATGTATTCTTATTTTTTTTTTCTTTATTTTACTTTATTCTTCTGTCATCCTTGCCATCCTCTCTGTACCACAATGCTAAACTTTTCTTTTTGTTTGTGTTTTGTTTTTTTTATTACCTTAGCCTTCTTTTGTTTGTCGTTTCTTTTACTTGATTTTTCTTTAGTCTCTGGATAATTATTTTCCAATATATATAGAATGTACTAGATTTACTGTTGGTGGTTGAATAATATAATTGAAATAATTTGATAATAAAATTATGTAATGAATTAGCTGATAAAAGAAGCTAATCGAAAAAACAGGATTTTCAGAAAACTTTTGATGACCAATGAAATTCTTAAACTGGTTTTAAAATCCTGTACAATTCCAAGCAAGAACTGCGAAGTAGATTTGATCCACAAATTGTGAAAAAAATTGTTTTTTTTTAATATTGAAAGCTATAAATTGATAAAATGAAAATGTTCCATTTAAAATTAGCAGGGACCGCGGCATAGTGTGCAGCAAACACTCACACGCCGAAGGTCCAAGTTCGATTCCCGACCGAACACCTCGAATCTTTCACGGCATTACCTCTTCCGAGCTGTTGACAACATTCAAAGCGTAATAACTTCCTAAAAAAAAAAAGCTCCTTGAACTTCACCGTTCGGAGTCGGTAAAAATCTGAGGATCCCTTCTGCCCTTGCGAGAATAGTAGGGCGCGCAATACAAGTAGTTAATAAGCAAGCTTGACCCTGGTCGTCCTGTGAACTGTCGCGCAATCAAATTATTAATGAAATGAGCAAACAAATAAAAAAATTCACGGACTGAGAACAAGTCTACTTCCAGAAATAGTAAACTACCAGAAAAGCTTTCTTTTCGGCTTCCATGCTATCGTGATGTTTACATGTCACAATAGTATGATTTCATTTAACATAGTTGCTATATACCGTCCTGATTCGCACATCCATACAGAAAAGGATGTTCTTTCTGATTTTATTGACTAATTTCATTGAAACAAAGTGACAGTATACTAGTACACTAAGTTCACATATCAGAATTTTGTAACTTATTTACTCGTGAACTAAACAATTTGAATTTAACGAATTATCGGTTAAACTAATTATTTACCAACATGTTCGATACCGGGATCTTCAAGCTGGCATTTCATATGAATGTCAATCGGCTAAAAATTGTCAAATTCTTGCAATTTTCCTACGTATGAAAATTGTAGGAAAGCTTTTCGGTACAGCTTTGGATAATCCCTCGTGTTTCATTTATAAATTAGTTTTATTCGTAATTGCACTTACAGATGAACAAATAAAGAGATAAAAAAAAACCTGAAACAAATGATAATTGCATATAAAACTGAAAACAAGAAATAAATTAATACAAAAATAAAAACAATTAAAAATATAAAATGAAATAAATTAAAAATTATAAGTCGACAATGTCGAGCCAGTAACCCTTTACAAACCACCAGCAGACATATTTAGGCTTAAATTCTATATTTTAATTTTGTTTTGTTTGTTTTTAATTCATAAATTGAAATGGCTAATTTACTAACTACAAAAAATCACAACCAAAAAAAAAAAAAAAAAAAAAACTAAATTTGCAGATTTACTGAAACGGCTAGACTGCTACGAAGTGTGTTTACACGTCGTGCCAATTCGCGTGTCGATACGGAACTTGAGCTATCCCGTGAGTACAAAAAAAACTGAAATTGAATATAGGGACAATGCTGCTATTTATTTTTTTAAGATTAAGTTTAATCCGGTTTTTGTTTGAATCTTAAAAAAACTGTTAACAGAGAATTTAGATATCTATTTTAACGTTTTTCCTTTTTGTTTCTGATTTTTATTTAAGGGTTGTTTGGGGAAAATTCACTTATTTTTTTTTTCGTGAGGGGTTTACACGTGTACGTATTTTTGTGCGAATTCATAGAAATCGTTGGACTTGCTTTTAAATTTTAATTTATTTACTTATTATATATATTCTTCATGTTTAATATATAATATATAATATATAATATATTCTTCATGTTTAAAGCAAGATAAATTCAAAGCGCTAGCAAGTGTAAGGAAGTAAATGAAGCGTGCTGGTAGTGAAAAAAGTTGTAATTTTTGTAACATAGAACATTATGAAATTTGAAGAATTTGAAGCAGCGGGATCAACTTAATGAAACTTTTAAATCAGTTTATTATACAGATATACTCAATAGTCTTATAAATATCCCTTTTTATGTTAAGAAAACAGGTTGTACCCTTTCTGTTAGGATTTTAAATTTTTTAAAACTTTTATCTGTTATTACATTTTAAATATCCTTAACATAATTAATACAATAAGGGTATTCTATCTTTGTCTTAAAATAATAAAATGTATGAGAAATATTTTATTTGTCTCGCTAAGCAGGTCAGCCTTTAAAACAATCCAGTTCTGACTTTCAGAAAGAGTTACAATTTTATAATGCGTGTCGAAAATGTATGTAAGACTGGTAGTTAACAAAATTAGGAAAAGTGGTCTTAAGTAAGCAAAATATTGCGAACTGTTGCACAATTCGTCTAGACACAAGCCAAAAAGTACTCACATTACCAAAGCCTAAGGAACGTTTTGCCCTTCTACTGATGATGTTCCCCTTTTCATAATAAAAAAATAAAGAAAAAAAAAACAAACCTTAAAATATAATTTCCTACGGGCAATACTAACCATTTGAAACGCAGCAATGTTACGATTTTCAAAAAGCTCCATATTCATATATTGCCAACATTGTTTCATTAAAGCTCGTGTGAAGCGACTTTGACAAATATTATGAAAGGGTTTGGTTACGTTGTGCAGACCAAGTCTTTGTAGGCACCGTCTGTCTAAAAATCAAATCATTGCTTTCATTGGTTAAGTGGTTCTGGCGTCTCCTTTGTAGAAATATCCTACGCTTCGAACTATATTAAGGCAGTATTCCTCATGTCTTGTGGTCACCGTGGCTTCGTGGGTAGAGTGCGACGCTCACACGCCGAAGGGTCTAGGTTCGATTTCCAGCTCAACACCAATTTTTCGAATTTTTCACAGCACCACCTCCTTCGAGCTGCTTACAACAATCAAAGAGTTATAACTGTCTAAGAAAGCTTCTCAAATTTCGCCATTCGGAGTCGGCAAAAAACTGTAGGTCCCTTCTACTCGTGAGAGAACAGTAGCGCGCACAACACGAGTAGTTTATGAGCAAGCTAGGCCCTGGCCCCCCTTTGGACTGTAGCGCCAACAATTATTATTATTACTCATGTCTTATGACGGTTTAGAACAACGTGGTCTGTATATGACGACGGCGTACTGCTTTACAGGTGGCGAATCGGTGTTAAAATGTTTACTTTCCACCTCTGAGGTATTTAAATGAAATAAATAAATGCAATAAATGAAATAAATAAATGTAGAAACAACTATCTCAGTTGGTAAGCAGAAAAATTGCTCTATCAAATGTATACTACACTACATGTTGAAAACAAACAACTGGAGCTGCACCTCTATATTTCAAGTTATTGCACGGGCTTGACATTCGCAAAGGACGTTCAGAATGAGTTCAATTACTTCTCTATAGCTTTTAATAATAAAGTTATAGAGAAGGCGAAACTAGAGGTGTGTGATTTATTTCGAAATGGATCTTAATCCGCAAATGTGGTTTGTCAAAATTGAAGAGACAATGAAAGAGTTAAGAGTTAGTTATAGGTATGATCGATCGTAATCCGCAAATGTGGTTTGTCAAAATTGAGGAGACAATGAAAAAGCTAAGAGTTAGCTATACTTGTGATTTTGATTTAAATTTTTCAAGTTTTTCTTATTTCTTCTTCGTCCTGCATTCGCACGCCGTCTTGGCTCTCAATTATCTTAATCCCAGACATCTAGTCAATTGCGTCACAATTCTGGTTAGTCGCACAGTTAAGAAATGTCTTCAAGTTGAAGCCCTACTCGATCCAGTCTCTTCCGCGATCCTTACAACTCATATTCAAGAGCTCTGTAGACTAGAACACGTTTGTATACTCTACATGAAAGCATTCTGTCACCCGAAGAGACTGTCGCCCCCGAGGATTAAGAATAAGTTACAAGAAAAAAATGCGACTCCAACAGAATTATTGGAAACGCTTTAGCTTTAGTCCGGAAGAGTTGTAAAGGCTTAAACGAGGAAAAAAATTATCCTCACTATCAACCATACCCTTATAACGATATGGGGGCTTAATTCCACAGCAGCCTAGATGAAGTCACTCAAAGAACCAATCACTATCCCTGTAATTGTGGCAAACTAAGAAAACAGATAGGCAAAACGACACTTAACCAAATTAAGCTAAAATGAACAAAAACAAGTTCCCATCATCATTCCGCCCCTTTTCCCACCATTGCGTTGACGTTGGAGCTCTAGTTGATAAGAGGTGATCTACAAAAAGAACCACAAAATATCAAACTCAAAAGCAGTGTTATGAGAATAGAAAGAAACCGTCAGCTACATTCTATAATACGTATTCGGTCAACTCCTTACATGCAGAAATGTAATAATTAGGGAACTATTCATGGTTTTCAATAATCCCAAAAACTGCAACTTTGTCCCTAAATTCTTGGAGCCAGGAGCAATCCTGCAATCCCTATTTTCAGCGTAATGTTCTTACCCAACGAGTTGATCTTTGGAACTCTCATCTTTGGGCTTAAAAAAGTGTAAGAAATGTCAAAAATGGTGAAATATATAGAATCTTGACTTTGATCGTTAACAATATAATGAAGGAATGATCGCTTTTCGGTTTATAACCGGAAATACATTCTTGGTGACCTTTATACTGCAGATTTTGTTTTACTGTAGGTAAACAGTTTGGCCGCCCTGGCGTTGTGAATAGAGTGCGACGCTCACACGCCGAAGGGTCTAGGTTCAATTCTCGGCTGAACACCTCGAATTTTTCACGGCACCACCTCTTTCGAGTTGCTGACAACACTCAAAGAGTAATAACTGTGTAAGAAATCTTCTCAAACTTTGCTTTTCGGAGTCGGCAAAAAACTGTAGGTTCCTTCTACTCGTTAGAGAACAGTAACGCGCACAACACGAGTAGTTCATAAGCAAGCTAGGCCCTGTTACCCCTGTAGACTGTCGGGCCAACAATTATTAATTATTAGGTAAACAGTATAGAAATGAATGTTTAAGTAAAAAGATTGAAGTAACATTTACAAATGCACAGATCAACCAGATAAAATTATGTAGGTAATCCATCAGTTAATTTGTGCCTTAGGTTACCACGAAGTCGGTGCGTATACTACAAGCATACGTCTAACTACTGTGGTATTGGACTTCAGAGGCTCTTAGCACCAAATGTTTTTGTTCGCACATATCTTATTGTTTATTCAGTCGAATATAGTTCATACTCATCTCACTCATTCCACACACCTCAGCACATCGATTACACAGTTTTTGTTTACGTATCTTTGATTTCTAATATATTTTTTTGTATACTCTTTCTCATAGACGGTTACGCGTTTTCTCAAGAGGAAGGTGGCGCTGTACCTCAGTCAGTCGTTATACGAGCTTATGACACAAATCTGCGTAAGCCAGAGGGAAACTAAGGACCCATGGACAGAGTTCATCACATCAAAAGAAAAACTAAAACCAAACAAATATAACTTTAGAAACACTAACAAGTGTAGGGAATTAAAATAACAAAGAAAAACAGTTGTACAGATATTTAAAAGAAAAATGCAATTTTACAAAAAACAAAACTTATTAACGCTAAGCTATAATGTATACAATATTAAATTATTTATCCTCAAATTGATTCCTAATTTATCTAATCTTAACGGTCTATACTCTGCAAACTTATTTTTTCTGTCTCTGTTTTACACATACATGTAGTAATATTTTATAAAACAAAAAAAAGAAATTAATTTATAATGAGTGTTGGAGTGATCCTTTTTGTGATTTTGTAAATAATTCTGAAGAAAGAAATCATTGCTTCAAGGTGAAAACAAAAAAAAATTGTCTTTTTTAATAAAATGGTGGTACTTTACATTTTTTGCATATTTAATCAAAGAGGTTATTTTGAAGAAAGAACTGGAACTGTTTGTTTTGTTTTAACGGAATAAACATCACGATGATACTAAAAAATAAAAAACAAGAACATGATAAATTACTGACAGTCTTATTGTGGTTGTCATTATGATAACAGCTATCAATCATCAATTCACAAATTCAATCGAATGTTGATGATTTTTACATCCAATAAAACCGTAACTGCATTGTTAAGATGAACAGTTGGTGGAATCTAATGTGGTTTTTGTTTCTATTCTTTTGGTTTAAATTAAAAGCATAAACTTAACACGAATTAAATGTTACTAGAATGTAAAACACAGAAGAAGCTCCGTGTCGATATTGATATAACAAGCTGATGAAATTCATATTTCGTGTATAATAGTTTGTGGTCGCCGTGGCGTAGTGGGTAGAGTGCGACGCTCACACGCCGAAGGGTGTAGGTTCGATTCCCAGCTCAACACCAATTTTTAAAATTTTTCACGGCACCACCTCTTTCGAGCTGCTGACAACACTCAAAGAGTAATAACTGTCTAAGAAAGCTTCTCAAATCTCGCCGGCAAAAAACTGTAGGTCCCTTCTACTCGTGAGAGAACAGTAGCGCGCACAACACGAGTAGTTGATGAGCAAGCTAGGCTCTGGTCTCCCTTTGGACTGTGGCGCCAACAATTATTATTATTATTATTGTATGATAGTTTAGTGTGAGTGGTTTTTCAGTGTAACTCAGGTGGAAACAATGAGATGTGCATACATCAAAATATTTTTGTTATGTCGTCTGCTTTACATCACATTTCCCCATAGAATGTTTACAATAAAAAATTAATAAAAAAAAATCGGAACAGAAAAGTGTAGAAATGCGATACCACATCCTTCGAATTGTTTACAATACTCAAAGTGTACCAATTGTTTAAGAAAAAGTTTCTTAAATTTCGCTGTTTAGAGTCAGCAAAATCTGTACGTTGCTGTTACTCGGGAATGGACAATAGAAAGCACAACACAAGTAGCTGCTGATGAAGCGATCACGGGCCCATTGTGGATTGCAGTGCCACCAAATAAATTTTAAGAAGCTATTTAAGAAAAAAAGATAAAGTGGTTGGTCGTTTTCAATTTGTTGTTTTTAATGTCACAAAAAGCACCTCGCTATGTTCGATTACCGAAGAAGCCAATAAAACCATTGAAAGAAAGTTCAACACATAACCTTAATATGCATGAACCAATTTAAAAACTTGCACATACTAGGAAGCCCGATGTGCTAGATAGACTAACAGTAATATTTTTTTCCGTTTTTTTTTTTTTTTTTTGTAATAAAAATGCAATATACAAGCATGACGATTATGTTCCCAACTTTGATTCTTTTTAAATTGTTTACAGTTGTAAACTGCGGAAAAAATATAATTTAAACAGTGTCTTCTATCTAGCTTAGGTTTTAAATGTGACCTTTTTCAAAATATATAATAATTGCCATAAAATATATTTTTTACGTTTCGTTTTTGAATACAGTAAGCCAAGTCAGGACCTCCAACTACAGTTGTGTCTCTCGGAGATGGCATGACACTTCACTATACAGGCTGGCTAATCGCATGTTCAGACAAACGTTAGCAAACGGCATTTCTGTGATCTCTAGTCAGGAAAGACTGAAACCAGTTTGTAGTCTTACTTAATGAACACTTCACCTTCTTCTTCTTCTTCTTCTTCGTGTGGCGCTTCAGTCCGGGGTGGACCTGGGCCTCAACCAACATGCCTCTCCAGCCGGCACGATCTTTCGCCAGCTGTCTCCAGTTGCGCACTCCAAGTTGGTTGAGGTCCTTCTCCACTTGTATGCGCCACTTTAGTCTAGGTCGTCCTCTGTTGCGTTGTCCCAATGGCTCGGATTCAAAGACTTTTCGGGCCGGAGCAGTGGCATCCATACGCTGTACATGGCCTAGCCATCTTAACCGTAGACGCTTGACCAGGCGCATGTCGCTGTGCAGCCCATAGAGTTATTCATTAAATCTTCTCCTCCAGATTGCATCAACGCAAACCGGACCAAAAATTGCACGCAAAACTTTCGAGAGAAAGTTTTCGAAAGAGAAAAGTTTTTGCGTACACTTTACCTTAAGGAATAATCAAAGTAAGCTTGAGCATAGTGATGAAACGCTCTGAGACGCCTGTAGAGACGGTGAAAACATTGCAGAGCACTTTCTCTGTCCAGATCTCGTCTTTGCTCAGATCAGGTGGCTGCTGCTTGGTGATAATCACAGAAGCGCTTGTTTGTAACCCTCCAGAAGACCAAGAAATAACATTAAACGTAGGTAACTGCCTTGATGGACGATGGATCAATTTTCGGGTCTCAACGTTTCAGTGCATTGTTTCCCTAACCTGCCTATAGCTTATTCCTCCTTTTCCTTCCCTTTAAAGTTCTCCCACTGTGCAATACACACTTATGCTCGCTCGTCAAAAACAGTTGTTTATTAAATTAAAGGGTTCCACTTTTAACAAATCTATTCAAGCTTTAACACTGGAATTCGTATTAAATTCCAAAGACAGACATGACAACATAAATAACACTTGTCAAAACCTATGATTTAAGGGGCCATCTAGTGAAAATTCTAGTAACATTTTGTGGAAATCAAAATTTGTCATTCTTGATTTTCATTTTTTTATATTTCATTTCATCTTTCACCCAATCACAACCAATTCCATCAACAGAATTGGTTATCAGTAAACGATTGATTCATATAAATAATTGACAACCATTCTAAGGAACTTTAATTTAGAAGGAATTGAAGTGCAAACTGCAGTTTAGTAAAATGGAGAGTAGTGAGTGCAGCACCAAATGCAGCACAATTTGACGTCAAAGCGCTGACACCAAAACTTAGTCTTTATACCTAACACAAAAATATTGTTAAGTTATTATAAAAAGAGAAAAATAAGATTCTGCAGATCCAGTTTTCTTCCAACTACTTCACTTCTGTTTAGATTGAATGCAATGAAGTGTTTATTATCATCGACGTCCGGTGCGCCAGAATGTGATTCGCCTTTTTGCATGATGACGGTGTTGCAAGAGACAAAAACGAGTAGCCACATTAAGGTTCCAAAAATGTCCCTTATCTTCGAAAATCTAATATTTCATGTCCAACTTTAATCATGACGTTATATTTTTGCGCTTCCTCAACAACATAAGTGGACGTTTGAAGAAAGCTGAAATTGATAATTTATTTTTCCAGAGAGATAATCCTGATCTTTGATGTAAGAATATTTTTGTTATTTTAAGTCTACCATCTAGCAAATGTCTTAGTTTTTATAAATTTAAGGGGAACTCATAAAAAGAGCCCCTTACCTTCTTGTCCCAAAACTATCTGCAAACATATTCAAGAACCATTAAATTGTGCATGTTAAAAACTTCTAACTTATGATTTTGAAACAAATGTTATACGTTGCGTCACGAAAACCGTTACACCTAACTCATGTGACACAATAGCATACATTTTTCTAAAACCAGTTCTTTGCTTTGTACGGCCTGTTTTTGTTAAATTTCCATCGAACTTTAACAAACATTTGTTTTTCTCTTTGGTTGATTGTCGAGCATATTTGTAAAGAGTAAGGTGGTAATGCGTATAATAATTGTCAATGCTCCCAATTTTCTGTTTTCACCCCTGACATGAATTCCACAAGTAGTGGAATGTATAGAAATAAAAAAAAGGTTCTAGTTCAACAAACAGATTTGAGCTAAACGGAATCCTGCCTGGATTTAACTTCAATGCGCAAGTCCCCTTTATTGCGTCTTCTTGAGGTTGAGTGGGCAAAGATCCAAATGTTCCCGATTTTTACTTCTATTTCATTTGCAATAACTAAAGACTGCATTTGTGGTTGCCGTGGCGTAATGGCTAGAGTGCGACGCTCACACACCGAAGGGTTTATGTTCAACTCCCAGCTCAACACCAATTTTTGAATTTTTCACGGCACCACCTCTTTCAAGCTGCTGACAACACTTAAAGAGTAATAATTGTCTAAGAAAGCTTCTCAAATTTTCTCGTCCGGATTCGGCTAAAAACGGTAGGTCCCTTTTACTCGTGAGAGAACAGTAGCGCGCACAACAAGAGTAGTTGATGAGCAAGCTAGGCCCTGGTCCCTCTTTGGACTGTTGCGCCAACAATTATTATTATTAAAGACTGCATTTGGCACTTCTTTTCCTATCGCCTTTTTACAAGATCTTTGCAAATTTATTTTTTGTGCGTGGATATGCGTCAAAGTGTGTGTAACATATAAATTCTACTCGTTCCTTAGAAAGCAAACATATATTTGTAAACTCATTTATTTTGTTCATACCTATATACATCAATTAATACATAATAGAAAATTGAACATACATTGTAAAATGATCCAAACTTTGCTAAATACAAATAAATAAGAAATTAAATTATGAAAATAAAAAAAAAATAAAATCATAAGTGTTAATTATGTGTCTAATCATCAACACTGTGAAGAATATTCATCCATTTCATAAATGAATCTGTAGAGCTTAAGGTAGTTAGATGTAAACTCATTCAAAATGCACTTATAAAATTTGTTTTTGTTAATAGCTAATGAAGTGTTGAATCTTATTTCTTTGTTTAGTTATATTACAACTGCGCTGCTTACTGATATATTTATCATTTATTTAAATCAATTTTTGGTATGCGCTTAGTCCTGTATGAACTTATTCTATTTGTTAGAAGGGTAATTATTTAGAGCTGTTAAAGAGATTTTTTTTCTTTTTATGTCGGACAGTAGTGGAAGAATTTGAGCTTTCAGGTCTAAAGTTCGCTCACTACATTTATTGGGATTATGAAAGCCCCATAAGCTTCACCTGCAAGAAGCAATTTCTGGAGATTTTAAAATCTCGTTTCAGATGTCAAGCCCAACTTAAATCAAAACAAAAATTGTTGCTTGATAGATTGCTCTCATAAAAGATTGAATTTGTTTTACACTAATTCCGTTTTGTTTTTCATTTTAAAATTGAAGCAGTTTGAATAAGAAGAGGTGAGGAACATTTTTGGATTGCTGTATTTCTACCGATGATCGTGCTCGTCGATTATCACGAGATAATGGTGATGTTATTTGAGCAGAAACTTTTTTACTGTACACGAATATAGATAAGGAAGAAGTGACGATTCTCCTTCTTGTGGTGGAAATAATGTGTATGGTCTCTTTTTCACTTATTTTTATAAGTGATTTATTGTGTCCAGTGTTTCTTTGAGCTGAATTGTTTGTTTTTAATGTTGGTGTTGAATATACGCCTTAAATATAAATAAATCAAAGATAATAGTGTTTCGTTATCTGCTGTAATTATAAATACACATATTTCTATGTCAATCTATCCATAGTAATTTCCCTTCAAACTTTGAATTAGTTAGTGATGTTAATGAATTTGTCGTAATATTACACTCGTCAGGAGCAGTGTTGGGCAAATGTCAGAGAAAGAGAAAGTTGTTTTCAATGCAACTTAAGAGAAGGATATTCTGTTCCAATTGATTTGTGTACACAAATTCGTAGTTGAGTAGTTTGGGTAAAAATCTCTCTTGTAGAGAGTAACTCTCCCGAAAATTGTGAAACAACATATGAAATGTCAGAGGTTTTTTTATTTTCGATTTGACAGCCATCTGCTGCCGAGCTGCTGCCCACAGTTTTTTCTTCGGCAGAAATTCGTAGGGGGGTGGAATATTTTGCTCTCTCGTGAGGTCTCTCTTCTAAAAATCAGCTAATAGAAAGTTTTTTCGTAGTTTTTCGGGCAAATTCGTAGACATTCGTAGCAATTCAGAGCAATTAGAACGAACCTAATGTTGTTGCTATAGTTCACAGTGACCACCAGAATTATTGTGCCCCCTTTTCATTCAAGCTCTCTTCACATATAATTGTTTCCAATATTAATTGACGGTTGCTATTTTTTACTGTGCATGGGTAGAAGAGATCTATTTTACACAATACCGTATAGACCGTTTTCTTTTAAGAAAATGAGAATGAAGACGGTTCAAGAAACTGCATTCCTTCATCTGTCAGTTGGTATTTACTGAGACTTTCTGACGCTGCGATTTTTACAATTTTCCGCAGATCCTACAGAGACCTTAATCAGACAATTTTAGTTATCTCATGTGTCACTAATTCCTCCTCAGTTGAACGCATGCTTCAAATCGTCTTCGGTTAAATTCATTTTGCCTGTTTTATTCTTCGAACATTGATTACTTTTCTATTCCCTAGGCCCTGGTCCCCCTTTGGACTGTAGCGCCAACAATAATTATTATAATTAAGGTTCCGAACCAAAGAGGAATTCTGACGCCCCTTTTTGGAGTAGGCCATCTCGTTGCCAGATATAGGTATGTGTCAAGTATCCAACACAGAATTACTCTGTTCTTTCTGCTTAACACCTTTAGCATCTGTAGGCATTACCCCAGAAGCTGGGATTTAACACCATACACAATAAGCCTTTGGGCTGACTTATAGGGGGCGCCACTAACAACAAAGCCATATTAGGTCTCTGATTTGCTACAACAAAGCCATATTAGGTCTCTGATTTGCTACGAATTTGCCCGAAAAAGTACGAAAAAGCGTTCCATTAGCTGAATTTTTCGTAGAAGACAGAGCTCATGAAAGAGCAAAATATTTCCCTAGAAAGTACAAACATTCAAACAATATATGCCAAATATTCATGTGTTGTTAACGTAGAAATTCGGAGCCGTAATGGACGCGACTCTTTAATATTTTCTTTTTGGCACACATATCGGCTTGATAGACTCTGTTGTTCTTTCCCAGCCGCAGTGCCTTCATCTGTTCCGTCATCTGAACTGTCCGTGTATCATTTTATAATACAATTACTTAGCATGTGGATTATGGATTCATTTCTCGTTCATTCAGTGCTGATCTTGCAAACGAATTTGTTTTTTAATCTAATTTCCGAATCACTAAATTTTTTGGGATGATTAATATTAGGTGTGTTCCCGTACTCGAACAAAGAACACAAAACAGTACAAAACAACACAAACCAACACAATGTCCGTTCCGGTATACCGTAAAAATGGTTTTTACGTCAAATGAGCGCTCTCGAGAGAGAGTACAATATTTTCCAACCCTGCCCATTTTAACATAAAAAATTGTTGTGGGTAGGTTGTCTGTTCTCTGTCAAATTAATTGGTGTGCGTACAGAGATAAGTTTGCATAGACTCTTTTGTTTTCTGTAGCAAAAAGTGAATTTGACATTTCTTAGTGGCATACATACATACATTGGATTTGATGCGTTCCCGTATTCTGAATTAAAAAAAGGGAATTTGAGTTCCCGTACTTTGCCTCTTTCCGAAAGAGATTTACCCCCACTCCTTGAAAAACTGACATTTTTCAGAATTTGGGACAGAAAGTACTGGAACACACCTAATATCAATTTTTTAACAAGTGTTTCGAATTGTTTTGATGATAAGCTTGTCATTACCTACTGCCTCTGCAGGCATAATTGTTTTGTTTTAACTGCCAGCCACCGTCCGGTGCATTGGACTTAGCTCCATTTGCACCTTCATTGAACTTGAGGGAAAAGCCACCTTAATGCATGGTAAACTTTGTACTCTGCCGTGCGTTATTCTTGCGGCAAGGTTACAGTGCGTATAATTGTCTCATGGAGAAAGTTTCCCTTCTTTCGCACGACCAATTGGACGGGGAACTTCTAAAAGGGCCCTTGCTCAATATAAAAACAATGTCAACAGTTTCAGGCGTTATTATTGGCTAAGTTTTAATAAACAAATAATTTAGTTCTTTCCCGTTTGTTAACAAGGCGTAAAGCTTTATGTTGTTTTTTTTAAATGTTCTTCTATCCGCGAATTGCACGCATGGTTTCAAAATGAAATTAACCCCTTAACATTAAAAAAAACAATAATGCATAAGTGTATTTATAACAAATTTAGCACAAAGAGGAAACAAAAATCTTAACAATCAAGTACCTTTTGCGAAAAACAACCAGACATAATCATCTTCACAAAAACAAGACAATGCTATATAAATAAATAATCTTCATATTCATCATAAAGTGAGATCTAAACGAATTGATAGTTTAAGAAAAGCAAAATAAATGAAAAACAACAACACGTTTGTACCTAAATCAATGTTTAGATATCGAATTTTAGCACCCATTTCCGTGTAAATGATGTGATTATTGTTGAACAAATATTTTTGAAACAAATCTCTATTGTTGTGTAATCTTATCCCATGTGAAAAATATGTAGTAGTGATCGAATTGTGGAATTCAGTCCTGATTCATGATTTCTCTTTTCTTCTTTTCATTAATACTGGAATTGAATAACAATCTGAACCAAAACTTGATTTTAATAAATTAAAGATTAAGACAAAATGAAGTACTGAATATTGAATTATTAGTTTTGATTATGCATTTATTTCCAGTTTTTGTAAAGTTTAAGTTGAATATATAAATAAAGAATGTTTTACAAAATAAATTATTTCCCATTGAGTATCATTTATATTAAAATACGTGGCATTGATAATTTTTGTTGGGTTTCCTGGAATATTTGGATGTATACATTCGTTGTTTGTTTGATGTGCATCCATACGTATGACTATACTAAACACTTTATGAGCTTAAATTTAAATGAAATGAAATGTTTTTGTGATACATCGATTTTTTCTTATTTAGTTTCAATGAACAATCGCTCAAAAATCTGCCGTGGCTTCTCCATATGGTGGGTATAGCATTTTTTACCACGCCTAATAAGTCTTGATTTAAAGAGCCGTTTTATGACTTATATACAAAAACCTGCGAGTTTGAAGGAGTAATCAGTATCGTTATGAACGATGATATGCCTGTGGCGGTTTGAACATAAACTAAGCAAGTTTTCTCGAGCAGTTCACCGGGCAGCCAAAGAAAAACGAACCCGCAGCTCTATAAATTTCAGAAGAAGAGATACCGTTAGCCTTGCACATAAATTGGGGGTTTCCGACGTGAAAAGCTCTCTTTTATTCTTGATCAGCGACTGGGCACCAGGACAGCGAAGAACGACAGCAACCTCTCTCTTTCGCTTTCGCTTTCGCTTAAACAAACGTGAGCAATCAAACGAATCCAAATGCCTTTGAATCCGCCGTATAGTATGACCAATGTGACATAAGACTTCCCTGGTCTGAAATCACACTGATATGGAACCAAACACTGATGATTGTGGAACAAAGACGCTCACACAATACGGCAGAGAGAATCTCGATTCCAGGCCAGTTTTTGGTTGTGATCGTTGTAGTTAAGGTGTGACGTCACAGGGAATCCTCTAAGCGGAAGTCGGAATCCCCAACCGACCCCGACCCCAACCAATCTAACCGCAAGGGTGTCGATAAGGGGAATTTCCAAAGTCGCGTGCTGATAAGCTGGTCTCGGTTGGGGAAGCCCTTGGAGACGCCGGCTGCAAATATGTTGTGATTAGCTTTTAAGCTATGTTCGGCTAGTTTAGAATGTCTTATCTTCAAGTGAGGAGAGAGCCCATTGTTCCAGATGGTTGCTTTGGAATGGTTCCTTGAGAATTTTTTCGTGAATGTGAGGGGAAAGATCGCGTGCTGATAAGGGAATTCCCGCGCTGCGTGCGTTGGAGAAAGCTGATCTTTGTGGTGTGTGTTGGCGAAGCCCTCGTATATCGATAAAATCGATAGTTTCGATAACATCGAAAAACACAATAATTTTGATAATATCGATAATTTCGATAATATTGATAACATCGATAGTTTCCGGTTATTTCAATAATATCAATTATTTCAATGATATCGATAAAATTGATAATTTCAATAGCTTCGATAACATCGATAAAAACGGTAACATCAATATCAGCGACAAAACCGACAACATCGACTAAATCCATCCATCAGCCCAATAAAATCGATTACATCGATCATTACGAAACCACTGACAGTTTTGATTACATCGAAAGATTCGTAGAATCGATAATATTGATGAGATTCTTTACGACGAAGTCGATAATTCCTATAATATCAATAAATTCGACAGTTTCTATAACTTTAATAATATTGATAAATTATATTATCGAAATGTTATTGATGTTATCGAAATATTATCAATGTTACCAGTATTATCTAAATGTTATCGATGCTATCCAAATGTTATCAATGTTATCAACATGTTATCGATATGTATTCAGTGTTATCGAAATGTAATCTATGTTATCAAAATGTTATTGATGGTTTTATCGAAGTCATCGATGCTAACGATTTTATTGACTTTATTACGATTATCGAATTTATCAACTTTACCGATGTTGTAGGTATTATCGATGCTGTGGCTGTAATCGCTGTTATAAATATAATCCTTGTTATCAACTTACCGATCTTATCGACTTTGTGAACGTTAACGGTTTTACCGAGGTTATTGAATTATTTATTATTTATTTTTATTTTAATTTTTATTTTTGTATATATTGTTAAAGTTTTTAGTATAGTTTCTTTAGTTTTTAGGATAGCTTAAGTTTATTTATAAAAAAAACACATTACCAAATTTTTTGATATTCAAATAGTTTTCTTGGAAAAAATTTAAACATTTTAATTGAACAAAATTAAAACAATAATTTCACGCTTATTATGTCCAAAGGCAATTTAAATTAGATAAGATATAGATTAACTTTGAGCACCTGTTTAGGGTCAGTAAGTTAAATTTTAAACCATTCTTAGATTATGTTACCTAGTTTTAAGTATTTTCCTAGGATTTATTTATGAATTATATTCAGTTTAATAAAAATGCAAAAAAAAAAAGTTATTGAATGAATGAATGTTACCGATTATCAGCTGATTAACTCAGTGGCTTGCGTTGCTTGCACCGATTCTTACCGAATACGTTCGAAGGTGGAGTCAGGGTGTATTTGGACTGACCGAGTGAATAAACTAATTATACTGACTAAACTGTCAATTAAGATAAAAGTTCATATTTTTATGTAAGGACAACATTCCTGTTCAGCCCCACAGGTGAGATCGTCGACGAACTCGTACCACTAAATGTATATTCCTAAGTTTGTATATAACAAAAAATTTGTCCGATGTTGTTGTTAAACATACATAGTTTATAGCCCATCATGCATTCTCTTTCTGATAGTTTACATACTATGTAGGTACTCATACGTGCAGCAAAATGTATCCCACTCGATGACGAACGATCGATATAGGGACTTTCAGTGATTATTACGGAATGGTTACATACAAGTAAGTACTTAAGAGCACTATCTACCAGTTTGAAACGATAAATCGATAACAACGATTTTAACGATATTATGAATTTTATTGATTTAATCGATTTTATCAAGGTTATAGACGAGGTTATCGGCCTTATCAATGTTATCAATGTTATCGATGTTATTGATACTACCGAAATTACTAATGTTATCTACATTATCAGTATTACGATATAATCAATGTTATTGAAATTATCAATTTTGTCAATGTTATCGAAATTATAGAAATTGTCGAATTTATTTATATTACTGAAATTTTCAGCGATTCCGTAATGATCGATATTACCGATTTAATTGAAGTGATAGATTTGGTCGATGTTGTAGGTTTTGTCGATGGTATTGATGTTATGGTTTTTATCGATGCTATCGAAGTTATTGAAACAATCAATTTTACTGATTTCATTGAAGGAATCAATGTTAATTAAATGTTCTAAAACTATCGATGCTATCAATGTCAATGTATCGATTTTATCGAAATGATCGATTCTATTTAAATTATAGATTTTATCGAAATGATCGATTCTATCGAAATTATCGATTTAACGAATCTGCAATGATCGATGTAATCGATGTTATAAATTTAGTCGATACAATACAACCGGTGTATATGTATTGATGCTATCAATGGGATCGATATTATCCTGTTTCTCGATATTGTCGAAGATGTTATTTTTATCGATATTATTGAAGTAATCGATGTTATTCAAATTATTAAAAATTATCGATGTTGTCAATATTATCGAAATTATCGATGTTATCAATGTTATCAAAATTATTGTGTGTTTTGATGTTATCAAAATTAACGATTTTATCGGTATATGAGGGCTTCCCAACTTCCCCAACTCGGGCAGCGCTTGAATTCCCTTATCAGCACGCAATCTCCCCTTCACATTCACGAAAGAACCCTTGCGGTTAGGGGAATTTCTACAGTTAAATTTAACTTAAACTTACTTACACATATGAATTGTTCGTTAAGTTACTGGCCCGCTTAGGGCCAGTAAGTTAGTAGTAATAACAATGTTCGTCCAACTAGTTTTAAACATTTTTGTCTAGTATGTAAGTTTGATATGAATTACTGAAAAATAATGAATTGAAAAAGAGAAAGAGATAGCGGTTGGGGGTATTCCGACTTCCGCTTAGGGGAATCCCTGTGACGTCACACCTTAAACGCAACAATTACAACCAAAAATTGGCCTGGAATCGCCATAAACATACTACTGATCTTGTCTGCGATGTTAAGAAGACTGATCCCTCGATAGTTGGCGCAGTCAAAGGAATCCATTTTTTGGTGCTTTCCTAGTTGAGTAGTTTGCGCAAGACTTTCTTTGAGAGAGCAAATCTGCCGAATCTTTTGAAACGACTTTTCGTACAAATTCAAAAAATTAATAGTAAACACTTATCACTTAGTAAACACATCACTTCACTTCGGCAGTCAAAAAATTCGTAGAGAGGCGAAATATACTACTCTCCCATATGCTCTCACTTCTATCAATATCAGCAAATGGAACGCCTTTTGACAGTCTTTCGGGGAATTTCGTAGGCATCTGCAGCAATTCAGAGCAATTGGAATGAACCTATAAGTTAGATCCTTCTGTCAAAATAAGAGTTTGACAGAAATTTAAGCTTTCAAACGTACAATCAGCTAAGAATTATGTAAAAATGCATGCACAAAAAATTGTATTTAATTTAGTACTGTTTCGTCAATTCACATGTTCGTTGCAGTTTTTTTTTTCAAAAACGCTAAAAATGTAAGTATAACATCCTAAAAGGAATTTAACAAATTCAAACGGAATATATTTATTAGAATCCTCACTTGGTTATAGAACTTAGTAATATTGTAAGCCTTTCATACTAAATATTATCCTCAGAAAGTACTCAGTTAAATTCTTTACGAAAACTCTCAGATTCTACATCATTTGTGTCCCACCTTCCATTGAAAGTAAGTAGGAGTAGTTAAGTAATAGTGATTAACATAATATAGACATTACCTCTTGAAATATTATACTAAATTCGATATCATGTGACTGTTAATTTGCAGTCCTATTACTCGGTACTAATATGTTACTGAATTTTAGTCAAACGGAATAATTCTACTTACTTGTTCTGTATGTTAAAAGAAACAGAGCCACTGTTGTCTTCTTACGAACAGATCGAAAACTGAAAGAGTGCGTTCAAAAAGACTGAAAACTAGCTTAACCACCTTGGGTAAATATCATTCTGCAACATTAACCATTATATATTCCAAATTTTTCGCAAAAAAAAAAAATTACCAAAATAATTGTGTCATACTGTCAAGAGTTATAATTATTGTATATAACCTCAAACCATATACACAATCATCCCAATGATAGAAAAAGTATTCTTGCAATCATCCACACATTGACAGAAACTGTTTACCTGAACGCAAGAAAAATGTATTGAGAAAATGGTCGTCGCATAAAAGACGCGAACATGCGTCAAATCTTGACAGTTGAATTTTCTTTTAGTGCAGTGAAGGTTGGGTTTTCTTGTGGTGAAGTGAAGGAAAAAGAAAAGTGTATTTGTGATCGGAAATAAAGTGAAAAATTAAAAAGTGTGAATGCAAAAGGAAATTGTGAAAATCTGTGCAGTACATAAGGGTATGAATATATAAATTAAGTGTTCACCTTTTGCTGCATCTAGATGGGCATTGATTTTCTAAGCTAAAACTGTTGACGTCGCACCATTTTGACTGGTTACCCGCAGAATTTTGAGAAAAGAAATAGGATTTAAAAACCGACGTCTGATTTTTTTTCATTCGTTAGAGAGTTCTAAAATATGTCGGACTCTGAAGCCAGCAATATGTCCGATAGTGGATCGGAAGATGGGAGTATGGCTTCAAATAAATCTCAACACAGCGCAAGGTATACAATTGAAATTGTGTACAATTCGGAAAATAAATATTAATTTCATTTCAGATCGCGGTCAGTATCACAATCCAGGTCGAGATCTGCGTCCCGATCAAGATCCCGATCCAGATCACAATCGCGTTCAAGGTCTCGGTCTCAATCTGCCGGATCAGGATCTGGATCGGATGGTGGAATGAATCGCCGACGACACCGTAGTCGTTCACGTGATGAGGATGAGGAGGGAGAGGAGGAACAGGAACCCGAAGGAGAGGATTTAGATTCGGAGGAGTACGACGATGAGGAAGATGACGAAGTTGGCCCAAAAAAGAAGAAGAAAAAGGAACGTTTCGGTGGTTTCATCATTGACGAGGCCGAGGTTGATGACGAAGTTGATGAAGATGAGGAGTGGGAAGAGGGTGCCAATGAATTGGGAATTGTAGGCAATGAGATTGACGAACTTGGTCCCACTGCCCGAGATATTGAAATCCGTCGACGAGGAACTAATTTATGGGAGTAAGTTGTGACCAGCCATCAATACTTTGAAAGCCATATTGACAAGTTTTGCCATTTCAGTACACAAAAGGAAGATGAACTGGAAGAGTATCTTCGCAAGAAGTACGCCGACGAATCCGTCGCCAAGCGTCACTTCGGCGACGGAGGTGAGGAAATGTCAGATGAGATCACACAACAAACGCTGCTCCCGGGCATTAAGTACGTGAATTAAATCTTCTTATCGATGATTTTTAACAAAAAATTCTCCTCGCCTCAGGGATCCGAATCTTTGGATGGTGAAGTGCCGAATCGGTGAAGAAAAGGCGACCGCGTTGCTTTTGATGAGGAAATACCTTACCTATCTGAATACCGACGAGCCTCTCCAAATCAAATCGGTGGTGGCCCCAGAAGGTGTCAAGGGTTACATCTACGTGGAATCCTACAAACAAACGCACGTAAAGAGCGCCATCGAAAATGTGGGCAATCTACGCATCGGAAAATGGAAACAGGAAATGGTACCGATCAAGGAGATGACCGACGTTCTAAAAGTGGTTAAGGAGCAAGTCGGGCTTAAGGTCAAACAATGGGTTCGATTGAAGCGTGGTCTGTACAAAGATGACATCGCCCAGGTGGACTATGTCGACTTGGCACAGAATCAAGTTCACCTCAAGCTGTTGCCCCGTATAGACTACACCCGCATGCGAGGAGCCCTGAGGACAACTCAAAGTGTAAGATATCACGGATTGAAATCCTTTGGATCCAACTGATAAATATCTTGCAGGAATCTGATGACGCCAAGCGCAAGAAAAAGCGAAGGCCCCCGGCAAAACCCTTCGATCCGGAGGCTGTTCGGTAAGTCAGCGCTGATGTCCTTCAACATTTTAGTGTTTAACCTCATTTTGAACATGCAGAGCAATTGGTGGCGAAGTGCACTCCGATGGTGACTTCTTGCTTTTCGAAGGAAACCGTTACTCGCGTAAAGGGTTCCTTTACAAGAACTTCACAATGTCGGCCATTCTCGCAGAGGGAGTCAAGCCAACACTAGCCGAGTTAGAGAGGTTTGAGGAGCAGCCTGAAGACGTGAATTTGGAAATCGCTGCGGCTTCAAAGGACGACCCCACAGCAGCGCATTCCTTCTCAATGGGCGACAATGTTGAAGTGTGTGTCGGTGACTTGGAGAATTTGCAAGCAAAAATCATCGCTATCGACGGTGGCATGATAACTGTAATGCCCAAACATCAGGATCTAAAGGATCCGTTGATTTTCAAGGCAAATGAGTTGCGAAAGTACTTCAAGACGGGAGACCACGCTCGTGTGCTGGCCGGCCGATATGAGGGCGAAACCGGTTTGATAGTGCGCGTCGAGCCGACACGCATTGTCCTGGTGTCGGATTTGACAATGCACGAGTTGGAGGTGCTTCCACGAGATTTGCAGCTGTGCTCGGATATGGCGACTGGCGTTGACTCTCTGGGTCAGTTCCAATGGGGAGATATAGTTCAGCTAGAGTTAGTTACCTTTACCCCGATCCCCCGTTTTGTTTTTAATTGGTCGTCCTTAGTCCGCAGAATGTTGGCGTTATCGTCCGTCTGGAGCGTGAAAACTTCCATGTGCTCAACATGCACGGCAAAGTGGTCGAGTGCAAGCCCACAGCACTGCAAAAAAGAAGGGAGAACCGCAACACAATCGCTTTGGATGCCGAAGAGAACCAGATTCGTCGCAGAGACATCGTCAAGGTCATGGAGGGGCCTCATGCTGTAAGCCACTCCACAAACGTCTCAGCGGGTTGTCAATATGAAACTCAATTCGAATTCTTTTTTTTAGGGGCGTTCTGGTGAGATCAAGCATCTGTACAGAAGCTTAGCGTTCTTGCACTGTCGCATGTACACAGAGAACGGAGGCATTTTCGTGTGCAAGACTCGTCATCTGCAACTGGCCGGTGGAAACAAGACACAAACCAATACTATAGGCGCCTTAGGCGGCATGGGCTTCATGTCCCCGAGAATCCAGTCGCCCATGCATCCCTCAGGCGGTCGTGGAGGTCGCGGTGGGGGCCGTGGCAGAGGTGGCTTCCGTGTCACCAGAGATCGAGATATTTTGGGCAAAAC